>CM028138.1:524239500-525646500 GCA_016271365.2 Neoceratodus forsteri | reverse complement strand
CAGACACTGACAAGTGTCATGGTGTGCCGTAGGGTCTTTGGCTATGCTCGCTATTCCATCAGAAATCACGGTGAGATGGGTGCGGTATAGGAGAATGGGGTGAACTTTGGGGCCAAGAGTCCAAGGCATACCTTGATGCTCTCTCACTGGCTGCAGGGTGTGGATGGTATGAGCATTGCAGGCAAGAATCCCAAGTCACATCCCTGATGCCTGTCATTCTCTCGAGGTTGGTAGTTATGGTTGGAAACCGTAATACCTCAGGCATTCGTTGGTATTCTCACCCAAATTTTCAAAATGTTTTTTTGTGACCCCACCTCATGAACAGTGGCAATATCAGTTTGTTAACGAAGGCTGCTTATGCACAGCGACTACGCATTTAGCACCACAGGTGCAAACACATTCTGAACAGGATGTAAAAATGACAGCTGTACTGTTCATGGGAGGTGTAAAAATGGCAATGTTGCATATCTGTAGTAAAATATTAAAAAACTGGTGATCCACGAGCATGCATAGAAACTGTGCAACACACCGTAATGTAATTATTTGAGGATTTTTACAGCAGATTGTCAACAGAGGCATTTTGGGACCTCCGATCATGAACAGTGTCACTGTGATTTTCTTTATCTGTCCGAACAATGATTTCCCACAGTGACACGCATCTCGCTGAAAGTGTGAAAACACATTTCAGCCATGTTGTGAAAATGACAGCTGTACTGTTCATAAGGAAGTGTGGAAAAATGCCACTGGTGAAAATCTGGACTGAAAATATTACAAAGTCATGAACTTACGAGGTGTGTGGAAACTGCGCAATGCTCACTCGTAACACAGTCATTTATGGACTTTTGTCACCAAATTTTCAACACAGTCATTTTAAGACCTCTGCTCATGAACAGTGTAACTGTAATTTTCTTAATTTGTCCCATACATTGATTTACGCACACCGACTGCATACACTGCTCTTCCATGAAGCGAAGGCACATTTTGGGCAAGATGTAAAAATGACAGCTGTACTGCTCATAAGGAGGTGTAATAAAATGGCAATGTTGAAAACCTGGAATGAAAATATTGAAAATTCGCGAACTTACGAGCATGCGTAGGAACTGCACAATGCATGCTCGTAAAAAATCATTTAGGGATTTTTTCACCAAATTTTCAACATAGCCATTTAAGACCTCTGCTCATGAACAGTGTCACTGTGATTTTCTTAATTTGTCCCATACATTGATTTCCTTACACCGACTGCACCATTTTAATACTTCATGTGAAAACCACGTTTTGGGTGAGATGTCGAAATGACATTTCTACTACTCATAAGAAGATGTGGTAAAATGGCAATGTTGAAACTCTGGAGTGGAAATATTGAAAATTTGTAAACTTACGAGCCTGCGTAGGAACTAGTCCAACATGCGCTAGTTAAACAGTCATTTTTGAATTTTCACCAAATTTTCAAAATAGGCTTCTTGAGAGCCCACCTTATGAGCGCTGGCAGTGACGTTTAGTTAATCGGGCCGAAAGGTGATTTCATGCAGTGACTGCGAAATCACCCTTTGGGTCTTAATAACGCCGCGCATGACAGTGACATCATTCATGAGAAGAGGTCCCAAAAACCCCATGTTGAAAATTTGGTGCAAAATTCAAAAACTGCCTGAGATATGCAACAAAGTTGAAAAACCCTATCTATCCCATTATACAGCTTACCGCATTTCCTCAGTTCACGGTCGGCTTTGAAGAGTGCAGACGTGTTCCCGGTCCACCGAGCATAGTCGCGCTGGAGGTCCGAGGTAAGTATGGGTGGGGGGTGTGCGAGGCAGGGTGCACAGTGGGTGGGTGCAGGTTGCGGAGTGGGGCAGGGAGAAGCGCTGAGGGTCAGTTTTAATTTTCAGTGTTTTTTCCAAAATGATGACATGGGATGTTTGCCACAGGACAGCTAGTTGGGGGCATGGAGCCGGAGGGGATTGGGCACCCCGCCGGCCATACACATCAGTTGCCACGCTGGGGTGGGCTCCTAGCATGGCACCCTGTACTCTCGGGGGACAGTGGAGCCAGCAGGGGATTAGTCACCCCGTCGGCTGCTCGATGACTTTCCCATGGGTGGGGCACCCAGCGTGACATGTGGAAGGTTGGGGCGCAGCACAGCTGACGGGGATTGGGCACCCTGCCTGTACAGTGTGTTAGCAGCACGCAGGTATGCGGCATATGTGTGTGTGTGTGTGTGTGTGTGTGTAGGGGGAGCGCACACGAGCAGGCGATATCTGATCGCTGCTCACTGAAGCGTAGACTCCCTTTCAACTGTACTCCACTGCATCTTGGAGCTGTCATAGACAGCTCCAGCAGGCGATGGAGAACTGCGGCTGCGCCTGCTAACACACTGACTGAATTGGAAGAGGGGTGACACACCTCCGTGAGCTCGGATGATGGCACTATGTTTCTTGCACATCGTGCAAGCAAACATAAAAGGATCTGTCAATGTTGAATGTTTGCTTGCTGGCATTAGCAGTGGAAGTGCAGGAGTTAGACAGATGCAAACCAACTCCACCCTCACCCTGCAGAGATGGACAGGCATTGGGGTGTGCCTTTGGGTTGTGGCCCACCACGGTCCATGACATTTCACCTCACCCTGCCCTTCAGACACTGACAAGTGTCGGTGTGTCTTGGGGTGTTTGGGCTTTACATTCACCCCTTCCATAAGGAAATATGCTGAAATGGGAGTAGAATAAGAGAATGGGGTGAACTCGGGGCAAAGGGTCCAAGGTGCACTCGATGTCTGTCACTGGCTGGAGGGTGGTGGGGGATGAAATGCTTGCAAGCATTACCGGCTGACAATCCCAACTCACACCCCTGACACCTGTCAGTCTGCAGAGTGAGGAATTATGGTAGAAAACCCTAATGCCCTGGACGTTTCCTGGTATTTTACTCCCAAGTTTTCCACATGGGCTTTTGTGACCCACTGCATGAACAGTGACACTATCAGTTTGTTAGGCGAAAGGTGATTTTGCACAGCGATCAAGTGTCATTTGGTGCCACAGGTTCAAAAACACATTTTAACAGGATGTGAAAAGTGACAGGTGTACTGTTCATGAGGAGATGTATAAAATGGCATTGTTGAAAATCTGGAGTGAAAATATAAAAAACTGAAGTCACGGGCATGCGTAGAAACTGCATAATGTACACCCATAATGTAATTAGTTTGAGGTTTTTACAGTAGATTTTCAACATAGGCATTTTGAGACCTTCGCTCATGAACAGTGTCACTGTAATTTCAAACAACATGAAGTCTTACTGTAATCTGACATAATGCAGTTAGTCCCAGCACTTGAACTGCCCCAGAAAGAAAAGAGTTAACTCTATACAGAAGCATAGAACATTGAGCTTGAGCTCGGTTGTCAAACCTCTGTCTGTGTACTTCCCAGTGTAACTGTGAGATTCTTTATTCTGCCTAACAGTGAAGTCGCTCTGGAGATTTCCTCTGTTCGGTTTAGTAAAAAAAGTTAAGCGTTTGGTTTTAAACCCGTATATTTTGTTATTTTTGGATTTCCAGCCTCTGTCTACAGTACAGGTAGTGTGTAGATAGGTAGTGACTGTGTTTTATTTATATAAAAAGTTTGGAAATTTATCTTTCCTCGTTTTTTCCGTTGGTCGGTTTGGAACTGACCTTTGTTACATCTTTTATTTTTATTTACTAAATTCTGAGATTAGAGTGGTGTTCTGGTATCGATTGGTTTCAAAAGAACCGGTTATTTTTGTTTCTTTTCAAAACCCGTGACACAGTTTGTAACTGATTGGTGTTTTATTACTTGGCTTAAAAGCTGCTATAGGGTAATCTGGTAGGTTAGCCATGTCAGAAACCAAGAAAACCGGTCCACTGGGTTTCAACACTGTACTGAGTGTGGGAGGCCTTTGCCAAGGCCGACCCCACCTCATCTCTGTTTATTGTCTGGGGTTTGACCACCTCAAGTCAGACTGCCAAATCTGTAAAACTTTCCTAAACCCACTTTAGATAACAGACTGAGAAGGCTGACGGAAATGGAGGCTGAGAAGTCCGTAGATCCGGATGGCCAGCCCGTTCAGTTATCGAACCTGAGGAGGTGCCTACTGACCAGGCGATACCTCTCCTGGGCAAAGGAGAGCTGACCCTGAGGGGCTGGTTCCGCAAAAGAAAACATAAGTCTGCCAGTTCAGATCCAGTACTGCATTCTCCAGTCGTGGACAAAATAGCCAAGCGATTAGTATTGTCCAATCGCTTAGACCGTTCCACTCCGAACCGGTATCGTCAAGTTGGTGATTGGTTCAGTCTGATCCATCTCCTTGGATTATGATCCAGATACTTTCTATGAGGAGTGGGAGGGAGATGAAGACTATCCCGATCATGATGATGGCGACCAGAGGGTCTGGTGTGCCCATCAAACCGGACATCTCCTCAGACCGGCCCTTTGATGTCTCCTCCCTAGGCTTTCTGAGTCCCTTCACACTTTTTGTTTTACTAGAAGGTGGCTGAAACCCTTCAGCTTCCCCTAGTTGAAGCTGTTGAGGAGCAAGAAGAAGAAGAGCCTGATTTTGTGGAAATGATGGACATCCCAGAGTCCAAAGGTTGCCTATCCCTCTTCATAAGTCCTTGGGGAAACAGACACAATAAATTTTACAAACTCTTAATTCATTACTTCCTGTGGACAAAAGAATGGACAGGTGGTATATGTTATCAGGCTTAGGTACGGAGTTCCTTTATAATCATAGCAGCCATATTGGGGTAGTGCAGGCTGCAGCCTGTGGCAGGGCTAACATTCCTTTGGCTTCACACCCCTGGATAAGGACTCCAGTAAGGTTGATGCCATGGCCAAAAACAATATTTGGCATCTTTCTTGGGACTCAGGCAGGCGAACTACATGGCCTACACAGCCAGGTACCAGAAGACAAGATGGGATACTATTCTGGAACTGGCTAAACAGGCCTCCCAGCTAGCCAAGGAGCTGGAGGAGGTGGCTGCGGATGGAATTGAGGCATCTAAGGTACAATTTCACACTGCTGTGGATTCCAGTGATATGGCATCAAGAGTCATAGCTCTGTGTCTCTCAGGAGGCATGTTTGGCTCAGATGTACTAGCCTTTCACAGGATAACCAGACTAAGGCTATGGATTTTTCTGTAGTGGGTAACTCTGTTTGGGGTGCAGACAGAGGCTTACATGAAAAAATGGATGAATACAGGATCACTTACAGGAGTGCACAGGTCAAGGAAAGGCAAACCACTCCACAAAGCAGCAGTCTAGGGGCAGGCCTTTTTACCAAGCCCAGGCCTCCTATCCCTTCCCACAGAGGGGGTTCTTCAGAGGAGGGCAAGAGGGGATGAGCAGGACTGCTCCCTCCCCAGTCTAAGACTCCTGTCAAGCAGACACCCTGATGAGTCAGCCGGGTCGACTCCCCAATCCCAGTAGGAGGCACGCTGGCTTACTACTTTCAGGCCTGAAGTCTGTGACCTCAGACAAGTGGATCCTGGAAGTAGTAAGCCAGGGACTGGCCCTCAGCTTCAAAAGTTTCCAAAAGAGGCCAAGTCCTTTCCACCTCCAGCAATCCCTGGACCTCAAGGATGCCTACTTCCGTATCCCTATCAGGTGCTCCACAAAAAATACCTCAGGTTCAGAGTTGCCTTCAGGCCATTACAATTCAGAGCTATGCTATTCGGCCTAACTTCAGCTCTAAGGGTGTTCACAAAGTGCCTTGCAGTAGTGGTGGCTTACCTCAGAAGACAGGGTATCACCATCTTCCCATATCTGGACGACTGGCTCATTGTAGGTCAGTCATTTCAACAGGTCAGGTCAGCTCTGCAAACCACCCAGGACTTGCTCAGTTCCTGGGTTTCTTCTCAATCTTCCAAAGTCTGTCCTTGAACCAGTTCAACTTCTTACCTTTTTAGGAATAGAACTGGACATTACCCAAGCAAAAGCTTTCCTTCCCTGGCAAGGGTGAAGGCCCTAGTAGATCTTGCTTCATCTTTTCGACCTCAGGTCTCTCGTCCAGCAAAACAGTTCCTCCAACTCCTGGGCCACATGACAGCTTCCACTGCAGTGGTACAAGGAGCAAGATTTCAGATGAGGGACATTCAGTTCCACCTAAGGTATTTTTGGTCTCAGAAAAAGGATTCTCTCACTAAACTGATTCCAGTAATTCAGACTCTGGTCCATGCTCTCCAGTGGTGGCTGGAGCTGGACAACCTCAGACAAGGAGTCCCATTTCTTCCTGAAGCTCCCTCAGTAGTTCTAACTACAGATGCTTATCTCCTAGGTTGGAGCCCACCTGGGAGCCTGACAGCCAAGGGTCTGGTCTCCACATGAGTCTCTCTTCACATCAACCTCCTGGAACTCAGGGCAGTGTTCCTAGCCCTTCAGTGCTTCTCAGATTCAGTCAAGGGCAAGGTGGTCCAAGTCAGAACAGACACAACTACAATGTGGTACATCGACAAACAAGGAGGCACTCGATCCACGGCCTTGTGCACAGAAGCCATGAAACTGTGGTCTCTGGCCTATTCTCTTCAGACTTCCCTAGTAGCAGTTCACCTTCCAGGGAAGGACAATGTACTGGCAGATGCTCTGAGCAGAATATCCTAGGGACATCACGAATGGTCCCTGGACCCTCTCATCCTGCAGGTCATCTTCTCCAGGTGGGGCACTCCAAAGATAGACCTCTTTGCAGCCCGGACAATCATCAACTTCCTCTGTTCTGTTGCAGACCTCCTCTCCGGGACTGTGCCCCAGGATGCTCTGATCTTGGATTGGAGGGACAGATTTCTCTATGCCTTTCCTCCCTTCCCTCTGCTGTTCAGAGTCCTGATCAAAATCAGAACTCAACCCTGCACAATGATACTATTGGCTCCAGACTGGGCCAGACAGCCTTGGTATCCTCTGCTGTGTCCCTGACAGTGTCACATCCCTTTCTCTTCCCAGGAGATACAGTCTCCTGTCCTCCTCCCAGAAGAGGATCTGGTATCCCAATCTCCAGTCTCTCAATCTCAAGACCTGGCTCTTGAGTTAGAATACATAGGCCTGCATCTTTCTGGGGAGTTCTGGATATCTTGAAGGTTTTCAGGAAACCTTCTACTAGAAAGACTTATAACTCCCAATGGAAGAGGCTTAGAATTTAGTGTTCTCAGAAAGGCATTGTGCTCGATTCTGCAGGCATCTCCACAGCCTTTGATTATCTGGTTCACCTCAATGGTCTAGGCCTTAGGCCTGCAACTCTGAAGGTTCATCTAGCAGCAGTTTCTGCATTTCCTTTTAGCAGGGAAGGGCTCTTCCTGGCTTCTCATCACGTTTTCAGTAAGTTTTTCAAAGGTCTGGTTTACATAAACCCTTCCTTTAGAGAACTGACTCCTCCTGCTTGGGATCTCAATGTCTGCATTGCACAGCTCATGCAGCCCCTCTTTGACCTTATGGCTGTGGCCGAATTGGAAGTACTTGACCTGGAAAACTGTGTTCCTGGTAGCTATTACTTCTGCCAGGTGGATTAGTGAATTACAGACCTTGTCTGTTGAACCTGACTTCATATCCTTCCATAGGGATAAAGTGGTCCTAAGAACCAACAGGAGGTTCTTGCCCAAAGTGGTGTCAGACTTTCATCTGAACCAGTCCATTTCTGTCCCTGTGTTTTCACTGACCATTCTTCTTCAGGGGAAAGAAGGTTCACAGTCTGGATGTTAAAGAGCTCTTAGCTACTACATAGAGCACACTAAGGCTCACAGAAATGACTGTCTTCAATTGTTTCTCATCTATGGTGAGGTGGGAAAAGATAAGCCTGCCACTAAAGAACTATTGCCAGGTGGATTGTCTCTTGCATACAATTCTGCTATGATAAATTAGGTAAAACACCCCCTCAGGCCTGAGGGCTCACTTTGACTAGGGGTACAGCTGCTCACTCTGGCTGCGCCAGAGATATACCCTTGTTAGAGATCTGCAAAGCAGCCACCTGGGAAACAGTACATCGTTCACCAGGCATTACACTCTGGATATCCAGGCTAGAGTGATGCTAGGTTTGGCACAGCAGTACCGCAGAGCTTGTTCCCAAAGTAGGTTCTGCATTCCCTCTTCCATAGGGAACTGCTTGGTAGTCTGCATTATGTCAGAATACAGCAAGACTTCATGTTGTTTGAAGAAAAATGACTCACCATAGTAATGTTGTTTCTTCTAATGAAGTCTTGCTGTATTCTGACCTCACTGCCTCCCTCTCAGAACCTAGTTTTTGGAAGTGGGCTGGCAGGTACAGTGCTGCACCTCAGGAGTGTACTTGTACCCTCCTCTTGGGTGGGTTAGCTATTTATGGGTTCATTTTCTTGTATTATACCTGTGTTTAGTGTTGTCACTACCTTTTTTTCTTCTTGGGTTCTCGACTTGAGTCTTTTGGGCCCAAATTGTTGCCTTCTGGCTTACATTTGAACAATTTCCATATTTTTTATACTCAGTTAGTTAGTTGCTCGTAAGAATCTGACAGTTACACTGGAAGTACCAGACAGAGGTTTGAAAACCGAGCACGAGCTCAACGTTCTATGCTTCTGCATAGAGTTAACTCTTTCCTCTCCGGGCCTTTCAAGTGCTGAGGCTAACTGCATTATGTCAGAATACAGCAAGACTCCATTAGAAGAAACAACATTACTATGGTGGGTAATTTCTTTCTTATCTGCCATCAAATTCTATGTTTCTATGTTTATTACACATCTGATTTGGATGTGTTTAAAACATGCTGACCTAATTAAAAATACATATACATGATTCACACTGGTTGGCACATTCAGAAGTGTAATGTAAGCATGTTGATGCAATTTAGTTACAAGGATCTAGTGTGTGTGTGTGTGTGTGTGTGTTAATAAAAGGAGACAATACCACTTTTTAGTTCATCCATTCAGGAGGGAGACTCCCATACTCAAAGCTTTGCAGCTACTGACTTGTTTCATCTACCTCACTTGTGAGTTACTATCCAATGTCCAAAGGCTGTGATTAAAATAACATACAGAAGTCAGTATTAAGCGAAAATTTTTGTAAAACATTGCACATAATTACAAAAGACAGGTTCTTGCTGTAGGAAACTCCTGTTAACGTTCTAGTGGGCCAGTGGAGCCACACGAGACCAGAGTTACATAGTGCCTGCTGCAGAGATACCATTATAAGGCTAAACAAGCATTTGTCAATGCGAGCGTTCGCTTGCAGGTATTTGCAGTGGTGTTTGGCATGTATGGTGCTTACCCTAATGCCCTGTGCGATTGCTGGTATTTGCACAATAAAATTTCAGCATGACCTTTTGTTACCCCCATTATGCGCTACATAGGAGGAAACACGTTTTGGCAGGATGTGAAAAATGACAGCTGTACTGCTCCATAAGAAAGTGTGGTAAAATGGCAATGTTGAAAATCTGGAGTGGAAATATTGAAAATTGCAAACCCACGACGTGCGTGGAACTGTGAACGACGCCATAAAACAGTCATTGTTGAAATTTTTTCATCAAATTTTCAACATTGGCATTTTAAACCTCTGCCAATGAACAGTGTCACTGTGATTTTCTTACCAGGCCCCATACATTGATTTCATTGCGCCATCAGCCATTGTGCGCTACATGTATGGAAACATGTTTTGGGCAAGATGTGAAAATGACAGCTGCACTGCTCATAAGGAGGTGTGGTAAAATGGCAATGTTGAAAATGTGGAGGAAAATATTGAAAAGTTAGGAACTTACGGCGTCATGAGGGAACTGCACAGCACAGACTGGTAAAACAGTCATTTTAGGGAATTTTCACCAAATTTTCAACACAGCCATTTTAAGACCTCTGCTCATGATCAGTGTCACTGTGGTTTTCTTAATGTGTCCCATACATTGAGTTAGCCCACCGACTGCGCCATTGTGCACTACATGGAGGAAACACGCTTTAGGTGAGATGTGAAAAATGACAGCTGTACTGCTCATAAGAAGGTGTGGTAAAATGGCAATGTTGAAAATCTGGAGTGGAAATATTGAAAATTCAGGAAACCTCTGACGTCTTGAAGGAACTGCTCAATGCACACTCATAAAACAGTCATTTTAGGAATTTTGCCAAATTTTCAACATGGGGTTTTGGGACCCCTTCTCATGAATGATGTCACTGTCATGGCTATTAGGCCCAAAGGGTGATTTCATGCAGTGACTGCGCAGTGACTACGGAAATCACCGCGGACGAATACACCATGACAGTGACATCATCATGAAAGGTCCAAAACCCATGTTGAATGGTGCAAAATCTAATTGAGATATCTAATAAAATTGAAACCCTCCTATCTAGCCCATTATACAGCTTACGGCATTTCCTCAGTTCGCGTCGGCTTTGAAGAGTGCAGACGTGTTCCTGGTCCACCAAAGATCATCGCGCAAGCTCTGGAGGAAGTATGGGGTGAGAGGGTGTGTGGGGAGGCAGGGTGCGCAGTGGGTAGGTGCGGTTGTGGGATGGGCGGAGACTGCGTGGGACCGTTTTTACTTTACAGGTTTTTTTAATTGATGACATGGGACATTTTCCATGCTGAGTGGGCTCCCAGAGTGGCACAAGGATGGCTGGGGGCTGAGGAGCCGATAGGGGATTAGGCACCCCGTCGGCAAACAACAGGACATTGCCATGCTGGGGTGGGCTCCCAGCATGGCAGAAGAATAACCAGGGGGCCGTGGAGCCGACCGGAGAGTTAGGCACCCCATCGGCAAACTCTTGTGAGGATATTTGCCATGCTGGGAGTGGGCTCCCAGCGTGGCAGCAAGGATTTGGGGGGCAGCGTGGCGGGGTGCGGTGACACGGGGCGTGGCGGTGCTGTGTATGACAGCGGTGGTTTTCTTTGAGCGAAGACCACCCGCTGTCATACATGGCTCCCAGCACCCATTGGTGCAGGACCGCCATGCCTCCTCAACTGAGCAGTGGATTTAACGGGAGAGGCACACCTCCAAAGTGTTCTACTCTCCCAAAAGCGTTCCTTAGCATGCGCTAATGCAATGTAAAACAAACTATGTGACTTTTCCTATGGTCATGATGTATGGACTCTATTCATCTTGGATTAGGGTAATTTATTTATTTATTTAAAATTTTGGTAACTGGGAGAGCAAACGGAGCTGAAACTTGTTTCCAGGTGGGACCCTGGGAAAAGGAACAAGGAGGTGGCAACAAGTAGATGAATTACAGTATAGATATGTCAGTTCAAATAAGATGTAATTAATTAACAATGATAAATTTGCAAATAATGTGAAACATTTTAATAACTTTAATGACAAATAATGACTTTGAATTTCCACAGGCATATTTTCTTATTTCCCACTTAATATATGCCTATAGAAATTCCCATTATTTGCCCTAATTCAAGATGATCACAGTCCAACACAGGATTAATGCAGCTGGCACTAGGGCTGCAAAGTCAGTTTGACCTTAACCCCAAAAGGTAGAACCCCAGCTGTTTGCATGGGTGAGAACACCCACAAACTTCCTGTTGTTTTGAGTGAACTTGAATGAACTTTGGTTCGCTCAGTTTATGTCCCTGTAAAATAAATGCTCTGGCTTTTATTACTTCTGGAGTGTCTCATGCTGGTGCTGTGTGGCAGAGAGAGGAAGGAGGGTTAAGGAGACATGCGCTTGTGCCTGTGTGTGGTGCCTGCATTCCCCCTTCCCTGCTGCTTTGTGCTTTACTCTGTGCCTTTTCTTGACTCATGGCCAGTCTCAAACTGCCACCACCACCAACCCAACCCAACCCATTACGTTATGACAGGGAATAGATGAGTGAGGCGGAGTCATCACTGCCAGATTAGCGTCAAAAGCCCCATTTGTCTGTACTCTACGTGTATACATTACAGTATGGGCATTGAGTCTAGAAAATCATGTCACCAGTACTGCAGTTAATGAGGACAAGTGAAGGTTGGCTACAGTGGCTGGGCATGCAGGCCTGTGGGTTGGGGTCAGACGACGATAGGGTCAGTTTGCTGCTGGTGTCTATCTCCCATCAGAGAGAGAGAGTGAGACAGAGACAGAGACACAGACTGGAGATGTCTCTGCAAGCAGCAGCAGGATGGATTAATTACTGAAAGAGGCAGCATAATCATCACCATGCAGTTCTCCATGCAACTCCTTACTGCCAGTAAGTTAGCGACATGAGGCTGGGAGCGGGGTCCACGGTCCAGCACAGTCTGCATTTTCATTTTCTTGCCAGTAGCCAAGTTTTGTTCAGATTTTTCACATGAGGAAAATCAAACAAAATAGCAGGAAGTAAACGTGATGAGACCACGTCTAGTAAGGACCATGAGTGGGAAGGGGGTTACTAAGGAGGAAGGAAGGAAGGAGGTCTATTTATAGTATGTTGTGCTGTGTGGCTTGAATCAGCTACAATGTCGGGGGAGGGTTAGGGGTTGGGGTTGGTTTTCCTAAAGGATAAGGAGGAGGGTTATTTATGTTGCACTGAGTTGCTTGAACCAGCAAGAACCTGGAACATGGCAGAACTTTTGTGTGTTATGCTATATGTTTGAGCCAACAAAACCTTATTCTACCTGGTAGAACATGGTAGAATGTTTTGAGTTCAACACAAAAGTTCACGAGTGGGACTTTAGAGGTTTGTTTTAGTTCTAGTTGGCACTCTAGCCCTATATTAGGATCTCTGCAGTACCAGCTCTACTTGGGACTTTCCTTTACATACCACCATCGGGAAGGACCCACAGCAGAGGCTCATGGGCAGCATTGTTTAGAAAAACATATTTACACAAGATGTGCTTGGGAGTGCATTTAACTCAGATTTTTTTTACCTTGATTTGTCCCTTTTGTTCCCCTATCTCCCACCTTGATGTTGAGGGCCTTCAGAGTGCACCCCTATTAATGCCAGAAGAGCAGGTGAGTGATTGTCTTCACAGCTGCTGCCAGTGCCACTCTGCAGTTGGTCAGTGGGAGTATGTGAGTGCTAAGCAGCCCGCACCCTCCTTGGGAGTCAGAGCATTTCACCTCTGTGATGCATCTGGTTCCAGCTGGCCTCCATGTGGGACACTGGGGTTTAATATATGAGCCACACTATGTTTCTCCGATGGCAGTATAATGCTATGCCACCATATGACAGGGCTGGCCCTGGGGTGCAATATGAGCCACGGTCAGTTTCCCCAGTGGTAGTATAATGCAATGTCACCATACAACTGGGTTGGCCCTTAACTAAGTTATGTACCACCTTAAGGTGTTGTGTGAAAGGTGTGCCGTAAATTATAAAATGGATAAGATAAACCAAGATCTGTGATTGGTCACATGTGATCACGTATCCATGCTTTATTCTAGAACAATAAGTACGGGTCAGAAGTACTTAATGTTCTGAACCTCACTGCAAAGTTTCAAAATAAGAATCAGCTAGCCATTTTATAATCCCAATAATGCATTCCAGGATGTGTGTAATTGTGGGATAATGGAATTTCTCTAGTGCATAAGCCACTCATCATTGCCTCAGGCCTCATTGCCCAAGGCATGCCATTATCCCAAAAATAAGCACACCCTGCCTTTTTCCTAAGTAAAAGTTCTACTAAGTGTTTTGCTATTACTGTATTATCGAGTTTTGTCTTGTGCTTTATATTGTGAAGATCTCATGATCTGTGTGGATGAAGAAAACCAGTGCAGTATGTTGAAAGTAGTTCACAGGAGAGAGCTTACAGAACAGTTTTTCACTTCTGTATATTGAACTGTACCTCCCCTTCCAGCCAGTTACTAACATGCTGTGTCCACTAGGACTGCCCTTCGACACTGATTACTTATCCCCAGCTGGCTTCCCTGTCAGGGCTCTAGTGAGAAAGTCTTCGTTCAGTGGTATGAATACATCATCCATCATGTGCCCCATTTATCAGCCCAGCAGCTCCAAACCGAGGCGTGACAATGTGATGTTAGAATACCCAGAAGTTGGATAGGTCAGGCTGTACAGGTAACAGGAGGAAAGCAGTTAGGGACTAGTCTTAAATCAACGTCTCTCCAAGCCCAGGAAGTACATTGGTTGGTTGATTGGTTGCTAAGTTATCTACCACCTGTGCAGTTTTTAGGCACCTTGGTGATAGCATGACTCATGTTTGCCCTTTACTAGATAATTTATCCACCCATTTGTACCATCTGAGTCCCCTGACTGGATGTACAATCCACATCGCACATTATGATTTTAAAACAGGGATGGCCGTAGAACCTAAACATTGCATTAACATCAGGCATTATGCGACTTGTAGTCTACATTTTGTTAGGAATGAATACTTGCTACTTACACACACACACACACACACACGTACGTACACATGCGTGTACACGTGTGTGTACACACACACACACACACACACACACACACACACAGTGTTTTACCATGTTTCTTCCTGATTTAATTCATGCTGCTGAAACTGCATACTGATTCTTGTGACAACAACACCCGCTGCATCCATGGGGCACCACATGAAACAGGTGCTGCTTACTCTAGAACATCTAGTAGACGTGCCTGCATTCAGGCATTAGGAAGCCAGCCTTTTCCAACCATACAAACATAAGAAAAAGCCAGCAGAAGAAGGCCATTTGGTCTATCTAGTCTGCTCTTATTGCAGGGCACACAGCTTGAGCTACTGTCCCTGCCCTCCTCCCCACCTCCCATCCTCCTACCCATGATCCTTACCTTCCCCATGCCTGCCCCAGCCTCTCTTAAAGCTTCCCACTGTCTTCAATGAGATTACCTCTTCTGGCAGTACAGTCCAAGTGTCCACCACCCTCTCAGTAAAGAAATGCTTCCTGACCTCCCTCCTCCCTCCTAAACCTCCCACCTTCCAGCTTAAGACTGTGCCCCTTGTGTTATGGTTGCCACTCAGTTTAAAGAGACTCTCCTTATCCACCTTATTTATCCCTTTCAAGTACTTAAAGCTCCCAAACATGTCCCTCTCTCTTTCCTGTCTTCCAGGGAGTACATGTTCAGTGCCCTCAATCTCTCCTCGTATGCCTTACCCTGCTGACTGGCTATCATCTTTGTTGCCCTACTCTGGACCTTATCAATCTCTGATAGTCTGTCCAGGTTATGAAGTTCAAGCCCCCGGCACTTTTGAAAAGAGTAAGAGAGTACTCAAGGGTGCTTTCTTTAGGTAAGTAGGTAGTTACTGCTGGGTGTAAGAAAAGCAATTACATTCTTTGCCTTGTTCCTTTTTCACCAGTGTGGTGATTGACTCCATCTGTGTGGTATAAATGGAGTTAATCTGAACATCTGTACAGGAAACCAAACCAGTGCTGGATGGTATTCACAAGGTCCTTACTGGCCATTTTCTGGTTGGTGGTTGTCCAGAAGGAAGTGCAATGTCCTCCCAAACTTTTCACAAGACTAGTAGAATTTGAATTTGAAATAATTTCAAAGGCAGAAAACAATATCAATTCAAGATCTCTTATGCATAGGTTCCTTGGGTCATTGGGCAGAGATAAGCATGCTCAAATGCTCGTGACTGAGACAAACACCCTCAAAGGTGCCAAAGAGCTCAGCTATATGACCAAAAGCCCCCTCCCCAAATGAGGGTTCCACCCTTGCAGGTGCCAGAGACACTCAGCTCTATGGTAAACAGAACTTCAGGGAATATATCCAGTGTCGTCCCCAAAGGAGAGAGGAAGCTGCTGGTGCAGGAGGAGGTGATGCTCTATGTGCAGCAAAAATGAGTATCCACTGTGGACACTAGTGGATCCAGCTGTGCAGTGAGGTAGCACCCACTACCCCTTGGCCAGCAGATAGTAGCTGTTTTAGCCTAATTTGAGATTTAAAAGGTGACATTTTATATTTTACAGGAAAGTGCTACCCACTTAACAAAATTGCTACCCCTAAAAATAATTCTAGATTCATCCTGACGGTGTACATAGAAGAGGTGACTTTTATTGTGCCAGGTTGTGGGGAGCGCTTGCCGCCCACCCTCCCAACCACAGGATAAATGTCCCTGAAAATTCTCAAATTTCGTTAAAGTGAACCTCCTTTCTTTATGGTAAACAAGTCATGGGCTTCCCATATGAAAAATTCCATAGAAACATGCAAAATGGCCAGCCCAGTGGTGCTGAGGGTTGAGGCGCTGGACTTCATACCTCGCTGCAGGCGACCTGGGTTTGGAAATGATCTCAGGTCCTTAGGGTGCTGGCGTGGGGGGGGCAAGATTAAGCAGAGCTGGCAGGCTGCTCTCCTGTCCTGGGGGTGTGTTGTCGCCCTCCTGTAGTTCCGCCTCATTGGGTGGAGGTCTGGTGGGCTAAGCGTGGGTGGAGGGGCAGCAAGGAAGAGAGGGTGGAAGGGGCTGAGCTGGCACCACGGTGTGCATCGTGCTTCCACACTCATGTATGGACGTGTGCTGGGGCCTCAGGTGGGAGAGTGGGACCTCAAAGAAGAAAACCCATAAAAACCTGTATAAAAAAAAAAAGAAAAAGAAACATGCAAAATGATGGCAGAAAAAGACTATTGGTCCATCCAATCTGCCGTAATACCTCTCCTTCCCCAAGAGCTAGTGTCTATCTGGGGATATTTGATCTATTCCATTACTGCACCCTGGGTCACTATTAGTCCCTTAATTCTGCTCAAACCCTACCGTTTTTGAAGCCATTGATGGTTTTGGTGCCCACCACCACCATCACCTCAGCAAGCAGGCTGTTCCACAGCTCAACCACTCTCTCCGTGAAATAGAATTTCCTCACATCCCTCCTTGCTCTCTCTCTAACAAGTTGCTGTTCATGCCCCCATGTTCAGATTTGCTATTCCTGGTGATTACTCCATTAAAGTTGTCCAGATTCATTCCTTGCAGGAACTTGAATGTCTCTGACTTCTACTCCTCTCCTTCTAGTCTCTAGCAAGTGCATGTTCGGTGCCTTAAGCTGGTCCTCACAGGAGCTGCCCTGCAGGACATAAATGATTTTGGTTGCTCTAGACTGCACCATTTCCAGCCTGTCCCTGTTTTTCTTAGGTGGGGACTCTGGAACTGGGCATAGTACTCAAGTGTGACCTCACCAGTGATCTAAAGAGACACAGTAATGCCTCTTTCTTCCTGCTATCAACCCCAGCCCCAGTACAATCCAGCATCTTTGTTGCTTTGTTTAGTCCTTGTTACATTGGCTGGATTTCAAACAATAGATTGCCCAATAGCCTTGTGGGTAGCTCTTCGTGCTCCCGCCGATGACCCAGGTTTGGGAGGGACCGGTACTGACTGAGGAAGCTGGGGTGGCACTGCCATGCAGCAGCACTGCCAACTTGGGAGGGATGTCACCAAGTTCCTAAAGTGGACTAGGCAGATTTGCTCCCTCCAGGGCTCACTTTATGCATGTAAGAGCATCAAAGGCACAGCACGGTGCCACACGGGTAGTAGGAATATATTTATTTATTGGATTAATTTGGAAATTGGTGACTGGGAAGGCACACTGAGCCAAGGCTCATTTATAGATGTGCCCTCTGGGAAGGGAATAGGGGATACACCATACATACCAGAGACACAATTCACAGTTACAGTAAAGAGCTATAGGAAGGTTGGGGGATCCAGGAAAAAATTACCCTTCCCACCTCGCTGCAATAAGAATAATGGCCGTCGCGCACCTGGCCTCCCCTCCATGAAGGGAGCGACTGAGGAGGGCTGGATGTTTGCTGGGTAGGGATGGCCAGACAAAAAGGGTCAGAGGACAATGGCAGGAGAAGAAGAACGAAAACATACCATGCAGTGATTTGTCCAGTATATCAGAAATAAAGTGAAAAGCCTTTGAATAAATGGTTTTTCTTTATCTGCCATCTTTATTTAAATTTAGTTTATCCCATCTCTTCACATAACATGAGATGTAAGAAGTTGGCAGAGTATACCATCTAGCTTGCTTGAGCCTCCCACAAAGGCTAGGATCTCCCTGGGAGACGGACCCCTACATATAAGAAATATTGGGCTAGGGATTGCTTTTGGGATCCTGGCCAACATTCCCTTCTTCTGTAAAGGAAAGGAAAGGAAAGGTGGTCTTACACAGTACCATTCATACAGACTGTGTCCTGAACTGCTTTACAATCCAGGGGAGAGAATGTTTCTGCCATTCAACTCACGGGAGATGCAAACAACACAAGAGATAGAGTAGAGAAGATTAAGAGGAGAGATTAAGCACAGGGAGGTTATGTAACTTGCTCAGGGTCATACAGTGAGCAAGTGGTGGTTGTTTGATTCAAACATACAGTAGGTCTCCAGTTCACAGTTCCAGCTCTAATCACTAGGCCAAGCCGTCCCCTTCATTTTTTTTTTTTTTTATCTCGTGTTTATTTTAAACTGTTACAGCTCATCACATCTTTCCCTTCAGGTTGGCTATGGGAAGATAACTGGGTGACCAATGGTTTCCATGTTCTTGCATATAATCCCTGTAATACCAGTATTTTACTCAATTTGTAAACTGTTCTGAGATTGCATGTATGAAGGAGCAATATAAAAGTATATTCTTTTCTACACTGGGTAAACTGTTCACACACTGGGCTACATTCTGGAACAGGTACAGGTAATTCCAGTGGTATCTGTCTCTCTGCTAGTGGTCAAACCCCCATTCAATGTAGAACTGGGGTGTCTTGCAATGGTCCCAGGCTGAGAGCTGCCAACCATAATAGAAGCCAAGGCAGTGCCTGGGAACGCCAGACTCATCTGCACGTGCTCTGCAAATGAAGTGCTACATAATACAGGACAGACTGGCCTGTTACGCAGAAGCTAAACCAGAAACTTTTTGAACTTAGTTGTCCATTGGCCCTGTACCACCTGAAACATGCCTGCAAAACACAGGAAACAGATGGCAGAGTACCCGGACACAGCGATGTCTGTGGCACTGGACCAGAAGCTAGAGGCATCACCTGTTCTAGGGGTGGCTTATCTGCCATGCGGATGTGTCCAGTGCCACCACCACTGTTGAGGGAGTTGACTACATTGTGCAGAGTGCCTACCTGCCCTGCTGCACAGACCACACTGCACCAGAGGTGGCACAGGAAGCAATGCAAGGCTCTATATGTGCTCATGCCACTCAATGATCAGCCACCCAACCAATGCATGGATTCACTACCACTGCCAGCTACACTAGAGAGTCTGGATCCCTCCATATCACAGTAGGGGTGTAGCAGCTGGATCCACAGTACAGGTAGCGGTAGCAGGGCTTTCTGAAATTCCACCCTCTGATGAAGAATATTGCGGTCGAAATACTGGGGTTTGTTTGGTGACCTACTTATTTCATGACTGTATCCTGTACATTTCGATGCCGCTAACTTCTGTACATATGTCTGAAATTAACTGTCGCATTTTGTTCTGTATTCCTCCCGGTCATGCCTGAAAATAGGCAACTTGCTGTTATCTAGTGCACTTACTGATAAACAAAAAAACTAAATAACTAAGTAAATAAGAGCTTGGTGTCTCAGTTTATTTACTTTTGCTCACCCAGTATGGTCATGTAATAAAATAACTTGAGTACCTGACTGTTGAGTGATTTAATGCTTCCTTGAGTCCTGCTTTCCAAAATTCAGACCACTGAGTTTGTGTCAATTCCTTTCAGTTCTCATTTTTTATGGCTACGTAGCATTACAATGTAACAGCCATTTATCTAGCTATAAATGCAGTAGCTTGGATCCCAAAAGCCAATATATCCTTCCAACTGAAATCAAACATTCATGAGAAAAATAGTTTGTTTCACACTTCTAGCAAAGTGTAAAGCAAACTATTTTTCTGATTAATGTGTTATGATTTGTGGTTCTGAGATATGTGCTGACTAGAGATGGCATTAGCAAATAGGGCCGAGCTGCACTTTTAATAGCACTTTGGTGTTTGGGTCTGGTGCCTATTAAAGCATGTTTTAGCAAGTGCAGTCCCCACTTCTTCCCATTTTCTGTCACCATCTCCTGGCATCCAGAGGCACCCCGCCAGCCAAATCCTATCAGCGAGTCCTGGTGTCCAGTGGCCTTCATCACTTATTAGGATGTCACAAACATGTCTGTGACCTCAGAAAAGGATTAAAATGCAATATTAGATCAACTGGCTGTAAGGTATGAGGATTTTGTTT
This sequence comes from Neoceratodus forsteri, assembly GCA_016271365.2. Lineage (NCBI taxonomy): Eukaryota > Metazoa > Chordata > Ceratodontiformes > Ceratodontidae > Neoceratodus > Neoceratodus forsteri. The sequence goes on along the minus strand of CM028138.1, from coordinate 525,626,486 downwards.
CCATGTAAGTGACCTAGTAATGAGAATACATGGAATTAAAGCACAAAATATTGATAAAGTATAAGTTGAATTGGGTCACTTTAACAAACGCTGCTTTCACACCAATGAAAGTGTCTAGAATGGAGTTCAGGTATTGGCTAGAATGAGGTTCAGGTCTGACTAATGGCCCAGCAAAGCATTTTGCTCTTCTGTGTCGGTGAACTGGATTTGGGAATGGGCTTATGGAGCTGGAACAGGAAACCAGGGCTGGTGAGTGCTGCAGAGTGTAGAGTACTGTGCACCTTAGTGTGTTTGTGTATTGTTTTTGTGCCGTTATTCCCTACTTCACATTTCCGGGATGCAGCAGGAAATGAGCTGTTACCAGCGCAGCATGCCCTTCCTGGTAAAGCGTTTGGAATAAATCAATAAGCAAGAAAGAATGGGGTTCCTGCAGACATACTAGGTGCTAAAGTGCTGATCCAGAACCTCTGCTTCAAATCTTATGGGACTGCGATTCCTTTTGGTACAGCATTAGGAGTAAACTAGATCCTATTTTGGGAATAACAGAGTCATTTAATCCTAGCGTGTATATTGTGTTTTAAACATGCAGCTAATCTGTGTCTCTGATGGTTCTGAGAGTCTTCTCAAGCCTCTTGTGTGCTGGACTTGCCCAGCTTCACAGTTCTCTCACCCAAGGAACTCAAGAGACTCGTACAACCATTATAAATCACTGATACTATTTTAGCAATCAGCGCTGAGAACCACAGGCATGCTTATCCTGCGTACAGCTGGTGTTTCTATGGCAGCATTAAATGGGAGCGTTCCACGTCACAGTTGGGGTGGAGCATTAATTTAATACAGGAGTATACCGTCTGTGAAAGGAGCTATATAAAACCGAATTCTGTTTTCTTTAAAAAACAAATGGAATGTAAAGCACTTATTGCAGATCATGTTGGTGAAGTTGAGAAATGTTTTTCTTTGCTTTGCTTTGCTTGCAGTCCTATCACCTAAACTTCTTGAAACAACACACTTACACATCATCTCTCAGCACATTTCAACTTATATAAGGAACTCAGCGACTGTATGCTTTAACATATACAAGACCCAGTTCCTCCAGAAGCACCCAGTTCTCCTGTTCAGCTGCCAGACATACAGACCTCTTTTTTTCTTCCTCCAAATTCCTTCATCTTCCGGGGGCATGACCTCTGACCCTTTGCTGTCAGCTGGCATTTTCTCCCCCAAGGGCCCAGTGAAGTCCTTTATCCAGACCCACACAAATAACTGCTCTTTCTGCAGCTCCTGCTCACAATTTGTGACAGTCCCTCCCTCTTCTCCCCAGGCCTGTTAGGGATGGGGGTGGGGTGGAGGAAGAACTGGACATCAATTGTAAGCACAACTCGACCTCAGTAGGCCTGGTCACAAGGGCAAAAGTGTGTTTAGAATTAACTTGTTACTTGGGGTCAGTTACTTTTGAGTTTTCTGCAGATTTGTGTTACTTTACAGATTCATTAACCCCCAACCTCATTACCACCACCCACGACCTTTATAGCCAGTGTACACAGATTCTGACTGGTTGGTTGCAAGAAATAAACTGTAGCATGCTGACAGAGGCCCTTGAGGAAAAAGTTATTTTATTTAATTCATCTGCATTTTTGTGGCATATTAAAAAATACAGGTGGTGGTAGAGATTTATGTGGAGGGTTATATTCACTATGTTGAGATGTTTAAGTGGAAAATAAATACTTCTGGGTCAGAGATCACACTGGTGTGTTGTCATTTCTACATTCATGACTCTGCTAAGTCAGCTCATGCTGATAAGGTAACCAGGGTAACCTTTCCAATCTCCCAAAATATAAACTGTTTCCAACAAACTGATTTTGAACAAAGCATTTTAGGATCTTCCTCCCTCCAGTAAGTGCAGCACATTTCACCAGTTTTCTCACCCGTCCCAGGCTTAGTCTCTAACTAGAGTTGGTTGAATGGAATTGGGGCAGATGCAGACTACTGGATCAGTCTAGAAAACAAGGAATTTAGGAGGGACTGCTTCAACAGCCCAGCTGTAGCACATCATACTACAGAGGAGGTGGGTTGGGAACAAGCCTGGAGCGCCCATTGTCTGAGCTGATAGACTGGGTTGCTGCCAATGGCATCGTAGTCTGGGAGGGCTGGCCTTAGAATAGGTGAACTAGAAGCGGTCTCCTAGGAGCCAGCAATAGGGGCACTGAAAATACATTACCATTTAAAAACAAAACGAGGGATGATTTAAGTTTTTTTTTTTTGGGGTGGGCACCATTTTAGTTCGCCCAGGGTGCATCTACCCTAAGGCTGGCCCTGTCTCTCTCCCATGACAACCCTTGTGGTGGGGTTAAAGACCTCTGTCTCCTCCACAGGGCACTGTGAACCTCAAACATATGTCCCGCAGCACCAGAGGAAAGGTGGAAGGGCATGCAGAAAACTAGGATAAAAAAAAATGTGCCAATCTGCCCTGCTTGACTGTCCACTGGTGATGGGGAATAACAAACAACAAAAGAGGTAAAACTAAAACACCGTATCAGGAATAAAGGGCACACAAAGGAATGGGTGATAGCAAAGGGTAAGCCAAAACTAGGAATAGGAGCAACAGTTGCCTTGGGATTTCTAAAGTTTGCATCAGTAGCAAGGACAGTTGTTTCGTGTGTGTGTGTGTGTGTGTGTGTGTGTGTGTGTGTGTGTGTGTGTGTGGGGAGTTTCCAGAAAAGTCCATCTTAAGTCAGGAAAAGTACTGCAAGAAACCAATCAGCAGCACAGCCAGTGACATCATCACATGGCAAGATACCAAGAGTCAACAACAACAAAATTGCCAACTTTGAAGACCAAGCGGAGCCACCAGATATCACTGATCAGGTTGAGAGATTCATCAGGAGGTAAGGTATAGGGACCCTGGGAAGCTCGAGAAGTGTTAAGACATGGCAGTTGAGAGCTATGATGACCAAAATACCTATGATGTTGTCAATCTCGTTATCACCCCTCAACCATTCTCCCTTCAGACTACAACTTTCTAGTCTCAACACCACTTACCATCCACCGGCATCTTCCTCAGCTTGCCCCCTGTGATATGGGCTTCTGAGTTGGGCCTTCCAGGTACTCCTTGATGGGGGAATGTGTGTGAGGTGTAGGGCCTGAGAGTAGCAGGCAGCAATCCTGACAGCACTGGGGAAAGTTTTAGTTCCACGTGGCCCGATCAATCAGAGGATCTGCGTACACGTGTTGAGTAGACATTACCCTCATCCCCATGGTACCACATGTAGTCTCAGTAAAGCCTTTCATGCATGCAGCATGCCCCTCTGGAGGAGCAATCTCCCCAGCCTGCCATGAGGGGTGCCATGACCTCCCAGGCTGAGATGGGCTGCTGATGATAGTATTTTCCCTGTTCTCGCTGCCTAGCCATAGGCTCCTGGATTCTTTTCCGAACTTGATGTACCTGCTTGGTAGCGTGACATGCTACCTCTCAGCCACCGATGGCACATCTCATGCCATATTGTTGGTAAGGCAGCCAAAACTTAAAGTACTAGCTATATAGCCAACTACCACAAAGAAAGGAGCTACTACCAACACCATAGTCTTTTTCTTTATTGTGAGATTCTGCTGGCTTCTCACATTACCCTGACATTTCAGAACTCATGCCACTTAATCATAGGCCGTTATCCTGAACTGTATTTTACGACTTCATTCCTAATCAACTGAGATCAGGAATTAGTGTTTACAGTAGCAGAAATGGAGAGATGCTAGAGAGTCTTGGGAGACAAAAATATGCCACAGGCCAGACAGGGGATACTGATGTCAGATTAAATACATAGTTACACGTGCATTACTCTATAGCAGTTAAGCTGGGAAGTATTTGGCACCATATTTTTTAAACCCCAGATGCTGACACCAGGACTGTGGACAGAACAGGAGGGTCACTGACCTAATGTGGTGGATGAGCTGTGGTGGTTAGTACCCTATAGTTTAGGGTGATGCCAGATAAATCTGTAAGGAGAGGCTGGAGACATACTCTAGAGCCAAGATGCAAGGTTTATTAGCCACAGTTGGAGCACACAGAAAAGACTTAGCATTCACTAACACTATACACATGAGAAAGAGTAAATAAGGTTACGGGACCACAAACTGGCCCCACTAATGTCCTACAAAAGTCCAGGTTATTCAAGTCTTAAAAGGTGTGGCGTCCAATGCACCAAGCTTGGGTTTCTTTTATTTTGGTTGGCCGTCTGCTCCAGGGTGAACCTAAGGAAGTGCTTCCTACACAGGCCATAAAATGGGACGTCCCCCAGTGAACCAAAAACCAAGTAAAACACTATAGGCCTCCTGGTCCTGGGAACAAGATGACTCCTGGCGTCGCTGAGGCAGCGTCCCGAAGGGAAGTGCTTAGTCAAGGATGGTGTTGGCGCCCAATTGTAGGGGAAGAGGACCCTTATCTGGGGATGTTGGCTGTGGTGACCTCAGGCAGGTGATCTCTAGTTGAGGAAAGGATGCTGGGTGCGAAGATCCACTGGACAACCACTGGGCAGGTCCCTGGAACCCTTACCACCTCATCCCTGCAGCTTCAGAATCCGACAGTCTTGGGTGACCTCTTGATCGTCACTGGAACCACAGAGCCACCTATGAGCAGTACAGTCAAGAGTGTGGCGACCCTTGGTGTAGCCTCTTGGGTGGGCCACAGGAAATTATGCCACTTCAGGGAATGGGGCACAGAGTCAGACAATCCTCTGCAAGGCCTTGGTATAGGCCACCGGTACTGTTACCACCTTAGGACAATGTCTATTCGGGAGGAATGAGCAATGTGACTCGAGTTCAGCGAGCGACTAAGTCCCTCGAGAGCTATCGCTGGGGCGGCCCTAATCTGACTCACTTTGGTGGGCCCTAGCTACCACCTGACTACCACTTATGTCCCCAACTCAAACCTGGGGCATCGTGGTTAATATTTGGAGTTGTTGGAGGTCGTTGGAAGTGGGTGCAGGTGATACTGGGCTTCCTGGGGACCTTCCTGGGTCAAAGAAGAGACACGGAGGATTTCTGGATGAGGTGTGAGGTGTGCAGGAGCCCTGGAATTCAACCAAGATTTCTGTCCTCTGGGGAATGCACAACCAAGAAGGAGTGATAAGGCTTCTTCTTCTGGAGACTGCTGCATGGAAGGTTCACTGGGTCTGTTTCCGCCAAATTAACTGACTCGACACACTGGGGACACGGCTAGATGGCAGATTTCTGCAAAACCAACTGAGACTGCTACTGGGATCTTCTGGAGGAGTTACACCAAAGGGACCCAGGGATTTGCTTCAACCTCCTAACAGGGAAGCCGACATCCATTGCCTTGCTGTCCTTCACCCTCCCTGGTCAAACTCTTTCTTGCCTCTCTCCAGTCTGTTAAGAGCCTCCTCTAGGCTGGGCAGTCCTGGCTGCATGCCAGGGATTGGATCCTTCGTCCAGAGGTCAACCTCCTAAAGCTGGGTCAATGGCTTAAAAAAAAAAAGTCTCCAGATTTGAATCTACCCTGGCCACAGGGATTGGCTGAGAGGGCTCAGCCTGGCTTCCTTCTCCACTGGGGACAGGAATGTTGCCCAACTGGTTTGGCTGGCTGGGTGTTGGTCTTGAGCAGGGGAAGGGGAGGAAAGAAAAAAAATGGTTTTCTTTTAAAACCCTGAATTTAGACTACTAGGACTGTTTGCTGGAGTTGGGCCTGTTCTGTGTTTCAGAGGGTCACCAAAGCTTTTCAAGAGTTCTCCATTAAGCTGCCAGGGTCCCCATAACTGTCTGACCCCTCATATCTCTGAGGATCCCCTATTTTCTGTGGTGCTCCCAATTTCCTGGGGCATTACATTCTCTTATAGAGGGTTAATTAACATAGCGTGCACAAATACAGCTGAGACGTAGAGTTAAGAAAGGACAATACAAACAATAACTAACTTGTAGAGGGTTACATAATGTTGTGCATATAATTAAAGTTGAGTATTCAGAGTTAATAGTAAAGAAACCAGCAAATCTGAGAGCTGTAGAACATGATAACAAGGCTTCTAGAGGCTGCAGTAAAACAAACCTCCTTGTTGTTTTCCTTGAAAGTTGTCCTTATTGAGCCAGCAGGTATAGAGATTTAGGACCGGGGCTTGGGCATCTAAAAACCAAGATGGGTCATTTGACTGACACAGACCAATTGGTGCATGGCAGGAAATCCCACCTAGGGTAGTTTCCACCTGGTGTGTATAAGGCAGCACTCCTAACATGTCCCCACCCATGTTCATGTGTCAGCATGTGAGGTGGAACAACACAGGAGTGGAACAGTTGTAAGACTGGCATCTTAGGTGTCTGCAGACTTCTGCAGGAGGAAGCAGGGATTGCGGTTGACTAAAGTAAGGCACCTGATCACTTCCAGTGTAACATTCATTGCAGGGAAGGGTGGAAGATAAAGGTAGGGCAAAACATGGACTAGGAGCAACAGCCTATCTAGGGTTGGTGTACAAAGGGAATAACAAACAACAAAGAGGTAGAACTAAGAACACCCTATCAAGAGTAAAGAGTACACAAGGGATGGGTGAAAGCAAAGGTAGGCCAAAACTAGTGTAACCCCTCACCCCTGTCTTTTAGCAAACGACAGGTGGCATGCTGTTGAAGCTGACAGCAGTACCTGGTGGGAATGGGTCTGGGAGGATAAGGTTACTGCACAGGGGACCTAGGTTTGGCTACTCTGCACAGGGGCACCCAAGTAAATCTGAACACAGGAAGCAATAACTGTAATGTCCAGGACCAGGAGGGATTCTCCAGTGTGGCTTTTATTCACATCCAAGCTGAACAAACAAAGCATAGACGGACCCCCACAGGGCTACATTCCTAGTAATGCAGATTAGAGACAACAGAACACTTTATCACAATTTCCAGCCCTCAGGCTCTGAACCCCTAGGCACACAGCCGGACTTGCCGCGCAGCTTAGTACTACAGCCCGACTTGTACACTACTTGGGTTTTTCCCCACTGGCCTGGCTTCCCCACCGGCCACTTGATCCACAGTCCATTTTGGGAATGGACCAATTATCCTGTTGTGGCTCCCCAAACCACACTAGAGCCTTCGACTCCTAGGAGAATTTTCCTTACAATCCCATGTCTGGGTACTTCCCTCATCACTGGCCAAGTGCCTGAGGTAAGTAGAAATCCACAAGAGCAAATCCGTGAGGTGGACCTGGTCACTAAAGATGGGGCCTCCACCTCCAGCTCCCACAGTTCATACCCGGCCATTTCTCTGAAACTAAACAATTCCTTTACTGAAAACTTGCAAATGTAGATTCTTGGGTAGCGTATGTCACATCTCCTCTACATATCATTTTCATCTCAGTAAGCTCTGGACTTGAACCTACTTTTAATTATTGCTTATCCCATTACTCTAGGCTTCCCACTATTTTAGTAGTTCAATCCCACATTGTCACACAAGTCCCAGGGTGAAAAACATAGGCCCTTTCAGGAAGAGCAGACACTCACCCTCCGGTTGCAGGTGCCCACAGGCGACTCACAAGTCTTCTTGTTCTCCCAAATAAACTCTGGAACACATAGGCAGCTTCTCCTTTAGTAGCAGAACTAGGGGTTGCCCAGGAATCTGCAGGGGAACCATTTCCTGCCCCATCCCTGAAGGGAGGGGCACTGGGATTTCAAAACAGCGGTCTCCACCACTAGTTATCTTCTGTGTCTCTCTTGGTGGAGACACACACTCCCTTTTTCCTAAAAGTAGCCCCTGTCAGGGCTGAGGCTCCTAGAGCCTACACTGAGCTGCTGTGCTGCTTTCACAGCAAGCTCCCAACACCAGCTCCACACTGAATCTGTTCAAACCTCCCAACGTTCTATTCCAACTCCCTTGCTGCAGATTCCAATGTGGCTCATGCAGCTGTGATAGTTCTATTGGTGATGTCATCCCTCAGTCTCAGCTGAGACTGAGAACAGATGAGACAGTGTGAAACCCATTTAACTGGAGTTTCACAAGCTGCCTTCCCTGCCTACCACTAGGTCTTACTGGATTCTAGTACCCCGGTAACAAGGGGTTACACTAGGAATGAGAGCAACAGCCCATCTAGATTAGGTGTACAAAGGGGTATAACAAACAACAAAAGGTGGAAAAACTAAAACACCTATCAAGGTAAGAGAACCTGAGCATTTCCAAGCAACACAGGGAAAGTAGGAATTGGGAATGCTGGGAGTGGTGCAGTGCAATGGCTGTGGGGCCGCAGTTATCAAAGAGACCTTCGGGATACTGTGGTGCTGCCTCTACTTCCAATGCACCTGTCTGGGTTGAGGGAGGAGGTCACTAGACTCCAGGCTGAGCTAGCTAGCATTCAGGGATCTTCTCCCACCCAGGGTTCACAAGGTCTGCCACCATAACATCAGATGATGCCGGGAGGAGGAGGAATGGCTGGACTACGGTGGGCTTTGAAAGAGTGGGGTGGTGGGTTGGAGGCATATTCATCAACCGGTACAAAATTCTAACACCCCTCTGGTGGGACAGGACTGCCAAAGGAGGCACCCATGGTAGTGGCAAGGGAGGATGTGGGGTCCTCCACAGTGCAGACCCCAAGGAAGGTAGGAGAGGACCCTTGAGGAGGAAGCAATTTATGGTGGTGCACTTGACTGTCAGGGGACAGATCTGAAAAGACGAAGGGGGTCTGAGAGGGGGTCAGGTGCCTACATGGTGCCATGGCCTGAAGAGATGGAAAGTGGATCCTGGGGATTGCTAGGGCTGCAGGAAAGAAGGGGTAGCTGGATGTCATTGTCCACCTGGGGACCAGTGACCTGGCTAGGGATGGGGCTGGGATAGTGCAGGAGGGTTATGGGAGCTGGGGAGGGATGTTAGGTAGTGTGCTCAGTGGCCTTCTCTGAGGTGCTGCCAATCTACAATAGTGGGGAGTAGAGATCTCCACACCAGCAGCTTAACTCATGATTGAAGGATGGTATTGAGAGGAGGGATTCAGCTACATTGGGGACTGTGAATACACCTGAATGGATAGGGTCAATACAGGGGTGATGGCCTGCAACCATCCAGGAAGGGAACTGCAGTCTTTGATGGATGGTTTAAATGTTACCTGGGTGAACATTTAAACCAACCAAGAGGAGCCAGAAAAATCGGGAGGAGAAACTGCCCCCATAGGCTGGGCAGTAGGGAGGAACCCAAGGGAGAGGAACCCACCTGGGTGCAAATTAATATAGGAAGCAGGGTGATAGAAATGAAGGGGATGGAGCAGGAGCATTCAGTGAGAGGGAAGAGGGTAACAAGCAGGTGCTAACAAAATCAGGATGTCATGTGTCTGTAACCACCCAGTCCTTGGGGTTACTAGAATCCCATCAGTATTAGACCAGGTAGGGTCTTTGGGCAGCTTGTAGAGGATTTTTAGAAATCCTCTGCACACAGCTTATTTTACTTAGCTAGGCTAGGTAGACAATGAGTGATGTCATTTAGAACTTGCAGCAGCATAACCTTTTGCTCAGCTGCAGAGGAGGCAGTTTAAATTTTGAGTTCAGTTGTGAGTTGGAGCCGTGGAGAGTGGAGCTCTGAGTTGAAGAGGTGCCTGTCAGCCCCCCTTGACCAGGGTGATGGACCTTTGGTCATCATTTTCTCACCCTAGTGAGTGGAACAACAGTGTGCCTATAAGAAGACCTGTGTCAATGGGACCCTAATGGGTTAATTTCTGTGAAAGTACCAAGGGACTGAGAAATCAGTGGGTCTAAGGGCAATCCCTTGAGGGACTACAGATTGTCACAGCTGCCCAGAGCTGAGACTGAGAGTCTCTGTATAAAGCTATGGGTTCAATGGAAGAAAAGAGTTTCTTCAGTAAAGCCTGATGTCTGTAACAAAGCGACAAACAAATCTTGAGCATAGTAGCATTGGCAGATTCTTGGGAGTCGCCTGGTGATGTATGTGCCACCGACAACAGGCTGGATTACATCACTCAGGACCCAGTTTCCACCACAAATATGTGCTGATTTTTAAATGTTTTAAATGTGTGGAGGCCTTCAGCAATCCAGGTGGGATTCAAGAATACAATTGTGTGTTCTAGAAGGAATGGCAGAGGCTGGTTGGGGCCGGATGGGCAGAACCTCACTTGGAGTCTCAGCTAGGACTAACTGGTTACCTAAAAGGCACAGGTTACTCTGTGGGTGTTAACGTAGTCCATCAGACTGATTATATGTTTCCTTTGTACAGTTTTGGCCTATCATGTATAGTATATTACTTACTAACATACTAAAAATGCCAGTAAGTAGGCCTCGTGGTCTATTGAATCTGCTCAGGAGTCAGTACCCTGAATGGGTACCTACCATCCTCCTGGTCCCTCCCATGATCCCCCTCCCCCACCAGAGTTAACCCCAGACAAGGCATTCCTCAACTTCACTCCCCTCCTGTACCTGTCTTAGCCTCTCTTGAAACCTTCCACTGTAGATACCCCCACCAGCTCATCAGGCAGTTCATTCCACGGTTTCATCTCTCCTTCAGTGAAGTATCGCCTCCTCTCTCTCCCCGAGGTCTCCCATCCTCCAGCCTCCAACTGTGCCCCTTGGTGGCCCTCCACCTTCCTCTGAAAGACCCCATTTAGGCTTACCTCATTTACCCCTTTAAGATACTTGAAGACCTCAATCATATCCCCTGTCTCTCCCTCTCCTCCTCCAGAGAGAAGAGGCTGAGCTCCTCTAGTCTCTTCTCATATGACCCATTACCCAGGCCCGTATCATCCTCGTTGCCCTCCTCTGAACCCGCTCCAGGAGTGTGATGTCTTTCTTTAGGTGTGGACACCAAAACTTCATGCAGTATTCGAGGTGTGGTCTAACCAGGTAATTGAGACAGCATGGAATCACCTCCTGCTTCTTGAGGTAATCTTCCTATGTGTAGCCCAGCATTTTATTTGCCTTGGCCACGCCCTCCTACATTGCTCAGAATTATTCATTTGGCATCCACCACCACCTCCAGATCCCTTTTCCCACTTAAAACCTGCAGTGTGTCCCTTCTAGGCTGTACACTTGGCCTGGGTTCCAGCCCCAGGTGAAGCACCTGCATTTCTTGGTGTCAAATTTCAGTTTTCAGGTGCATGACCATCTCTCCAGAGCATCAGGTCCCCCGTGAAGACTACCTACCCTCATCCCCATCCACCATTACCCCAGCTTAGATTCATCCACAAAGAGGCTCATTTCGCTCCTGATACCTTCCTGATATCGGAGATATAAGCGTTAACAAGGCGGTCCCAGAACTGATCCCTCTGGGACCACATATGACCTCCTGGAAGATGAGACTATCCCCTACTACTACCCACTGAGTACGTCCAGATAGCCAATCCCAATCCACCTGGCCATCAGGGTCCCCACCCTCATCCTCCCCAGCTTATCCAGCAGACCAGTGTGAGATGACCGAATCAAACGCCTTGCACAGAGTCCAGAAAGAGGATATCCACCGGCTGACCCTGGTCAAGCGTTGTCATCACTCATTAATCGAACTCCAAGGTTTGTCTGACATGATCTGCCTGGGACGAAGCCATGCTGGCGATCACCCATGTATCCCCATTCTGCCAAGAACACCCACAGCCGCTTCCTTTAGGATGGCCTCCATCAACTTGCCCGCTGGATACAATTAATTTTATTGCTCCTGTACTTTCCACTGTATTTTATTTATTATCATAGTAATCCCTCTGTCTTGACTGTACATACCAGTGTATTGTATTTTGTCTGGTTATGAAAGTTTCTTTGTTTGTACCTCCTTTTCTGTGTATATACCCCAGGGTCGCACCTGGAAACGAGCCTTGGCTCAGTGTGCCTTTCCTGGTTAACAAATTTTAAATAAATAAATAATAAAACATCTTGTCAGGAGGATGTTTTAAATGTAAAAGTATGTAGCAACACGTAATAGACACTGTGTAAAGAGTCAGAGATCCCTAGAAAAAGGGATGGACAGTTCGTTCTGTAGAGAGGTTCACGTGTGGAATGCAAATACTGCCTGTTCTGTGAAAGTAAGTTCTTGACTGCAAGTACTGTTGTCTGTAGTGACAGTTCCAAACTTGGGGGCCACCCAATTTTCTGCTACTACTGTCAGAAATAAAGCCATACAATACAATCCCAATTTTTTGGTTGTGGACAATCCATCTATGAGTCGAGTAAAATGTGTATGGAGCCCCTCAGATGGGAGACATAGCATAGCCCTGGCACCTTTCTCCCAGAACTCGGAGTAAATATAAATGTTATTTTATGCTCTAACCCCCAACCTCTTAGATGCGAACCAGGTATTTGCCCTAAAGACAGGAATGATAATTTATGCCATCTTGTGGCTGTTCTCTCCCGAGACAATCCACACACTTATATGGATCGAGATCCAATGCCAGGAGAGCACTAGGACCAGAAGTGCCATCTACGATCAAACCGTCATGTAGATTTAAGTGGGATTTTTTGTCCTTTTGGTTGCCCCCTCCCTCCTCCCCAATCGTGTATATGGCTTTGCATGATCACAGCTAATTCTGCAGAAGGAGCAAGCTCTCTATCCCAGCTGCAGGGGTGGCTGGTGCCACAGCTTGCGCCAACCATTCCTTGAGGTGCTGCCACACAGCAATGGCCTCGAAGCCCAGCCCACCTCCCGACAGGCGACCTGTCTTGTTCCCAAACCCAGGTCACCTGCACAACAGTGCAACAAGCTGCCACTGGGCCTTGGGGCAGCCATATGCAAACATTTTTAAGTGCAGTCCAGCACTGGACAACTGCACAGTCCTCCCCCACCTTGTCTGGCTGCCATCTACTAAAAAAAAAAAGGGGGGACGTTGCACCAAAGTGCATTTCAGGACTTTGGTTTCATCATATACCATACTTATAAATGATTTGTGACTGCTTTAATTAATTATAAATTATTATTTTGCTATTTTTGTATTTATGTTGTTTGTATTAACCATGTGTTGAATAAGTGTGTGACTGTGGCAGGGAAGGGATACAACTGAAAATAGGCCATCTTGACCCAAGTGTGCATTTTCTGTTGCAAAAAATATATATTATTATTACTACTTCTACTACTAGAACTACTCATAACTTGGCCATTTACGGCTCATATGTTTAAGGTGCTCAAGTCACCATACTCCTCACGACCATAAGTTGAACCTTGTAAATATGGCGCAAAATATGTTTTGGGGATCAACCCCCAAAAACACAATTCAGGTCATATATACAAGTGCAGCTTCTCGTGATCGTGGTGACGAAGACAACTCCATCAATATCGGGTCCAGCATGGCCATACATAACCATGTTATGGGCAAAAGAAAAACAAAGTCCTAAATGTACCATACATATTGTAAATGCATGTGGATTTAGTTATTTTGTCCATGTTTTCCCCTTTAGTCATAATTTGACCATTTATGAAATTTCTGTCCCATGTTTTCAGAGTGGCCATGTTACCACTCCACCTGATGACCACATAAGTGACACCCTTGTAAAATTTGACATTAATGTGTTTTTGGGGTTCTGATTTATAAGGTGCCACTCATGTGTTCATGAAAAGGGTGATGACTTGGCCACCTTGCAGATGTGGGCAGGAAAAAAAACAAAAAAACATTGCATGCATTACATACCACAATTAAAGTGATACACAAACAAAATAGTAAGAATATTACATCTCTTTCTTGCTCTTTGCAGGGCCGAAGAGTCTTGTAAAGATTAGGACTCATGTGCCAAGACTTCCCTCCTGTTTCCCACATGGTCTAAAGGGCCTGCCCAGAATCAGCTAGGTTAGGACTCACCTCCTGTTTGAAGCAGGTTAGGACTCCATTCCTGCTCTTCTTTCTCAAAATGTCAGAAATTCTTTGCAAAAAACTATGTTAATGCATTGCTAAGGATTCAAAGCCACAAAATCAGGGAAATGTGGTGTTAGGATTCTTTCAACCCTAACGCCCACTCCCTCCTTCTCAACCCTAGCCTTGTGACCCAAGGCCAAGCTACAAGGTCAGGGCTGTGCCCCATGGGTCTGCAGCTTCAAGCTAAAGTCTAGTGCCCTGCAAAGAAGGTTATGAGTCATCTCCTTCTTTGGGCAGAGCCTACAGAGACTTTGTGTGAGCAAGTTATGAGTGATCTCTTATTTCATGCAGGGCCCACAGAGTAATCGAAACAAGCATGAGATCCAGAGGAGCCTGGGGCCCAAAGTGATTGAGTAAGTCTAGGTAGTTACAGCAGAACAGACTGCATGAACTTTGACTTCATCTGCTCTCAGTCATCTAAGTATCAATGTAAACATCATGAGCGGGGTGAGAGGTGTTACAATGCCCCTGTTTAGATCACGGGTCAACAGTGGTTACATTGGGAGGAGCCCACAGGAACTCAGTTCCATTACCTCTTAAAAATAATATGGGAGTTCCTGCACCTTTGTTAACTTTTTCCACTGAATACTATATGAGAACTGCATCACCTCCAAATGACAGTTCACTCCCACCTAAAAATCTAGATGTGAGGATTCCCCACCACAACCTTGCCTCCCCCTTTCTTCTCCTGGCTGGCTCCTTCTACTCAATGGTCCCCTCAAGCCCGTCATCCCTGTGACTTACCTGTGGGACTCGCCTGCACCTCCACAGCTTACCCTCTATGGCGGGGCTGTCAGGGGTACCCCAAGACCCCTCTGGAAGCCTTACTTGGTTCAGTGGGTTCTGTGCCCAGGAGGCAGTGTGGGGAACTGCAAGTACCATCCTGCCATAGCTGGTGCTCTTTCCTTCTGTTTTCGCCTGAACCCACAAGCGCTCCAGTGAGCTGGCGGTATGATGTGTGCACACCAAGCATGCTTACGTCTGCTGTCAAGCAGCGTTCCGTCCCATCCTCTGCTCCAGCAACATCATCACCTATGGTCACCTAGGTGGCAATGTTGCAGTACAGCTCATGGAACTACCTCACCAGAAAAGGAGAATATCCTGTGGAATGCTCAGCCCTCCCCTCTGCGGCTCTGACAACCTAGGTTTCCTTCCGAACCCGCGTCGCCAGCATCAGGAGTAGTAGTACTGTCACTGCGTCGAAGGCTGGCCACCACAGCCTTTCCAGTTTAACCACAGCTGATCAGGCCAACTTGAGTACAGCGTGCAGTTGTTCTGACCCTCATTTCTGAGGAAATATATTATTAACATGATAGAATTGGGACAATTTTCCAAGGAAAAAGAAGAATCCAAGGGACATGATCACAGTCTTTGACAAGCATTGGTCAATGCCAAATGTTTGCTTGCTTTTAGTTTCTGTGTAGTTGTTGGGTATAGACAGCACAGATGCAAAATTAACAAATTAATACCAAAAGTATAATAGTGAAACTATCTACATTAGTGTAGTTTTTCCAATGAATTTCCCTTTTATATGTTTGCTTGCGCATGTGCAAGAAACATAGTGCCATAATCCAAGTTTTCCAGAGGTGTGTCAGCCTCTTCCAATTCAGTCAGTGTGTTTGCAGGTGCGGTCGCAGTGCCCAATCACTGCTCCAGCTGTCTATGACAGCTGAAAATGCAGTGGCATACAGTTGAAAGGAGAGCTCCGCTTCAGTGAGCAGAGCTCCCCCTCAACGCGCATGCGCACATATTGCATGCTGAAGCACTCTCCCCATGCACATACAGTATAGACCCGACGGGTGCCCAATCCCCGTCGGCTCCAGCCCAAACAGCTTTATAGCTGCCACGCTGGGAGCCCACCCCAGCGTGGCAAACGCCCCAGCGCTCGCCTTAAAAAAACAAAAAACCTGTAAATTAAAATGGTCCTCACAGTCTCCTGCCCCACCCACACCCACTCACTGTGCACCCTGCCTCCCCACACACCCCATCCCGTACTTACCTGTGGAGTCCGGTCGATCTTGGTGGACCGGGAACCGCCTGCACTCTTCAAAGCCGACCGCAAACTGAGGAAATGCCGTAAGCTGTATAATGTAATAGTTAGGGTTTTTCAACTTTGCTGCATATATTGGGCATTTTTGGAATTTTTACCAAATTTTCCAACATGGGGGTTTTGGGACCTTCTCATAAATGCTGTCACTGTCATGGCGTTATTCGGGCGAAGGGTGATTACTGATCACTGCCTGAAATCACCTTTCAGGACTGACTAATGAAGACGACATTGCCAGTGTTCATAAGGTGGGCTCTCAGAAGCCTATTTTGAAAATTTGGTGGAAAAATTCCAAAATGACTGTTTTACGAAAAGATTGCGCAGTTCCTAAGCACGCCAGAAGATCACGAATTTTCAATATTTCCACTCCAGATTTTCAACATTGCCATTTTACCACACCTTCTTATGAGTAGTACAGCTGTCATTTTTGCATCTCACCCAAAGCGTGTTTCCTCCATGTAGCGCTACAATGGCGCAGATCGGTGTATGAAATCAATGTTTGGGACAAATTAAGAAAATCACAGTGGCAGTGTTCATGAGCAGAGGTCTTAAAATGGCTATGTTGAAAATTCGATAAAAAATTCCTAAAAATGACTGTTTACAAAGCGTGTGTTGCAGTTCCACATACGCTCGTAAGTTCCAAATTTTCAATATTTTCACTCCAGATTTTTCAACATTGCCATTTTCCACACCTCCTTATGAGCAGTTACAGCTGTCATTTTCACATCTCACCCAAAATGTGTTTCCGCCCATGTATAGTGCACAATGGCGCAGTCGGTGTCTTGAAATTAATGTCAAGGACACATTAAGAAAATCACAGTGGCACTGGTCATGAGCAGAGGTCTTAAAATGGCTATGTTGAAAAATTGTGAAAAAATTCAAAATGACTGTTTTAGGAGCCACGTTGCGCAGTTCCTACGCATTCTGGCAAGTTTATGAATTTGTAATATTTGCACCAGATTTTTCAACAGTGCCATTTTACCACACTTCCTTATGAGCAGTACAGCTACCATTTTCACATCTCGCCCAAAATTTGTTTCTGCACATGTAGCGCACAATGGTACAGTCGGTGTGTGAAAACAATGTTTGGGACAGATTAAGAAAATCACAGTGACACTGGTCATGAGCAGAGGTCTTAAAATGGCTATGTTGAAATTTGGTGACAAAACTCCATAAAATGACTGTGTTCTGAGTGAGCATTACGCGAGTTTCCACGCACCCTCGCGGTTTCTATACGCTCGTGACTTCACCAGTTTTTAAGATTTTCACCAGATTTTCAACATTGCCATTTTACACCTCCCATGAACAGTACCGCTGTCATTTTCACATCCTGTTCGGAATGTGTTTTGCACCTGTGGAGCCAAATGCCGTAGTCACTGTGCAAAAGCAGTTTCGACTAACAAACTGATATTGCCACTGTTCATGAGGTGGGGTCACAAAAACCATGTTGAAAATTTAGATCAACTCTCAACGAATGCCTGAGGCGTTAGGGTTTCCGACCATGCGCCACGCTGTAGAGAATGACAGGCATCAGGGGTGTGACTTGGGATTCTTGCCCGTGACGCCATACCGCTCCACCCCACCCACACCCTGCAACCAGTGAGAGGCATCAAGATGTGCCTCGGACTCTTGAGCCCAAATGTTACCCCATTCTCCTATACCACACCCATCTCACATGTTTCCTGATGGAATGGGGTGCGATAAAGGGCCAAAGACCCCAAGGCACACGTGACACTTGTCAGTGTCTACAAGGTAGGGTGTGGTGAAATGGCATGTCGTTATGCCTGACGACCCAAAGGCACACCCCAATGCCTGTCACTCTGCAGGGTGGTGGTGGGGTTGGCTTCAGTTCAATACTCGCTGCTATTCTATTATGCAGCTCTGTAACTTCTACACTACCAATGCCAATGCCAGCAAGCAAACATTCGGCATTGACAAATGCTTGTTGTGATTGTGAAATTGTATCCTGATTCATGCAGATCCCTTTAGAAATGGAATAAACAGAATAGCGGAGATAGTTCTAGCCCTGTGTGTCATGTCAATCCACTTCTCCTGAGGCAGTACATAGCCCTTCAGGCCATGACACGCGCTCAACCCCTTGTGGGAATGCTCCCACCCTGTCACAAGTGTCGACATGTGTGCCTCAACACTTAGCAATACCTTCCCAGGCTTGGAGCAGTGGCTTATGACAGTGCTGGCCCCCATCCTCATGCTGTCCAGATGGATCTCCATGTTCGTTCCTGAACTCGAGTTAGTGGCACGAGAACACAACCCACTACCTGTGGGCAAATGGCCGACCTGTACACACAACATTCCTTCATGACTTTTTTTTACATTTTGACCCCAAATTTTCAACATAGTCTTTTTGAGAACCCCCTTCATAACATGATAGGTGTCACGTATTAAATACTGCCTGAAATCTCATTTTGTGGCACAAATGCGAAACATGTCTTAGCCAGGATTTTAAAATGACACATCCTGTTCATGAGGTGGTGTGAAAAATTGGCTATGTTGAAAATTTGGGGTTAAATTATTGAAGATATGAGTGAACGTTGAAAATTTCAATATACCTTCATAACTTTGGCATTTTTCAAGATTTTGATTCCAAATTTTGAACACAGTCTTTTATCACTCAACTTCATAAATCTGGTAGGTTGAATTTTCAAATCCTGCCCAAAGGTGATTACGCATAGCGACTGCAAAACCACTTTCAGGCAGGATTTGAAAAAGGCACCTGTCATGTTCTTGAGGTGATGGAAAAATGGCTATGTTGAAATGTGGGTCAAAATTTTGAAAATTACTGAAGTCATGAGTAAATATTGAAACATTTCAATGTACCTTAATAACTTTGATGCTTTTAAAGATTTTGACCCCACATTTTCAACATCGCTTTTTATGACCCCACTTCGTGAGCCTGGTAAATGAAATTTTTAAATCCTGCCCGAATGGTGATTTTGCTGATTAAAGCAGTGTCAGTGGCTCAGCAGGTTGCACACTCGCCTCTGAGGCCAGAAGATCAGAAGGCTGTGGGTTCTATCCCACACCAGGCACTTGGTTTAAATCCCAATACTGACACTGTTGTGCAGCATGGGGGGTTGCTACACTCCTGAGGTGCTGTCTTTCAGATGGGACGTTAAACTGAGGTCCCATCTGCCTGTTCTGGTGGTAGTTCAGGTGGATGTTAAAGATCCCATGGCACTTCTTGAACAGAGCAATGGAATTTCCCAGGTGTCCTGGCCAAATTTCCCTCATTTCACTAAAAATACCACCGACAGCTTAATCTGGTTCAGTGTCAGTTAGCATCCATCTGTACCCCCACACAGGGATGAGGCTGAAAATAGGCAAGTGTCTAGTCCTCCTTTCCCGGTCAACAAAGACTAAATAAAAATAAATAAATAAAATCCTTTCAGGCTACATTTGGAAAATGTCACTTACCTTGTTCATGAGATGGGCCCAAAAGGCCATATTGAAACTTTGGTGAAAAACATATAAAATTACGGTTATGGGTAAAGAGTTCAACACTCATTGAAAATACATCTACTGTACTTACCTCATTTTTCAGTTCCCAGTTGGCGTGAAAGTAAAAGATGTTCTTTCCTCCCAGAGTAGATTTTCAGTGCTGGACTTATTTAAGGTGAGTGAGGAGTTTGGTGTGTGCAGGGGGGGTGGTGGTGGTGGTTGCTGAATGGGGACTTGGGGCGGAATGGGTGGAGGTCAAGGGTGGTTGGAAGGCTGCAAAAGACATCGATGGATGTTTTTCTGCCTTTCAGGTTTTAATTAAAACAAGAAATGGAGGTGTGGGTTGGAGATCACCCAAAGGGAGGGAGTGTGAGGGATTTTAATTTATACTGGGATGGGAAACTAGGGTGGGGTTGGATATCATGCAGAGGGAGGAAGTTTTTTTTTTTTTTTTTGTTTGTTTGTGCACATAATAGGTCTGACAAGGGGCGAGTGCAGGCTGATCATGACAACGATGAGCTGCATACTGGGTGGCTTCATGCAGATGAAGGAGTGAGCAGCTCCACGATAGGAGCAGCTCGCTCCTTTCAACTACACAAAGTTCCTGCCCAGCAAGCAGAGAACACTGTCATGATCAGCTTTCCTGATCATTGGGCTGCTACTATCAAACCCCTGCAGCCTGAATGGCACTGGGCCCTACAGTGACATGCCTCTGAAACCCAGTTACTGTAACAAGATGTTTTCTGCACATGCAAACATAAAACTATGAAAAGAATAACACCATCAGACCAAGTGCAGCTCTTCAGTATGCAGATGAACCAAAGAACAAAGGGACACACAATGTCTAGAAAGGAGGAAGAGTCAGGGAACTGCCAGGAGGAACAATGTCACAGAACAAGCAGTGGGCACTTGGAATGGAC
Organism: Neoceratodus forsteri; assembly: GCA_016271365.2. Taxonomy (NCBI): domain Eukaryota; kingdom Metazoa; phylum Chordata; order Ceratodontiformes; family Ceratodontidae; genus Neoceratodus; species Neoceratodus forsteri. The sequence continues at coordinate 525,606,268 of CM028138.1, read as the reverse complement.
AGCTAGAGCAGGTGGTATCAGTTGAGTGGATTCTGCCATGACCTTCAAACTCAAGCCTTGATAGGTGCCATGAAGAAAAGAGTAACCAGATATTTCCACTGATCTGGTGGGAGGGAGGATCTTGATGGACCAAAAGTCTTCTATCCTCCCTAATGTATTAGTTCATAGGGCCTCTGGGGTATCTCTTATGGTATGAGAAGCACTGAGCATGTTGTTTGGGCAAGAGGACCATGAAGCAAAGCTGAGCGGTTCTGTCTCTCCAACCTCACTTATACCATAAGAGACACCCTCGAAGGTCTATTAACTTATTATAAATCACTTGAGTTTAGCGGCAGTGATTTATACCAGGTTTAGAGCCTTGTTTTAAATTTACTTATGTTGCCACCCCGGGTTTTCTCCCTTACACTCCTGAATGACAGCACATTGTACAGAGGATAAAATGTACAGTGTCTCTGCGTGTTGGTTGGCTGAAATCATGTTAGTGATTTATAATTGTATGAATATATGAAATGCACACAGTTTGAGCCTCAGTGGCAAGGTGTTCCTTCAGGTGAATTATGTTACAAATCGTGGTCGGGGAGGGGTCTAACAGTTAACTGAAAACAAAGCTGATCCTTAGCTCAGCTGGTAGAATTCCTTGAGGAAAGGCTGCATAATGTGGAATTCCACTATGAACTTCCTGTGTATAAATTTGAAAGCAAAAGCTAAGCCAGGGTCGGCATTGTGGGGAATCAATGCACACTAAGGTTGTGTTAGGCATTCAACCATCTGGGAAGTGGATTTATGCAATCTGCTTCAGTTTTGCCAAATTGTGAAATTTGCATTTCACTGTGTCCTGCAGGTTTCTTTGATAATTTGCAAGAAAAATATACACATCCTACTACCTTTGATTTAGCAGGAAACAATTCCATATCACATTGTGTTACACAATAACTTTCTTCTGAAAAGCTCACAAAACCCTTTAACACTTTACATTAAGTTTCATTAACTACACTGTAATTACAGTATTATTACACTGTAACTGCAGGAAAATACTGTGTACTTACATGGATTATATGTGTAATTACTTTGTATTTAACTTTATAGTGTATTATTACTTGAACTAATGATTACACACATGGAAAAGTGAAGCACATTAAAACTAGAGTAGGTACACATTTAATCTACGTAGTACATACTGTAGTTATCATGGCAATTATAATGTAGTAACAGTGTGGTTAAAGAAACTTATTGTAAAATGTAACTTTTTTATTATTTATTGTTTATTATTCTATTTTACTCTTTCCATCACTGGCCCCATCAATATTCCCTAGCTCCGTCACCAACATATCCCATGGACTTGCAGGATAACCACTACATATACAGAGTCATGTTTTGGGAGGCCCACACGTAAGGTAATGCAGTGCTTGTAGGATGTTGAGCGAGCCAGGAATCTTCCTCCAGTTTTCATCCCTGGGTTATCTAAGGCACGTGACACAAGGCTCAGAGGTGTGTATTGATGCCCTACATGCTGTGTCAGCAGACTTCTGCCCCACATCTGCTCCCACCAGCACTGTCACCTGATCTCTGCCACGTGGAGTAAAGTGGTGGGACTTGGAATCTCTCCTCCTGAAAGGAGAGAGCTGTCCTGGGATGCTCATTCCTCCTCTTCCAGGCAGCCCCATTCCCAAACCTGTATTACAGATGCTGCATACAGTAAGGTGGCTAGTGCCTCTGCATGCCATGCCACTGGGTCAGCTTGCTGCAACCCTTTTTAATTGCAGAATACTAAAATTGATGGAAATTCAGCAAATACTAAAATTGTAAAGAAATTCTGGCAAATACCAAAATTCAGTGGAAATTCCAGCAGATACATAAATCAAAATCTGCAGAAAAGAAGTCCACACAGCTGGAGGTATTATGCCTTCTAGATATGTTTTTATTTTACAATTTTTGGTCAGGAAAGACACACTAAGCTGAGGCTTGTTTCCAGGTGCATCCTGGGAGCACAAGGAGGTTAAGTGATTTGCTTATGGTCACACAGCATGCAGGGGTGGATGTGGGATTCAAACCCAGTTCTCCAGGCTTGCAGATCAGTGCTCTTAACCACTACCCTGTACTGCCTCCTGAGGTATAAGAATATGATGATTCTGTCTCCTTGAATCTTCTCTTTACCAAGGAAATCTGCCTTAGCTCTGTCAAATTACTTTATGATGCAGGAGATAAAGTGGAGGGCATGTTTGTGTCAGTAGACACACAGGGAGAGTCAAGCAGCACAGAGATTTCAGAGAGGTTAAGCACAGGGACGTTAGGTGACTTCTCAGGGGAGTAGGTGGTGGCTGTGAGATTCAAACCTGATCCCCAATAGTCACAGCGTTGCTTTTAACTGTCTCTCTCTTTGGTTTAGAATCCACCTGCTATCAGGGCATCATTTCAGAAAAACCATAGGGTTGCAAGGTAAACTATAGGCGGTCCCTGGAAATAGTTTTTAATTTGGTGCATTTTAGTGCATTTTGGGGGTCATTTGAAACAGATTTTGCTACCTTGTTACTGTTGCATGATAGGCCTAGATCCATTTATGTGGATTCATGTTGTATATGCTGTAATGTACTTGAATTAAGACACTGTCCCTTTAACAGGTAACTACAAAATAACTGCTAGTGTGGACTTGTCATGTCTCAAAATAAAGGGAGACGGGTATATGGTCCAGGAAGGCATAAAATATCCTACTGTAGCTTTCCATGAAAGGAAGAGGTCAGGGATGACCTGGGGTAAGGGTTAAGCCAAATGCATGGACCAGATGTCACTGGGGTTGACATGAAACCTGCCATGGAACCACAATGTCACCTGAAGGAAAAGGCAAACTGTTGCACCTAATATCTATTTGGAACCATTAACCTCACCCCAGAGAAAAATAAGGTGGGTGTGTCCTAAATGACCCTCAAGTATATTATCAGACACACACTTTGAATTCAGGCAGTTGAAAACCAGCTTAGTTGGATGGCAGATAGTCGGTCCAGCTGGCATATACTTGAAGACCAGAAGTATAAGTGCAGGCCTGGGAAAATCTCTAAAACCAGACCTGAGTGTGTGTGGAAAGTTTGACTTGTCCCATACAGAACAGGAAATTCTGATTTTAAGTCAGAATTTTGGAAACCAAGACTTTGCACCAAGGAGACACCTGGAAGACTTTTTTTAAAAAAGGACATTTCAGAGACTTGACTTGAAATGCACACTTGCTACACAACTGTTGCTTAAGGACTCATCTCTAAAGGACATTTGAAATCTTGTCTGAACTCTAACATCAAAACAAGGTATAGTTTAGAATACAGTGTCTAATGTTTTCTGTAAACCATCCAGTTTTACTTTTGTTATTGTTTGCATTTCAAAGTCCTTCCAGACTGTAGAATTTTCTGTATTGCTTTTATTTTAAGTAAACTTTATGATTTTCTTATCAACTCTGTCTGGGGTCTGGTTGTATGATTTAACATTTTAACAAAAGGGTTTTGAAAAGACTATGTGCTTTGACAAGATAGAACTGCTCAGCTATCGTATAAAACTACCTAGGCAAGACTAGCCAGTGGCAGTGGTGGGATTCAAATACTGAAAGTAGTGCACAGTCAAGGGAACTCAAAACTACAGACTCCAACCTCCCACTGGGAAAAGGAAGGCTGGTAAGTCTTCCAGAAACCCTTACTCCTGCTCACGAGTTCTTAAAGGGAATCTCTCTGCAAACAGGAGGTCCTGCCGGCCTGCCTGAGTTTGGGGACCAGGGGTGCATGACAGTTACCTTCTCCCCATGCCCAGTAATTTGCACCCTTGCCCTTCCTCAGAGTCCCAGCAGTCCAGAATGTTGCCTGAGCTACCTTCTACATAGCATGTCACCAAAACCATAAGGGTTGTAAGACTAGTTGATGGCAATGCCATTCTTACATAAAGTACTTAAGTTCCTGGTTATTTTTATATTCAGCATTACTACTCAGCTCACTGGACACCACCCATTAAGTTGGGTTTACCTTTATTACTCTTAGAAATATTTACTAGTGACATGTCTTACCTTGCTGGTCTTGCAAACTAGACTGGAAGCTGACAGAAGACACTTCCTGCAAACTGGACTGGCAGCTGACTAAAGACACTGCCTGCAAACTGGACTGGAAGCTGACTGGAGACACTGCCTGCAAACTGAACTGGAAGCTGCAAGCTGACTGGTGACACTGCTGGTAAACTGGACAAGTAGCTGACTGGACTGATAGCTAGCAACCGGAGACACTGCTGGCAAACCGGACTGGTAGTTGACAGTAGACACTACTGGCAAGCTGACTGGAGACACTGCTGGCAAACTAGACTGGTATCTAGCAACCTGGCTGTGGACACTGCTGGCAAGCTGGACTGGTAGCTGACTGGAGACACTGCTGGCAAACTGGACTGGTAGTTGACTGAAGTCACAAAAGGCAAACTGGACTGGTAGTTGACCTGACTGGACACCTGCTGGCATAGCTGACTGGAGACACTGCAGACAAGCTGGACTGGTAGCTGACTGGAGACACTGCTGGCAAGCTGGACTGGCAGCTGACTGGAGACTTGCTGGCAACTTAAACTGGTAGCCAACTGGAGACTAGTGGCAAATTGAACTGGTAGCTAACAACCTGGCTGTAGACACTGCTGGCAAACTGGACTGGTAGCTAACTGGAGACACTGCTGGCAAACTGGACTGGTAGCTGACTGGAGACACTGCTGGCAAACTAGATTGGTAGCTGACTGGAGACACTGCTTGCAAACTGGACTGGTAGCTGATCTGACTGGAGACACTGCTGGCAAGCTGGACTGGTATCTGACTGAGACATTGTTGGCAAGCTGGACTAGTAGCTCACTGGAGATAATGCTGGGAAGCTAGACTGGTAGCTGACTGTAGACACTGCTGGAAAGCTGGACTGGTAGCTGACTGGAGACACTGCTGGCAAATTAGATTGGTGGCTGACCTGACTGGAGACAGTGCTGGCAAGCTGAACTGGTATCTGACTGAGTCACTGCTGGCAAGCTGGACTGGTGTCTGACTGGAGACACTGCTGGCAAACTAGACTGGTAGCTGACTGGAGAGACTGGTGGCAAACTGGACTTGTAGCTGGCAACCTGGCTGTAGACATTGCTGGCAAGCTGAACTGGTATCTGACTGGAGATCTTGCGATTAATTCCTGGCTTGTGTTGGCATACAGCTCCTGAGTGTTAGCAGTGCGTCTCCAAGTGTCATCTGTGGCTCTGAAGAATTGTCTTTCTTGGTGTAAACACTTGATTAAATATAACATGCTCAAAGCAAAACCTATCACCTTACTAAACTGCCAGTCTAATGTGGAATAAATGACTAAAGTGTGGGATGCCTCTAGATCTGAATTTCCTCTGTGCCCTGACCTCCGAATCTTTGCAGTCTATTTTAAATATGGACCAATATATCTCTACAGTTGCAAACTTCTGGCTATGTTAGTACCACTGATATACCACTTGAGGAAACTCATTAAAGGAACATGTTCTGCTCCATGGAAGTACACGAACAGGTGAGGTTTGCAGCTGAAAAGTGAACGGTTCTGAGCATAACCATGTTAAAGGCCCCAGCCTTTCCTCATAACTTTTGTCTCCAATACTGCTGATCATTTTGGTGTCCCTGTTCTGCACTTGCTTAATTTCCTCAATATTTCTTTGTATTGTATATATCTGTTAATCGATACATATCACATCACACTGTGGTCCCTTTGGCATCATGGTACCACTTACTCTACTTTATAGACTCTGACAACGTTAAAGGGACACTGTCAACCTTTTTGGCATCATATTATTTCTAAGTAAAAACACATTTTACAATTGCTTATGCCTCTAAAATTCATTGATGTTGCTAGTTGTTTAATCTGCTTCCTTGCTTATTAGAACTGAAATGCATGGGGAATGTATAGTTATACACAGCCTTGTTTTGCTCCAAATTGTTTACCTAAGCTTACTGCACACTTCCTAAACATTAAAACACACCTCAAACAGTGCATCTACTCATGATACAACAGTCTCACCTACTCCCACTGCACAATGAGTAGCTAGATAATGTTGGGTTTGTTCCTGAGTCCATGAAAATGCAGTTGTAGTTGGTCAAGATATATAAACAAACATGTTTGGTGTGGTAACAACAGTATGGTTGATACGCAGTGCTATACTTTTTAAAAGAAAAAGGAGTCTGAATCAAGCAACCAGTTACTGTACATCAGCAGTCTCATCTGAATGAGAACAATCATAAATGTGTTTTTATGCTGTCTTGCACACACAGCGCAGACAACATATTGGGGTTGTTTGAAGTGGAATTGCAGGTTTTGAGGCGTGGTCATGATGTGGCCAGTGGTGCCACTGCTTTTCCAGGCTTGGCTGTGCGGGACGAATGAGATTGCATGCTGTCTATGACAGCAGTTACAAGCATGCCACCAACTTGAAATGTGGGCGTGCCTTCCTGGTGTAACATTTCAATGAGACATGTGGCGGCTGTGCCGTCTGCCTCTCACAGTCCCCAGAAAAGCCAACATCGTGAGTGCCCAATCCCCTGTCGGCATCATCATGCCCCTCCCCAGTTCATTTGCCGATGGGGCTCAACCCCATCGGCATCATGTCCCGTGCCAGTTGTTTGTCAGGGTGCCCAGTCCCCTCGGCATCATTCCTCCCTCCAAACACCTTTTTTATTTGCCGATGGGGTGTCCAATCCCCATCAGCTTCAGTCCTTCCACCCAAAACATGCAGGTGGCACGCTGGGAGCTCACCCCAGCATGCCAAATGTACCTGTCAAAAGTAAAAACCTTCCCGTGATGTTTAATTTTTTTAACCTGTAAAGTAGAAAATGGTCCCTGCTGTCTGCAGCCTCCTCCCAACCCATGCCCACCCACTGTGTACCCCACCTCCCCACACACCCTCACCCCTTACTTACCTCCAGAGCCTGGTTTAATGATCTTCAGTGGATTGGGAACACGTCTGCACTTTTCAAAGCTGACCGCTAACTGAAGAAATGCATAAATAGGGTTTTTCAACTTTGGTGCATATCTCGGCATTTGGGAATTTTGGCACCACATTTTCAACATGGATTATTGGGACCCTCCTATAATTCAGTCACTGTCATGGCATTATTCGGTCCCAAAAGATGATTTTGTGGTCACTCGTGAAATCACCCTTTAGGGACCAATTAATGAACGACAGTGCCACTGTTCATGAGTGGGCTCTCAAAAAGCCTATGTTGCAAATTTGATGAAAGAAAATCCAAAAAATGGTTGTTTTATTTGTAGCGTGCATTGTACAGTTTCCATGCATCCTAACTCGTGAGTCTGTAATATTTTCACTTCAGATTTTCAACATTGGCATTTTTCCACACTCTTCAAGTACACTATTGGATAACATTGACCATACCAAATTTAAACAGAATCTGGATAATTGTTTGATATATACAACTGGATGACGACCCAGCTCGCTGGAGACATACATATATGGGCTAAGGCCTTCTGTGTGCCTACGTTTTCTTAGCATAACTCTTAGTTTAACTCTTATGAACAGTACAGCTGTCATTTTCACATCCTGGCAATGTGTTTTAGCACCTCCGGTGCAGAATAGCGCAGTTGCTGAGGAAATCAGTGTCTGGGACAGATTAAGAAAATCACAGTGACACTATTCATGAGCAGAGGTCCTAAATGCCTGTGTTCAAAATTTGGCGTGCAAGTCCGTTAAATGACTGTGTTATAAACGTGCGTATGCATGGTTCCATGCACCCTCATAACTTCGCAAATTTGTAATATTTTCACTCCAGATTTTCAACATTGGCATTTTTCACACCTCCTTATGAACAGTACAGCAGTCATTTTTCACATCCTGGTCAATTGTGTTTTCACTCCCATGCAGAGTAGTGCAATCGCTGTGGGAAATCAGTGTTTGGGACAGACTAAGAAAATTACAGTGACTCTGTTCATGAGCAGAGTCTAAAATGCCTATGTTGAAAATTAGATGACGAATGTCCATAAAATGACTGCGTTACAAGCATGTATTGTGCAGTTTCCACGCCGCTCATAACTTGATAGTTTTTAATATTTTACTCCAGATTTTCACCATTGCCATTTTTTCACACCTCCATTTTCCACATCCTATCCAAAATGTGTTTTCGCACATCCGCTGCAGTGGCACAGTCACTGCAGGAAAACAATGTTCAGAACAGAGTAAGAAAATCACAGTAACACTGTTCATGAGCATAGGTCCCAAAATGCGTGTTGAAAATTTGGTGAAAAATTCATAAAATGACTGTTACAAGCTTACATTGCGAAGTGTCCATGCACAATCGTAACGTCAAGAATTTGTAGTATTTTCTCCAGATTTTCAACACTGGCATTTTTCACACCTCCTTATGAGCAGTACAGCAGTCATTTTTCACATCCTGGCCGGATTGTGTTTTCACACTTCTCACGCAGAGTAGCGCAATCACTGTGGGAAATCAACGCTCGGGCAGATTAAGATAATCATAGTAACACTGTTCATGAGCAGAGGTCCCAAAATGGCTATGTTAAAAATTTGGTGGAAATAATTCCACTAAATGACTGTGTTGCGAGCATGCGATGCACAGTTTTCACACACGCTTGTAACTGAGAATGTTTAATATTTTCACTCCAGATTTTCAACATTCCCATCTCTTCACACCTCCTTATCAATGGTGCAGCTGACATTTTAATGTGGTGCAGAATGGTGCAGTCACTGTGGGAAATCAATGTTCGAGGCAGATTAACAAATCACAGCAGACTGGTTTGTTAACAAATCATGAGCAGAGGTCCCAAATGCTTTCATGAGGTGGGGTCACAAAAGGCCATGTTTAAAATTTGGAGTGCAAATACCAACAAACGCAGAGGGTGTTTGGGTTTCTAACCATTACGCCCACCCTGTACAGACTAACAGGCATCAAGGGTGTGTCTCTGGATTGTCTGCTGTAGTGCTCACGCCATTGGTCCTCCACCCCAACCTGCAGCCACTGACAGGCATCAAGGTGTGCTTTGGACTCTTCAGCCCCAAAGTTCAACCCATTCTCCTATGCTGCACCCATCTCAACGTACTTCCCTATGAGATGGGGTGAGCATAAGGCCTAATGACCCCAAGGCACAATGCAACACTTGTCAGACTCTTCGGGTAGGGTGAGGTGAAATGGCATGGCGCTTTTGCCAGCACCCAAACACACAGCCCAATGCCTGTCACTCTGCAGGTGGGTGGGTTGACGCCGGTTCTATACTTCGGCTATTCCTGTTATGCATCTGTCTAACTCCTGCACTACCAATGCCAACACCAGCATGACAACATTCGGCATTGACAAATGCTTGTTTAAACTAGGAACACTTTGAGGCCAAATGGGTTGACAGTGTCCCTTTAAGTGGCCTGGGTCATCAAATTCCTGTTGAGGTACATTATCCAGAGTTGAAAATAACACAGAAACATAGAATCTGATGGCAGATAAGAACCACTTGGCCCACCTAGTCTGCCCATTTCCCCACCTAATGGATAAGCTGCAGATCCTAGTTAACCAGCAGCCTACTTCCTCCTACTCCCCACTAGAATTGCCTTATGTCTGTCCCATGTATTCTTGAATTCCCACTGTTTTTGACTCCACAACCTCCTCAGGAAGGCTGTTCCATGCATTCACAACCCTCTCCATGAAAAATACTTCCTCACATTACCTCTTAGCCATCCACCTCTATCTTCAAATTGTACCCCTTGTTCTTGCACATTTCTTTTTCTGAGAGATGCTATCCTCTTGGACTTTATTGATTCCTTTGAGGTACAGCTTAATCTCGTTCAAAATCAGTTGGCATTCATCTGTATCCCCTCCCCAGGTCATGCCTGAAAATAGGCAGGATTTGTCTAGTGCACTTACCGTCACAAAAACTAAATAAATAAATAAAATACTTGAAAGTTTCTATCATGTCCCCACTCTCCTCCTTTCCTCGAGGGCATACATGTTAAGCTCCTTTAGTCTCTCTTCTTATGTCTTCTGGTGCAGACCCTGCACCATTTTGATTGCCCTCCTCTGGACAGCCTCCACCCTGTTTATGTCTTTGCAGAGATGGGGTCTCCAGAACTACACCTAGTACTCCAGATGGGGTCTCACCAACTGTCTGTACAGAGGATAACAACTTCCTGTTTTCTACTGATGATGCCTCTCCCTATACATCCTAGTATCCCACAGCCCTCCTTACTGCCTTCTCACATTGCTTGCCCACCTTTAGATCATCTGATATAACTACCCCAGGTCCCTTTCCATTTTGTTGTTGTCAGTATCTCACCCCATTGGGTACTCTTCCCTGGTTTTGTTTCCCAGGTGCATTACTTTGCACTTCTTTGCCTTGAATCTAAGCTGCCATACATTTGACCATTCCTCCAACCTTGCCAAGTCCTTCTCATCCTTTCCACCCCACCTTGTGTATCAACCCTGTTGCAGATCTTTGTGTCATCTGTAAAGAGACATACTTTTCCTTCCAGTCCCTCTGCAATGTCACCTATAAAGACATTAAAAGGATCGGACCCAGTACTGAACCCTGCGGTACCCTCCAATAACCCCCTTTCTTCACCGTGGACTCCATTTACTATTACCCTCTACATCCTGTTGTCTAGCCATTGTTTTACCCATGTTACCTCCTGGGACCCACTCCCAGGCTGGCTAATTGTTTATTAATCTTTTGTGCGGGACTACATCAAGTGCCTTGCTAAAGTTTAGGTAGGCCATGTCCACAGCCCTCCTGGTCTACTACTTGGTCACCCAGTCAAAGAAATCGATTAGAGTCATCTGACATGACCTTCCACTGTGAATCCATGCTGTCTTGGGTCCTGTGCCCCACTGGCCTCTAGGTACTCAACAGTTCTTTCCTCAGAAGTGATTCCATCATTTCCCTACCACAGAGTAAAACTGATAGGTCTGTAGTTTCTTGCCTCTGTCTTGCTCCCATTTTGTGAAGGGAATCACATCTGCCATCCTCCAGTCCTCAGGTACCACACCATCCTTCCAATAAATTATTCAATACAGTTTCTCACTGCCTCCACCCAGGAAAGGTAAGTGGGCTAGGTGACAAATGTAGTACTCTCCCCTGGAAACAATACTATCTGCTTTGGCAGAGCTTCTATTTAGCCAAATCAGTAGACTCAGCCTATGCAATTTTCACGAAATTGTATCCAGAGCACTCAACACCCATGCACCATTGGTTAAAACTTGCATCAAGACTAGAAAGTGCCTTGGTTCACTGCCAAGCTTAAGAAAGCACTATTAAAAGGGACAAGCTCTGGAAATTGGCTCGCAGATCACAGAAAGCTGAAGACTGGTGTCTCTTCAGATCAGCCAGAAACCACTGTACTAAACTGATTAGAGAGGTCAAGGCCAAATTTTATCGTTCTGAACTTGACTCTGCCTCCAAATGCCCTACTAAGTTTTGGTCTACAATAAAGAACTATCAGGTCTGCGACAGGTAACACACTCCTACAAAAATCATCTTGAACAATATAACTATCAGCGACAAAAGAGGTCTTTCAAGCCTTTAACAACCATTTCACCACTGCAGGTCTAGCATTTGACAGCTCACCTGCATGTAGCCTGCACTCCCAACCCAGTTTGCTACCCCAGAACTTAGTTCTACTAAAGCAGTCTTTTCCTTCTCCCTGCTTCCCTGAAAGAGGTTGAAGAGCCTCTACCCAGCTGGATTCCAGAAAAAGTGCAGGTGCTGACACCTTTGATCCATACTACCTAACGATTGCCTACCACGTCCTGGCTGTACCGATTACGCATCTTTTCAATCTGTCTGTTTCAAAGGGACCATCCCTCACCTGTGGAAACCCGCACATGTTATTCCATTATTTAAATATGGGGACCCCTCTGACCTAAATAATTATAGGCCAATCTCCCTCCTCCTCCCCATTTTATCAAAACTTCTGGAAAAAATTGTGAATGCCTAATTGAGATCCTTCATAGATAATACAAATCTCTAAATCCAATGCAGTCTAGCTTCAGATCCAAACATAGTACGATCTTGGCCCTGGCCAAGGTAACAAATGACTGGCAGCATGACCTACAGAATAGAAAATCTGTCTGTGCCATTTTTTAGACCTAAGCAAGGCATTTGACACTGTCAATCACAGCCTACTTCACTCTACACTAAAAGGAATAGGCCTTGACCATACCTCACTATGCTGGTTTGATAACTACCTCACGGACAGACACCAGCAGGTCAAAGCTGAAGGTGAACTTTCTACTTCCAATCCATTAAACGAGGTATCCTGCAGGGCTCCATTCTAGGGCCACTCCTATTTACTATCTACATAAAGAATATAGACTTCGCCATCAAAGAGGCAAAATTCACCTATTCACAGATGATACGGTGATCTACCTAAGCTGCACAATACCTGAAACTGCCTGTAGAGATCTGCAAACCGACTTCAACCTACTGCAACACCAGCTGATAGGCAAAAGTTGTTGCTCAATGCCAAAAAACTAGGCGATGCTTTTCTTACCTGCTAATAATGTTTCTTACCCTGCTGTTTTTGCTCCATCCCACCCCCATTTCCACTCTACTTGGGGAAAATTTGGAATGTGTGCGAAATTCAAATATCTGGGGGTCTGGCTAGATCACAGACTTTCCTTTGCAGATCACATGGAGGATCTATTAAAGAAATTGAGGCAGAGACTTGGTCTTTTTTCAGGATTAACCACCTACTAACCCTAGAGGCCAAGAAGCAGCTTGTTCAATCCACGTTCCTCTCCCTAATTGACTCGCTGACTTCATATACAGCCAGTGTGCTTCCTCTTACCTTGGTAAACTGGACATACTATACCACAGAGCCCTGCGCTTCATTACGGTCTCCCTTTCTCTACTCACCGCTGCTTCTTATATGCAGCTGTGGGATGGTCCTCCTGTACTATAGATGCAGAAGGAATTTGGCCTATTGGACATACAATGCTATCATTGGCAAATTGCCACAGTATATTGTTGGCTGTCTGCCTTTCACTGTGCCTGGAACTTACGCCCTAAGCTGCTCTCTTCTCTCCTAAAAGTCCCTAGGGCTCTGACATGCTTTGGGAGAGCTGCCATAGGGTTCGTACTGCCATCATTATGGAATGAACTTCAGAAATTTCTGAAATTACAGTCTCCTGTCAGTCTTGCTATGTTCAAGACTTTGTACGTAAAATATTTCACAGAAGCCTGTAATTGTTTCACGCTCATAGCTCGTCATGCCTGCTCTCTCACACACCTCTCTTTAGTTTTCATTTTATGTCTGCTCCTCTCATACACCCTTTTTCTAATTTTCTTTCCATGTAACTTGCCTGGACTCCATCGTCCAACTGTGGGCACCGGGTGGTCAGTGTTCTGAAACCGCCACCGAGACCATTTGCCTGTTCTCGAGCGTTGCGAGCTGTGACCACTCCTGGGCTCCCAGCTCATTCACCGCAGTTAACCGCAGCTGCCGGGCGTTTGGTGCTTCTGAAGCCACCACCTGTGATCTCTTGCCTGGACACTGAATCAGAGCGCAAGCATCTTCCTCAGGTCTGCTCCAATTGGTCCCCTGATCTACTCTTTAATACTATCTGGGAAAACTCACCTCTGCTCCTCGTACTCAAGCCAAAACCCGCTGATCTCCCCTTATGCCTGCCTACCTGTTATCACCTATCCTGTCAACCTACCCCTCACCCCTGTCATATCTACTATTCCCCAAATCTCTCCTAGCCTACCCCCTCCCATTACCGTCTTCACAGTAAATTTTATGACGCTAATGAAGCTGCATGTCATATCCTTTTCAGGAACACCATCCATGTGTATATTTGTTGAAACCAGTGTTATTCAATATGTGATTGTTATATGTGTTGGTTCTCCTTCACTATTGTATTTTTAGCGACTGTTTTATTACTATATATAAATGTATTGTTATTTGACCTTGTTAACGCCAAATCCACCTTGCAAATGAGCTTGCTCAGTGGTGTCGTCTGAATAAATAAATATTTTGATTGATTGATTGACTATGGCCCCACAGGCAGGTTCAACCCACCCAGCGCCCACACCATACAATGCAGTGTAAACACAAATGCAAGACAGATTCAATAGAAATGCAGTGAACACCACAGTAAAATGCCCCAAACAGTAAGTGATTTTGTTGGGGAACAAGATTCAAGGATCTAGGGTGAGGGGTTCAATTGGGCAATGAATTTGAGGAGTAGGTTATTCCAGTTCCTACTGTACTCACACAAAAGAGTGGGCAGTGACCATTTCTCATAGCAAAAGGCTTAAGGAATGGGAGATGTGGAAGGTATGGTGATAGTGGAGAACATTGGACTACTGCGGACCTATGCTATTCACGTAGCATACCGATGTATGTAGTGTGGCATAATGTCTTGACGCATGGGTCTGCCTTGCAGCTATTTTTTTTTGTACAGTTACATTCTATTATTTTCTTCTTAGTTTATCTGAGTTGGGGCTTCACCCCACACTCCCAATGTTAAAAAGACAAGGGGTTGTTGGGGCAGAGCCCTAACTCAAACAGACAAAATCTAAATCAGCAGCAAACAAGGGTCTATTTTATTTGAGTTGGGTGCTTTGGCCCCACACTCCCCATGTTAAAGACAAGGTGTGTGTGGGTGGTGGAGCCCCACTCAAACAAACTGACAAAACCTAAGTCTACACCAAACATATGACAAAGTAGCCTAGCACAGCTACAGCACAGTGCAGCTACAGCACAGCACAGCAAGCAGCACGCTGTATTCACTTTAGCTATGCTAGCTGCGGTGGTCCAATGTTCTCCACTCTTACCAAAGTTATATGGTCCAAAAGCAGTGGGTGTTGTGTGACTGGTTTGTTAACAAATCTGTTAGAGCAGAAGGGCATTTATTTGTGGTGAAAAGGAGAGAGTAACATGTAGCAAACCTCTCCAGAACTAGCACAGTGTACAAATGCAAGCCAGGTTTATTGTTCTTAATTCAAGTTTCTGACTGTAGTGTTGTTCTCCCCCAACCATGCAAATGAAACGGTAAGAGCAGGACTTTTAAGGTGACTGTGATGCCTAGCAACTACAAGCCAGACAATCTGTATATTTTTCTTACTTGTGATCTGATTTATTCAGAAGGGAAGCGAGACCTAGGACTAGAGATAAAAACTAACTAGGTTGATTGGGAACTAGTTGACAAGCAGGAATCACAGAGCTGTAATGAATGGCAAATTCTCTGATGGGGTGTCACAAATAGTGTGCCATTGGGGTCTGTTCTGTGGCTGGTATTTTACACATACAAAAGCAACATTGAGGAGGGGCTGCAGTGCAACCCCTCCTCAATGTTGCTTTATATAAAACAGTAACAGCCACACTGGAGATTAATGTTGTAGTTAGCAGTAGTCTCTGATGATCATTCACAGAACTTTGCAGGAAAGAGCTATTCCAGCCAAATTCAGTCCTACGTTTCAAAGACAAACTGGGAGCCACCTGGGGATGCAAACCTATACTGGTGCGATGGTCTGCATCTGTCCGGGGAACCAGGACCCTAGGTGAGAGGTTTAAATGCTTCATTGACAGGCATTTAAACTAGCCAAGGGAGGCACTGAAAAGAAGCAGGGAAATCCAGCCTCCCCACAAAACATGGTAATTAGTGAGGTAAACACCAAGGTAGAGAAGTTATTAGGGAGCAGAACACAGGTAAATGTAAAAAGGCAAAGGCAGTAAGGACAGGAATGGGACTAAAAGGGGTAAGGCTATCAAAAGTGGAGGTGATGAGTACCAATGCCCGTAGTCTGTGTAACAAGCTCCCTGAACTAGTGGCCTTGATGGAAGAGGGTGCCTGGATATTGTGGCAGTCATAGAAACATGGTACACAGAGATCCATGACTGGGATGTCAACATACCAGGATACACAATCTACAGGAGGGACAGGGAGGGTAAAGAGGAGGAGATAGCTCTCTATGTAAAGGAAGGGATCAAGCAACAGAACTAAAGAGTAAACAGGGAGCAGATGAGGCACTCTGGGTCACCCTGGAGACAGGAAATGGCACCACAATCCGCATGGGGTTGTATACAGACCCCCATCTCAGGGGAGGGAATGGACAAGGAAATGATAGAAGGCTTCCTTAGAATGGCAGAAGAAGGGAGATATTGTTGATGGGGGACCGAATATGCCAGATGTTAACTTGAGCACCTTTGCTGCAGGCACATCCAAGAGCAGGGTCATTCTTGATGCCCTACAGGGGCATGCTTCAGACAGCTAGTATTGGAACCCACTTGGGAGGGGCAATCTTAGACCTGGTACTCTCAAATGGGGATGGAGAAAGAATCTCAGATTTAGAAGTGGGTAGCCATCTGGGAACAAGCGACCACCAAACAGTGTGGTTCACGATAAAGACAGCCATAAAATCAAGCCATACAAAAGCAAGAGTATTGGACTTTAGGAGGGCTGACTTTGGGAAAATGAGAGAGTGCCTCAGAAAAGCACTAGCAAACAGGCAAGAAAGAGGAGTGGAGGAACAATGGGGAGTAATCAAAACAGCCATCACAGAGGCAACAAGCCTTTGTGTAAAGCAAATCAATAAAACACAACGAAGAAAAAAAAACGCTATGGTTCTCAAAAGAGGTGGCAGGAAGGTTAAGCAGAAAAGGATAGCATTCAGGAAATATAAGGAAACACAGAAGGAGCAGGACAGAGAACTTTATCAGTTAAAGCAGAAAGAGGCTGGGAAGGCAGTCAGAATAGCAAAGGCCCAAACCGAGGAAAGGATAGCCAGTTCTGTTAAGAAGGGGATAAGACCTTTATAGGTACATTAGGGAGCGAAGAAAGACCAAAGAAGGAATACTGAGGCTTAATAAAGGGAGGGAATGTGGGTAGAGGGTGACAGTGAAAAGCAGGGATACTGAATGAATATTTCTGCTCAGTATTCACAAAGGAAGAGGCGGAGGTACCTAAACCAAACAAGAGAAACACTCTGAAGACGGGGTCGATACCAGTCCATTTACAGAAGAAAGGGTTCTGAAAGAACTAATAAAATTGAAGGTGGACAAAGCAATGGGGCCTGATGGGATTCGCCCAAGAATTCTAAAAGAACTAAGGGTAGAACTAGTGACACCGCTGACTACTCTCTTTAACAAATCATGGGAGGATGGGGTGGTACCTGAGGACTGGAGGAGGGCAGATGTGATTCCTCTTCACAAAGTGGAGCAGGACAGAGGCAGGAAACTACAGACCAGTTAGTTTGACCTCAGTGGTAGGGAAAATGATGGAATCACTTCTGAAGGAAAGAATTGTTGAGTACCTAGAGGCCAGTGGGGCACAGGACCCAAGGCAGCATGGATTCATAATGGGAAGGTCGTGTCAGATGAATCTAATAGATTTCTTTGACTGGGTGACCAAAGTAGTAGACCAGGGAGGGCTGTGGACATGGCCTACCTAGATTTTAGCAAGGCATTTGATACAGTCCCACACAAAAGATTAATACACAAGTTAGCCAGCCTTGGAGTGGGTCCCAAGGTGGTAGCCTGGATAAAAATTGGCTAGACAACAGGGACTAAAGGGTAGTAGTAAATGGAGTACACAGTGAAGAAAGGAGGGTTACTAGCGGGGTACCGCAGGTTCAGTACTGGGACCGGTCCTTTTAATGTCTTTATAATGACATTGCAGAGGAACGGAAGGAAAAGTATGTCTCTTTGCAGACGACACAAAGATCTGCAACAGGGTTGATACACAAGATGGAGTGGAAAGGATGAGAAGGATTTGGCAAGGTTGGAGGAATGGTCAAATGTATGGCAGCTCAGATTCAATGCAAAGAAGTGGAAGGTAATGCACATGGGAAACAAAACCCAGGGAAAGCGTACACAGTGGGGGTGAGATACTGACAACAGTAAAATGGAAAGGGACCTGGGGGTAATATAGCAGATGACCTAAATTTGGGCAAGCAATGTGAGAAGGCAGTAAGGAAGGCTGGGGATACTGGGATGCATAGGAAGAGGCATCAATAGTAGAAAACAGGAAGTTGTTATCCTCTGTACAGACAGTTGGTGAGACCCCATCTAGAGTACTGTGTGCAGTTCTGGAGACCCAATCTCCATAAAGACATAGACAGTGTGGAGGCTGTCCAGAGAGAGGCAACCAAAATGGTGCAGGGTCTGCACCAGAAGACATACTGAAGAAAGACTAAAGGAGCTTAATATGTATACCCTTGAGGAAAGAAGGAGAGAGGGACATGATAGAAACTTTCAAGTACCTCAAGGGAATCAACAAAGTCCAAGAGGGTAGCATCTTTCAGAAAAGAGATGTGCAAGAACAAGGGGCAATTTGAAGATAGAGGGGATGGCTCAGAGGTAATGTGAGAAAGTATTTTTCACAGAGAGGGTTGTGGATGCATGGAACAGCCTCCTGAGGAGGTCGTGGAGTCAAGAATAGTGGAGGAATTCAAGAATGCATGGGACAGACATAAGGCAGTCCTAGTGGGGGTAGGAGGAAGTAAGCTGTTGGTTAACTAGGATCTGCAGCTTATCTGTTAGGTAGGAAAATGGGTAGACTAGGTGGGCCAAGCGGTCCTTATCTGCCGTCAAATTCTATGTTTCTATGTTTCTTATTTTACTTATATCACCTGTCAGTGAATGGTGGTCCTGTCCTCTGCACTAAGCTCCTCCATGTTACAACATGTAAGTGCAAGTTAGCTTGCTTGCTGTAAGGGTTCTCTCCATTGCTCTCTCCTGACCCAACTGACTGGCCACAGGAATCTAGTCCTGGCTCCTGACTCATTGCCTGGACTGATGCCGAACAGACTGTCTCCATCCCGACCCGACTCCCGGTGACAGGTCTCTCTGTCTGCCGACCCTGCAGCTCCAAATTAAAAGTTGAACCTGTTCCATTCCTCCTCAAGCTGACTGCCTGCTGGACAACTAAACTGTCACTACACTACAGCACCGCACTCACTCTTCAAGGGTCACTCAGGTTAAGTGTGAAGCTGCAATGTTTTGGACTTGGATCATTAACGGGCACACTTGCACCATCCAGTAAGGTAATGACTGCAAGGGGAAAAAGTTTCAGGACCCTGCAGTTAGCTGAAACAGGGACAGAAGGGAAGAGTCTGGATGCCAGCGGGGGGGGGGAATTAATGAGGAGTTGGGGAAGGAACCAGGGACCAGCTGTCAAACAAAAAACAACAACACAGAAGCTAGCACGAGGAAATGGAGCCAGGTGTGGCAGGAGCCAGCCAGCACAGGCAGCAACAGTACAGGAGTTGCAAAATTTCATAGGGGTTGCGAAAAAAGCATAGGGAAGCAGTTGCAACTCCTAAATGATGCCTCTGCCTGCTATACTGCTTTTAATGTCATTTTAATGTTATACTAATGTACCTGGAAATCCAGCACCACTTTTAATGAGCTGGGATGGTAGGTGAGGACCTGGGGTAAAGTCATCCATCCTGAACTGCTGTGGGGGCAATGGTTGCCCAGTAAGGAGAAGTGAATCAGCCTACTTCTGGCTCAAAGGGCACCTCGCTGTTTGTCTCTGGCTTGTGCTGGATTCCTTCATCACAATGCGCTACACTCTCGACTGCTTCTTTTGTGAAGTGTCCCCTTTGTACAAGATGCTCCATTGTCACGCACCTGACATCTTTAGAGATTAGCCATTAACTGCTGAGAGCACTAAATCCAATGTGCCACCACAGCAGAGCTCGAGAGGACTTTTGTGTTTCACTTTAAAAGAAACTGTCAGTCAGAAGAGGAGCTCTGTTTTTAACATCAAACTCTTCTGCCGGGGTTGGGGGTGGGGTGAGCAGACTGTGTACTTTCTTATTTTAAAGAATAATATGTCTACAAATAGTGGGCCCCATATGTTTAGTGTTTAGGAGTAGAAACATAGAATTTGCTGGTAGGTAAGGACCGCTTGGTCACCTAGGTTCTCCATTATACCCTGCCAATAATATCACTACAGATCCTATTTGATCTCTGGCTTGTCCTCCCCTTCCCTTTCCCTGAGATTCCTTACATGAGAACCCATACATTCTAACCCCACCCCACCTCCACCACCTCCACTGAAAGTCTGTTCCAGGAATCTGCCACTCTCTCTGTGAAGTAGCACTTTCTCCCATCTCTCCTGAATCTACTCCCTCCAGCTTCTTGTCATACCCTCTTGTCCTTGGGCACCTTTCTTTAGAAAAATACTTCCTCCTGTACCTTATTCACCTCTGTGAGGTATTTAAAGGTCTGTATCATATCCCCACCTCCCTCCTCTCTTCCAGGTTGTACATATATAGGTCTTTAAATCTCTCCTTCTAGAGCTTAAGATGCAGACCCTGCACCATTTTAGTTGCTCTTTTCTGGACCACCTTCACTCTGTCTGTGTCTTTCGGAGATGTGGTCTCCAGAACTGTACACAGCACTCTACGTGGGGTCTTACCAGCGATCTATACAGAGGCAACACCACCTCCTCTTTCTGCTGGTGATACCTCCTCCATACACCCCAATATCCTACTACCTTTCCCAACTGCCTTGTCACACTGCCTGTCCACCTTTAGGTCATCTAATATTATTACCCCCAGGCCTCTTTCCTGCTTGGTGGGTGTCAGTACCACTCCTCCCATTTTGTACTCTGCCTCTGTGTTTCTGTGCCCCAAGTACATTACTTTGCACTTTTAATGTTGAAACCCAGCTGCCATACCCTTTGACCACCCTCGAGTTTTCTCAGGTCTTTGCTCATCCTTTCCACACCCCACCGGAGTGTCCACCCTATTGCATATTTTGGTGTCATCTGCAAAAGGCAAACCTTCCCTTACAGCTGTTCTGCAATGCCACTTGTAAAGACATTAAAGAGGATTGGTTCGAGCACTGATCCTGAGGCACCTCACTAGTCACCCTACCTTCCTCAGAGTGAACTCCATTTACTACCACCTCTACCACCTATCCCCTAACCGATTTACCCAGTGCCACCTTTGGACCCACTTCTAGCTACCCAGCTTGCTTCAAACAACATGAAGTCTTGCTGTATTCTGACAATATGCAGTAGCATAGAACGTTGAGCTCGAGCTCGGTTTTCAAACCTCTGTCTCTGGTACTTACAGTGTAATCATCAGATTCTTTACTCTGCCTAACAGTGAAGTCGCTCCAGAGATTTCTCTTCTGCTCAGTTCGGTAGAGTTTAAAAAAGTGTTCGTTTTTTTAAACCGATTTATTATTTTTCAGATTTCCAGTCTCTGTTTACGGTACAGGTAGTGTGGTAGATAGGTGGTGACTTGATTTTACTTATTTTCTGTGGAAATTATTTTTCATCGGTTTCTTATTGGTCGGTCTGGCTGGAAACTGCCCTTTTGTTTATATTTGCTTTATTTGTGTTTTTCTGGGATTTAGTATCGGTTTAAAAAAAATACTTTCTGTTTTTTTCCCACAGCCCGTAACACAGTTGGTAACAGATAGGGATTATTGCCTGGCTTAAAAGCTATTATGGGTAATTGGTTAGAGTGACTATGTCTGAGAAACCCAAGAAAAAAGGTCCCACCAGTTTCAACACTGTACTGAGTGTGGGATGCCTTTGCAAAGGCCGACTCCCACCTCATCTGTTTGCTGCCTGGGGTTTGACCACCTCAAAACAGACTGACAGATTTGCAAGAATTTTCCTAAAGCCACTCTGGAAAAAGGTTGAGTAGGCTGAAAGAAGGGAGGCGAAAAGTCCATAGATCCAGATGGCCAGCCCGGTTTGGTTGCGGCTGAAACTGAGGAGATGCCCACTGACCTGGGCAATACCTCCTTGCGCCAAAAGGAGGTCTGACTCTGAGGTCAGTTCTGTCGAAAAGGAAAAAAGCCATCTGGTTTGGATCCAGCACCGCGTAATCCAACCATTGACAAAATAATCAAAGCGATTAATATAGTTCAGTCGCTTTGCCGGTTCATTCGAACCGGTATCGCGATAGGCGGTCTGTTCGGTCAGATCCAACTCCATCGGATTTGATCCAGATATTTACTATGATGTGGAGTGGGAGGATGAAGAGTATCCGAGGATGAAGATGAAGGTAATGATTTTGAAGGTCTGGATGTGCCCTATTGAACGGACATCTCCCCAGACAGACCCTCTTATGTCTCCTCCTCAAGGCTTTCTGAGTCTCGTTCCACTTCTTGTTCTGCAAGAAGGTGGCTGAAACCCTCCAGCTCCCAATGGTGGAAGCTACTGAGGAGGAGGAGGAGGAGGAAGAGCCTGATTTTGTTGAGATAATAGACATCCCAGAGTCCGATTGTCTATCTCTCTTCACAAATCTTTGGGAAACAGGCAAAATAGATACTGCAAACTCCTAACTCCTTACCTCCTGTAGATAAAATAATGGCAGGAGGTACATGTTATCAGAGCTCAGGTACAGAGTTTTATATAGACATTGCAGCCATGTTGGGGTAGTGCAGGCTGCAGCCTGTGACAGAGCTAATATTCCTTTGGCTTCACACCCCCAGACAAAGATTCCAGGAAGGTGGATACCATGACCAAAAAACAGTGTTACGGTTCTGGAGCTGGCTAAACAGGCCTCCCCAGCTAGCCAAGAGCTGGAGAAGGTGGCTGCTGATGGAATTGAGGCATCCAAGGTACAATTCCATGCTGCTGTAGACTCCAGTGTTGTGGCATCAAGAGTCATGGCTACATCTATGTCTCTCAGGGGACATGCTTGGCTCAGACGTACTAGCCTTTCCCAGGATACCCAGGCTAAGGCCATGGATTTTCCTGTAGTGGGTAATTCTCTGGGGAGCAGACAGAGGCTTACATGAAGAAAATGGATAAGTACAGGACCACCTACAGGAGTGCACAGGCCAAAGAGAGGCAAGCCACTCCTCAGAAGCAGCAGTCTAGGGGCAGGCCTTTCCATGGGTCTTTCTACCAAGCTCAGGCGTCCTCTTCTTTCCCACGGTGGGGGGTTCTTTGAGGAGAGGCAGGAGGGGATGAGCAGGGCTGCATCCTCTTCCCAGTCCAAGGCTTCTGCCAAGGAGACACCCTGATGTGTCAGCCTGGGTCGACTCCTCCATTCCAGTAGGAGGCAGGCTGACTTATTACTTCCAGGCCTGGAAGTCTGTTACCTCAGACAAGTGGGTCCTGGAGGTAGTAAGCCAGGGACTGGCTCTCAGTTTCAAAGGTTCCCAAAAATTGGGCCAGGTACTTTCCACCTGCAACATCTCAGAAACCATTGCTCTAGGGCAGAGGTTTCTTCTCTACTAGCTCTCAGCACAGAGGCAAAGGTCTGTACTCAGATACCTCCTTACCCCGAAAAGACAAGGGACTGGCAACCCATCCTAGACTTAAGGTATTTGAACAAGCATATCACAAAACCAAAATTCAAAATGGTGACTCTGGGAATAATTCTACCCTCTCTAAGGCCAGGGGATTGGCTAGCATCCCTGAACCTAAAGGATGCCTATTTACATATTCCTACCAGGTGCTCACACAGAAAGTACCTCAAGTTTGAGTTGCCTTCAGGCCATTATCAGCTCAGGGCTATGCCTTTGGCTAACATTAGCTCCAAGGGTGTTTACAAAGTGCCTTCCAATAGTAGTTGCCTTCCTCAGAAGGCAGGGTATATTCATCTTCCCTACATGGACAACTGGCTCATTGTAGGTCAGTTCTCTGACCAGGTCAAGTTAGCTCTACATATCACTCAAAACTTGCTCAGTTCTCTGAGGTTTCTCCTCAATCTTCCAAAGTCAGTTCTCGAACCAGTACAACTTCTTACTTTCATAGGAATAGAGTTAGATACTGTCCAGGCAAAGGCCTTCCTCCCATTAGCAAGGATGAAGACCTCTACAGGTCTGCTTCCGCTTTTCGACCTCTAGTTTGTCGCCCAGCAAGACAGTTTCTTCAACTCCTGGGCCACATGGCAGCATCCACTGCAGTGGTACAATGAGCCTGGTTTCATATGAGGGACATTCAGTTCTACCTAAGGTCCTTTTGGTCTCAGAAGAAGACTCTCTCACCAAATTGCTTCCCGTAACTCAGGCTCTCCAGTGGTGGCTGGATCAGGACAGTCTCAGACAAGGTGTCCCATTCCTCTCTCAAGTCTCCTCAGTAGCCCTAACCACAGATGCTTCTCTCCTCGGTTGGGGAGCCCTCACAGCTCACGGCGTCTGGTCTCCACAAGAGTATCTCCTTCATATCAATCTGCTGGAACTCAGGGCAGTCTTCCTGGCCCTTGGGCCTTCTCGGACTCAGTCAGAGGCAAGGTGGTGCAGGTCAGGACAGACAACACCACCACAGAAACATAGGAATATAGACTTTGATGGCAGATAAGGACCACTTGGCCTACCTAGTCTGCCCATTTCCCTACTTACAGGATAGCTGCAGATCCTAATTAACCAACAGCCTATGTCTTCCTACCCCCAAAAGTATTGCCTTATGTCTGTCCCATGCATTCTTGAATTCTCCCACAGTTTTAGACCCCACAACCTCTGCTGTTCCATGTGTTTCACCACCCTCTATGTGAAAACTACTTCTCTCATGTTGCCTCTGAGCCATCCCCTCTATCTTCAAATTGTGTCCCCTTGTTCTTGCACATCTCTTTTCTGAAAGATGCTACCCTCCTGGACTTTGTTGATTCTGCTGAGGTACTTAAAGTTTCTATCATGACCCCTCTCCATCCTTTCCTCAAGGGTATACACGTTAAGTTCCTTTAGTCTCTCCTCGTATGGCTTCTCTTGCAGACCCTGCACCATTTTAGTAGCCCTCCTCTGGACTGCCTCCATCCTGTCTATGTCCTTGCTGAGATGGGGTCTCCAGAACTGGATGCAGTACTCAGATGGGGTCTCACCACCTGTCTGTACAGAGGATAACAACTTCCTGTTTTTCTGCTGGTGATGCCTCTCCCTATACATCCCAGCAACCCCCAGCCCTCCCTATTGCCTTCTCACATTGCTTGCTAACCTTAAGGTCATCTGATATGATTACCCCAGGGCCCTTTCCATTTTGTTGTTGTTACTACCTCCTTCCCCATTGTGTAATCTTCCCTGGGTTTTGTTTCCCAGGTGCATTATTTTGCACTTCTTTGCATTGAATCCAAGCTGCCATACTTCTGACCATTCCTCCAACCTTGCCAAATCCCTTCTCATCCTTTCCATGCCTCCTTGTGTATCAACCCTGTTGCAGATCTTTGTATCATCTGCAAACAGGCATACTTTTCCTTCAGTCACTCTGCAATGTCACTTGTAAAGACCTTAAAAGGACTGGACCCAGTACTGAACCCTCGGTACCCCACTAGTAACCCCTCTTTCTTCAGAGTGGACTCATTTACAATTACCTTCTGTGTCCTGTTGTCCAGCCAATGTTTTACCCAGGCTAACACACTGGGACCTACTCCCAGGCTGGTTAATGTGGTTATTAATCTTTTGTCTGGGACTGTGTCAAGTGCCTTGCTAAAGTCTAGGTAGGCCATGCACAGCCCTCCCTGGTCTACTACTTTGGTCACCCAGTCGGAAATCAATTAGATTAGTCTGACATGACCTTCCCATCTGTGAACCCATGTTGCCTTGGGTCCTGTGCCCCACTGGCCTCAACAATTCTTTCCTTCAGAAGTGATTCCATCACTTTCCCTACCACAGAGGTCAAACTGACAGGTCTGTAGTTTTCTGCCTCTGTCTTGCTCCCACTTTTGTGAAGAGGAATCACATCTGCCTTTCTCAAGTCCTCAGGTACCACACCATTCTCCCATGATTTGTTAAAAGGGTAGTCAGTGGTGTCACTAATTCTCCCTTAATTCTTTTAGCATTCTGGGGTGAATTCCGTCAGGCCCCATTGCTTTGTCCACCTTCAGTTTTAGGAGTTCTTTCAGAACCCTTTCTTCTGTGAAAGGACTGGGATCGACCTCCCTATCCAGAGTGCTTCTGTTAATTGGATTAGGCACCTCCTCCTCCTCCTCCTCCTCCTCCTCTTTGTGAATATTAAGCAGAAGTATTCATTCCGTATCTCTGCTTTTCACTGTCCTCTCTGCCCACCACCGTCCTTTCTATTCAGCCTCACTATCCCTCCCTTTGTCTTTCTACACTCTCTGATGTACCTACAAAAGGTTTTATCCCCTTCTTAATCCAGTTGGCTATCTTTTCCTCAGTTTGGGCCTTGCTATTCTGACTTCCCTCCCTGCTTCCTTCTGCCCTAACTGGTACAGTTTTCTGTCCTTCTCCTTCTGTGTTTCCTTATACCTCCTAAATGCTATCTTTTTCTCCCTAACCTTCCCGCCACCTCTTTTTGAGAACCATATTAGTTTTTTCTTTCATTTGATTTGTTTATTTGCTTCACACAAAGGCTTGTTGCCTCTGTGATGCAAGTTTTGATGTTTCCCATTGTTGCTCCACCCTCCTTCTAGCCTGTTTGCTAGTGCTTTTCCTAAGGCATTCTCCCATCTTGTCAAGTCAGCCCTCCTGAAGTCCAGTACCCTCACTTTTGTAGGCTTGACTCTGTAGCTGAGTTTATCATGAACCACACTATTGGGTGGTAACTTGTTCCCAGATAGCTACCCACTTCTAGATCTGAGATCCTCTCACTGTCCCCATTTAGAGAGTATGAGGTCTAAGATTGCTCCCTCATGAGTGGGTTCCAAAACTAGCTGTCTGAGGCATGCCACCTGTAGGGCATCGAGAATGGCCCTGCTCTTGGATGTGGCTGCAGCAAAGGTGCTCCAGTTAACATCTGGCATATTCAGGTCCCCCATCAACAGTATCTCCCTTTCTCTGCCATCGTAAGGATGCCTTCTCTCATGTCCTTGTCCTCTCCCTGACATGGGGTCTGTATACAACCCCTGTGTGGATTGTGGTGCTATTTCCAGTCTCTAAGGTGACTCACAGTGCTTCCTCTCCTCCCTCCCTGTTTACTCTTTTGTTCCATTGCTTTGATCCCTTTCCTTACTGAGAGCTACTCCTCTCCTCTTCTACCCTCTCTGTCTCTCCTGTAGGTTGTGTACCCTGGTATGTTAACATCCCAGTCATGGTTCTCTGTGTACCATGTTTCTGTGACTGCTACGATATCCAGGCATCCCTCTTCCATCAAGGCCACAAGTTCAGGGGCTTGTTCCCCAGACTATAGGCATTGGTTCTCAGTACCTCTATTTCTTGATGGTCTTACCCTTTTGCCCCATCTCTGTCCTTATTGCCTTTGTCATTTTTTCCATTTACCCTGCCCTTCTCTATCGACATCTCTGTCTTGGTGTTTACCTCATTTACTACCCTGATTTTTTGGGGTAGGGGGCTAGAATTTCCTGATCCTTTCAATGCCTCCCTTGGCTAGTTCAAATGCTTGCCAATGAAGCATTTAAACCTATCACCTAGGATCCTGGCTCCCTACTGGACAGATGGACCATCATGCCAGTATAGGCCTGCATCAGTCTAAGTGGTCCCCCAATCCCCAATGAAGCCAAATCCCTGAGCTCTGCACCAGTTTTTCAAATACTGATTAAACCCCATGGTGTGGAGCACCCTGCCTCATCCATGCCATAGACAGGCAGCACCTCCAAGAAGGTTACCATGCATGCTACTTGTCTAAGGCCCCCCCAACTCCACAAACTCTTCTTGCACTGCTCTGATCCTTTTTCAGCCAGTCATTTGTCCCTAGGTGGACAATGACATCCAGCTCCCTCCCGTGCAGCTGCTCCAGCGATCCTGAGGATTCGCTCCTGTCCCTCCAAGCCATGGTGCAGGCAGGTACCTTACCTCCCTCTCCCTTCCTCCCCAGTTCTACCCCCTAACAATGGAGTCCCCACCAGGAGATGTTTCCCCCTGTGGGGTCCCATGCCATCCTCCTGTGGGTCTCCTTTGTGGAGGTTCCTAGCATCCTCCTTGGTCTCCACTGTGGGTGCCTCCATAGAGGAACCACACTTTGTCAGAATGGCATATGAATTGTGGAGAGGTACAACTGGAGGGATGCACCTCTGTTCCACCACCTTCACCCTCCCTGAGTCCACTGTGGTCCAACCGCTCCTCCTTCTTGGCAATCTCTGAGGCAACAGCAGTGGCCCTGGTAGTCCCTGGGAGAGGAAGTCCCCAAATCCTGGCCAACTCAGCCTGGAGATGAGCAACCTCCTCCTTCAGCCCAGAGAGGTACCTGCAGATGGGACAACACTGCATCCTCCAGAACGCTCCTGGAAGACAGCTGCTCCACAGCCACTGCACTGCATCACTCCCATCATGCCTTATTTCTGGCTCCTTGACTGTTGTTTGGAATACTATGTTTCCCAATGTTTATTTTTTTCTCCCTACTTACCTGCCTCTGTGCCCTTTAAGCTTCTGATCTTCCTGTTCTGAGACAAGACGTTCCTATATTTCTCAGAAGTCTCCTTGGGGGGGACAGAGAGCTACTCTTTTCCTTCTTGGATGGTAAGTTTTTGTGGCTCTGTGATCACTCACTTCCTGCTCCCGAACAGGAAGTTCCTGTTGTCAATCAAATCCTGTGCCTATAAAAGTAGAACTGGTTTGGGGGAGAGGCAATATAGTCCCAGTAGAGAAATATACTTATAACAGCAGCTCCTTCTTCTTGGTGTTCTCTGCCTGTTATATGGCAGAAACTATCTAGGGCAGTTTTTAAATCTGGCTTTAACCTGGCTTCCTTCTAGCTAAGCCACTCCCCTACTTCATAGCTCTTTCTACACTTAGTTAATTGTACAGATAACAATTCCCTTCAGCTACAATGTAGTACATCAACAAGCAGGAGGCACTCAGTCCAAGGCCTTGTTCACAGAGGCCATGAAGCTGTGGTCTCTAGCCTATTCCTTCAGGCTTCTCTGACAGCAGTTAATCTTCCAGGGAAGGACAATGTACTAGCAGATGCTCTAAGCAAAATTTCCGGGACATCATAAATGGTTCCTGATCCTCCCATCCTGAATGCAATCTTCAACAGATGGGGCACTGCAGAGGTAGATCTCTTTGCAGCCCGGACAATCACCAACTTCCTCTGTTCTGCTGCAGACCTCCAGTCCTGGGGTCTGTTCCTCTGGATGCTCTCATATTGGACTGGAAGGGCAGGTTCCTCTATGCCTTCCCTCCCTCCCTTCCTCTGTTGTTCAGAGTTCTAATCAAATCAGATCTCAACTCTGTACAGTGATACTGGTGGCTCCAGATTGGGCCAGACAGCCCTGGTATCCTCTGCTGTTGTCTCTGACAGTGTCACTTCCCTATCTCTTTTCCAAGAGACACAATCTCCTAACCTCCTCTCAAGGGAGAATTTGGTACCCCAATCTCCAGTCTCTCAACCTCAAGGCCTGGCTCTTGAAGAGTTAGAATATGCAGGTTTGCATCTTTCTCAGGAGTTCTGGATTTCTGAAGGTCTCCAGGAAACCTTCCACTAGAAAACTTATAACTCCAAATGGAAAAGATTCAGTTTTTGGTGTTCTCAGAAGGGCATTCTGCCTGATACTGTAGACATTGCTACAGCCTTAGATTATCTGGTTCACCTTAATGGTCTAGGCCTTAGGCCTGCAACTCTGAAGGTTCATCTAGCAGCTGTGTCTGCATTCCTTTCGGCAAGGAAGGGCTCTTCCTTGGCATCTCATCCTGTTTCAGTAAGTTCTTCAAAGGTCTATCTCCCTTTAGAGAGCCTACTCCAGCTTGGGATCTTAATGTCTGTATTGCTCAGCTTATGCAGCCACCCTCTGAACCTTTGGCTTCGGCCAAGCTGAAGTACTTGACCTGAAAACTGTGTTCCTGGTAGATATTACTTCTGCCAGGTGGATTAGTGAATTACAGGCCTGTCAGTTGAACCTGACTTCATCTCCTTCCATAGGGATAAGGTGTCCTCAGAACCAATAGATGGTTCTTACCCAAAGTGGTGTCAGATTTTAATTTGAACCAGTCTTTGTCTCTACCTGTGTTTTTCACTGACCACTCTTCCTCAGGGAAAGAAGGTTACACAGTTTGGATGTTAAAAGGCACTTAGCTACTACATAGAGCATACTAAGGCATATAGAAATGACTGTCTTCAATTATTTCTCAGTTATGGTAAAGTGGGAAAAGGCAAGCCTGCTACTAAAAGAACTATTGCCAGGTGGATCATCTCTTGTATACAATTCTCTGTGACAAATCAGGTAAAACACCTTTGAGCCTGAGGGCTCACTTGACTAAAGGTACAGCTGTTTCTCTGGCTGCGGCCAGAGATATACTGCTGAAAATCTGTAAAACAGCCACCTGGAAAACAGTCCATATATTCACCAAGCATTACTCTTTGGACATCCAGGCTAGGAGTGATGTTAGGTTTGGTACAACAGTACTGTGCAGTCTGTTACCAAAGTAGGTTCTGCATTCACTCCTCCTGGGGAACTGCTTGGTAGTCTGCATATTGTCAGAATACAGCAAAACTTCATGTTGTTTGAAAGAACAAATTACTCACCATGGTAATGTTGTTTCTTCTAATGGAGTCTTGCTGTATTCTGACCTCCTCTCGCCTCCCCTCTCAGAACCTACTGTAGTTTTGGGAAGTGGGCTGGCAGGTACAGTGTTGCACCTCAGGGGTGTACCTTGTACCCTCCCTCTTAGGGTGGGGTAGTTGTTTTATTGTTGTTGTTTTTATGTTTAATATAGATATTGTCACCATCCTTTTTCTTGGGTTCTCAACTAGAGTTTTTAGGCCCAGATTGTTGCCTTTTGGCTGTACAGTTAAACAATTTCCATATTTACTTACTTAGTTTGCTCGTAAGAATCTGATGGTTACACTGGTAAGTACCAGAGACAGAGGTTTGAAAACCAAGCTCAAGCTCAACGTTCTATGCTTCTGCATAGAGTTAACTCTTTCCTCTCCGGGCAGTTCAACTGCTGGGCTAACTGCATATTGTCAGAATACAGACTACAGCAAGACTCCATTAGAAGAAACAACATTACTATAATGAGTAATTTTTCTTACTTGCCTCCTATGTGGAATGGTGCCAAAAGCCTTACTAAAATCTAGGTAGGTCATGTCCACTGCTCCACCCTGATGTAGTAATTCCTTTGTCACCCAGTCAAAAAAATATCATATATTTTTACATGACATCCACCCCCATCACCACCACCACTGTGAATCCATGCTGCCTCCAGTCTTGCAACCCATTGGATTCAAGATATTCCATAATTCTTTCCCTCAGCAGCGACTTCATTAACTTTGCCACCATAGAATGTTTCTATCATGTTAGTTCAATGTTTCAATAGTTTGTATGACCAGAAGAAGTACTAGCATTATGATAAATATCAGTAAACGCCATGAGCAAGGGTAAATTAGGTGTAAAATTCATAGTGTTATATGAAATTCATAGCAGTTGAGAGGTAAGACTAGAAGGAAAGAATAATTTAAAAGAAACAGGCCCCAGGGTACCTGATGGTCCAGTGGAAGTACAACCTGCATTCCTGTTGATGACCCAGGTTTGGAAGCAGATTCCGAGGCGGTACCGGAGTAGCCAGGATTAGAACTGTTGCTGATACAGTGTAGTGTGAGCAATCCATGGTGAGGTGATGCTGGGTTCTGGTATCACAGCACCCCTTGCAGTCAGCTGAAAAATCTGCTCCCATAAGAGGGTGGTGCTGACATCTGCTGACATCTACAGCAGCATGTTTGGATTCAGTTCAAGCACTGTCACAGGAGGACTCCACTTCCCTCAGAGTGACAGCCTGCTAGCTTTAGCGCACCCATTTGCCTCATTTACTGCTACAACACTTTTTGTGTGTGTGTTTGTCTCATGCCCTGGGTCTTCCTCCTGCCTTGCCTCCAGGGAAAAACAACCCATTGTATCTGGAGGAATAAAGGCTACAGTGAAGGGATGCTCTTAGATGGCACCAACACAGTAGCTACAGTAAACAAGCTCTCATGGACTGAATACAAATGTTACTATTAGAGTTGTGAAGACATTGTCTCAGTCTTCTGAAAGCTAATAGATGCACACTCAGTGCTGGAGCAGTTTAAAGGAGGTCAGATAGACTGCTTTGTTTTTCAGTTGCTTCGTGTCTGGGAATGCTCTAGCCTAATTGTGGCTGGAGCTGAGATGCTGTCCATACCTACAGCAGCACCAGTATACTCTGGATCTGCTCTTGAAACTGTTTTAATATTTTATAATGTTCAAAGCATCCAGCTTCATGTTCTGGAGGTTCAACTGACTGCAACATTTGGAACAGTTACAGAACCAAATTAAAGCTGGAATTTGTCTGCCCCACCTCAGTTTTAAAGAAGGGCTCAGATCAGTAACAGAAGAAACCCAGTTAGCATGAGCAGAACTCGAGTTACACAGCATTCCACCACAACTGTGAATTTCATCCCATTCAGTTCTTTTAAGGACACCCACATGAAAGATATCTTTGTTCCTTACATTTCACCTGTAATTCAAACAGGAGCTGGGGACGAGTCTGTATTTTTCAATTTGTTATTGCATGGAAGAGTAATTTTCAGTACAGAAACTTATTCAGGCCCACACAGGGCCCTTCCTGTGATGATAGAAGTCTAAATAGAAGCGTATCTTGTAAGCCTGATTTGTGCTTAGGTATGGAGAACCATAGAAGGTTCTTTGGTTCTGAGAAGCCATGAAAAGTGTTGAAAGTTATCCAAGCCTTATCAGAACATTCAGAACCTTTTGTGTAAAGAATGTAAACCTTGACATTGTATCACTGGGTACAGCGTCAATACTGTGCATTAAGACAGCACTATTAACAGCGCTGTACATCAGCGCTGAAATCACATTGACAGGGGTAGAATAGCGATAGGTTTACGCTAACCTTGTCGCTGCTCAGTGATGAAAAGAGAGGAGAAGATGCCATGTGCCAGATGCCTGGTCGAGCCACCCCCATGGTGGAGTGACTAGGGCACCAACACTCAGCGCAGTTAGGAGACCTTGGACTGTGGTTCGGTTCCCACCCAGGTCTTCCCTGCTGCAACTTTTGCCGGCATGTTTTTTTTTTTAAATCAAACTTCCCCTCCAGTTTCTCCCCATTCCGAAGTCCATTCCCCACCCGGAGCTTGTTATAAGTTTGGGAGGGTGCGAGAGAGCAAAACCCTCGGAAAAAAACACTTAAAGACCCATTGTTTTCAATAGATGCAATTACTAGAACAGGTTGGTGTTTTGCCCGACTCTGTTTTGTGTGGCCCTATTTCGTCGCAGCATTTTCAGCAGGCGGTTTTGTCATCCGGCAATATGACCCCATGGCGTGTCACTGTTGCCTGTCAGATGTCAGTAAAAGTTATGCATGAATTAACGTATCTGTCTGTACTTGTTGTTTAATTTTTCAAAAAGATTAAAAAAGAGAATGCAAACTCCTTTTTTCTTCTTTTCTACCCATAAGCTTTTGTCAGTGAAGGAAAGGAATCTAAAATTACTTGGTAGTAGTACTACAGTAAATATTGACTTGGGAGTAGTACTACAGTAAATATAATTAAGTGCCATATAGCTAGTTAGTACCACTTGTGTCACCACTGTGAGCATGGCAGATTTGGCTCACTGCGTCCTTTCTCTGCCTCCCATCTACTTTTTGTCTTTCGCCATGACCAGCCTTCTTTCTAGATAAAGCCTACAGAACCAAAATAAGTGTTTTGAAAATGATCAGAACCTGGGAAAAAGCTCTGATAAGGTCCTTCTATATAAAGTGGTATAGGTTCTGGAAGATTCTGAACTGGTTCACCCATCCCTATTTGTGCTACTATCTTACCGCACTTAATGCAGTTGCAAAGAGAGATGTTAGATAGGAAGGTAGTGATGGGCTAACAACGCCCACAGGCAGTGACACACACTGAGCACGTGCAAGGGATGAGAAAATAAGTACCTTAAATATGCACTGTGACCATCTGCTTCGGTTGGTATTATTTTGGCTTTGAGTCCAAAGGACATAGGTTTCATCCTGGGCTCATAAGCAGTGCTAACACTGTAGCATGGTATTATGGGGGTTTGCAGTTCTTCCATTGAGACACAGAACTGAGATCCTTTCTGCTCACCAGCTAGAAGAACTATCCGTTGCCACATTTTCAAAGAGCAGGAAATTACCCCACCCTACCCATTTGTTGTCCTGGCTAATGTTCTCTACATCCATAAGGAGCAGAATAATTTGCATTTACTGTATATAGTGCTTTTCTGAAGTTAATCTTTATTGAAATTTTCGCCGTAACAGCATACACATCTGACACTATATATGACATCAGTGACAGTAAGTAAACAGCAAATTGCAGTGAAGTTCATATTTAAAAGACAACAGTTTAGCCCTAGCATATACATAACTTCATAGTAGTATAACGCACAAAGTACAGTAGAGGCCATGGTTTTGCTCAAATTTGTGCTTATCGGAGGTTGGAAGAGACAAATTCTCCAACCCTATGGAAATGCATGGGTCTAGCTACTTTTCAAGAACTATATATGACTATAACACTGTGAGAAAGGATCTTAGTAGTTGGTTACATATTTAAGGGGCAGGAACACCTTAATCCATTAACCTTTGGTAAACCTATGTCCTCATACACCCTTGTCTAGTAATAGCTTGGGTCTTGTTTGCAGAAAAACAGCGCTGACCAGAGGCGTGATATATATCATATTACAATTTTGACCAGGAAAGACACATTAAGCCAAGACTTCTTTCTAGGCGCATCCTGGGAGCACAGGAAGTTAAGTGACTTACTCATGGTCACACAGTATGCAAGTGGTGGCTATGGATTCAAACCCAGTTCTTCAGGTTTGCAGGCTGTTAACCACTACCCTCTACTGCATCTGATATCTGGAGGAGGTGGGATTCCCTAAGCCAAGTACCTGCTTTTGCCACAGATGATCAGTTACTCTAAGATGTTTCAGGAAGATAGACCATAAGTGGCATAAGCGTAGTATGTCAGGAGTGTGTTACTGCCTAGGTACAACAATTGCTCATACTCTGCAAGCAGAGCGAGGCTGGTGAGCAGCTTCTGGAGTGGAGATCTCCGCGGATCACCACATTGTATCCAGCGTGCATTATAAGCATTGTGAGAGAGACTGCTAGAGCAGTGACTATAAAGGTGTAGTGGCAGCCATACCACTCATCAACACCAATACAACCATGGACAATTGCCTGAATGAGTTTTATGGGAAGGAAATGTCCAGAAAACCAGGAAGATCCCATATTCCTTAGAAAAATGCCATGGGCTATTTGACTTCACCTGGACACCCACCAGGAGAGCATCAGAACTGGGTAGAAGGGACATTGCGTTAATGTCTCATCTAAAAGGATGGCACGCCCCAACAGTACAACACCCCTATTACTGCACTTTGGTGCTAGAGTTTGGGTTATTAACCCAAGTCCAGGTGTGAGACTAGAACCTTTTGACCTAGAGGCAGATATGCTATGGATTGATGAGCCCAATATCAAACCCTTTGTGTGTTAAAGTGCTTTCCCAAACATTGTGTTAAAGGCACTGTACAGCAAAATGCATTCATTCCCACTCTGCAACCTGCTAATTAGCCTGTGTGGAGTAAAATACAGAACAACTGATGACTGAAATATGGATGTGAAACACCCACCTTCTGTTGAATGGCACACAGTGCACTTTTAAGCATCACCCTCTGAAAATGTCCCTTACTACCACAGTTCAGAGAGATCTACCCTAAGTCAGGTCCCCAGCAGCACATTGGTGCTTTTCACATACCAGCACTCCATACTAAACAGTGATCAGCACTGCATTAATGGTGCTTCCTCTCTGCATTATGTTATGTTACAGGGTTCTTCCCTCTCAAAAGGAAAGAGCACATACATTGGCACTCCACCTGTGTATAGATCATAACTTTATTAAACAAAAAGCACACATGCAAGTGAAAATCTGCTGTATAAAACGTGGTATATAGTATAAAAAGTAGCTACTACAATGGCAGTGGACAAACGGACCTTGCCTGCACCTGAACCATGTAGGGTTCACTCGCTGGCAGGGTCCTGGTATATCCACAACCACGTAGCATCCACTTTCTTATATTGTACCAAGTTTTTATACAGCAGTTCTTACTCACGTGTCTTTTATAAATAAAGGTAAGTCTATACATGGATGGAGCGACAATTTCTGTGCTTTTCCAGTTTGTGTTTATTTGGCACCCAGCATAGCGTGTAGTGCAGCTGACTCTGTGTTGCTTTTTCTTCCCTGCCAAAACTAACCACCAGCAGGGGTCCAGATAATTTTAGGATTGTTAAGTATTTGCTGCTAGCTTCTTCAGCTTGGTATTTTCATCTAAATATAGTTCAATGGACATATGCAACCACAATGTGCAATAATGCTTGTGCAACTTGTTGGTAGCAAAGGCTAGTTGTATAGTTGGATGCTGACTATCATTTGTAGTTAATTTGGCCATTCGCACTCTCTTTCCTGGAGAGACTACCACCCCTCAGGGTACCAGGAAGGCAAAGGAACCCTTTTGAGGAGGGTTCTACCCAAGAGGGCCATGGGAATGTCATTCCATTGGCTAAAGGTACCATAGGAAGGAGCCCAAAGAAATGCATAGCAAGAGCTTCAAACACAGAAAAGCAAAGTGATGACATAGACAGCTGACAACTGGTGACAAGTGACAGCAGACTGAGGCATAATTTCTAGCTGAGAGAGGAATGGCAGGATTGTAGGAGAAGACAGGCCACTATCTGACCCCAACTCTACAGCGGACATTTCTAATTCTGGGAAAATGGTACTGGATAACTATAGTAACCCCACGCTATAGCAAAAACCCAGTTGTAACGAACGACCCCTGTAGCTTCTGTGAACTCCCTCTAGTGCTCATCTTGTGAATGCAACATCAGATCAGCAGTTCTTTAACAATAAACTGAGATGACTGCCGACTTTGTACAGTGACAGCAAAAATAGAAGAATCAGCAACAGAAGGGCAAATACAACAAACAGGAATCGGAAGTAATTAATCTATCATGCCATTAACTTACTGATGAGGACGAGCAAGTCCTGAGTAAAGTTATACCTTTTGCCCCAACAACATCCATCAACAAGTTCTAGTTATAGTGAAAGCGAGTCGGATACCGAGTCAAATGAGTGCGGAGAAGCAGCGGAGAAGCAGGTGGGTGGCGCAGTCTGTAGTTACACTCCATAGTTACACGCTCAGACTCTAAACAAAGTAAAATACTGTAACTAAAAGCAAACTAAATAAAATAACTTAAGGATGTTTAAATGAGAGTGGAGAAGCAGCAGAGAAGCAGGCATGTGGCATGGTTCATAGTTACACTCTATAGTTACACAAACTCTAAACAAAGTAAAATAACTAAAAGCAGACTAAATAAATAACTAAAAGAATGTCTAAACAAGTAATATATCAGCTATATTGTATATCATGTGCCCTCAATTCCTATCAAGTCGCAGATGGTACTTGTAGTACTGTATATAGTGAAAGTATTCAGTATAAGTGTCCCTTGCTGTAACGAACAGGAAGCTATAAGCAGCAGTCAGTGGCTCCCAAACTGTTCATTATAGTGAGGGGTTGCTGTACTATGGCCTTGGCACTCAGAAAAGAAAAAATCCCATGGAGAGAATTTTGGGGACCCATGGCCTCGGCTGCCATAATATTTTCAGAATCATAACACATGTTCAAATTGTTTTTATGATCTTTGTCCAAGAAAGGCACACTGAGCTACAGCTTGTTCCCTGGTGTGTTAGGGGGCACAAGGAGGTTAAGTGACTTGCTCTGATCACACAATATACAAGTAGAGCATGTTGGAACCAAAACCCATTCTGCTGGATGAACAAACTTATCCACAGCTCTCAAGGCTGCACTGCCAGCTAATAATCAAAAACTACACATTTCAAAGCTGGCCCCATGATGCCAGGCCAGTAGGTATAGACACATTTGCATCTTGAAGACCTGAGTTCACACACAAAATTGTAGGAGAAAGGCTGTTATAGAGGCAAAGGAAAAATACGAAGTTGGTACTGTGGCAGCCCAGAAATCTGTACTGACATGAACACAGCCAGGTTAGATATCCTGATATGAGGCATCAATATCTGTTGGCAACACAGAGCCAGCCTTGAGATGTGTAGTTTTTGATGACCAGCTGGCAGTATAGCCTAGAGATTAAAGCAATCCTGAAGATGGATTATTTTTACTAATAGTTTGAAATGTAAGGTGATAACTCACTAGTTCCAGTGCACATACAAAGCAATTATTATAAATGTAGAAAGTGTTGTAACAACACCTTAAAACACATAATAAAACAGATGATTTCTATTTAACCTACAGTCAAAGGAGAGCCAAGACCCTTGGTGACATCATTTCCTGTCAGGAGCCTGAAACAGATGGCTGCCCCAGTCCTTAATTATAGGCTGATTTACATATGAATAACTCTGGACTGCAAATGCTCACAGATAAACACAATTGCTCACTCAAATTAGCTTTCTATGGGCTTTCAGACATTAAGAAATCCTATAGATGACAGTTCCCTTTAACTAGAAACTAAAGGAAAGGATACTGAAGCAGACTATGAACCTTAGGTAGACTCAGGGTGAATAGCTTTTGGGGTTACTACAGACATGGTCTGCATAGCTAAAGGAACCCATGTGGGCTCAGGGCTCCATTCTCTGGCAGCTGAAGTATTAAATATTACACTGTGAGATACTGCCGACTATGGATCTGCATGAGTGGTGGATCTTCTCACCACCAAGTGGGACTGCCAGGATGCACCAGAGGAGATGTGGCCTGAAATGGACCCCCACCCGTGATAAGGGACTTACCCTCAAGATATAGACTTCAAGAGGTGAAAGAACTTGACTTATGATGGCAAGTAGGAATGCATTCATAGATTCTGATGGCATGATGCAGAAACTCACTAGTGAGCAGTATGATGGGACAGGCTGATTGTTTGTTAGTAGTATGATATGGCTGATAGGCTGATTGTTAGTAGTATGAGATGGCTGATAGGCTGATTGTTAGTAGTATGATATGGCTAATAGGCTGATTGTGGTATGATATGGCTGATAGGCTGTTTGTTAGTTGTATGATATGGCTGATAGGCTGATTGTTAGTAGTATGTTATGGCTGATAGGCTGATTGTTAGTAGTATGATATGGCTAATAGGCTGATTGTTAGTAGTATGATATGGCTAATAGGCTGATTGTTTGTTAGTAGTATGATATGGCTAATAGGCTGATTGTTTGTTAGTAGTATGATATGGCTAATAGGCTGATTGTTTGTTAGTAGTATGATATGGCTGATAGGCTGATTGTTTGTTAGTAGTATGATATGGCTGATAGGCTGATTGTTTGTTAGGAGTATGATATGGCTGGTAGGCTGATTGTTTGTTAGTAGTGTGATATGGCTGATAAGCTGATTGCTAGTAGTATAGAAACATAGAATACGACAATGACACATAAGGGCCGCTTGGCCCACCCAGTCTACCATTTCCTACCTAATGGATAAGCTGCAAATCTAGTTAACCAGCAGCCTACTTCTTCTCTCCCACCCCCTAGAATTGCCTTATGACTATCCCATGCATGCTGAATTCCACTACTGTTTTTGACTCCACAACCTCCTCCGGAAGGCCGTTCCATGCATCCACAACCCTCTCTGTGAAAAATACTTCTTATATTACCTCTGAGCCGCCTCCCCATCTTCAAATTGTGCCCCTTGTTCTTGCACACCTCTTTTTTGAAAGATGCTACTCTCTTGGACTTTGTTGATTCCCTTGAGGTACTTGAAAGTTTCTATCATGTCCCCCTCTCCCTCCTTTCCTCAAGGCTATACATATTAAGCTCCTTAAGTCTCTCTTCCTATGTCTTCCGGTGCAGACCCTGCACCATTTTATTACCCTCCTCTGGACAGCTTCCATCCTGTCTATGTCTTTGCGGAGACTGGGTCTCCAGAACTGCACACAGTACTCCAGATGGGGTCTCACAAGCTGTCTGTACAGAGGGATAACAACTTTCTGTTTTCTACTGGTGATGCCTCTCCCTATGCATCCCAGTATCCTCCCAACCCTCCTTGCTGCCCTCTCACATTGCTTGCCCACCTTTAG
Organism: Neoceratodus forsteri; assembly: GCA_016271365.2. NCBI lineage: Eukaryota > Metazoa > Chordata > Ceratodontiformes > Ceratodontidae > Neoceratodus > Neoceratodus forsteri. The sequence continues at coordinate 525,566,383 of CM028138.1, read as the reverse complement.
GTCATCTGATATGACTACCCCAGGTTCCTTTCCATTTTGTTGTTGTTAGTATCTCACCCCCATTGTGTACTCTTCCCTGGGTTTTTGTTTCCCAGGTGCATTACCTTGCACTTCTTAGCATTGAATCTAAGCTGCCATACATTTGACCATTCCTCTAACCTTGCCAAGTCCCTTCTTATCCTTTCTACCCCACCTTGTGCATCAACTGTGTTGCAGATCTTTTGTCATCTGCAAAGAGACATACTTTTCCTTCCAGTCCCTCTGCAATGTAACATAAAGACATTGAAGTGGACGATCCTAATACTGAACCCTGCGGTACCCCACTAGTAACCCCCTTTCTTTAGAGTGGACTCCATTTTCTATTACTCTCTGTGTCCTATTCTCCAGCCAATTCTTTACCCAGGCTGTCATCTTGGGAGCCACTCCCAGGCTAGCTAACTTATATATTAATCTTTTGTGTGGGACTGTGTCGAATGCTTTGCTAAAGTCTAGGTAGGCCATGTCCACAGCCCCTTCCTGATCTACTACTTTGGTCACCCAGTCAAATAAATCTATTAGAATCATCTGGCAAGACCTTCCCACTGTGAATCCATGCTGCCTTGGGTCCTGTGCCCCTCTGGCCTCTAGATACTCGACAGTTCTTTCCTTCAGAAGTGATTCCATCATTTCCCTATCACTGAGGTTAAACTTACAGGTCTGTAGTTTCCTGCTTCTGCCCTGCTCCCACTTTTGTGAAGGGGAATCACATCTGCCCTCCTCCAGTCCTCAGGTACCACCCCATCCTCCCATGATTTGTTAAAGAGGGTAGTCAGTGGTGTCACTGGTTCTACCTCTAGTTCTTTAAATTCTGGGATGAATCCCATAAGGCCCATTGCTTTGTCCACCTTCAGTTTTAAGAGTTCTTTCAGAACCCTTTCTTCTGTAAATGGGCTGGTATCAACTTCTGTATCCAGAGTGTTTCTGTTGTTTGTTTTAGGTATCTCCCCTCTTCATTTGTAAATACTGAGCAAAAATATTTGTTTAGTATCTCTGCCTTTTCACAGTCAACCTCTGCCCACCCCCATCCCCTTTATTAAGCCTCACTATCCCTCCTTGGTCGTCCTTTGCTCTCTGATGTACCTATAAAGGTTTTATCCCCTTTTAACTGAGTTGGTTATCTTTCCTCGGTCCGGGCCTTTTCTGTTCTGACTGCCTTCCCAGCTTCTTTTGCTTTAACTGATACAGTTCTCTGTCCTGCTCCTTATGTGATTCCTTGTACTTCCTGAATGCTTTCTTTTCTCTTGAACCTTCACTACCACTTTCTTTGAGAACCAGAGTGGTTTCTTACATCATTTTGTTTTGTTTATTTGCTTCACACAAAGGCTTGTTGCCTCTGTGATGGCAGTTTTATTATTCCCCATTGTTCTTTCACCCTTCTTCCTGCCCATTTGCTAGTGCATTCCTTAGGCACTCACCCATTTTAGCAAAGTCAGCCCTCCTAAAGTCCAGTACTTTTGCCTTTGTATGGCTTGACTCTATTGCTGTGTTTATTGTGAACCATACTGTTCGATGGTCGCTAGTTCCCAGATGGCTACCCACTTCTGCATCTGTGATCCTCTCTCCATCTCCATTTGAGAGAACCAGGTCTAAGATTGCTCCCTCTCGAGTGGGCTCAATACTAGTTGTCTATGGCTGGTAGGCTGATGCTTGTTAGTAAGTATGATATGGCTGACAGGCTGATTGTTAGTTAGTAGTATGATATGGCTAATAGGCTGATTGTTAGTAGTATGATATGGCTGATAGGCTGATTGTTTCTTAGTACTATGATATGGCTGCTAGGCTGATTGTTAGTAATGTAATCGGCTGGTAGGCTGATTGTTTGTTAGTAGTATAATATGGCTGGTAGGCTGATAGTTAGTGCTATGATATGGCTGGTAGGCTGATTGTTAGTAGTATGATATGGCTGATAGGCTGACTGCTTGTTAATAAGTATGATATGACTGATAGGCTGATTGTTAGTTAGTACTATGACATAGCTGATAGGCTGATTGTCAGTAGTATGATATGGCTAGTAGGTTGATTGTATGTTAGTGCTATGACATGGCTGATAGGCTGATTGCTTGTTAATAAGGCATGATATGGCTGGTAGGCTGTTTGTTAGTAGTATGATATGGCTGAAAGGCTGATTGTTTGTTAGTAAGTATGATATGGCTTACAGGCTGGTTGTTTGGATGAAGAAGGACTGGTATGATAGAAACTGAACTGAATGACAAGGTACTGAAAATATATATTCATATCAAAGGCTATTATCTTAGAAAACACTAAGCCATGAGCAGAAATGCAGGAACAGTAGTACAACCAGGTCTGTGGGAAAATGCAGAAACAGACTGACTGAAATGATCAAGTCAAATGGTTGCAGCTGTTGGCAGAACCAGGTGAAATAACTGAACTGCAAAAGCCGCAGCAGAACCACCAATATCCTGAGTGCACTACTCACTGAACGTCATCCAGAGGAACCGCCAATATCCTGGAGCACACCACTCACTGAACTTCATGCAGAGGAACCGCCAGTATCCTGAGCGCTTTACTCACTGAACTTCAACCAGAGGAACCGTCAATATCCTGAGCGCACCACTCACTGAACTTCATCCAGAGGAGCCGCCAATATCCTGAGTGCACCACTCACTGAACTTCATGCACAGGAACCGCCAATATCCTGAGCACACCACTCACTGAACTTCATGCCAAGGAACTGCAGTGAAATGTTTGCAAGTGTTTTCTGAACAGCAGGTCAAATCAGTGAACAGGCAGAAAGTGTCTGCATGTGAAAAGTAGGTAAAACAGACTGTGAAATGGACATGAATCCTGCAGCATAACAGAGTCAGGACATAGAACTAAGTGCATTGAAAACAAACTGCAAGTAAGTGCCATGTTGCATGACGACAAGAAGCAGCAGGAGTGGCTGCCCTAAAAGAGCCTAAAATAAAAACTGCTGCCAGAGGAGCAAACAAAATGCTAACCCAGAGCCACGGAATGGAAAACCCAAACAGGAAGATCCAAAACAACCAAGAAGAAAGCAGCAACCATGACTGGGGTGGGGTGGGGGGACCTCTGGCTACATTAAATGAAAGGATCTTCCAAATGAAGCTGAAGGAAGCTGGTGTATGTTGTCCAGGAAGGTGTGTGGCTCCCTCTCCTTAAACCACAGACAAGCCTTTTAATGATGCCATCCACAGACCAGTCTCTCAACCCCCCACAACAAATCAAGTCTCAAACCTACTGGGCACCCGGCACCTGCAGCCAGCTACTGGCTTCTCTTTGCCTGATACTGCCATGGGGTCTACTATACTTCATTGATGCTACCTAGTATTTGCCAGGTTACTGTTACATCAAAACAACCATTGTGGAGAGCCAGTGAGCAAATCCTGACACTGTCTCTGGTACAGAGTGTACATAATTGATACTAATGCTCTTTTCTGTCCCCACACTGCTGCTTCCACTTTGTATGGTAGTGTGTCTGCTTGCATCGCATGGTGCTGCCAGTTCTATGCATGTGTATTAAATGCAGAACATGGAAACACATTCTTAAGATTACAAAGTGGGAGTAACTCATACAAAATGGAAGTAAAATACTCCTTACTATCCTGATCTGTTCCTCTAGATACCAGAAATATTTAATGTCATTAACATTAAATAAAAGATGAGGAGTCATATGGTGAGGTAATTTCATCCTAATTTCTATAAATAGTTTGAACCAGCAACTATAAAAAGAAACTATGGCGTGTTATATATGTCTTAATTTTTTTTTTTTACAGACCCTTAGTGTGTAATACCTATAGAAACCACTGGTGCTTCACACTCGTGGTTTGTGGTTTGTGATACCACACACCTCGAGTGTGTAAGAAACCATAATGTACAACATCCCATATATTATACTATATATTATGTACACTTGGGTGTACGTTATTCCATAATAGTGTTATTAATATTATCAACGTTAGTATTACAATCATATTATTATATTAGGATGCAGGTTGTTCAGCCATTAGAATGTGGTGAAGTAGATTAGGAAGGCAGTGTGTGACAGAGACACCCTTTAAAGCAGCAGTACTAGTTAACACATATTTTTAAATAATCACAGTAGTTAGAACAAATAAAACATCAATATATCCATTGTCCATTTTGTTTTATTACATTCCTGGGGCAAGACAGACGATTCTGAAATTTATGAAAGTTCTTGATCCCTTGCCAGAACCACCATCATAGATGTAAATAGATCAGGGTGGTACTGTGCTGTTGTCATCAGAAACATGTGCTGAGAGGGGGCAATAGAGAACATTGCTCGAGACCAGATGTTCCTCACTTGCTCTGCCTAAGAATGCTACTTATTATAAAACCTAATTTTATTATCAGAATGTTGCAGTTTACAAACCAGAACTTTATATCAGACTGCAAACTGAGTCAAATGATGCCGTTTGTGTGCAACAGGTTGGCCAAAAACCTCCACAAGTGGAGGCTAGAAGCAGCAGTTGGGGACTACAGACAATGCAGGCGGCACTGGAGCCGGTAAGCTGAATGCAGCAGGGCTGCTCCACTTTGAGGGCAAGTCCTCTGTGGTCAAGGAGATGGATCACAAGATTAAATGAACTGTAGATTGCATGGACTGCCAGAACATGAACAGTGACCATGCAACTTCATCCATGAAGGAGGTGGAGAACCAGTCCCTGAAAATGCAGTCCACAGTGGGACAGACATAAGGCAATTCTAGTGGGGGTAGGAGGAAGTAGGCTGTTGGTTAACTAAGGTCTCAATGTTGACCTATTTCAAATGTTTCCATGTTTTGTATTATATACTGCAATTTCTTTCTCTTGTGCCGAGTGCGTGCCTGTAAGCGGTCCTCTGGGCCAGTGCACCTACCGGTTATCGAAGACATAAATAAAATAAATAAATCTATTTTGCCACCCTACTGCCCTTGCTCTGTACACATAGCCGCACTAAAGCCAGGAAAAAATTATTTGGGATTTCTGAGATATCACATTTATTGTGGGCCACCCTGCAGTCTCTTTCCTCTCTCCTCTTTATGTCAAGATTTGTTTTGCCACCTACTACCTATGCTCTGTACACACAGCTGCACTGAAGCCTGGGAAAAAATAGGATTTCTGGGATGTCAGATTTATTGTGGGCCACCCTGCAATCTCTCTTTCTCTCTCCTCTTTACATCACAAAGATTTATTTTGCCACCCTACTGCCAAGAAAAAACTTTCATTGGGATTTTCTGTAACTATAATCTCTGGGCCACCAGTACTCTCCTCTGGATCAGGAAAGGCACAAGTCAGATTTTGCCAGCCTGCACCTTTTGTACACAGCTACTGTCTGAGGCCAAGAAAATATATCATTTTGGATTTTCTGTAACTGTAATCTCTGGGACCCCCCACCCCAAGTACTCTGGATCTGGAATGGCATAAATCAGATTTTGCCAGCCTGCACTTTTTGTACACAGAGCTACTGTCTGAGGCCAAGAAAAAGTTTAATTTAGGATTTTCTGTAACTGTAATCTCTGGGGACCCCCCAGTTCTCTGGATCTGGAATGGCATAAGTCAGATTTTGCCAGTCTGCCCGTTTTGTACACACAGCTACACTATATGAGGCCAAGAAAAAAAAAATTCATTTGGAATGCTCTGTAACTGTAATCTCTGGGCCACCACCACCAGTACTTTCTCCTCTCTGGATCTGGAATAGCACAAGTCAGATTTTGCCAGCAGCTAGCCTGCCCTTTGTACACACACAGCTACTACAGTCTGAGGCCAAGAACAAGCTTCATTTGGGATTTTCTGTAACTATAACCATTCATGGCTCCCACCTCGTACTCCCAATGCTCCTTCCCGTCATCAACTGACCGACTTCACCCACCCCACATCCTCCACGATCAGGAATCTACCCCCACAACTTTAGTGCTTTTGCTTTTTGTTTTGGTGCTAGTCACCAGTCTCTCTATTCTGCTGCTCCTCCACTCAGCTCAGCTGATCATCCTCCTTCTGGGCACATGGCGCATTCACCAGCCGTGTATATCAGTGAGTGCATCACGTGACCTTCTGTTGCCTGATTGAATGCTGCCAACTGCCTGTATGTCCCAACGGCATCCCCAGGCAACAGGAAAAAAAATACGAAATGGCATCTCCATGGACCCGAACTGGACTTCTACCATGAAGTTTGTATTTGTCGGGTCCGTGGATTCGAGGTTCGATCCGGGGTCCGGATCTCCCATGGAACAGTCCGCCTACCCCTAGTGCAGACTTACTATAAACAAAACATGCCTCAGTACTGCCACCCTGTGGAGCACAAAATATGGACAGGAATCCGTTCATTCTACAAATTATAATAGTTACATTGGGTTTGTGTAATTTTATGTTTGCTTGCATGTGCAAAAACATAGTGCCATCATCCGGGATTCGGAGGTGTGTCACCCCTCTTCCAGTTCAGTCAGTGTGTTGGCAGGCGCGGCCTGTAAGCCAATGCATGCTGGGCTGTCTATGACAAGCTCCAAAATGCAGTGGCATACAGTTGAAAGGGGAGCTACGCTGCAGTGAGCAGCGAAAAGATATCGCCTGCTCATGCTGATTCCCCTACACACTACACAGAAAGCGCATACGCGTACTGCGTGCTGCCCTCCAGCACACATGTATAGCGATTGGGGTGCCTAACCGCCGGCTGTGCTGCGCCCCCAAAGTTTTTCCAAATGCCACACTGGTGCCCACCCCAGTGTGGCAAGTCGATGAGATAGCGACGGGGGGTGCCCAATCCCTGTTGCTTCACTGTCTCCCATGCTATCACTAGCACGGGGTGCCCAATCCCGTCAACTTCACTTCCCAGGTACAGGGTGCCACACTGGGAGCCCACCCCAGCATGGCAACAAATACCGTAAGCCGGAGGTGCCCAATCCCCGCCGGCTCCACTCCCAGCCATCCTTCTGCCACCCTGGGAGCCCACCCCAGCATGGCAAATGTCCAGCATCGTCTTTTTTTTTTACCTGTAAAGCAAAATGGTCCCCACGCAGTCTTCCTGCCCCCACAACCCGCACCCGCCCACTTCGCACCCTGCCTCCCCACACCCCTCACCCATACTTACCTCCAGAGCTCGCCGACGATCTTCGTGGACCAGGAACACATCTGCACTCTTCAAAGCCGACCACGAACTGAGGAAATGCCGGTAAGCTGTATAATGGGCTAGATAGGGTTTTTCAACTTTGTTGCATATCTCAGGCATTTTGGAATTTTTGCACAATTTTTAACATGTGGTTTTGGGATCCTTCTCATGAATGATGTCACTGTCATGGCGTTATTCTGGCCGAAGGTGATTTCTGATCACTGCATGAAATCACCTTTTGGGACCGATTAACGAAATGACACTGCCAGTGTTCATAAGGTGGGCTCTCAAGAAGCCTATTTTGAAAATTTGGTGAAAATCAAAAACAACTGTTTTACGAGCATGCGTTGTGTAGTTCCTCAGCGCTCGTAAGTTCGCAATTTTCAATATTTTCACTCCAGATTTTCAACATTGCCATTTTACCACACCTTCTTATGAGCAAGACAGCTGTCATTTTCACATCTCACCCAAAATGTTTCATATATGTAGCGCTGTTGAGTGGTTATCTTGAAACCAATGTACAGGACAAATTAAGAAAACCACAGTGACACTGTTCATGAGCAGAGGTCTTTAAAGTGGCTATGTTGAAAATTTGGTGAAAAATTCTAACGGCGACTGTTTCTGGCGTGCGTTCGCAGTTCTCACGCGTACTAAATGATTCATAATTTTCAATATTTTCACTCCAGATTTTCAACATTGCCATTTTACCACACTTCTTATGAGTACTACAGCTGTCATTTTCACATCTTGCCCAAAATGTGTTTCGCCCATGTAGCGCAATGGTGCAGTCTGTCATGAAATCAATGTATGGGACACATTAAGAAAATCAGTGACACTGTTCATGAGCAGAGGTCTGAAATTTGGTGAAAACATTCCTAAAATGACTGTTTTACTGACGTCGCGTTGAGCAGTTCCTATGCATGCTCATAAGTTTGAATTTAATATTTTCACTCCAGATTTTCAACATTGCCATTTATTACACTTCCTTATGAACAGCACAGCTGCCATTTTCATATACTGCGCCCAAAATATGTTTCGCACCTGTAGGGCACAATGGTGCTGTTGGTGTCTGGCTGAATGTTTGGGACAGATTAAGAAAATCACAGTTACACTGTTCATGAGCAGAGGTCTTAAAATGGCTAGGTTGAAAATTTGGTGACAAAAGTCCATAAAATGACTGTGTTACTGAGTGAGCATTGCGCAGTTTCCGTGCACCCTGGTAAGTTCATGACTTTGTAATATTTTAAGTCCAGATTTTCACCAGTGGCATTTTCCTCACTTCCTTATTTACAGTACAGCTGTCATTTTCACAACATGGCCCAAGTGTGTTTTCACACTTTCAGCGCGAAGATGCATTATGTAGCTGTGGGAAATCATTGTTGGGACAGATAAAGAAAACCACAGTGACACTGTTCATGATCGGAGGCACCAAAATGCCTGAGTTGACAATCTGCTGTAAGAAAAATCCCCAACCTAATCATATTACGGATGTCGTTGCACAGTTTCTATGTCATTCGTGACTTCACCATTTTTAAATATCCTTACTGCAGATTTGCAACATTGCCATTTTACACCTCCCCATGAACAGTACAGCTGTAATTTTTACATTCTGTTCGGAATGTTTTTGCACCTGTGGTGCTAAATGCCATAGTTGCTGTGCATAAGCAGCTTCAGCTAACAAACTGATATTCCCCTGTTCATGAGGTGGGGTCACAAAAAAACCATGTTGAACATTTGGAGTGAAAATACCAACGAATGCCTGAGGTATTAGGGTTTCCAACCATAGCTAACCCTGTGAGAATGACAGGCATCAGGGGTGTGACTTGGGATTCTTGCCTGTAATGCTCATACCATTCCACACCCTGCAGCCAGTGAGAGGCATCGAGGTATGCCTTGGACTCTTAGCCCCAATGTTCACCCATTCTCCTATATCGAACCCATCTCACCATATTTCCTAATGGAATGGGCGTGCATAAGGGCCAAAGACCCCAAGGAACACCGTGACACTTGTCAGTGTCTGCAGGGTGGGTGTGGTGAAATGGCGGCCATTATGCCTAGTGACCAAAGGCACACCCCAATGCCTGTCACTCTCTGCAGGGTGGTGGTGGGATTGGCTTCAGTTCAATACTTCACTGCCATTCCTATTACGCAGCTCTGTAACTTCTACACTATCACTGCCAATGCCAGCAAGCAAACATTTGGCATTGACAAATGCTTGTTACATACTGTTTCTTAAGTTGTGTGTGCGGTGTTTTTCATTATGGGCCTGAATAAGAAGGTTGCTAGCTGTGCTTGGCACATTCAGCCCGTAATTCTGTTTTTAGGCTACACCTTTATTGAAATTACCCTCAAATGTGTAACAAAAGATGGGGGTTAACTAAACCGGACTCCTAAAATGTACGGATCACTTTATAGTGAATGTGTTCATCAGGCTGTCTCTTTGGAGAATTCATGCTCCATTGGATTATTTAATGAAAACTTTAATGCAATATAACTTAAAAAAAGTGAAAGAAATGTGTTGGTAACACCCTGACATCTCTGCATTATGAATTTAGTGGGAGCAGTTGAAGAGTGACCTCAAGGGAAGAGATTTTGTTTGAAGCTTCTGGAGGCTGCCATCTTTATTATGGAGCTACATGAAAATTAAAACATTTGTAATTAAAAGCAATCTTATTTATTTATTAGCTTTTGTTGACCAGGTAAGCACACTAGACAAGACAATTGCCTATTTTCAGAGTCAGACCATGAGTACAAATACAAAAACAATAAGAAACAGTAGAACATAGCACAACATCAGGCAGAACCAGGTGGCAACTCATTACATAATCGGTAAAGAATATAACACAGCTGAGTAGGAAAGAGCATACATTGGATCACATAAGGAGAAGAATGGTGCATCAACAAATCGGCCGCGGGGCGAGTACATTTCTATACAAACAAGGACCACCGAACAGTGTATCTGACAAAACTCCACCTAGAGCAGAGGTATGTACAATACAATACAAACAGGACCTAAGCAAAGAAACCAACGTCAGACGCCAGACATGCAGGGACATAGTAGCCTGGTGCAGGAAGCAAGCAATAATGCCCAACAGGGTGGGCGGTATGAGCAATACCAGACCCGAGGGCGTAATGAGGCCCGACACCACAGGCGGAGGGGCCTTAGAGCTCCTGGAAGGTCCGGTATTGCCTATACCGTCCACCCTGGAGGGTATTATTGCGCTAGAAAATGGCCACTGTGTCAGTTTATGTGGGATTCAAAACTTATAAAAAAAAGTTGACAAATGTATTAATTATAATGTTGAAATGTTTGTGTGATAAAGTAGTCCCTGTCTCTGTGCTGTTGCATGTGTTTCCAGATTTGTTGTCCTGCCTCCCCACACACAGGGATTCTCTTGTCCTTAACTATGAACCCCACTCTCCACATGAAAAGACTGTGTCTTTCCTGTAATATTATTAACAAAAACTGCTGGACTGTACCTGCACAGGGTCTTAGAGGTAGAGCAGTAGTTTGCGATCTGCGCGGTGATTCTGATGCCTCCCATCATTTCTCACTCACTGTACTATCAAATGCTTGTTACATTCAGGTATTAAATGAGGAGCAGAACTGTATTTAACAAAATTTAAATAAAAAATTAATAGATTTCTCGATTGGTTACTTCACGGCGGTTTGCATGTTCCAATGACGTCACACCGAGTATACATTTAACAACACATACTGACTCGGCGAGTGAAAGAGTGCTAGATTCATGGTCTGGATGTGAAATAGGAAAAAGTGAGGTTTAAAAGCACCCTGTATCTTTTGCTGTTGTGCATCTTTGTTTCCTTCCAGAGTTTCTCTGACTGTGTCTCTCCCCGATTGTTCCACACAGATAATGTTTGCTTGCACACAGTTAACAATCTCCAGAAGATTGAAAGCTAAGTGCTGCAGTTCTGAAGTAACGCTGCCCGGGTTTAAAATTTGTATTAAGGTAACAGTATCTCTGTAGCACTCCCCACCTCTTGCTCCCCAACTGCCAGTATTGTTCGGTGATTTTTTTTTTCCTTTTATATGTACTCCCACAGTGATGAAAGATAGAGGAAGGTTGGCGCTATTTGAATAATCGACCACTGAAGGAGCCCAGCAGCAATCAGCTGGAACTGACTAGTAGCGAGTGTAAATGCAGTGCCTGTAAATATAATCGTCTTTCACCTTTTTGCCAAAAGAATGTCAGTGGAGTTGTCAGCAGGGTTATGCTTGTTGTTTGTGTGTGTGTCAATTTTGTTCACAAGAAAATTCATGTGGAGTGCTTACTAGCATTAAGCTTTTCAGAGGGACTTGAGCGGGAGGTTTAAATTAGTCCTGGAGATGGAGTCAAGCTGTCCGGTACCGATAGGTTGTGAGAGCAGGCAGCTGATCAGAATCAGGAGTAATGATGGTGCCAGAGTTGGTTTGGGCTTATTTAAATAAGGAATGCCATTGTTTTGCTGCTTTTCTTTCAATATACTGATGTTTAGTTGGTGTGTAGGGAAGGGAAGGGAAGGAGGGAGGGGATCTCGCCTCTCTCGCTACCTGAGCTGAAAAAAATGCCAGCTACTAATCTTTGAATTGGATACCAGAATAATAATAATAAAAAAATGCAGCTAGAAGTGAGCACAGCTGATATGGTATTGTGGGGCCAGTATCTCTCGCTAAGTGAGAGAAAAAAAATAGCGGTGATTTAAAATTAAATTGGGTGTTGTGAGCCAATGAGGAAGCAGGGTGGGCATAGGGATACCAAGTGGGTGAGAAAGGGCACTGGGGCTGGTGCACTTTTATTTCCTGGGCATCTATTGAAAGTTAATGCACTCCTGGCAGGGGTACCAGTCAATCAGAGCCCAGGAAATAAAAAGCCCATTTTCTAACCATGATTGGATTATGGCGGTTTAGGACAACCACATGCAGAGAAAGCTTCAGGTGAGTCCAGAGGGAGCTCTGGAGGCATGAGTGAGAGGGTGAGGAGTAGACCTGTGGGGAAAGGGTTTCAAATTCTGAGAGCACATACAGCAAACCCTATCGCCCATTTGCGTCGAGTGGCAGGGACTTTGAAGCGGCAGAGCCCAAAGACCATAGGTAGGAAGAGGCAGCAGGTATGAGGAGCTCAGCCAGTCCTGGGGGTGCTGTTCTGAGCACCTTACCTGTGAAGGTAAGGACAAAGCTACCAGGACAAAGCTCCTATGATTGGAAGGAGAGCCAGTGAAGTATAGTGCACAGGTCACAGTGGTGGGTAAGACAGGGGAACAGCAAGTGCAAAATGACAAATATTGTTATAGGCAACATTCCACCTTTCGAGGTGAGCTTTGAAGTATGTGCATACATAATGAGCCCATAACAGAGGTCAGAAGAAATACACCTCTGGCCAGCAGGGGCGTGTAGCAAATGTAAGGTTGTTCTTTGCTGTATAGGCTAGACCGGGCTTACAGTTGACAGCCCTGCATGCATTTTGATGTGATGACCAAGGTCAAGCTGGGGGTCAAGTGTCACCCCAAGTATTTAATGAAGCCAGTTGTCATAAGAGGGGCCATATTCTCCAGTGATGCACAAGGGGCAGGGAGGACTTAATCTTGGCGGGGACCCAAACAGCATGGCCTGGGATTTTTAAGATTGAGGACAAGCCTATTTGCCGTAATCCAGGACTGGATATTCCTAAAATCCGCATTCAGCTGGTGGTTGATAATCCTGATAATCAGGAATGGGTGAGGATGACCAGATCATCAGCATATAGAATGGAGCTACAATGGGTAGAAATGGAGGGTAGGTTATTAACAAAGATGGAAAAGAGGAGGCCCCAGGATTGAGGGGCACCCGAGGCCATAGGGAAGGTATCAGAGAGGACCTTGCTGAATTTGGTTAATTGATTTCTTCCATGAAGGTAGCTGGAAAACCAGCTTAGGATGGGGGGACAGGCCAAGGGACGGGCAGAGATGAGTACAACATGATCGATTAGGTCGAAGGCCTTAGATAGGTCAATGAAAATGACACCAGAGAGCTTCCCTGATCCATAGCTGCCCTGATCCCGGAGGAGACAGTAACAAGTGCTGAGGACGTACTGTGCCCTTTCCGAAGCTGTGCTGCTCAGGAGACAGCAGCTTATGGGCCTGAATGTACTCCATAAGTTGCTTGGCAACAACTTTCTCCAGAAGTTTACTGATAGCCGAGAGAATGGCTATGGGCTGATAATTGTCAATGATTTTAGGGTTACCTTGTTTAAGGACTGGGACAATCCTAGCCACCTTCCAGAGGTCCAGGATGACTCAAGGGTAAGAGACATATTGAAAATGTGCGCACGGTGGGGGCAATATATGGGGCACCTAATCTCGAGGAGCCTAGGTTCGGGCTATCGTGGCCAGTACTAGCGTAGGGGAGAGACCAGAGAGAAGTCTCATGCTCCAGTGCTGTCACTGCTCTAAAGTAGAACAATGGATGGAGGTAGGGGCACCTGTGGCAAGGAGACAGAACTTGACTATCACTCCCACCAGAGAGAATAAGGAGGTGAGCGGACAAATCAGTAAAGGGAGAGTTAAATGCATTGGCAATTGTCAGTGAATTGTTACAACGTGACCCGTCAATGAACATGTCAGAGACCCCACAGTTGGAGGAACCGCTAACTATGTTTTGATGTTCCTCCAGAAGTTCCTAGGATCCTTAGCTGATTTTAGTAATGAAGTTTTACAGTAATCACTCTTGGCAGCCCTGATTGCTCTTTTACATTCATTCCTGAGCCTCCTGTACTGTTGAAATATTGTCGGATCAACGTGGCTTTTAAGTTAGCCCAACATTTGTCCCTGGTCTGCATGACGGTAAGAAGGCTACCATGAAGCCACTTAGTAGCAGGCCCCTTACCCTCCTTCTAATGAGGGGTGCATGCTTGTTCTGCAGTGCCGAAAGGTCCTGACAAAGTAACTAGCAGCAGTGGGACAGTCTTTGGATAACTTTGTGGGGAATTTTCTGAGAGGAGACCCTCCATATGCAGTACACTGGGGTGTGATCTGAGATGGAGTCAGAAGGGTGCCTGAGGAGAATCCTCTCTGGTCGATTAGACAGCACCCAGTCGAGGAGGGAGCTACTCCCACCAGTGTTGGACCACCTGGTGGGTTCTTGGATGAGTTGTGACAAGGAGGCCTGCAATCAGGGGTACATATGCCTTGTCATTACCTCCGAACCAATTTAGGTTGAGATCACCCATTATGAGTAGCTCATTGTCCTCAGTCTTAGCACCCACAACTCCAAGGAGGGAGGATAAACCAGGCACTCCACCCTTGGGGGATTGTATGTACAAATGATATACAGCTTTTGGCATTCCCAAGCAAAGAAACGGTATGAAGTAGCTCACTAGGGGCAGCGGGGGCTGTTGGTGAGCCACGACAGACAGATTTAGTGGCTCCTAAAGTAGATCAAGATACCACTCCCACCCCTTCCTCCTGGCTGATCAAGCCTAATGAGTTCAAGGCCAGGAAGCATGCAGGCAGAGTCAGGGGTAGAGGGTTTCAGCCATGTCCCGTGATGCCGAGGATGTCAGACTTGTAATGTGAGACCCATGCAGCAAGCTCAGCCAGATTAGGCAGGAGGCTGCGAATGTTGAGATGAGCAATTCTTAGCCCTTTTCTTGACAGCCAGCTGGCAGGAAGGGAAGAGACTTGATAGGGGTGATCTGGATTAGGCTCAATGTCACCTGCCAGGACTAGTAGCACCAACAGTAGCCAGATGAGATGTCTTTGGGAGGCACCGCCACGAGCCAAGGGCTTGTGGGCGAGGTGCGGATTACCATAGTAGAGTACAGAACACACCTGAGGTCAAGGCAGAAGGCAGGCCAGAGGTACTGACTGGCAAAGGTTATAAGGTTGGAGAAGGTGAAATCATGTTCCCCATGTCGATCAGGAATACCCCAGGTGCCGCTCGAGGAAGGAGCAATCCAAGCAAAGTAAGGGAAGCATAGGGAGGTGGCCAGACCAAGGAAGAGGACACTACTACCAGGGAAGGGCTTAGCAGCCTCTCTGGGAGCTTGGGGACTAACATGATGAGAGTACAGACCTGAGAGCTACCCAGGACAAGGGCTGGAGAAGTTAATCGTGGGCTAGTAACCACCCTAGGGTGAAAGAGTGGGATAGGAAGTGTAGGCAGCACTAATGGCTAGAGAACCAGGGCATAGCCCAGCTAGAAATGCACAGTCAAAATAGACAGGCAGATAGTACCAGTTGTCACAAGCAGGGATTAAAATGCAGACTGACAGTAGTACATAGGTAACACCCAGGAGATAGACTCAAGCATACCTAGCATAGGGTAAAACAATGTTAGATTCAAAACCAAATCCAGACTCTGAGAATATCACACTGGAATTAATATCACATCACAAGATAACTAGCAACTATGAATTACAACAGGTTAAGTATGAGGACTGGGGTGCTGTTGGATGTTTCATTAGCCCACCTAGCTATATCGGGGCAGATTACTGAGAACAGAAGGGGTCCCTCAATAACACAGAAGCAGCTAACTGTTAGGATTCCTGATCGGCAGAAAGTCCCTTCCTCTGAACACTGTCTCCTACACCTTGCACAGGCACCGATGCTTTAAAAGATGACAGAGTGTGCAGGGAGGTCCGCCCGACTCAATGCAGCAGCCAGCGCCTCAATCCTGCACCGACTAAAACAGTCCAAGTGGTATGCGGGGGGGCCCACTGAAGCAGAGGGGTTCACCACACTGCCCCTCCGAGTCCTCAGAAAAAGTCCTTGTAGGGGCCACCGTGCGCTGCTCAGCCTTTATCACTAAAGCACAGCTGCGCATCACAGCGGTCCAACATCCAATAGAGGCGAAGTGTTGATTTTTAATTTTGGCACAAAACCTCCGGACCCACCAGGACAAACAGGAGGCTTTGCAGGGATGTGGGAAAAAGTTAGTCCTCTTGTTTGGATTCCTGGTCGGTGGAAAGTCCCTTCCTCTGAACACTGTCTCCACACCTTGCAGGGCACTGATGCTTTAAAACATGACTGAGTGTGCAGGGGCAGTCCGCCCGACTCAATGCAGCGAGCGCGCTCAACCCTGCTCTGACCAAAACAGACAAATACATTTCAAATTCCCCAGTGAAGAATGTAAGACAATTTAGTTATTCATTTGAAAATTGGTAACCAGGAAGGCACACTGAGCTAACATCCATTTCAGGTGTCACCTGGGGAGGGTACAGAGGATATAAAATGCATAGCACAAACACAGTTTGTAGTTACATTAAAATGCAAATCAGGAACATGATGATACAGGCATAAATGCACAATGAACAAATAAGGCAAAAGCAACAAAATTGAGCATCTCAGCCATGCCAACACCAGGGTAGGGAGGAAAATGCATGGGGACAGTTAGGGGAGGAAAACATGAATGGGGAGGAAAGGAGTATCAACTGATACCTGAGGGAGCCAGAAGAGGTACTGAAGTAGAGGGATGAGGGAGCTGGTTCCAAAGTGATGGAAGATGACAGGAGAAAGCTGACTGCCCAGCAGAGGTACAGGGATGTGGAATGGCGAAGGTGTGAGGATCCTTGGAGCAGAGGGAGCAGGAGGCAGAGGGATGAGGGAAAAAGTGATGACAGGTAGGAGGGAAGGGACTCAAACTAGTAATTAGATATGAAGAAGGCACAGTGAATCTAGTTACATTAGGGTAGAGGGAGGAGGGATAAGGATGAGAAAGTGAGCAATGATGAGTTCAAGATGGGGAGTTGGCAAAGTGGCAGAAGGTGTTACAGAGGGTATCCAGTCTGGCTAGGGAGGTGGAGGAAGTAGTGCCATAGACCACGTCTGTGTAGTTAAAGACTAGGAGTACCATTTTGTTGACAAGCTCTTGGCAGATCTGTGGAGACAGATGATCTTTATTACAAGGCACCAAGTTTAGGTCAGAGCTTTGCATGGATGGTGTCGTGGGCAGTGAAATCGGGTTTGCTGGCTTGCCACTCTAAGGTACTTGAAGGAATTAACCACTTCTAGAGGAGAGCGATTAAAGGTGGAGAAGATGGGCATGGTTGGGAATCTAGTCAGTTTCTGACTGGTGCCAAAGGTCATGGACACAGTTTTTTTTTTTGTGTTGACCTGGAGTTGATTAGACTGGAACCAGTGCAGGGCACTGTGGAAGTCTTGCTACAGCAGACCTTCCATGGCTGTAGTGAAGGGACCAGAGGTGTAGATGACTGCGCCATCTGCATACATGTGAATATGCAAGGGCACTACCAAACTGTACCGACTGTAGACTGCCTGTGAGGTAAGAATGGAACCAGTTGACAGCAGGAGCTGAGAGGCCAGCAGAACTTAGCTTATCCAAGAGGGCAGGTGTGACACCGAGTTCAAGGGCTTGGCCAGGTAGATGACGACAGCAGCTATGATGTGCCCATGACCCATCCCTAAGAAGACAGGATCAGTTAAATGCAGCAGGGAGGAGACGGTGGAGTGATGCTTCTGGAAGCCAGACTGGAACAGGCAGAGGAAATCAGAGGAGCAGAGGAAATCATAGAGTCTGGTGCAGATTAGCTTCTCTTACAGCTTGACAAGGGTGGGGGAGGATGGAGATTGGCCAGAAGTTACCTGGCAATAGCTTGCCAGAGCAGCAGTAGAACTACTGCTCACAACACCACCAGCCGAGCCATTGGAGGGTGACTGGGGAGGATAGCAGCATGTCTCATTGGACACTCTCCTCTTCTGGGGGAGAAAGCTGCATCCGCTCTCTGCCACCACCTAGGTGCACGCATGTGTGGTGGTGGGGATCGATGGTTTAGGAGGGGCCTAAGAGCGAGATTCAGGATTGGCTACATTAGGGCATTCCCAGCAGCCAACCCCTTATGCACTTCTGGCAAGGGGCAAAAGACCAGAAAATGGAAAAATGGAGGTGCAGGATCGGGAGGATGAAACTTCCACCAGCCCACCACTTCCACTGGCAGGTCCATTCCAACGTATATCTGGGTTGCCACCAGTCTTCCCTCCAAGGTGGATAGCCAGATGTCTGATGGGAGGCACTGTGGAGCTGAAGGTGTACCCCAACCCCTGGGGAGAGGCGGGGGTGGAACAGCACAGCGGTGTGTGTCCCAAGTGGACTGAGGGTCCCAATAAGCAGCTGGTGGACCTTGGCAGGATGATATAGGACACAAGGTGATAGGTGGAAGGATGTCCTGACCTGGCCCGAAGCTGGGAGCATAAACAAACTTAAAAAAAAAAAAAAAGTTAGGTGGAGTGGTAGAACTTTGGCCAACTTCCAGGACTGTGGGACAGTTCTGAAGGAGAAGGAGGGGTTAAGTAGGTGAGTCAGAGGAAATGCAATGGCAGGAGCAGAGATATGGAGGAGTTTAGGATCCAGTCTGTCAAAGCTGGACTTACACAGATTTAGGGGTAAAGGGCAATCGGGGTTTCCTGGGTAACAGTGGAGAAAAGAAACCCTGGGAGGGAGAGAACCTGAGATGAAAAAATGGAGGCTGGAGGGGTGGAAGAGAGACTGCTCAAATGGCGAAGAACTTATTGAAGTGGACAGCAACAGAGGAGGGTGAGACACAGGTGAACCATTTACTAGAAGGATGGGGTGGGGGCAGACTGTGTGGGAGGGTCAAAAGGGAGTGAATTACCTTCCAGATCTTTGAAGGGCATGAAGGTTGTTCTGCAGATTGGTCCTGAAATATTGCAGTGACACAGCCTGGAAAGCCTTTGTGCAGGAGTTTCTGCTAGTCCTATACAAGTGGAGGTCAGGAAGTGAGTGAGATAATTTATAGGGTGCCCAGGCAAGATCTGACTTCCATGGATCAATAATTTCTGTGATAATTGAGGAGTGATGCTGAGCTTTGACCCTGGATTTTCTGAGAGCAGAGAATGCTTGTCCCAAACAGAGGAGAATTTGGAGTGAATCAGGAGAGGGCAACATCAGTATCAGAGGTGGAAGGAATGGCTGTTCATTCTGCTGCAGCTAGGTCACACAGGAGAGCAGTGGTATTTAGTGACCAGAGGAACCTTGTCCAGATGTATTTTGGGAAGGAAGGTGGATGCTGAATTTTCCTGATGCAGAACATCATGCAGTGGTCACTGAAAGCATCCAGCAAGATACTGTACATGCTGAAACAATGCGGTGGGGGATGTGAGGAGAGAATCCAGTCCAAGAGGGTGTGGTTTTGGGAGTCAGAATTGAGCTGAGTCGGTTTGGTGATAATGTGTGTGAGTAAAGTATCATTGAGGCACAGATCAAGAAGCATAGAAAACCAGGAGCAGTTGTAAAATTCACAAATAGCGTTTTATTATTAATAACAGCAAAATAAAAATAAAAATGAATTAGTATAACTATTTACAATGGCAGTACAAACACAGAAAGCAGAGTCCTTCTGAGTTTTTCTTCTCGATTTCAATCTCAGTTTCTCAGTCTCTGTCTCTCCCTCTTGCAAAGCATTGCAGCTCTTTTTTAACAAGTCTTTGCAGGAACTTGTTAAGAA
The DNA here is from genome assembly GCA_016271365.2 of Neoceratodus forsteri. NCBI lineage: Eukaryota > Metazoa > Chordata > Ceratodontiformes > Ceratodontidae > Neoceratodus > Neoceratodus forsteri. The sequence continues at coordinate 525,546,803 of CM028138.1, read as the reverse complement.
TGTTCTGCTTCTCACACAGTGTTCCTGTCAGTTTCAGCAGGTGCAGCAAAAGGAACATTGTGACCCAGAACTAGCCTCTTGTTGACAGCTCTGAAATATTTTTCAAACCAGCATCTCAGGTTAACCCTTTGAATTCCAGTTTTGCAATCATTTCAACACTGTAACTACATACAGTTTTAAATAAAGGGATCCCAGTGTCAGTGGCATTTCCACCTAAAGATTCACATATTTTTATAACTGCAGATATGCAAGGGAAGAAAAGACAGAAATAGCAAGGAAGGCAGAGAGACAGTGAGGAGGCGGAGAATTGCGAAACTGTTGGAGTGATCAGTTCCTAGGTCTCATAAGAAAATTTGGTTGCACAACCAGACAAGAGACAGAAAAGGAAAGGATAGAACAGATCCTTGCATTTAACTCTTTCTGAACAACAAATGGAGGCAGGACCTTATTCAACCCTGTCACATAAAGGACTCATCATTATGGGTGGTTGGCCTGGAGGCCGAGAAGAGCCAATTGATATTGAATTTCCCCTAGAACAACAAGCTCACCCACTGATGAATGAGAGATAATGATAGAGATGGAATCAACAAGAAAGGAAGATGATATTTTAGATAAGGCAAAGAATACACCAATGAAGATGACGCAGAGGAGGAATGACAGCCTGACAAGGAGAAACTCACTGAAGAATGATGCAACCTCTCTAATAGCCATGGTGCAAGAGAGGCTTTGACAGGCATAGATGGCAACACCACCCCATATTTTCCCTGTCCAGCTTAAAGCATTGATAGTCAGGGGCAGGCTACAGTCTGGAATCCTGGAGGACAGCTGGGATTCTGAGATACAGAGGATATCTGGAGAGTATTGTGAAATCCAGACAGGAGGTTGAGTTTGGAAGAAGGTTCCGAGCACTGAGGTGAAATATGCTCAACCCTTGGCAGCTGGGGAGGTAGATAAGAGAGAGGGAGGATCAGGTTTGGACTCCACACTGCCAGACAGGAGAAGGCACAGAAAAAAGCAACAGGATGGAGTGGGATTTCCACCCTTGGAACCGTGGGGGGATGGAAGGGCGTGCAATGGAGAAACTCAGGTTAAGGGATGGGCAAAAGGAAACCAGGGTGAATAGGAAGGGAGGAAGGTAAGGTGAGGTGTGAGGGCTGGATGGGTGGAGGTGGATGTGGGGAGGGGTTGGTGCGATGGGAGAAGGAGGTGGAGGCGGAGAGGATCGGAGGGAAAAGGATAAGGCAGAGGAGGGCAATATACATTATAAGCATGAGGAGGCGATGCAATAGCCAACAGTTATGCAATACAATAGTTCAGCAATATGAATTAACGTATGATCAAGTACTGTAAAGCTACACTCAGTAACAGGCCTAAGTGGTAACTAATATATGAGATGGCTACAACAGGCGGTGAGAGCTGCTTTGCAGATGGATAGACAAATTCTGACAGAACTTCAGCGAATGCATATAAGCAGGGTGAATACTTATAGGTGACATGTATAACACAATAACAATACCTAAGCAGTGACTAAGACATGAGATAGTCACAGCAGATTAGAGACAGTGCTGTGCAGAACTGACACACAGACTTCTGAGAGAACTACGCTAGTGCAGATAAGCAGGATGAAGTACTGGTAAGTGGAATGTAAAACTGACGATGACAATACCTGAGATACAAATTATAGAAGACAATGCAAAATATGGTTGCACCCACACAGGGTAATAGAGGAGTCAGCAAAACAATGATAAACTGAAACTAAGGCTGCAAGAAGCAGGATAAGGGACTAGTTAACAGACTAACATGAACATACAACAGTGCATTATGTATGTATACAGTATGTTGTATGTATTACAATATGGTGTATGTATACTGTGGAGAACACGTTACTGCTAATAAAGGTAGGATGACATTTTTGCCAACTAACTTGTACTGCTGCTTGAAATTCTCAAACTGTGCTGGATTGTTGATAGTTTACTAGTTAGTTGATTCATTTTGTTCACTGCATGGGCTCACTGGGACGGTATCTTCCATTCCTTTGACAGTAACATAGAAACATAGACAATATGGCACAAACAGATCATCAGTCCATCCAGTCTGCCTGTAATACCTGATCTTGTCACAAGATCTGTTATCTATACAGGGAGTTTGTCCTACAATTTCCACTCCCATGCTCCCTGACTTACTGCCCCCAATGAGTAACAACTACTGAGCCCTTAACTCTGTCCCAACTGTGCCAGAAACCATTACTGGTTTTGGCACCCACTACCTCAGCTGGCAGACTGCTACGTAGTTTAACCACCTCTCTGTAAAATAAAAGTTCCTCACATCCATGGACACCCGGACACAATGTTACATACAAGACACAAGCACTGAAGGCTGCTTATACACAGGCAGGGATGTTTACAGTAGGACCTTTTTTATATACTAAATTATTCCCTTGCAGATAACCCCTTGCACACTTTAAAGATGGGGGGAAGGATTGACAGAACTGGTTCTGAGACAAGAGGCAGTGCTGGCACTGGGGTTATTAGAGTCTTTTATGGGTGTGCTGGTGCACTGTAGTGGTGTTGGGGGCTGGGGGGGCCTGACTATCCAATACTGTAACATTAAATAAGGGACATACTGCATTTGTGGAACCATAAAGGTGCACCAAGCTTCCAGTTCCAGGTTGGAATATTATCCGGGTCAGCTGCTTTGTTGGTGTCCAGCTTGAGTACTTAATTTCATGGACAGTTGCGAGATAGGAGTCAGAACTTCACATGGCGTGACATGATGACCTGCTGTTATTCTTGGCAAGGGCCGAATTTAGCTCCCTGGAATGGAGGTGGGGCTCCATGACCTTGTATTCTTGTGAGGGATGAGATCTGCTCCTTATAAAAGTCTGTGACCACTCTCTGACCTATCCTTCCCCCACCCCCATTGGTGGGGTGAGGGAATCAGAATGTCAAGCTGCAGCTAAAGCCAATGCCCAAAATAGTTACTCTGGCCAAAGCATCAAAGCAAGGGGGTGTAACCTTGTGAGGTAGAGCCCAGCTGATTTGGCTACAGTATATGTAGGAGGAAGAGGTCAGATGTGGAGCTGATAAACTGTTATCTACTTTGTAAATGTCCATTAAGTACTTTAGTAACTTGGCACATGGGTGTCCTCATCACCTGTGCTGGATACCAGCCCACTTGCCTTGAGTTGCACACTGCTCTCCGCATCCTATTCACTCTGCAGCCTTTAAAGAGACTCCAGCCACCAGAAACAACATCAAAGTTAGCAACCATTCTTAAATCGGGGGTGGCGAGATTATTACTACCAACCACATTTTTTTTTTTTTTTAGAACTAGAGAGAACTGTCAGCCTTTTCTCTCACTCATACAGAAAAGATGGAAACCAGCTTTGGACTGGCAGAAGGAGGACCTTAATGCACTGAACAAGCTTCTTCCATCCAAAATGATTTTAATGTACCCGTGATGATATCAGACATTTATACAAATGACCTTTTCATCTAACTTGGCTCTTTTCTCCTGTTAGATAGCGCATATCTGTACAGACCAATGTTTTGCTAACATGGCTGTTTTTGCATACTGACTGTAAATGATTTTAAATCAGAATTGAATATTGTAATGTCTCCTCTGAGTCTCTCTTTCCATGGCGAACTGTAGCAATCAGTTCTCATAGTATGTTTTCTAAGCTGTAAACCCTCATGGCGCTGAATTGCGGACATGATTTTCAATAGTGGTTAATCCTTTTCAGTGGTGTGGACCACCTACAGTTGAGCGAGTTGAAACTGACGGGTTATACCAGTCTGCCCATTCATTTATTGATACTTTATTTTGTGTTTGAATAGACAATATTGGGAAAATAGGGTAGGTAGATAAACACTTTTGTTTTCTGGATAGGACTATAGGACAGTCCTATTTTTAAAGTTGCCTGATTATTTATATATATATATGTGTTACTGTTACAACACAGATATATTGACATACACGTAATAATCAAACATATTAAAAACAGGTACATCAAATAACATGCTCATTGTCAAGTACTGGCATGAAGTTAATTCATGAAATGGTTGCTCAAGTTTCTACTGATAATTTGTTCCAGGATTTAGCTGCATCCTATGGGATAGTTTTTGGGAAGGGCAGCATGACACAGTGGTTAGAGCAAGGAACTGCAAACTACAAGATCCTGGGATTGAATCCCCACCATGACCACTGGCTCACTGTGTGACCTTGAACAAGTCACTTGACCTCTGTGTACTTTAGTTCCAATCCCACTTGCAAACATGGGTAGAAGCAACCCCCGCCGCCAACAAAAAAAAATCAGATATTGCATCTCAGCTTGGCTATCCAGTTGAATAAATTGTAAAGAAAGAAATAGTCTGTACAGTACTACCCCTCACCCACAATTCCAGAGTGAGTGGTGCCAGTCTTACTAATGCCATTATTATGCAGTAAATTATTTGCCCCCAAGATGTTTCAGAACTTCATTTGACGTAAAACTACTGAGCACGCCTCCCAGTGAAGCCATAAACCAGCCATATTTCAAGAACAACGAAACACAAACATGCCAAAACATAATCGGTTCATCTGCTGCCGTTATTTCCCAGTGAGGTCCTTGCATTTTCAGCCGCTCTTGGCCTTTCAGTGCTGTTCTATACAAACCCCTGCAAAGAAACAGGCAGTGACATATGGTGAAATTTCATTGCTAAGTTCTGTGAACCGCAATGAACTTTAGTGGGTCTATAACAGAAGTCAAACGTGGGTAACACATGACAGGTAGGCATTTGTTTGAGAGTTATAGGCACTATTCTGGTGTGTGCTCCTTAACACACACATTGGAGGAGTCTCTATGTTATATATACCAAATAACACCCTGGAGTGTGTTACTGCATTTATAAAATTGCCTGGTATTAAAGGACTGGACTTTCAAAACACTGCTCTATGCGTTGGCGAGGACTAGACATGCCAGGTAACCTGGTGCATCCAGTCAGAAAGCAGTATTTGTCACAGCCATCTTGACACATGTTATAATAATATTAAGAATGGGTACCTGGTTAAATTAGTGCTATTGTAATAGCGCCAGTCAAGAGAGAGTCCTAGTCCCTGTAGTGCTAACACAGCGAAAGGGATTTACAACGCATGCAGTAAGCGCCTCCCCAGGTCGCTGTCCATGGTGCTCAAAGAGACAAGGGCACCAGAATCCAGGAGGTTGGCCAAGCTGCTCCTGTGGCAAGGAGGGCTGTGGCATAGAGCAGCTCGGCCAGTGACAGTGGAGACCACGGTTCTAATCCTGGTCTCCAACCACTTTATACATATCTGGACTTTGTTGTTTTTTACAAGGGGCTGTGGAAATAGTATTCCATGGACCCACAAATTTAACTTGCCCTGATCCGCTTCTGAGTAGAATCTTAAGTCCAGGGGTGCAGGGTCAGAGCCCCTCATTGGGGTGACAGTATTTTTGTTCGACTATTCGTGTGGTTGGCTATGTTCCTACACAGTGCACATGGGTAGTCGGTTAGTAATTCAGGTAATTATTAGTCAGTGCTTTATTTGATAGGGTAACAGTTACACAGCAAGGTATGGCTTTCTAAACAAAAAATAATCATGAAGACATTATTAAGAATTAGAATTAGTAAGACTATTGTACACTTGTTATGTTAATGTATAAAATGTTTTTTGTTATCTGTAATCTGTGTACAGCGGTCGCAGCCAGGATGCAATGCAGTACCTGCAATATTACTGCAAATGCTGCAGTATACTGCAGAGAACAGTGTTATTCAATTAGCCTTTTGTCTTGCAGAATTAAGCAATGTCATTTACTGCAAGGTATTGCACTGCATCCTGGCTCACTCTACTGTATATATGTGGAAAACTGTAACCTGGAACTAGATGCAGGTATGTTAGGGTCACCACTGGAAATGAGTTATGGCTCGATGGCTTTGTTGACGCCTCACTTAATAAACTTCGCTATTACACAACCAGAAAATTGACAAGATATTAAAATCACATTCATAAATAAATACAAGACAAACAGGTATAAATGGTCTAGGGCGTGATATCTGGCAGCTCTCCAGAGATTCTAATACTAAACTGCATAGGTTAAAGACATATTTTGTGATTCATAGTTTGTATTTTCCAGCAGAAATAGCCGCGAGTGAATAAAACATTTCGTGAGATAAAACAAACTGGGACAGATTTTAAAAGGGCCAGACATAAATGCAAGCTGCACTCTGCGTCTGCATCCACCCAACTGTGTATGAGTTACCTTCCTGCTGTTTTTAAAAGATGCACCCATTTGTGACAAGAAGTCACAATCTGCAGTAAAGATGTGGCATTAAAACGATTTGTGACTTTTTGTTTTGCCACAATTGCACCTTTTTTGGGGATGTGAAATTCTGACACATTTAGATCATCTAATAAAGAAGGTGATCTAATAGTTTGACAGACTTCTTGTTGATAAAGAGCAGTGGGCAGGTCTTGGTCAGAGCCTTTAGAAAATCCTGCTTCCATCTCCTGATCTGCAATCAAATATGCAAGCTAACACAACTGATGTGTTTTCCAGTTTTCTTCAAGGAGAACAGCCTTGTGCCTACAAGTCTTAATGTTGTTTGTGGAATATAGAAGTAAGCAATAAGACACAACAGGAAATGGTAGTAGTGCCATGAACACGTGCCAAAGGGATAGTAGAGTATGAGGGTGCAGGACTAATACCTTCAGCCCCTGGAAGAGCATTCAGGGCACTAGTACCAAGAACCCTGAGTGTCTTATTGAGCTTATAAAATGAGTTTAGCTTTGTTAAATAAAAAATAACAATAGAGAAGAAATTGTTAGGTTTCGAATTATTCTTCTCCTGGGTCCTGAAACTACTTCAAGGTAACATTTTTGAACAGATAATTTTGGCTGCCAATTTTGAAAGTGAAACTTCTAGATGGCACAGTGGGACTTGTTTAGGTGTTGGTAGTACTGTATTGGAATTGCATATGGCAGGTAGCCAATTAAAAGGCAGCATTTTGTTTGCCCATTTTATGAAATGACTCTCCAATACTGGTTCACATTCAGTACCCTTGCACTGTTTGACTCTGCCAATGCACTGTTTTAATATTTCTCCATTTGCACTTTATTTGCATTGTTTCTGTAAGTGTTCCCATAATTCTCAACTGAAGCTTGGCTGTTTTATTTGCGCTCATTGATTGTACTGTAATGTTTATGCCCCTGTTCCTTTGCCTGGGACACAGTTGTTCTCAGCATAGTTCACTTTTTGGTAAAAAGTGTTAATAACTGTCATGAGCCCTGGCCCCAACCCCAGGCAGCCCGGTAGGACCTCCTGTTTGCAGAGAGGATCCTCCTTTTAAGAACTCCTGAGCAGTTGTAAGGGTTCCGAAAACTTACCAACCTTCCTTTTCCCAGTGGGAGGCTGGAAACTATAGTTTCAAGTTCCCTTGACTCTGCACTACTTTCAGTATTTGAATCTACCCACGCCAGTGGCTACATCTTGCCTAAGTAGTTTGGCACTATAGCTCAAGCGGTACTATCTTTCAAGGCAAACAGCCTTTTCAAAACCCTTCTGTTAAAATGTTAGATCACACAATCAGACCCCAGGCAGAGTTGATAAGAAAATCATAAGTTTACTTAGAATAAAAGTAATACAGAAACATCTACAGTTTGTAAGAACTTTGAAATGCAGACAGTATCAGAAATAAAACTGGATGGTTTACAGAAAAACACTAGATACTGTTATTAAACTATACCTTGTTTTGATGTTAGAGTCCAGACAAGATTTTAAATGTCCTTGTAGAGATAAGTCCTTAAGTAACAGTTTGTAGCAAGTTTGTATCCCAAGTCAGTTCCTCTGAATGTCCTTTTAAAAGACTTCAGGTGCTTCCTTGGTGAAAAGTCTTGGTTTCCAAAATTCTGACTTAAAATCAGAATTTTCTATACAGTTTGTGAAAAGTCAAAATTTCCACACACTCAAGTCTGGTTTTAGAGATTTTTTTAATTAAGATACTTTATTGATGTTTTAGACTGATTTGTACAACATAACAAACAGAAACGAAAAACAAACCGACTGCATAAGGAGACAGTCAACAGTCATATGCAATCTTTCCATATAAACAAGAGTAAACAGAAGGTATTACTATTCATAGTCCTTCAGTAAGACTATCTTCTCCACACAGGAAGGCCTCTAATATTAGAACAACACCAGATTGGCAATGAGGAGGCAGTATAGCGAGTGGTTCAAGGCTCTGAGCTGCAGATCTGGCGACATCCAGCAGATCAGACCTGGGTTTGAATCCCACAGCTTTCACTTACATACTGTGTGACCCTGAGCAAGTCATTTAACCTCCTTTTGTGCTCCATGTCGCTTCCTGTAAAAAGCTTTCAGCTTAGTGTGCTATACCCGTTAAAACAACTAAAACAAAAAAAAAAAAAACAGAGACCTCATCCTCTTGTAGAAACAAAAATGAAACTTATCAAAACTAAACTGCCTATTACTGAATCCCCCAACCCCCAGAGCTAGGAAATAAAGAGAAGAGCCAGGAGAGCAATCTGAATAGTAAAGGAAGTCTGACATGTGAAGGCTAGGGTATTCATATAGCCCTTTAAATAGAGGCCTATCAGGTGGACATCCCAGGGGACCACTGGAACCCCCAACTCTTTAGGGAACCTTAGGGTGCGCAGCTGCGCTGCTAAGAGGTATCAGAGTTGTAAGCTGGCCCCATCGATTGTTGAAGGCCTGCAGCCTGTCCTGTCTGTAGGCTACATGTTTTCTAATTCTAGTGCCTGGAGTATTTCCCATGCCACTCCTGGGAGGGCACTCTTAATCAATCCTGTGACATGCGATAATCAACTTTGCCACTGCAGAAATGAGGCCATGTGTGCTTACAGACGCCTATCATATCGGCAGGAAATAGACCCACTATACAGATCTGTGGTAAAAAATAAGACTCCAGTCCCAATACTGGGTCAAGGGAGTCCTTGAGTCTTTGCCATAGAGGTGCCACCCATCATAATCCCAAAAAGATGCTTGATCGCTCCTTCTGTGTTTCAATGAGAAGTGCATAAGGGGAACTCACTTACTCCATCCTATATAGTTGGTCAGGAGAGAAGTATAGCTTGTGCAGAATACAAAACTGCAAAAATCTTAGTCTATCCTGTTTAATAAATTTGTAGAATTGCTGCCATAACCTTTTCCACTCCCCCATTTGCAAGTGGAAGATTAAGTTCCGCTGCCAATAATAGCAAACACCTTGTGGAAAATGGGGCATCTGGGCTTGTAGAGCTTTGTAGAAAGAGAAATTACATGGGGTTGGGATGCCAGTTCCAGAAAGGCTCGCTTGAAGGAGCTGTGGATGGGTCTCAAGGAGGAGGGCTCAGAGATCCACCAACACCTTCCGAGCTGCAGGTACTTGAAGGAATGAAACACAGGGATCAAATATTCGGCCTGAATATCTTGTGCTGACCTAAGGTGGCCTGAGCGAGCAAAGAGGAGAGTGGTATCCCGATAGTTTAGGGCAGAAACTCTTGGAATCGTGGCACTCACAATCCTGAAGTGTGGGTTGCCCAAGATCGGTTGGTCCAAGTCCCTTGACAGGTCCAAAGAAGGGAGGAGCTAATCTCGTGAATGGCCTTAACAGACCACCAGAGAGGAGGGCCTTTAATGTCTTTAGGCAATGCTACCAGTTTGATATACAGGAGGGATTTTAGATCTATTCTTTGGTCTCGCAAAGCTGCTGCTCTAAAGATGGTCACTGGGAAGGTACTCCATCATACTGCTCCCGATCCCATCCAGCCCCCAACGAAAATTTTACTGCAATGGATCGCATAATAATATAAAAAGAAATTAGAGGCTGAGATCACCCACTATCTTTGGAAAAGTCAACTTAGCATAAGCTCTTCAGACCGTTCCTTGCCAGAGAAAGTTGGACACGAGAGAGTGCAATTTACAAAACCACCTTTTCAGGAGATATGGGCAGATCATGCTAAGAGGGTGCAAAAGTGTGGAAGCACATTCATTTTTATAACGCTATGACATCCCCAGAGAGAGAGAGAGAGAGAGAGAGAGAGAGAGAGATGGAGGTGCTGCCATCTAAGTAAGTCGGCCTTTATTACCTGAATGATGCGAAAAGATTTAGTTTGATCAGGTGTGAGAGGTTGCGAAAGTTTTATGCCAGGTAAATGAGAGCTTTGATTCCCATGTCAGGCCAAGGTCAGTAATCCAATGCTTCGAACTAGGTGATTAAGGGGCATGACAGATGTTTTTCCAAGCTCAGTTTATATCCTGAGACCAAAGAGAATCGGTTGATGATGCTTAGTGCTGCCGGAATTGACTGCTGGGGATTTTCTAAATGCAGCAACAAATCACCTGTTTACGCCCGATACAGGAAATGCCATCTGACTCGGCTGAATACTCTTGAGCCGCTGTGTCAGCTTGCAACAGACAAATCAAGGGCTCGAGGTAAAGATTAAAGAGAAATGGGGAAAGGGACACTTCTGTCTAGTGCCGAGGAGAGAGGAATGGAGTAGATAGGACTCCATTACATCGAACCTGAGCCATAGAACTAGCATATAGAGCTCGGAGCCAGTCACAGAATGCGGAAGGGAAGCCAAATTTCTACCAAGCAGCGCAAAAAGAAACGGCCAGGAGACCCGATCAACGCCGCATCGAGCGAAACTAAGACTGAAGGAACAGGGCTTTTGGCCAGAGCCAAGAGATGTAGTACCTTATGAGTGTGATCCAGGAGAGCCACCCACTATGAACCCCACCTGTGAAGTACTGATTAACCCCTGCCAGACTTGGTGGAGATGATTTGCTAAAATTTTAGCTAAAATCTTTATGTCAGAATTCAACAGTGAGATAGGACAGTAATTGCCTGGGGTCAAGGGGACTTACCGGTTTTGGAATAACCAAAATCCAGGCTTGGGTGAGCGAAAAATCTGAGATACCAGAAGATTGAATGAAGTTGAAGAGCTGAGAAAGGAAAGGGGCCAGCTCATCTGCAAAGGTTGCATAGAAAGAGTTATTAAACCCATTGGGGCCTGGGGCCTTGTCCTTGGGTAGTTGTCTAATTACCTCCTTAACTTCATCGATTGAGATGGGGCACCCAAAGCTGCCTGCTGGTTTGGGAGAGGGAGGCAGGACTACTGCCTCCAAAAAGTGGTCTATTAAGGTGGAATTGGGTGAGGTCTCAATAGACGCTCAGTACAGGGTCTCGAAAATTGCTTGAAGATTTCACTATTTCTCAGAGCTTGGTGAGGGTTGGGCCACCTCTGATAGGCTGAATGCTTTGCACTACGCTCTGTGCCTAGCTGCTTGAGCCTCATGGCCAGTAACTTACCCACCTTCTTTCCCGATTCTAAATATCGAACTTGGTTCTTTGTAGCGCAAGGTCTACTTTCAAGGCTATAGCCCGGGTATTGAGCCTGTAGTCCATTAAGCTTGGCCCCAGACCCTCTCTTCCAAGGTAGAAGAGAGCTTTTGTTCCAATGCCTAATCTGGTCAAGCAGCTCCTTAGTGGAGGCCTCTTTCACCTTCTTATTTTTAGAGGCGATGTGAATGCATTCACCCCCTAATCACGCATTTCGCTGCCCCAGAGCACGCCCATCGATGCAACCGAGCTGACGCTTTTCCTTGAAGAAGTTTGTAACAAAGGTAGAGAGGGTCTGGGTAACTTGATGATCCTGCAGAATCCTGGATTAAACTTCCAGACTCTGTCTCTATTGTCCGCCCACCTAGGAGTGTTCCATAAATATCGGGCATGATCCAACAGCACTGTGGGTAAGCTGTTGCACGATAGCAGCCCGGTGAGGTCTTCCATAGAAGTAAAAACATAGTAAATTCTGAAGAAGGAGTTATGCGGAGGGAGTGGAATGTATATTGTTTCTCCATTGGGTGCAAGATACACCAGGGATCACCTAGGCCAAACATGTCCATAAGCTCCCGAAGGCCTCTCTGGGCTGGTGAAAGCCCTTTTCTAAGTCCCCAGACCTGTCAGTATCATTTTGGTATACTAGATTCCAGTCCCTCCTAAAATAATGAGAGTGTTAGAGGGTGAGGAAAGGTGAGTTATGAGGTTAGAGAAAAACAGGTGAGTCGGAGCTTGGACCATATACACCTCCCAGCAATACTTTGTGATTCCAAGTCGGCCTCATATCAAAATGAATCAGCCATCTAGATCCCATTGCTCATCTATTAACTGAAAGGGGTCTTCCTATCAATCAGAATGCACACCCCTTCTTTACTACTAGACCTTGCCCCAAAGAGTTGGCCACCCATTTCCTGTGGAAGAGCAAAATATCTTCCTGTTTTAGGTGAGTTTCCTGTAGGAACACTACCTGTGGGTGGTATTTGGAGATGTCTTAGTGTCATGTAGCATTTATGCTACCATTGGCCCCTTAATATTCCAAGATATAAAATTTAAATATCAAGCCCATGTCAATCTGTAGTGAGTATCATTACCCAAGCCTTCACATTACAGCACATAGTCCGCCCTAAGGCTCCAAGTAGAGTTCTTTCCCCTCCCATCTCCCACCTCCGCCCCCCACTCCCCAAACCCCACTGAGTTGAGAACAGGTAAAGTAGCCATATAAACTGTGCTCCCTTCTGAAAACACCTCCCTCCCTCCCCTGAGCCCTCCCCCTTCCCTGCCAATCCCTTCCTCCCCATAACTATGTACATAAATGTGCCCCGGCCCCAAGGCTGCTCCTCCATAGTAGTTTGGCCCGTGATGATCTATTACCTCGAGCTGGTACTCCCCCAGCTCCTATGTAGTCTGCAGCAATGAGAAGTCTAGTTAGGCATTGTTAACCCCATGCCAAGAATTGATAATGAAACCAGAGAGTCAGATTACATAATACAGTAAATCCCAGTCTCAAGAAGCCCAGAGTCTTGCAGGATATCTTGACATGATGTTATATCACCACAAATGAGTTACCGGCTCCTGCCTTGTGAATAGCTGGCACCACCTGCAGGGGTCCCCCCAAGGTCGAGGCTCCACAGTGTCTCCATCTGTCAGAGCAAAGGGTCCACCTGGTGCTGCTGGAGGGACCAAGCCCATCCAGAACCAGTCCAAGTCCTCAACACACTGCCAGGCTAGCCATTTGCCTCTAATTAAGCCATATATCAAGTCACAAATGTACAATAACATGGGACTATCAGTCCAATGTGCCCCCAGGACAGACAATTCCAAAAACTCGGGGCTGCCCAGGCAAAATGCAGGAACCAACCTTTGCTCTATTTATTTATTTATTTATTTTAGTCTTTGGTAACCGGTAAGGCCCACTAGGCACAAGTACCTGTTTTCAGGGGCAACCTGTGAGCACTGGGCAGTTAAGTGACTTGCTCAGAGTGCATTGTATGCAAGTGGAGGTTGTGAGAACCAAATTCAGGTCTGGTCTACTGGATGTACCAAGCTCGTTCACACCTCGTTCCTGTAACCTCTAGGCTATACTGTCCCCAATTTTTCTTAAAGGTGTCTGAGCTACTCCAAGTAGGGTGGGCGGTGGGGAGCAGGGGGACCCACCTACAATCCCTACTTCTCACCACGTCCCAGTGTCTCAAAATTTGTAGGCCAAGGGGGCCACGCAGCAGCAGCCACCAGAGAGGCTGGGCCTCTCCCCAGTCTTCAAACGAGCCCTTGAGCCGCCGCGAGGCCAAGAAGTGGGCTTTAGTTTGTGGAAGGGATTGGGCCTATAAGGCCCTGGTCCTGTCCTTTGGCAATTTTAGTAACAGCAGGCATGGGAACCCCATTGCATGTGTGTGCAGAACCTCCTGGCTCCCCGAGGCCTCCCTGTTCCCCCGCAGCCCCAGAGGACCTACCTTCCATCTGAGCAAGTGGCTTCCATGTTTCCTCCCCTTAAACCAACACCAAGGGCCCCAGCAGGCTGCAGCCATCTGACCAAAAGGGAACCGCCTGGACAATCCATCTTTAAGTCCAAACTGTGGATAGGTTCTGGATTATTCTGGGGTGCAAAGTTGAGGGAGGCATGGTGATCCATGATGAGCCTGGTTCCAGATATTGGGAGGGCAGTCCAAGAGATGAGCTGGGGCCACAGAGAACCACAGAGAAATGAAAAAATCAACAGTCTGAGAAAACTATCTTAGGTAATGTCCCAGAGATGTAAAGACAACAAGATCTTGTTAACTACCCAAACAGAGAAAAGTATAGCCCTAGTCTATAGGAGCATAGTTCACTTTGGGGCCAGGAACAAGTCTGGAAACAGCGTGGGTAATTGCAATTTGGCCTGAGCTTCGGAGTTAAAAGATCTTAGAGAGACCTGATGAAAGATTTGCAGCATAGCAGGATAAAGCATTTTAAACCTCACTCCGCTGCCATTAGCTTGGAGATTATTTGGTTGTACTCAGCCCTTTCAGCCTGACTGACTTCGGAGATCCTGTGAAATATGTAGTTTAAGACCCTCCCATAAGATTTCCTTCATTTCCCTTAATTTCACCAGAATGTGCATCTTGTCTAAGTAATTAAGGAGTTTGAAAATCAAAGGGTGAGGTGGGGAGTTGGAGGAAGGCATTGGTCATAGCGCCCTGTGGGCCCTTTCAATCACATAGCTGGGTTCATTAGGTGAGGGCCCAGCAATTTTCTCACAGAATTTTTGGGTGAACGGACAGATTTTGACCCTCAGCCTCCGAAGGCCAATGATAAAGTGGTTATTCCTCCTGCTGCAACCCTCGAGGTCTTCAGTTTTTTCCTCCACTTTGTAAGCTTCCAACGGGTTGCAGTGGTGTCAGACTCCTGCCTAGCATGCCAGTCATCCAGCGAGTGAGCTCACATTTGTACATCTCCCATCCGTGAGAAAGAGACTCTATAAGTTGCTGTAAGACGGTAAGTTGTTTGGTGATGCCCAGCAAGGCGTCTTTCAAGGGAGACAGTTCTGACAGAAATTTTTCTTCTGTGAGGGGTACTGGCTACAATGCTGCTTTAGAGGTGGCAGCTGGCTGGTTTCTGATTTCTTGGCCGCTTTGACTTCTCCAGCGTGGAGGGTAGAGTGTGGAAAGACGCCGCAGGCCACATTTCCATCTCCATTGTGGTCAGATTATGAATGCCCAGGTTTTGTCGTCATGCTGGGAAGGTCACAGACTTATTGATGTTGTCTAAATGCAGAGAGCACACCTCGTGATGATCACTGTTTGTGAGCAAAACGCTATTGAAGGACAAATTTGGAGGAGCTGGGGAGCGAGCCGAGACTGCAGCGTCCTACCTGCTTCGTGTATCATGTGATTCCTGGTTTTAGAGATTTTTCCAGGCCTACACATACACTTTTTGTTTTCAAGTATATACCAGCTGGACAGGCTGTCTGCTTCCCAGCTAAAATGTTTATCAACTACTCTGAGTTCAAAATGTGTGTCTTATACATACAGGCTGGTTATCTTCAAGCCACACCCACAGTGTGATGAGGTGCAACAGTTTACCTTTCCTGTAGGGTGTATCTGTGGTTCCATGTCAGGTTTCATGTCAACCCCAGTGACATCTGGTTCATGCATTTGGCTTAACCCCTGACCCCTAGGTCATCCCCTGACCTCTTCCTGCCATGGAAAGCTAGATACCCAGTTTTCTCGAACAGGTATGATTTTCTGGGTCCGAGAACCTGTCTCCCTTATCTGGAGATGTACCAGATCCACCTAGCCATTAGAACAATTAAAGCTGTTTTGTAGTTGCATTCCTAAAAGCCTTTTAAAGAGACAGTGTCTAATTCTAAAGTACATTACAGATATACAATATGAACCCACATAAATGGATCTAGGCCTATCATGCAACAGTCCTCCCTCCTAAAACAGAACCTGGGGTGGGGAACCAGCCCTTATTGAAGTCAGTTCTTCCCAGTTCTGTTATAGGTCTAGTATGCGTGATAGGCCATTTATGTCCCATTTGTGGATCCAGGCCTATGTGAAATCTCCATGATGTAAGCCTGTAAGGCAATACTCCATCTCAGAAGTTTTCCATTTGTTTTCCCCATTTGGCTCCAACCATATTAATAGGTTGTGGTCATTTGGACCTTAAATGCCTCCCATAAAGGTATGGTTCCAGTTTTTTAGTGCCCAGACTAAGGTGAGACATTCCTTCTCCACTGTTGAATAGGTTTGTTACCATGGAAGCAGCTTCTTGCTTAATATAATGGGGTGCTCTCTCCCTGAGGGATACTTGGTGAGGACTGCCCTATTCTCTAATCTGAGGCATCCACCTGCACCACAAATGGTCACTGTAATCTGGGCTGGCCAGCCCTGGGGCCCCACAGCACAGTTTTCAGCTGCGTGAAGGCCTGCTCACAGTCTGCGCTCCCATTTTACCTTCTAGACTTATTCTTTGTCAGCAACCCAGATAAAGGAGCGCCAAAGAACTGTAGTTGGGAACAAATTTTCTATAATACACTGCTGTCCCAAGAAAGCTCCTAACTTGTCTCTGGGTTTCAGGTGTAGGCCATGATGCAATAGCCTCTATCTTTGCTTGGTTTGCGTTGGCCTTGCCCACCACATGTCTCAAATAGCGAGACTCTGTCATGGCCACCTGACACTTTTCTGCCTTATAGTCAGACATGCGGCCTGTATTTGGCCCAACACCTCCCTCAGATGTATCGGTGTTTCTCCCAGCTATTGCTGAAGATAGCAATATCGTCCAGGTAGGTGACTGCAAAGTCCTCCGTGATCCTGTAACACCTTATTTACTAACCGCTAGAATGTAGCAGGGGCATTCCTCATCCCAAAGGGCATGACCTTGAACTCAAACAGGCCTACTGGGGTGATGAATGCTGACCTTTCCCTAGCCCTGTCAGTCAGTTCCACCTGCCAGTACCCCTTTGTCAGGTCTACTGTAGTCAAGTATGTTGTCCCTACCAGTTTGTGAAGCAGTTTGTCTATATGTGGCATTGGGTGGGCATCAGATTTCATGATGGCATTAAGCCCACGATAATCTATGCAGAACCATGTAGTCCCATACAGTTTTGGTACAATGACTACAGGTGAGGCCTAGGGGCTGTGGGATTTCTGGATCATCCCTAGATCCAGCATCTCCCCACCTCCCTCCTGATGTCCTTGAGGACTGTCTCTGACACTCGTAAGCTGTCCTGTGTATGGATGCTTGGATCCCGTGTCTATGTCATGCACTGCTAGCGGTGTCCATCTAGGCATTGCTGTAAATAAAGGGGCAAAAGTCTCGCAAATGGTCCTCAATTCTTGGGCCTGTCCGGTATCAACTGGGGTGACAGTGTGATGGTCTCCACAGATGATGCCTGCGTGCTGTCGGCTAACAAGCTGAGAAGGGGTCTTCCCCACCTAGCTCCTCTCAGGACTGCACACCACAAGTACCATGTCAGCCCTATTAAAATATGACTGCTTTGTGTTCACATGATACATCCTGTGAGTGTGTTTTCGGTCAGGTAACTCTACAATGTAATTAACATTGTTTATCTGCCAGACTACCTTGTATGGCCCTGCCCACTCAGCTTGCAGCTTGTCCTTTCAGACTGGGATCAGAACCATTACCTCCTGTCCTACCCCATATGAGTGAGCTCTGGCCCCATGATTGTACCAGGTCTTTTTTTGCCGGCAGCTGCCAGGTTGCTCTAGGCCATGCCCGTAAGCTCCTTCAGCATCTCACTGAATTTTAACACATACTCCACTATTGGAGTTCCTGGGTGGCATGCTTACCTTCCCGCTCCTCTCATGTTAAATCTAGGGCCCTCACCTGGCATCCATACAAGAGCTCAAAGGGTGAAAACCGGTTGACTCTTGTGACACTTCCCTGTAGGCAAACAGCAGGTGGGAAGGTATTTCTCCCAGTCCCACCCATGCTATTCTGCAAATGCCATACGCATAGCTTTTAGGGTCCCATTAAATCTCTTTGAGACCATTGGCTTGTGGGTGGTAAGACATTGTGTGCCTCTGTACGACACCACACTTCTCCCACAAACACTTCATTAGTTCCGACATGAAGTTACCCTCTCAATCAGAGAGAACTCCTGTGGAAACCTCAACATGGGAGAAAAATCCACAGCAAAGCATCTGCCACTTTGTCCACCTTAGTGGAGGACAGCGTGATGGCTTTGGGATAGCAGGTAGCATAATCAACAACTATCAATATATACCTCTTCCCGAGGAACTTTGGGTATTCAAAGGGCCCACAATATCCATTCAACCTTCTGGAATGGCTCCTCCTAAGTGGTAAGGAATCAGGGCAGCCTTGGCTTTGCTTCCAGTTTTCCTATATCCTGACATCGGTGACAGGATTTTCAGTATTCCTTCACCTGCTTGGTAATATTGGGCCAATAGAACTGTGGACTAAGCGCTGCATAGTGCGTAGCAATGCCCAAATGTCCAGACATGGGAATTTCATGAGCTACCTTGAGCAATAACCCATGATACTCCTGGGGAACAAAGCTGCCTGCCCATCACCTCTCCCTCTGTCCTGATGTCCTGTGTGTATAACAGTCCATTGTTCCAGTACACTCTATGCTTTCTGTCACCTCCTGTGTCCCATCAGACTCTGCACAGGCCCTCACTTTCTAAGCTATGGTCTGTCTGTGTGCTGCTGCTAAGTTTCCCACTTACTCAGAGCATGGGGCATGGCCCCATCAGTTCCCAGGCTGGAGGTCCATAGCTGGCAGTAGGGGACTCAGTATCACATCCTTCCCCTCCCCGAGCTATGTGTCACCCTTCCTTCTGAGAGCAACCTTCAGTAGCAGTTGGTTAACTGCCACTAGGGAAGTTCCATCCCTTGTTATTGCCCTCTTTACAAGAGCTACAGGTTGGCTAGCCTGTCTTCCAACCTCTCCTGTCTGAATTTTGGTGGGGTCCCGAAGATCACAGGAGCCTCTATTCTTTGGCTCCTGGTCACAGCACAAACCACTCCCTGTGGAACATCATTCCTCACAATCACATTCATAATGAGTTTTCAGCTACTGCCACCTTCTTTACCTCTTCACCTGCATCTCCCTATCCAGGGTAACACTGGCTAATGGGTAAGTTTTCCTTTCCCTGTGTAATCCCTCACAGAGACAAACTGGTTGGGCAGTATTTGTTCAGCCCCACTAAATCCCTTTCACCAGGGTGAAGAGATGCTCCAGTATCCCTTAGCCCCTAGTGTGTACCCCATTCACTGTGACTGGGTGAATGTGCCTCATATTGTCAGGGAGAGCCTCAGTGATACAGTGGGCTATTGTCTCCAATTGCAAAGGCCCTTCTACCTTCTGGACTTTCTCAGGACACTGCCTAGACAGATGGCCTATCTGATGACAATACCAGCATTTATCATGTTTCTTGTCCCCAACCTCCCTTTTGGGCACCTGGGGATTCCTTCTTTTGCAGAGGCCCTGTGTTTTTGGTAGTCCAAAATGCCCACTTTTCCCTTTCACCCTGAATTTCTTAGGAGTAGCTGCTACGACATAGCAATCTGCTGCTCTGCAACCTTCTTTGGCAGTCTTAGGATCTCAGTCCCCAGCCAAAGCTTTAAGTCAGGTGAGCAAATCCAATAAAACTGTTCCAGCAATACCACCTTTCAATAACTTTAACCAATTTGCTTTCACCCCTCCCACCGCTTTTAAATATTGATGCTGTTTTGTATACTACCTCAAAGTCATTTCCGCTCCTTTCGGAGTTTCCGGAACTTTGCTCTGTATGCATCAGGGTTCAGATCATATTTTTTTAATTAAAGCAGTTTTAACTTGTCAAAATCTTTACTTTCAACATTGTCCATCTGCCCCAGTGCTTCCTCCCTTGTCAATAAGTAATGGAGATAGGTGAAAGCTCCAGATCTCTTTGGGCAGATTGGCCTGGATACTGACCTTTTCAAATGAATTTAAAACATGTCCATATCCTCCCCTTTTAAACTCAGCCATTAATTTTGAATTTAACTGGTACCCTAGTCCTGGAGATTCCGAACCAACTTCACCACTTACCTGCCCAGGGTTGTTGTCGCTTTGAGCATCAGCATTTTCAGCTCATGTTCCTCTGGCACTGCTGTTCTTCTGCCTCCGCCTTGCACTGTCTTTCTTCTGCCTGGCACTGTCTTTCTTATGCCTTGGCCACTCTCTGTCACTGCCATTCATCAGAGTCCACCTGACACTGCCATTCCTTCACCTGACACTGTCATTCTTCGCCTCTCTCTTGCTGTCATTCCTCTATTTCCATCTTGAACCTCTTTGCTCACTCTCAAGCTGTCTCTCCTGTATCCATAGCCTCAGTTCCATCTTTTTGGCTGTAGATGGCTCCTTCTCCTCTGGACCTCTGAAGTCACCACCTCTAGCACTAAGTGGGTGGCACTTCCTCCATCTCAGCTGCCAGAAGGGCCTCCATGAGTTGCCTTTTATTTTGTTTTCACTAGGAATGCCCTTCTCCCCACAGATCTTTCTCAGTTGTTCCAGGTTCAGATTGCTGTACTGGACAGACATTCTTCTATCTACACTACTCTGCTCAAAACAAAATTCAAACAGGATAGGGTATATTGTCTGCAATCAATTTTTTCCCTTTCCAAATACTGTCCTTGATTGTGTGATGGTTTGCAAGACTGTTCAAAATCCCACCACTGCCACCAAATCTGTCATGAGCCCCTGGCCCCAACCCCGGCAGCCCGCTAGGACCTCCTGTTTGCAGAGAGTATTCCCTTTTAAGAACTTGTGAGCAGTTGTAAGGGTTCTGGAACACTTACAAACCTTTCTTTTCCCAGTGGGAAGGTCGAAACTGTAGTTTCAAGTTCCCTTGACTCTGTACTACTTTCAGAATTGAATCCCACCATGGCCACTGGGTACATCTTGCCTAAGTAGTTTGGTATGATAGCGAGCAGTGCTATCTTTCAAGACACACAGTCATTTCAAACCCTTCTGTTAAAACGACACCTCAACCATCATGGATAGAGGCCAACTTACGGGCTGTTTTTATTGACTTATCAAAGGCTTTTGACTCGGTCAACCATTCACTGCTCTTTACATCAGCTAGGTTCACTGGGTGCCTCCCATTCCACTATTGCCTGGTTCTCCAGCTACCTGCACAAATGCACCCAGTCCGCCTCCTACCACAGAGTTGTCTCCTCCCTGCCCCTCTATCCACTGGTGTTCCACAAGGTTCCATCCTTGGGTCCCTGCTCTTTCTCTATTTATAAACAATCTACCTACCATTCCACCCACTGTCACACCTTACTCTACGCTGACAACATGGTCCTCTATACCTCCTCTAGCTCCATCTCTGACATTTAATTACCACCTTTCTTCTGACCTGCAATGAATCCAAACATGGCTCACATCTCACCACCACATATTAAATGTTGCCAAGACCCAGGCTATGCTCTTCACATCCCACAGGAAGCTCAGTGTCCTAAACCCCTCATTTCTGGTCTCTTGTCTCGATGGCTCCCGGTACAAGTTACTGACTCCTTCAGATACTTAGGTGTCACTCTAGATTCGTGTCTCAGTTTCTCTCTCCATGTCAATGCGGTATGCAAATCTGTCAATGCCAAAACTGAGTTGGCTTATTCTGTCCACCACGCCCTGACTCCTGCTGCTAGGATCTCCATCACCCAAGGACTTCTGCTCCTTGGTGTTTGCTATGCACTGCTGGTCTTTGCTCAAGTGCAGGCAAACATCCTTCAAGTGGGGATGTTGCCTATAGCAATGTTTGCAGAGTTGCCTTGTCTGCCCATTGGCTTAAACACTGCTGCACACTTTACTCTGACCTCTACTGGTTATCCCCTCCTCCTGGTGTTTATATTCTATAGGTTGCCTGACCAACAATATAATTTGTTCTTCTCCCCTCCTCCCTTGCAGCCATGTTCACCCCAGTTGACTGCCCCGACTCCTCTGGTCTTCAACTTCAGCTCTGGTCACTGTCCCTAATTGCTCCACCAAAATGGGTGAACTTGCCTTCTCTGTCTATGCTCCCAAATTCTGGAACTCCTTTCTGTTTTCCTTAGAAGCTTCAGTTCTCACTGTGCCTTCAAGCTTGCACTCTTTAATTATCTCACCTCCTTGATGCATGTAAATGTCTTTAATTCATGTATTACACCTTTACTTGCTCTAGTTCACAGAACATTTACTTGTCGTTGCACTAATATCCCTTCCTGTCCCTTACCATCATCCTATGCCAAAAGCACTGCTGTTGTGCACTTATGTTACTGATCTCTGCAAGCTGTTTTTGTCTCTTTTGTACTGTAATGATTATGCTATGTATGCCATCTCTTTCATGCTAAGTAATTCTATTGTCATGTAAAGTTGTTGATCTCTTTATGTACTGTATTGTATCCGCTCCTCCCTGTACTATTGTTTGTAACTTGTTTGAACTGTAATCTCCTGGGTTGTGCCTGAAAATAGGCAATCCTGTCTAGTGCACTTAATCGGTTACCAAAAGCAAATAAATAAATAAAATGTTAGATCACACTTCACGGATCAGCAGTGAGATCGCAGAGACACTGTGGTGGGACTTTAGCCGGTATTTGATTTTACTACCTGTTTGCACTTTGAGGGGCTTAGAGAGGAAATACTGTAAAGGACTGCCACTGGACTGAGGCAGGGCTTCTTGCAGTTAAAAGTCCTCAGCCTTTGTTTGAATTTCATCAGCTGCTTCTGCAAAGAGACTGGGAGGTTCCATTGTTCAGCATCAGGTGACAGCTGATAATACCTGCTGAAAAACACTCCACGGATCAGCAGTGAGATTGTGCAGAGACACTGTGGTGGGACTTTAGCCTGTATTTGATTTTACTACCTGTTTGCACTTTGAGGGCTTAGATAGAAGAAATACTTCAAAGGACTTATACTGGACTGAGGTGGGGCTTCTTGCAGTTAAAGCAAGCTCAGCCCATGGGTGTGAGCACCGTGCGCAAGGGCGTTGTGAGTGGCGTGGCGCCACTCGGTAACAAAATCTCAGGGTTTGGATACTAAGTCACTTGTATTAATTGTTTTAAATTAGTTTGTAAAATGTACTGCTTTATTTTTATGCTGGGCTGGGTAATGTTAGGTACATGTCTAGTAAACACTCAGAAACTGGAGGAAATTGTAACAGTGTTTGCAAGGGTTTAGCATCTATGGTATTGAAGCAAACATTCCAGGATAGCCCTTTTCAGTATGTTAAGAGACAAATCTCTTTACAAACAAAAGGAATTTATTCCTTAGATCCTTAATGATCAAAAGTAGTCCTTATTTGGGCATAAATTGTAGTACAAAAGTTTAGTCTGCATTATTTTGTCAGTTCAATGTGGGGATATAGAGAAAATCCTGTACCTGAGAAATTGATAGGACTCACTGTTGTGCATGAGAATGTTAGAAGCTAGCTTACACAAGATTGACCAATTTGGGTGTAGGCCTCAGCATTGGATCAGGACATTATGGCTATTTCTGAGACTTGGCTTCACTCAGGAATATCAATAAGTGAGATAGCTCTTGTCGGGTACAGTTTGCAGAGACAAGATAGGGCAAAAGGGGGGGGGTAATGTTATATGTAAAGGACACTTTAGGCCCTTACCAGGTGCTGTTAACTAATAATGTGGAAGTTGTTGATTGCTTATTAATTGAATCACTAAATGAAAATCTTAATTGGTGTTTTTAGGTGCCCCGAACTAAAATAAGCACTTTGGAATCTTGGCTGAATTGTTAATGGAAAAAATAGGAGACCAACGAGTGATGCTAACTGGTGATTTTAATGCTAATTGGGAACAAGACAAGGGAAAAAAATTAAAAGCTAGTTTTAAATTTTGGGACTACGATAAATAATACACCAGCCTACAAGATGTTTAAATAACAGAACCTCTGACTCTATTTTAGACTTATTTTTGTCTCACAGGAATGAAGAGTGGAGGACTGCAAAGTCCTCCCATTAAACTGGGGACCACAATCCTAGCTAATGCACTATATCTCTGAGGGAGTTCAGAGTGGCACAAACAAGAGTTTTAGGTGCGTAATTTGGAGAAATTTAATGAAGGATTATTTAGAAACAGTATTAGGGATTTTGATTGGTCCAGAGTATATTTAATTCCTGATTTAAATCTAGCTATTCAGGAATTTATCGACTCCTTTTGGAGATTGTGCAGTTGCACCCCAAAACTAAAAAGATTAAAAACAACAAAAATGTACCTTGGTTAAATGAGAAATTAAAAACTCAGTTACACATAAGAAATAGGGTGTGAAGAAGGCTAAAAGAACCAAATTAGAGGAGGACTGCAAAGTGTTTTAAACAATGGCGCAATAAATGTAAACAGAATGTAGTCTTAGCAAAACAAAGGTACTATTGTGATAGATTTAATAGAATGCAGGACCCAAACAAATTTTGGGAAAACATATCTGATCTAAAAAATCCAGTAAAACAAAAGTTCAACTAGTTTGTTGGATGGGGACAACTTAATTAATGATTCTTTAGAGGTTGCAAACCTATTAAATAATTACTTTAAAGAACTACCTGACTTGTCGATACCAAAATTGACCCAAAATGAAATTAGCTTTAATCAGCAAAATGAGCTGGCCCTATGAATACTATTTGAGGATTTAATTTTAGGAATTTAAAGTGAAAGAAATTGAAAAGAGTTGAAGAATCTATCAGTTCAAAAAAGCGGTGGACTGGATGGTCTTGAAACAAGATTTTTGAAAATAAGTGCTGACCTCATTGCTCCAATAATTACGTATTTTTACAACTGGAGTGTTAAATATTCCTCAGTGCCTGAATGCTGGAAAGTGGGTTAATTGTCCCTATATATAAGAGTGGAGATCCTTTATCTCCCTCTAATTATAGGCCCATAACCCTTTACCCATTCTTTCAAAGGTTCTCGAAACTGGTTAATTACCAGCTTAGCCAGTATCTCGATCAAGATGGAATTATAACCAAATTCTAATACGGGTTCCAGGAGGGAGGTCAACAAACACCGCCCTGATGGACTTTAATAACCTTGTGGCTACATCTCTAAACCAGGGTAGGTGCAGGGCGGTGTTTGTCGACCTTAGTAAGGCCTTCGATTTAGTGCGACATGAGATCCTGATCCAGAGGCCGTTTGATATAGGGGTACAACAAGAAGCTTTGACGTGGTTCGGTCCTACCTAGGAGGACGTAAGCAGTGTGTCTTGTGTGGAGATGTTGTCTCAGGTATGGTGGATATTGAAAGAGGTGTTCCACAGGGCTCTATATTGGGTCCTGTATTATTTAACATCTATGTGAATAACCTTGTTACAGTGATGACCCACACTGAGATTAGGCTCTACGCAGATGACACTGTACTTGTGGCCTCTGCAGGTAACCCAGGGACCTGAGACAGCGGCTCCAGATGGACTTTTCCTTATTGGAAACATGGATGCAAGATTCTTGTTTATTAATAAGTAAAAAAAAAGACACAAAGCATGATGTTTTCAGTTGGAACTCTGGCAAAAAGTAAACATTCCCTAAACTTGCTGATAAGATTCCAAGGCGGGTCAGTGGTACAAAATGTGACCTCCTACAGGTATTTGGGAGTTCTTGTAGACTTTCAACTAACCTTCACAGATCATATTCAGATTCAGACTAGGAAAGTAAATCAGAGGCTGGGTGCCTTACGGAGGATATCAGGATGTCTCCTTAGAGACAACAGAGTTAGACTAGTAAAGCAACTGTTGCTCCCAGTCCTTGAATACGGTTCCTCACTTTACATGCACTCAACTCAAAGGTCTCTAGTAAAATTGATCAACTGTATTATAGGTTGGGAAGATAAATATTAAATAAAGGGCAGGGGTTCATCACTGTATAGTATTTCAGGAGCTTGATTGGTTGCTCCCAGCTAAGAGGAGACTACCTTTGGACACTGATCTGTCATGGACTTATTTTTCCAAAAAGTCCAGCAACCACTGTCATATTTAATAAAATTAGTCACATTCAGCATCACTTATCCTTACTCAGGAAGTCATCTGAGAAGGTTCCCATGAGCAGAATCTCTAACATGATGGGGATATGATTCTACAAAACAGTTTGGCCAGAAGTTGGAACAAATTACCTTTTGAACTAACTGAAATTGTGGACTTGCACAAATTTAAACTTGAGCTGTATAAACTCTGGAAAGTAAACTGTTATTGTTTTAGTTTTATTTATTATTGTATGTATAACCCTATTTTGTTTGTCTCATTTATGTCTTGTACTTGTTTACCACAGGAATTTGTTGTAAATGGGTTTCCCCAATCAAAGTCTCCTGTATAAAATAAATCTTTAAACAAGCAAACACAATCAGACCCAGGCAGAGTTGACAAGAAAATCATAAAGTTTACTTACAATAAAAGCAATACAGAAAAAGTCTACAGTTTAGAAGAACTTTGAAATGCAAACAATATCAAAAGTAAAACTGAATGGTTTACAGAAACACTAGATACTGTCATTCTAAACTATATCTTGTTTTGATGTTAGAGTCCAGACAAGATTTTAAATGTCCTTGCAGAGATGAGTCCTTAGCAACAGTTTGTACCAAGTTTGTATTCCAAGTTAGTTCCTCTGAATGTCCTTTTAAAAAGTCATCAGGTGCTTTCTGGTGAAATCTTGGTTTCCAAACTTCTGACTTAAAATCAGAATTTTCTGTTCAGTATGTGAAAAGTCAAAATTTCCACACCTCAGGTCTGGTTTTAGAGATTTTCCAGGCCTACACATATACTTTTCATCTTCAAGTATATACCAGCTGGACGGGCTATCTGATCCCCAACTAAACTGTTTATCAACTACTCTGAGTTCCAAATGTGTGTCTTAAACATACAGGCTGGTCATCTTCAAGCCACTCCCGCAGTGTGATGGGGTGCAACAGTTTACCTTTCTCTGTAGGTGTCACTGTGGTTCCATGTCAGGTTTCATGTCAATCCCAGTACATCTGGTCCCTGCATTTGGCTTAACACCTGGCTCTTAGGTCATCCCCTGACCTCTTCCTGCCATGGAAAGCTAGATACCCAGTTTTCTCTAAGAGTTATGACTTCCTGGGTCCATAAACCTGTCTCCCTTATCTGGAGACATACCAGATCCACCCTAGCCATTAGAACAATTAAGGCTATTTTGTAGTTTCATTCCTAAAAGCCTTTTAAAGAGACAGTGTTTTAATTCTAAAGTACATTACAGCATATACAATATGAACCCACATAAATGGATCCAGGGCTATCATGCGACAATAACTAACTAACTAAATAATGATTAATTCTATTGTTCCATTTTACTAGCCTTTTTGTAAACTCAGAGGGTGTTCTGGTGGGTTAGAAAGGCCATTTTACAACTGTAGGACCAAGCCTTCTTCCATCATGTAAGCTTACATACATAAGAAGACCTAATGCTACGGATGCCAGCTCCTACTTTATTTTGTATTTACAACATGCATTTTGTTTTATTTGCAGCATACACACTGACACAGTGCCCTGTTTTTCTATTTATTTATTTGAAAATTGGTGACTGGGAAAGGCACACAGAGTGAGGCTCGTTCAGGTGTGACCCAGGAAGGGAGAGGGTTGCAAAATACATAACACATACACACTTCATAGTTACAATAAAGTGCAATCAGAGACATGATTATAAGTTACTTATGTGTTTTCAGAACAGAAGAGCTCCGAGTTGCAGGTCCTCTTATTCCACACAGTTATCATCTCATGAGGGAACGTTAAAGTGGAACATTCCACTTCAGAAACAGGGAGAATTGCACTTTGAAATAAAAATGAATTATACAATGTATCTAAAAATACTGGCCCAGATATTCAAAGGGTTCGCATGGTGCAACAGTGTTTACTATGCACAACCCTGATGAATGAACTAGCGATATTCAGAAGGTAAAGTCGCCGCACAAATCCCGATCGCCGGGCGCATCACTATCGTATGGCACAGGTGGGGGCGTGCCGATGCATAACCTGCACAGCCCGATATTCAGCCTGGATGTGCAGAGTCATGCATGCACAACCCCTACCTGCGCCTGCACAAAGTTAAGCCAAAAGAAAAGGAACAAGTGATGGCCACCCACAGGTGAGCTGCCGCAGGTCGCAACACAGCAGCTGCCACCTGTGGGTGGCCACCTGAGTTCCTGCCGCACCTGGCGGCGACCCCCTCATGCCCCATCATGGGCATCTGTGTAGCAAACCCCTGTCCAATATCCCTGGTGGTCCAGTGGACCTCTATGTGACCGATCATGGGCATTTGCCCGAAGATTAAGCCCCCAGTCCAATATCCTGGTGGTCCAGTGGACCGATAGCTGCCCAATCACGGGCATCTGTAACTCATCAAATCACCCTACTACCCTGGTGGTCTAGTGTACCCCACCCCACCACCACTGAGCCCCACCGCCCGCCCCGTCAGCGGTGGCGCAGCACCACCACCTGCCGCCCGCCACTGACAGCTCAGTAGATTGCACGCCCATTGGTTCACAGTGTGAGCCAATTGGCATGCAGCCATACCGTACATCAGTCCAGATATGTGAATGAATTCATTCACATATCTGGAATGAGTAGTATGGTATGGGCTGCACGCCCATTGGCTCATGCTGTGAACCAACTGGGCATGCAGCCCTACCGAGCTGTCAGTCAGTGGGCGTGGGCGCAGGCGGTGGAGTGCTGCCGCCCGCGCTGATGGGGAGCAGCCAGGTGGGGCTCAGTGGGCGGGTGGGGGCATTAGACCACCAGGGTAGTAGGGGTATTTGATGAGTTACAGATGCCCGCGATCAGGCAGCGATCGGTCCACTGGACCACCAAGGATATTGACTGGGGGTTCTATTACTGATGCCTGCGATCGGGCTGAGTGCGGTCCACTGGACCACCAGGGATATTGGACTTGGGGGCTTAATCTTCAGGACAAATGCCCATGATCAGGCACATAGAGGTCCACTGGACCACCAGGGATATAGGATGGGTTTTTATTTTTACACTAATGCCCACGATCGGGCTGCAGGGTGTCGGTCCCCGACGGCTGCTGCCTGGCAGGGCACCAGGCGCAAGTCCTCGGGATCGGCGCACCTGCATGCTAATGGCATGAAAATGGGGCAATGCTGAGATGCAAATGGCCCCTGTGTGCCTTGCATATATGATGGCCCCTTTGAATATCGCAGGTGCTGTGCATGGCGCAATGGCACTTGCGCCAGCATCTCCATGCTCCACTCTGGCCACTTGCACTGGCGCAGTGCCACTGCGCCATGCACAGTGGGGTGGCCAGGTGCATATTCAAAGCTGCTGTGCCATAGCGCAGCTTCGCTGAATATTGCCCAGGCCACACCCCAGCGCACAAAGTTGAGCTGCACTTCAGGCTTTCGCGCCACAGCCTGGCGCAGTTTAAATATCCGGTCATCAGAGTCCTGATTGACTGGCTGGCACAACTTACAACATGTAAATCACCAGCCAGTCTCCCCCAGCCATGCGCATATCACTGTGACTAAAGAAGATCAAACAGGCTGACTGTCACATTACCTCTGCTCGCTTACCGACTGTGGGAAATTCAGAAGAAAATACTAAAATTAAAACATTGTATAATCACAATATACCATGAGATGGTGTGGGTGATGGCAAGATTCCATGCCGGTGTGGTTTCTTCACTCAGCCAGCGGCCTCATGAGCAAATCACCACACCAGGCATGGGTAAATCCTACTATCACCTACACCCATCTCATGGTATATTGCTTAATTAAACTTATTCTAAATCCTCATGCTAACTTGAGTGATTTATAATAAGTTAATAATGCTATAGAGGATGTTTCTTTTAGTACAAGTGTCATTTGTGAGGTTTCTGATGCAGATCCACTTTGCTTCCTTTACAGTCCTCTCCCTTCAACATCAGAGAGATGACTCAGGGTTTTATTTAACTCTAAAAATTGATTAGCGTTTTGCTCATAAAAGTGCTAAAACATTGTAAAATCCATAGTGATTGCCTCATTGTGTTTAACAAACACAACACTTCTAGAAAACCTATATAAATACTTTCTGTACAGTTAGTATTGTCCCAGGAAAAAACTGCTAATCAATTATTTAAAACCCTGTGACTCATCAGATAAGATATATCCCTTGAGGCAGTACTGACATATAGAAATAAAGTATTTCTATAGTTCTGAAGGTAAAGAATGGATGCACACTCACCCACTAATGTTTTAACATTTTGACTATGCAGACTAGGTTCATGTTGATATTGCATTATGATAGTGCCAGAACATGTTTCTAATAAAATATATATATATTTATGCAATAAGGTGCTTTCTATCAGTGCAGGAACATTGGTTTTGACTGTTTATCTTTATTTTAAATTATAATTTCTGGGAGTTTTGGTTAACTTTCCTAGAGTACGTCCTGCCTAGCATAGTGGTTGCTATCAAATGAAACACCACTCATTTTGTTGAAAACTTTTGCTGAACAAATGTCATGCTCACAGTACTATGCTGCCTTTTCATTTTAAAGTTATTCCCATTTGTTTGATTAAAAAGGAAAGGAAAATTTAATTTTATGCTGTTTTTGCTAATTATAAAAAAAACTAAAGGCATCTATAAATGAAACACCACTCATTTTGTAGATATTTTCATGCTGAACATTTTCGTGCTCACAGTACCATGCTATCACTTTTTGTTTTAAAGTTATTCACATTTGTTTGACAAAAAGTGAACAAAAAATTTTATTTTCTTCTGCTTTTTCGCTAATTGTAAAAATCTATAAGTTATCTATACATGAAACACCACTCATTTTGTAGATAATTTTGTGCTGAACAATTTTCGTGCTCACAGTACCATGCTATCTTTTTCATTTTTAAGTTATTCTCATTTGAATATGGTTAGTACTGCTTCTGAGGCGAACATTCTAAATGAATTCTAAAGAGATTTGTGACATAGTAACTGTGTGTAAAATGGTCACTTGTATGTATATATTTATACATACAGTGACTCAGATAAATGCATTTATCACGCTGAATATATGTCCACCCATTGCATAAAAATATATATATATATATATATATATATACATACACACACACTAACATACTAAAATGCCAGCAGAGTAGGCATCATGGTCTGTCAAGTCTGCTTGAGAATCAGTACCTGTGATGGACACTGTTGCTGCCTTTCCCACCTCCGCCTTGGATTCCCCCACCCCTCCCGTCTGAAGTTCCTCCCAGTTTGGCATTACTCAGCTTCGCCCTCCTCCTATACCTATCCCAGCCTCTCTTGAACCCTCCACAGAATCCACATCCTCCAGTTCCTCAGGCAGTGCATTCCATGGTTCTACCACCCTCTCAGTGAAGTAACACCTCCTTCTCTCCCGAGTCTCCCATGCCCCAGCCTCAAATTGTGCCCTGGTGATCCCCTTCCTCTACTGGAACACCCTATCTAGGGTTACCCTATTTACCCCTTTAGATACTTGAAGACCTTGATCCTTATCACCTCTGTCTCTCCTCTCATCCAGGCAGTACAGGTTGAGCTCCTCAAGTCTCTCCCCATAGACCTTTCTCCTAGACCCCGTATGTTTCTGGTCACCCTCCTCTGGACCCTCTCTAGGAGTGCAATGTCCTTTTTAAGTACGGATGCCAAAACTGCATGCAGTATTCAAAGTGTGGTCTAACCAGGCAATTATACAGAGGAGAAGCACATCCCGGCTTTTGAGGTTATCCCCTCTGGTGACGCAACCCAGCATTTTATTTGCCTTGACAGCCCTCCTACAGTGCTCAGAGTTGTTCATTTTGGCATTCACCACCACCCCAGGTCCCTCTCCCCACTTGAAGCCTGCAGTGTATCCCTCCCAGGGTGTACACATGAGCTCGGTATCTAAGCCTCAGGTGGAGAACCCTGCATTTGCCTGTATTAAATTTCAGTTTCCAGGTACATGACCACCTCTCCAGGGCCTCCAGGTCCTCCTGTGGACTACTCTACCCTCTTCCCCATCCACCACCCCTCCAGCTTTGAGTCATCTGCAAAGATACTCATTTCGCTCCTGATATATAGTTAGGTTTGCACAGTCACTTGTATGTTAAACCCCAGTGTTTGCACTTTAATAACTTTCAAACCGTTTTCCAGTTTGCCTGACATTTTGTATCGTGGCCTCCTACCATAGATTTCTGGATCTGGAAAGTTGCGTTCCAGTCGGATGTACAGTTGTGGAACTGTAGAGCATCCAAAAGTGAAAATTACCAACTTTGTGCATTTATTTCGTCGGCATAATGGACTGAAGAATGTGTCTAAGTGGATTCAAATTACCTGTCTATATGTGGCCTGGGTTAACTGGTGCCTTTTGAAGATCTGGTGAAAATATTAATCCGTTCAAAAGTTATGCAAATTTTCATGTCCCATTGTGGCCTATGGGAAAATGTTATATGAATTGCAAAACCTTTGTGATCACATTTTTATTGTCGTGCTCCTGAATTTGTATTCTGCTGCTGCCATCTTGTTTTCCATTAAGAGACAAAAATATTGTAACTCAAAAATAATGCCCTTTGGTAGACACCGACAGTTGTGTTTACCTAATCGGCCCTTAGGAACATGACCTTGACATTAGTTTTTAGCAGGTGGTCTGGAAATATGTTTTCAAACTTTTCCACCATTCTGCCATTTGTTGTTGTAACAACATCTTTGTTGCTGTGGCAATAATCGCTGTGCCAGGAGCTCCTGCCACTATTGAGGACTGACTTTTCTTAAATCTGTTGCAACCGTTCTTCTATTTCTTAGCCTAATCTATCCTTTGCAATTTATAGTCCATTAGGTTGGCCACCTAAGGGCAACTCCTTCCTTTCTTGACTATGCTAGAATGTCCTCTTTAATTTTCCTTTTCCGTCTCAGGTCCTTGTACAGGAGGTTACTGTGGTGACCTCTAAGCATGTGTAAAACAGGCTGTGTTTATCATTGTTGGATTTTAGTATGTAATAGCACTATGTCATAAAATACCTTGATGTATATACCTTATGTTTATGAAACCTGTAAATGTTGAAAATACCATGGCACTAGGTGTTTTTGATGATGGTAAAAGTACTAGATGATTATTGTAAAAATAAGTTAGTTGTGCTATTTAAAATGCATGTAAATTGCTGTAAGTTGAACAAGTCAGAAATTTCATGGTGATTTACATATATCCTATGATGCTTTGCATTATGGAAGTATGTGTGATGTTGTGTTTCTTTGAAACTTGGCTTTATTGTCAATGCCCTCTGGGGTAACCAATGTTTCAGTGCTTCTGCATTGAGGTTCTTTGTCTTTAGCTTGTTTTTTTGGTTTTGTTTTTGTTTTAATTTGAGCCCCCACCATCCAAGCAAACAAGGCCGCATAGGGGTGGAGCGAATCTCAATTGCTGAGTTAGATCAGAGATCAATGTCAGTAGGTGCTGGCTAAGTGCAGAGAAAGGACATACATAGTTTGCTGCTGCAACCTGATGTATTGAAGAAGGGATATGCCATTGCTTATGGTTATCTTCTATATTTTGAATAAACATCACACAGAGATTGTGTGTTGAACTTGAAGTTCGTGTCTGGTCCATCTGTTATCCCACAACCCTCCACAGACTTGATGTCAAAAGTGGGATAACTTGCTGGAAGCATCTGGACTGGCAAGAGGGATGTTTTCTGGTGGATATTGCACAGATATCCCAGGTGGACTGATGCACCAGGAGTTGCCAGAGAAGAACCCGAGAAGAAAGTATGTGGAGTTCTGACCAGAATGATGGCTGACAGACAGAGAGAAGCTGCTGACTGGACCTGGAGCTCAGAGGAAGGCCAAGCCTGAAGACGATGAAGAGATGCAGGTCGAGGCAGACTGGAGGTGAGAGAGACAACACCCAGGAGGTGGAGACCCTGATAAGAATGATCCACTGGATGAGTGGGCAATGGCTGAAGGCAGACCGACTGCAGAGAGGTGGAACACTGGTGCCAGGTGCTTGAGAAGTCCCTGCCAGAGAGTTTGGTTAAAGAGTCAGAGGAGGATTTTTATGGGCTCAGTTTGAGAGTACCCCCGACTGAGAAGGATATTCCTTTGTTTCCTGTGTTCCCGTGATGTTACCTAATGGAGGTCAGAGATGCAAGTATGGAACTTGAATGTGAGACCCCAGGTAAGACTGTGCCTAGTGATATTGTGCTGGGGTTGAACACTCCAAGCAAGCAAGAAGAAGCCTATGAGGCTGAAGGGACATTTTCTTGTATTAATGCAGCTAAATCTATTAACAGTATTGACTCGGGTATACTGCAGGCTAAAGATGCTAATATTACCAAATGCTACAATATTACAATATGTTAAGATCAAGGAGGTGGTACATGTGTGTTGTGTTTTGATGAAAAACCTACAAAGGAGTAGGTGGGTGGAAATGGATAGGAACCTGTGTCGGGATAACACCTTTTCACATTGTCTACTGACCTTGAGGTCATCTGATATGATCACCCTAGGTCTCGCCCTGCCTGTGTAGCCACCAGCTGCTCCCCTCCTACTGAGTACAGTTTCCTGGTTACGCTTTCCCAGGTGCATGACCTTGCATTTTTGCATTGAATTCCAATTGCCAGGTCTTGGACCTCTCCTCCAGTTTTGGAGATCAGCTTCCATGCTTTGCTGTCTCTCTTTGTGTCTGCCCGTTGCCAATTTTGCTGCCATCTGCAAACAGGCACACCTTTCCTCCAGTTTATCCGCAATGTTGCTGATGAATATGTTGAAAAGGATCAGCCCCAGAACTGAGCCTCTGCGGGACCCGCTAGTCACTCTCCACTCCACAGAGAGTGCCATTTACTAATATTCTCTGAGTTCTCCCATGTAACCAGTCTCTGACCCAGTTTGTAACTTCGGCCCAGTTCCCATGTTTTCAGTTTTTGACTAGTCTCCTGCAGGAACGAGTCAAAACTTTGCTGAATCCAGGTAAGCACATCCACTGCCCCACCCGATCCACTGTTTTATCACATAATTGAAAAATCAACCAGGTTTGTATGGCAGGACATTCCTGCTGTGAAACCATGTTGATTTTGTCAAGTTGACCAGTAGGTGCTCACTAAGTGCAGAAAAATGACATACATAGTCTGTTGCTGCAAACTAGTGTACCGAGGAAGGGATATGCCATTGCTTAAGGTAATCTTCTGTATTTTGAATAAACATCATACAGAGATTGTGTGTTGAACTTGAAGTTCGATGTCTGATCCATCTGTTATCCCACAACCCTCCACAATCGCAATTAAAAAAAAAAAGGAACCTCAACAACATTTTCTGTGCATGACATCGTTCCTATTATAGAGATAGGAGTGCTGTGAACACATTAAAGTTATTGCAAAAACACTGCACGAACACATTTTCCAATGTGTTGTTTTTTTGTCACTTCATTTTGCCAAGGTGGATTGTGCTTTTGGGCTGAAATTTGCAGGGTGGTAAGCCCTGGTCCCACAGATGTGCCTTTTGGTGATTTGGTCCCAAAATATTCAATGGGCACATGGTTACAGTGTTCAAAGTTGAGAAATTTCCCATAGGATAACACTGTGCACCATGGCACCTTTCAGCACCCGTATCTCAAAACTATTCGAGATACGGATTTTTCGCTACTTCCAGATTTGTCCACCATTAGGTGGACTATGCTATGCATGGAGGCGTGGAAGCCATGATTACAACTGCAGTGGAATTTTTTCATAGGTTGTACAGTTACTGAGATATTGGCAAATTAATGTTACAAGGGTTCCTTTTCAGTACTATGGGGCTGCTGTATGGTCCGTGATTATGTGTAAGTGGGAGCGCAGGACCCTCCGTAAAAATGGACAATGTAAAGGAGTGCAGGGCCGGAGGCCCATGCTCCCCAAACACATACCACTAACTACTTACATTACACTTTCTTAAAAGAAGGGAAATTAATTGTAAAAACTCCGTTAATGCATCAGTTAGTGATAAAAGTTTGGAAATTTGATATTAGAGTTGCCACCCCTACCACTCCACCCCCACCCTACAGGCACCAACAGGCATTGGGTGTGACATGGGGTCATGAGACTAACTCTCACCCCATTCTCCTATACTGTAAGCGTGTCAGCTTGTTTACATATGGAATGGGGTGACAGCTGGGTCTAACGACCCCATGGCACAACATTACGAAGTTGAGAAATATCCTATAGAATAACACTGCTGTGTCCATGGCACCTTTCAGAGTCCGTATCGCAAAATGGTTCAAGATATGGATTTTTCACTACCCGCAGCTTGGTGGACTAAGCACACGAGGAGGTTTTGAAGACATGATTACAACTGCAGTGGAATTTTTCCCATACTTGCTACAGTTACTGAGATATTGCCAAATAAGTGGTACAAGGGTTCCTTTTCAGTACTATGGGGCTGCTGTATGGCTTCCTATTTAGAGTAAGTGAGGCGAGGACCTGGAGGCCCACACTCCCTTTGGGCCCCACTCCCAGCAACACGTACCATTTACTAGTTACATTACACTTTTTCAAAACTTAAGAATTCATTGCAAAAAACTTTGTTATTGCATCAGTTAGGATTGATGTCACAGAGACAAAAGTTTGGAAATTCAGTGTTAGGGTTACCTCCCCCACACCTCATCCTCCACACCAACAGACATCAGGGTGTGCCATGGGGTTGTCAGTCTAACTCTCACCCCATTCTCTATTCTGTAGCATGTCAACTTGCTTACACATGGAATGAGGTGAGAGTTGGGCCTGATGACCCATGGCACACCCCAATGTCTGTTGGTGTGTGGAAGATGGGGGGTGGTAGTGGTGGGGTAACCTAACATTGAATTTCCAAACTTTGTCACTGTGACATCAACCCTAACTGATGCATTAACAAAGTTTTGTAATGAATATATATATATATATATATATATATATATATATATATATATATATTTATAAGCACATTTACTGTCATTTTTTTTTTACACATGGGTCATTTGTATAGTCACAACAATTAAAGGGTGGCAAAACATAAAACCAAAATTGTTGTATTCACAGAATTTGTACCACGTTTTGGATGTTGGGTTGGGAAGAAGGGAGGAGTGGACATGGATGGCGTGGTGAAGGGGCTCCATAAGTACTATATTTCTGCGTGGGGCCTCTTTGGGCCTAAAACTGGTCCTTACTGAGTTTATATTGCCCTGCTGGTTACTTCACTGTCCTTTTACATTAAGAGACTGTGATGTCATAAGCAAGGAATTTTTTATTTATTTATTTAAAATTACTACAACTGGGATAACCCATGAGATGCAGCATCTCATTTTCATGGTGGTCCCAGGGAAGATGGCAGCAGTCAGCAGGTTAACATAATCCAACAGGAATAGTTACATACAGATTAAAGTATCCACTGCAACGGTAAGTATATGCAAACATGATATGACTATGAGTTGATTACATTGAAGAAAACATGATTATGACTTCGTGGGAGGACTAAACATTTGGAGAAGATGAACGCTGAGGACCAAATCATATTTAATGCAAATGTATTAAATAACGGCAAGAAGGAATAATAGACAATACATAAAACATAAGTTGAGATGTGTCCATTTTTTCCATAGAGATTTTTCTCCCTGCTACATACATCTTGGTCAGGGATGTACCCAGGTCCCAGGGATATCCCTGTTCTAAGCACTGGGTCTCGACCACTGTTGAGCACACCTGATGTTGTAGACATATCCTTGTTCAGGCCTGTGTCCTGGTCCCCCTCTGGTATACATGGTGCCTGCCAGCTTAACACTGTGGCTTTGCCCCTGTGACATGTGCTGCAGCCTCCGAGGATGGTTGTCTCCCGAGGCAGTCGACTGGGCTCCTCTTCCTCCTTGCTGCTGGTGCAAGTTCTCTCAGGCTGATGGTTCTGAGTTGTTCAATTGAGGGGGTTAGCTCAGGATGCAGGTCTCTGGTAGCTCTGGACATGGAACAGACTCTGAGTTGGTAGCCATGGATGTGCCGACTGAATTTGGCGTCACAATTAGGGCGTCACAACAAGGTCAGAAAGACAGAGGCGATCTTGATTTTGATCGCCTGGCACTTATATTGTCTTTGGCGCCCTAACAAGTTTTCCTCCTTTGGGGCATACCCACCCGGAGTTTGTTCTTGTTTGGTTATGAGGGGTGAAGCCCCCCATTCAAAACAGAAATTTTTTCCTGGACGGGCGCTTAGCACTCTGGCTTCAGGAAGCCACAACTCCTGGTGCTGCAGAGCTAGGTGGTATACTGTCTGCGCCCATATCGGTGTCGACAAAATGATTGTTGCACCAATAGGGGGAACCCTTTGAGTCCACAGTCTTCTGGACTTCTCTGGCTCTTTCTGCTTCCTCCTCCACAGGACAGACCAGTCTTAGGGCCAACACAGCACTGTTGGAAAACACCAGCTGTGTTCATGAGGCCCCTTGACAATGGTGACCTATTAGAGATCTATCCATCTATCTATCTATCTACCTACCTACCTATCAACCTTATAGTATCTACCTATCTATCTTATAGTATCTACCTATCTATCCATCTACCTTATATTATCTATCTATCTATCTACCTTATAGTATCTATCTATCTATCTACCTTATAGTATCTATCTATCTATCTTATAGTATCTATCTACCTACCTTATAGTATCTATCTATCTACCTTATAGTATCTATCTACCTACCTTATAGTATCTATCTATCTACCTACCTTATAGTATCTATCTATCTACCTTATAGTATCTATCTATCTATCTATCTATCTATCTATCTATCTATCTATCTATCTATCTATCTATCTATCTACCTTATAGTATCTATCTATCTACCTTATAGTATCTATCTATCTATCTATCTATCTATCTATCTATCTATCTATCTATCTTATAGTATCTATCTATCTACCTGTCTACCTTATAGTATCTATCTTTCTATCTATCTACCTTATAGTATCTATCTTTCTATCTACCTATCTACCTATCTACCTTATAGTATCTATCTTTCTATCTATCTACCTTATAGTATCTATCTTTCTATCTATCTACCTATCTACCTATCTACCTTATAGTATCTATCTTTCTATCTATCTATCTGTACTGACTTTTCTAAAGCCTTGACCTAGTCAACCAAGAGCTTCTACTTAACAAACTCCTTGGCCTGGGTTTGTCACAGAACACAGCTGACTGGTTCCACAGCTATCTGTATCGCTCCCAGCATCTGAAGATTATAGGGAGTATCTATTGATGATCCCTAGGGCTCCATCTTGGGCCCGCTCCAATTTAGCTCTTCATAAATTAACTGCCTGATGCTTATCAGATAGCCAATGTACTCCTCTATGCCGGCGGTGCAGCCATCTACTCAAAAACCCTGATGCTGACAGCCTTAACGCTACTCTCCAAAGTAACTTTAGGTCACTAGAAAGCTGGTTCTTCATCAATAAAGTGGGTCCTCAATTACAAAAACACAAAGACCATGCTCTCAGCCTCCCACAAAAGGAAAGTTCCACCTTTGTCATCCGAAATGACCAAGGACAAAACCTTGAACAGGTGGAGGCCTTCAAATACCTTGGAGTAACTCTGGATGACAGCTTATCTTTGCACCCCATGTTGACAATCTGGTGGCCATTTATTTATTTATTGCTTTTGTTTACCAGGTAAACACACTAGACAACCAAGTGCCTATTTTCAGGAGTGACCGGGAGGTTACAAAGGTACCAGATATAAACATTACAGGGAACAATACCATCAGCATTTGACAGAGCCAAAGGTAACATACAGCAACATCAAGCATTGACAGATTCATTGAGAGATAGATAACAGCATATATACAGGCATGGTCAGTATCATACAATCAGGATTCAGCCATAAATCCTAGGGGTGAGGAGGGATAGGGAGGTTCAAGATTAGTGAGGAGCAGAGGGAGAGAGACAGGGAGAAAGTGGGAAGGGGTTTTAATAAGTAAACCCTCAAAGAGCAATCAGGGCAGCGAATGGGCCCGGCGCTTGGGATACAATTAACACAGCTAACTGATACAAGATCATCAGCAGAGGAAGTGCAATTCGATAAAACAGGATAACAGAAGACTGGTGCCGTGTACCGAAAAGGAACAATCTCACTGGGGATGTTAGATGCCTTATTGTACAGCGCTGTGATCTTTTGGAACTGTGGTTTAAAGAAAGTTGATTTGATTTTAATTTGATTATTGTGACCAGCTCCATTCTGTCACTTGCAGATTTTGGGCTCCTGTCTACGCAGATGCCTGTGACATAGTGCTAAACATAGTGAAGCTGATCTGTAATAAGGTGTGCTGCTTTGTACTTGAAACAGATAACCACATTCATAGTTGTACCCTATACACTCACTAACTGGCTATCTTTACCCAGTAGAATAAAGCTCCAGATTTGTTTGCTAGTCAAAAGATGCTTTTTGGCTTAACACACCCCTGCATTAACAAACTGCTACGCACAGTCTCCAACCAATACAACACCAGGAACATGGCCAAGAATGCCCTTAAGCAGGGTTGGAATTACTGGAGGACTTGCCAGGGCTCGGTCCCCTGGCTCTGAAATGAGCCCCAGTAACACAGGCATCACTAACATTGATTTATAATGGGAGAGGGAGCTTATTTTAAAGATAAGACCCTCATAGGTCCCCCTAGCTCTCAAAGCTCATAAAGTGCAATTTCAGCATGGCCCTTAGGCCTCCTTTCCAGTGTACTCAGCTGGGCAAGCGGTCATTTGCTGTCAGGGCCACTTACTGGTGTAACCCCTATAAATGGGGTTCCCAAAAGTCTTCCTTGGGTGTGCTTAAATGTCCACTGCCAGGCAGGTGTTCTGTGTCTTTACAGGTGTAAAAGTGCTTGCATGCAAGTGCCCTGTTAGCCTCCGTGCCTGTCCCTTTAAGAGACATTATTTTTCTAGTGTATAATTAATCTGGGTAGGGGCCAAGTGTTTCCAGGCTGGAGTCCCACCGAGCTGCAATAATATTGCTCTGTTCTGCCATTGCTAATGGTGCAGAGGGAACTCTGTTAGAACTGGTAAGTGTTTGCTAATTAGCTGTTCTAATAATAATGGTATTATAGTTAGTCTAACCTGCCTTTCTTTGCAGCATGGATATTTCTGTATTGACCAATCAGTACCTTTTGGGGACCTTAAATGGAGTCTGTCCCCAGGGGTCTTGTGGGAGTGAATTTCTGTAGGAATTGCAGTTTTTTCATGTTGGCACCTAAATGGACCTGTAGGGGGAGCCTTTGCTTTGACAGACAGATGAATACACCAACCAAACCCATTTTGAATCAGAAGGAAGTCCCGGTGCTGCCTGCAGCAGAGAGTCAGTCTGAGTTTGGAGTTGAGAGACTGCTTAAGACATTTGAGCAGCTGCTTCTGAGTAGTAGCACAGGAAACTGGTGGGAAAGCTATGTCTGGCCTGCCTGCTTCATCTTCCCTTCTGAGGATCTGCTAGTGAAATTAATCAGACTGGATCTGAACCAGCTTGTGACCAGAAATACCAAATTGTGACTGTACCTTTGCTGAAGAAGACCGAAGATTTGCTCCACATGATCAGCCTGTCAGGACATCTGAATCACCACAGAGATCCCGTTTTGCTCCAGAAAGCAATACAACGGACTGTCATCCAACTGTGGTATTGCTTTTCTTTTACTATAAGTGTGCTGAATGCTGTTAGTGGGTCGCGATTTGGTTCCCCACTGCCCAATTGTGTCACGCTTGCTGGAAGCTGCATCCAGCATTTACTGGACTGAATCTGAACTGTTCACCTGGCCTGGGCCCTGCCAACTTGGCCCAGCCAGCTACTCCATGGGCAGAGAAACCATCGAGAGCCTGCTCAGGGATCAGCCCCTGTGCAACACCTCGAACAGGAACGATGCCTCAGTGATTTGTGTGGGCCCTGCTTCTCCTGGCAAATCAGCAAGTCATCCTACCTCCATTTCATCCATCCTGTGTCCTGTACTGGTAGCATGAGTAAACACCAAGGTAGCTCCCTGTAACAACAGCTACATCAAAGTGTGACATTTGATTTAGTTGTTTTGTCTAATTATCATGAACTGAGTCTCCTGGC
This sequence comes from Neoceratodus forsteri, assembly GCA_016271365.2. NCBI lineage: Eukaryota > Metazoa > Chordata > Ceratodontiformes > Ceratodontidae > Neoceratodus > Neoceratodus forsteri. The sequence goes on along the minus strand of CM028138.1, from coordinate 525,504,958 downwards.
TCTGATTACAAATTGTGTGGTTGTGCATGCTTCTTCATTCCATCACAGGGCCCAGACCAGCTGCAACACCGCCTACCCTGGGTAACAAATTAGGCTAGCCCCCTTTGCTCCAACTGGGTACCCAGAGTATGTGACTGTGAAGGGACTCTGAAGTGCATGCCTGATTGAATCAGTTACAGAACTAATCAGCCAAATTACGACCCTCCTTGTTCATTCCCCTGAATAAATCAGATCTAATTATTTTTGCATTTAACCTTACTGTGGTTCCGTTTTGTACCAGAAGCACTATACTGTTGTTACCTGCTGTGTCTAACCTTATTTTATAGGGGTTTCCAGGGTCAGACTGGTGGAACCAGCCTTGGCGGTAAGTGCAAACAGAGTGGGATTTGTATGCTGATTAGGGCTATTGTACCTGTGTATGCATTTCATTGTTTAGGCCACTAGAAGGGAAAGAGGGGTGTCACAGTGTCCCGGAGGGCTGTACCCAGGTCAGCTACGCTACCGCTAACCCTGTCCTCTGAGTGGAGGCCCCTGTTTTCAGTACCCAGGCCCTTAAACTGCAACTAGTCACGCAGGCAGGGTAGTAGCCCTTGGGATAAGCGCCACCAGGGGTTACATCTTGAGGCTATCGCTGGGATTAGCGCCCTCTAGTGGCCAAAATCAAGAATTCCTGTTAAAGATTAATGACTACTCTAGTAGAAATGGCTGTACACCAGTTGGTGGGGTGGTGTGCGGGCAGGAGATTGACCCCATAATGCCTTGCTAATATTGGATATACCTATGGCCACTAGTAAGGACACTGTTGAAGGGGCACTTTCAAGTTGAATGTTTTAAAAAGCTGTAGTGGTGGGTCGATTGGCTGATTTAACTGCCCAAACTCTCATGGCCTTGGTGGAGTATAGTGACCCCTGGAAGTTCAAAGCCACCCCAGACTATCGCCCCAGAGGGATTCCCAGCTGCCTGGAGGGTGATAACTAAAGATAGTAAGGATCCCTTAGAGGATGAGCCCCATCATTATTTGAGTCTTTTGAGGAGAAGTTTGTCAAGTTGTTACTGGAGGAGGGTAAAATTGTGGAAGATTTAAAAATTATTCCTGCCACCTGGGAGTGTCCCTTCCTGCTGTCCACACAGCCCCAGTACCTGTTCTTTCACCAACTTCTGTACTTGCCTGTGTGCCAGCAGGTAGTCACGACCCTTATCGCAAGTTCAAGGTGTTCTCTGGCATCCTCCCTGCTCCTAATGGTGAAGTCGATCTGGAGACCTGGATAGACTCTGCAACCCTTGTGGTACAAGACTGGCAATGCTCAGAGGCCGAAAAAGGGCCCACCTGGGAAAGCCTCCAGAGGCCCGCCCTATGTGCTTTGCTCTCTGAGGTGCTCTGACCCAGACACCAAAGCCCAAGAGAACTTAGTTGCCCTCAAAAATGTATTTAGGGGTACCACTAGTGTTGAGGCATTGAAATGAAACTTAAAGATGTTAAACGACAGCGGGGAATTGCTATCTGCCTATGAATTGATTAGAGGAATCCTACAAACCATTTTTCGGAAAGGAGGCTGGGCCTCTAGTGAGGTGGAGCAGGTAAGACTGGATCATATCTCCACTCTGCCTGGCATTTCAGCTGGTGTTGCTCAAATTGCAACTGCACCAAATGAAATCTGGTCCCCTGCCCTTCCATATGTTGATGAAGGAGGTACAGGAAGTTGAGGAGGAGGAAGGCTCTCAGGAACCCCAGCGATCATAGCTGCCGCAACCCCTGCTCCAGGCATGGGGTCAGTCGCTGTTGGCCTGGAATTCCAGAAATCACATGACAGAATCCAAGAACTAAATGCTGGTGCCAGTCCCTGGAGCCCAGCAAGAAAGGACTGCTAAGGATGCTCCACCATGGGATGAACTGCTGAGGAGTTCAGAGAAACAAAGCCTGTCTCTTTATGAGGACTGCTCTTGTGGGTACAGACCCTATCCTTATCAGATTACATCTGTTATGGAGGTGGGGTGCCCACCCAGGCATCTCCTACTGACAGCAGCTCAAAAATTGATGAACTGACTATGTAAGTGAGAGAATTACTAAGACATCTCCCAATGTTCACCTCACCACAGACAGAGGTGGAACCTAGATTTTCAGTTGGTGGTACCCTGCCTCAGCTCCCAGTGTGATGCCTCGGCCATGCCAGACCCTGGAAAGCATATATTGTCATAACTGTGGGAAGGACAGGCATATGAAGAAAGAATGCCAGTCCCAAAATACCTAGATAAAGTTGTATACAGACTTCAAGGGGGCTCGAAGCGAGATCATGGTGGTGGGGTTGCAACAGCCGCAGTAAAGACTCAAGAAATACTAACCCAAACTTCTTTGTGGCTAAATCGTCTGTCCAGGTCCCTGCTACCACCTCAGACTGGTCCAAATTGGTGGGCCCTTCATGAAGACTACTGTGACTGCAATGGTGTCCATGCTTGGGCTTGTGCTCGACAGCGGTGCATAAGTGACCATAGTATTCCAGGACTGGTATGACAAACACTTATCTGATGTGTCATTACAATCTCTAGAAGGCCTATATGTGTGGGGCCTGGTGACAAGTCTTATACCTACTTAGGATATGTCCGGTTCTGACTGTCTTTTCCTGCAGCTGTAACTGGTGTAGATGAACAAGTAGAGATGCTGGCCCTGGTGTGTCCTCCTACAGGGATGTATGATGGGGTCCCTTACTCACTGGAACTAACACCCACATGTTTGGGAGGTTAGTGAAGTTGTGCCAAGAGAAATGAGACCGATAGAGTGATCGGGCAATGAGAATTCAGCTCTGATCAAGAAAGCTTATGACCTGCAGAGGCAGTCTGTGGCAGAAGACCAGGATGAGCCCGTTGAAACTGTCTGGAAGAAGGACCCTGATTCCTTGATATTGCCACCCAAAACTAAGTATATTGTTCATGGAGAAGTCCATCTTAGAAGAGATGTGAAAAACAAAATATTAATGCTGGATGCACCAAGTGAAGGAAAGTTGCCAGAGGGCTATTGGTTAAACCCAGTATCCTACCTGCCCATGCCCATGCCTATGTCAATGCACGATGAGTGATGGTCCAGATTTGAAATGTGTCAGATCGAGAAGTCCGAGTGAACAGAGGGTGTACACTAGCTACAGTACACTGCACAGACACTGCAGTATTACCCAGCAACAAATATTCTGGCGAGAAGGAGGCGGTGACCCCAGACCTGTTGACTTTGGTGATTCTGCTGAATGGAAGACTGGATCAGTAGGAAACTTGCCCAGAGAAACCAAGTGTTTTCGCTAAAAGAATGGGATGTAGGGTGCGCCTCTGGTGCTGAGCATAATATTCGGCTGTGCGATGACAGACCTTTCTGACAGCAGTCCCGCCACCTTGCTCCAGCTGATATAGGCGATGTTCCGTGGCACCTACAGGAGATACTTGCTGCGGAATTATTCAAGAGTCAAAGCCCCATCTCCCATCATAGTTGTGTGCAAGAAAATGGGTCCTTGAGGATGTGTGTGGATTATCGGACCTTAACCGATGGACTGTCCCAGTTCAATATACCATACCCACTACAGGATGCCCTGGACTGGCTGAACAGGAGTCAGTGGTTCTCAGTACTTGATCTCCTGCAGCGGATATTATCAGATCCCAATGGCCCCGGAGGACTGTGAGAAAACAGCCTTCATCTGTCCTTTGGGGTTCTACAAAATTCTGAGGATGCCACAGGGATTTAGGATGCTCTGCTACCTTCCAGAGGTTGATGGAATATGCAGTAGGAGACATGAATCTAGAATGTTTAGTGTACATTGTTTTGGTCACATGCTAGAAGAACATGAGGCCAGACTGTTCAAAGTCCTTGATTGCTTGGAAGAATTCGGTCTCAAGCTATCCATAGACAAGTGCCAGTTCTTTCAAGCGTCTGTAAAATATGTGGGACATATAGTGTCAGCTGAGGGATACAGACAGACCCCAAAATAGTAGAGTCCCTGACCACCTGTCCCCAGCCCACCAGCCTACTATTGCCGATTCATTAAGGACTATTCAAAGGTAATCCAGCCGCTCCTTAATCTTACCCAAGGCTATCCTCCTCCCAACTGCAGATACAAGAAGGGTCCCACAAAGAAGAAGACAAGGTGTATTTTCAAACAGGTGAACCTTTTTGGAACCTGTTGGACCCCAGAGTGAGGTGGCATTCTTCAAAGTCATCTATCAGCTTACCGCCTTAAGTCCTTGTATATGCTGATCCCACCAAACCATACGTCCCTACACATGGATGCCAGTCTGAAAGGGCTTGGGACTGTGCTATATCAGAATATGAGGATGGCCTGAGACCTGTGGCCTCACGCCAGTCGCAGCTTGACACCCTCAAGCAGGATTATCCTGTGCACAAGTTGGGTTCCTCGCTCTAAAGTGGGCCATAGTTGATCAGTTCCATGAGTACCTCTATGGGGCCAAGATATTAAGTAAAGACTGATAACATTCCTCTAATGTATGTAGAGATGTCAGCCAAGTTGGGCGCCACTGGGCATCGGTGGCTTTCTGCCTTGTCAACTTACGATTATGCAGTTGAATACCAGCCTGGACTGAACATATTGATGCTGATGCTCTTTCACGGTGGCCAAATTCCAAGAAAATTGGGTGAGGCTTTCTGAACCTTCTATTAAAGCATTTTGCCAAATGTTTGACAAAGATGAGCAGTTGTCTGCAGATACCGTGGACTGCCTGGTGGACTGTTTGGGGCCCCCGATACTTGCATACCTGCCGCTTATTGTCATTTTCTGCATTAGATATCAGTGCTTTGCCCCAGTTTGATAGTGACTGCATTCAGTGGGCTCGATCCAGGACCCTATGATTCAGCCTGCACTTGATGCCCTGCGTGCGGAAAGCATGTGTCTAAGTTATGTTCTACTGACTTATGAACTGCACTGTTATTCAAAAGACTCCAGACTAAAGTGACAAGATCAGTTATTATATAGAGACAGTAGATCATCAAGGTCAAGTGGACAAGCAGTGGTGGTCCTACCCACAGCCTTCAAACAGGTGGTACTGAGGTCCTCACAACCACATGGGACACCTCGGTATTGACGGACTCTCAACTATATACGATCCGATTCTATTGGCGAAATGAGGCAGATGTTTATAAGCATGTCAAAACTTGCAGTCGCTGCCTCCAGCAGAAGCTTTGCCCCAGAAGCTTCCCACTTGTCAACATCACTACCAGTGCCCCCATGGAACTGGTTTGTACAGACTTCTTGTGTCTGGAGCCTGATCAAAAGAACATTGGCAATATACTGGTAGTAACTGATCAATTTACCCGATATGGACAAGCTTTCCCGACCAGGGATCAAAAGGCCTCTCGGTGGCCAAGGTGCTAGTGAAAAGTTCTTTGTCCACTATGGTGCACCCCAATGTATCCATTCCGACCAAGGAAGATACTTTGAAAGTAGACTAATCAAGAAATGTTCTCTCTATGGGGGGCAGTGCCAACCTCTGAGCGCAGTATTGTGAATAGGTAACAGAACAGGTAACCCTCCTGTCTGCTTGTGGGTCCAAATCACCTTTGGTCTCAAGTTCTGGGGGATTCAAACTGTGAACCTTATGCTAGCATACTGAAATGTACAGCTCTTGGGGATGCAGATATCTTTCACCTAAGGGCACCTAACCAGGTGTCCAAAATGAACCCTAAACTCTATAAAAGACCTTGGGCGGATATTCAAAGGGTTGCGCCCCACCGCAATAGGGTTGCGCTGCGCAAGTCAAAAATGCACCATTCTGCCATATTCAGCGGGAAGCAGTTGCGCTACCGAACACATGCTGAGCAACAGCGCAATGCAAATGAAGGCATGTGCAACTGAAGGGTGGATCCATGCATGAAGAGCGCAATGCGATATTGAAAAGCTTGCGTGATGCAGCAACAGCGGATCAGCCGGAAGGTGCGCCACGGGCGAAATGAGCCAAAATAAAAGGCTCAAGGAAGAGGCGCAGAACGCTACAGGGAAGCCACATGAGGCAGGGAGACAGACAAGGCAACAGTGGCAAACGAGTGCAGGCCAGGAAGTGCACAGTAGAGAAGAGGGACAAGGGAGGTGTGTGGAGGCCACAGACTGCAGAGGCCAGTAGGTGTACCGGTGCAGTGGAGGTAGCAGTCAGGACAAGCGGGGTAGCGAGCAACAACAGCCAGGAGGACCACAAGCCAGAAATGGACAGTGCCAGCTTCCTCATGGAAGCTGTAATGAGGGGTGAGAAGGTATGCTGCAGGGGGCGTAGCCATGGAAGGCCCGTGCGATGCGCCCCACAGGCAGATACCGTGCCCACATCAGCTTTGAGCTGTACGGATGTAGGGTGTGGGCGGTACCGCCTGAACAGGAGCAATACTGAGGCGGCTCTGTGAGCTGTGCAGTGATGTGATGCAGGGCACCCTCACGGCCGAGTCGCGTCAGTGGAGACAAGGTAACAGCCTGCATGTGCCTGCTCGCCATGGGTACCTTCCAGAGGCCAACAGGGGACACCACAGGCATAACACAGTCGGCCACGTCACGCATCCTCACCCAATTCCTCAGTGCACTGCTGCCACATGCTGCGGGTACATCCATTTCCCAGCACGCGGCAGGCGTACAACAAACATGCAGAGTTCCACAGGGTAGCATGTATGCCTGGCGTGCTTGGGCGTGGAGCTGCACCCATAGTGGCTGAGTCGCACGCCACCTGGCCCGATGGGACAGCATGCGAAACCGGAAGGGTTTCTCGAGTGTCAATTGCCAGGTGGTGTGTGATGCCAGTGGGCGATCATCAATGTCTGTGCCACACACTCGGCGAGCGCATGATGCCTTCATATGGTACCAATCTGCACTGTGCCATCGATTCGAGTGGAGACATCCTCACAGGACATTTAGTGGGTGAGTATGCATGCTAGGAATTGCGGTTGGGGCAAGGGTGGAGAAAGCCACAGGTGCCATGGTAGTGGCACACAGGGATATGGGCAGTATGGACCTGTACATGATGCTAATCTCACCATCTCCACACAGGTGACAGCGGATACCACTCCGTCCCTGGCTGCTCACACCCTACGCGCCCATGACCCCCATCGCAGCAGCCTAATGAGGCACATGCTGCCACCGCAACATCATCGGCGGGTGTTTGGGATGCTAAGCTGCGCTTCCGATGCCTAGACACCTCGGCGGTGCCCTACAGTACCAGCCCCTCAAAGGCCTGTGGGATATTCCTGGCCTGTTGTATCCTGCACAACATGGCCAAAGACTGTGGGATAGCCGTGCAGGTCGAGGAGGGACAGCGATGGTGACACGGTGATGATGGGGATGAGCAGCCCCCTGGACGGCGGGACCCCGACTGATCCGGCAGGCCAGCTGCACGGGACACCATCACGGAGGAGCATTTAGCATGACACAGGTAGTCAGGGGCCATGTGCAACCAACACTGTCTAGGCGCAACCCACAGGCACACAGGGTAACACAGCAGGGGTGCATGGCGGAAGGGGAGTGTTAGGGTCAGGTGCACAAACCCACCATCAGGGAGGGTGAATATTCATATGGACACACACACACACACACACACACACACACACCAGGCACAAGCGTACATGGGCAGGTGCACACAGAGCAGGAACAGACATGGCAAACACACGGATCAGCGGACCACCCCACCACCACTGTCAAAGTACGTGTCAGATGCTGGGCACCGTGCACCTTGGTGTACAGTACAATGCAGGCATCATCATGCACATGCAGCTGTGGACAGCAGTCGGGTGAGTGTGCAGGTGGTCTGTGTGTCAGCGTGTTGGGCAGGGCACCCACCAGTGCACTGCCACCATGACACATTGCACAAAGGGCAGCATCAGACAGGGCCCGCAGTGGGAGACAGGTCACTCAGGTGGCACTGTGCCACGGCCACCTCGGATGTGGGCGGCCCGCCGTGTCCCAGCAGCACTGGAAGGCTGATCATGGGCCACATGGGGTGGCACTGATGGACCACCCGGGGTCCCACTGTGCGATCGCGACCTTATCCGCTAGGGGTGTGCATGCATGAACATACCTGCACCAGGTGTGTTTGGGATGCCCACAGCAGAACCGGTGTCGACAATCTGGGTGTCATACGACACCGGGAATGGGGTGTGGGCGTACTGTGTGGGTGTCTTGGTACAGGGCACCTGACTGTGTGCCCAATGCGTACGACAGACACCACTGCCTGGGTCCAGCCTGTCAATGGCGGCGGTCACATCCGTCCATAGTCTGACCATCTCTGCAGGATCAATGCATTGTCCCTGCTGTTCCACTCACAGCCACACACAGTGCCTCACGCGATGTTGCAACCCGCATCTGCTGCTCTACTGATGCCCGCAGCAGGCGTGTGCTTCGTCCAATGGGTCCTGTGCCACATCGGCATTCTGTCGCCCAGTGTATGGAAGGGCCTGATGCTCAACACCCCTTGAGGGTGGGCGCTGTTCACCAGGACCAGGTGTGGGCAAGTCACCAGGTGGTGTGCATGTGCCACTGCTGGACCCTGTACCCCCAGATCTGGTGGGTGACTGCTGCTGCTGCCCTCCAACTGCTGTGCCCCAGGGACCACTGTTCCACTGCTGTGGCGCAGCAGTGCCCAGAGGCCTGCACAGCCACTGGTGCTGCCCCACCGGTGCTGACAGGCACAGCCTGGGACTGTGCTGGCGTGCTGGCACACATGTTGGAACCAGCTAGGTCCAAGGGCACGTGCTGGCCTGCTGTGTGTCTGTTATGAGACACACACGTGTCACTGCCCATTGCAGTCCTTGCATCATCAATGGTGCAGGTTCGTACAACAGCCACAGTCACAGGCGTGCTGGCATGCTCGCATGCCAGACTGCTGAGACACAGGCTGTGCACCCCCACACCTGACTCACCGACAACAGAGGTGGCAGCCAGGAGTGCATGCTGGTGCAGTGCATGCCGGCTGGCAGCAGAGGTGGATTGACCCTCCACCAACACTGGCAGGTCTTCCACACTGCATGGTCCACCACCACCGTCCCCTGCAGATGAACAGGATCTGTAACAGAAAGTGAGAACATGTTGGTGCATGTGATCAACCTCCACCCCAACACCACCACCATGTCATACCTGCAGTGATGGGCTTCCACCGTCTGGAATCCACCTCCTGGTACACCCCCTATAGCACTACACTGCATTGATGCAGCCAGACGGTCCTCTGCCGGGGTCAGCTCTGCCACCTCTGGCTGGCCACCGCCTGTGGGCGCGTGCCGCCCTGAGGCTGCCACCCTCTCTTTGACCCGTCTCCGGTCTGTCCCCATCTTTTTCTTGCATTCCTGCATGGAGCGCTGGTGGCTTCCATGCATGTTTACCGCACGGGCTACCCCTCCATGCAGCAGCACGGGCCTGAGGGGTGCCCGCCGTCCACTCAGTAGTGGCTCCTCTTCCAGGTAGGCCTGGAAGAGTGCCTCTGTCTCTGACTTGGTGAAGTTGGGCCTCCTCTTTCGCCCACCATCTTCATCCTCACCTGGTCTTTGCTCAGTCATGTCGGTCTGTATGGGTGGAAGTGGACACCTGTCACTGTGCAGTCTACAGCGTTATCCATGACCATTGCCGGAACATCACACAGCTTGCAACTCACCTCTCACCTGCAGTACCGAATCTGGCCAGCACAGTCCACTGTCGCATATTTATAGCGCAATGCATGCAAATTAGAGTGGAGCAACTATAATGAGATGCAAATCGCTCCACTGCGCCTTTGAATGGCTGATCAGATGATTTGCATGTCGGCTGAATATTGCGCCGTTCGCATGTCTGGTTAACCAGCTGAGCCAATAGGCGCTTTTCTGTGACTGCGTAGTACACCGCATTGTGCATGCCCAGGTAGCTTACGCGAGGTGCGCCGCGCTGATGACGTGCTGTGCGCGATCAGCAATTCTGGACCACGGCCACCATTGTGCCAGTGGCTGGCGCTGGTCACCAAATGGCGCTGTGGCACAACTGTGCAATAGTCCACTGTGGCACTGGCACGCAGGGTGACCGATCGCGCGAGGACATGTAGACATCCGATGGCGCTGTGCGTGGCCTTGCGCCACTGACCCGCGACCTTGAGTCCGACCTTTGCCCCCTGGCACTGCCCGTCTGGCATGTGTGGCTCTATCGGCGCTGTTGGTGACAGTGCAGCGGATAGCGGGCTGTCACGAACAGCGCGATAGGGACTCATGGACTTGTATTGCGCAACATTTCCACGTGGGTTGCTGTGCTGTGGGCGCCATATTGCCACTGTATAACTCTGGAATGGCACGCGGAGAGCTCAACAGTGGGGGCCTTGGAGCTGGCAAACCTGGTGGCTGTGGTGGAGCCACACCATGGGACACTGTTTGGGAGTGCCCTGCAGATGGCATGCACCCATGTGTGGCAGCAGGAGCAACTGCCCTAGAGCAGGCCACTGGGCGGAGGAGGACTCCTGAGCAGTGTAGGCACCGCTATAGTGACCTGCAAAGGAGGGAGCGTGCTCTGCTCGAGCGCCTCAGGTCTCGTGGCCAGGAGGGGCATTGTGCCTAGGCCAGGTGGTGTGCTGTGTATGCACTGGTATTGTCCGCATGGGTGACACTGTGTAATGTGACCATGCATGGGGGTGGGTTGGGCTATGGTTTGCTGTGAGGGTGTTTGCAGTGTGTGCTGTTTGGGTCTGGTTGTGTGGACAGGCACACTCAATGGGGCAAGGGGCTGTCTGCTTTGGGATCTCACTGATGTGTTTCTCTTCATTTGTCTCCCACAGGTGTGGAGGGGCGGGGCGGGCCCAGGCTGAGGCCTGGGATGGCGGTGCCAGGGTGGCTGGCGGAGGAGGTGTGTCACAGCCACAGCAGCAGCAGCAGCAGCCATGGCCACAGCAGCAGCACGCGCAGCCAGCAGCACCTGCAGCAGCCGCTTGATGAGGTGAGTGTCTTTACATCATGGATGCTATTGCATGCTGGGGGCACGCCACCTTCCATGGATGACACCACCATGCACGCAACATGTGACAGTCATCACTGTCCAGTGGCACTGCATGTGTGTGTGTGCGTCACTGGTGGTCCATGCATGCACTGGGCACATGGCTGTGGCACTAGCATCCCACCACGTAGCCACGCCACTGGGCAGCCTTTGGTTGTGCTGTGATGGATATGGGCGGTGTGTGTGTGTGCAGTGGTACACATGGCTGTTGCTGCCTGGTTGGGCATGTCTTGTGCACGGTCACTGTGGGTGGGTGCAGTCCATCACAGGAGCGGGCACTTGGCTGTATGCCATGCATGATGGGTGGGATTCAGGGATGTGGACAGTCACAGCCATTGACTCTGATCCCTTGTCCTAGGTATCCGGATCCTGTGCCAGATGGAGCGGGACTGCAGAGGCTCACTCAGGTGGTCATCGACACCCACACCATACTACTTGATTTGCAGCGGCATGGGATGCGGGCCGAGGAGGCCCCAGGCACAGCACCAGGCAGGAGGAGGGCAGGCTGCCAGGCGGTAGCTGGACATCAAGCGCACCCCACCTTCCTCTCCGTTGTTCACCCCTGCCCTTACCCACCTACCTCATACCCATACCCCACCCCTACTTTTTAAATATGTGGTTGATTTGTTGTTCTGGTTATTCATCTTCATATTTTGATATGAATACTGTGGTGGTCTCTGATTTGCAGCTGGCTATAGGTGCTCAGTTGCAGTGGTGTGCATGGCATCTGGGGTGGTATGGTCATGGGTATGTGTGTCGTGTGTGTGGGGTGGTGTCTCTGGTGTGGGTGAGGGCTTCCAGTCAGTATTGCCGTGTGCCACCCACTGCTGGGTGCTCATGGTGGGTTTGGCTTGTATGGTTCTGTGGTTCACTAGGTTGCAGTGTGCCGGGGGCCTGGGGATTCCTGCAGTGCTGGTCACTGCACATGGGTGGTGTCTTGGGGTCACAGTGCTGGGAGTGCTGTGCACACGGGGCTGCTGGACACTGGGTGCTCTGCCCCTTTGTGTGCCAGTGTCAGCTTGACAGTGGGTGTGCTGCAGTAACACGCAGGGATGTGCTTTGTTTGCTTGTCCCCATGGTCCGGTGGCTGTTCCGTCCCTCCCCAGTTATGCTGTGCTTGGGTGTGGGGTACATTGTTGGTTCTGCAGTGTGTCCCTGTGCCCATCTGTGGCATGGGTGGTGGGCCTCTGTCTACCTCCCTGGTTGTGCAGTTCCATTGCTATGCTGCTTGGGGTCTCTTTGCTTGTGCTATGGCGCCTCGGACTGCTCAGCTGGGCCGCCTTTGTTGCGCTTTGGCGCATCATCTCTGCTCAGCTTCCTCTTCCTGGTTGCGCTATGGCGCAGGTTGTGTGATATTCAGGCGTTGGCGGTTGCGCAATTTGTCTTGCTCCATGTTTGAATATCGCATATTATGCTTTGTGCGCAATTTACTTGTGCTTGTTCCTCGCCATTGGCGCACTTTTTGAGCAGTTTGAATATCCGCCCTTAGGTATATTCTTACCTTTTCCCAGTTTGGTAACACCATCAAGCTTGTGAATAGTTGTCAAATTTAACCATCTATACTTCACATGCAAAGAACTTGAAGACACACCCAGGCAGTCTTTTAAATGAGCGGTTTTCTTAAAAATGGATAAAAATATGTAAAATGTTAACACAGAACACTATATCATAAAGCATACAATCACTTAAAAGACAACAAGGAAAAGTACAAACAAAAACTCCTATCACAATGCAATTAGACTTTTCTATCTAATGTATTACTTTCAGTGTTTAGGTTAGTTCTTGTTTCTTAAGAGTCCAACAAGAAATGTGTTTGGTAGAAACGCAGAATACAGTTTAAACTCTGTATTTCCACCCCTTCTATGATGTCATCTAGCTCTCCTGTTGCATGTAAAAATTATGCAAACAATGATCTTCCTGTCAGGAGATATTTTAAATACTTAAGCCCAGATACTTCAAGGTTGCACATGGCGCACTGTTCTTCATCATGTAACCACACAATCTTGACACGATATTCAAAGGAAAAGTCGCGGCGCAAATCCAGATGCGCGGGGAGTGCATCAGTAATGTATGCAGGCGCAGGAAGAGGCGTGCCCATGCATACCCTACACAGCCTGATATTCAGCGGATGCAGAGCCATGCATGCGAACCCTACCTGTGCCAGCACAAAGCTGATCCCCAAAAAGGGGACAGCTGATGGCCACCCAAAGGTGAGCTGCCACATTGCAGGGCGCAACACGGCAGCTGCCACCTGTGGGTGGCCACCCGAAGTTCCTGGCTGCACCTGGCGTCCCCTCATGCCCGATCGTGGGCATTTGTAATAAAAATGAATTCCCCAATATCCCTGGTGGTCCAGTGAACTGCTATCTGCCCGATCGCGGGCATCTGTATAAAAAATAAAATTCCAATATCCCTGGTGGTCAGTGGACTGCTGTCTGCCCGATCGCGGGCATTTGTAATAATAAAATGAGAATTCCAATATCCCTGGTGGTCAGTGGACCGCTATCTGCCTGATCGTGGGCATTTGTACAAAAAAACATGTCCAATATTCTTGGTGATCCAGTGGATCGCTATCTGCCCGATCGCGGGCATTTGTAAAAATAAAATGAGAATGTGTGGTACGGTATGGGCTGCTGCGCCCATTTAGCTCACGCTGTGGACCAATGGGCGTACAGCTACGAAATTATCGGTCGGCAGGCGGCAGGCGGGTAAGTGCTGCCGCCACCGGCTGACCGGGGGAGCTGGTGTGGGGCTCGTGGGCGGGTGGGGAGGGGTACCACTAGACTACCAGGGATATTGGACATGTTTTTATTTTACAAATGCCTGCGATCAGGCAGATAGTGGTCCACTGGACCACCTGGGATATTGGACATGTTTTTGTACAGATGTCCGATTGGGCAGATAGCGTCCACTGGACCACCAGGGATATTGGAATTTTATTTTTTATACAAATGCCCACGATCGGGCTGTGGAGTACTTTGCCGGCTGCAGGGCATCAGTCCCCGACTGCTGCTGCCGGCAGGCGCCAGGCGCAAGTCGCCGGAATCGGCGCACCTGCATGCAATGAGGTTATAGACGATGATGCAAATGGCCCCATGCGCCTTTGCATACATTATGGCCCCATTTGCATGTCAACTTTTGAATATCGTGGTTGCTGTGCATGGCACAATGGAACTTGCACTCAGCGCATCCCATGCTCCACTCTGGCCACTGGCACTGGCGCAGTGCCACTGTGCCATGCACACTCTGGGTGGCCAGGGTGCGATATTCCAGCGCTGCTGAGCCATGGCACGGCTCTGTTGAATATCGCCAGATCCACACCCCTGCGGAGCCAAGTTGAGCTGTGCCCAAGCTTGCGCCTGGCCTGGCGCAGTTTAAATATCTGGGTCTGTGACTTCAGCAAAACTAATTTCCCAATATGACTCCTTAATTAACATCCCCTCTTTGATCAGTTCTCTTCCTCTAAAACATCATAAAGTTTACAATCCCTACATCCTGGCAGCTGGGTCAATTCTAATTAAGTCAGATAAACAGGAGACCCTTAATTAAGGCTGTAGTTTTAATTACCTCCTGGTTTCAGGTTAATATATCCTGTTATTTCCACTAAATCGTGACCCATGGCACAGCTGCCTTATGGAGGCAAATCACACACTACATTCTTATATTACAAATATCAAAAACAATCATAACCAGCTGGCCAAGCGTCACAATCCTCCCCACTAGACTGAATTTGGGGCTCTATCCCCGCATGGGATGAGCTTCACAAATCAGTTCAGTCCTCATAAAGACGAAGGCCATCACTGTTCTGATTGATCGCTCCAGCCCTATGTAAGATTGTCATGTCATACCCTTGCAAGGCAAGACTCCATCTTAATAGCCTACCATTAGTTTTTCCCATTTGTGTCAGCCAAACCAGGGGTTGTGGTCAGTGTGTACCTCAAATGCTGCCCATGTAAGTATGGCTCTAACTTCTTTGGGGCCCACACTATGGCAAAGACACTCTTTTCCACAGTAGAGTAAGCCTGCTCCCAGGGAAGTAACTTTTTATTTAGGTTCATTACCTGGTGATCTTTCCTTGGTTGGATGTCTGACTCAGTACTGCCCCAATACCCATATGTGAGGCATCAGTCTGGACTATAAAACGTCTGCTATAGTAAGGACTTGTCAACATGGGAGCACTGCACAGTGCCTCCTTCAGTCTGGTAAAGGCTTTTTCACAGGCTGGTTTCCTTGTAATTTTCTTTAGGCATCCTTTCCTTTACCAGGTCAGATAGGGGAGCAGCCAGGGCACTATAATTGGGTACAAATTTCCTATAGTACCATGCTGTCCCTAGAAAACTCCTGACCTGCTTCTGCATTTCTGGTCTGGCCATGCCTTGATCACCTCTATTTTTACTTGGTTAGGATGGAGCTGTCCGGCCTACAACATGTCCGAGGTATGCCACTTCAGCCAGCCACCTGGTACTCTCAGCTTTGACAGTGAGCCCGGCCCTCTGTATCCTGTCCAGCACTTCCCTAAGGTGGGACAGGTGTTCCTCCCAGCTGGCACTAAAGATGGCAATGTCATCCAGGTATGCCACTGTGTACTCCTCAGCACTATTTAACACCTGGTTCACAACCTTTGGCAAGTGGCTGGGCGTTCTTCATTCGAAAAGCATACTTTAAATTAAAATAAGCCTATCGGAGTGATGAAGGCTGACATCTCCCTAGCTCTGTCCGTTAACTCGACCTGTGAATACCTCTTGGTCAGGTCAGTAGTCGTGAGTAGTCGCCCTCCCAACTTGTCCAGGAGTTTGTCCGTCCGGGGCATCAGGTGGGCGTCTGACTTCTTGACTGCATTTAGTCCATGATAGTCCACACAGAAATGAGTAGAGCCATCTGGCTTGGGCACAAGGACTATGGGTGAGGCCCAGGGGCTGTGGGATCTCTGGATTACCCCTCAATCCAGCATTTCTTCCACCTCCCTCCTAATGTCCTTTTGGACAGCCTCTGACACCCGATATGCTATCCGCCATATGGGTGTCTGTGTCCCTGTCTCCACATTGTGTGTCGCTAAGGGGTTAGTCTAGGCTTGGCACTAAACAGTGGGGCAAAGTCTGCTAGAACCTCCTTACTTCCTGGATCTTGTCCAGCGCCAGCTGGGAGACAGTTTACTGCCTCCACAGAGGACTCCCACTTGCTTTTCCAGCAAGTCCAGAAAGGGTCTCCTTCGTCCGCCCCTCCCCAGGACTACATACTGCAAACACCATGTCAGCCCTATTAGCATATGGCTTCATCATGTTGACATGGTACATTCTTTCTGTCTGTCTTCTGTCAGGTAACTCTATGATATAGTTCACGTCATTTACCTTCATAACTACTTTGTACAGTCCTGCTCACTCAGCCTGCGGCTTGCCTTTCGGACCAGAATAAGGACCATGACTTCCTGACCCAGCATGTATGAAGCAGCTCTGGCTCTGCGGTAGTACCACACTTTTGTTTCTGTTGGGCAGCTGCCAGGTTGCTCTGGTCTGTCCACATAAGCTCCTTCAGCGTTTCCCTAAACCTAAGGATGTAATCCACTATGGGAGTTCCCTGGTTAGCATGCTTGCCTTTCCAGTCTTCCCGGATGAAGTCTAGGGGCCACGTACCCAGCATCTATATAAGAGCTTGAAGGAGGAAAATCCTGTCGACTCTTGGTGCACCTTTCTGTGTGCAAACAACAGATGGGGAAGGCATTTCTCCCAGTCCCTCTCATGCTGTTCAGCAAGCGCTTGGAGCATTGACTTCAGGGTACCATTAAATCTTTCCACAAGCCCATTGGCTTGTGGGTGATAAGTGTCATGCATCTCTGCACCACCCCACTTCTCCACAAACATTTCATCAGGTCTAGCATGAAGGAACCCCTCGATCGGTGATAACCTCCTGTGGAACCCAATACGGAGAAAATCCCAAGTAAGGCATCTGCCACTTTGTCTGTCCTCAGTGAGGATAGGGCGACTGCCACTGGGTACCAGGTGGCATAATCCACCACAGTCAGGATGAACCTCTTCCAGGAGGAGCTGGGGTATTTAAAGGCCCCACAATATCCATTACCACCCTCTGGAATGGCTCCTCCACTATGGGCAACGGAATTAGGGCAGCTTGGGTTTTCTTACCTGCTTTCCCTATTTCTTGACACTGGTGACAAGACCTGCAATACTCCTTCACCTGCTGGGTGAAGTTGGGCCAATAGAAATTCTGGGCCAACCACTGCATAGTCTTGTGATTCCCAGAGAATCAGACAGGGAATACCATTTGCAGTCTTGAGCAACTGCTCACGATACTCCTGGGTAACGACAAGCTGCCTGCCTATCACACCTTCCTCTGTCTGCCCAGCCTGAGTATACATCAGTCCATTTTCCCAATAAACCTTATATTTAACATCGCCTCCCAGTGCTATGTCAGAGTCTGCCCAAGCCCTCAGCTCCTCTAGACTAGGGTCACTTTCTGAGCAGCTGCAAACTCCTTACACATTCCCAAGGATGGGACATGTCCCCTCCATCTTTAAACTAGGGTCCCTCGCACTAGCATCAGGTCACTCAGGATCACTGCCATCCCTAACCCTCGGACAATGGGTCACCCCTCCTTCTTCGGGTAACCCTCCATAGCTGTGTGGTTAACTGCTACTGAGAATTTCTACCCTTTTCATTAGTCTCCATATCAGGAGACGCAGGCTGGGGACCAGCCTCCAGTGGTGTCCACAATGGTTTCTGTGGGGTCCAGGGAACTACAATTTTCCTTGCCGGCTGGCTATGGGTAACTGCACACACCATCCCTGTTTTGAGATTGTTGTCAAGGATGACATCAACTGCTAAAGTTTTGGCTACAGCCACCTGTTGCACAGTTCCGCCCTTTTCACCCCAGTCCAAGAGAACACTAGCAAGTGGCAAGTGGTCTCCTCACCAGTGAAACCTTGCACAGTTACACATTCATTGGGTATAAGCTGACCAGGCTCTTTCAGATCCCCTTTTACCAATGTTAGGGATTCCCTATGTCCCTTAATCCTTGTGTCTGTACATCATTCACCGTGACTGGATGCATGTGTTCCCTCATGTTCACAGCATTCTTCCAGGGACACATAAACAACCCACTTCTTTCCTGGCACCATGTTGCATATTGCTTGCCCTGTCTGGCAGTATGCCTAGTTTCTTTACAAAACCAACATTCTTTTCTTTTCTCAGAAATCTTTTCTTTGAAACCTTGGGCTAACTGGTTTTGGTGGAGGCAGTGAGGGTTTTATCTGCCCTGAAGATGCGCTTTTCCCTTTCTGCACTGCCATGCCTGCCCCATTCGCTCTCAGAGCAGGTCTACTCTTGGCATAGTGGTCCGAGAGTCCAGCAGCCTCTTGCACTGTTTGGGATCTCAGTCCTCCAGCCAGGTTTTCAGCTCTGCTGGGCATGCCCAAAAACTGTTCTAACAAAATATCATTTTCTATTTTATATACAGAGTTTGCTTCAATTCCTTCCCACCAACATTTTAAAACTGGCGTTGTTTTGTGGCTGGCTCCTCGTAGGCTCATATCAGGGCTTCTCCTGATCTTACGAATTTAGCTTTGTATGCTTCAGCAGTTAAATCAGACTTTTTAACAGTGCAGCTTTAAGTTTGCTGTAATCATTACTGTCCTCATTGTCCATTTGACCTAATGCATCCCAAGCTTTCCTGGTAAGTAGTTGGGATAGCTGGAAGCTCCAGGACCCTCTAGGAATTTTAGCCTGTATACAAACTTTTTCAAAGGAATTTAAAAGGCATCCATATTCTCCCCTCTTTAAATTCGGCTATCAATTTGCAATTCAATTTGTAACCCAATCCTGTAGTTCCAGTTAAACCCAAGCCACTTCTCCAGTTCATGTCACCTCTGGTGCTCCACTACTTACGGTCCACCTCTCACTGTTCTAACTCCTTCTTCTCCTCCTCTGCAGCTCACTGGCACTCACGCTCTTCGGGTCAGCCTCCCGCTGTTCCGGTCATCCTCTGGCTGTTCTCGCTCCCTCTTCTCCTGGAACTCCAGCTCCATTCTGCGAGCTCAATCTGCAGCCTGATTGACTCTGGCTCCTGAATGCTGGTGACCTTCCCTACTGCTGTGGATCTTCGCTGGCACTGGCCCTGCTGTCATCCTCACGGATCTGGAAACTGCACTGGCCCCTCCATGCTCAAGGTTTGGTCTTTTACCATCATAGTCTGTGATTCGATGCTCTGGGCGTCTGCTGCCATTAGGGCATCCACGAGGTTCTGCTTGGGGCTCACCTCGTACAGGACTCCTCTGTCCTGAGCAAAACTGCCTCAAATAGTCTGCAGTGCACCTGCTGTAGTTGGAAGCCATCTTCTTCCCTAACTATGGCTACTCTAACTTGCACTTTAGAAAAAAATAAAACAGGTAGGAACTTGACTGTAAGCCAAATGATATAGTTCTGTTTCCTTTTTAAAAATTAATCACTGCCTTATTTTGCAAGTGAGCAGTACAGTATTAAGCTGACACACTAAACAATTAAAGCTTATGTTACCAAATGTATCTGCACCACTGCCAAACAATCTGTGATGTTCTAGCTGGTTATGATTGTTCTATGATATTTGTAATATAGAATGTGGTATGTGAGGTGTCTCACATAAGACATCCTGTGCTCCTGGGTGACAACCCCCCTAGGTTTTAATGAGAATAACAGGATATATGTAACTAACCAGGAGTTTTCTGTAATGTAATTAACTTCTTTGAGAAGTTGCATTTATAACCTTTTATGATCTCCTGCCTCTGAAGCTGGGAAACTGAATTATACATTTCATGGCTTCAGATAAGCTGATTCCTGCTGGCTATATTTGCATCTAGGTGAGAAACTGCAGAGTCATAAAAATCTTTGATGTGCTCTGGGAACAGGAACTGCTCAAAGATCAAAGAGAAGGAACTGGGAAATCACAGACTTATAATTTGGGAAATTAGTTTTTGCTGAAGTCACAGTATTTTAAATATCTCCTGACAGGAAGATCATTGTATAATTTTATATTCTAACAGGAGGAGCTAGATGACATCATAGAAGGGTGGAAACACAGAGTTTAAACTGTATTCTGTGTTTCAACTGAGTGACATTTCTTTGTGAACTCTTAAGAAACAAGAACTAACTTAAGCACTGTAAGAAGGTAATATATTAGATAAAAAATCTAATTGTATTGTGATAGGAGTTCATGTTTGTACTTTTCCTTGTTTTCTTTTAAAGAGAGATACCAAGATCAGCCCCCGCACCTAATAAATATGTGCCTTACCGCCACAGCATTCTCCGGTTGTAAAAGTTCCCCAATCATGCCACTGATAAAAAATTACAGCACTCATAAATTTAATTAAATCAGGTCCCAAGGTCTTCCCGATTGTAAGGACCACCTCACGATCCGCCACGCTCACTAATGTTATGATAAGATGCCAGTGAGAGCATGGAGTGCACTCCATTACAAGCAATGGGCGCTACATTATGATCTATTAGCATTATATTGGCCAGTTGATAATGAAACATGGGCAATGGTCGACTAACAAGGGCCTTGTTAGGGAAAGTGTGCGTTAGGGCAGCTAAAACCTCACTGCCTCCACAGAAACCAGTTAGCCCCAGGTTTCAAAGAAAAGATTTCTCTGAAAAAGAAATGAATGTTGGGTTTGTAAAGAAACTGGGCATATTGCCAGACAGTGTCCCAAAAGGATGAGCAATATGCAGAATGGTGCTAGGAAAGAAGTGGGTTGTTTATGTGTCCCTGGAAGCATGCCTGTGAACATGAGGAACACATGCACCCAGTCACGGTAAATGTTGTACAGACACAAGGGTTAAGGGACGTAGGGGCATCCCTAACATTGGTAAAAGGAGATCTGATAGAGCTCAGTCAGCTTATACCCAATGAATGCGTAACTGTGCAAAGGTTCACTGGTGAGGAGACCATATTGCCACTCGCTAGTGTTCTCCTGGACTGGGGTGAAACAGGGGACCTGTGCAATGGGTGGCTGTAGCCAAACATTAGCAGTTGATGTCATCCTTGACAACAATCCCAAACAGAGGATGGTGTGTGCAGTTACCCATAACCAAGTGGCAAAGGAAAATTGTAGTTCCCTGGACCTCACAGAAACCATTGTGGACACCACTGGGAGGCTGGTTCCCCAGCCTGTGTCTCTGATATGGAGACTAATGAAAAGGGGGTAGATAGTTCCCTAGTAGCAGTTAACCACACAGCTATGGAGGGTTACTCCGAAGAGGAGGGGTGACCCATGGTGAGAGGGTTAGGGATGACAGTGATCCTGAGTGCCCTGACATTAGTGCTAGAGACCCTAGTATAGATACTGAAGGGACATGTCCCATGCCTTTGGGAATGTGTAAGGAGTTTGCAGCTGCTCAGAAAAGTGACCCTAGTCTATAAAAGCTGACGGCTTGGCAGACTCTAATGGAGCACAAGGAGGTGACAGTAAACATAAGGTTTACTGGGAAAATGGACTGATGTATACTCAGGCTATGCAGACAGAGGGAGGGGTGATAGGCAGGCAGCTTGTCGTTCCCCAGAGGGTTATTGTGAGCAGTTGCTCAAGATTGCACATGATATTCCCTTGTCTGGTCCTCCGGGAATCGTGTGCACTATGCAGTGGTTGGCCCAAATTTCTATTGGCCCAACTTCACCCAGCAGGTGAAGGAGTATTGCAGGTCTTGTCACGTGCCAAGAAATAGGGAAGGCGGATAAGAAAATCCAAGCCACCCTAATTCCATTGCCCATAGTGGAGAAGCCATTCCGGGGGCAATGAATATCGTGGGGCCTTTAATATCCCCAGCTCCTCCTGGAAGAGGTTCATTCTGACTGTGGTGGATTATGTCACCCGGTACCCAGAGGCAGTTGCCCTGTCCTTACTGAGGACAGACAAAGTGGCAGATGCCTTACTTGGGATTTTCTTCCGTGTTGGCTTCCGTAGGAGGTTATCATCAATCGAGGGTTTTCCTTCATGTCAGACCTGGTGAAATGTCTGTGGGAGAAGTGTGGGTGGTGCAGAGATGCATGACACCTTATC
This sequence comes from Neoceratodus forsteri, assembly GCA_016271365.2. Lineage (NCBI taxonomy): Eukaryota > Metazoa > Chordata > Ceratodontiformes > Ceratodontidae > Neoceratodus > Neoceratodus forsteri. The sequence goes on along the minus strand of CM028138.1, from coordinate 525,482,959 downwards.
ACCCGAAGCCAATGGGCTTGTGGAAAGATTTAATGGTACCCTGAAGTCAGTGCTCCAAGCATTTGCTGAACTGCATGGGAGGGACTGGAGAAATATCTTCCCACCTGTTTGCATACAGGAGGTGCCCCAAGAGTCGACAGGATTTTCCCTCTTCAAACTCTTCAATCAATCAATCAATCAAATCTTTATTTATCCAGGTGGGCATCATTGAGCAAGGCTCATTTGTAAGGTGGATCTGGTCATGAATACTTCAAAGTACAGTACAGAAGCAGGTATACAAAAACAATGATATACAAGGAAGAAAAAGTACATATAGTGTACAGTACAGTACAAGATTGAAATAAAAAAAACAGCATTATTTTACAATTGAAGTCAGCAGATGTACAATCAACCATAGGCATACAGGGGTTATAAGCAGAGATCTTTTGAGTGAGGCAGCCAGCAACTACACATATAGGGAAAGAGGCCGTGTATGGGGTGGCAGGTTGGAGAGGTAAAGAAGAGAAGGGATATAGTACCAAGACTGGGGGAAAAATTGAGCTAAAACCACAGAAAGTGATGATGGTTGTCGGTACTTGTTTATTATGATAATGACAGAGGAGGAGTAGATAATTGGGACACTACTATGGATGAGATGGGACTTTAGCCAGGCTGGAGTGGACTGGGAAGGGTTGGTGCAGCAGGAAGAGTTAATAGGAAAAGAGTGAGAGCCAGGGGTAGGAACATGGCGAGTGTCAGGGTGGAATGGGGAGTTATGGAATTAGTGGGCTAGTGAGAAACATTTGCAAGGTGCTTTCATGTAGTGATCGAGAGCCTTTGAAGATATTCAGGCTAACAGGGCAGCTCAGCTTCAAGTTCCTTTGTAAACCGTTCCACTATGTGGGTAAAGAAAAGCTTAGAGCAGCTTTGCTGAAATGAGTTTTGACTCTTGGAACTTGAAGGGCAATTAGGACTAGCTCCTTAGAGCATAGGTGCCTAACACACTCCAGAGAATACAATCTGAGACATATGAGGGAGCTTGTTGGTCACCGCCTGAAGGCCCATAGGGTGGCATTTCTGTTCCTTCTATAGTGAAGGGAAGTCCAGCCTAACGATGAGTACGGGAGCAGTGGTGTGTGGAAAGTGGAAGGCCAGTAATGAGCCTGATAGCTCTGTGGTAGAGGGTGTCCAACTTAGCCAGTGCAGAGGCAGTTCAGTGGTTGTAGAGCAGGTCCGTGTAATCTATTAAAGATAGGAAGGTAGCTTAAACCAGTTGAATCTTGGCCTCCTTTGTGAGCAGGTGGTTAATTCTGTAGAATAGTCCTAATCTTTGCCTTAGTTTTTCTGTAGTTCTTCGAAATGGTCGGGAAGGAAAGTTTATGATCGAGCCAAACTCCTAGATATTTGAATTTAGCTACATACTCTATTGTTTCTCCAAGAACAGTGGTAATTTGTGGGATAGCTCCCCAAGCAGAAATTGCTGCATGCAAGGAGGGGAGAAGAGCATGGCTTTTGTCTTTTCGCATTGAGCAAAAGCTTTTTGTTTATGAGCTGGTATTGTAGAAGGTTAAATTCAGCTTGGAGGTCTTCACAGGCTGCTTCTGGCATGGGACGACTCAAGTACAGTACAGTGTCATCTGCGAATAAGTGGATGTTGGCTTTTTGATGGGGTCATTGATGTTAATGTAGACTGCAAAGAGGAGGGACCAAGGATAGAGCCCTGGGGCACACCCTCAGCATAGGTTTTAATGGAGAAAGATCACCTTCAGCTTTAACCTGCTGTTTCCATTCTCCAAGGTAGTCTGAAAACCAGCACACAGATTTATGGTCCAGGCCTAAGGTGCTTAGGGAGGAAAGAAGCAGGCTATGATCCACTGTGTCAAATGCCTTACTAAGATCCAAGAAAACAGCACAGACATGCTTCTTGTTGTCAAGGTCTAGGAGCCAATCACTGGTCACCTTAGCTAGGGCTGTTATGGTGCTGTACTTTGCTCTGAATCAGACTGAACTGGGTTTAATAGGCTTCTGGATTCTAAGTATACCCTAGCTGGCCACACACAATTTGTTTCTGGTAATTTAGACAGGATGGGGAGGAGGGAGATCAGTCTGTAATTATTTAGATCACAGGGTCACCTGCTTTTAATACAGGGATGACATGGGCTATTTTCCATTGAGAGGGATTGGCACATCAAGCACATGGTAGGCACATTTCAGATACTATGGCTCTATGAAGTCGGAGCCTGCTCCCTTCCTGGTGTCCAGTTGCAGCAGTAGGTCTTCCACCTCTTTAGAGACAGGCAGGAGGGAGAAGGCCTCGGTAGAGGGGGGACTCGTGGGTTGCTGGGCCCTGAGCTGTGTGGAGGTCATTGGCAGCAGAAGTATCAAATGCTAGCCCTGCCGTTGGAAAATGGTTATTGAGGGCTTCCAATATCTCCAATCGGTTAGAGATAACGCTGCCACCAGACTAAATTTTGCTGGAATGGAATTACCAGGTGTATGTCCAGACATGTCTTTTAATGTTTTCCAGAGCTTTGAAGGATTTCTTGAGGCAGAGGCTAGCTCCAAACGATAGTAGGCGGCCTTGGTTGTTCTGACCAACTTGGTGCACTTGTTACGTGTTCTCTTAAAAGACACCAATCGGAGTTGTTCTTGCTTCTTTGGGCTTTTTCCATAAAGTATCCCTTTCTAACAGGAAAGCTTTGAGCTCGGCGAGAACCAACGGCAGGTGCTGCTCTGACCCGCACCTTAACCAAGGGTGCACGCTATAGTATTTAAAGCCTCACTTAAAATATCATAAAAATAGTATATGCCCTGTTAACTGTTTTGGCTAGAAGAATTCCTGCCATCGCGGCAAATGTTTCAAGTCATGGACATCAGCAAACAAATCAAAGTTGCATTTGCACCTCTTGATAGAGAACTTTGCCACAAACTGTGGGTTGTGCATGGATCTAATGGTGGTGATTATACAATGATCGCTAATGTCTGAGAAAAATGTTCCGACATGAGAGAACAGATGTGGTTGCAACCAAAATTACATCTAAGAGGGAGCTGTTGTTAAGGTTCTTTTATTTGGGCGAGTAGGCTCGCCAATGAGTTGCACCAGCCCTTGAGTGTCACAAAAGGATTTCAAGGAGTTGATGCAATTTTGAGGCCAATCGTAGTTCAGGTCTTCAAGAATAATGGTTTCCAAGGAACTGAGCCCCAGTACGGAACTGAAGTGAGATGGGAGATGCGGCCTGGCAGAAGGGGGCCAGTAGCAGCCTATTACACAGAGTGCACTGGAAGGAGAAAGTTCGATCTTTAGAGGTCAAGCACCGAATTCTTTGGGGAGGATGATGCGTCTATGCATGTGGCTGAGTATTTGTCCTTTACATAAGTTGCCACCCCACCTCCTCTTGATTTTCTATCTGCTCAGAAGAGTAAATAATTTGGGATATTGATTTCATTGTCTGGGGTGGCTGGTCTAAGCCAGGTCTCAGTGATCACTAGGACATCAGGTAGGGTGTGCTCACCCAAGCCTGGATAAGGGTGAACTTTTCAGCAAACTACAGGCATTAAGATGCATAAAAGACATTCCTTTGATACCTGGATGCTGGGTACGTGGGCCCCTAGACTTGATCCGGGAGGACTGGGAAGGAAAGCATGCCACCCAGGGAACTCCCATAGTGGATTACGTCCTTAGGTTTAGGAAAGGCTGAAGGAGCTTATGGGGACAGCCAAGAGCAACCTGGCAGCTGCCCAACAGAAACAAAAAGTGTGGTACTACCGCAGAGCCAGAGCTCGCCATACATGGTGGGTCAGGAAGTCATGGTCCTTATTCCGGTCCGGAAAGACAAGCTGCAGGCTGAGTTGGCAAGACCGTACAAAGTAGTTAGGAAGGTAAATAACGTGAACTATAGCATAGAATTACCTGACAGAAGACAGACAGAAAGGATGTATCATGTCAACGTGATGAAGCCATATGTTAATAGTGCTGACATGGTGTTTGCAGTATGTAGTCCTGGGAGGATGGACGAAGGAGACCCCTTATGGACTTGCTGGAAGAAAGCAAGCGGAGTCCTCTGTGGAGGCAGTTAATTGTCTCCAGCTGGCGCTGGACAAGATCCAGGAAGTAAGGGAGGTATTAGCAGACTTTGCCCCCTGTTTAGTGCCAAGCCTGGACTAACCCTCTTAGCGGGCGCATGATGTGGAGACAGGGACACAGACGCCCATATGGCGGACAGCATATCGGGTGTCAGAGGCTGTCCAAAAGGACATTAGGAGGGCGGAGAAGGAAATGCTGGATTTAGGGTAATCCAGAGATCCCACAGCCCTTGGGCCTCACCCATAGTTCTTGTACCCAAGCCAGACGGCTCTACTCATTTCTGTGTGGACTATCATGGACTGAATGCAGTCACGAAGTCAGATGCCCACCCGATGCCCTGGATGGAGGAACTCCTGGACAAGTTGGGAGGGCGACCTACCTTCACGACTGTTGACCTGACCAAGAAGTATTGGCAAGTCGAGTTAACGACAGAGCTAGGAAAAGGTCGGCCTTCATCACTCCAATAGGCCCATTTGAATTTAAAGTAATGCCTTTCAGAATGAAGAACGCCGCCACTTTCCAAAGGTTGGTGAACCAGGTGTTAAATGGTGCTGAGGAGTACGCTGTGGCGACCTGGATGACATTGCCATCTTTAGTGCCAGCTGGGAGGAACACCTGTCCCACCTTAGGGAGTGCTGGGCAGGATACAGAGGGCCAGGTTCACTGTCAAAGCTGAGAAATGCCAGGTGGCCATGGCTGAAGTGGCATACCTTGGGCATGTTGTGGGCCAGGGAGAGCTCCGTCCTAACCATGTAAAAATAGAGGTGATCAAGGCATGGCCCAGGCCAGAAATGCAGAAGCAGGTCAGGAGCGTTCTAGGGACAGCAGAGTACTGTAGGAAATTTGTACCCAATTACAGTGCCTGGCTGCTCCCATATCTGACCTGGTAAAGAAAAGGATGTCTAAGAAAATTACCTGGGAACCGCCTGTGAAAAAGCCTTTACTAGACTGAAGGAGGCACTGTGCAGTGCTCCTGTATTGACAAGTCCTGACTATAACAGACCCTTTATAGTTCAGACTGCGCCTCCGACATGGGTATTGGGGCAGTACAGAGTCAGACATCCAACCAAGGAAAGATCACCGGTAGTGTACCCGAGTAAAAGTTACTTCCCAGGGAGCAGGCATACTCTGGTTGGAAAAAGTGTTTTGCTATAGTGTGAGCCCTAAAGAAGTTAGAGCCATACTTTTATGGGCAGCATTTTGAGGTACAAACGGACCACAACCCCCGTTTGGCTGACACAAATGGAAAAACTAATGGTAGACTATTAAGATGGAGTCTCACTTTGCAAGGTTATGACATGACAATCTCACATAGGGCTGGAATGACCAATCCGAACAGTGATGGCCTTTATGCGTCTTTATGAGGAGTGAACTGATTTGGGAAGTTCATCCCATGCAGGGATAGAGCCCATAATTTCAGTCTAGGTGGGGAGGATTGTGACGCTTGGCCAGCTGGTTATGATTGTTCTATGATATTTGTAATATAGAATGTGGTATGTGAGGTGTCTCACATGAGACATCCTGTGCTCCTGGGTGACAACACCCCTCCAGGTTTTAGTGAGAATAACAGGATATATGTAACTAATCAGGAGTTTCTGCAATGTAATTAACTTTTCTGAGAAGTTGCATTTTATAGCCTTTTATGATCTCCTGCCTCTGAAGCTGGGAATTAAAATATACATTTCATGGCTTCAGATAAGCTGATTCCTGCTGGCTATATTTGCATCTAGGTGAGAAACTGCAGAGTCGTAAAATCTTTGATGTGCTCTGGGAACAGGAACTGCTCAAAGATCAAAGAGAAGGAACTGGAAATCACAGACTTATAATTTGGGAAATTAGTTTTGCTGAAGTCACAGTATTTTAAATATCTCCTGACAGGAAGATCATTGTTTGTATAATTTTAATATTCTAACAGGAGGAGCTAGATGACATCATAGAAAGGGTGGAAACACAGAGGGCCAGATATTCAGAATGCACCAAATGCCAGCGAAGTCCAGCACAGCCGAACTCCAATGCACCATGGTGCAGTGAGTACGATATTTAAAGGTTGTGCATGGTGACATGTGCCAGTGCAACACAGCTGAATATCACAGGGATGCGCCATCTTACACCCAGAGGTGTGTCCAGGAAGCAACCAGACCTGCGCCCATACCACAACCAGAGATGCACCAGGGAGCAAAGTGAGAAGCATCAAGGCACACAAGGACCAGCCCCAATTAATAGTGGGAGCATAGCAGCAGAGGGAAATGTGGGCAGGTAGAGGAACACAGCTGGGGACAGTGGCACGGAGGCACAGTGGCGGGCCATAGGTAACCCCCAACTGCAGGGTGGAGACAGGCAGCTAGTCCCCCACAACACCATGGCACAGTATGTAGGGAACAGGCAGCACCAATGGCCAAGGAGGGCTGCCACTGGAACCCCCACTGCATGCTATGCCCCCACCCACTCAGATCATGGCCAGTCTCACCCTGGACCACGGCACTCACCACACATGCCACACACCCTAGACAGCCTGCCAATGGCCACCCCCAAGGCACAGCTAACGACCGAGAGGCAGGACACCACCATGCATGGCCTGCACAATGACATAGGCACACCACATAGACACCCACCACACAACTGCAGTATAGCTCCACACGCCAGTTGCAAAGCAGACATGGACACAGGCAGTTAAGCAGGAAATCAGTATTAAACAAAACTATTTACAATGGAATGGGGTGGGAAAGGGTAGGAGAGTAGGGAAGGGGACAGGGTACAGGGACTGTAAAGTGGGACGGGAAGGAAGGGAAGGGATGGCAGGGGTAAAGGAAACAGTGGGGTTCAACTATGTGCGCCACGGCCTGCCACCACCTGACGCCTCCGCCTGCTGCCTGTCCCAGAGCACCATCTGCCTTGTTTGCTGTGCCACCTCCAGGGTTGTGGATGTTATCAAAATGATTTGCCGTAAGAGGCAGCAATACAGTGGCAACCACGACCTCCTCTGGTTGCCTATGACAAAGGAATGGACAGGTGATCAGTGCTAGTCCCTAGGAACCATGCCCTCCCACTGTGCGCAACTTTGTATGATTCCAAGAGGGAGTGTGTCCCAGGACTGAAGATCTGTGAGTATTTCCTTTGTAATAGGGAGTGATTTAGTGAGTGTAATTGTGGGATTCTTGAGAGTCAGAGTCCTAGGTATTTAGATGAATCAAGACCCCTATACTGCATGTTATTTTATATTATAATTTGTAGTTTAACTGGAAACATTGGAACCTCAAAGAAGCCTTGTAGGTGAAATTTTACAAGCATAAAGGAAAGATTCATGAAATACAAACTACTGTACACTGGCAATTAACCATAATACACAGAACAAGCTCACAACATCTATATTGGTCAGAGTCCTTGAAGTGTTACCCTCCCGCAACAGTTTGCACATGATTATCACAGTTCAGAAGTAGATATTTCTTGGTGTCACATAATTATAGATAAAATTAAAAGCCTTGTTCTTTCTCTCAGGATGTATGGATCTGGTCCCTACCAGGCTGTTACTGAGAACCAAGTTTAGAACATTGGTGCTGGAGGACTATGCTTTCGGACCAAGCGCCACAGAAACACCCACATTGCAATCTGCCGCTGGGGAGACACTGCTTCAAAGCTGGCCAACCAGCATATGTTTATATATGCCTTGAGCGATGTCTATTAGGGCATATGAGTGTCAGTGTATGTAGTTTGGAAGGAAATGGCTGCAAAGCAAAGATAAGCACTTATTTCTGCTCAGATTGTGCAAGATGACACTCACAGCATGTAAGACATTTCTCACAACACACGTAAACTTACTTGATCTGTGCTGGCTGCCCTTTGGTTGCACATCAGCTTCAAGACTGGTTTGTTTGCTTTTTGTCTTTTATGCTCTTCAGCTCCCACCAGAGTCCTCTGGCACCCCTCCCAGCCCCATCTACCTTCCATACATCCACCCACATGGAGTCTCAGTTCATCCTGTGTGTGTGTGTGTGTTTGGGGGGTATAGTAGGTAACTTGGGAGAAATGAAAAGCAGCTTGCACACCAATGGAGATTTCCAAAATTTATTAGACAAAGAGAAACACAGAGCTACCTACCCTATGTACACCTGTCAAATCCAGTAATACAAGCATAATACCAGGTGCAATTCTTCACTGCTTGCTGGAGAGGATGTGGCAGTCAAGAAGTGCACCACGCACATACTGTAGTCCTGATGAATTCTACAAACTATTTGTGTCGCACACACACACACAATAAAGAATCTGAAAACAAAATATTTACTGTATATCTTAATCACCATGGCCAACAAAGCCAACACAAAGACCTGACTAAGACAACCATGCCCCCCAAAAACCCAGAATGGAACACTCTGATTAATCAAACATACAGAATAGAAGGAATTACATAATCTCAATGAAAAAAAACAGATTTATTTATCTTCTGGTGGCACCCTGGATCCACTATATCATGGAAGTGGATAGCAGTTTTGTTCCATAGTTGCTCATCACCTGATCTTCACATTTAGCCAATCTGAAAAATCCCCAGAAAGAGTTGACTCTAGGAAAAACATAAAGATGACTTAGAAAGAGACATAAAATAAAACATTTACAATGGCTAAACAACAAGACTGAGGAGATATGCTGCACACCCACTCTTCCCTCCACCCCAACACATACCAACTTCTCATATCCTTACCCTTTCCCAGTTCATACCTTGTATAGGATAATGTTTCTCTTTTCCTTTAAAAAACTTGTAAATTCTAATATTGCTACACCAAGAACCTCAGTGTGCTGGCTATTAATGAACTGAACACGGTATTACTAAGTTTTTAATTCATAAAAGTAGAGTTGTGTATCCAAGGAGAGAGTAATATTTGCTCCATCTGGCCAGGTAACTCTGTACTGCACTGTGAAAAGATGACAACTAATAAAACTTTCATATAAAAAAAAAAAAAACATGGTGTAAGTGACGTTGACTATTAGCTTTAAAGCAGAACTGTGCGTAACTGATGCATTGTACTTTTGGCATTACCCCAGAGAAACAGAACATTTGCAGACTTGGCCTCTGTTTGCTGCCCGGAGTAGTCCTACCTGACCTTCCCTCCCACTAATCCTGGCGCTGTGACCTCCCATTTAGTTTCATCACTAGCCTCCTGTGGAATACTTCTGTGCCCCTATCCAGACAGTGATCGTAAGGGAGGATAATTAGAGGCCAGGCATACAGCCTCAAAAGGCAGTGAAAAAAAAAACAAAAAACATGGCTACTGAAACCCAAAGCAAACATTTTACAATCCATGAATTACATTGTACGGTGGAACCCTCTTAAGGACAGTGAGCTCAGACCCAGGAAAAAAGGACTCTGTTTTTATATAGTGCCCTTCATACAAATTGTATCCCTAAGTACTTGTCAGTCCTGGAGTTAAGTGTGTGTGTGTGTGTTGGGGTGGGGCTGCTGCCATTTCAGGCAGAGGTTTAAAGAGCACAGAGATAGAGAGGGTGATAAATGTACCATAGCCAGTAGCATTGTAAGGCACAAGCAAACCAAGCGGCTACTTGGGGTACCAGCACAGAAGGGCACACTAAAGTAGAAACGTATAAACAGCTTGAAATGGAATAAGTGTTCATATAAAACAAAATTGTCATTGCCTGTGTATTGATATTTTATTTTCATATTTAACATTTGTATTGTTTTTTCAAAAGACATACATTCTCACTGCATAAAATGTCTATATTCTGCCTTACACATACAATATGAGGTGGGTTCCAGGTCTAAGACTAATTACATGCTTTTTACTACTTTGTGGATGTGGAGTAGGGCAGAAGGGAGGAGGGGGCAGTGGTAGCATGAAGGGGCACCACAAGTATTTCTGCTTGGGGTGCCATTAGGTCTAAAACTGGTCCTGACTGTAGGTGACACTACGCGCTACACTGGGCTACACACCAGGGTTTACATGTAGTTGATACTCATCTATGGAGGACATAACATTACACTACCCAAGTCAGCAGTATTTTCCTCTGTTTTGTCTCTTATCCTGGGAACCTTGTGAGTGTGGACAGAATGTGTGCTCCTGTCGAGTCAGGAGGCACCCACTCAACCGGCCATGGTTTTGCTTGCACTGCTACCTGTGGTCCCCAGGTAACAGTAGTGTAGCAGAGAGCACAGCCCCGCCTCGAGGAAGAATGTCCTCTGAATGCTCGATCCTTGCCCCGGCTGACCCCCAATGATGTGAGATCACTCCCGAGCTTAAGTCACCAGCCTCATAAGTGTGCTGGCTCACTTCTCACTTTATGTTGATATGGACATTGGTTTTCAAGTAAAATTAATCTTAATGTTTTGCTGTATGTTTTCTTCACCTTTTAGAATAAAACACTAATTGCGTTGCCAGTGAATACCAACTACATATAAATGGATGTTTCTCAGCAGGTTACGTGTTGCTGACATTCAGTGATTAACTGCAATCGCCCTTTTCTAAAGAACAATAAAGGATACTTTTAAAACTCATTGAATGTAGGCACCCTGATCTGCTGTGCAGATGACCAGAGTTCAGGAGCAGACTGTGGTCGCTGCATCAGGTGGCAGGGCACACGACAGCAGCTGCCAGGGGCAGCGCACCTCAGTCGAGGAGGCTGGGGCCGGTTGTGGCATGCAGTGACCCCTGCAGGTAGACTGGGGAGCCTGCTCCTTCCACAGAGGCCTGCTACAACTTCAAGGCTGACAAGCATGGCTCACTTCAAGGAGAGGAGAGGCAGCAAGCGGAAAATGTGAGAGAAAAAAAAATCCTTCCATCCAAATGATGGCACAAAATGCCTGAACAGGGAATGTCACTGATCAACAAGGTATATCCCTGGGTGACAGCAAGGGTGGTGAGAATCTGTATGGAAAAACAAACTCATTGAATATCATACCGCTTGTAAACCTGTAATCAGTATGAATAAACATATGGGAAAATAAAGCTACAATACCTGGTAGCAGTTTTGCAATACATATTATCAGTCACATGTAAACTTGGTAGTGTAGCATAGTGTCAACTGCATGTTAACTCTCTAGTGTAGTGTAGTATCATGTACATATAAAATCCCTCATCAATTAGAGAGCGAGAGATCACAGTGGTTAGAACACAGGAGGTTAGGTGACTTGCTCAGGGTCACACAGCTGGGAAGGATTCAAACCTTGGTCCCCATATTCGCAGCTCTGTGCTCTAACCACTAGGCCACACTGCTTCCTATGCATATTGTGGAGCTGGACTTCTGGAAACACACTTGAAATTAAATGATTTTCTTTGTAACATGCTATGACTGACTTTTGTGTTCCTGTCTCTTTCCTTGATTTCGTTTTGCCTCCCCCCGCCCACTGAACCTACCTGGAACAAGCAGGTTTTTCAACTCAGTGTGCCTTTTAACATACTGTACATGTCAGTGAAACTCTCCTCTAGATAGGGAACAGATTAGACACTGAACAGGGTATAGTGAATGTGTGTTGAATTTACATTTTCTAAGTGTGTGTGTGTGTGTGTGTGTGTGTGTGTGTGTCCGTGTCCATTGGCTTTCTGATAATTACTGTTTGTTCACACTCTAATAAAAATCAAGTTAAGCAGGTCAAGCGTTAGGGCCACTTCGCCTCCCAAATTCCTGTGTAATAGCTCCTTAAATCAAGCCATCCCTTCAGCTTAGGGCTACAGTGAGTGAGATTAAGTGTGTGTGTGTGGGGGGTTAGGAGTGAGTCTCAGTGAAAGCTGCAGGGTGGGTACAGACTTCCACACCTAGCTGCAACAGCACTGTAAAACTTCACCAGACAATGTAAAACAACCAACTGATTCTTTTTGGTCTTGAGTCACACACTCTAAAGGAACCTTATCAGAACTTTTGTGGGGTTCTGAAATGGTTCTGATCATTTTAAAACATGAATTTTGCAGCAGAGAGCATAAAAACTGCGGGCAAAAGAAGGCCCTTGCAGTCTATCCACTCTGCCCTGTGAGGTTGTACATGTCCCACTCCCCCCATCATAACTGACCTTTCCTCCTCCCTATATCTCTTGATTTTGGAGTTAATATACTCTTGTATACAGATGTTTATCTAGAAAGTAGGCTGATGGTAGTGGAAAGACCCACAAGGAAGTCTGAGGATGAGAAAGGATCCAGTCAGCTAGATCCATATTAGTGACCCTACATGGGTGTTACACAAGGGTACTACTAACTGGTTGTATGACACTACTTATGTAACCTCCCAAAAAGTGGAGGCTTACCTGGACACCTTTGACCCCAGAACAGACTGCCTGCCATCCTTTCTTCATGTTTCTCCCAGCCCCCATGACTGCTTCCTTGTGGGGACCAGCAGAAAAATGCTCGAGCTGCCATCTCCTCAGCAGATCTGAACACTCGCATGGCATGCACGCATGTTCGAGCAGCCACCTGCTCAATTGTACAAGCAATGCTGCTTGAACTCTGCCTCCTCGAATGTTGCTGCTCAGTGCTAAACGTGCCTAACTTCAACGCCACACCACCGTGGCCACGGATGGACATCCCCAGTGTGCTCCAGCCCCAGGGACATCAGCCAGGCATCAGGAGGCTTGGAGGCACACTGCAGGGACAGCACAAGAACAAGCAAGTGTTTGGTGCCACTGCCCCTTTAAGAACAGCATAACTGCCAGCCATAGTGGGAAAGGCACTGCTCTGCCTGCTGGGAGGAGCTGATCACAGAGCTTCAGACAAGGCGCGAAAACCCCGTGCCACTGAAACCCACCACCAGACAACAAAGCGCAATGTGCAGTATCAAAACTGGGGGTCAGCTAATGCTGAAGCAGGGCCAGTGCCCAAAGAAAGAACTAAAGTGTGAAGTAACTGTTTCTTCAAGATGAATAGCCGTCATCTTGCTGAGACCTTGACCCCACTGCTAGCCGATCAGGATATTGGCACCTGATCTCTAAAGTATGATGGGAGAATGATTGTGCTGTATGCTTGGCACCCTCCCTGCCAGCCAATAGAGCATCAAGTGAACATTCTGAATACTAATTCTCTTGATTGACAGCCCTGTGTACCAATCAGAAGCTGCATTTACCTAAGAAAATATTGAGAGCAGTTCCAGAAGGAGGAATCGACAGTGAGCTCTCAGAGCAAGGAGGGCTTGTGCTGCTTGCATGAGCCAACTCAAGGAAGCCTGCCTGGGCTTCTACAGCCATTTGATAAGGGAGTGACTTCAAGGTTTCACAACCTTTGAGATACAGAGACTGAACTGTGTGTCTATTGCAAAGAGACTGTGACCTGCCTTGAGAGAAAAGGAGGTAAACACGTGCCACACCTGCCTGCCTGTGGGCACTTGAGACTGTCTGAGTACATCTGTGTGAAAAACTTTGCATCAAGCCTGTAGACAGTCTGAGAGAAGGCTGGGTAGTGCTGCTGTAAGGTACTAGGTAACGCTCACACTAGGGTTCTGAAGCCTAGATGTGGATGTGAGACATGTGACCCCTGCTCCTTTTTTTATTTATTTATGTATTGAACACTTTGAGACTACCTTTGAGCACAAGTGCTCATTTACAAAAGGTTCCACTTCAAATACATAGTCACAAAAATGACAATTATAATGAGCTGTTTCAGAGGAAATGTAGTCGAGTCAGGCTGAAAGCACTAAAGACAGAACAATTCCATACAGTTTCAAAAAAAATCTGTACAGATCATTGTATGAAAAGTCATAGGTTATGTAGAGAGATAAACCGAATAAAACTGTTCAACGGTTACAACTGCAGTGGACGACAAAAGCAGATGACAAAGATCTCAAACTGATTAAACTTTGGATTTAGCAGTGCATCAGGCAGTTTGTTTAACCAGTGTAACCCCTAGGTGGCGCTATCCCAAGGCTCTGACCCCTGCCTGCGTGACCAGTTGCAGGTTAAGGGCCTGGGTACTGAAAATAGGTGCCTCCACCCAGAGGACAGAGTTAGTGGTAGCATAGAAACAAAGAAACATAGAAACATAGAGGTTGACAGCAGATAAGGACCGCAAGGCCCATCCAGTCTGCCCATTTCTTTTCAACCTTATAAATGTGCCATTAGCCTTTGCTCTGTCAATGGCCTATCTATTCATACTCATCTGTATTGCTCCCATATGCCTATCCCATGCCTGTTTGAAGCCCTGTACTGTATTCATAGCCACCACTTCCAGTAGGCGTTCCATGCATCCACCACTCTTTCTGTGAAAAGAATTCCTCACATTCCCCTTAATCGGCCTCCCTCTAATCTCATGCTGTGTCCTCTTGTCCTGCTATGTTAGACTCTTTCACCTTGTTAATGCCCTTAAGGTGTTTGAATGTTTCGATCATATCACCTCTCCCTCCTTTGCTCAAGGGTATACATATTGAGCTCCGTCAATCTGTCCTCATATGTCTTCTGATGCAGTCCCTGCACCATTTTGGTTGCCCTTCTCTGGACTGCCAGATGGGGCCTAACCAGTGTCTTATAAAGAGGGATTATTACCTCCCTCTTACGACTTGTGATACCCTACTAATACACCCTAACATCCCCATAGCCTTACCTACTGCTTAGAGGTCTGCTTGATGATTTCAGGTCATCGGTGATGATGATGCCCAAGTCCCTTTCTTCCTTTGTGACTGCCAGCAACTCCCCTCCCAGTCTATAGGTGGCTTCAGGGTTTCTCTTCCATATGTGCATGATCTTGCACTTCTTTGCATTAAATCCCAGTTGCCACTCTTCTGACCATTTTGCTAGATTATCCAGATCTCTTCTCATTCTGCCCATCCCATCTAGCTGACCTGGGTACAGCCCTCAGGGACACTGTGATCCCCTCTTTCCCTTCTAGTGGCCTAAACAATGAACAGCATGCACAGGTACAATAGCCCTAATCAGCATACAAATCCTCACTCTGTTTGCACTTACCACCAGGGCTGGTTCCAAAAGTCTGACCCTAGAGACCCCTGTAAAATAAGGTTAGACACAGCAGGTAACAACAGTATAGTGCTTCTGGTACAAAATGGAACCACAGTCAGGTTAAATGCAAAAGGAATTAGATCTGATTTGTTCAGGTGGAATGAACAAGGGAGGGGTGTAATTTGGCTGATTAGTTCTGTAACTGATTCAATTAAGCAATCATGCATGCACTTTAGAGTCCCTTCACAGTCACACACTCTGGGTACCCAGTTGGAACAAAGGGGTTAGCCTAATTCATTGCCTGGGGTTGGCTGGCATTGCAGCTGGTTGGGCCCTGTGATGGAAAGAAGAAGCATACGCAACCACACAATGTGTAATCTGGAGCCAAGGGGCTCAGTTAGTGATAATTAGACAAAACTAAATCAGATGACACACTTTGATTGAGCTGTTGTTGCAGGGAGCTACCGGTGTTTACTCACGCTACCCAGTACAGGACACAGGATGGATGAAATGGAGACTTTAGGATGACTTGCTGGTTTGCCAGGAGAAGCAGGGCCCACACGAATCACCAAGGTGTCGCTCCTGTTCGAGGTGTTAAGCAGGGGCTGATCCACGGGCAGGTCTCTGTCGATGGTTTTCTCTGCATCAGAGTAGCTGGTTGGGTCAAGTTGGCAGGGCCCAGGCCAGGTGAACAGTTCAGATTCAGTCCTGTAAATGCTGGATGCAGCTTCCAGCAAGCGTGACACAATTAGGCAGTGGGGAACCAAATCGCAACCCACTAACAGCATTCAGCACACTTACAGTAAAAGAAAAGCAATATCACAGTTTGGATGACTGTCCAGTTGCAATTTCAGCTTTCGAAGCAAAACCAGGATCTCTGTGGTGATTCAGATGTCCTGACAGACTAATCACATGGAGCAAATCTTGTTTTTTCAGGCAAAGGTACAGTCACAATTCGGTATTTCTGGTCACAAGTCGGTTTGGATTCAGTCTGATTAATTTCACTAGCAGATCCCTCAGAAGGGAAGATGAAGCAGGCAGAACACACATAGCCTTCCCACCAGTTTCCTGCACTACTACGCAGG
This sequence comes from Neoceratodus forsteri, assembly GCA_016271365.2. Classification (NCBI taxonomy): domain Eukaryota; kingdom Metazoa; phylum Chordata; order Ceratodontiformes; family Ceratodontidae; genus Neoceratodus; species Neoceratodus forsteri. Next base: position 525,466,938 of record CM028138.1, on the reverse strand, counting down.
AGCAGCTGCTCGAATGTCTTGAGCAGTTCACTCTCTCAACTCAAACTCAGACTGACTCTCTGGGACTTCCTTCTGATCCAAAAGGGTTTGGTTGGTTGATTCATCTGCCTGTCAAAGCAAGGGCTCCTCCAGTTCCATTTAGGTGCCAAAATGAAAAACTACAATTCCTACAGAAATTCACTCCCACAAGACCCTGGGGACAGACTTCATTAAGGTACCGATTGTGCAATACAGAAATGTCCATGCTGCAAAGAAAGGCAGGTTAGACAAACAATAATACCATTATTATTAGAGCAGCTAATCAGCAAACAATTACAGTTCTAACAGAGCTCCTCTGCACCATTAGCGATGACAGAACAGAGCAATATTATTACAGCTCGGCAGGATTCGAGCCTGGAAACACCTGGCCCCTACCCAGATTAATTATACACTACAAAAATAATGTCTCTTAAAAGGATAGGCACGGAGGCTAACAGGACACCGCATGCAAGCACTTTTACACCTGTAAAGACACAGAACACCCACCTGGCAGTGAGCATTGAAGCACACCCAAGGAAGACTTTTTGGGACCCCATTTATAGTGGGGTTACAGCCTTCCCTGCCTGGAAAGAACTTGTTGTTCGTGTCAAGTTCATGCTCACAACAACGTTATTTGAAGACATTATACTTATACCAAATATATGCTTCATTACCATTTCTATAAGTATCCAAAATAGCTAACACATATGATTATATATATATATTATGGCAACAGTAATGCAGTTTTCATACATTCAATAATGATTTCACTATGATTTACACAATAATGTTGCTGTACTCATTCATGTTATAGTTTCCTGCATTCTAAACAATATAGATGGGGTCCCATCCCTATCAGCTAACTTGGGACTAGACAGGGCAGGGGCACCATGTCCTGAAGGATGGACAATCAATTTGGAAGTGGCAGAAAGGCTCAGTTTGGGCAGTGGCTTTGAAACATAGATACCCTTGTGGTCAACATTTAAAGGAAGATCTACTGGTCTTCCAGGGAGTTGTAGCTCAGGCGTATTATGTTTTAACCGCCTCCCAGACTTCCTTGGGGAAACAGGTATAGTCTCTGGAGTACCAGCATTTGCATCATATTTATCCATTACCCTTAACTCAAATTATTGATAGACTTATGGCTTGTTAAATTAGCAATATTAGCCTATGGTAATTTTGATCATTTTACTTATGTATTTTTATGTGGTCTCAAAATTGTTTTGGGGTGTTATGTGTTATTCTTGTACTCATTAATACCTTTGTTTTGATATATAACTGCCCTTAACTGAAAATACTGACAGAGTTATGGTTTGTTAAAGCCTAAGGCAGCTAGTGTTGGAACCCACTCGGAGGGAGCAATCTTAGACCTGGTACTCTCAAATAGGGACAGAGAAAGGATCACAGATTTAGAAGTGGGTAGCCATCTGGGAACAGCGACCACCAAACAGCATGGTTCACGATAAACACAGGCAGAAGAATCAAGCCATACAAAGCGAAGGTACTGGACTTTAGGTGGGCTGACTCTGGCAAAATGGGTGAGTGCCTAAGGAGTGCACTAGCAAATGGGCAGGAAGGAGAGGTGGAAGAACAATGGGAAAAATCAAAACTGCCATCACAGAGGCAGCAAGCCTTTGTGTGAAGCAAATAAACAAAACAAAGCAAAACAACACTATAGTTCTCAAATGAGGTGGCAGAGAAGGTTAGGGAGAAAAGATAGCATTCAGGAAGTATAAGGAATCACAAAGAAGCAGGACAGAGAACTGTATCAGTTAAAGCAGAAGGAAGCAGGAAGGCAGTCAGAATAGTGAAGGCCCAAACCGAGGAAAAGATAGCCAACTCTGTTAACGAGGGGATAACATTTTTATAGGTACATCAGGAGTGAAGGAAGACCAAGGGAGGGATAGTGAGGCATAATAAAAGGGAGGGAGGTGGGCAGAGGGTGACAGTGAAAAGGCAGAGATACTGAATGAATATTTTTCCTCTGTATTCACAGAAGAAAAGAGGGGAGGTACCTAAACCAAACAAAGAAGCACTCTGGACAGGGGGTTGATACTAGTCCATTCACAGAAGAAAGGATCCTGAAAGAACTCCTAAAACCCAAGGTGGACAAAGCAATGGGGCCTGATGGGATTCATCCCAGAATTCTAAAAGAACTAAGGGGAGACCTAGTGACACCACTGACTACCCTTTTTAACAAATCTTGGGAGGATGGTGTGGTACCTGAGGACTGGAGGAGGGGATGTGATTCCCCTTACAAAAGTGGGAGCAAGGCAGAGGCAGGACACTACAGACCTGTTACTTTGAGCTCAGTGGTAGGAAAAATGATGGAATCACTTCTGAAAAAAAGAACTGTTGAGTACCTAGAGACCAGTGGAGCACAGGACCCAAGGCAGCATGGATTCACAGCGGAAGGTCATGTCAGATGAATCTAATAGATTTCTTTGACTGGGTGACTAAAGTAGTAGACCAGGAGGGGCTGCAGATATGGTCTACTAGACTTTAGCAAGGTATTTGACACAGTTACAAAACTAAAGATTAATAAACAAGTTAGCCTGCCTGGGAGTGGGTCCCAGGGTGGTAGCCTAGGTAACACATTGGCTGGACAACAGGATAGAGAGGGTAATGGTAAAGGGAGTACACTCTGAAGAAAGGGTGGTTACTAGTGAGGTACCACAGGGTTCCAGTACTGGGACTGGTCCTCTTTAATGTCTTTTATAGGAGACATTGCAGAGGGACTGGAAGAAAAGTATGCCTCTGCAGATGACATGAAGATCTGCAACAGGGTTGATACACAAGGGGTGTGTGAAAAGGATGAGAAGGGACTTGCAAGGCTGGAGAGGATGGTCAAAACTATGGCAGCTTAGATTCAATGCAAAGAAGGGCAAAGTAATGCACCTGGAAAACAAAACCAGGGAAGAGTACAATGGGGGAGAGGTACTAACAACAAGAAAATGGAAAGGAACCTGGGGTAGTCATAAGATGACCTTAGGTAGGCAAGCAATGTGAGAAGGCAGTAAGGAGGGCTGGGGAATACTGGGATGCATAGGGAGAGGCATCACCAGTAGAAAACAGGAAGTTGTTGTCCTCTGTACAGACAGTTGGTGAGACCCCATCTGAGTACTGCGTGCAGTTCTGGAGACCCCATCACCACAAGGACATAGACAGGATGGAGAAGTCCAGTGAAGGGCAACTAAAATGGTGCAGGGTTTGCAACAGAAGCCATATGACGAGAGACTAAAATAGCTTAATATGTATACCCTTAAGGAAAGGAGGGAGAGGGGGACATGATAGAAACTTTTAAGTACCTCAAGGGAATCAACAAAGTCCAAAAGGGGAGCATTTTTCAGAAAAAGAGATGTGTAAGAACAAGAAGGCACAATTTGAAGATAGAGGGCTTAGGTGATGGCAAGAAAAACAGCAAAACAATAAAACCTGATGTTTTACTTTTTGCTATCTGGATCTTGGAATCTGCACAACCAACCAGAACAGAACTTGGCACATCAAGAGACCTTTCACTTGAGACCATGCATCAAAATTTCATGCACTGAATGGTGACAAAGTTATTAAAGTGCAAAGTTAGGGTTTAACATTAAACAGCCTACTCAACCCTAACTACATGCACAATAATATATTTATAAAATAGGTAAGAAGTCTGTGAAAATCCATTCTCCCGATTGGATGAAACGCACACATGACAGAGCATTATTTCACAACAACTGTATGCCTGCCCTTCTTTTCATCCCTTAGAACCTTTTGGACATTTTATAAGTCAGAGAATCCACTACAGGGTGTGTGGTCATGCTCTGCTATATGCCTTAGTTAGTTGAACACTGGGCCTGCAGCCTGCAGGCCTCACTACGCTCCCAAGGCGCTCATATATTAGAGCATGATCACCTGCCTTGCAGTGGATACACTGGTTCACACCAAAACTGTAGGACCTTGAAAGAATCCACAGGAAAAACCTTTGAATCATGGGTCTGGTTGAAGGGCTTGAAGGAAAAGTCCTTTTGGACTTTCTGTGGACGAGCTCCCAATCTGGTTCTAGCTTGACCTGGCCACCTATGACTTTGAGCTTGCTAGAGCACACAGGATGTGCAGAGCCAAACCAGCAATGTAAAACATTCATCCTAGGCCCTGATATACAAGTTGTTACATTATCAGAATAAGGAATCATTTTAATACAGGCCTGAAAACTACACAATGTCATGTTGGTGGGCTCACGAAGTTTCTTTTACCCTGACTGTCTGAGAGGGTCTTGAGCACTGCCAGTCCTTTGATAACATCAAAGTAAGTCTCAGGAACTAGAGGATCCAATATTCCCTCTACCCAGTAGTCTTAGCCATCGCTCTCCAGGGAAAATGCATCAATACCATTCCCCTGAAGAAGCTGACTTCTTTCCTGGGCATGGGTTTGGCCAGATCTGCTTCCACAGCTCCACAGCCCAGTATCTCTACACCAGCATTCAGGGACACAGTGCACCCAGTAGATGAACTGGCATCACTTAAAGTGGAACAGAGATATCTGCCTGAACTGTGACTGCTTTGTGCCATCAGGGAAGGGACTACAGCTTTTGTGGGTCAGAAACTGTTTTAACTTTCACCGAGACTTTTCTCTTCATACCCTACTTTGCCTCTGGCCTCCATACTTCATACTAGGCTGCATTTACCATGTGGCGATGGGGCAGTAAATTTCAGTGTCAGCCTTGTTGTGCTATCTCCCTGCCATACGCATTGACTTAGCGATGGACACAGAAGCAGGTACTGTATGCCTCAGGCTGTATTAAGTGTACTGTTCATGTTTAAATGTTTCCTGTTCTTTATAATGTGTCTACAGGAGTTCACTTATTACACAGTGCTTAGACGGTAATAGCCAGCCAAAGTTTGTTTATTCCTTAGGGACACACCTGCAGGTAGAGGGCTCCATGTTAGCCACACTCTGCAGCAGTGTAGATGGGGGTTTACTTTTTCAGTAGAGGATACTTTTTCCTCCATAGCGCTGTACTGGTGTCTCTGTGCCTGATCTACCATACCTTAGCATATATAGCCACTATGAGACTACCAGCTTGTCAGTTTAGCCCATCCCTCATGGAGACTCCTCACCCCTGTGAGTCTGTCCATTTTATGAGTGCTGCCTAATCCTCATATAACCCCTAGGTGGCGCTATCCTATGATTACTACCCCTGCCTGCGTGACTATGCAGGGTTGAGGGCCTGAGTTTGGTGAATGGGTGCCTCACCCAGAGGAATGGTATTGGGGTAGCGAGTTGCTTTTGGTATAGCCCTCTGGGTTGCTATAACCACCCACCAACCCTTCTAGTGGCTAAACAGTAAAGCAATAGAACATTCACATCCACCAAATAACAGTAATAATATGCTCATGCTCCTTGCACTTACCACCAGGGCTGGATCTTCTGCAACTGCCCTGGATACCCCTGGAAAATAAGACCAGTGATGCCAGAATGCAATAATTATGCTGTAACCCAACCAAGACAGTGCACTAGCCAGAGTAAACGTGAAACCATACTCTGGTTTATTTAGGGAAGTGAACAAGGGTGGGGCATGAATCTAGCAAATGATTGGCACTTCTGATTTGATTCAGATTGATTCAGCATACACTGTAAGTCCCTCTGAAGCAGTCCCACAACCTTGGTACCTAGTATGTAACACAGGCTAGCCTGAAGTGTTGCCTGGGGTAGGCAGGCATTGCAGTTGTTGCTGGGGCCTTTAGGAAGGAAAACAATTAACATGCACACAACCCAAAATATTTGTCATCCGGAGCCGGATGGCTCAGTCTGTTGCAATAAACCCAAACAAGAAAATCGGATGGTACACAATGGTTATAGTTGTTGCAGGGAGCTACCCTGTTTTGTATTCACGCTACCCAGACCAGGATGCAGGACAGGTGAGATGAAGACCTTGTGATGTTGCACTGGCTTGCCAGGGAAGCAGGCTACACGACTCACCTCCTGGTGGTTGCTACCTGTTTGGCAGTGTTGAGCAGGGGCGAATTCCCAAGCGGGTCTTTGCTGAGAATGTCTCTGAATCAGGAGCAGCAGCCTAGGCTGAGATGGCAGGGCCCAGGCAGAACTTACAGTTTAGGTAAAGTTTGTGGTGAAGCGCTGGAAAAGCCTCCAGCTGGCATAACAGAACTTGCCATAGGGAACCAATTCGCAACCCACGGAACACATTCAGCACATCTACAACACTTAGCTTACTTAGCACAGTTCGGATAAAGCCATTTGCTAATCACAACTTCACTGCACAAACCTTTCGGTCTGAGGCTCTTCTAGGTCTTCTAGCATCTGGTGAGCTGATTGCTTCTGGAGCAAGTCTTCAGTCCATTCACAATTAGCAGTAACACACCTCTCTCTTTTGAGGCAGGTCTCAACCAGCAATCGGAAAGTCTGACTATCACGCACAAGGCAATACTCCAAGCTGGAGATGTGACAGGCAGGCCAGCGGAGCCTTCCCGCCTAATTCTTCTATGCTCCTACCAGGAGCAGCTGCTCGATGGCTCGAGCTGTCCACTCTCCAAACTCCAACTCTCGGCTGACTCTCTGCTTCAGCAGTTCTGGGGACCGCCTGTCACAGAAAGGGCTCCCTCGGTCCATTTAGGTGCCAAACACTTAAAACTACAAATACTACAGAATTTCAATCCCACAAGACCTCTGGGGACAGTCTCAATTTTAGGTCCCCTGAGGTTCGATTGGTCCAACACTGGAAGTTCCAGAACCAAAATGGTGGCTCTATTTCAAAAGCTCAAGCTGCAATTGAAAGCAGGTTAGATAAACTCCTATATTATTATTATTATCATAACAGATAAACAGTAAATAATCACCTTCCCTAACAGGGCTCCCTCTGCAAGTAGCGACTGCAGAATGGAGCAGAATAACGGACTGTCTGGCTGGTCACGAGCCTTTAATCACTCATACCTGGCCCAGATTAATTTTCTAACACAGGCTAAACATTCTCTTAAAAGACAGGCAGGGGCACTGTCATGCAGACAAACAGAGCTACTGCAGACAGGACACCATCCTGACAGTGGGCATTTTAGGAGCCCAGGAAGACATTTTAGTATACCCCAATTTTGTAGGGGGTTACACTCATTACCCCAGAAGGGCATATCTGGGTTGTCACTGTAGTTCCACCCCATCTTTAGCTTCAGGTTCTGTGAGAGTGTGAGCATAAGCGCCATCCTTGCCACAGTTAAATTTGGAAGCTGGTTAGCCTCTACCAGGCAGAAACACTGAGCTTTCAAGTTAGTATTATTTCTTTCTTGCCTAACAATAGTTCTGTTTCTCGGTTGACATTTGCCCTTGTTTTTGGGAACAATTACTATTTTTACAGGGTGAGTGAAGTACATGTATATTGTGTGTGTGTATAGGTACTTATTTGGTTGGGAGTTGGCTTGAGGGGTGAGGGAGGGGGCTCCGAGTTTCTAGATCTGACCCCTTCTAATCCCTCTCAATATGGCATCTTTTGATACACTGGAAATTATCTCATGGAACACGAGAGGCTGAATTGTCCCGTAAAAATGAAAGGTGGTACTGACACTGAAACACATACTCTGTGATGTAGCACTAATTCAGGAAACACATTTGTCAGAAAAGGAGGCAGCCCTCCTCTGCTGCTCATTGGTGGGTAACACCACAGCACTTAGTCTACCCAAAGCAGAGGGGTGGAAATTTTGTATTAGAAAGGGCTCCAGTTAGGGATGCATAACGTTTCCACTGGCACAGAAGGCAGATGGGAGGTGGTGGAGGCGTTTACCAGGTTCTCCTATTATCCGAGGTAGCATTCATGCCCCCAACACTCCTGGTGCCTCCTTTATTAACACTGTCCACTCCTAGCTGAACTCCCCACTTTTCCTACAGGTATCATTTTAGGTGGAGACCTTAGCTTGGCATTATACATTGACCTAAACAGAACAGGGGTATGTAGTAAGCAGAACTGCAGATAGCCATGCATGTCTGAGACACTTATGCACAAGCTAGTATCAGGGAAAGCTGGAGGGTGGCACACCCACTGGATTGTGATTATACCTACTACTTCCCTGTTTACGATTTGTATAGCCACTTAGATGTCATTTTTGTCTCCGATCACCTTTGACATCTATCGGGGTTGCACTAGACAGTATCTTAATTTCAGACCATGCCTCAGTATGTCTGCTTTTAGCTTGGGGATGGCCCTCAGACCCAGGAACAAATGGAGACTTAACACTGCTCTCCTTCAGGAACCCACTTTCAAAAGTTGGCTCCGGCAGAAAATATTGGACTATGTCACCTTAAATGAAACTCCTGAGACCTCTTGCCCCACCCAGTGGGATGTGATGAAAGGTAAATGAATAAGCGTAGGCTTCTAAACTGAAGAAGCAGAGGGACCGCACTCTCTTTCAGGAAGAACTACTTAAATAGCTAGAGCATGAATTGCAGCAATTCCCAGACAATAAAAAGGAATCCATTTCCCTTGACTTACGAGGTTAGGTGAGCAACTGAAGACAGCCTGCAACAATCCACTGACTATGCCCTTTGTAGGCCCCAAAAGAAGTACTGGTAAGCTAGAGAGTAGCCTGGCAAACTCTTGGCTCAGAGACTTAAGGCCAAGGAAACTGAAAAGGATATCCCTCCATTACTAATGATGGAGGCAGGGTAGTAACTGCTCCCCTAGATATTAACCAGGAGTTTCAGGCATTTTATCAGATCCTGCACTCTTCAGACGTGTCGCCTTCCTAGGACCAACTTGAAGACATTGAGTTATCCTCATTCACTCACTCAGCCACAGCTCTTCAAGAACCCATAGCAGGAAGTCTCAGACACCATCCATAGTATGGCACTGGGCAAGTCCCCAGTCTTAAAGGATTTTCTATCAACTTTTATGTTGCTTTTCAGATATCATAGCACCACAGCTAGCCACAGTCCTGGCTATAAATGAAGTCTGGTATACTTGTAGTGTGCCTCCATTCTTCCATAATGCCCTCAAAACTCTAATTCCAAAAATGGAAAGACACCATTAGATGCACTCTATTTAGACCTATTTCCCTCAATAATGTTGACACAAAGATTTTTGGTAAGGAAGGTTCTGGCCTGTTGAATGGCGGGTCTGATGGGGATCTTATCCACGCAGACCAGGTTAGTTTTGTACTGGGAAGACTAGGCATGGACAGTACCAGGCAGATACTGTATCTGGTCTGGGTGGTTAGAGACAGTCCATCTCTCACTGCCACCCTATCCCTAGACAATGAAAAGCATTTGATAGGGCAGAGTGTGTGTCCCTGTTTGACACAATGGCTAGGTTTGGTTTTCTCTGCGCCTTTTTAGACTGGTCTAGATGTTATCCTCTGAGCCAGTATTATCTGTACTCTCTAATTCTGTCATTTCCTCACCCTTTGAGCTTAGATGAAGCACATGGCAGAGATGCCCATTATCCCACTTTCTCTTCTTGCTGTAGATAGAGCCCTTACCCAGAAAATCCATGCATCTCCAAACTTTCCTGGTATTTGAGTGGGGACTCCTCTCACAAATTGTTATTGTTTGCAGATGACATTACTCTGTTTCTTGTGGATAAACCCCACTCTTCAGGCCCTCACTGAGATTATCACTAGCTACTCAGCCCTATTGGGGTGTAAATTAAATGGGGTAATATCCCAGGTCATGCCTTTAAACAACACCTGTTCCCAGGTCCTGTTTGAGGACCACCTTTTCCAGCAGTTCCCACAGGGGTGACATGTCTATGAATCCAGCTCAGATCTACTGTACAGGACACTATTGGGACTAACACTCAGTTACACTGGAAAAGATGGACAAGGATACCCATTAATGGGGATGTCATGCTATTGATTTGGGACAATTTAAATACCCTAAAATTGATTTTGCTGCCTAAGTTACAATACATTTTTTCCAACTTCCCCTAATGATACTGACATCATTCTTCAAAACCTTGAAATCCAAGATGTCCTTCTTCATTTGAAGGGACCCCCTAAAATTAAATTACAAATCCTTCAATCCCACTGGAGCCAGGGGATTCAGTCTCCCAGTCTAAGACTCATGCATAACTGGGTCCTCTTGAGACACGTAGTAGTGTTTTATATGCTCGGACTCTCATAATATCCACCAAGGTGGATATCCCTGGAAGCAGATACAGGGGTGAGTACCTTCACCCGTGGCATTTATCTCGCCATATTGGGACCTCTCCTCCTTGGTGCCACCAGTGCCAAGCACTATGAGAACCTGGCTTAAACAAGCAACCAACCTGGATGGGACCTTAAACTGCACGTACCAAACCAATATGGAATAACCCAATTTTACACTGACCAGGTGCCATTGTACTGGCCCATTTGGATAGTCCAGGCATACACGCTAGCAAAGACGTATACCATCCCTACACAAGAGTGTTTTACACTTTGAAGATCTAGTCACCAAATACCAGATCCCACAAGCACAGTTCTGGAGATATCTCCAACTTAGGGGTCTGCTTCAAACTAAGGTGTCTCACAACCTGCCCCCCCATGCATGCGATTGACTCCTGGATTGCACGCTCTCTTCACTGCAGCACCTTTCAGTTAAATTCAAGTGCTTCCAGGAAACAATTTATCTCCTGGTACCTACTGTTGTCCCCAAATCTAAATGGAAACAGGAGCTTGGCCTTATTAGTGAGGACATAGACTGGAACTAAGTCAGGACCAGAGCTTATAAGGTATCCATAGAACTTCAGGCCAAGACCCTGCAATTCAAGAGTCTGCATAAGGCTTATTGCACCCCTATAATGCTCTACATAACAGGCCTGACAGCCTCCATCGACTGCTGAAGACACTCCTCCCCCAACCATCCCTTACCCACATCCTCTAGGCATGTCCTATGCTTGATACTTACTGGACCATGGTGTGGACCATCTGAAGGAAGGTTATTCCAGTCCCCCGCTGATGCATCTGGCCCTTTATGGATTCTTTCAAACTTTGTTAACCTTACTTAGACTCAATCCCTCTGGCTCAGTTATGCCCTTGCAGTAACCAAACAAGTCATTTTATGCCACTGGAGACACCCAGACCCCTGTCCAAAAAGAGAGTGGGTAAATCTTTTAGCCCTTACAGAGAAATAATAAAAGAACTGCCCATACAGCAGTAGGCACCTTCTTGCATACCTTCAGATATAGGGCCCCTACCTGGATGAGACAGGCCAACTTGAAACTGTCCTCCCCTCAGCAAGGTTACCAATGCCAGGCTAGCTCAATGCTAAGGGATCTCTTTCTCTGCTAATAGTTAGACCTTTCTGTCTTCCAGCTACTTCTAGTAGCCCTAGCACCCTCTGTTGAAATGGCTCTTCTGGGGTCCTCCCAGCTTTGTCTCCCTCTCCTGATTCCCCCTTCCTTCTTCTCCTCCCTACCCCTATACCTAGTTAATGTTACTTACTCCTCTCCTTCTTCCACCCATCCTCCTCCTCCTCCTCCTTTCTTGCCTATCCCTCTCAGCTCTCTTCCTCCCTCCACCCCTCTCCACTCTTTCCCTCCTCACCAACCCCACCAACTCGCTTAACATGCTCATCATGTAACATGTCCAGACAACTTGGATGTAACTCAGATAGTCCTCAGGAAACTTTTCCTGTCCTGTACTCTTTCAGCTCTTGACTTGGAGCCACAGGTAGCTGGGATAGATGTGGGCATGGTGTCCCATTAGAAATACTTATTAGGGCTGGCCCTGTGGCACCAAGCAATGGGAGATTGCTCAAGCATGCTGGCAACCTGGGTTCATACCGTGAGCCGAGACATCGGGATAAGAGGCCAGCAGGGATAGCAGTGTATCTGAAGATGGTTTCCTCCAGGAGGCAGAAGGAAGCTTGCAGCGTTGCACTCTAGTAGCAGCTCCTGGAGGTGGCTGGTGGAGGTGCTGATGATGGTGTGGTAACCGCATGCCATCAGGCATCCCCACAGATCAGCTGTGCATGCATGCAACCAATGAGGAGGAAGGTGAGCAAGACAAGAACACAGGAAAAGCTGCACCATCATGCCAGATGGCAGCCTTTCTGCCTCTCCCCATGCTTGGGCCCTTTTGCCCCTCACCACCTGGACCTTCCCTAGTGCACTCATTGGCCCTGCCCCTCTGGGCACCACAACAGCTTCTCCACTAGGCTGCAGTGCAGCCCCAGTGGGAACAGGCTGGCCAATGGAGAGGGACAGTAAGGAGCTCTCAGGTGTATGGTCCACAACAATGGCCAGGGAGGCCCTGGCAGAGACAATCCAGCACCCAGGGGTCCAGGGTCTGGACTGGATGCCTGCCCCAGCAGAGTATATTGGGCGGTGAGAAGTGGTGCTGGGGGCCTGAGGAGAGGCGTACCAGTGGGCACGGAGTGCAAAAAATTTACTTATTATACCTTTGCACCTTGTTAGAATATAGTTCAGTTACATATGATGTTCACCTTACCTTACAGTGTACACAGATTCATCTAGCTGGTGATCATTTGTAACACATGTGTTTGTACCTTAACAAGCTCAGCTTCACCTCTCCTGCCCTCAGATGACATCTGTGTTCTTTGGACACAGTGGAGATAAGCAACTTTGCAAAGAGACATCAGTAAAAGTTACCATCACGTACTGTCAGATGCCATAAATGGAATGGTGGTCTGGAGTTCTGTTAACTGTTAAATCTCTGTATGTGTATGTGTATGTTAAATATAAAATGTAATAAAATGTTTATAGCAAAAAGTGCCATTAATCAGACTTACCTTGTTTTAAGTCACTTTGTGGTCAAGCGTGATATGGAGAACATCAGTGGTCACTTCTGGAGGATTACTTTGTAGGATCCTAGTAAGGTAAGCAAGGGATGATGGTGGTGCGTGCTGAGGGGGGCAGGAGCTGGAAGACATCGATGGACAGTTTTTTTTCAGGTGTAAAAACAAAAAGAGAAACGATGGTGACAATTTTCTTGTTTCAGGAGAGGACACTGAGGACTGAGCACCCTGGTGTTGCTGTGTTGGTTGATGGCACTGAGAGTTGGGTACCCCAGTGTCAGACTGTGCTGGGGTTGTGTTGCAATGGTGAGTTGGGCACACTGGTGTCAGACTGTGGCTGGGGGTTGTGAGTTTGGCAGCAGTGTTAGATTGCAGCAGAGGTTGTAGTTTGGCAGCACTGGGGGTGGGCGTCCTAGTATCAGACTGTGGCAGAGGGTGTGTGTTGTTTGGCGACACTGTGGGTTGGGCACCCTGGTGTCAGAGTAATGAAGTTGTCAGATGGCAGCAAACTGACACTGCTGGTGTCTGGCACTGACTAGAGGGAGGCCTTTGAAGCGGTGTGCTTCATATCTTAGAGCATGGCATAGGCACACAAGTGCTCTCTCCCTGCTCCTCTGAGGATGGTGGGTGAGAGAGAGAGCACAACAAATGCCGAGAGTCAGAGACCCGGCCTGCCTGTATGGGTGGGGCAGGGAGACAGAACAAGTGCCGCCTGACAGCAGTGTGAGATAGAGACCTAACAATATTACATATGTTAAATGAACAACACAGGAAACATTGCTAGTAGGAACTACAAGCTGCACAAGAAAACCCACTTCTACCTTGCATTTTCCAGCCTTCTGATTGACCTGTTATTTGAAAGCAGAAAGCAGCATGAAAAAGTGAGCTGACAGAATTGGGACAGAGATTGGTGATTCTGAAGCTGTGATAGGTAAAGGATGGCCAAGCCCTAAAATCCCTCTCACAACTGAGAGTTATGATCACTATATGTGTATTAGCCTTTGTCAAGCAAACATAATATTTTAGGCAGAACAGAGCTGGTGAACCATACCTGTCATCTCCTGCCGTAAGCCTGACTTTGCCTCAGTTTTGTGTAATCAAAAAAGCCAAAACAGCCCTTAAAAAACTGTGGGGGGGTGAAGGATTGTACTGGTGGTAGGGTGATCAATCCTGCAGCACTAAATAATTTGACAAACATCTCAGCCATTATGTGCTGTGGACAACTGATGCTGCAGTCTATGCCTTGCACTGGCATCAGAAGACCCTGTGCAGGTCCAGATGCGTCTGCATCACTTGAATGAGACTGTAGTAGTGTGGGACTTTAGGGCGGGAAAATTCCTTTCCCTGTTTTCAACACATTTTGTAACAAATATCTACAGGCTAGAAATCTGTTGTACCACAAAATAAGACAGATATAACCCTGGTTCATATGATGTAGTCTCTCCTCCCCTATACTATGCTGCCATATGTTAGTGCAATGCACACCTTTTGATATCTGTGGATTAGATTACCACTGCTTAATCAATTTCCTAATTTCCCACTCCAGTTAGTGGACAGTTCTGACCGATAACCTCTCCCCACTTCCTTGCTGTTAAGCCAAGATGCATTCATCAGTTGGCAAACTTTAAGGGAAGAGCATGTCCAATCAGGCCTGCTACCAATTTATGGCCCTTGTCCAAGAGTCCTGATTTACTGCAACAACATTGAGACATTTAAATCTGCAGTTGTACTCTGTTGGGTTAGGGGTATCAAAATCTTAGTTTAATTTTGCAGGAAAAAACTTGTCTTTTGTTATTATGGCACACCCTTCTTTCTAGGGACAAAAGGTCTTTGCAGGTCCACTAAATATGGAGCCTTGCAAAGGGTATGCTAGGGATCTGGCCATAACACCACCTTTGCAACTCATACTATTTTTCTGCACACGCAACCCCAAACCTCCATCCTGTGAAAAAACTTTGTTTTTCATTTTGCAGAATATTGCAGAATTCATCAAAAATAAGCTTTTAGGGTGTTAAAATCAGGTGGTAAATTAGGCAGAAAGCCCCAGGAACTCAGTTACCCAACTGCTTACAAACCTGTAGGAGAGTTTCTGCACCTCTGTCATCTTTAGAGCTCCATCACCTAGAGATGACATTTTCTCACCTACAGATCCAGAGGTAACAGTTCTGCTTAGCATTACCATTTTAACCACTGGCTAAAATAGTGATAAATGGTGTGCAGAGAATTCAGATAAAAGCAAGGAAAAAGCACAGAATTGCACAAATGGTGAGGAGAACAAAGAGTTACATTGTTCAAAGCTCCTCCAGTTTCACATCAGCATCCATTTTCTCTATCACAACATTTGGCATAGCAACAAATTACTGGTAGCTGGTGTGTGTTAATTTAGTCTATAAAATGGGCCAAGATGGCCGGCATAACACGTGTCCTTTCCACATGTGTTGTAGCTGACTTGCAGTGGAAGTTCATTTCTCCAAACCTACATAGTGAGACCCTTGTAGGGCAGTGGATGGCTGCCACAAACACTGCTCTTTGATTGGAAGAGCTGCCACAAATACTGCTCTCTGATTGGAAGAGCCAGATTACCTGCCATGCCTATTTGTACTGATGAATGCACAGTGCTGCATTTTGTAAGTCAAACGTTATTTATACTGTGCCATTTCATAAGTGCAGTAACATACTCCAGAGTTCTGCATTTGTTGGGATATACAGTCATGTCTACAGTGTGTGTGCTGAGGACTAGAGGAGTTCCTGTATCTACCAACCAGTGCACACTCCTGCTGTGTGTTATGTATGCAATATGACACACCAGGGTGTGTAATTATGGGTCAATAATCTCATGTCTTGAGGTGTTGTTAGCACGAGGCGCCACATCAAATGCATTTAAATACACAAAAGTAAAGTATGATTATTGACCACAGTTCCATATCCCTGAAGTGTCTTATTGCAGTTATAACATAGGGTACTACTTAAAACTATTTTTTTTAAAGTTATGATTTTAATAAGAAAATATTGTTTCTGTATGAAATATGAGCAGATGACAAAAACATAGTTCTCACTGAGGCATACTGATATTGTTGGCAAACCTGGAGCATGGGCTATATAAGTACAGGAGTGCAATTATTGATGTAAGCATTAATCCACGACAAAGAAAGGCTCTACTAGGTATTAATGCCGGGTTGGGGTGGGGTGGGGAACAAGGCTGCAGGCGTGTACATCAACCACCAACCAGGTATTAATTCTAGTACAGCATGACTTTGGAGTGAATTAATGCACTTGAATATGGCAAGCGCAAGGTCAATAATGTTACAAGCCAATTACATGTGGGACAGAAAGTAACAGCAAGTCACAACATTGCTGAATACAATATTATGTGCTGTTGAAGTCTGCACTTTTGCATTAATACATAGGCTAACTACATGTCTGACGGTGCGCATGCACGTTGAGTGCTGAATATCTGTACATTGTGACTGCTGTTTTCTATAAGACTGAATGTGATGTTTTCAATAAAATTACACAAAACCATTACAAAACCAGTTTCCTATGTCTTTTGCTATACATTCTCTTCACTTGTTTCCTTCATTTTTATTTCTAATTCAGTAATGTATTATGGGAAAGTAGGAATATTTGCATATCTGGCATCTGCCTTGTTGTACATGGCAATGTATGCAAATGTTTCTACTATGCACAGAATGCATTATTAGGTGGAAAGAAATAATGAGGCTCATGCTCAGTGAATTTCAGGACAGAGATGCAGACTGGGACCAAGAAAGAGACAGAATGATTATTGCCGATTTCTCTGTCTCTGTCTCTGTCTCTTCCTCTGGATGGCCACAGTGATTTCTGCAGTGCTGCATTTCGCAGCCCAACTGCGTGCACTCAGGAATAGCACATAAGCATTACTCCACGAAGTTCCAATGTTTTTTGTAACACGGCAAGAAATCTTGAGGTGGATCGGTGTGTGCTATCTACCACACACAGTCATCGCTCCAGTACCGGAGTTCTGCGGGCGGGTGGCGAGGAGCGACCTTGCACACAGTGGTGGAATTTGAAGCGCCACCTATGGGAGAAATGGAGGATGCAGTGATTTGAGTTATTCACGATGGCAAGTGGGCATTACTAGGAATTAATACCTGCTTGCTCGGGTCATGTGTTGTACTTTTGACCAGTTGCAATACTTGATTTTACTATAACATTTCTTGCTATGTTACAAAGCTAGGTAAACACCTGTTCTGGTCTTTTAGTTAATCAGGTGGTAGAATGTTCTCACCTATGTTACAGTGCCCATTTAACTCAGACTCTGTCATGCATTATTCCTTACATATGTAATGTGTATAACTTTAATATAGTTCTGCACACACCATTCATGTACATATTTCATTGTGACTGTATTTGAACTGTATTTTGTTATACCCAATAAAAGTTTAATACCCCCACCTAAAAGTAAGGGTTGACAGTGCCTATTTTTATATAGCTGTTTCTCTAGCGCCTACCCTCCCAGTCCTTAAGCCTGGAGCTATGCCCCAGGGCAGTTCCCCAGCCCATCCTCGGCTAACCTCCCTCATCCCAGCTGGGGGCTCACTGTGCAGTGCCAAAGGGTGCCACCAGCTGTTAGCCTGCAGATGGTGGTGGTTTTCCCATTTTGTGTTCTTGCCACCTGCCTCCATATGGCACCTGGTATGTGCTGAAGACCTTGCACGCACGCAGATGATGTCCTGAGGTAGTACAAGCTTCTGGCCCTGCATAGGGGTCACTGTGGTGGTGAAACCTGGCACATCACTGCCCAGCTGGGAGCTCTGTCACACAGCAGCACACCGCACCAGGGTTTCCTGCTTTGCTGCCTGGCTGCCCCTGAGAGTCAATTCCCAAACCCAGACCACTGGCATAGCAGCAAGTTGGGCCCTCAGGCTGCCCTATCTTTTTTAATGAATAACAGAAAATAAAGGTAATTTCCATATATGGCAAAATGTATTTTAAATATATCCAAACAGGCCCCATATTAGTATGTTTAAAATATATGAAAGAAGGTGAAATAACTAGTCATATACAAATTTCTTGTCAATTTCAGTGCACATAGTATACAGATAAACACACAGTTACACACTAAAAGTTGTTTTTTTTTTTTACTTCCACGGCCTAGGTCCTCACCCTTAGGCCACACCACAAGACATACCCCTACTGCCCACTGTACTCCCACTGCACTGCTGGAGCTGCCGCCAGTCCCCCGATTCTCCCATATTCCCTATGCAACAGGGAATAGCCTGCAGTTACCATCTGACCTATATCCTGCACTGCATGGTACAGGGATGGTCATGCATGGGCCACTACCATCCGGTTGGGACTGTCCGGGCACATAGGAGTGTAGATAGTGGGGGTGCAGAGGCACTTACAGCTCGGGTCACCCAGCTTCAGTAATGTAGCCCCCTTGCTGCCTTTGCCACATGACTGCATTGTGGGGCCACTCCTTCACCATGCCCCATTCCAGCCATGAGCACAACTATGGGTGACTGTTAGGATCAGGTTGGGGTGTTGCGCAAGTCCAGTTGGGAAAGCATCATGCATGACACGGTAGGTCCCTGTGAACCCCATTGTGTGGCATATGCATTCATTGCACTGCTTACAAGCATCACATAGCAGTTATGCACATGGCCCAATGAGTGAAAACAAAGGCACAAGGGAACACAAAACAGCTAATAGGAGGGACATTCCATGTGGATGACATCATTCTTTACAGAGAGGGTGGTGAGTAGTAGAACAGGCTACAGGAGGGGTTGGTCTGCACCAAATCAGTTTAGGAATTCAAGCGAGAGACAGACCTATGGGGCTGGTAAGGACAGCAGGCCCGAATGACATGGCGGAGGGGGAGGTGAGTGACCACTAGGGCATTCACACCACACTATAGATAAGGCCAGGCAGACTGTTGGGCCAGTGGACCTTTTCTGCTGGCAATGTCTATGTTTCTATGATTATTACTTCTTGTATTGCTAACATACAGAATTTTGTTTACACAGTCATGTGGCTTTCTGACTCACTGCACAGTCATGTGATTAGATTCCACCAATCACAGTGTAGGATTCCTCTGTCCCATTTTAGAAATGCAATGAGAGTGTGGATCAGAGCCAATATCGGTATAGTGAATATGTGACAGGAAAGAACTTGTTTGCCTTTGGAATTGTTGCTATTACTTCTGGGGTTTTCCTCAGTAAAGACCAGCACAGAACCAAGCTAGCCTGTTCACACTGTAAGTAAACCTGTAAAACAGATTTTGCTTAAACCATTTTTTCCAGTATGCTCTATATTGAGAATCAGCAAGTACAAAACAGTTTAGTACAGGCATGTTCTTACACTTCATGTAATGTTGCTCGATATGCTAGCTACGAGTCTATTTATCTCAGTTTCACTATCTGCAATTACCTAAAACTCATGTAACTACTGTTCTCATCAAATCTGTGAAAATTGATGCTAACGATTACGTTGTTTAACCTTCAGCTGCATATTTATACTACTAGTGAACTGCCCCAACACTATCCAATATTCTGTATAATGCAAACATTAAAATTTCTTGTATTTCATCTATGCCAATATTGCAACCTTCAACAAAACCATTCACAAACAAAACTTTATAACTTGCCTATGCCTGGTTCATTTTTCCTTCACATCCAATTATCATAGTTTTCAAGTCATCAGCTGTTTTTTTATTCATTTATTATCTTGGTAACGGTAGGCCTAGTAGGCACAAGTGCCTGTTTTCAGGGGTGATCTGGGAGCACTGGGGAGGTTAAGTGACTTGCTCGAGTCACATAGTATGCAAGTGGAGGTTGTGGGAATCAAACCCAGAGCTGCTGGATGTACCAAGCTCATTCACACCTCGTTACTCTAACCCTAAGCTATACTGCCAGCCCCATTTAAACATTATGGGTAGGATTTTGGAACCTCCGAGAATGCCGCAAGACCCTGCTATGCGGATATATGGGCACAGGGTTTGCAGCATTTTCTGGCTGATGATTGGGATTTTCTATCCCATGGAGGTTGCTGCAAGTTAGACCAACTTGTTCCGTTGGCCTTTATAGAGCTTGCACCAGATATTTGGCACAAGCTGTCAGTAAATCATAGAATCTATCGCAACTACACCCGACATTGTAAAATCGGGTGCAGTTGCAGCAAGGGGTTTGGCGAATTGACAAAACTTAGTAGTCAGGGCACAGGGCTGATACAAGCCCTGTACCATCCTTTAGAAATCCAACCCTATGTTTTTGTCTTGTACTGCTATTTCAAGTAGAAAAAATGTTCTTATTAAAAATCCTGAAAAAACTTTTTAGAAACCTGTTTAAGTAGAACCCATGTTGTAAGTGCAGTAGGGCAGGGATGTGGAATTATGGTCAATAACGTATTTTCCTCTTGTGTGTTTAAAGGCACTTGGCGCAAGCACCAGTGTCTAACAACACACTTGAGGTGTGCTGTTCTGAACCATAATTACACACCCTGGTGTGTCTTACTGCATACATAAGCATGACAAGGTGTGCGATTGGGGATTTATCTATGTCTCCTACAGTTTGAGAGGTATGTTGTTCAGGGTCAAATAGTGAGTAACTGGCAACCTGATCTCAAGGCCCCAGTGTTGCGCCTCACCACTGGCTCAAACTGCTTCCCTTTGGCTTGCCCTATTTCCTCCCATGACACATATTTGCTTTAGCATCATTGCTGAGCACCAACCCAGGGTGCGAGGAGAGGTGGATGGTGACTAGTTTCTTGTCCATGATCAGTGCCAAGTCCCACTTGGGGAAGGAGAGGCACTAGACCTAAAAAGCAGGGATCTCAGGTCATAAAAAATATCAGTACTGGTCCAGAACAATGAGATACTGCAATGGAAAATATAATTTCTCTCCCCGAGCTGCCCTTTTTAGGAGGCAAATAATAAGTGGTGCTGTTTAAGGATAGATGATAAGTCCCCACCAACCTCCTTTAACCCCAGAGGAACACAGAACACATCATCTCAACAATGTGTCTGTGATCCACTGTGATGAATAGGGTGTCCCAGATAATCAAACAGATGAATGGCATGTGTAACATCACTAGTTATTTGATTTTTAAACTCCTCCCCCAGTTTTCTGTGTGCACCACCCCAACACTCAGAGTAACCACAGCTGTACCCTTTCTCTAGTCTAGAGGGTGGAGAAATGCTGTGTGGCAGCTGGACAACTCACTCCCTCTCTCCACCAGGGAGCTGCACGTGCCTCCCTACCATGACCAACCTGTCTCCTACATGGGATTCTGGGACTGCATGGACCCTGTCTCCGAGGTGGCATTGCAAATGATAACTCTGAGCCCGAATTATCAACAAGTTTTGAACATTACAATACAGTGCTGTGGGGGCTTAAAAGACTGAAAAAATGTGCTGAGATATCTGTGTGGTTCTGTTGGAATGTGTGAGTATGTAGTGTGTGTTTTTTGGGCTGTAATAAGAGAAGCACGTCCCAGCATGTCACCCCGTAGGGCAGGAAAGGTTGTGACCCTGATGAGGGGTTGGAGGTAGAGCACTGAAACAAGGGGAGGCTGTTGTTATTCCCTTGAACTGGGGAAAGAGCTATTTTGAGATGACAGAATGTGACCATGTGTGTGGGGAGGGAGGAGTCCCTCTAGCCATAAAAATGCCACTAAAATGTTGTCTGGCCTTACGTTAAAGTAGTTATAGACCTCTTAAACAGACCATCCCTATCCTGGGGCATCAAAGTGCATGAAGGTTCCAACGTACTGCACTTTCTCCAGGCCCTGCCATCCCCAGCTCCTCCAACAGAGACACCTTCAATGCTGTGAACACTCCCATACTGGCTTCCCCACAGAACAGCTCTGCACTTTGATATGTACTTGCAGAAACATAATGTCCAGGATTTTCACATGGGTTGGATGCGGACGACATTCATGTTGTCTCTGCATCCCCACCCCATAGAATGCCTCCAAGTAACCCTGCTGCTGTTTTCAAAAGATGCATCCATTTGGGACAAAAGTTACAACTGGCAGTATGCAAACATTACACAAATGCAGTTTGCATAATTTTTTTCCTTCAATTATGTCTTTTTTCCCTGCAAAATTTGGATGCTGAAGAGTTCGGATGGATTTGCCATTTAAAAGTCACGATGGATGCATCTCGGTGGGCCCTTTTGAAACCCCTGCCCATGTTTATCCAATACAATGTACAAGAGAATGCATTTGTTTCATATTCAGGTTTCTTAATAAGGTTTATAACACATCTTGGTAGCCTATCCAAGAAGCCTGTATAAAGATCACTGGATTATTTATGACACCATAGTGCTTGCCATGACAACAGACTACTGTGACATCACAAACATAGCAATTGTGAAGTCTGTTGGAGACAGATGCTTTTTGAAAGGCATTATGCATAAAAATAGTAATTTAGTCATGAGAAATGGATGCACCAGTGAGTAAAGCACTCATTTACAATGGTTTCCAGTAGCACTTCAATGCAAGGCACAATTTAGTTGCAATAAGAAGATACAGGTTAAACAGCATAGCTTAGCATATTCCACACAGTCTCAACACAGCTACATTCCACATATATCTCACATAGAGATGAACTATAACACAGAAGTCATACGATATACAGCAGTACAGTATAAACTAAATAAAATGCTAATATTAAATGCATGCTGAAAATAGAAGTAGAGTAAGAATCAACATTTCACCATATGTATTCTTAGGGAATTATCTAAAGAGAAAACAGCAAATCAGTGGAGAGGTAAGGGAAATGAGGATCTAAAGTGAGGAAAGAGCTATTTTCTTTCCTCATATAAACATATGTATCCCTTATTTCTCCTTACCTCTGCTGACTTTGCTTTTTTCTTATTTAGATAATTTCTTAAGAAGATCTATGGTTGGAATGTCGATTCTTAACTATGTTTCTATTTTCAGTGTACATCTATTATTACCATTTTGTTTTTGTTTTCAGACCACGCTGAAGCAGAACCTTTTTTGACAATAAAATATATATGTATATGTTGCAAAATCTTCGTTACTGCTCCAGTTAGGGTCAAAGTGACAAAGTCAGGAACGAGGTGTTAGGGTTTCCTAACACCCCACCCTTATAAACCAGGCAGGAGAGCAGGTGCGGGTGCTCCTTGGGCTTCTAGCCTACATGCTCACCCCATTCTCAAAAAGTCTACACATCTGACCTTATTTACAGACAGAATGGGGTGAGTATGGCTCTTCCAGTAAGCCAGTTCACTCAGGGGTTCCACATGGTTTAATTTTTGGCCCGCTCTTGCTTAGCCTTTGTCTAAATACCTTCCCAAGCCTGCTCTGGCAACCTACCTCCATGCAGATGATGGGAGTTATTTTCTCTAGTCACCCTGAACCTTTATGCTTAAACAATGCCTGCAAAATAGCTTTACACAAATAGAGTCCTGGTTCTCCTTAATAAATTTATCATCAATTACAAAAGACCAAAGAAATGCTGTTTGCAAACCACCAGAATAAACATAAAGGACTGTCACTAAACATCCGATATAGTCAACTCGTCTACTTGGGCAGGTTAGAGTTTTAAATACTCGGGATCACCTTAGACTCCTCCCTCTCCTACCAAGAACATATTAATCTAGTTTGCAAAGCAGTAAATACCAGAATTGATCCCTCTACAGTCATAGGAGCTGCCTGACAAACCACGCCTCTGCCTGGCTGTCACTAGTTCCATTTTATCACTAGTGGATTATGGTATAGTAATCTATGAATCACATCTGACACTGCTCTTAAAAGAATAATAATCTCCTCAATAAAGCAGATTGCTTCACAACAAGAGCACCAAAGCTGACCCATACCTGCAATCTTTACAGTAAAGTGAACTGGCTAACATTAAGGGTAGGGTAGGCTAGATTGTCACACCTGCCTGTTGACCAAGAAGCTTACCACCTCACTCTCCTCCCTTGGCTCAGCAGCTCATCTCCTGCCCCTACCCCTCATTCTATTAGGAGCTCTGATAAGGCCCTTTACCTAGTCCTTTGTATAAGACATTCCTAGGGCAGCGAGCGTTTCTTCCACAGGGCCCCTGTCCTGCTCAGTGGCCTGCCTCCTCTGGTTTCTCTCACAGTTAAATTGGGCCCCTTTAAAACTAATCTTCACCAGTACCTACTCTGTGAATAGTTATGACTGCTCCTAGCCTTTACTGGTCAATCTGGGACTGCTCATGCCTTGTCTCTCATCCTCACCCTGCTCCTCCCCACCTTATCTTGGTCTAATTTCTCCTCCCCACTCTGTTCCCTCCTGCCTTTTACTCATCCTTTGCCTGCACTCTTCCTATTCCTCCTTTCTACACCTTACACCCTCTACTCAACTTTTCTCCCTCCTCTCCCCTAGCTGTCTCACAACTCTTCTTAACTGACTCTTTCTGGTCTCTCTTTCTTTCTTAATTTCCTATCTGTTTACTCAGTTAGCTAGCACTGCCTGCACTAAGTTTGTTTCATTATCATGTACTCAGCCCTCAGTTATGATGTACTTATGTATAGTGCACTGCATTACTTTTATACGCCTATCCTATGTGTTATGTACTGTATTAATTTCTTGTAATGTTTCGTATGTTGTCTAGTTTAAATCTGCCGCCATGTTTGTTTTTGCCATGCACTCCCCTCATTTATGATGCACTTATATATAATGTACTGTTTTATTAGTATAATCGTATCCTATGTATAATGTACTGTATTAATCTCCTGTCATTTTTGTATAACCTGTTTGTAAATCTGATGTGGAGCCTTTGCAAAAGAGTTTTTGACTCAAAGGGTTGTCATTCCAAACTTCAATAAAAATACAAATAAATCAGAAGCCCAGGACACAGCCTACACCTACTCTCCTGTCTGGTTTGTAAAGGTGGGTGTTAGAGAACCCTAGTGCCTCATTTCCCAACTTTTGCCACTCTGATCCTAACTGGAGCATTAATGAAGTTTTTGCAACTTATTTCCTTACTTTTTGAGATAGTATAATAGTATCTTTATTTTACTGTAGGAGCGTAGTGTCCTTTGAATCCTGCGCTCCCATCCCACTGTATATGCATATATGTATGTAGCTGTGAAGGCACAGGGTCATCTGGGCCCTGCACTTCCATGTATAGGACAACAGTGACCATATTGTCAGCATAGCCACCTTATTACTCACCTCATGTACCCGGTACAAAATTTTCAAATTTTGCCGAACCATAATTAAACGCAACTGCAACACCATTCCATGCCACAGGTGTGAAAACACATTTTGGCCAGGATTTGAAAATGACAGCTGTGGCATACATGAGGTGGGGTAACAAGAAGGCTATGTTGAAAATCCTGGGTCAAAATATTTAATATTTCCAAATTTACGAGCGGTGTAGCAAATTGCAACAAATGGTCACAAGTTTGACATTGTTTTCATATTTTGACCCCAAATTCTCAATATAATCTTCTTATGACCCCACCTCTATAAACCCCATATGTCAAATTTTTAAATCTGTGCCAAATGCTATTCCACCTACAGGTGCGAAAACACATTGTGGACAGGATGTGAAAATGACAGCTGTAATGTTCATGAGGTAGTGTGAAAAATGGTAGTGTTAGAAAACTTGGACTCAAAATGTTGAAAATTACCAAAGTCATGCGTGTGCATGAAAAATTTCAATGAACACTCATGACTCAGCCATTTTAAAACTTTTTTTCAACATTTTCAACATGGCTTTTGGGACCCCATCTCATGAACACTGGCACTCACTGTCATTTTCTTAATCATGCCCAAAGGTGATTTCACACAGCAACTGCAAAATCACCTTCTGTGCCTGATTAACGGAATGATAGTGTTAGTGTTCGTGGAGGTGGGGTCCCAAACAGGCCATGTTGAAAATTTGGTGAAAAATTCCAAAAATGGCAAAAGATATGAACATAAGTTCAAAATGTCACTGAAATACATTGTACAGCACTTACCTTGATTCCTCAGTTCACAGTTTGACTTTGAAAAGTGCAGACGTGTTCTGGTCCACAGAAGATGACAGCCTATGGCCTCCATAGATACGTATAGGGTAAGAGGTGTGTATGGGGTGTTGGGTGCTCAGTAGGAGGGTATGGATGGGGAGGGGACGATGGGTAAAAGGAGGCGACTGTTTTCTTTTTTCAGGTTTAAAACAAACAAAAAGACATTCAGGGACTGTTTTCTTGTTACAGAGTTGCTCAATAAATATTTTGGGACACTAGAGGTGGGCTTCCAGTGTGCCACACTGCTGGGGGTCTACAAACAGCAGTGCAGCAACCAGGTGTGAGGAAGGGTACTATGCATGGCAATGGGAACTGCGCGCTAGCCCATGTGTTTTTACTGCCTGTGCGCGATACCATCACGGTACAGACTGTCAGGAGTGCAGAGAAGAAGTTGGCCTCTGCTAGCCTGGCAAGGACAGGTATACTGCACCTGATCTGCTGCATTGCTTAGAAATCACTGCTGCATGCCACATACCTCCTCGGAATGGCAAACACTGGATGCCACTGCTGCTGAATGTCAAAAACTGGGCATGTCTTCAGGGAACAGTGTGCTTGTGACCATTCACAAAACATGCTGCTGGATTACAATACGTTCAATAACAACTTTGCCATAGTCATAACACTGTGCTTACCAGCTTTGACATAGTCATAACACTGCATCTGTAGTCCACTAAGTGTAAGACCTGAGTACAGCAACTGCAAACACCAGACAGAAGTGGTGAGGACTGTGAAACAACTGGGAAAGTTTTGAATGAACTGTGCAGCTCTGACCACTCAGAGGATACGCGCTGTCTTGCAATACAATGTGAGTAACAGGTGAAATGTCACACAACTGAGAACTGTATCACTGAACTGTGTGCCTGCCACAAATCACACTGTGCCCATATAAAGGGAATAATCTGTCAAAGGAGGTGCAGCACATTCAGGGCTGTCAGCTCCTCTTAACGCAGAACAGAAGTAGCTTGGCTGTACTGGGTGACATTGTTTGGTGACTCTGGAGCCATTGATGCTGTTTCTCCATCCAGTGTTAGTTGATGAGCTCTAATACTGCCTCTGCAGTGTTGCTAAGCATGAGAACACCCAGAACAATTACCGTTTTAAAAACCTCATTGCCTAACAAAACACATCCCCTTTATTTTTTCCCAGTAACACCTTACTTTTTCTGTCTCTCTCTCTTTGTGTAGCTGCACAGTTGACTTGCTGAGCTAATACAGACAGAACAGGCTGACAAAAACATGGACTACCTCTCTCACTCTCTCTCTGTAGCTGCACGGCTGACTTGCTGCACTAATATGAACACAATGGGTGGCAAAGACATGAAGTATAGCAGTCTTGCATGGCTCCAGAGTTACCCACCCTCAGGGTTTATCCTGCTGAGTTGCAAAGGGTACCTTAATTTTAATTACTTCAGGATGCAATCTGACAGAGCAGGAGAGCCGCAGATCAAATAGGATCTGGGGCTACAGTAAACGAATAGGGAAATGGCAGACTAGGTAGGTCGATGGTCCTTATCTGCTGACAGATTTTATATTTCTATGTAATGATCAAACATTAACAGAAACCAATCTCCGCTCTCTGGGCTCTAATTATCAAATAATATGGTGTTACTGGGATGGGTTACAAACTCTATGTAGATCCGCTTGAATGCTGTTTGTCACGGCTATGTGATAAACAGAGACCATCCAGCCACACTAACGGCACACAAAGCACTAGAGGGTAAATTTATTGAGCAAAGGCAGAGTGACAGTAGGACAGAAGAGATGAACTGCAGCCGGCAACAGGAGTTAAGCTGCAGAATTAAATGCAATCCGCCATCCTCATACAGAGAACACGGGAGAAGGCTCCTCTCGTAAGCTGGGCACCCAGGATTTCGGTGCCAAGAAAAAGTATTTCTGGTCCTAATTGTAAAACAAACACCAGGATCTAACTAAATGAGGTTTGCCTAGGTTCTGATGTTTGTTTGCTATAATTACATTTTTATGTAATTTCCATGTTTTTACTTGGTGGAAGAAAAAGATGGTGGCTCAAGAAAAGGATTTTTGTTCATGAAAAAGATTTATTCTCATGATAAAGGAATAGGTCTTACGAGAAAGAATCCTTTTTGCAAGGTCAGTCTATGGTCGAACTTTAGCCCTATAATTTCGACAGGAGAATTCCCACTGAAGACAATTGGAACTTAAAAATTTAATAACTTTGCAACAGATTAATATTTTTTACCAGACTAAGCATGGCAGTTCTGTTACCCAAGCTGGTTGTACCATAAAAATACACCAAAACTCCACACTGTGTGGATACAAGGCATGAGGAAAAACTGCAAAAAGAGAGTGATTTTAAGATTTTAGCACTATCTGGATCTCAGAAGCCATACATCTGCCCAGAAATAAACTTGCCACATCAAGAGATCTACCCCATGTGATAGCGTATGCCAAATTTTGTGCAAATCCATTGATCAGTTGCAGTTATTAAAGTGCAACATTTGAGGTTTAACATTAAACATGCTATTCAACCTAACTACAGGGTACCCACCATGCCCCTCACGACATAAAACACATGGTTGGCTTTTTCCCATAGGAACCATGATTGTGTATTTCCCTGTATACCTCCAGAGGTATACAGCTGTAACCTCCCAATTAAGGCTCTACTATATAATGAGGTGAAAAGAAACTCCCCCAGTCCAGGAGCAACCTCCTCCAACACCCTTACAGCCATGTTTGTAGGCAATCTCTCCTGCTTCACCCCCAACCCCACCTGATGCTCTTTACATAAAACAAAAAGTCTGAGGCAGACTGCCGGAACACATAAGAACTCCCTCACTACTTACCAGCCACCTTCCCCTCAGAGCTCTAGCTCTCTTGCACACTGCTACTGCTGAATCACTTCTACTTACAGGCCCAGTGGCTGCCCCTGCTCTCTGATCACAAACCATCCTCCTGACCTCTAATGCCACTCACACCACCACCAACACACCACATCACTGCAACCCATGATCCAACCAACAATCTAGAGGACAACCATCTGGGATACGTCCCCTTTAAAGGGGAACCCTACACTATGAGAAAAGAAAGGGCCAAAAGATAGTCCATTACCTAAAGTCCATTTCACTATAGAAACAAATGTGGCAAAACAAGGAAAACCTGAAAATGGCGCCAACTCACTAGTAAACCGAATTCGCCTAGACACACTTGGAAATTACTTTTTAAATGGGTTACCACTAAAAACAGTGGACAATGAAAATATCTGGTTGTAACTATTAATTCAGAATTTGCCACCACCAGTCAGTGTAGAAAAACACCCTATTGGCTAACAGACTAATCAGGTCCATACAAAAATTCTTTGTGTCCAGATCCGAAAATGTATTATTCCTTTGTACAAACTTACATCAGAACACATCTTGATTATGCAGTATCTTCTGGTCACCCTATTTGAAAGAGACATACATCTGCTGGATAGTGTACAAAGGCAGGTTACTCAACTGGTTCCAAGACTTAAAGGGATGCGGTATAAGAATAGAATAAAGGCACTTAAAACCTACAAGATTTAGAACTCCGAAGACAAAGGAGTGACTTACTTATGCTGTTCAATGTCCTTCAGAACAGTGAATTAATCAGGCAATTCAATCTTTTATTCAGATCAAAGCCAATTAACTTGAGATCACTTTAAATAATGGTTAAGAGTTCACCAAACAATTACAAATAAGTGGGATAACTACTTCACTATCCATGTCTGTAGACTTGGAATTACTTGCCACAATATCTGGTTGGCATCGACAAATTTGATAGATTCAAGACTGAACTAGATAACTATCTTTGGGACACAGCACTATTCACCCACTAGGAGTAGGAGGTAGTCTCGATGGGCCTAGTGCCTTCTTTACCTTATGATCATGAGAAACCATGAGGAGGCCAATAAAATAAAACAGGGTGTATTATATAGAACAAATTATATATATATATATATATTTATTTATTTATTTATTTAAAATTTGATGACCGGAAAGGCACGCTGAGCCGAGGCTCGTTTCAGGTGTGACCGGTACAGTTTGTACAGGAGTATCAAGAGTAACAGTAGGTACAGGCAGTAATCACAGTCATTATTATGTGGCATACAAGGCCATATACTATCTCAGGGGCTAACTTAGATAACAAACCCACTCACCCTTCAGCCTTGTGGCCTTATTATCTAATTAACCCCTAGTAGGTATATTTTTTTGTATACCACACATACCCATAATTTACTCTCTCTCACCATATATATATATATATATATATATATATATATATTTATAAAATGGAGATAATTATATCCTCCAACTCCAAACTTCTGATTGTATAAAACACATCACATCACCATGCGATATCAGAGCGCGATCGATACCTCCACTTTTAACCCCTCAAAACAAATTTGACATTTTATAAGATAGATAAACCACTCTGAAGGTGTGCGGTCGTGTTTCGATATATGCACACCTTGGGTGGTTGACGACTTCGCTTAACGCATACCAAGGTGTGCGATAGTAGAGTGACTGCACACCAGAGTGGTTTATCTATTACATATATCTCTATATGTAACTTGCAGGGGCTTACCTGACATGCCTCCTGCTTTATCGGTGCTCTGTTTCCTTAGCGCCGCCTGCTCTCAGCCCAGGTTCCCGATGGCCTCCTAAGTCTCAATCCAGCCCCAAGGTGTTTTATTATTTGTGAATTAGGGCTGGAGGAGCTAAAGCAATGAAGCTGCTGACTTGTTTCTGCACCACACTGCAGTCTGATGGTCCGTGCATGCACTGGAGTAATATTCTTGGTTTTTGGCCATTGCTGTGGCCAACTGGAGGATTCAGGGAAGGTCCCATCTCTTTGTTTAGCTAATTGGGGACCTGAGACCAGAAGGAAGAGAACAAAGAGCAGCAACAACGGTGTCATGGGCGAGCCAATAGCGCTCAGATTGGGGAAGCCTCATGAGTATTAATGAGGCCAGTGGAATTTGTAAGAGCAAGCCTGTTCCTATACTTGGGGGCAGTACAAAATGGTGCTAGTGGACAGGCAAGAGGTTAGTTTCAATGTTAAATATTGTAAATGTTACAAAGGGCAAAGGACTGCTACCTAAGCTGTAGGGGAGTAAAATGGTTTACTGTGGCTGCATCAGGACATGAAAGTTGGGACTGCTGGTGAAACTGTGTGGATTGTGTGGGGAGCAGCCATATTATGACAGTATGACCTCTAATGGACAGCCAGTCAGCTAACTAGACATCTAAAACTGTGGGAGAGAGTGCTCATGGAGGAGATATGAACTATTTTCAGGTGCAAGAGATTTTCCCAATCAATAATCAAAGAGGGGCTTATGGTTGTGATTGATGACTGAAACCAACTAATTAGAGGGCAGTATTCTTGTAGAAATCCCAGGGCATTGGGCAGTTGAGTCAGTCTGTTCTGGGCTCTGATTGAGTCAAGAGAGCTTAGTGCAGTGTGGGGAAAAGTCTAAGGTTTTAGGGTTTATATGGAGTATTTCTGAGGATCAAGTGACAGAATTTTACTGTTGGAAGGAACTGTGCACCTTTGCTGAACAGACCAGGTATCTGGTGAATATTTCTGGTTTTGAGGAGAAACATTTGCTGCAGAGAGCCTGCATCAGTGGGACTGAGAGAAACTCTTAAGCTGAGAAAGATACTTTCGAAACCGTGTGTGTACCAGAGCCAAAGTGGATGGTGTTTGAATTGGACAGACTGTAAAAGGAAAGAGGTGAGTAGGTGTCCCTGCTTTCAGGAACCTGTTGCTGCTGCTAAAACAAGAACTGGCAGAGCCACTAGACTGTGAATGCATTAACTAGATAAGGGTGTTTCATGATAACATAAACATTGAATTGCTGTTGCATACACTAACTGAATCAAAGTACGGTACATTGAAAAAGGGCAGATTTAAAAATATTGCCACCGACTGTATTACAGTTACCTATAAGTTACACATTTTATTCTGTGCACTGTTATAGCAATCGCTCTCAACAGAACCAGGCCATCATATACATGAAGGTACTGGTACCTTAACTGAAAAATACTGCTGAGACAACTATATATGTTGTGACAAGGCAGAAGATAAACACAATGTTGAGATGTTTTTGAAGACATTTGATGTGTTTAATTGATTTTTTCAGAGATTGCTGTACAGTTCATATACATAATTCAGATAACATAAAAGTGCATATACCAAATGTCAATGTAAGTCTTACACATTTCATTACAAGTTGTTCTCTTGAAGGAAGATATTACTGTATAAGGCCTAAAATGGGCATCAGGTATAAAGTAAACTGGGGTAAGTGTGTTATTGAGGGTATTCCATAGATTATCTTTTATTGCTGCTCCACCCCAGGTACACACAATATGAAAATCAACAACCCCCTGATATAAAGCAACAGGAATTAGTTATTACAAGGACAGAAAAGAAGCAGGAGACTGAGTAAGTGGTAGACAAGCATGAGTATGGTAAGTCAAATAACATTTCAAAAAGTCTCACTATTATAATTCATTTTTACAAATGCATCTGCACAGTTGACAGTTTTGTAAAACAATAATACAATGGGAGTTATTCCACATATGTGCAAAGGTGCCAACGTGCAGGTGGAGGGATTTGAGGCCTAGATGCACCAGTCAGCCCTGCTTCTGAGTCAGAAGATCATGGCAGAGAGGCAGAGGTACTGAGGGTTCCATCGATAGCTGTTGAAGCAGAGGACACCAAATCTGATGAAGCCAAGAGAGGCTATTAGAATTGCGAGAGCCCCTTCTGCCTGTAGTTTCAGGAGGAATCCTCTGAAGCACTGAGAAGGGAGGAAAGGCATACAAGAACCTCCTTTGTCCAGCACAGAGACAGTGCATCTCACCAGAAAACACCATGCCTGGGAATGAGCCAGCAACAATTGGGTAGTTTTATGCTGGCTAGGGAGATCAAGAGGTCTATCTCTGCCAACCCCATAGGCCTACTAAGCTTTCAACCACCTCTTGATTTAGCTCCCACTCATGAGTCCTGACAGTGGTGTGGCTGAGACCTCTGCCAGGATGTTGCTGATGCCCGGCACATGGACAGCAGTCAGGCAGAGGTCATGCTGGACTGCCCATACCACACTCTCATTGCCTCCAGGCATAGAGGGTATGAGCGACTGCCTCCTGTTTTTTCAGGTACCAGACCACAGGCATATTGTCAGTCTGAATCAGAAGTGTTCCCGGACATAGAAGAGGGTGGAAGGCCTGGAGGCCATACAGTACTGCCCTCATTTCTAACACATTGATGTGTAGAGATGCTTCCAGCTGAGACCATGTTCCTTGAGTCTAATTGTCTCCTTGCGGGCCCCCAGCCTTGACATGAAGCATCCATTTTAAGGGCATGGTATGAGTAGGGGGTTGAAATAGGAACCCCGTGGAGAGATTGGACAACTCCTGCCACCAAAGAAGATCCTTCTTCATGTACCCAATCACTAGGACTCTGTGGTCCAGGTTGTCCAGACGCTGATCTCATTGGACATGAAGAGTCCATTGGGTCACCTTACGTATGCAGTTTGGCTAGAGGAACTACAGGATCACAGCTGCCATCATCCTGAGAAGATGGAGGACCGCATTACTAAAATTGTTCACAAAGCAGGAGAAAACATTGATGTCCTAGTACACATAGGGACTATCGATTCACCAGCCGGTCAGTTGTGAGACCAGGAACACCTGACCAGGCTGGGTGACAAACTGTCATCTATTTCCGTCTGCATCTCCTCTCTGAGATCCTGCCAGTCTGGGAGAGGGGAGCAGATGGACAGAAGGTCAGAGAAGGGGATAGGGGCTAAACACGTGGCTCAAGGGCTGGTGCCAGGAAAAGGACACAGATTTGTAGGGAACTGGCAACAGTTCTGGGAGGAAAGTTCTTTAATTTGATGGACTGCATCTGACTAAGGAGGGAGTCAGTGCATTGGGGCAGAAGTTTGATGTCTTTGCAGAACATTTAAACTAGCAAATGGGGAGAGGGGTGGCACCCATCCACGTCGAATGGGAAGAACACCCTCCCCTCAGCTAGTGGTCAAACAGAGATTCAGCATGTTTGCAGTTCATTTTGCATCACCAGGTAAGAAAAAGGTTTGTCTCCCATATGACACACAGGGTAATGCCAAACCTCACCCAACAACTAACACACCAAAATCTGGCCAATGGAAAATCATGTACACAATGCTCACAGCCTGGGAAATAAGATCCCAGACCTGCAGGCAATAATGTCAGAGGCTAAACTGGACATAGTAGCAATTAGTGAGCGTGGTTTACCAGTAACTGCACTTGGGAGACTTCAGTACCTGGCTATGTGTATTGTTCAGAAGAGACCGAGGTGCAAAAAGGGGAGGAGGGCCCTGTATGTCAATGAAAATATAAAAGCTACAGAAATTCAGAATACATAAGGAGCCAGAAGAACTGTGGGTCACCCTGGAAACAGGAAATGGGACAGCCATAAGAACTGGGTTGTCTACAGGCCCCAGACCAGGGGAGGACATAGACACATTACTGTTAGAAGATATACAAACATGACAGCTAATGGGAGGTTCTGATAATGGGAGACTTCAACATGCCGGATACAGATTGGTCACCAGCAGGAACATCTGCCAGAACTAGACACATAGTGGATTCTCTGCAGGGGAGGGCCTCAAACAACTGGTACAGCAACCCACAAGAGACAGGGCTATCCTAGATCTAGTACTGACTAACAAGGAAGGGATCACAGATCTCCAGGTAGAAGGTCACCTGGGGGCCAGTGACCATCATATGGTATGGTTCAATTTGGCTACTACATCTAAATCATCCCATTCCAAGGCAAAAATATGGGACTTCAGAGGAGCTGACTTTGATAAGATGGCCAACAGAGTTAAGCTAGCCCTGGCAAAAAGAAACACAGGTGAGGGGTTACAGGCAAAGTGGGCAGCATTAAGGATGCAATACTTGAAGCAACATCCCATTGTGTTAGACAGAAAAGGAAGTGAAAAGAAGAAGGAAACCACTTTGGTTCTCAAATACAGTAGCAGAAAGGTCAGAGCCAAAAGGCTGGCCTTCAGGAAATATAAGAACACAGCGGATGAATATAGGGAGGCATACCAAACTGCCCTAAGGGAAGCAGGGAAGGCAGTAAGGCAGGCAAAGTCCCAAACTGAGGAAACACTAGCACGAATAGTAAAAGAAGGTGACAAGACTTTCTATAGATACATTAGTGAAAGGAGAAAGTCCAGAGGGGTCAAGCTGTTTAATGGAGAAAAGGGCATGTGAGGAGGAGACCCTGTAAAGGCATCTATCCTAAATAGCTACTTTTGCTCAATATTTACTGAAGAGAAGGTAGGCAGGGCCCACAGCTCAGCATCATGGACACGGGGAGGGAGGAGGTGAGCACTACTCCTTCACAAACAAAGGGTCCTACAAGAGCTTCAAGCTCAGGGTGGATAAGGCAATGGGACCTGATGGCATACATCCCAGGGTACTTAAGGAGCTAAAGGTGGAACTAGCAGAGCCATTAGCAGAACTGTTTAGTGAGTCTCTGAGCACAGGAGAGGTCCCAGAAGACTGGAGAAGGGCTCATGTGATCCCGCCCACAAGAGTGGTAGCAGGAGGAGGCGGGAACTACAGACCAGTCAGTCTTACCTCTGTAGTGGGTAGATTATGGAGGCACTCTTAAGGAAAGGATAGTGCAACACCTGCAATCCATAGGGCACAGGATCCAAGACAGCATAGGTTTACAAAAGGACGGTCCTGTCAAACTAATCTCATAGATTTCTTTGACTGGGTAACCAGAGTGATGGACCAAGGGGAGCAGTTGATGTTGCCTACCTTGACTTTAGCAAAGCTTTTGACACTGTTCCACATAAAGATTGATAAATAAGCTGGGTAGACTCAGGTGGGTCAGAAGTTGGTCAACTGGGTGGCAAACTGGTTGACAGGCAGAAAACAGAGAGTGGTGGTAAATGGTATACAATCAGAAGAGATGCAAGTCACAAGTGGGGTACCTCAGGGATCAGTCCTGGGGCCAGTCCTCTTCAACATCTTCATTAGTGACCTTAGATGGACTAGAGGGTAAAGCTTTTCTGTTTGCAGATGACACCAAGATCTGCAACAGAGTAGATGATCCAGATGGGGTGGGCAGAATGAGAAGAGATCTGGATAGACTAGCAAAATGGTCGAAGAGTGGCAACTGGGATTTAATGCAAAGAAGTGCAAAATCATGCACATAGGAAGAGAAACCTGAAGCCACCTATAGGCTGGGAGGAGTTGCTAGCAGTCACAAAGAAGAAAGAGACTTAGGCATCATCATCACTGATGACCTGAAATCATCCACAGACCTCTAATGCAGTAGGTAAGGCTAGGAGGGTGTTAAGGTGTATTAGTAGGGTATCATGTTGTAAGAGGGAGGTATTAATCCTCTTTACACGACACTGGTTAGGCCCCACCTGGAGTACTGCGGCAGTATTGGAGGCCACCACTTCACAAGGACATTAACCAAACTGAGGCAGTCCAGAGAAGGGCAACCAAATAGTGGCAGGGACTGCATCAGACATATGAGGACAGATTAACAGAGCTCTATGTATACCCTTGAGCAAAGGAGGGAGAGAGGTGATATGATCGAGGCATTCAAACACCTAAAGGGCATTAACAAGGTGAAAGAGTCTCAACATGTTTAAATATAAGAAAAATAGCAGGACAAGAGGACACAGCATGAGATTAGAGTAATGATGGGGAATGTGGAGAAATTTTTCACAGAAAGAGTGGTGGATGGCTGGAATGGCTTACCACAAGAAGTGGTGGCTATGAATAGTGCAGGGCTTCAAACATCATTGGATACGCATAAGGGAGCAACACAATGACTATGAATAGCTAGGCCACTGACAGAGCAAGGCCAATGGCACATTTGTAAGGTAGAAAAGAAATGGGCAGACTGGATGGGCCTTGTGTCCTTATCTGCCATCAGCTTCTATGTTTCTATGTTCAGGCTGTGGTCCAGCTTGAGCTGGCCACTAATCTGCCCTGTTCCTGCATGGTCTCTACTCTGTCCAATGGGAGGAAGGCCCTGCCTGACTGTATCCAGTACCACCCCAAATGAACTGTAGGCACTGGGAGGGAGAGATGGGACCTGGGATAGTTGACTGTTATTCAAGTCTGGAAAAGAGTTCCAGGTGAAGGAGAGTGACTCACCCCAGATTGCTCTGTGATGGACCAACAGAAGCCAATCATCCAGATACAGACAATTAGATCCCTCTGAGGCATAGGGCTGCAGCTACCCTGCTAGACACTTGGTAAAACCTGAGGTGCTGAGGATAGCCAAAAGGGAGAGCCTTGAACTGGTAATGTTCCCTGAAAGGCAAACTGCAGAAAGTGGCGGGCCTGGAAGACAGGTATGTGCAGGTAGGCATCCTCGCATATCCAGTACACAAAGCCAATGGCTCTTGTGGAGCAGGGTAGAAGTCCCTGGATGGTGAGCATACAGATCCTCTTGTACTCAACATACAGGCGGAGCATGCTGAGGTCCAAGATGGATCTTAGGTCACCCTTCTTTTGGGCACTAGGAAGAAATGAAAGTAGTACCTTCCTATTCTCTGCCAGAGCCACGGGCCTATGGCTGACTTTGCAGAAGAGCCTGATCTCGTTCCCTGTCAGAGAGAGGTGCCTTGGAAAACAATGGAGAGGCCTGGGGTCATCCAGAGACCTGTCTAGGAACCTATGGTGTAACCTCTTGCTATTAACTGAAGAACTCAAAGTCCATGGTTGTATCCTGTGACCCCAGAAGGTGAAGGGCAAACTTCTTCACCACTGGTTCTCCTAAAGGATCTGTAGGAGGCAGAGGGATCCCTACAAGTCAGGAGGCTGAGATGAGGAGTCAGCAGCTCCTCCGGGAGCTCTAGACTTGGCAGGGGAGTAGGGGTTCCTGATGCTGGATACCAGCATTTGGCCTGGCCTTTGCAGGGGCCCTTTGGTCTGGCATTCCTGTTACTAAAGAAAAGACTGTTTGCCTTTGTAACCCTCTCAGTACATGAAGTGAACACTGAGGATGGATTTAACTTTGGTCCTACATTTCAGTGATAATGTCCTTAGTTAGCATTACCTCTGAGTAACACAGATCCCCTGAAAGGGCATCTAATATGGAGTTCTAGATGTCTTGTGCCAGGCTAGCAATCCTGAGCCACGAATGTTGCCTAATGCAGACAGCAGTGACTGTGGTGCGAAACAACTGGAGTCTACTGTGTCATAAGTGGCCTGAGGGCATGATGACGGAAGATTTTAACCACTCTCACAGTCTTGGTAATCTTGGCCTTAAGCTCTGGTCCTGGATAGCTTCTATCTTTGACTCGAGTGAGGCCAGGGAAGATTTCTGATAGAAACCATATGAGCCACATAATTAAGGCACCTGAGGGCTCAAGTAGAGGAAGAATGGATCTTACGACTGAAATTGTACAGCTGCTTACACTCCTTATCAGGAGGAGACATGCTCAAAAGTTAGGCTTAGAGGACTGGTCATGGACAAGTACGATAACCGAGTCTGCATTAGGATGGCCAGTAGTGTGTGACCCCATCTGGGAGTGGTACATCCTGTCTGTGTTTTTGAGACAGCCAGAATGGAAGAAGGCTGTTGCCAGATAGTGAACGTCCGTCTTCATGGGGGCCCAGTCCAAGGCAGTATGGGTATAGCAACTGTGTCAGTCATGTCTAGATGCTCTGCAAGCCTTTTCCATTTTGGATCCTGTTCCTGAATAGCCCAGTCACAGGTATTTTGTATAGTTATGAGGAATTCTGCAAAGAAAAGGCCACTCTGGAGGGACTCGGGGAATCCTTAGGCTGAGGCTCTATAGGTATATGCATACCAGTGCAAGAGTGCCTGCTGGGAGTCTGAACCCATTTTGGAGGAGTGTCCTGGGTTTTATCCATGACCTGGTCTCTAGAGGAACCTTCTCCAGAAAAGTGGGAATCCACAGGAGAGGCTTATCTTGGGGGTTGGAAAGGAGGAAGGAGTAGAGGCCGCCACTGGTTTCTGATGATCAGTCTCAAGGTCTGTTGGTCTCTCCTCCTAAATCAGGGTCTGCAACACTGTCTGGATATCAACCTGAGGCTGCTGTTGAGGCAGAGTCTGAGGCTGAGGAGGAGGAGGTGGTGGTGAGGAGGAGGAGGAGGCCGGTATAATGGATAGCCCGGTGTCTGATATAGAGGGTATTCATGAGACTGATAGGAGTAGGGAAAGCCAGAAAGAGCATACCCTTGATTAGACATATCCTGGCATCTGGTACCTCGGTACATAATGGGGTTGATGACCAGGCATTGGATACCCTGGCAAGGGTACATTGGCATTGTGGGGCAGATAGCCTGGAACATTACCCAGGTCCAGCTGGTGGCAGAACTGAAGGCCTGGCAGGAGGAGGGCTAAAGGCCCAGCAGGAGGTCCAAAGGACCAGGCATCAGCCCCATAGGGACATTCAAAAGGGCTGGCACTGGATCAGGCACAGGAATGCCCGGCACTGGAAGATTCTGTGCCTGAGGGCCTGATGGAAGGCTGTTCAGCATTTGAGGACTGGCCAGAGTGCCAGATATACCCTGACCGATGAAGGGTCACATGGCAAGGGTCACTGGTGTCAGAGTCTGAGTAGAACCTGGCAGAAGACCCACCATTGTCTGAGGAGAAGGAGTCCAAGATGGTGGAACCTGGTTGCCCAAAGGGCTTGGACTGAGGAGGTCCCAATGAAAGGTCCCGGAGGAATTAACAACAGGCCCAGTGGGCAAATCAGGAAGAGATTGACCCGGCAAGGAGGGAGAATCTCCAGATTAGTGCCCACCTCAGGCAGGCATGCCCAGAGGGTCCGGTTGTTTCAGTAGGTGAGGAACCCTCAAATGACTATTGCATGTCCTGCAGCTTGCTCAGCTCGATGCTGGGAGTATATTGTGACCCGATGGGAGGCCTCAGCTTTGCAGTCCTTAGAGGAACCAGGGGAGCGACTTATCAGCCGAGGCAGTGCAGATGTCAGAAGAGCTAATGTCGACCATATCAGCCTGGGCTTGCAGATAACAGCAGAGTTGGAGTCCAGTTTACGGCTGTGACCATGTGCTCTCAGTGGGGCTGGGGAGCAACATATTGACCTGGCTGCTGATAGACCCTGAAGAAGATATGGGCCTAAGGAACACAATAGGGTTCCATCGTTCTAGAAGATGTCCGACTGCACCGTGAGTAAAGCAGGCAGGAGACCTGGTCTGATCCACGAAGCGGTAGGAGACTGGCAATGTGGTGCTTACTGAAGTGAAGGCCCTCTGGTGTCAGTGGTGTGCAATGGTCATGCCAAGTGAATAGAGACCTATCCCGTGTCTGTGCCCTCCTTGTCCTTTTTTTTTTCTTTTGAGTTCTGGCATTGGAGAAAGATTCTTCTCACAGATTCTGCAGCTCCTTTTCCGTTAAAGCTAGGCACTTCTTCAGCAATTGGGCTTCACTCTTTTCTGGTGCCTAATCCGTGTGACCTGGTTGAAGGATTGGCAAGGTGCACAATCCCTGGCCCGTGTTTGGGGCTGTGGCAGATCAGACAGCGGAAATGCTAGTCAGCATGCAGGATCTGGGTGCTGTAGTGGTTCATGTCTTCTTTTCAATGCATCACCCAACTGTTCATGTTCCTGAACTGTACCTCCAACTACAGTATATCCCATGCTGTAAATTTGTCACTGTTACTTATTTGCTTCCCCTTTCTTCTGTTTATCCCTCAAGATCTCTGTATAAGACCTGTTTATTTTAGACTTGTTTATGCTGTATTTTACTATGTAATTGTTGGACTTGGTGTTCTGTTCTCTTTTTATGCTAAACTGGACATTTGTGTAAATGGCCATGTTCTCACATACCTTTCAGTATAAAATAAAGACTGATTGATTAAAACTGGATTGACAGACCTGAACCACAGCAGTTCTATAAAATCCAAACTGGCCATACTAGGTGCGACTTGCACAAGTACTGCTGGTCCGGTCACTCTGGCTGCACTGTTTGGTCTGACTTTTACATATCTGGTCTGCTCCTGGAAGTCTTTTTTCAACCCTTCCTTGGCATGGTTAAAATGGAACTGTCAGGACCAGACAAGATAGATAAGCCAGACCAGATCATCTGGATGAGTGGATCAGCAATATTTGCTAAGCTGTGCCCAGTCCAGATTTTCAGCTCTGGTCCGGGTCGTGATCTGAGTTCTATACCACTGCATGTGGCTTAGTGATATATTGTACAGATGGATGCAGAGTCTAACCCATTGAAGGCTGAAGTTTCAGAAAACCATTATGCAAAAATCAAGACTCACTCCCTCACCCCAGTCACAATTAATCCTCTGCCAAAGTCATACTTAAATACTGGTGCCTCTACATCCATACCACTAAGCTTTTAATGCCAACATGCCTCTTCTGCTGCTATAGGCTCCCCATCCATGAAGTCCCATTCTACTTGTGTCAGGCCCCCCAACCAGGTAATTGTCCACGGAGCAGCTCTTTACACCATATTAACTAAATTACTGCTAAACTCCTTATTATTTAAAATTGTATTGAGAAATTTTGTTTTAGTATATTCATGGTCAGGAAAATGAATTTGTAAAAGAAACCAAAACCACCATTTATCAGTTCATTGAATCACAGTACAGCATGTTATGAATTTATCAGATTCTATGTGTAACCTACAGTAAGTCAAACAAAAATTAGACACACAAATGCCTTCCTATTTGCAAGTGAAGCAAATGGGGTTACTGTCATTCAGTTATAAACACCTATAGTCACACATTGCAAGCTAAGAACATTCAGTAGAATATTAACAGTAGCCCAGAACTGCCTGTCTGAGAATGAAGTTGGTGTATTATTTGAAAAAAGCAACACTGGGACTCTTGCTGAGCAATGTCCTGTGAAGTAGCACACTGACTGCTCTCAGGATGAGTAGTGTCAAATAGCTTAATGAGGTGCTGTGTTCATAGGGGCCTAGGAAACAGCAGAGCGTATTTGTTATGCAGAAAGATCCAGGAAGTGTTTAACCCATTCTACTTCCAATAGCTTTCTATGATGTCTGTCGAGAGGTTTAAATCAGAGTTTAAAACTTATCTCTTTCAAAAGCTTCCCAGATAATTTTAATTAATTTATAGTTATATATTTTATTTATATATGTGTTTTATTGCTGTCTGTGAAGTGCTTCAGTTCTAAGAAAGGTGTTATAGAAATAAAGATTGCTTTGCTTACTATCCATTACTAATCTGACACAGAATGACTGCCAGAAGATAATGAGTTAACTTTCTGTGGCTCAATTAGTTCCTCAAGCCAGAAGAAAAATAGTGCTCTAAAGCTTCCTATATACACACAGGCAGCGTAGTAGTAAGAGGCTTCAGTGGAGGAATCTATTTTAACACTGTCATGTTGTTTAGTAGCAAAGATTACATCAGTCATTTTCTGAATGCAGTACTGTTGGCTATGCCCACAGTCATAAAAACTCATTTGAGGAAAGGAACTGTTGATCTGCACTTTGGGAATCTGTTGCCAAATGGCATTGGAAAGTGGAAAGGTTTGTGAAATTGTCTGGCTGCACACCAAAGCAGTTCTTCTGTCTGAGAGAAAACAGAACCAGGAATTCAATCAATCATTCGCATAGTGGAATGGTACATAAGCTTGACAGACTAGGGTGGACAACAGGATCACCAGGTGGGTGGAAAACTGGTTGAAGGAAGGAGTCAGGCGGTGGTGGTAAATGGGACACATTCAGGGAATGAGGCGGTGACCAGTGGGGTGCCACAGGGGGTCAGTGCTAGGACCAATACTCTTTAACATCTATGTTAGTGACCTAGCAGAGGTCTGGAGGATGGGTTTGCCTGTTTGCAGGCGATACAAAAGTCTGCAATAGGGTTGGATTCACCTAGTGGGTGCATGCCATGAGGCGGGACCTGAGAGGCTGGAGAGGTGGTCCTGACACCTGGAATGAAGTTTAATACACAAAAGTGCTCACTGATGCATCTGGGGAGGAAGAATAGGAGGGAAACTTACTCCCTTGGGGTTAGGTGATTAAGGAGAAGGAAACAGAAAGGGACCTGGGAATTATGGTATCAGCCGACTCTAGGTGGGCAGCCAGTGTGGCAGGGTGGTGGGAAAGGCAAATGGAATGTTGGCCTGCATTGTGAGGGGTTTTAATTGCAGGAAGATGGAGGTGATAATGCCATTATATAGAACCATGGGTAGGCCACATCTGGAGTATGGGGTGCAGTTCCGGGAGGCCTCACCTATGAAGAGATGTTGAGCTTATGGAGAGGGTGCAGAGAAGGGCAACCAAATGGTACGAGGGATGCAGAATGTACCCTATGAGAGAAGACTGAAGGGCTGAATTTGTACCCCTGGAGACTAGGAGGGAG
The DNA here is from genome assembly GCA_016271365.2 of Neoceratodus forsteri. NCBI lineage: Eukaryota > Metazoa > Chordata > Ceratodontiformes > Ceratodontidae > Neoceratodus > Neoceratodus forsteri. The sequence continues at coordinate 525,423,838 of CM028138.1, read as the reverse complement.
GGGGACATGATTGAGACCTAAGTATCTGAAGGGAATAATAAGGTAGAGGGTAACAGCTTGTCTAAATTGAAGAAGGAGGAACACGAGGGACACAACCTCAAACTGGAAGGTGGGCAATACAGAGGTATGTCAGTGGGGCAGTTTTTCATGGAGAGGGTGGTGGAGTCTTGGAACAAGCTGCCAGAGGAGGTAGTGGCAGCTGAAATGGTGGAGGGGTTCAAGAGGGCTTGGGATAGATTTAAGGGGTTGGGAAAAGAGGGTGGAAGCATAACAGAAGGGGAGGTAGGATGTTGAGCAGGACGAGATGGGCCATGGTGCCTTTCTCTCTGTCACATTTCTGTGTATCTGTGTAAAGTCTTTATTTAACCAGGTGAAGCACCATTGAGAAAAACTCATTTCAAGGTGGACCTGGACAATAAAAATACTCCTACAAGGACATACATACATATTCATACATATAATAAGTTTTATATAAAAAACAGTATGTACATGTACAAGTTCAGTACATATCATAATATGTGCATACAATATACATGAGAATAATGAAATAATGCTCATACAGAGTAAGATGGTGATCACTGCAGTATACAGAGTAAGATAATGTTCACTGCAGTATACAGAGAATGAGTAATATTCACTGCAGTATACAGAGTAAGTAATATTCACTGCAGTATACAGAGAAAAGGATCCATTAAGGAAAAGTGACGGGATAGTATAGTGCTAGGTTAACTCGGACAGTCAGTATACTGTTAGAGAACACTGGCAGGTACCTAGATTGGTATAACATTGATAATAAATTTGGTGAAGCCTTATGGAGCAGGAAACAGAGGGTGAGAACAGAGGAAGATAATGAGTGAGTGGGATTAGGACAGAGAGCAGGGGAAAAGGAGGGCAAAACAAAGAAACTTGAGGGGGAACCTGAAAAGTGAGCCCCTGCAAGTAATTGACAAGTGGGACCATCACAGTAATATTTACTGGTTCCAAGACTACACCTGTGGTACATTATAGGTACCTATATAGTGGGAGGAATAAAGAAAGGGGTGAAGAATATAGCAGGTATAAGGAAATTCAGCAACGCTTGATACATGTTGTCATTTTGTTAATCAGTGGAAGCATTTATGGGACTCCTTGGCAGAGCATACATAAAGCATTTTGAATGCAGAGAAATTGATATGGTGACCCAATTTTAAGGGTTTCTGTAAATTGTTCCATAGTACAGGTAGTACGATTCTATGGATGACCTACCAAATGCAAATTGATTTTTTTGTATGGTAAGCAAGATATAGAGACACTTCTCAGAGCGTACTCAACTGCATCTCAGAGCTGGGTTGGGGCTTGCTAACACCCACCAAGTGGGGTCTGTTGTATACAGGGGCCACCAGCATGTGCTAGGGAGGGCTATGGCACCTGTGACCTGCAAGGAAGCTGGGCTGTGGAACCACTCCTGGTTTGGGTCCTCTGTAGTTGGGTGGGCCTTATGTGAAGTCTGCCTCAGGCCCAAATAGGCTGAAGGGACAAGCTGCAAGACCTCCAATCAAGGTGACAAATGGCCAGACGCTCAATCAAGTCCAAGTCCATGCTTCATTCTCTACTGCCCTTTGTTTCTGCCCTCTCTGAACTGAATCTGCAGAGACTGAACTGTGGGAAGCCCTCTGCTCCAGGAATCTCTCAGCTCTTCAGAATCGTGAGTACCCAGTGTTTGCCCTGAAATCAAGGGAGTAAAGGTTTATTTGTTTACGTTTCAGTCTTCATTGCTTCTAGGGCCCCAACATCAGCCAACCTGTGGCACCGAGCAGGCCTCACGAACACCTGGGTACCCAGTTAGGACAGAGTGATATTCATTGTGTATCAGTGGGGTGGGCTCTGGGGTATTCTGACCTATGGGCCTTGTTACTGTTAATTGCTGTCTTTTTCTTCCTTTCACAGCTACTCCTGTTCCTGGTACCCCCTTCCCTAGCCCTTCCCTTAAATAAAACTATGTTCTGTTGTTGCAATTGCTGGTGTGCAGTGCTTTGTGGAAACAAACTGTTAAGTGTATGTGGTATATGGTATTGGGGAACTGTTTGGGATCCAATGTGTGGGGTGGTTGGAAGGGAGGTGGGGTATGCACAGCATCCCAGGGGTTGTACCAATCATACACCTGGCCCACTGCAATTTACTCTGGGTGGAGGCACCACACTATTTTATTCATTTCTTTGGATAGAACCTCTGAACACCACCGCAGCAGGATCCAGGACCCTTAACCTGTGTGAAGATCAACAGGCAGGAGTAGTACCCATTGGCTCATGCGCCTGGGCTACATCTTTGATGACACGGGTTCTCTCTATACAGCCTCGTGATTTGGGAGGGAGTCCCACCTGTCAGTTGACCTGTGCTTTGGGTATCAGCAGATGGCATTGAAGAGGTGACTACTTACAGTATATGAGCAAGTTAAAACAACAACTAAGTGGCTGGCCCACTAGCGCAGAGGGCTGAGGTGCTGGGCGTCTTACCTCTCACGCCATGTCGATGACCCGTGTTCGAGGAAACAGCGTGGGTCATTGAAGAGTCAGCACGGGGGAGGTGCAGTGGAGGATAAGCTGCCAGCAGGCAGATCTCTCTCTGGGAGGGACCTACGTCTCCCTCGCTTAGCTGCCTCACAGTGGAGGCTGAGGGGCAACACAGCCGGGAGCCAAGGGCGGCTAGGCCAATGGGGTGGGAGGATGGTGCCGTATCGAGCAAGAGGGCGATGTGTGCCTCCACGCACATGCATCTCTGTCTGGAGCACAGGGGTAATGAGGGTGAAAACCAGAAAATGGTTGGGAGCTGCAGCAGGATGATGCCTCCAAGCGGCTCAGGGGATCTGCTGGGACATGCAAAGCATCATAAGATCCCGAAAGATCCCGAGTCTGGTAGGTTGACAGACAGTAGTTGTGGCCCACTGAAGAAGTCCTAAACACCTATGTGGAAAAACAACAACTAAATGACGCCTTATCGTTTAGCCTCTGAGATAGCCAGCAAGAGGAAACAAGCCAACAAGGAGAGATATGATAAGAAAGTCTGGGCACAAGACTTGATCTCAGGTGACAGGGTCCTACTGAGGAGTTTGGGCATTCCTTAAAACACATAAGATTGCTGATCACTTAGGAAGCTCACCATATGTAGTACTTGAGAAGCTGGAGGAGTTGCGGTATATAAGATTAGACCAGAAGAGGAAACTTGAAGATACAAAGTGTTCCATAGGAATCACCTACTGCACATTGGAGACAAGGAAGTTGGCTCAGCCTCTGATAAAGTAGATCCTCCCACACCTCCAACCACTCGAGAGCTGCTGCACATGCAGATGAAAGAGGAAAGAAAAGGGTGACTGGCCCTGTCCCAATAGATGTGTCTGAGGGGATGAGTCAGCCGATGAGTCAGAGAGTTTGATGGTCCACCTGTCTGTTTCTATCCCACCCTGAACTGGCCAGATTGTTTCAGAACACCCTGACATTGGAGACTGTATCAGTGGATGAAGGACCTGCTATAAGGAAGACTGAGGGAGGAGAGATGATGATGAATCTGGGGCAGTGGACTCGCTGTGCCTGTGGAACAGGGTGCTGAGCAGGAAGCTGCTCTCACTCGCCCCTTGAAGGAACCACCTTGAACATGAACACTAGTCCGGCTGAGCCTTTTGAGTGGTTCCAGAGCAGCTCTCCTAGTCAATGCCTTTGAGAGCCTTCTTCGGACTTGCATACCAGCCCAACTGGGCTCTCTGAGTGGCACAAGATAGCACTACTGGGCTGAGTAGGGAAAGTGAGTTAGTAAGAGAATACCCAGCAGCAGATGAAGTGGAAACAGGCACAGGGCAAGAGACAGTGACGTCACCTCTGAACAGGAGCTGACCACCAGGACTGAAGAGATAGAACCCCAAGGAGGTTGGGAGAACTATGAAACCCTTACTCAAGTTGACCTATGATGCCCTAGGGGCACCTACTGACCTACCCCTATTCATAGCGCACAAAGATATATGTGTCACCCCAGGTCATTACCCAAGGTTATATGTGTCCTGCTGGTAACACCCCAGGCTCAGAGGGAAGGTTGCAAAGAGGAAAGGGAAGGTGAAAGTGGCACCCAAAGGAAACTAGGGTAAAAGTGTATTATTTTATTTATCTGTTCTTCAGAAATAACCTATGAGCTTGGAACTCATTTACAAAGGTTCCACGTCAGACACAGTACAACAACAATAATAACACAATTCAGAGAGACAAGGGTTCAGGTATCTAACATGGGGAACTAGATGAATAAGACAGTTGCTAAGTGCTTGGTTACAAGAAGTTACTGAGTATGGGCCCGATTCTAGGAAGCATACGCCAATGTGTACTTATGAATCGCCAAAGAGAATGTCAAGTAGCAAATCGTCCAGCACATATGCCAAATGCTATTCTACATTGTGAGATGCGCAGGTGATGCGACAGATGCGCCAATGATGACCTACACCACAGTTGCAACAAACCCACAGGTACGCAAATGCGCAACTGGACATATGCCAAGGAAAAAGCAGAGAAACACCAGGGTGGGATTCTAGAAGCAGCAGTGCCACAACATACACCAATACCAGATGGCGCAACATAAACCAGGTAGGAGCAGGTGTAACATACACAGCAAAGCAAGGAGCAGGGCCAGACAGGCCAGCCACACAGCAACACACATGTGAGATAGGAAGACAGTGACAAGGAAGGCAGGCACACAGGGCAGTGTGGCACAGGGTACAAAGGAGCACAGAGACCACAGGCACAATGCAGGGACGAAGGCACCACTAGGCACAATGCCCTGCCATGGCCACTGATACATAGAAACAGTGCAACCACAACAGGGACACAGCACCAGGTGGCACAGACCAGTGGACAGCCAGTGGTGAGACACACCAATGTCTTGCCAGTGGTTCCACCTGCAGGAACAATGGTACCCTTAGGCGGAAAGGCAGCACAGGGGCCGTGGCAAGCACACAGCTGGGAGGCACAATGTGAGGTAGCAAGGACACCAAGCATGCAAGGTGACCCACAGTACACAAACCACCATGCAGATGTGGCCTGTGGACAGTGGACCTGCTCTGGGGCAGCACAAATCACACCAACCTGATGAACAGGGAGGGAACACTGGGGACAGCAGGCACCAACACCAGTGTGCAACCCTGTGCATAGTGACAGACACACTCACACAGCCAAGCATACCAATAATGGACACAGAGAGGTGTAAATGGAAAACAATTTAATGTGCAAAACAGGGACAGGGATACAAGGAACAATGGGAGGGGATGGGAACACCAACAGGCAATAACAGCATAGTGTAACAGTACAGGAATAACAAACACAAACAGCCACACACAACCCCCAACCACCAACCCACCCCCATGCACACCCCAACACCGGCCCAACACCCAAACAACAGACCCACACACAAACCAACAGCAACAATCAAACCCTACTCCAAACAAACAGCAGTACCCAACACAACCCCAACGTACACCCAGAACAGGTGAACAGACACAGCAGAAACACCTCCCTATATACAATCCCACCCACACAGTATACCCAACACACAAGTGGCTGTTGCAGACATGGCCACTAAGAGCACCTGAGTTCCTCCAGAAGGACAGCCACAGAACCCTGAAGGCAGCCAATGTCTTGGAGGATGACTGACACACATTCTACCAGGTGTTCCCAATCAGGGCCCCCACCCTGCACATGTCCCGTGGCAAGTCCCACATCCGCCAAGAGCACTGGCTCCTCCTGCTGCAAAATGTGCATGTCCACATCCTGCTGCATTCCAGTGTCCCCAGCATCAGGGACAGTGGGGCAGGCACTGTGTCACTGTTGGGTCAGCCGTGCTGCCCCTGCCCGATGTTGTCCCCTGTGTCCCCGGGTGGTTGGTACAGTGATGGTGTTAGCCCTAGCTGCATCACTCGCACAGTCACCTGGCTCAACGTACTGGGCCAACTGGCTCCTGAAGCCCACCAGCAGTGGTGTCCCCCAGAACTGCTTGTGCCTTCCGTGGCACCTGGAACCTGGTGTCGGCCACAACTGTGGAGAGGCGGAGGAGAAAGAGGTGGAAGGGAGGAGGTTGGTGGCAGCACCCTGGCCCTCCATTGCCTGTGCTGTGTGCGCAACCTGTACTCCTCCGCATTGGATGCCTTGACATCTTGCATTGCCCACAGCAGGGCCCTGTCACTGTGGCAGGCTGCTCTGTACACCTGTAGGGATGTAAAGGACACTGTCAGTGCCTGGACTGACATGAGTGCACACACATATAGGCAAGCAATGTGAGGGTGCAGCACAGTACACACAGTGACAGCTGGCCAAGGCCATGGCCCAAGGGTGACATGGAATGCACTACTCGACCTCCACTGATGTGCCTCCTGCTTGAGGCTGGGAGGTGTCCCTGCTGAATGGTGTGCGATGTGCCAGCGGAACCTGTGGGGTGAAGGGACAGGTGAGTGTCTTGGAGGTACCACGTGCCAAGGCCACCATGCCAGCACTGCAGCAACAGACGTACAGCTGTAGGGATACATACCAACACTGGTAAGCTGGCCGGACCACATCTCTGCATCCCCGCGCGGCCATGCCGATCATCTGCTGCAGTACACTGGCCCCCCACGTCAAGGTCCTGCCAGTGGTGTGTCAGCTGGTGGATGGTGTGCCTAATCCCTGAGCCACGGCCATGCGGGCAGAGATGGCCATCCAGGCTCGCTACAGGCATCAGCACTGCTCCTGCAGCACCTGGGCGGCAGCAGCGTCCAGCCCCACTGCTGCACACAGTTCACTAGCAGCGCCTGCCTCATGGGGCATGAAGTTTGGGGCCCGTCTGCTGAGGCTGAGGGTAGAGCCTGATGACATCATGGGCTGGCTACTGCGCTGCACCTGTAACTGGGGAAGGAATGGCACAAGCATCACTACAGACATCCACCATGGCCATGCACACCACCACCACCCACCATGTGCAACACTGGACACTTGCTGTGGGACTGGCTGGGCGGGCCAGGGGCCTGCAACTGTGGCCCTACCCCCATGTGGCACCCCTGTGTCAATGACAGCACAGCACAATGTGTGTATGTGATGATCCGCACCATGCAGGGCCGGCACACAGCGTTGACACTAGACCACACTGCACCACCACAGCACCCTCCCTGCAGAGGCATGCCATGATCGGCCCTGTACAGTGTGGGTGTGGGGCACATGCAGCCCTACCACAGGCTTACACCAGCACCCCTTGAGGGGTGCATGTAGCCACACCCACCAGGTGGACAAGTGCTGGACACAATGACGCCCATGGCTCCGCATGGGAAAAGAAAGCTACCTACCTGTGCTGAGCACCATGTTGTCCAAAGCGGGTGTTGCTGGCTGGGCGGAGCACTCCTGGATGGGGAAAGAGCAGGACAACATAAGCCTGTGGCACAGTCGGGGAACCCAGGAGAGCAGCTGCGGTCAGAGTAGTGTGTACCTACCTGGACCTGTGTGGTGGCGCAGTAACCTACACACAAGGACAGAGAGCAATATTGTCAGGTACACAGTGCTGGACAGGCAGTGGGAATGTGTGCGATGTACAATGCCGAATACTCACCAGAGTCCTGTGGATGTCTGCGGTGGAGCTATGGAGGGAATGGACATGGTTAGTATACAGCCAGGCATGCTACCATGGCCAGCAGCCTCAGGGTGCCAGAACCCCACCACCACCCGGCCGCACCATCCCTTGGGCATGTAACTGCACAGGCCCAGAAAGACTCCATGACACCCTGCCATGTATGCCCATGCAGGGTGTGGTGAGTTCAAGTACCCTCTAGATGGGTGTAACATGGAGGCGCGCTTAGGGACAGTGTGCCTGGTCCACGGCACCACCTGTGTGTGCCTGTAGGGGTGATGGGATAGCAACACAGCTGTGACACCTGTGCCCACTACCAGACGCGCTTGCACCCATGGTGTGGGCGTAGGCACACTGTCCAGGCATCTACACCTCCAACACAGGATTACTGAACCACACATACTGCATAGACAGAGACACACCAGTGTTACCCTGTGGAACACCATGCCACCAGGTGAGCACTGCAGTACCCTGTAGTGGCCTGCACAGCCTACACAGTGCATGCATGGCTGTGTGTCCCAACCCCACCAGCTGTGCCAGCACTGCGATCACATGTGGACCACCTGTGAGCGCCTGACTGCAACACACACAGCCCTGTACTGCAGGGGCCGATGTGGGGAGTGGCCATGGCCTGTGCGCACAGGCATGATGGCATGTGCCATGGACAGTACTGCCTGGGGACCGGGAACTGGGGCATCTCCCATATGCCTCGCAGCACGGGGCCATTTCACCCCATGCCCCTGCCCCATGGCTCCCAGCCCACACAACCCCACATGGGCATGGTGCTGCCCACAGCCACTGTGTTGTGTCTGCATGCCACCTGACAGGTGCCACATCCACTTCACACCCATCACCGCTGTGCGTGCGCATCCCACCAACATGGGTGCAACAGTGGACAGGCCATGCGGCACTCTGCGGGGTGGCGTACCCCATCCCGGGTCAGCGTCATGCAACGGCCCCAGGGGTGGGAGAGGGGCCATCTGACCCGCCTAGTCAGGACAGAGCCATGGGATGCCAGGCCCCACCACAGCCATGGGGGCGGGCCTGCCTGCCTAACTGCATGGGTGGGTGTTGACCACACCGACAACATGACACCACACACATGCGGGAGGGCCCATACACTGACTGCCGACAGTGGTGTGTGGCTGTACCATGCCCCATAACCCTGCCCACACCCCACTACACAGCCCCTGGTACCGTCCACAGACAAGGCACATACATATCGGTAACCCTGGCTGGCCACCATTGGGTGGGCCATGCATGCACGCCACCCAGCCAAGCCACGTATAGGGGACTGTACCCCCAGAGCACCACTCAGGGCACCCTGTGCCACACTGTGGACACCCAGGCCGCACATTGCCAGTCTATGGGTGCAACACACCAGTGAAAGGGCCACCTGCCACCATGACTCACCCAGGGACAGGCATGTGGAACATGTACAGGTGCATCCAGACGGTGCCATATTGGCATTGCCAGTGCCATGACCCCACCCCCAACATGACAGTACCCAACCCCCGATTGCACCCCTCGCTGCACATGTCTGACCACTGTCAGATGTCCTCTCAACAGCCCACAGTGGTCATACATCTGGCCCCATACACAGCAGACAGCTGTACAGTGACAACCAACAGTGGCCTGCAGAAAGTCAGACTTCACGTAACAGAGTGCTGAAGCACTGTGGACAGTGTATGGGACATCACTGGCACACCACATGGCTGTACACAATTGTCAGCAGTGCGTCGCCTGCCACCCCTGTCCATGTCTGCTACAGTACACCAGTGGTCTGTGCCCCACGGAGGGTGTCACATGCCTGTAATAGGTGAGTAGCATTGTGCCCAGCATGGCCCACATACACTGTGAACACTGCATTGCCCCTGTACAGTTAGTAATGTCCCAAGGTAGCACTTCTAACCACACTGATATTGCCCTGGAACATTGTACGTTGCAGTACCCACAAGCAGGCTATGGGATCCACAGTGAGACAGTCACTGTACAACCCTTGGGATACAAATGGCACAGTGGCATGCATGCCAATCCCAGCCCATCCTGCCAGCACTATAGGTTGTAGGGGTAGGTGGGGGCCTGCAGTGGCCCAGTACTCACCAGTCTGCTGAGTATCTGTCCCTGTCCTGGGCTGGATGTATCTGTAGATGTGCAGCTTCCACTAACCCCAAAGTGTGCACTCCTTCCACTGTCTCGCTTAGTCTCTCGCTCTCAATGCACGTGCTCATGCGTGCTTACATGTCGCAGGTACATATGGCGCCTGGCGCGACAACAGTCGCCAAGCACATGTCCACAGTGGCATGGCACTATGTATGTATATGGCTGTGACATACATACTGTCAAGCAACTGCATGTGCTGTTTCAGGCTGCAAAGCAGTTGTGGTAACTGTGTGTGTGTGTGTGCGCGGTGTCCATGGGGGGCCTGGCAGGCTGTTGCCCACGGGCTGTGGCACATATGGCAGTGTTGCACCTGGTGGCACACCCCACCACCTTGGTACCAGTAAGTCCCTAGCACTGCATTGACACAATGATGACACAGCATTGGTTCAGGGTGCAAACATGTTTTATTGGTGACAGTGCTCATTACACATGTGCACATGCCCTGTGCCCCGGTTCCAACCCATCATGCGTGCCCCACAGTCACCCATGCATACAATCATGCATATACACACACTCACACACCCTTGTGCCCGCACAGTGCCCCCATGGACATGTGCCTCAACATGCACATATGGCCTCATTAATATTCATTGCATCCCACCCACCTGTTCCCTACTGCACAGGTTACCTGGGCGACTCACAGCCATCTGCCACGCCAGACATATCATCCTTGCACCAACCCCTCCGAGCTGGGTGCTGGGCTGTGGGGATCCTGCCAGTCTGGTGGACTGCACCAGGCATCACACCCTGTGGCCTGTGTGTGCCCCCACAGGTGGGCTGATATGCCTCGCCCATGCAGGCCTACGTGCCTGTGAGCCATGTGTGGTGGCGCCATGCCGGACTGCACGGTGTGTTCCCATCCCATGCTTGAGCACCTCGGCCTTGTGCAGCCTGTGGGACACCCTCCTTGGTGTGTCCGCCCCTGTGCATGCCCCGTGATTGAGTATGTACCTGTGGGACTGTGTGTGGTGCTCACCTAACCTGTGTAGCTGGCACACTTGTGTGTGCTACACATGTCGCACCCTGGTGATGTTGTGTGCCAGGATCCAGTGTTGGCAGTGCCCGGCTGTGCGTGCGACACGGCAGCATGACTGGCGGAAGGGTGGGTACGGCCTGGGCTGGGGGTGGGGGGTTCCATTGGCTCTGGTGGCTGTGTCTGGATGCTGGACTGAGTGGTGGATGCAGGTGCCGCCTTCTGGGCCAGGCCTTGCAGGTGCTGCAGCAGCAGCAGTGTACACTACTATGGTCTGCATTGCCACTTGGCTATGGCTGTATCCTGGCACTGCTGGTGTGCCAGCATGTTCTCCAGGCTGGTGCTGAGATGGTCCATGATGACTATCTGGCATTCAGTACAGTGCCCGATGCCCTATAGCATTCCCCAGGCCAGTCATGCATACCGCTGTGTCCCTTGTAAACGTCTGCAGGTGGCAGTGATGCTGGTGAACTGCAGCTCCATACAGGTGTGGTGCTCCTGCATGCCCTGCATTATGTTTGCAGGCTCCTTCCTGCAGTCCCTCTGACTGGCCAGCACTGACTGGCAGTACTCCCCGATGAAGGCTGGCAGGGTCTGCTGGGCCTGCAGCACCCGGATGGCCTCATCCAACTCATCCTCCAGTCCATGGGTGCTCAGCCTGTGGCCTCATCCATCTGCTGTTCTTGGTCTGTCGCCTCTCCCTTTCGACCATGGGCGTCTGCATCCTCCACAGATGTGGCGGTACTGCTGTGGTATCCTCGGTGGTCCCCTGCTGTTTCCACAGTGGTCTGGCTTCGTCACCCTCACTGCTGTCTGCCACATCTTCAGACGAGGGGCTGTGCCCATCCCCACTGCCGTCAGGCTCAGACAACGCCTGCGGTGTTCCTGCCATAGGTGTGCTGGTGGCAGGGTTGCCTCAGCGTCTGTTGAGCTGCTGTCATCAGCCGGCACCATGCCGGTGGCTTGGGTCATGCCAGCTCCTTCCAGGCCCCGCCGCTGCTGCTCCCGCCCTCTGGTTCAGCTGGGGCCACCTGCGCCAGCTGCCACTGCACCTGTTGGATGGCGAGCATGTTGTGTGTCTCTGCTTCACTGCGTGCCTCACCTGCCTGAGCTGTGTTTCTCTCTCAGGTCCGTGTCAGCATGGCACTCTGGAATTGCACCCACCCCACACCTGTGCTGCCCTACCTACCTTATGCCTCCACTGTACATGCTTCCTGCAACACTGGCATTGACCCTCACCATTGTTGCCCTTGCTGTGCTGTTCAGCCTGGTATGGTGACTCCTGCTGTCCCACGGTTGCCCAGTATTGCTCACCACTGCGTGGTGGCACCATGGCTGGGCACGGCCATGGGGCACACTGCACGGCAGGGCCTGCACCCCTGGGTGCCATGCCAGCCTTGCACTGGACCTGCAGACTTCACCTGCAGTCAGCAGGCACTGGGATGGTGACCCATGCTCCATCCCTACTGCCCAGCACAGGCCTGTGCACAGCCACACCCTCCCATGCACACAGTGCGGTCACAATGTCCCCTGGTGCTGCCCAGCACATCCCTCAGCATGTCCCCCCACAACAGTTCACAGTGCAGGTCAGAGCAACACCCAGTGCAGCCCAGCCATCCCTCAGCATGCCCCTCCTCCAGAACAACAGTTCACAGTGCAGGTCAGAGCAACACCCAGTGCAGCCCAGCCATTCCCTCAGCATGCGCCTCCAGAACAACAGTTCACAGTGCAGGTCAGAGCAACACCCAGTGCAGCCCAGCCATCCCTCAGCATGCCCCCAGAACAACAGTTCACAGTGCAGGTCAGAGCAACACCCAGTGCAGCCCAGCCATCCCTCAGCATGCCCTCCAGAACAACAGTTCACAGTGCAGGTCAGAGCAACACCCAGTGCAGCCCAGCCATCCCCTCAGCATGCCCCCCAGAACAACAGTTCACAGTACAGGTCAGAGCAACACCCAGTGCAGCCCAGCCATCCCCTCAGCATGCCCCCCCAGAACAACAGTTCACAGTGCAGGTCAGAGCAACACCCAGTGCAGCCCAGCCATCCCTCAGCATGCCCCCCAGAACAACAGTTCACAGTACAGGTCAGAGCAACACCCAGTGCAGCCCAGCCATCCCCTCAGCATGCCCCCCCAGAACAGCAGTTCACAGTGCAGGTCAGAGCAACACCCAGTGCAGCCCAGCCATCCTTCAGCATGCCTTCCCCAGAACAACAGTTCACAGTGCAGGTCAGAGCAACACCCAGTGCAGCCCAGCCATCCCCTCAGCATGCCCCTCCAGAACAACAGTTCACAGTGCAGGTCAGAGCAACACCCAGTGCAGCCCAGCCATCCCTCAGCATGCCCCCAGAACAACAGTTCACAGTGCAGGTCAGAGCAACACCCAGTGCAGCCCAGCCATCCCCTCAGCATGCCCCTCCAGAACAACAGTTCACAGTGCAGGTCAGAGCAACACCCAGTGCAGCCCAGCCATCCCTCAGCATGCCCCTCCGAACAACAGTTCACAGTGCAGGTCAGGTAACACTCAGTGCAGCCCAGCCATCCTCAGCAGGCCCCCTTTCCGGATACGCGGCCCTGTGTCAGCCCCTCCACTGTTTCCATGGGGCGTTCCTTTGCACAGCTGCACATCAGCAGCACACATGCCTGTCCCCAGCAGCACCTCCCCATTGTCTGGTTCCCTGGACCACCCTGTGGCCATGGAGCAGTCCTGTGGCATGCCTCCCCATCATTGCTTCTGCATACCCGATGCCTCCCACACGCCATCTATGCCACTGGCTTGTGTGCTGTTACCCTGTCTGGCCTGTTCCATACATTGCTGGTTGTTTGTCCCTACCTGGCCGTCCGCTGTCTGAATGTGTCCAGCTGTATGATATAGGCGATGCTTTACTGGCTCGGATGTGCCACTCTCCTTCTCTCAATGGGGCTGAGTGGCTCTTGCTGGGTGGGTCTGCCCCTGTGCACTGCACCCATTCTGCACCAGCTTGCGCTGACCAGGTGCTTGAGGTCATTCCATTTTTTGCTGGTCCATCACTGTCCTGCACTGGCAGTAATGGTATTGACCCTGCGTGCCACCTTGTCCCAGGCCCTCTTCCTTTCTCCTCTTTTTGCATCCCTCCACGCCCATAAGGAGTGCACAGTGGCAATCTATCTGCTCCACCAAGGTGTGCACCTCCTTATGGCCAAAGTTCCTCTTCCATCTTTGACGTTCTGCTGCGGCTTGTGCCATAGCTGTGGCATATCTCCTTGTGTGTATGTTGGCTGCAACTGCATGTTGCACAACTTATATGGTGTATCTTGCGTGTCGCGACTTACGCCGTTGCATTTAGCGTATTCTCCGTGTTCCAGAATTGCGTAATCTGGATGTCCCAGTTGCTGCGCATTCACGCAACTGCATTTCGTATGCCTGGTTGTATTTCTTAGAATCGGCCCTATATGTTTAAGGAGTCACATAAGCTGCCTTGGAATCAGGCTTTGTCACTCAAATTAGGTACTGTTTCTTTACTGATGTCTACCAGTAGAGGAGAGGAAGAGGGGTGAATGAGAGGGAGGCAGCAGTTGGAAGGAGGAATTAGGGAGAAAGTAAAGGTAGGCGGGTTAGGTGGCAAGACATATTGGGGGAGGGAGGTTGGAGCTGGATAATAGTCCCAAGAGGGACTGGGAATTATAGGAGCTTAGGGCAAGCTGAGAGAGAGGGTCAGGTAGGAAAATATGTAGAAATATGAGCTAGTATTCGAGGAGTTTTCTCAATTAGAACGGAGTTTGAGAGTCGAAGTTTACCTAACATGGGAGTACTTATGGTCAGCGATGCTTAACAGAGGGTGGTATTGCATGATGCTTGTGCATTTACAAGTTCTAGTGTTAACTACAAAATGTCTCAGGTCATGCTTAAAGGTTAGGAAGTTCTTGGCATTGTTTATCTTGACGGGAGCTCATTACACCAGAGGGAGCCCTGTAGCGAATGGCGCTGGCTGAGAAGATGTCCCCTGAAAGGGATGCTGAAGAGCTTCTTGTACCCTGAGTTATGAAGTGAGTGAGCTGGATGGATGATTTGCTGTATGCAGGGGTGATAAGATCTAACTGGCTTTTCTTCCTAGTCAGCAGGTTTGTAGTTAGATCCCATCACTAATGTTGTGCCAGTTCGTTTGTTTGTACAGGCACACGGTGAGTAGGTTATCAGCCCCAACGACTTGCCAACATGCTTTGTTGAGTGCTGTGGCCACCTGTTTTAGGGCAGTATTAGAGGCTGCACAGTATACTACCAGGTACAATTATGAAGATGATTGAACTGGCAACGGAGAGGTGGAGGGCTGTAGGTGAGGTATTGTCAGTGCCTATAGAGGACACCTAGTTTGATATTGACTACTTTTACTATTAGTTCAATGTGTTTCTTGAAACATAGAAACATAGAAGTTGACGCAGATAAGGACCGCAAGGCCCATCCAGTCTGCCCATTTTTTTCTACCTTATAAATGTGCCATCGGCCTTTGCTCTGTCAATGGCCTATCTATTCATAGTCATTTGTGTTGCTCCCTTATGCCTATCCCATGCCTGTTTGAAGCCCTGCACTGTATTCATAGCCACCACTTCTTGTGGTAAGCCATTCCATGAATCCACCACCCTTTCTGTGAAAAATTTCCTCACATTCCCCTTAATCGGCCCCCTCTAATCTCATGTTGTGTCCCTCTTGTCCTGCTATTTTTCTTATATTTAAACATGTTAGACTCTTTCACCTTGTTAATGCCCTTAAGGTGTTTGAATGCCTCGATCATATCACCTCTCTCCTCCTTTGCTCAAGGGTATACATATTGAGCTCTGTTAATCTGTCCTCATATGTCTTCTGATGCAGTTCCTGCACCATTTTGTTGCCCTTCTCTGGACTGCCTCAATTTGGTTAATGTCCTTGTGAAGGTGTGGCCTCCAAAACTGCACGATACTCAGATGGGGCCTAACCAGTGTCTTGTAAAGAGGGATTATTACCTCCTCTTACGACTTGTGATACCCTACTTATACACCCTAACATCCCCTAGCCTTACCTACTGCTTTAGAAGTCTGCTTGATGATTTCAGGTCATCAGTGATGATGATGCCCAAGTCTCTTTCTTCCTTTGTGACTGCTAGCAACTCCCTCCCAGCCTATAGGTGGCTTCAGGTTTCTCTTCCCTATGTGCATGATTTTGCACTTCCTTGCATTAAATCCCAGTTGCCACTCTTCTGACCATTTTGCTAGTTTATCCAGATCTCTTCTCATTCTGCCCACCCCATCTGGATCATCTACTCTGTTGCAGATCTTGGTGTCATCTGCAAACAGACAAGCCTTACCCTCTAGTCCATCTGCAAGGTCACTAATGAAGATGTTGAAGAGGACTGGCCCCAGGACTGATCCCTGAGGTACCCCACTTGTGACTTGCATCTCTTCTGACTGTATACCATTTACCACCACTCTCTGTTTTCTGCCCGTCAACCAGTTTGCCACCCAGTTGACCAACTTCTGACCCACCCTGAGCCTACCCAGCTTATTTATCAATCTTCTATGTGGAACAGTGTCAAAAGCTTTGCTGAAGTCAAGGTAGACGACATCAACTGCTCCCCTTGATCCACCACTCTGGTTACCCAGTCAAAGAAATCTATGAGATTAGTTTGACAGGACCTTCCTTTGTAAACCCATGCTGTCTTGGATCCTGTGCCCCTATGGATTCCAGGTGTTGCACTATCCTTTCCTTAAGGAGTGCCTCCATAATTTTGCCCACTACTGAGGTAAGACTGACTGGTCTGTGTTCCCCGCCTCCTCCTGCTACCACTCTTGTGGGAGCCGGGATCACATGAAGCCTTTCTCCAGTCTTCTGGGACCTCTCCTGTGCTCAGAGACTCACTAAACAGTTCTGCTAATGGCTCTGCTAGTTCCACCTTTAGCTCCTTAAGTACCCTGGGATGTATGCCATCAGGTCCCATTGCCTTATCCACCCTGAGCTTAGCAAGCTCTTGTAGGACTCTTTCTTTTGTGAAGGGGTAGTGCTCACCTCCCTCCCGTGTCCATGATGCTGAGTTGTGGGCCCTGCCCTACCTTCTCTTCAGTAAATACTGAGCAAAAGTATCTATTTAGGATAGATGCCTTTACAGGGTCCTCCTCCTCACATGCTCCCTTTTCTCCATTAGCTTAACAATACCCCTCTGGACTTTCTCCTTTCACTAATGTATATATAGAAAATCTTGTCACCTTCTTTTACTGTTCGTGCTAGTGTTTCTCAGTTTGGGACTTTGCCTGCTTTACCGCCTTCCTTCCTCCCTTAGGGCAGTTTGGTATGCCTCCCTATCTTCATCCCGCTGTGTTTCCTTATATTTCCTGAAGGCCAACCTTTTGCTCTGACCTCTTCTGCTACTGTATTTGAGAACCAAAGTGGTTTCTTCTTCTTTGCACTTCCTTTTCTGTCTAACACAATGGGATGCTGCTTCAAGTATTGCACCCTTAATGCTTGCCCACTTTGCCTGTACCCCCTCACCTGTGTTTCTTTTGCCAGGGCTAGCTTAACTCTGTTGGCCATCTTATCAAAGTCAGCTCCTCTGAAGTCCCATATTTTTGCCTTGGAATGGGATGATTTAGATGTAGTAGCCAAATTGAACCATACCATGTGATGGTCACTGGCCCCCAGGTGACCTTCTACCTGAGATCTGTGATCCCTTCCTTGTTAGTCAGTACTAGATCTAGGATAGCCCTGTCTCTTGTGGGTTGCTGTACCAGTTGTTTGAGGCCCTCCCTGCAGGGAATCTACTATGTGTCTAGTTCTGGCAGATGTTCCTGCTGGTATTGATCAATCTGTATCTGGCATGTTGAAGTCTCCCATTATCAGAACCTCCCTTTAGCTGTCATGTTTTGTATATCTTCTAACAGTAATGTGTCTATGTCCTCCCCTGGTCTGGGGGCCTGTAGACAACCCCAGTTCTTATGGCTGTCCCATTTCCTGTTTCAGGGTGACCCACAGTTCTTCTGGCTCCTTATGTGTATTCTGAATTTCTGTAGCTTTGATATTTTCATTGACATACAGGGCCACTCCCCCCTTTTGCACCCTCGGTCTCTTCTGAACAATACATAGCCAGGTACTGAAGTCTCCCAAGTGTGGTTACTGGTAAACCACATCTCACTAATTGCTACTATGTCCAGTTTAGCCTCTGACATTATTGCCTGCAGGTCTGGGATCTTATTTCCCAGGCTGTGAGCATTTGTGTACATGATTTGGAAAGACAGTGTCATCTATCTTGACCCCAAGGTACTTAAAACAGTCGACCTGTTCCAGGGGGCTTCCTTGTTGTTCGTGATGTTGAGTAGTGGGTTTCTTATCTTGTACTGGTGACTTGAGAAGAGCATGGTTTTAGTCTTTATAGTTGAGTAGTAGCTTTTGTTTGTGAAACCAGTCATCAAGTTGGTGAAAGGTAAACTGGAGGTCTTTCTGGAGTTGGGCAAGTCTGGGTGGCAGTTAATGATGACTGCCTCATCGGCATAGTCTAATTTTGCTAGGACAGGTTTCAGGAAGAGCATTCGAAATAAACTAAAAGCAGCGGCCCCAAGTATGGAGCTGTGGGAGACTCACGGGTGACCTTCCAGTTGTGGAGACCACTAGGATGTCACCCTGGGTCCAGAGAATAGAAGGAAGTAAACAAGGAGCAGCAGCAGCGATGATAAGGGAGAGCCAATAGTGCTCACTGTATGTTCCAGTACATGGGTTCTGAACAACTGAAGTGGAAAAATATGGGTGACACACATATAATGGGGTTTGACGACTGTTAAACGGTAAAAAGTGGTTAGCTTTGAAAACTGTACATAGTGTGTTCTCTGTTCCATAACTGTTTAATGTCTGAGTAGATAGGATTCAGGTGTCTAGGTAGAAGTGCTGAACTGTGTTAAATGTTAAGATTTACTGTTTTACATTTTAATGGCTCCTGCTTGTAGCTTGGTGAGGATGCCCAGCATTTAAAGGGGGTGCTAACCCCCTCGAAACTTACCTGACATGCCTCCCACTTCATTGGTGCTCTGTTTCCTTATTGTCCCCTAGCCTCCTAGCCCAGGTTCTCCGATGGCCTCTGAAGTCTCAATCCAGCCCCAAGGTGTTTTATTTGTGAATCAGTGCTGTGAGGAGGTAAGCACAGAGCCACTGACTTGTTTTGGCACCGAGGTGCAGTCAGGATGGTCTCGTACATGTGCTGGCATGCATTCCAGTTTTCAGCTGTTGCTGCGGCCAACCAGAGTGTTTGTGGAAGGTCCCAGTCTCCTTGTTTAGCTAATCAGGGACCAGAGACCAGAAGGAAGTGAACAATGAGCAGCAGCAGTGGTGTTAAGGGAGAGCCAGTAGCGCTTTTAGATCGGGAAGCCTCATAAATATTAATGAGGCCAGCAGAATTTCCATAAGCAAGCCTGTCTTTCACCTGGGGCATTGTAAAATGGTGTTGGTGACAGCAGGGGAGTTAAGCATAATGTTAAATATTGTAAATGTTGGAAAGGGCCAAGGCTGCTACAATCTGTGGGGCCTTAGGGGAATAAAACTGTCAACTGTGGCTGCATCACAACATGAAAGTTGGGACTGCTGGTGAAACTGTGTGATTGTGAATGTGAGCAGCCGATTAAGATACTATGACCCCAAAGGGACAGCCAGTTGGCTAACTAGGCACTCAAAACTGTGAGACAGGGCTCATGTGAGGAGGTGTGTATTATTTTCAGGCACCAAGAGACTTTCCCATCAATAATCAAAGAGGGGCTTATGACTGTGATTGATGACTGAAACCAACCAATTAGAGGACAGATTCTTTGAGAAATCCCAGGGCATTGGGCAGTTGAGTCAGTCTCTTCGGGCTCTGAGCGAGTCAAGAGGGCTCAGTGCAGTGTCAAGAAAGTCTAAGGCCCTGTCCACACTGCACTGAAAATCTGTAACGCTTTTGAAACCATTACAGACTGAAAGGCCCTGTCTACACTACCTTGGAAATCCTCTGTAACATTACAGAGAGTCAAACCATTATCTTAACGGTTTGCATTTACGCTGGTAACGTTACAGAAAGCATTTTCAGAACTGTTACAGAAACCTTTGTAGGTGGTGGTTTCAACAACAGTTTCTGTAATGGTTTCAAAGCTCTGTTTAACCCTGTCCACACTACACAAGTAAACTCCTGTAATGTTTTCAAAATGTTTTAGTGGTAATGTGGATGCACTGTAACATTTTCAGTTTGTACTGGTTTCAAAACGTTACAGATTTTCAGTGGTGTAGACAGGGCCAAAACTTACAGTACATCCACCCTACCACTGAAAGCATTACAGGATTTTACTTATGTGTGTAGACAGGCCCAAAATATCAGTTTTAACAACGGTTTTGAAAACGATTCTATGATGTTACCAGTGTAAACGCAAAACGTTATGGCAACGGGTTTGGACCTCTGTAATGTTACAGAGGGATTTTTTGGTGTAGTGTAGACAGGGCCTAAGGCCTTTCACAGGGCTTATGGAGTATTTCTGAGGATTGAGGCAACAGAATTTACTGTTGGAAGGAACGTGCACCTTGCTGAACAGACCAGGCATGTGGTGAATATTTCTGGTTTGAGGAGAATCATTTGCTGCACAAAGCCTGCATCAGAGGGACTGAGAGAAACCTTAAGCTGATAAAGAGACATTCTGAAACTGTGTGTGTGCCTACAAAAGTGGATAGTGTTTGAATCAGAGACTGTAAAGGAAAGAGGTCAGCAGGTGTCCTATGCTTCAGGAACCTGTTGCTGCTGCTAAAAACTCAGCTGAGGAAAGGACCTGTTGATCTGCACTTTGGGAATCTGTTGCCAAACGGCACTGGAAAGTGGAAAGTTTTGTGAAACTGTCTGGCTGTACACCAAAGCGGTTTTTCCGTCTTAGAAAAAGAGAACCAGGGAATTCTCCAGCTGCATCTCAGAGCCAGGTGGGGAACTTGCAACCCCCACCAAGTGGGGTCTTCGATTATAGGAGCCACCAGCATCTGCTGGGGCTAAGGCACCCATGACCTGTGAGGGAGCCGGGCTGTGGAGCCACTTCTGGGTCTGGGTCCTCTGTGGTTGGGTGGGCTTGCGTGGGAGCTCTGCCACAGACCTGAATAGGCTGAAGGGGACAAGCGGCAAGACCTCCAATCAAGGTGACAAGGGTCAAACCTCCAATCAAGGGGACAAGCTGCAAGACCTCCAATCAAGGTGACAAGTGGCCAGACCTCCAATCAAGGGACAAGCTGCAAGACCTCCAATCAAGGTGACAAGTGTCCAGACCTTCATTCAAGTCCAAGTCTATGCTTCATTCTCTACTGCCCCTTTGTTTCTGCCCTCTGAAGTGAATCTGCAGAGACTAAACTGTGGGAAGCCTCCCTCCGCGAATCTCTCAGCTCTTCAGAATCATGAGTACCCAGGGCTTGCCCTGAAATCAAGGGAAGTAAAGGTTTATTTCTTTCAGTCTTCATTGCTTCTAGGGCCCCAATGCCAGCCACCCGTGGCACCTAGCAGGCCTGCAAACACCTGGGTTTCGTCCAGGATAGAGGGACATTCACTGGTACCAGTGGAGGTGGCTGCTATGGTGGTCTGGCTTATGGGCCATGTTATTGTTAATTGCTCTTTTTCTTCCTTTCACAGCTACTCCTGTTCCTGGTACCCCTTCCCTAACCCTTCCCTAAATAAAGCTGTGTTCTGTTGTTGCAACTGCTGGTGTGAAGGGCGATTTGGTGAAATAAACTGTTAAGTGTATGTGGTATATGGTATTGGAGAACTGTTTTGTATCCAGTGTGTGATGGTTGTAAGAGGAGGTGGGTAGGTACAGCACCTCAGGGGTTGTACCAGTCATACACCTGGCCCACGGCAATTACTCTGGGTGGAGGCACCATGCTATTTTATTCATTTCTTTGGGATAGAACCCCAAACACCACAGTAGCAGGACCCAGGCCCTTAACGTGTGTGAAGATCAACAGGCAGGGTAGTAGCCCTCTCGCTTATGGTGCTTGGGCTGTACTGTATATATATATATATATATATATATATATATATATATATATATAAAATAAATAACCCACTCTAAGGTGTGCAGTCATGCTCTGATATATGCACGCTTTGGTGTGCATTGTGCTGCCTCATGTGTCAACTATCCAAGGCATGCGTATGTCAGAGCAACGCGACGCACACCCTAGAGTGGGTTATCTATCTTATAAATGGCAAATTGTTTTGGAATGGAGGAAAGTGCAGGTGTGTGGTCGCACTCTGATATATGCACGGTCATGTGATGTGTTTCAACCAATCAGCAGACACGATTTTTCCTACCCATTTATAAAAAAATATATATATATATATATATTTTATAGAGTGTGCTAGAACCACTATAGTTAGGGCTCAATGGTCACTTCTATGTTAAACCCAAACTTTTGCACTTTAATATCTTTGCAACCATTTGACCAATTCATGTGAAATGTTGCATGCAATTGAGGCCAAAGATCTCTTGATGTAGCAAGTTTCATTCCAGTTGGATGTTGGAGTGGAGATACAGAGTGTCAAAAAATGTGAAAATTACCATTTTATATAATTTGTCATGCTGTTTCTAGAAATGGCTTGGACGCTTGGTCTGAAATTTGTAAGGAATATCAGCTGGGGATGCAGATGTACATTTTAAAGGTTTGGTAAAAAAAAATTTAATCTGTCCAAAAGTTATGAAAGTTTCAATTTTCCCATTATTTCTATGTGGAAAATTAGATGTGCCATGTAAAACAACTCCTTTGTTGCCACAAACCGGTATTTATTGTCACAAATGCAGAATGTAGTGTCAAGATTCCGCCATCTTCTTTTCAGTTAGCAAGGCAAACAAATTTAAATATTTCAAAAATAGTGACAGATGATACACACCAACAGTTATGTTTACTAATCGAGGCCAGAGGAATCAGATTCTAGGGTCACTTTTTAAAATAATGCCCAGAAATTTTTTTATTTTATTCATGAGTTCTTTTGCCGCAAACTGTGGAAAAGTTTTGCTGCAAATTATTAACTTTTTCACAATTTGTGAAAGGATTTATTCTTTCTTCAAATCGCGGAAAAAACAAGTTGAAAAAGGATTTGAATTTTCACATAATATGTAAACAACACCTTTTAAATACCTGTTTCTTTGTCACTTCAAAACAAAGAAACTGTTTAGAATTTTGGCTGAAATTTTTAGGGTACAAAGGATTTGCACCACAGATGTGCCTTTTGGTGGTTTGCTGAAAATATATTAGTTTAGCATGGAGTTCTGTGGATTCAATTTTGCATAATTTACCATAAGATTACATTGCCATGGAAGGTGTACACAGTTGTTTGACTACTGCAATGCCCTATACCTAGGGTTACCGGGGTGGATCTCTACCACCTGCAGCTGGTGCAAAATGCGTGGCCAGGCTGTTGACAGGGCAGTCACGATCTTGCCATATCACGCCTGTGCTACGCGAATTGCACTGGCTGCCGCTATGTGGAGGATCACCTCTCAAGGTCATGCTGCTGACCCATAAGACCTACCCACAGACAGGGACCAGGTTACTTGCAAGACCTCCTTTGGCCTTACTTCACCCTCCGTCCTCTCTGCTCCTCTGACAAGGGATTGCTAGAGGTTCCCAGGGTCCATCTTCAGACATAAAGTGCTAGGGCTTTTGCTGTAGCCCCAACTCTGTGGAACTCTCTACCTTGTCAGATTAGGAGAGTGCCTGTCCACCGAGATGTTTAAATCCTCCTTAAAACATATTTATTTGATCTAGCATTTGGGAGGTTGTTTAGTTTTATTTTGCTGCTTTTTAATTCTGTCTATTGGTTGTTTTAATATTGTATACTTGCTTTGATTTTAGAAAAGCGCTTTAAAAATAAAATATGATTTGAGTTTCTTTGTCACTATGCTGGAAGAAACGGTTTGCAATTTTCAGCTGACATTTTAGGGTACAAAGGCCTTGCCCCACAGATATGCCTTTTGGTGGTTTGGTGAAAAATATTAATGAGCTACATAGTTATAAACAATTTATGTTTCAGTTACTTTCATAGGAAAACACTGGCATGTAGGCAATTCTTTTGTCCAGCTGTATGTCTAAAATGATTGGGAACTTTGGTAAGAAATGTTTAGGGTACAACCAGCTTTGTACTAAGATGTGCCCTTGCTGGTTTGCTGAGAAAATTTTCATCTGCCCATAGTTACAAGAATTTGAAGTTTAGTCATTTCTAGGATAACATTGTAATGGTCGAGGCGCATTTCGCAGCTATATCTCAAATACACTTTGAAATGTGGACTTATGACTTGGTGTAGTAGTCGCTTTGCATGTTTACAGGCCTTGTTTAAAGTCATGGTGAATTTTTAACTGAATGGGACTAAGCTGACTGTGGTACTGTGGCATGCATTTAAGAAAGTGAGCAGTACTGCTTTGCCTACAATTATGTGTATGTTGTATGGTGAGTACCACCCTAGAAAATAGATCCTTGACCCTTACTATGCCCCTGGGGTGGAGTAAGGCACTAGGCACCGTCGTGTTACCGCGGCATTGGGGTGGAATAAGGCATGAGGCTTACTCCACCCTGACCACACAAGGACTGATGAAGCGCTGGGCCTGTTCCACACGTAAATGAGGGACAATTACATTATGTATGCATGGAGCACTGCGTGCTCCCATGCTCCCACATGGACATATGAATACCATTGTGGAGTGATGAGTGCAGGGCCCAGAGGGCCCTGTGTTTCCACAAGGAAATGAGGGTCAATTACAATCTCTGTACACTTATGAATACATGGGAGCACAGGCCATCTAAGACTACAATTATACTTTCTCAAAAAGTAAGGAAATTCTTTGCAAAAAATGTTGTTAATGCATCAATTAAGGTTCCCACCATCAAAAGTTGAGAATGTGGTGTTAGGGTTTCCAACCCTAACACTCCACCCCACCCACCCTCCACTCACCAACAGGGGTGTGACAGCTCAAATTTTGTTAATAAGTTATTGGTGACTGCTCCAGTTGCTGTTCCAGTTCTTACATTTAAAAGAGCATGTAGCTGTTCCTCCAGTTTATGCTCTAGTTTTTTTTAAATAGTAAACTTTATTGGTTTTAGACAACACAGAAACAAAACAAGACAAAACAGATCTTTGAACTGTCTGCCTGTCCTGTCAACATTCAGGAACAGACAGAATTGGAGATTGTTAATTCAGAATAAAATAGGAAACAGGTAACCATCTAGCTTTTGTACATACAATAGAAGTACTGTCTATCAAACCTCCATAAAATACATCCAATTAAGCAGTTAAAAGCAAAGCATCAAGTATTCAGGAACCACCTTTTTCATATAGACCCTATACATTTCTCATATTACAAATAATTTTTCTATTCTCATTGCATTTAGAATAAGCATTATGCCACTCCTGGTAAGTGGGCACTATTTCATCTATCCATTGCTTATGGAGGAGTCTTTCACAATTACCGAGATGAGAGTGATAAAGAACTTCCTCTGGCAAAACAGACTCTAGACTGACACCTAGCAAACATATTTGAGGGATAAAGACATTCTTCAGACCAAGTGATGGATCCATCTGGGCCTTAATTTCACCCCATAAGTTTTTGCTTTGGGACAATCCAGAGGATGTGTTTCAGGGTACCTTTGTCTTTCTTACTTCTGTCCCACATCCCAGAATCAAGTTTCTCATTTTGTGTAACCTTACTAGCATGTTGTGTGTTATGATTGATTTATACTGCATTAACCTCAAACCATCGAATCTGATGAGACTATATAATCTTTTCCACATTGCTGTTCTGATTTTTGGCATAAAGAGTTTGAAAATTTAGTTTGCCAGTATATGTCTGTGGCATTATTGGGGGTGGGGTGTGAGGTTCAAGAGCTTCTTGAATACTAAGGAGATTGAGTGGCATTGCTCTGCCAGAGCCCCAGCTCACCCCACTTGCCAAAGTCACTAAATATCTAGGATTTAGGGCCCAGGGCTGTGGTTAACCTGTATTGAACTTGGAAGAAGGAAGAGGGGTATGGGAGGATGCACACACTGTCTAAACTTATTGTAGGTCATCTGGAGATTTCCATCCAGCAGCATGCTTAGATTTAGTCTTACACTACCTAAAATATCTTTAGGGAGGGTTTTGCTATGGATCTTAAATGTGGGTTCTAGATTAACCCTTAGGCTGCCGTATAGAATTAGAACATATAGGAATTTGGACCGATATATCAGTCCACATCCCTGCAAGGGTTAAGGGTTGCTCAGGGTCTAGAAGGGGATTTGTGCCTAACAGCCAATTAAGTTGTTTGCTTACTAGGACAGATGTGCCAATGGGTGTGGATTTTAGGCTCTTGGGGAGTTTACTATAGGGCATGTTTAGAAGAGCCTTCATGTTTATCCCAGCTTTTCTACAAGGTTTATTTCCATGGTTTTCCATTGTGGGAGGTAGGTTGAGGCCCTCTTGCTCCATATAAGTTCTCCACCATATGAATTGGTCTGTATCAATAGCAAGATAATACAGGCTGAAGTCAGGGAGCTGCAGCCCACCCTGTTCTTTCAGGGAGTAAACTTTGGCAGACCCTGTGCAGGGTCTTACCACTGCAGAGGAAGAATAAGAGGGTGGTTTTTAGATGGGTAGAACAGCTAGTTAATGTTCCAGTTTTAAAAGAGTTGTTCCTTCCGTTGCCTGATGAGTAATGCACCATGTGTTTTGACAGTGTTGAAATTTAAATGGTTTAGCCATTGCTTAAATGAAATGATGTTCACCTGTTAAGAGGAGTTGTTGTGTGCTTTTAGATAAAACAATATTTTACAACCAAGGAAGGGGTCAACTATCGCCTGAGATGCTTAAGGCTAGAACAACAATAGGCAAACCTGGAAAGCCTTGCAGCTCACCTCTTATGGCTGTGCACATGTAAAGAAAAAGAGGCATAGACAAGCATGTAAATCCAGACACATTTATTACATCCTCATACTTACATATCTGTGCAAAATATTACTAAAGTATTAGTAAAGTTGTTACCTCCACAGTTCTGTAGCTGGACAGACAGCTGCTTCACTCCCAAGAAGGAGCTTTATCAGGGGTGAATAATATTTGTAAACTTGGTGCCAAATAGTGTATCACCTATGATGTCACCTTGACCACGACCCCTCAGCGCCAATATCAAGGTGACGAATTAAATATTGCATTAGTGAAGATAAAAATTCAGTATGAATAAAGATCCCTAACACTATTACAGAATAACAGCTAACTAATATTAAACGTAGTGCAAGCAAAGCTGTGGATTCCCACATAACAACTAAGATTTCCAGAATTTAATTCTCTAGGCTCCCAGGATACAATGTCAGCCTCAATGTTTCTTTTGTATTGACATGGTTTGAAGATTATTGTCCATATGTTCTTGGGACTTCAGTCCAGATGTTTCTAGTAGCTTCATACTCGGATCCAACAGCACAAATTCATTTATCTGTAGTCTGTTCTGCTTTTGGCACTACTCTGGGGAATCCAAAATGACACAGATTTGCAGCACTTAGGAGGTAATATGTTTTCTTATTTCTCTTCATGTTCTATTTACAAAAATGAGAAGACAGCATAGTTAGTACAGGTACAGTGAGATGACATTTATATTTCTTTGGCCCTGCCAATACCAGTTTTCTCACGCTTTATCCCATCTATTGGACTAAAGATCAATTCTGAAATGTCACTACACACAGTTTTTCCTTATAAAGTATGTCCTTGTACAATGCACAATACATTTTGTATTCCCCAGTGTAATGGCAAAGAGCACAGAGTACAGATAAATGAATTTGTGGTGTTGGATCCGAATATGCAGCTACACAAAACATCTGGACTGAAGTCCCAAGAACATATGGACAGTAATCTTTGAAATCATACCAATACAAAGAGCAACACTGAGGCTGACATGATATCCAGGGACCTTAGAGAAATTAAGTTCTGAAAATCGTGACTGTTATGTGGAAATCCACAGCTTTACTTGCACTACTTTTAATATCAGTTAGCTGTTATTCTGTAATAGTGTTAGGGATCTTTATTCGTACTGAATGTTTATCTTCACTTAATGCAATATTTAATTCGTCACCTTGATATTGGGCGAGGAGTCTCGGTGAAGGTGATGTCATAGGTGATACACTATTTAAGCACCAAGTTTAAAAATATTGCTCACTCCTGATAAAGCTCCAACTTGAGAATGAAACACCATCAGTGTTCAGCTACAGACTGCGGTAGCATCTTTAACCTGCACTTTAGCAATATTTTGCAGAAGTACGTGAGTATGAGGATGTAATAGTTGTAGCTTGAGTTATATGCTTTTTCTGCCTCTTTTCTTTACATGGGCACAGCCATAAGGGGTGAGTTGTGAGGTTTTCCTGGTTTGCCAAAACAATATCTTGCAGTGTTACTGAACACTACAAGCCAGTAAATTATACACAATAAGACATGTGCAGATGTGTATCACTCATTTGTTTCATACCTCCTAGCATGTGATGCCTTTTAAACCCCTTGAGCTTTATTCTCAGGGTTTAATGGCATCACACACTTCAGGTGTGTGAAAAACACTTACAGCACATATCTGCACATATATTATCATATATATATATATTTCTGTATATATATATATATATATATATATATATACATATATTCATTGCAGAAAACTTCGTTAATGCATCAGTTAAGCGCTCATATTAAAGTGACAAAAGTATGGAAATGTGGTGTTAGGGTTCCCAACCCTAACACCCCTCATCCCACCCTCCCTTATTTACACCATCACACCCGCCACACACTGGCTCAGGTGTTGGGTGTGCCTGGGGTCATTGGCCCAATGCTCACCCCATTCAATGTGTAAGGAAGCTGAGAAGGTACAGTATAATATAGGAGAATTGAGTGAGCATTAGGCCAATGACCCCAAGGCAAAGATGACACCTATTGGTGTGTGGAGGGTGGGGTTGGGGTGGGTGGTAGGGTTGGGTTGGGGGTTGAGGTTGGGGGATGTTAGGGTTGGGAACCTAACACTACATTTCCATGGTAATGAAGGCATGCACCAAGGTAGGGAGGTCCATGGGTGAACTAGGGTTTGATCCTGGTGATATTCCCAAGATGGCAAAAGCTGGTCTGGACAACAAACAACACCTAGGCCTCAAATGAAATGTCAATCTACTGTCAAAGGTCACACCAAGATCATGCATCTAGAGTAGGCCTTCAATGGCACAGACGCTAGGAACAACCCTCTTGCTGCACCAGAGGCCATCCTATCACGCCTCTGTTCGACTTCACCACCAGTACCTCCAACTTATCAGGGTTCAGTCGCAACCAGCTAGAGGTCATTCAGTCACTGATCTCTGCCAAGGCAGTTGTTAAGCACGTCCACCCGTTGGATGTTCCAGGGAAAAGGAAAGATACCGTTGGATAAAATCAGCATAGCAATGAAAACCCAGACTGTATTTCCTAATGAGCTCTCCCAGGGGCAGCATGTACATGGCAAACAACACTGGTGACAAGACCAACCCCTAAGGTACTCCACATGACTGGAGGCTGGGGAGGAGGAGGAGAAATTCCCCATTACTACCGTTGCCTCCTATTCATGAGATAGGACTCAAACCAGTGGATGATAGTGTCGTGAGTCCACAAAATTCCCTCAGGCAGTCGAGCAACACACAATGGTCTACCATGTCAAAAGTTGAAGAGAGGTCAAGGAATCACACTTAAAACAAAACCCAAATTGAAGCAGGATGTGTTTTGCACCGGATGTTACTACAACATCAGAGTTGGCTTTATGATATGGGTGAGACCTTTCTGGCTTACAGCCAAGATTTTTACTTGTTATACCATGTTATTTATTTTGGAATAAAAATGTAATATTTGGGAACTGCTGCTCTCTCAGTCACATTATTCTAAAAATACTAAGTTTAGTTCTGACTCACAGGATACAGTTCTCAGCTGACTCTGTCTTTACTTGCAATACTTGATATAGCTCTAAGGTATCGTGTACTCCCTTTACTACTGAGAGCCCCCACTTCCAGAAATAAGTTTTGTTCTTTTTAGGAGTTAGAAAGCTCTTTTGGCTAACGTGCCCCATTGTGGTTGATCCAGTCCAGTCTTCCTGCCCTCTCTCCAGTTATGTTGACACAGAATAGGCCTGGAGGTCAATGCCCACCTATATTCTTAGAGACAGGGCAGCTAGCTTTAGCATGGTGCTTGTAGATCTGTGATAAAAGACTGCAGCATAAGGATTCAGCACTCCAGTCTTACCAAATGAAGGACACCACCTACAACGTAGGTGAATCTTCAAAAGTTTTATTTTATACTGCAAAATAACAGATCACAGCTACAGCACTGCATCAGAGAGCATCCTCTCTGGTGCTGTAGCTGTGATGAGTGATTTTGCAATATTCTGTTCCTGTTTTCAGAATTCACATTCATACAACACAAAGCATACATGTTTTACTGTACCTGAATAATTGTTGATATGAAAAACTGTTTTGAATTGTTTTCTTTCAAAGGCAACATTCTGTACAGTTCTCTTCATGGAAGCAGGAATTTGGAGTTTTGTTTATGTCACTGCATGGATTCCAAACCTGAGCAATGCCCTGACAGGCCAATGACCCGTGGACAGAGAGAGAGTTCTTAATCCATGTTGTAACATAGCCAAAACTCCATATTCTTGGTGCCTTTGAAGAGAACTGAACAGAATGTTTCTATAAATATAAAACAAATATAAAACAGTTTTTTTTACATCAGCTGTTATTCAGGTATAGGTAGATATGGATAATGTAGGGCATATATATAATTCCAGAAGACAGTAACGTTACAAGAGCTGCAAATTGACATACATTTCCCATCCCTTTAAAAGATTCTATACTCCTCACTTGCACCACTACCTTTAGGAGCTTGTTCCATAGCCAAACCACTCTCTGGGTGAGAAAATGTTTTCTCACATTACCCTAGCTCTTATCCTCCCTAGAAAACAAAATTTCTGGTTTTAGCAAGCAATTCACATCTGGCTTCAGCAGAACTCAGTTACCCCCATTCTGATCTTTAGGACCTTTATTTTACTGAAGATGTCTTCATTAAAACAGGATCTTGTTCCTTAAAGGGACTCTGTCAACCCCTTAAATTTCAAAGTGTCTCTAATTAAAAACACACATTTAATGATTGCTCACATTCTTTATAATTTACTGATGTAGCTGGCAGTTTGATTCTGATTCATTTTA
Organism: Neoceratodus forsteri; assembly: GCA_016271365.2. NCBI lineage: Eukaryota > Metazoa > Chordata > Ceratodontiformes > Ceratodontidae > Neoceratodus > Neoceratodus forsteri. The sequence continues at coordinate 525,392,908 of CM028138.1, read as the reverse complement.
CCTTTTAAAAATAAAAAACAGACTGCCCACCATACTGGTGTTACTGCACAACATCATGTTTGTTTACAGTTCTTGATCAATTCCCACTGCATCTTTTTCTGGATCTAGGAACACCCACTAGACACATAAAATGCAGTGGAGTGGGAGCATCATGAGTGGTTGCACTAGAAACATAGAAACATAGAATTTGATGGCAGATAAAGACCACTTGGCCCACCCAGTCTGCCCATTTCCCTACCTGATGGATAAGCTGCAGATTCTAGTTAATCAACAGCTTACTTCCTCCTGCCCCCAATAGAATTGCCTTATGCCTGTCCCATGCATTCTTTGAATTCTCCCACTGTTCCTGACTCCACAACCTCCTCAGGAAGGCTGTTCCATGCATCCAAACTCTCTCTGTGAAAAATACTTTCTAACATTACCTCTGAGCCATCCCCCTCTAGCCTCAAATTGTGCCCCTTGTTCTTGCACATCTCTTCTTCTGAAAGATACTACCTCTTGCACCTTGTTAATTCCCTTGAGATACTTGAAAGTTTCTATCATGTCCCCTCTCCTCCTTTCCTCAAGGGTATACATATTAAGCTGCTTTAGTCTCTCCTCGTATGTCTTCTGGTGCAGACCTTGCACCATTTTGGTGCCCTCCTCTGAACAGCCTCCACTCTATGTCTTTGCGGAGATGGAGTCTCCAGAATTGCAAGCAGTACTCCAGATGGGGTCTCACTAACTGTTTGTAGAGGGATAACAACTTCCTGTTTTCTACTGTTGATGCCTCTCACTATGCATCCCAGTATCCCCCGCCCTCCTTACTGCCTTCTCACATTGCTTGCCCACCTTTAGGTCATCTGATATAATTACTCCTAGTGTCTCTTTCGATTTTTGTTGTTCTATTAACTCCCCTGTTATGTACTCTTCCCTGGTTTTTGTTTCCCAGATGCATTACCTTGCACTTTTTGCATTGAATCTGAGCTGCCACGTATTTGACCATTCCTCCAACCTTGCTAAGTCCCTTTCATTCTTTCCACCCCACCTTGTGTATCAACCCTGCTGCAGATCTTGTGTCATCTGCAAGAGGCATTCCTTTCCTTCCAGGTGCTCTCAATGTCACTTTTAAAGGTATTAAAAGAGGACCGGTCCAGTGATGTGAACCCTCGCGTGCCCCACTAGATATTCCCTCCTTTCTTCATTGTGGACTCTGTTTACTATTACCTTTGCATCCTGTTTGGATGTGTCACTAATGCTTGGGAAGGTTTCAGTAAGAGCAGATCAAGGATCTGAAATAAAACATGGCTGGGCATAATTACACTATTAGCATGCATTTCAGTTCCACTAAAAAGAAAGCAGATAAAACAGCCATCAGCATCAATGAATTTTGGTGAAATAAAGCAACCACAAAAGGTGGGGTTTCAGACAGAAATAATATGATGCCAAAAGGGCTGACAGTATCCTTTAAATTTTATCTGTTTCTGTTGCTTTGACCTGTCATGAGGTCATAATCTTCTGTTTATGACATCACAATCTGTGGAAGAAAATTGTTCTGATATCACACAGTGATGATTATGGCTTCAGGGTAAGATTAAAAGCAGCAGGGGCAGATAAAGTCTAAAGGGCAAAGACCTCTAATCGTGCAAATGTATTTATTAATAAAAACAGAATGTGAAATTAACATGGGGAGGGTTGTAATGAAGATAAGAGTCCTTGCCAATGTCAAAGTAATTTGCAGGAAACTGAAAACTCCCTTTATAAAATGGTCTACAAAATCCTTAACCTCAAAACAGGTCACATAACCATTGATTATTTGCTGGCACACCCACCTCACCTGATCTACTGTAAAGCCCATTTTGTAAGTGGGATAACACACTCCAGTGGACGTGACCCACTGGTCATAAAGAATAATGCACTTCTTGGGTGTTTGCATCCCTCAACTACACCTCTTGCCTAACAATCACCCAAACACGCATTATTTCATTATAACTGCACACTCAATCATGTGTTATCCCTTCTGTAATCACATGGTATGCCCTCTGGTTCTACTGCCTTGAACAAGCTGAAAAGGTTCCCGATCAACATTCAAGTCCTTCTTAAACTTTTAAAGACTGAAATCATATTTCCTCTTAGCCTTTTTTTCCAGGAAAACCATACCGAGCCTGTCTAAATGTTCTCCATCACATCACCTCTCTATTCCCATAATTATTTTAGTAGCCTTCTGCTGACCCTCTTACTTGTTGCAATATCGTTGTTATATTAAGCACAACCAGAATAACACAGTAGAACTTTTCAAAATTCAGAATTCTGCAGGTGAAATGTGGAATTTTGCTGGTAAAATGCAGAATCTCACTAGCAAAATGTGGAATTCTGCAGGTGAAATGTGAATTTCACTGGCAAACTGCAGAATTCCACTAGAAAATGTAGAATTCCGCTGGTGAAATGTGAAATTCCACTGGTGAAATGCAGCATTCTGCTGGTGAAATGTGGAATTCTGCTGGTGAAATGCAGAATTCCGCTGACAAAATATGGAATTCCACTGGCGAAATGCAGAATTCTGTTGCCAAAATGTGGAATTCTATTGAACTGTGGCATTCCACTGGCAAAATGTAGAATTCTGCTGGTGAAATGTGGAATTCCACTGGTGAAATGCAGAATTGCGGTAGCAAACTGTGGAATTTTGCTAGCAAAATGTTGAATTCTGCTGCTGAAATACAAACTCTGCTGGTGAAATGCAGAATTCCACAGGAAAAATTTGTGTGGAATGGCAGTTCCACTTCCAAAATGCTTTTTCAAAATTTCTGTTTTAATTCTGGAGAATTCAAAAATTCCAAAATGCTTTTCTATGAAAAACATAGAATAATATTCTTAGATTATATACGCTGCAGAATATTTCCTCTGTTTGTGGAAAGTGAATCCATGGTTTCCGTAAATTGCTGAATGCTATTCTCAATTTAAGCAAACTCTGGATTACGAACTCATAATTTAAAAAAAAATTCTATTGGCTGAATTTCAGAATTCGCTTCCCACAGATTTCCAAGGAATTTGCCAGAATTTCAAAATTCTGTGGAATTCCAACAAAAGTGGAATTTGAAAATTCTGGCACTGCCAAGTACACAGTACTCAAGTGCAACCTTACCAGTGTCCTATACAGGGGACAGACTCGCATCAATTTCACAACCCCAGCATTCAATTTATTTATTTTTTTATTTAAAAATTTTTACCAGGTAACAAATAATTGGTAATATTAATGCATACTGAAAATAGAAAACAGAGTTAGAATCAATGTTTCAATCATAGAGCTTCTTCAGAAATTATCGAAAAAGATCTATAATTATCCAAGAAGACCTATGGTCAAAATGTCGATTCTAACACTATTTTCTATTTCAGTGTGCATTTAATATTACCATTTTGTTTTGTTTTCAGACCACATGCTGATGCAGCACCTTGTTTTTTTTTTTTTTACCAAGTAAGCATATAGAGCCCAGGGCCTGATTGCAGTTGCAACCTTACCTACTGTTTTCATGCAAATGTCTTTGTAATAAAGAACGGCATGTCCTGAAATTCCAGTTTGTTTGGAATTATTTAAGATTTGAGTCCTACCAATGCCCACTGCCCTTGCTTTGCAGGATACTGGAAAATCACTTCAGCATGGTACTAACAAAACACATTACCCAGCATGCACTACAAGTAATGCTACTATTACACATGCAAGACTGGCACAAAACTGGCAGGCTGCACTATGCCCAGCCTCATACAATATGCCATGGGCCACCAATTGACAGAAGGCTGGTTACACCCATTTTTTTCCGTCATATCCTGCAGCAACCCCCACTCTCGAGGTGTGAGACTACGCTTATCTGATGGTACCTGAGCACAGTTTTAAGGCCTCTGGGTGAATGGCGTCTGGACTTGGTTGGCTTTGGAGGTAATTATAAAGTGGTGTGGGGCTCCACCTTCCATCCTCTTCAACGTTGCTGCCAGTGTGCCCCACAGAAAATTAATGCAGCCCCACCTTCAGTGACAGGGAATCTTATACCAAACCCCAACTTATATACTTTAAGCAGGCAAAATAAGCAAACACAATAATAAGCAAAAACACATTAGTTTGCAATTCAAAACAAGGGATAATTATTAGGGGAGAGGAACAGGCTCAGGATGAGGGAAGGAATGGGTTAAATGCAAAAAAAAATGTTGACTCTCCCACCCACACACAAATCCAACCACCCATTAGTGAGGACCGTACCCACACAGTATTTACTGTTTCCCCTGCTGTCCCCTGGGAGGTCCCAAAACAGTCTGTCAATGTGTGCCCACTGTGGGTGGCTACAGGACTGATGCTGGACCACCTTGTGGTACTGATATAAGGTTGCTGGTTGGGATCACAAAAGAAATATACTTTAAACACAGATAATAGTTGCTCCTGGCTGTTGCAGTTCTAAAATGGGCTTTGATAGGAATGTGCAGTACACTGGTCTTAGCCAACAGAAGACTTGGTGGGGTACTGACTTAATACTCATGACCTTAGCAGACTCTGCAGTGGTTGACTCTGTCGGATATCTCCCTCTGAGCAGGCAGATGCAGGCAGTGCCTCAGGTACAGCAGTCCCAATGTGCTTCCATGTGGTATTGCATGTGGGCCATGCTGATCTCCTGATGTCCTCTTCACTCCACAGGGGACTTGTCTTCACCCCACCCCAAGGAGTAGGCAATCATTCAGAGCCTCAGGAAACTTGGGCCGTCTGTCAGGACAAGTCCTGACAGCATATAGAGCCCAGGACCATTGCTTTGGTGTTGTTCCAGAAGGGAACAGAAAATCTTTGTAAGATTTTTAAATGGCTTTTCTCAACCTGGTGACTGACTGCAGAAATCACTGTCTCTCTCCTTCATTCTCCCAGACAAATCTGGGGATCAATTCTCATGGGAGGCTTCTCATACATAATTCTTTATAGCGTGTGCGGCGTGCACGCTGTTCTGCATGGAAGTCTATGCCTAGAACAGCGCTGTTGTGGCTGCAGTAGTGATATCAGGATGTTGTGTTGCAGTATGTCACTACTGTAGCACAACATTTAACACTGACGCGCTCCTGCCTGATCAAGACTGTCTTCTCTCGCTGATTCAGAATCCCCTGTAAACACAACGGGTGAAGTAGCATTTTTAATAAAACCTATACTCTTCAGAGGGCATTTGAAAATAATGCCAATGATCGCAGAACACAGCAGAGTGAGTAGCACTGCAGCAGTCTGAGCTGAAAACAGGGATGGAGAGTTTCCAACACGCAGACTGCTATCCACAAACTGGACTGCAACTAAAAAGTAGGAGAAAACTAACCGTGTTTTTAATTTATAGTTGCCCATATACTGTACCATAAAAGAATGTGTATGGGCAAACACACACAGACAAGACTGTGTCTGAAGCCCAAGAGGTCCCCTGTTGCCATGGATACCTCAAGATTCAGATGCAGGCTTGTTGTTTATGGTTGCCTATACAAAATCCTCTATGCTGATCCTCCTGCTTTTAGCGGCTTTCAGTTTCCCAGTGAAATCATACACACACAGTGCTCTGTAACCTCAGCCAACTTGCAACTAGCTGCTTTTGCAGAGCTGAGCTCACAATTGGTTGTTTATCCTAGGCAGCATGTGCTGTCCTCTGACCTCTACCCAACAGTTCTGGGGCCAGATGGACAACAAATATGACAGTCTTCATACAAACTAAGCATAGAATGAGTCAGCAGAAAAGGACTAGTAGGCCCATTTAGTCAGCCCTATTTTCCTGCCTAACATTATACCCTGGACTCTTTGGTCACAGGTGTCCCTCCCTCCTTCTCCCTTACCTCTATTTATTATACCCATGTGCCTATCCCACATGTTTGAAGCTCACCGCAGTCTTCACCCCTACCACCTCTTCTGCACGATGTTCTAGGCATCCACCACCCTTTCTGTGAAGAAGTATGTCCTCACATCCCTCTTAAACTCCCCAAGCTTCATAGCACGCACCCCATTCTGGTGCTCCTCCTCCTCCTGTGAAAGAAACTCCTTCTTTCTTGCACGTTGTTCACCCGTGAGGTACTTACAGATTTCAATCATGTTCCTCTCACTCACCTGTTCTCTAACGTCTATTACTTGGTTTATTAATAAAAGTTGTCTAAGTCCTTGGGTGGCATCTGGCTGTCATGATCAGTACCTCCCTGTCTCTGCTGCCATCTAATGGGATTGGGGGTAAACTTGTGGCAGGAAAGCACTTCTGGGTGCTCCTATAGGGCCATGCTCCAAGGAGGAGCGGTGTTCATGTGTGGCTAAGATTTAGGTAGCTGCACAACTCCAAGAGCTGCTGACAAATGGGTGCAGTCTCCGCTCTGTGTTTCCCAACCCTAAGGCAGTCCATAGGGTTGGCTGAGCAAAGTCCTGGTGTGGTATGGGCCGTTGGTGTTCATGGTGCAGCCGTGCAAAGAAAAGGAGGTTCAGTGCAAGTGCGGGGTCATGAGAGTGTAGGACTGGGGTTGAAAGATGGCACACTGTAGGTGGCAGTGGTGCTTCTGAGGGAGCCAGAAGGTAAACCCTTTCATGATGGGTTACATCCCTCTTTTCCCACATTCTCCAGAAATGCTGTTACCTAATGCTTGCTCTGGTTACATTAAGATTGGGGAGGGTACCTTCTAGTATCAGTGCTTTTTAGAGGGCTGCCACATTGCAGACCATCTCTTGTAATCCCTCTTGGCCTATGCCAACTGGCATATTCATGTGTATGCAGGTGACACAATCATCTACACCTCTGGTCCCTCCACCTTAGCCATGGAAGGTCTACTCCTGCAAGACTTCCATAATGTTCTGCACTGGCTCCAATCTAACCAACTCTGAGTCAACACACAAAAAAAAATGTGTCCATGACCTTTGGTAATAGTCAGAAATTGGCTAGACTCCCAACTCTGCCCATCTTCACTACCTTGGATGGCAATCCTCTTGAAGTGGTCAAATCCTTCAAGTACCTTAGTGTGTAGCTTAACAAGCTGCTTGATTTCTCTGCCCACATTGACACCATCCATGCAAAGCTTCACCCCAAACATGGTCCCTTATATCATAATAAAGATTGTCCATATCTGCAGGTCCACCGTGAGCTTGCTACCAAAATGGTGCTCCTGGTCTTCAACTATGTGGATGTGGTATATGGTGCCACCCCTCCACTTCCCTGGCCAGACTGGATACCCTCTGCAACTCCATCGGCCACTTTACTACCAACTCCTCTCCTCATACTCATTGCTCACTTTACTCCTCCTTATCCAATCTTCCTCTATCATTTTGTCACCAGATCCACTGCACCTTCTTCATTTCCAAATACTGTACAAGTTTGGGTCCTTTATCTCTTATCTCTCATCCTCCTCTCCATTATCCTCTGCTCCCTGTTCCTTCACTCCAGGGATCCTCACACCTTCACCACTCATCTGTGTTCCTCAGCTGAACAATCAGCCTTTTCTATACTTTTCCCTTTACTTTGGAACCAACCTGCCTCTTCCCTCCACTTCTCTACCTCACCTGGCTCCCTAAGGCACCAGCTAAAACTCCTTCCCTCTCCCTGCACTTGTGCTGCTCCTCACTGACAATTCCATTTCAGGAACCTTACAGCAAGGTATATAAGTTGTTGACAAGCTTATCTACTACTCATGCCTTGATTGCTTAATTTGCACGTAACTTTGCACTGACTCCTGTTTTTGTCACATGTCTGAGTGTACTTTATTGTGAATGCACACGTTTTTATGTGCCATGCATTTTGTATCTCTTCTCCTTTTCCCGAATTACACCGCTTGGCTCAGTGTGCCTTTCCTGGTCACCAATTTTCAAGTAACTAAACAAATATGTAGGTTCTGTGTACCTGGAGACCCAGGTTCTAGTCCTCAAACCAACCTAACACTTATTATGTGGCCCTGGGGCAAGGGCACAGTACTTGGAGGTTCAGTATTTCTAAATTATCGTGTATGTCTCACTTTGCTTTTGCCTTTACTTCTAAATGTCTGAACTGTTTTATTCCCTTTATTCTCCCTTATATTATTTTGAAACAATCAAGTTCATCTGTTTTTATTGTACAGTGTTACCAGCGACAAAGCAAGGCCACTGACAGTAGCCAACTTTGTTTTCCGTGGTCTGATGTTCTTTATTTATTTATTTGTTTTTGTTGACCGGTAGGGTGTGCTAGCCATAGAATGACTATTTTCAGGCACGACCTGGGAGTTTACAGATACAATACAATTGAATTAACATTTGATCTACATAGGTAAACAAATACAGAACATTGAAATACAAATAAGGTAAGAGCATGGACAATAATAGTACAAAGTAGTCCAAAAGCAAACATGGTACAAATTACATGAGCAATAACATGGAGTGAATAGTGACATCAGTTGTGAAACTATGAAATGGAGTGGTGTTTGTTTGATAAACCAGAACTTCACACAGAATCACCCCCAACCAAAACAAATCTTTAAATGGTTTAGAGGTTTGCCAGTCCCTGATGGCATTGTGTTATAACACCAGTACTATAAAGAGAGTGGTGAATGTGTGTGTGTCTGTGTGTGTGTGTGTGTGTGTGTGTGTGTGTGTGTCTGTGTGTGTGCCAGGAAAAAAATGAACTGGGGAAAGTTCAATGCACAGACTACATTTTCTACCTCTGTGAGTCTCCTTCAGTTGCAAAGAGCTGGGTGGTGGTGAGACAATTCTATGAAACGTCAAGTTTGTTTGCCTGTCACCTCGAGGTTAATTCCTCAGTAAAATATTGCAAGTAGTGGCGTCATTAGCCTGGATTTATCTGTTCCTGACCTGACCCTGTGTTCTCTTCCTTTGCACTCCATATCAGTAAATTTGTCCCTCTTGTTTTCCTTGGCAGTCCCTTCATTTGGTTTTCCCTCTGAGGTGGGCCAGCTCACGTTCCTTCTCCTCCTGTGTCTCCACATCCTTCAGCACAGCCTTGAAGTTCATCCATGCTGTGGGTGTCAATCTCCAACCTTCTTTTGCTGGTAAGAAACTCTATTTAGTGCTGTTTGTTTCCTGCAGCTCTCCTGCCCTCAAATGAAGGCCATTTTTGCTATTCTTGTTCCCCATTTTTGTCCCCTTGGATCCCCCTGCCTGCCATTCTCATGTAAGGAGCTGCCTGTGCTGCCAGCAAGGGATGTTTGAATGCTTGGTAGCCCACTCTCTCTCCCTCCCCAGAGACCTGCTCCTTACTTCTGCAACAAACTTGTCCCCAGTCAGCCCTCAACACAAACTGCAGTCTTTTAGGTGCCAGGATGCCACTGGGCCAGCACCAAATGGAGGTCTTTAGTTTTTTTTTTCCCATACAGATTTTTATCCCTCGCCCTGCCATCATCCAGGGATATACCATGTTGCTCAGTGACTCAGTCAGATTGTGCCACATGCAGATGGCAGGATTTTCTTTCCCTGGGTTTTCACTCTGCCTCCCTCCTCCCCTGCTGTGAGCTGTGCCCTTCAACCTCAGACATACTAGGTGCCTCTACGGAAGGAGCAAGCTCCCTGGCCCACCTGTAAGGGTCGCTGTGATGCCAGAACCCACCAGTCCTTCCTGACTGAAAAGCTGCCTAGCCTGCCTCTCAATGTGGTAATCGAACTCCAAAACTCTATAAGTCACCTGCACAGTAGCATGACTGGGCCATCGGTGTCCTGGGGGGTCTTACATTTTAATCTTTATAACTCCAGCCCCACTCCCTGGGTCACAGATCCTGAACACGGATACATTTTACCATGTAGCTATGAGCCAGAAGTGCTACTGAGTAAGAGAATTCCTAACTCATAAGTGAGGTGAACTGTCAATAACACATCCAGCTCTGTAGCAAGGTAGCACCTGCTCCATTCTTAAGCCAGCATACAGTAGCTGTATTACCCCATTCTGAGTTTTAAAGGAACACTGTACATTTTCTGTTGCTCAGAGTGCTTCCACCTTGGCAAAATTTCTACCCCTTAAGAAAATTCTGCCTCCACTCTTGATGGTTGTGCTTAGTTCTGCTCTATAGTGGCCCTTGTGGTGATGGGCCTTTAGCACTCCAGCTGCGAGGGATGCTCATGGACCGGGGGTCAAATGAGATGCACGATTTGGGGTGCAGGCTCTTGTGACAATACCTGCATTCTGAGAGAGAAAGGCCAGAGCTTGACCCCCCAGCACCCTACCTCCCAGGCAGCCCCCATGGCCACACCAGCTTCACTACAGGCTGTCCTGTGGAGTCATGCCATTGTGTCAAGGGTAGTGAAACAGTTATTTGGGGATGGGGTGTCACAGAGAAATGATTTCTGTGGAATGCTGTAGGACCAAAAAATGACAATGAACAAACATACAGTAATCAACTTTTTCTGCTAGCATTTATGTTAATGAAATTGTCTAAATACCAACAATTCTAGTCCTTTTAAGGCTTTTTACAGTACCATTTCCCACAAAAGTACCATAAACCATCATAGATGTTTCATGTAGAGGCTGGACCAGGGTGTGCTCAGGGAAGGAGAGGGTGGTGGAACAGAGTTGCATCCCTCCAGCAGTACTCTCCACAATTCATATGCTCTTCAGGACAGTGGTTCCTCTATGGAGGCACCTGTAGTGGAGACCAAGGAGGATACTGGGAACCTTCACAAAGGAGGCCCACAGGAGTGTGGCATGGGACCCACAGGGGAAGGAAACAACTCCTGGTAGGGGACTCAATCATTAGGGGGTAGAAGTGGGGGTGGAAGGAGAGGGAGGTAAGGTGCCTGCCAGGTACCACAGCTTGAGGGATGGGAAGCAAACCTCAGGATCGTGGGAGCAGCTGCACGAGGGAGGGAGCTGGATGTCATTGTCCACCTAGGGACAAATGACCTGGCTAGGAATGGGATCAGAGCAGTGCAAGAGGAGTTTGTAGAGTTGGGAGGGCCTTAGACAAGTAGCACATACGGAAACCTTTCTCGGAGGTGCTGCCTGTCTATGGCAAGGGTGATGCTAGGGTACTCCTCACCAGGGAATTCAATGAATGGTTGAAAAACTGGTGTGAGCTCAGGGTTTGGCTTCATTGGGACTGGGGAGCTACCTGGAGGGATGCAGACCTATACTGGCACGATGGTCTGCATCTGTCCGGGGACCAGAATCCTAGGTGAAAGTTTAAATGCTTCATTGGCAAACATTTAAACTAGCCAAGGGGAAGCACCAAAAGGAGCAGGAAATCCCAACCTCCTCACAAAACACGGTAATTAGTGAGGTAAACACCAAGGTAGAGAAGTCATTAGGAGCAGGACAGAGGTAAATGTAAAAAGGCAAAGGCAGTAAGGACAGGGATGGGGCTAAAAGGGGTAAGGCCATCAAAAACTGGAGGGTGATGAGTACCAATGCCCATAGTCTGTGTAACAAGCTCCCTGGACTAGTGGCCTTGATGGACGAGGGTTGCCTTGATATTGTGGCAGTCACAGAAATAAGCTACATGGAGAACCATGACTGGGATGTCTACACATCAGGATACACAATCTACAGGAGGGACAGGGAGGTAAAGAGGAGGAGGAGGATTAGCTCTCACGTAAAGGAAGGGATCAAGCAACAGAACTAAAGAGTAAACAGGGAGCAGATGAAGCACCTGTGTCACCTGGGAGACAGGAAATGGCACCACAATCCGCATGGGGTTGTATACAGACCCCATCTCAGGGGAGGGAAAGGACAAGGAAATGATAGAAGACATCCTTAGAATGGCAGAAAAGGGGAGATATTGTTGATGGGGACCTGAATATGCCAGATGTTAACTACAGCACCTTGCTGCAGGCACATCCAAGAGCAGGGTCATTCTTGATGCCCTACAAGGGCATGACTCAGACAGCTAGTATTGGAACCCACTTGGGAGGAGCAATCTAGACCTGGTACTCTCAAATGGGGACGGAGAAAGAATCTCAGATTTAGAAGTGGGTAGCCATCTGGGAACAAGCGACCACCAAACAGTGTGGTTCACGAGAAACACAGCCATACAAAAGCAAGAGTATTGGACTTCAGGAGGGCTGACTTTGGGAAATTAGAGAGTGCCTCAGAAAAGCACTAGCAAACAGGCAAGAAGGAGGGTGGAGGAACAATGGGGAGTAATCAAAACAGCCATCAGAGAGGCAACAAGCCTTGTGTAAAGCAAATCAACAAAACACAACGAAGGAAAAACGCGATGGTTCTCAAAAGAGGTGGCAGGGAAGGTTAAGGGGAAAGGATAGCATTCAGGAAATATAAGAAACACAGAAGGAGCAGGACATAGAACTTTATCAGTTAAAGCAGAAAGAGGCTGGGAAGGCAGTCAGAATAGCAAAGGCCCAAACCGAGGAAAGGATAGACAACTCTGTTAAAAGGGGCTAAGACCTTTTATAGGTACATTAGGAGCGAAGAAAGACCAAAGGAGGGATACTGAGGCTTAATAAAGGGAGGGAATGTGGGCAGAGGGTGATAGTGAAAAGCAGGTATACTGAACGAATATTTCTGCTCAGTATTCACAAAGGAAGAGGACAGGGAGGTACCTAAACCAAACAAGAGAAACACTCTGAAGACAGGGGTTGATACCAGTCCATTTACAGAAGAAAGGGTTCTGAAAGAACTAATAAAATTGAAGGTGGACAAAGCAATGGGGCCTGATTGGATTCACCCAAGAATTCTAAAAGAACTAAGGGTAGAACTAGTGACACCGCTGACTACTGTCTTTAACAAATCATGGGTGGATGGGGTGGTACCTGAGGACTGGAGGAGGGCGGATGTGATTCCCTTCACAAAAGTGGGAGCAGGACAGAGGCAGAAACTACAGACCAGTTAGTTTGACCTCAGTGGTAGGGAAATGATGAATCACTTCTGAAGGAAAGAACTGTTGAGTACCTAGAGGCCAGTGGGGCACAGGACCCAAGGCAGCATGGATTCATGATGGGAAGGTCATGTCAGATGAATCTAATAGATTTCTTTGACTGGGTGACCAATGTAGTAGACCAGGGAGGAGCTGTGGACATGGCCTACCTAGATTTTAGCAAGGCATTTGATACAATCCCACACAAAAGATTAATATACAGTTAGCCAGCCTTGAGTGGGTCCCAAGGTGGTAGCCTGGATAAAAATTGGCTAGACAACAGGATGCAAAGGGTAGTAGTAAATGGAGTCCACAGTGAAGAAAGGAGGGTTACTAGGTACCGCAGGGTTCAGTACTGGGACCGGTCCTTTTAATGTCTTTATAAGTGACATTGCAGAGGAACTGGAAGGAAAAGTATGTCTCTTTGCAGACAACACAAGTCTGCAAACAGGGTTGATACACAAGATGGAGTGGAAAGGATGAGAAGGGACTTGGCAAGGTTGGAGGAATGGTCAAATGTATGGCAGCTCAGATTCAATGCAAAGAAGTGCAAGGTAATGCAGCTGGCAAACAAAACCCAGGGAAGAGTACACAGTTGGGGGTGAGATACTGACAACAGTAAAATGGAAAGAGACCTGGAGGTAATTATATCAGATGACCTAAAGGTGGGCAAGCAATGTGAGAAGGCAGTAAGGAAGGCTGGGGGATACTGAGATGCATAGGGAGAGGCATCAATAGTAGAAAACAGGAAGTTGTTATCAGTCTCCACGGCTAGTCGTGTTCCCGCGTCAGTGGTGGGATTCGAGTCAGTCTGACCAGTAGTATTAGAACTATTGGATCCAGCTGTAGGCTTATCTGCTGTGGTCTGGCTCTCAAACTCCCTCTGTGACAATTTGCTCCTTCACCCGCTTCCATTCTGTAACTGGCAGTGGTAGCAACATCAGAAACCATATCCCAGAGGGATACAAGGAGGGTATTTTCATTCAAAAGAGCCAGAGTGCTGGCAAAGAACATTAGAGCAGCTTTTATTTTTGTGAGAGAGAGACTGTGAGAGCAAGGAGTGAATACGCCACCCCCCTTCTAATTACTGTATAAACAGTCAACTCCTCTCTCTTGCCGCCCATTGTCAATTCTGATTCAATTCAGGATTTACTCCATTTAATCGGAGCAGCTTTTATTTTTTAAATGCAGCAGCTTCACTTTGAGCAGCCCCACAGTGTGCTACAGAGAGAAAGAGAGAGGAGAATGAGGAGGAACACGGCCCCCACCCAGTTCTTAGTCTACTGCTCTCTCTTTGTACTTTATTTTTTAAATAGGAGCAGCTCCTCGGCTGCAATGTACATGTATTCTCCATGGCTCGACTGGCATTAATATTTAATCCTGATTCACTGCGGTGCCGGAGAAATTATTTCTAAATGCCTGTACTTATTGACCAGGAGTGAACTGACTCAGTAGCGAGTTGTTGTGGGAGCGAGAAGTGCGGAGCGCATAGTCGGGAGCCACCAGTCGGGAGCAAAGTTGGGAGCAAATTGTCATGTACCCTGTACAGACAGTTGGTGAGACCCCATCTGGAGTACTGTATGCAGTTCTGGAGACCCCATCTCTGCAAAGACATAGACAAAGTGGAGGTTGTCCAGAGGAGGGCAACTAAAATGGTGCAGGGTCTGCACCAGAAGACATACAAAGAAAGACTAAAGGAGCTTAATATGTATACCCCTGAGAAAAGAAGGAGATAGGGGACATGATAGAAACTTTCAGTACCTCAAGGAATCAACAAAGTCCAAGAGGATAGCATCTTTCAGAAAAGAGATGTGCAAGAACAGGGGCACAATTTGAAGATAGAGGGGATGGCTCAGAGGTAATGTGAGGAAGTATTTTTTCATGGAGGGGTTGTGGATGCATGGAACAGCCTCCCTGAGGAGGTCGTGAGTCAAGAACAGTGGGGAATTCAAGAATGCATGGGACAGACATAAGGCAGTCCTAGTGGGGGTAAGAGGAAGTAAGCTGTTGGTTAACTAGGATCTGCAGCTTATCTGTTAGGTAGGAAAATGGGCAGACTAGGTGGGCCAAGCGGTTCTTATCTGTCGTCAAATTCTATGTTTCTATGGTGAATATTTTCATCTGTATAACAATTACACAGATGGATTTAAAAGCCCATTTACACTGTAAGATATTATTACAGAGCAGGGGAAAAACTGGCACTTTTCAAGCCCCTGGTCAGCACACACCAGAGTACTGTGTGCAGTTCTGGACACCTCAATACAAAAAGACATGGAGGCAGTCAAGAAGGAACGACACAAGGTCACCAAACTGATCAAGGGGGTGGAGAGCCAGAAGTTATGAGGAGAGGCTAGAGACCCTCAACATGTTCACCCAAAAGAAAAGAGATTGAGGGGACATGATTTCAGTCCCCATATACGCAAGGGTATTGACAACATAGAATCAATGAACATGTTTAATCTGGAGTGCTCCAGCTGGACACAGGGACACACCGTGAAGCTCAAAGGTCGTAATCTGGGGTAGCACCAGGAGGCATGTATTCTCCCAGTGGGTGGTGCACCTGTGGGACAGCCTATCAGCAGGGGCAGTGGACATGACAACAGTACAGGTCTTCAGAATAAGCCTGGACAAATTTCTGCTTACCAAGAGGATTACAAGGTACCCTAAGTAGTAGGGCAGATGGGGAATCCCTATATGTTAGTACATCTTTGCACAGCGTAGCTGTTGACCTTGCTTATTAGGAGGGCTTGGGGTGGACCTAATCGACCAAACTCCCTTCTGACCTTAAATTATAATGTAGTACACCTGATACAAACTGGAAAATTCAGACTCGACCTATGTGTTAACCCTATTCACAGCTGTGTTTCTGTTGCCTTATTTTTCATTTATTTCCCACATTTTAACTCTGAGCTGGGAGGGAGGGCAGGTGAGCGGTGAATAAGTCAACAGCAATGCCACTGCTTGACTGGTCAGCGGTTGGGGATACAAATGGTGGGCAGTCTGCATTTGTCCTCCCCAGGAGCTGAGCATCTCACTTCCACATGGCATTGGGCCCCCGGCTGGCTTCCAGATTGGGCTGGCTTACAGGCTGCTGCCATGCCACTTGGGCAACAGCTACATTATCTTCTTTCTTCAGGAAACATACACTAGAGGGTAGTTGCATCTTGGTAGGAGGTTAATGCAGTGCAGGGGAACCTAAAGATGCCTGGGAAGTGGGCAATGGCAGATAAACTTCAGTGTTAAATGCAAAGTGAGGGCTGGCCCAGTGGCCTGAGGTGCTGGACACCTTGGCAGGATTCACAAAGAAAGCCAAAATTCCCACAGCTGCAGGAAAAAGGCTTGCTGCAGTGTGGAAATGCAGTTGTGCTGTATTCTCAAAGAAAACCAGTGCAGCTGCAGATTTCCACAAAAGTGCCCCCAGGTGCTGCAATTTAGCTGCCGTAGGACTTGCTCATGCTGTGAATCAAGAGCTGTGAATCCACAGTGCGGATCCGCAACTGCGGCGAAGGCTGAGAAAGCACAGCAATAGGAAACCGCAGTAGCTGAAGCAGCAGACTGTAACAGTGCTGCTATAATATGAAGCTGACAGCACACACACAGACCTGCAACCAGTCACCAAATGGGACCACAGTAGCAGCACCACAGGTATCAGTGATACCTTGGCACCACAGTGGCTGACTGTCCCTGCTGGTCGCCCTCCCTGGGGTGTTCCTGTGGCCTGCGGGGTAGCACTGCTGCTGGCTGGTCAGGCTCTACTGCCTGTGGTGCTCTGTCATGGGCTGCACTGGGTCTAGTGGTTGTTGCCTGTTGCCATATCATGGCAATGTGTGCTTTTGGTGCTGTAATATCAGCCACTGCTATACTGTCTGAGATGCCATTACCTGTGGTTTACCTCCACCTTAATTGATTCCAATTACTGGGGCACTACTGCAGTGTGCTGAGGGAGAGTTACACCTCATTCCACTGTGTGTAACATTCTTTCCACAACTGCGGAAGAAAACTGGCTGTGACTAGCCTTTCAGGGCTGTGCCTTACTTATCTCACACCTTTTGTCCTAAGGGACTCGCAGCTACACTTTTTCCACTGCCCGTAGTGTTTTCCACAGCTGCAGAGGTTTTTGTGAATACCACTTGGAGCAATCTCCTTTTTCCCTAGCTGAGGAAGTTTTGGGACTTAGGGAAGGTTTTGCACCTTCTGAAGGCTTTGAGAATCCTGCCCCTTATCTCCTGCCATGCTGGTGACCTGGGTTTGGGAACAGACCAGGGTCACTCAGGGCCAGCCGGGTGAGGGAGGCTTGAGCATCCCAAGGACTTCTCTCTTCCCTCAGGGAGGATTCTGAGCCTTGCCACCCAGTGGAGGCCAGGAAGTAGCACCAGAGGACCAGCAGGCATGTGTGTGTGTGTACTGTTGCAGCATACATGTGTGTCAACATACTCAGGAGTGGTCACGTCACATGCAGATGCCCTGAGAAGAAAACTGAAGGAAAAAGCTCCTGTTCACTCAGTAACCCCATGGCCCTGTATGACACTACATAGCAGGCCACCTGCCAATCTGGCTCTCTACAAGTGGTGGTTAACCTGTAAGTCCAGGAGATGGGCCGGTGACAGGGCTGGAGGGTGGATTGGAGATGCCGTGGAAAAAAACTAGCAGGGAAAAAGTAATGCAAAACTAAATCATACCTAAACAATAATAATAATACTACTAACTTTATTAACATAGTGCAATCTATGAATGTGAAAGCGCTAACAATAAAACACAATTAAAACAGAGTAAAACCATAAATAGTCAAAGTTCAGTAATAGCAGCAAAGATCATACATCAGGCTACAAAAAGGCAAGCCTGAATAAATGAGATTTCAATGCGCCTTAAAGCTCCACAGTCAGGCACTCCCAAACCCAACAAGGTAGAGAATTCCACAGGACAGGGGCAGCATAAGAAAATGCTTGAGCACCAGACGACTTCAACCGCATCCTGGGAATCTCTAGCAATCCCTCGCTATAAAGCAGAGCAGTGAGGAGGAGCAACAGGGTAGAGATTGCTGAAACTCAGTAGGAATGGGGTTTGGGGGTAATGATCAGCAACAACAGTTGAAACGGGGAAGGGATAACAGTGTAGGGCATCAGCTAGTAAAACAAACTGCCATGCATAAAGTGAAACTTCATAAACAGATCAAGAGATATAGTAATGCCTCTGTACAGATCACTGGTCAGACTTATTGAGTACAGTGTATAGTTCTGGACTTTCTGGTCCCATATCTAATGAAAGATATCAACAGGATTGAGAAGAAGGTGCAGAGGACGGTGACTAGGGTGGCTGAAGGCTTGGAAAAACATGGCTATGAGGACCAATTGGTAACGCCAGCACGGGCTGACTTTTTGGTATTTGGCATTTTTCTCTGGTATTTGTATCTGTATTTGTTTGCATATCAGTGTTTGAAAAATATTTTATTTTACGTTTCAGATGCAGTACCAAGGGTTTGAGAGGTTTCAGTAAAATATGTAGAATTACCAAGAAAATACACATTTGTGAAATGAGGAATAGTAGTCATGGGTGTTTCACATCAACCTAAACCAAGGTCTAATACTACTTTATGAGCTCTAACACAGATACAGATATTTAAGAGTGATATTTCTATTTGTAAAAGTGCAATACAATATCTATGCATATTTGTTCCAGAAAGCATTTGTTTTGTTTTTGCACAGACCTACTAACTGGTACAACTGGGATTGTTCCACATATACTGCAGGAGACTTGGGTTACATAATTACAGTATTCAAATATTCTGAAAGGTGTTACACCATCAGACCCAGTGCAGCTCTTGCCAATGTATAAGAGGATGGAGGACAAGGGGTCACTTACTGTTTTTGAAAGCACGCAGAGTCAAACGAACGAACCAGGAAGAACTACTTCAAAACAAGTGGCTGACACTTGAAAACAGATTTCAGAACAAGTGGTGTCAGACCTCTCAACCCCTGCCTCACAAATCAGGGACAAAATCGGAAACACATGACCAAATTCAGGGAGATAGTTTAAACACGGGTAATACCAGTTTATGAGAAGCTGTTGCAATAAGTGGCTTAATGATACAAGCATTTTTTTTGATGAAGAACTAGACTTCATACTGTTGTCTGGTGGTGTGGTTTTATCATTTAACTCTCTACTCTTCAGTGGCAAAATGACAAATTTAGGAGGGACTGAAGAAATTTGTAGTGCAATTGGAGACAGTTGAGAGGATGGGTATCAGCCAACACTGGAGCAAAGGTTGCTAAACTGTGGGATCAAATTGATGAAGGAATAAACAAATCAAACAAATAAAACCTTTTTAAAGCTATTGGTTATGAGCCATCCATGAAATGTAAGTGTAAAGGTTGATGTGTATTGAAGTGAATGGACTGATAAATTAGTATAAAGAAATGTGCAGACTAGTCATTATATTTAGATGTAAGTATTATTATGACTTTTATCTTGACGTATGTGATACGCCTTTTAAAAAATGTTTCGTGTAACTTGATGTTATGTGTGAAACAGGTTTATCTTGCAAAGGGTCACTGACCCAACAATGCTATGACATCATTACCTGTAAAAAATAGTTTTACTTACTTACTTTACTTCTACTTTCAAGCAAACCAGATACAGATATGTATACAATAGGGGTGAGCTGATAACCCATTAGATAAAAATAGATATCCTCACTGCACTCCTTATCACACTGTGATTATGTCATGACAGTGTCTAACTGGAGAAAAGGCCAGTTATCACACCCCGCAAATGGTAATTTTGCAACAGTAGGGGCCCCTATTGTACAAAATGGATACAGGATGTGCACTCCTGTGATATGGAAATAGCATCACCTTTAGAGTGACCTCTGGATACTCACTCCTGGCTTCCCCACTGCTGAATATCCAAAGGTCACTCTAAAGGAGTGATATTTTCCATATCACACTCATGCCCCTCATGTACCAAATTGCCTTTTTATAGTATTGTATATGAATTGTTGATGATATTGTGGTTTTATGAATGTTTTATATTGTATTATAATGTTTGGTTTTCTTTTACTATATGTTTTGTACAGCACTTTGAAAATTTGAAAGGCGCTTTAAAAATACAATAATTATTATTATTGTGTATCCCCTTAGTACAAGTACCCTGAAAAAGTGTGCTAGTCGGATATTCCCACGGAGTTTCGGGGGACTGATAGACCATTTCTTTTCTAAATTCTACTTTTCTATGTCATATAACTTTTTTTTTTCCTAATTAAACATGGATTTTCTGGCATCTGTTAGTTATTCTCCCCGGCTGCACCTGCAAATAGGCATTAGGGAAAACAGGCATTGTGATTGTGTAGTGTGCTTAACTGGTCAATAAAAAGTTAAATAAATGATGCAAACATGGAGCTAAAGTACCGCAGGAAATGGTACGCTGATAGGCGCGAGTCAGTACCCCAACACACACACACACACACACACACACACACACTCTTTCCAGGTTGGCCCCAAATACGCAATTAGTTTTTACCAGGTGAGCCCGCTGCACCACAGTCCAGTCAGTCCGACTCTGCAAAACACGTCAAAGAGCCGTATTATAAATAATTAGGCTTAACTGTCTCTCGCTTTCGTCTTGTTATATTATTCCTAAGGGACCTCTCCTTCCAAAGCCATTTTCTGCCTGAGTTCCTGTTTTTGAAGATTAAAGTTATGGTCCTGGAAACTCGCGTACCCCTGGATGATCTGTGAACTGCTAAACCCTTGGTGTCACATGGGCTGTAAATTACCCGCTGGATCCATTCTTTCCCCGAGCCTGACCCAGCCGTGACACCACCCCTGCCACACCGCAGTTGCTGCTGTCACTACGGAGCCAATTGGTCGTCAAATATAATGCCGCCGGTGGATTGTTTTTTCTTCTGCCGTTGTTTGTCGTTCTTAGACCAACACGTGTCCGGCGAGTTAGGACCATCAGAGATGATGGGAGGGACGGGAACAAGAGGCCAAGGCTTTCCAGTCTGTAATATGAGAAATATGATGTTTATCACCCCTATGTCTCCGCGTCTGACACCTTGACCGTAGCCAAACCGTTGTTTTAGCTAATTTAGGAGGAGGATTTCACACCACCTTCACCTTAATATCGCTTTTTCAGGGCTCCGGACTTCAGCCCTTTTGTATTATTATTAACAAAGCAGCTGTAATGTATTATGTCAACTCCAGAGACAGAAAGATAGAGACATATATAGGCAATGACGGCAGAAGACCAATGCTCCACCCAACCTGCCTGAGTTCCTTGTCTGGCCCTGGGACCTGCTTGACCTGCCAGGGAGCCTAGTGCTTCCTATACCCCTATTTTCCTCCTGAATTTGTCTCCCCCAAAACACACAATCACTATAGTTCCATCCTTTCTTGAAACCACAATCGGTTTTCGCACCTACCACTGTAGCTGGCAGACTGTTCCAGGGCTCCACCGCCTCTATATGAAATAGTTCTTCCTCATGTCCCTCCTCAACTACCCTCCTCTTAGTTTCCACTCATGTCCATGAGCTGGAATTCAAGCCAAATAGTTCCCAACACTTCACCTTGTAATTCTTTTAGGAACTTGAAGGTCTCTATGGTTAACCCCTCTCACTTCTCCGGTGAGTATATGCTCAATGCCTTGAGGTGCTCTGTAGAGCACCTGCTGTGTTGGCCCTGAATCACTTTTGTTACCCAGCACTGCACTGTCTCCAACTCATATTTCAAAAGTGAGCCAGTGACTTAGCAAATGATTGTGGACTCTTAAAAAATCTGCTCCCCTTTTTGATCCCGTCCCCATCCCAATGTTGGGATGGAGGTGGATCCCAACCTTGAGGTGGGTACATAGAAAAAAATATAAAAGTGTCCCCATTAAAAGTCAGATTATGCTGAAATATCTATTGTTCAGTAGGCTAAGGGTAACGGTACTACCGCTACACATCTGGATCCACTAGTGGTTTGGTTGCCCCATGTCTGAGAAGGGAAGTGAGTGACTTCCTTTGTGGGTGAGGCCAGTTGCTCTCCATGAATGGCCTGCAGGAACGTAAAATGCTGGGAAGCCCACTCTCTCTCTCCAGGACCCCAGCACCTGACACAATGCTTCACCCAACCGCCTCAGCTGGGCTCAGCAGTGGATTGCATGCAAGTCTCAGTTTGCTATCACACTGCTGTCTTTTTAAAGTAGGAACCATAGTCGCTCTTCTGGGAGCAAAACATACAGGACTCAAACAGTTTTTAAAGCATTTGTGTGTGCAAATGTTTTACTTTTTGCAACGTGCCACATTGTTAGTTTCTGATATCTGATAAAAGAAGAGTAGAAGGAATGAGATACTTTAAACCCCCAAAAACTGATTTGAGGTAAGTAACTGTCTGCATCAGTATTTTCCTTACCTTACAAAAGGCAGAATCTTGGTAGGCCTTACTTAATTACAAGGTTCAGCTACAGAAACTCTACAATTTAAGTGAAACAGACTTATTCCCTGCCATTCCTTGTTGCTCACCGACTCAGAGTCTCAACTGCTCCCTTCCTCATCTGTGCTGTGCCTCACTTGCTCCATCCCTCACTGGTACTGTCCCTACTTGTTCCATCCCTCACCTGCCCCATCCCTCACTTGGACTGTCCAGTATCTGGCCCATCACTGGCCTATGCTAGGCCTTGCTGGTACAATCCATGGCCTGAGCTAGGCCTCATCTTCAGCATTCCTTACCTGCGCCCGTTCCTTTCCTGTGCCTTACTTTTTTTTTCCACATAGCTTTTCTCTACTGATGGTTGGGGCGGCTCCCTCATCCCTGTTGCACCTCCTCCCAACTGGCCACCTGCTGCCCTTGTGACCTACCTTATTAATGAATTCTCCCATGACTTGTACCTCATGGTGGGGCCGAGGAGGGAGGACTGGCCTCCCAGGTCACAATTCCAGGTTGGACCAGGTAACCCAACCAGCAACATGAGTAGGAGGTAGGCAACAGGGCTTCATTAAGCCCCACCATCACTTTTTGTTTTCTCCTGACTTCTCAATGCTGTGGTGACACAGAGAATGCATATGTATGGAGGTATGATGCACCGGAACCATGGCCCCTTCCACCCACCCTGACCTAAGTCTGCCTCCCAGACATCAGTGCTACCACCAGGCCTCCACCGGTGACAGACAAGACCCAGGTTAACACACCATCCTGATCTGGGTGAGGATAGCTGCCTGGTGGCACTTGATCCTCACCCAGTCCTCCCCCACCCACTGACCCCCAGCAAACCAAGTTCATTCCTGAACTCAGGTCACCGGCATGCTAAAAGGTTAGGCACCATAGTGCTTCAGCTCTCTGCACCACTGGGCTGTCCCTCCTGTGTCCTTACTTGCCTGTGCCTCCTCTGCACTGTGCTGAACCTGTGCTATCCCTTACCCATGCCACACCTCAGCTGGGCACCATACTGCCTGTGCCATCCCTCACCTGTGCTATCTCTCACCTGTACTTTTCCTCACTTGTCATGCCTCTCACCAACCTTGTCCCTCATCTGTGTCATCCCTCAGCTGTGCTGTCTCCATTGCTGTTCCTACCCATGTTGACCCTCACTAGTGCTATCCTTCATCTGTGAATCCTTCACCCACGCTGTCTCTCACCTGTACTGTTCCTCACCTTCACTAGTACTATCCTTCACCTGTGATGTACCTCACCTGTGCTGTTCCTCCTTACATTGTTCCTCTCCTCTGATATCCCTCACCTGCACTGTTCCACTTCTGCACCCTCCCTTAACTGTACCATCCCTCACCTGTTCAGTCTCTCAACTGCACTGTCTCTCACCAGTGCTCTCTTACTTGTGCTGTCTTTTCACCTGCACCATGTGGATAAGTACTTGTTCTTACTGTATTGTACTGCATTAATTACTCATGCACCTTGCATGGACTGGGTGGTTTAAACTGTTCATACCTGGCAATGTGTTGCACCTGTCCCTTTTTGTCAGTTCACCTTCTTTTGGGTTGCATGGTCTACCTGCCTGCATACTGTGCTTGTTCAGCTGTAATGCTTTGTATCAGTCATGCACCTTATTGTATTTTATTTTACTCTTGCTCGTTTTCTATTGTCTACTCTCCCCGGACACATGTGGAAATGTGAAAAGAGCTGTGGACATGTAGAAATAAGCTGTTTCCAGCTCAGTATGCCTTTCCTGATAAAACAAAATAAACAGTATCGCTATGCAGTGTTGTCTCTCAGCTGTGCCATCCTTCACATGTGCCATGCCCCACCAGTGCCAACCTTAACCTGTGCTGTGCCTCACCTGGGCATCCATTACTAACACAATCCCCATTTGAACAATTCTTCACCAGTTCCTCCTCATCTGTGCCACCCCACCAGTATTATTTTTCACATGCAGCCCATTTTAGAGCTTACCTGTCAGGCTCTCCTGCCCCATCTGCTCCCTCTGGTTAGCTCCTCACATTTCCACCTTCCGCTAGAACTGACAGGGCAGATTGTGTGCTGTAGTCAATGGCACTGGTGGGAGTTGAGTCATGACTCCTAGCTCAAGCCTTGCAGCAGTGGTGACAGTCGTTTATCCCATGAGACCGGCCCCAGGACTACATTTTGGGTGTGTTGGGATGGGGACCAAGGACCCGCCAGTGCCATCAGCTGCCAAGATGTGTTCACTGACCGCAGAAAGTGCAGCAGGGTTGGAAGCAAAGACCAGCTGGTGTTGTAGCACCATTCAACCTGTCATGCATGTGCTGGCAGAGCCAGAGTCTGTACTGCAGTCGGGCTCATGCCCTCATCAAAACCACAGTCCCGGCTCCAGGATAGGCAGCGGTTGGCAGACTACCTAAACTGCACACAGAAAAGTACTTTCTGGATACAGGGCAGGAAGCGGTGCCGGAAAACCTACAAATATGGCCAGTACCACTCCATGCATGTGCTGGAGTCTACAAAACAGAGCTCCAGTAATGAATTGGGCAGCATGAGGGTCCTATAACCACCATACTGGTCCCAGGATAGGCAGTGGGATTGGAACTACCACATCAAATACTCTGGGCCTAAACAATTGAACTTTCAAAACTAAACAAACATGGCAGCCATCAGAGGGACTACCAAACTGCCATGCATCATGGGAAGGCCTCTGAAAGTTGGTGATTCAGTGGAAGAAGCAGCCAGTCAAATGATACCATCATCATCCAGTAGCCAATCAGATGTTGAGTTTCTGCCCTGAAATGGCTGAGACTCCTGCAGTCTATACTTGGTTTCAGTATAGCACCGGGCAGGTAAATAGCAAACCAGAGCTATTAATAATTCCTTTTATTAGTAAATACTATACACCCTTCTGTGACTGATCCCTGGCTCTGACTTCAGCCATGGGAGCTCTGGGATGGACCACTAGAGGTGCTTGTTACAAAATACTGGGTGGAAGGGGCAGCAGGATTAACCAGATAATATAGAAATACAGGTTCGGCACAGTGCAGAGGAGGCACAGGCAAGTAAGGACACAGGAGGGCCAGCCCAGTGGCACAGAGGGCTGAAGCACTATGGTGCCTTACCTCTTAGCATGCCGGTGACCTGAGTTCAGGAATGAGCCCAAGGACTGGATGAAACCAGTCTGTACAGTGCCAATTTGGAGAGTGACTGAGGACAGAGGTTCCCGCAGTGATACTACTGACTTGACTGTAAAATAGTGACTTTGGTTGTTTATTATTCTGGTCAGAGCAGAGGTCTGAGCTGTACTTGCCCCATGGATGGGAACCTGGGAATGTGTGGTTACTGATATTGTAGGGGAGCCCTCTGGCAGCATACCACCCTACCCTACACACAAAGGGTCTCCTGGACTGTGCCTGTCATCGCTAGTGCCCAATAACGTAGCAGACACAGGCACCAGGGAGGAGAAAAGGTGTCAGCTGGTGGGTTCATCATATAGCAGATGTCAGGGTGCCAAGAGTAAGGGTTTACAGTATGTTTCATGGAGACCATACTAAAGGAGGAGCTGGTGAAGTACATGGAGGAGAATAATCTGCAGGACAATAGACAGCATGGGTCTGTGGCAGGCAGATCATGTCAAACAAACCTGATCAAGTTTTTCAGCTGGGTCATGAGGGCAGTGGACAAAGGCCAGGCAGTGGACATCATATAATAATATTATAATAATAATAAACTTTATTTATCTACACCTTTCTTAAAACCAAGGTGCATTACAAAAAATACAGAATAAAAACATACTAAAACATAATAAAACTGAATTAACAGCTGAGCAATTAATAGGCATCCAAATGATCTACAAATGCCTTGTTCCATAAGAAAGACTTTAGGCCCTTTTTAAAACCCTCCACCGTCATGCACTCTCGAATCCAACGTGGTAGAGAATTCAAGAGGTCGGTATCCACGAACATAAAAGCTCGGGCGCGGAAGATTTAAAAGTTACCCTCGGGATCTCTAGCAACTCCTCGTTGGCTGAGTGGAGTGGTCGATCGGTAGGTGAGGCACCAGAAGCTCCTTCAGGTAATCCAGGCCCAACCTGTGTAGGGCTTTATAGTCAGGAGACCGACTTTAAAGGTGATCCGCCACTGAATCGGCAGCCAGTGCAGGTGTCGGAGCACCAGTGTAATATGAGAGGAACGGGAGGTCCCCTGTAACAACCGGCAGCCGAGTTCTGCACTAGCTGCAAGCGCGGATATCAACCCCAGGCAGCCCAAAGTAAAGGGAGTTGCAGTAGTCCAGACGCGAGGTCACAAAAGCGGGATCAGCATGGGTAGGTCGCCGATGGAACAAGGTGCTTGATCCTGGCGATGTTCCTAAGATGGTAAAGGATACCTTAATGACCGCCGACACTTGCGCACGCAATGTCAGCTGATCATCAAGGATCACCCCAGATCTGCACCCATTCAGAAATCGGAGCTCCGCATCTCCCAGGAATAAACCAGAGGTTTGAAGTGCCCCGACCCTCAATCCGTGGCCAGGATCCACAACCAACACCTCCATCTTCCCAGAGTTCAACTTCAACCAGCTGGACCTCATTCAATCCTGGATCTCACTGAGACAGTTGTTAAACACTGAGAGTGCTCTATTCTGGTCAGGTACAAAGACAGATAGAGCTGGGTGTCATTGGCATAACAATGAAACTGCAGCCCATATCGCTCACAATGTCTCCGAGGGGAAGCATGTACACCGCAAACAACATGGGGAAAGCACAGAGCCCTGAGGCACTTACAGGTCAGAGTGGTAGGATCGGAGGAAAATCCTGATACCACCCTCTGAGTTCTACCTGTTAGGAAGGAAGTAAACCATCTGTGCACCAAACCTGACAGCCCACAGATGCATCTCAGGCGCCAAGCAACACCCCATGGCCTCACGGTGTCAAATGCTGCTGACAAATCTAGAAGGACCAAATGGACCATTTTTTCTGGCTCTCGCCATCAGGAGATCATTGAGGACCCGAACCAGCACAGTCTCAGTTCTGTGCCTCTTTCGGAAGCCTGATTGAAGAGGGTCGAGATGTTATGGATGGTAAGATGGTTGTCCAACTGGGTTGCCACCACTTTCTCGATTACCTTCCCAACAAAGGGAGGTTCGAGATGGGTCTGTAGTTTGCCAGGAGTCAGGCCAAAGATGCTTTTTCAACACTGGTGTCATGACCGCCTTCAGGGAGCGGGATATTCACCAGTGTCTAAGGAACACAGACTATCCTGGCTAGAACCAGGAAGATAACCTCCCACAGCCCATAATCAGGCCTGTGGGACCCGGGTCTAAACTACAGCTTGTGGCACGCATACCCTGGACAATCCTCATAACATCCTCGATTTCCGGCCTTATGAAGGAACTCCAGGTGACAGTGTGCTTGCGACCGTAGGCTGGACCACTACAACTCCCATGGAGGGACGGCGCAAATCTCGGCCCTGATGTCGGCCACCTTATCGGTAAAGAATCAAGCAAGCTCCACACACTGTAACTGTGAAAGTCGGACAACCTGCAGACAGGCTGGGTTGTACAGCCTGTCTCACGGTTCGAAAGAGCTGGGCTGGTCGATTCTGAGCAGCAGCAATTTCTCCTGACAGGAACGCTGCCTTCTTATGAGTAATTGCTGACTGATAGAGTTTATAATGCTCTAGGAGTCTAAGATGGTCAGCATCTAAGCGGACTTCCGCCAACATCTCTCCAACCTCGCGACCAAGTCTCTGCAACTCCTGAGATCCCGATCAAACCAGGGGATCTGGGGAGAGAGGTCATACACATTGGGAGCAATTAATCCAAAGCGGAGGTGACAGCCTTATTATAGGCTTGCACCATTACTTCAGGATTTAAGCTCAACCCAGGAAATTCTGATAGGTCAAGAACCGCAGTTAGACCGGTGGGAGTAACATCCGTAAAGGGCGCGTACTTGACCATCTCCACTGGGGTAGGTCTAATGAGGGGTAAATTGAATCTCATAGTGTGGTGGTCGGACCATCTGACTGGTTCCACCCCCACATCGGAGGCCTCCAACCACAGCAGGAAGACCAGATCGAGTGAGTGGCCATGTTTATGAGTGGCAGAGGTAACCACCCGTGAGAGGCCCAATGAACACATCAATTGAGGAAGTGTTGACCAAGAGCGAAGAGTTCGTCATCGATCCAGGCATTAAAATCACCCAGCACCATCAACCTGGGTGATTCAAGTACCAGGTCAACGCACTTAAGTCCGCCACTCTTTAAGAATAGTTTTCATCACCGGTGGATGATAGACGAGTGCTATTCTATAGCCCCCACCTGCCACCACGACACATTCAAAGGATCTGGTCTCCTCACTGGAACTCTAGTGAGGTCCAATTCGGTCTTGAAACAGACCACAACCCCCACCCCACGATCCAATCTCGGTGGTGAATCACCGAATACCCGGCCGAATTGCTGCCTCAAGAACTGGGGCAGCATTGCTATCCAGCCAGGTTTCGGTGATGCAGGTCAGGTCCGCTGCATTCTACCAAGTCTGCTACAATGGCAGTCTTGTTCACAACGGACCTGGCATTGCACAACACCGCCTGTAGTTGGATAGGACTCCTGGAAGCCCCACCACCTGCCCACCATTTTAGAAGTGGTGGTGCCCTTGGGTATGGGGACCAACCAGGAAGGACCCCTGTCATACCCATTTCGCCCAGGGCATCTTCTGGACTTAACCACTCAAACGCCAACACCCTCCTCCATCCCCACTGTTCACGCCCTACCCTCCGAACCCCCGCCACGCCGCAATTCCCAAGGCCCCACAGCGCTGGTAAACGGGGAAAGGCAAAAGGGGCAAAGAAAGGGCGGAGGGCATGAAGAGCGGCGGATGAATAGTGTATGACGGGGGACAAGAATAACCAACGCCATCCACAAACATCAGGCCAGAACAATGATCTCAAACCCAGAGAAATCCTAATAAAATTAAAATAAAATACTAAAACTTAAAAACAAACATCAACTTAACATAAATTAAACTAAACAATCAAAATATCTAAATAAACATACAATACTAATAATAATTACTTAACAATAATAAGATAGGTATTAAAAGTCATTTTGAAACAGTGGAGCTCCCACCTTCCACTGCAAAAATGTCCATAATATAGAAGCAATATACTCACCCATGCTTCCAGTAAAGCAAATTAAAATTAAAATAAAAATCCAAAAATACAGAAACGGACCTCCTCCAATTCAGACCCCACAAGGCACTCTCACCACCCAGGGGAGACAGAGAGGCAGAGAAGTTTCCAAGACAATGTACTAAAGTCAGCAGGTCCCGAGAGATTAATAAGAAAAGAGTACAATAAAATTTGCAATCCCACATGGCCTCACCACCACGAAGAATTTACAGATCAAAGTGTCTCTTTCTGCAGAAGCCCCACGGAATCACCTCCTCCTCTGAAAGATTTAACGCAGCAGCTAAATAAAGGTCTTCTTTTAAAAAGCTTTCCAAGTTCAAACCACAGAGAAAAGGACCAAAAAGGCCACTGTCAGTTCCAGGGACTTACCCTGAGAACAACCCGCCTCAACGGACCTTACCGCTTCCTGGTCGGCTGTCCAGCCGATCGGGAGCGGGTCAGAAGAGTCAAGAGGCCTGTCGCCAAATAGCTGCAGCCTCCCAGCCCACCACTTTCCAGAGGACAGGTGTCCAACAGGGCAGCCACAAACACAGACAGAGAGCCTGCGAGAGGCCAGAAACTAGCCCCCAAACTGTCTTTTACCTCCAGATGACTAAAGGCATAATACGGATCCAAACATCGCTAAGGAAGACCCTTCTCAAACTCCTCAACTCGGGACACAGTGTACACCTCAGGTCCAGTCGACAGTCGAACAATCCAATTCCACAGCTCCAACTTTCGCCTCCGGCTGCCCAGAAAATCAATCTTTAGTCCAGAGGGCTAAATCTCCACAAGAGTACCGACGTTATTACAAGTGACTGCCAGCACTAACGAAAAAAGGGGGGACCCAAGAACAGATACTTCAACCACGAAAAACAAAAATATAAATGAGGGAATAACCAAATGCCTAAAAATAACTACAAAACATGCAAAACATAAAATACTAAAACGGAGTTATATAAGATTTCCGCAGCGAATAGCTGGCTTAGTAAGGCCTTCGATTCAGTGCCACACAAAAGGTTGATAATGAAACTGAGGGACCAAGGGTGGGGGAGAGTATGGTAAATGGAGATTGAAAATTGATTGAGAGGCAGAACCCAGAGTGTAGTGGTTGGGGGTGATTTCTCAAGCACCAGGGAGATCACCGCTGAGTCCCACAGGGATTGGTGTTAGGCCAGTGTTGTTCAATGTTTTCATAAGTGACATCGGTGGAAGGAGTTAAAGGCAAAATATGACTGCTTGTGGATGACACCAAACTCTGTGGGAGGATGGACACCACAAAGGGATACAGGACCTGAGGGACGACCTTGCCAGGCTAAAGAGATGGTCAGGAATCTGGCAACTTGGTTCAATGCCAAAAAGTGCTAAGTGATGATAGGCCAAGAGCCTTTGGGCAGAGTATTACATAGAAGCAGTTCAGGTAAATGATTCCAAAGCGGAAAAGAATCTACTGTAGGAGTGGTGATTAGAAATGACCTAAAACACATTTCCCAGTATAAGAAGGCAGTGGGAAGACTAACAAGATGCTGTGGTGTATTGCAAGGATTCAGTAGCAGGTGGAGCAAGGTCATTTACCATTGTACAGGTAATTGGTGAGACCACATTTAGAACATGGGTTGAGGTACTTGCATCCATACCTTAAGAAGGACATCAGCATGCTGGAAGAGGTCCAGAGGAGAGCAACCAAGATGATAGAGGTACTACAGGATAGATCCTGTAAGAAGAGGCTGGGAGCAGGGGGATGTACTCCCGGGAGGAGAGGAGGCAGAGGGGGATATGTTAGAGACCTCAAGTACATGAAGGGAATTAACAGAGTGCAAAATGAGGGTCTCTTTAATATGAGGGAAACAACACCACTAGAGGGCACAGCCTAAAATTGATGGGGAGGGGATTCAGAAGGGATGTAAGGAAACATCCCTATATGGAGAGGGTGGTGATCCCCTGGAATAAGCTGCCAGAGGAGGTGGAATCAACAAAGATGGTAGGGAGGATTCAAGAGGGCCTGGGACAAACATAAAGGGAACCCTTGGGACCAAGGAAAGGGGGAAGAAGGAGGGTGGTTAGGAGGACAGGGTCAGTGGTGTACATGTAAGACCAGACCCTGTATCATTATGAGCAGATGCAATAGACCAGGTGGTCTTCTTCTGCTGGTGCTGGATGTTCATATGTTTTCATGCAAATATTCATGCAAAAAGATTAGAAATCCTGTGTTAGTTGTACATTGTTGCAACTGGGTCTGTTTCAACTATCCAAGGTCCTTCATCTGCATAGTTAATCATCTGCAACATTTTCTGTCGTACCTGCTACTTCATTTTGGTCAGTTACCACACAGCATTGTTATCTGAAGTAGTCCAGTTGGTTGTGTCATGTGTTTGTCCACTGTGATGCTCCTTGAATCTTTCAATTTATTACAGGGTTTTATTTAGCTTTAAAAATTGATTAGCTGCTTTTGTTCATAAAAGTGCTAAACATCGTGAAAATGCATAGCAGCTGCCTCACTGTGTTTAACAAACATAACACTTCTAGAAAACCTATATAAATACTTTCTGTACAGTTAGTATTGTCCCAAGATAAAAAAAATTGCTAATCAATTATTTAAACCCTGTATTACTGCTGTTTTTGCTGAAACTTGTAACAGGCCTCTTCCGGGTGTCCTTGAAAATGAGCCACACTCAGTGGTTATGTCCTAGTAAAACAGTACTTTGAACCTGAAGCACAGATATTCAAGATTTGGGGAAATGTTATGTGATTTAAGTCCTGCTGACAGTGTTTGGGCAGCTTCAGAATTCTCAAGTACTGCATTCTTTTAGAAAACCAGAAGGAAAAAAAAGTTGTACCACATCAGAGAATAAAAGTGGCTTTTATTTACAAACAAAATTACAAATTCTGTGCACAGTAAACTACAATACAATGATACATCATTCCAGACCTGCTAATGCAGGCAACAGAAGCAGGGAAAAACACCCACAATAGCAGGGGCCAACATGACACTGAGACAATAGCATACAAACAAACTAATTAAAAATAGTTATCCCGCCTTTGCCTGGGAACTGCAGTGGATGGACTTATACCAGTTTGCCAGTTTAAAATATTGGTGGCTTCTAGATTTGCAGTGATGGCTCCAGGAATTTGGACTGACAGGAGCAGCCAGGGTCTAGAAATCCTGAGATGACCCACACAGAAGCTGAATCTGACCAAACAGACAGGACAGTTTAGGTAAATGCTTGCACAGTGGACTGGGAGAGAGAGGGTGAGGAGGGAGGAAGAAAGACTAGAGAGAAGTTGTCAAGTGGAAGAAATGAAGCAGGTGGCACATGCCCTTGGTGCGTGCTAGTGTGAGAACAATGGCAGTTCCTAAGTACACCTGACCTGCCCACTCACAGATCAATGCAATGCAGAAAACAGACACTGGCTGTTGTGTACGATCAATCAAGAGAGCCACTTGCCATGCCCCACGTGGCTTTTCTGTCAACCACCATACCATACTGTTTAGTTAGGAAAGGCATCCCTTCACCAGTGAGTCATGGAGTCTATGCTGCGGGAAACTAGGAAATATTTTTCAGAAGATATTTGAGGACCCACCCAAAGCCAGGCATCCTGCTTTCTAGTGCTCAACATTGTTGATACCGCTAATCCAAAAAGGCTCACGGAGAGTTAGAGACAGAACCAAAGCACATCTTATTTTTACTGGGACAATGCTCCATTTGGCCTGGTGCCCTGAATGCTGATTTAGAGTTTGCAGAATGACCCCTGTACAAGGGGCTGGGTCTCCCTAGTTGTTGTTACACTTGTTACTTTGCTGTAATTGCTTGGTTATTCCTCTCCCTCTCTCTGCTAGGATGCACCTGAAATGAGCAGTACTGCACAATGTGCTTTCCTAGTGAAACTTTAAAATAAATAAATACATTTCCAGACAGGGCCAACTTCCACAGAGGTATAAGAAAGCATCAAGAAATAGCTTCAAGAGAATGAGGAGGGCCCCCAAGCACCTGGCCTCCTTGCTTTTTTCAGGAGACACCTTTGAATGTTGTTGATTTTGCACTGTTTTTCCAATACTGAATATTTATTTAGATTAGTTATATATGTTCATGAGTCCCCCATTCAAGTGCACTTAAGTTAAGCTGGATGTGACTGCAAATAAAGATCTCCTGCTGTCATAGGGAAGCTTTGAAAGAGAACTTTTAGACACATTTTAGCTTGTATTTCACATATTCTGTGTATGTAGCTTCTCTGTGTTCATTATAACTGCGTATTTTAAAAGGATGCTGATTTAATCAGTTACAGCACAACTTTATCTGCAGCAGTCCAGTTGTTCTGAGCCATGTATTTTATTCATTACATGTACCTCAGATCTTTAAATTTATTGCCATTGTTGTTTTTTAAATTGTAATTGTTGCTGATTTTGCCAACATACAGTACATTGGTTTTATATACATGACATTACAATACATAACGAAGAAGTGTAAAACTTACAGTACAATAAGGTTCCTGCATTTGGCAGTTATTATAGATTGCATTAACATTCCTGACCAATCACAGTGCTTCCTTCATTTGCTCGTGAGGTACTGTAAGAGTACCTCACGTGTTGAGCACAGTAATGGGCTTCTCAATGACTGGCAAGATGCTACTCAACTTTATTAAATAAAAACGTTTTTGTAAATTTAATAAAGTTAGTGATCTATAATAATATTATGAGTCCGTTGAAGGCCCCTTATGGCTATAAAATGTTTCTTTTTATCTTTAGGACCACAGAACTATTTACCTTGGTTCTGCAGTCCTCTGGTCCTAAGAAAATGTGAGGCAACACTCTTATATCCATAAGAGGCCCTCCAACTGACGATAAGCTTTTACTATACACCACATTAGTGAAGTCTAAAGTAGGACAAGTAAAGAAAAATAAAAGAAAGGAAAAGCTAATGAGCTGTGGATACAGTAATTATTTCTCAAAGCAAGTCTGTCTTTTTCATTTGTTTAAGGGTCTAATCAAGTTCCTCTTGGTTGGGGTTTGTCTCCCTACCTTAACACTATCCACAGGACACCTTTGCTAGCAGTCGCAATTTTGCAGGATTCCTTACGCATCCCTTGCAAGACCTCCTAGAATTGTAAACTGTCACTTTCACACATGAACTCCATAAATGGAAGCCAATTGGCAGTAACATTTTCTTTTATAATCTAAGGAGAGAGGTGATCCTCTTCATCTCTTTAGTCATTACCATTGCTTTGCTAAAACCTGTAACATGCCTCTCCCAGGATATTCTTGAAAATGAACTGCACTCAGTGGAGCTCTCCCACTAAAGGGAAAACTCAGGAAGCTTACTGACTTGAGGCTGCTATGGCTCAGGTGGTTAGGAGCATGACACACAACAGCAAGGTCCCTGGGTTTGAGTCCCAGTAGAGTCACACTTTTCCTTTCATTTCTACAATTGATTTTCAAAATTGCCTCGCAGTGGCTAATTAATTGCATGGAGAGTAAGAAATAAGAAGTAATTTGAGTCTTGACAGACTAGCTAGTTGCTGTTCATAATACCATGACAGGAATGTGTGTTTCAAGGGAAAACTCAGGAAGCTTAATAACTTGGGGCTCCTATGGTTCAAGTGGTTAAGAGCATGCCACTGAATGGCAAGGTCCCTGGGTTCAAATCCCGATAGAATTGGATTCCCACTCAAGCAATGAACTTGAGCCTGAAGTCCAGATACTCAGAAATTTGGGAGAATGTCGCAATCGGTTGGTAATATTTATTTTACATTCAGTATAACTCTTCTACATCTATATTCTATATCAGTATATTGTTCACTGTATATATTGCTTTGGATTGTACATTTTGCCTGACTCCAAATGTTATTGTAGCATTGTCTGTATCATGTATAAAAATTACATACATGAAAGGGCACACTGACACCCACAATTTGTGTGTGTGTGTGTGTGTGTGTGTACTCTATATCCGGATATTTAATTTTTTTATTTATTTGTAGATAAGTACCACCCACAACCCTAGGCCAGCAAACAACAGTGTTTTAGCTTATTCTGAGATTCAAATGGAACATTTTACATGTTGAAGGGAAAGTGCTCCCCATGTCAAAACTATTACCCCTTTGAAAACATGCGCATGTGTGAGTGACAGTGTCTTAGAATTGAGTTTTGTGTTTAATACTGCTCAACAAGGACTAATACTTACAAAACTTTATTTTTAGCACCATAATGCTACAGTATGTTACCAGACTTGTCTACATGCCAGGAATGTGCTGAATGCAAGTGAATAAGGGCTTCTGTGTTGCAGAACTAACTTTGGTGTTTCAGACACTGTCAATCCTCACTTTAGTTTAAAGGGCCAACATTGGCCTGATTTAGGGGATGACAGAGTCCCTTTAACAAAAACCCCAATAAAAACAGGGTTGCTGTCTCCTAGATTTCATTTGCTCTGGCTGCTTGTTGTCATCTGACATCATGATCCTTTTCTTAATGACATCATAATCATTACCACAGTACTAGATTGTGATGTCACAAATGGGATATGATATCAGGTGAAGATAAACAGAGCAGATACATTCTTGAAGATAGTGATCCTGTTTTCTTGTTAATGTTTATTTTATTTACAATTTGGTAATGGGGAGAGGCATGCTAAGCCAAGGCTCATTCCACATACAATCAGGGGTGGGGTACAAGGGAAGGAAAGAGTCAACAGAAAACATGGCTAATAATCAGTAACTACAGATTACAAAGTAAGAAAGCAAAACAAAATCACAAAGTACAAAAATATCCAAGCAGCTAGAACATATAATGTGACATGACATAACCCAGCAAGGGTGTGGTGCTGTATACTGACACAAATCAAAACAGGAGCAGGTAGAGGGGAGTACACTGGCAGAATAGAGGGCACCAACAGGAAGGGGCAGAAGTGAAAGGAAAAGAATGAAAGGCTGCATTAAACACTAGTGATATGCACAAGAGGGAGTGAAGTGAGTTAAAGGGAGAGGTTTGAGGTAGCATAGAAAAAATGAGAGATAAATGCTGAGGGAAGGCTGTTCCAGGGTGAGGAAGAAATGCAGAAAATGCATATAGTTACAAAGAAAACGTAAAGCTGATCATCTTCTTTGATTAGATGACAAATGTGATGGCTTTGACAAGGGTGAGGCAGTAACATACTGTACATTGATTTCAGCAAACCCTTCTGTATGTCCATCATGGGCAGTTGGTCAAAATGTTTGGAAACCTGGGGTGGGGATAAGATCACATGGTGGGTAGGGAATTGGCTAGGTGGGGAACCCAGAGGTTTGTTCTAAACAGAGAACCCCAGAGGTCAAGCAGTGTCACCAGTGGAGTACCACAGGGATTGGTCTTGGTCCTGTCCTTTAACAATTTTGTGATATGGGGTAGGATCCAGGGGAAGACCTGTCTCTTTGCAGATGACAGTAAGATGTGTGGAAGGTGGACATTGAGGGAGTAAGAACAATGAGGGAAGACCTGGAGAAGTGGTCAACAGTATGGCAGCTGAAATTCAGTACTAAAGACTGCAAACGTAATGCACATAGGGTCTGTAATCCTGAAAATAGAATACAAAATAAGGGTAGCAGTGGATAGTATGACCAAGGTGAGGGACCTGGGGTAATAACATTGGTTGCTTGAGGAAGTCCCTGGAAGCCATGTGAGTCTCTATGGAGATAGAAAGATATTTCTGCCAGCTGCAGGTGCATTGGCTAGTATTCTGCAATACAGGAGCAACTAGAACTGCACACTTCCAAAATTAATGTAGAAATCTATAGTGATTATACTAAGTATTATCTAAACTGGTGTTTGTTTCCCAGATGTGAAATGTCTTTGTACTCAAATGTCTCTTCTTAATTCCTGTACTGTACTATGCTAAATGTTGTTTTCTATGTAACTAACTCCAGGTCACCCTGAAAAGGGACCTTCGGGGCTCAGAGGGTCATCAAAATTGAAATAAATAAATAAATCTCATTTATTGAATCAATTAGGCCCCTTGGCTATAAAGACCAATGTTTCTTGAGCCATCTGGTCACTTCTTCACGGTAGTGTACTACTCTGGCTGCCAGACAGAACAGAGGAGAGGTTAATATGGCATGGGAAAGTGATACTTATTTCTGACAACCATATACAAGACAGAAAGGATACAGTCCAGCACAAGGAAAAATAATCTGACTTTGAATATGATGGGAAGAAAAATCAACATAATAGGACAACTTTCCTTGAGGAGTGACCATAGGTCATGAAACGTTGGTATTTTATAACCCAGTAGCCATATTAGCCAGATATGTTTCAATAAACTATATATGTGTAAGTAATAAACCATGATAGAGGTGCATTATTAGAGATTTAATGCATGCCCCATGGATGTAGTAAGGCACAAGGCTGAAAACTGAGTTTTCACGCCTGGGAAATGCATTAAAATCCTTTATAAAATTGCAAGAAAATGTAGAAATCTCATTGGTCAAGAGACATCAGCTGACTGTACATTGAATCTCTATACACACAGTCATTCTGGTCCTAAACCACATTAAACAATGAGCAAATCAGTTCTCCTACAACCAGAACTATCTTCCATCAGTCCCTCTGTAACCAGAACTGATCTTCCATTACAAACATGGCTGCTACCTTTACACTATAAAAACCTTCAACTAAAATAAAACTACCTTAAATAAAAAATAAAACAGATTAATTACACGTTATTTCTCTGATCATCACACACTCCTTACACACATAAATTAGAAACATTAAGTATTGTTTATAGTTTTTATTGCAACTGTTTTTTACTAACAGTGAAAATCCTCTTCTGTCTTTACCTGCTCATCAGGGAAATCTCTTCTGTTTGCCCTGACAGTGAAATAACTGAGTCACTGGCTCTAAAACAGGCCTTTGTTGTCTGTGTATACAGTATGTTAGAGAGAACATTCTACCAGCGGAACTGAGCAGAATGTTGAATCCTGTATTCCATGGTAAACATTCCATGACAAACATTCTATGTCTTGAATGAGACTTAAAAAACAGGATGATAAAAGTAGGCAATACAGTAATACTTTATAAACAAAGAGAAAAGGTGGGAAAACACAGTTACATAGGTAGAGGCAGACGCAAACTGCTCAAATAATACATTGCTGTCCCTCCAACTCACTGGTTTAGCATTTTCAGTAAGTTGCTATTCAGTCAATTTTACCACTCTCTACCCAAGTCTGGGGACTATTTTTCACCATATTTAAACAAAATAACATACTATTATTAAATCTTTAATAATGTGTCCAGAATTTTGTTTAATTGTTATAGAAATAGTTGTTACCTATTTATAAGAGCAATAAGATTTCAGGTGTGGTTTGTTGATTGATAAGAGCATTACTAGTTGCTGTAGTCACCGGTGCAAGCACCTCATGCCTAATAATGCACCTGGGGTGTGTTGTTATCAATCAACAACTCCACACCCTGTTGTGTCTTATTGCTTTACCATACACACTCTGGAGGGGCTTATTACACTTATAAAATGGCTCTAACTAGTTGTTTTGGGAGGAAAGAGATTCAGCTCCTGACTGTACATTCATAGAGATTTAATGCACGGTCAGGTGACATCTCCTGCCAATGAAATTTCTAGACTTTTCTTGCTATTTTATAACTATATATATATATATATATATATAATATATTATAGTGGCACAGTAGTGCCACTATAGTTAGGGTTGAGCAGGTGTATGATAAACCACAAACTTTGCACTTTAGTATCTTTGCAACTGGAGGCCGCCCAGTGGCACTGAAGGTTCACTAAAATACCACCAGCAGCTTAATCTGGTTCAAAGTCTGTTGGCATTCATCTGTATCCCTTTCCCGGTCGTGCCTGAAAATAGGCAGGATTTGTCTAGTGCACTTACCCGTCAACAAAAACTAAATAAATAAATAAAATAAAAAGGTTAAGGTACTAGATGCCATACCTGCACCACGGCGGCAACCCATGTTCGGCAGTGAGCTCAGGCCATCAGGGGTTGGTGGGGAGGTCTGGGAGAGGATTGTAGCAGTCGCTGGGCTGCTCTTCTCTCCTGGATCAGGAAGGCTAGTCACCTCGCTCTTGATTGACACCTGGTGGAAGTTGGATGTCAGATTAAGGGAGGTCCAGGGGACTGATGTACATCAGGGACAGTGGAAGGAGCACATGGTTTCGGGAGTGCACTCACTTCTCCATGTACGCATACTCACCTGTGTATGCTACTGCTCTGGGAGGGAAGGGATAAAACCACAAACTCCTATGCTTCCCATGGACGATAGTAACAGTTCCCAAAGCCCTGGAATGCCAGTCCTTGTGGATTCCTGAGGTGGGGAGATGATGACAGAGTCAGGAGCTGGGGGGCCTGAAGAAATGTGCAGGTGACCAGGAAGGGCAAACAGCTATATAAAAATATATATCTTTGCAACTATTAAACAAGATTTGCACACTTCTGCATGCGCTATCTAGAGGAGGTAGATTTTTGATTGTCAAGTTTCATTTGGTTAGATGTGTGGTTTCCAGATCCAGACAGCGAATGTTTTTTTATTTGCTGTTTTTGCTGTT
Source organism: Neoceratodus forsteri (assembly GCA_016271365.2). NCBI lineage: Eukaryota > Metazoa > Chordata > Ceratodontiformes > Ceratodontidae > Neoceratodus > Neoceratodus forsteri. The sequence continues at coordinate 525,353,012 of CM028138.1, read as the reverse complement.
TTTGTCATTACCTAATGCCCAGATGGTTTGGAATTTTGGTTTGAAATTTTCAGATTAGAAAGGGCTTGGCCCACAGATGCACCTTTCGCTGGTGTGGTGAAAAATATTAATCCATTCCAAAGTTATTGCATTTTGATATTTCAATTCTGAGTATGCTCAGTACAATCTTTGGATAGCAGCTTGTAATGTAAAATTTGGTCCATAGAGACCCTTTTTGGTATGGGGGTAATCCTTTTTGTGAGGAAAAATCTTTTGCATATGGCCACCATCTTGTTTCTGTTTAAAAAAATTCAAAACCCACAAAATGACATTCTGCACACACACCAACACATGTATCTTGCTCATTGGGACCCCATTGGGTGGATTCTGCACTTAGTTTCTGGAATAATGACCCAGAAATGTATTTTTATAACATTTAAAATCCTTTTCATGAGCCAATTTTCTTTTTCATACCTTTTTAGTTCATATGAAAAAACTAATCCCCTCATATGAAAAAATAATCTGAAATTCATTTTTCCCATTCTTTTCTTAGATGAAGGCATCCTTTTCACATGGCTTTTTTCATATGAAAAAGAATGCCCTCATACAAAAAAAGATTTTGGACTTAGTTTTATTGATTTTTCGTATGCCTTTTTCCTTTCCTACAAAAACAGAATGCTGTCATAAGAAAAATTATTTGGACTAGTTTTCCCATTCTTTTCAGATGAAGGCATCCTTTTCATATGGCTTTGTTTATATGAAAAAGAATGCTGTCATACAAAAAGATTTTGGACTTGTTTTCTATCCTAACATTTCAACTTCAACAAGCCATAACTCCCTCAATATTTGGATTTAAGGGACAGTCTTTTATTTTATTTATTTAGGTCTAGGATTACAAATACCTTTGAGCCAGGGCTCTTTTACAAAGGTTCCACGTCAGTTACCATTCAATACAGTAAGACAAAGGACAACAGCATAAGCTAAACAGGACCAGCAATCAGAGACGAGTAGTTCAATATATTAAAACAAAGGTCTTCATGAGTACAACAGAATAATACATAACCCCTAAAAACACATAAGGCTCATAAAAAAACATAAAAATTAAAAAATTTTATTCTCATAGGATAACATTGAAACTTTAATAAGCCAAAACTCCCTCAATATTTACACTTAAGAGACAATCTATATATAAAAACAAATGTCTTAATAGAGTACTGCAAGAATAACACATATTCCCCACTAAATATTTACAGTAGTATAAAAAGGAAATAATTTAAATTCCGTAGGATAACATTGGCTCTTCAACAAGCCACAGCTCCTCAATATATACATCAAAACAAAGGTCTTAATGAGTACTACAAGAATAGCAGAAATTTTCCCTAAACATTTAGGGGTGATATAAAAATAAACAAACAATACAAATTCCATAGGATAACACTGGAACTTCAACACGCCATAAGTCCTTCCATATTTGGACTAAAGGGACAATCTATTTATTAAAACATAAGTCTTAATGAGTACTACAAGAATAACAAATACCCCTAAACATTTAGGAGCAATATAAAAAAAAATGAAAATTCAGATAGGGTAACTTTAAAACTTCAACAAATTATAGCTCGTTCGATATTTGGACTTAATGGACAGTTTGTATCAATACAGAGGTCCTAGTGGGTACTACAAGAGTAACACTAATCCTCCAAACATTTACGGCCATATCTAGCTAGTGAGAATGTCTGTTGTTGGTCTTTTTAGCCCAGGCCAAGTCCCTAATAAATCCTAACCTCCCCTTTATCCTCTGCCACGTCCTCCTCTCCCTCTCACCCCACCCTTAACTAACCCTCCCTCTGCCTCATCCACCTCCCTCTCTCCACTCCCTCCTGTCTACTCTCTACACCCTGTCCACTCCCTCCTGTCTACTCTCCCTACACCCCGTCCCACTCCCCACTTTACTCCCCTGACAAAGCCAACTCTGGCGGTATTAACTAATTTGCTCCCAGTGGCCATTTTGGGTCAGGTCCAGCAATGGATGGTTCCGATGCCATATGGCGTCTATGGAACAAATTAGTTTTTAATCTGCATGTTCCTTGCTCAGTAGCTTGGGTTCCTCCATCCAGTGACTGTACAGTGCACTTTACTCAGTGTTGAACAGCACTCTCCTAGAGTTGTTTTAGTTGCTCTTCCTTTAATAATCATGTAACTTATTAGTTGTTTCTGTATATACTGTACTTGTTCATGTCCGCTGTGATTCCCTGTAATCAATGTATTGTTTTATGTTTTTGAATGACTTGGAACCTTTGTAAATGAGCTCTCATCTCAAAGATATTAATCTGAATCTGAAATAAATAAAATAAATAAAGTATACAAAACAATCAATAAAAATACAGATTCCCAGAGGATAACACTGGAACTTCAACAAGCAATAACTGCCTCAGTGTTTGGAGTTAAGGAACAATCTATATATCAAAACAAAGATCATAATGAGTACTGCAAGAATAACACACATTCCCCTAAACATTTATGGGCAATATAAAAAAAAAAGAAAATTCCATAGGATAATGTTGAAACAGAGCCATACAATGGAGGAAAGAAATTGCTGTTTCAGCAGAAATGGAAGTGCAGGGTACAGAGGGCCCTACAGTTCACACCAACATACATGCATCTATGGAGGATGGAAGTGCATGGCCCAGAGGGATGGAAGAGTATGGCCTAGTGGGCCCTGCACCACAGAGCCAATGAGGATATGATTATACTATCTCAAAAAGTAAGGAAATTCGTTTGCAAAAAACATTGCATGTCGCTAGTTAGGGTTAACCCAACAAAAGAAGGAAATGTGGTGATTAGGGTTGCCAATCCTAACACCCCACCCCTACCCTGCAGGCAGCAACAAGAAAAACATTATGGTTTGACCTCTTCTGTGTCTTCGTAAATCAGGCGTGGCATGTGCCTTGGGGATGTCAACTCTAACACTCACCCCATTCTCATATACTGCACACATCTCAGCTTATTTACTGACGGAATGGGATGAACATTAGGTTGACAACCTCGAGGCACACCCTACACCTGATTTGCAGAGATACAGAAGATGTCAAATCATAATGGTTTTTCCTGTTCCTGCCTGCAGGGTGGGGATGATTGTTAGCATTGGCAACCCTAACACCACATTTTCCTACTTTTGTTGGTTTAACCCAACTAGTGCATTAATGAAGTCATTTGCAATGAATATGTTATCGTGCCACTATAGTAAGGGTTGAGCAGACTGTTTAATGTTAAAACCCATTTTTGCACCTTAATAACTGTGCCATTGTTTAACGAATTAGCACAAAATTTGGCATGTGTGGTCAGGCTGTCAGACTCTCAAGATGTGGAAAGTTTTGTGATGGCATCTAGTACAGTTTTCAAGATATGGAGGGTCAAAAAGTGAAAAAACCCACCTTTTTCCCTATACCTAACATGGAAGTTTTGCTATCACCTACAGCCTAGACAATATGGACTTTTTCCATGAATGTTTCAGGGATGATGGGGTCTATGCCAAGAGTGTGCCTTTGGATGGTTTGGTGAAAAAATTATACATTTTTATTTATAAAATTTTTGGATGATGTCAAAGTTTGACCGAAAAGTTAAAAAGACAAAAAAACTATTTGAGCGATAAAAAAAAAAAAAAAAACCCCAGAAAATAAACAGTTCAATTGATAAAAAAATTCAGAAACAGTTCAATTGATTAAAAAGTTTGAAGTTTGCAGATTTACAGAGCAGGTATAAGACACTAAGGTAAATGTGGTTCAAAGTATTTCAGTGGCGTTCTGAAGTGTAATGTTGCCCTGTTGTCTATTGGCACCCCACACCCTTCTGATCACTGTCCCCATAATTAAAGATATTCCCTGGTGTCTACTGGCATCCCTCACCCTTCTGATCCCTGCCCCCATAAGCAAAGATATTCCTTGGTGTCTAGTGGCACCCCTCAACCCTTCCAGTTGTTGTCCCATAATGGCAGATGTTCCCTGTGTCTGGTGGCACCCCACCATTCTGATCACTGTCCCCATAATGACAGATATTCCTGGTGTCTAGTGGCACCCCCACCCTTCAATCCCTGTTACCATAAGCAAAGATATTCCCTGGTGTCTAGTGGCACCCCCACCCTTCATATCGCTGTCCCCATAATGACAGATATTCCCTGGTGTCTAGTGGCACTCCCCCATCCTTCCAATCGCTGTCCCCATAATGACAGATATTCCCTGGTGTCTAGTGGCACCCCACCCTTCTGATGACTGTCCCTATAATGACACATATTCCCTGGTATCTAGCGAAACCCTCACTCTTCCAGTTGATGTCCCCATAAACAAATATATTTCTGTGTTGTCTAGTGGCACCCTCACACTTCTGATCACTGTCCCTAATCAAACATATTCTGATGTCTAGTGGCACCCCCACCCTTCTGATTGCAGTCCCCTACTCAAACATATTCCTGATGTCTAGTGGTTCCCCTACCCTTCCAACATGCCTGAAACAAAGAAAACAGTCCACTGATGTGTTTTTAAACCTGCAGGAAAGAAAATGGTCCCTCACCGATTCACACCCCCCACCCTGACCTCCCGCCCAACACCCACCACCCCACATCCCCAGTACACCCCACACACCCCTCGCTCACCTGAACAGGTTAACACTGAAGATCCACTCTCCGATTGAAACTCGTCTCACTGCTGGAACCAGCAACTGCAATATGAATAACTATGGTAAACACAGTTCAATGTATTTCAATGGCATTTACAACTTTGTGGCATAACTGTCATTTTGCATATTTGACCTCAAATTTTCAACATGGCCTTTTGGGACCCCATCATGAACAATGTCAGTTCTGCGCCCAAAGGGTTATTACGTAGTCACTTAAGCGAAATCACCTTTTTCTGGCAGGATTGAAAATTTTCGCCACCCTTGTTCATGAGGTGGAGTCATAAGATGTATAGTATGTTGAAAATTTGGGGTCAAAATATGTACAAGTGGCAAGCTTTTGTGCATGCATTGAAATTTTACTATACTTGCTTGTAACTTTGTTAATTGTAAATATTTTTAACCCAAATTTTCAAGATAGACATTTGTTAACACCATCTCATGAATATGACAGCTGTCATGTTTGAAATCCTGGCCAAAGTGTTTTCACCCTGTGGCATGGAATGATGTTACGGTGGTGTGGAATGATGTTTTAGTGGGGATCTGAAAATTCTCAGCATGGAATTCATGAGGTGGAATAACAATGCTTCATGCTGACAATTTGGTTGCTATTTTAGTTGAAATGTTCCTCCACAGCAACATACATGTATGCATCTACGGAGGGAGCTTCATAGCAATGAGAATTAGATTATGCTATCTAAAAAGTAAGGAAATAATTTGCAAAAAACTGCATCAATGCACCAGTTAGGGTAATTTAACACCACAAAAGTAGGAGGCCTCCCCCAACCCCAAAAGCAGCAAAAAGGAAACAAAATGATCTCATATACTGAACCCATCTCAGCTTATTTAGTCATGCAAGGGGTCCGTGGTTAGTGTTGACATCCCCAAGGCTCACCGCATGCCTGTTGCTGCATGCAGGGTGGTGGTGGATGTAGGATCAGAAAACAAAACTTGAATTTTTCTTTCCTTTTGCTGCTTTAGGGTTGGGGCATAAAGGTGAGAAACCCTAATGCCCCATTTCCTACTTTTATGATGTATACATTACACCAACTGTGCATTAATACAGTTTTTCAAATTATATATATGGGCCTATCCACAGTAATGGGAGACATATGGGACATGACTGTTCAAAAATAAATGTTGTCATTTCTTTCCTCTTTCACCATCAGTACTTTACCCTTAAGGTCCTTTACTAAAATTGTAAACAGGAAGATAACGTCACACTTGGTTTTCTGGTACAGTCTCTAATGTTTTTGAACAGTAACCAGGTAACGTATGTAACAGGACAGAGAAATATTCAAAACTGCAAGTTGGAATGTAAAACATTGTCAAAAACAGAAAATTAGGCTATTTGAGTCCTTTATTATTTAAATATTTATATATCTAATGTGTAAAGTTTATAAATCAATTAGGTAAAAGGAAGTTCATGACACAACAAATACCAGAAACACACACTAAAATTAAAACTAAACCAAAACACCACACTATACACACTATATATTGCTTATTACATCCCTAAACCCTCCAGTAAACATACATCTTATTCTTTGCACAAGTACATTATCGTTTCATTTTTTTTGAAGGCTTGTTCACTTTTCTATGTCTACCACCATATAAGGCCCATCCCCACAACAACCAGTGGCCCACACAGTATATATTTTTCATCAACTGTGTCTATATCCTCCGCTTTGGCCAAACAAATGTGGCATTTTGGGATGCTGATCGTTGTCGATGCATAAAAGTAAAAGTATACTTTGAGTCCTTCATAGTCAATAGCCTCCTATGTAGTATTTCTTGCCATAGAACACTGCATAATAGGATTCTGTCTTTGCTGTCCTTCTGTGCTGCATCGTAATTCTCTTGTGGGGGTCTGCTAAGGTGAGAAGGCACCCTGCAAAAAGGTGAAAAAAGATTAAGTTGGACACTTCCATAATATGTACTTTATTTTTTTTTAACACAGGTACACCCAGACTGAAGGAACAGAAGGGCCTATGACAGACATAACTGATGAAAAAATTAATAAATCCACTCAAATCTTGCCTGCTTGTGTAACGCTTTATTAATTTAGTCAACATTATGGTGCTGATCAGTAGGGGAGCACTCTGGCAGATAGGAGACCTGGATGCCTAGCCCAGTCCTGTGATGCCAGGTGTGTTTGCCATCAGGGCAGCCTACAGAGCTCAGGAAGTTCTCCCTGGTCTCACTATGCACCACAGAATTAGTGTAACTAGTGTTAAAGAAAGTTCTAAGTGTCAAGAAGTGGAACAAAGAAGAATGCCAGGCCTGCTCGGTATCACAGATTGTTGCAAGTGTGGGATGAGAGTAGCGTTCTTACAGCACCTCAATCCTCAGCACCCAACTGACCCAAGTCCGTTCTGAACTTGGGCCACCAGTAGCTTACAAGGTAAGGCACTCATGGTGCCTCAGCCATCTGCCCCACCCATTCATGCACTTTATTTGAAAAGCAGTAGCCTAGAAGGTGACTTTACTTACATTCCGCTCTGCTGTTGGGCTCTGTTCATTATCCGAATCCAAAGATTGCTCAGTAGCCATTGTATCATGATCATCTTCGGCATGGATGCTTGAAAGGTTGAGCTCTAAAAAAGGATACAATTTATATTGTTTAGTGCTATATTTTCACACATTGAGCAATATGACCCAAATATTACATATTATACAATGGCAAGAAATAATCCTGGGCTCTGATTGGTCAGTTGGCCATCACAGCAGGGATGTTATCCTGGCATAACATCCCTGCTGTTCACAGGTCTATAGTTATCACTATGGCTGCTGATCATCCTGATGAGCCTTTGGATGATGAGCCCTTTTTCCATCTCCTCTTAAGAAACAAAATATTTTCCACACTAACAAAAACATTCTTTAAAATTATTTTTATTATAAAACAACAAGCCATTGTATAATAAGAATAATGCCCTCCAGGGTGGGTGTTATGCTGGGATAACATCCCGCCTCAGGTGTTGGGCCCTCGGCCGTTGGCCTCGGGCCCAACCACCTGAGGTGGGATGTTATCACATAACACCCTATCCGGGCGATTATTCCTTTACTCACCATCATGGTTCAGATACTCACTGCTACTGCGGTGGATTCCAGTGCTATTAGATCCAAAACAATGGTTTGTGGTTCCGGTTCTTGATGTTTTAATTTTAAGTGCTTTTGTTCCCAGTCACTGGTATAGTCACAACTGTCGCAAGGTTCTTCACTGGCTTCACATGAGGCACAGAAACAGGTCACGCGATGAACTTTGAGATTATATGGGTTTAACCCAATGGCAGCGTGTATCTGTCATGTTCCAGGTAAAGTGCCAACTTCTGATCTTTCTGGACGGTCTCGCATCACTTCACCTTGTTTGACAAGAAAACATGATCGCCGCAAGTGATTGCACTCACCAGCTACATTCACAGCATCCTTGGTCAGTCTCTCATTAGAGAACATGTGAAAACTGATCGCCCATCAATTATGAGGTCAGGCTCAGATTTCACTGCTTTTGTTGCAGTATTTTTAATGACTCCACCCTCTCCATCACAGGGATTTTTCCCATGACGGGAACCAAAATAATGACGCTCAACTGTAGGGATGCCCAAGTCATCTGTGGCAAAGTTAAATCAGTCAATGGAGTTTTGACTTGTATTGTGCACCACAGCCATCGCTAAACTGAATCAATCTATTGATGACAAGAAGTCTTACTTTGCAAGGTGCTGTACAGCGATCTGCACAAAGTGGTTCACGCGTGAACATCGTTTGATGATCATCTGAAATAATTACTATTGCTTCTCTTACTGTATCCGGTCTGCTGCACATATTGCATTTGTAATATGCCACCATGGGATGTATGGTTATCTGAACTTTAGTCCAGTGTGCACTCTGCACTTGTTTTGCATGATGCAGTTATAGTTTTCAGCGAAATCCATAACCATCACCACAGATGCCATTGGAGGATGTTTGACAATGCTGGAAAACTGTGTCTGCTGCCATCTTGCCTCAAACAAATGGGAAGACAAGGGCCCCAATTCTGCCATCAGTTCATCAATTAAATCACAGATGCCTCCATTTCCGTTAAAGTGCTTTCTTCTTTGCCTCTTTGTATGTCATTTGTACCCATATTCTCCAGGATACATGCTCATTTCCAAACACATGGATTAATGGATCCAAGAATTTCTTAATTTGATGCACTCCACATGTAGGGCACTGTTGGTCGATACATCTTAAGCTGGCGTATCTTCCTTCATGTGGGCAAAGAGTCAATTCAGGACGCATGGTATCTGTCTGAGATGAAACATTTACCTTTTTTGATTTGGCTAACTGATTAATAATTTTTAATTTCAGATCTACATTGGTGCAGTACTCTGAAAGGCACTGATATGCTCTTTGGCCTTTGCTTTTGCATTTAGTACATGCCGTAGTCGGAGTTCGCAAATTTTTGGACTTGCCGACACTGACTGCATTGTCCTTTATGAAAGATAAATAGGTCTCTGTTATGGATCGATGCAGAACATATTTTGGGGTTGTGTCAGCAACTCCTTTTTTATTTGGCATAACTGTGCTCACATCAGGGTTGTGGTAATGGTCAAGAATTGCTTGCTGAGTCTCTGCACTTAATGCATCTGCTCTTTCTTGCTGGCCGCTCCAAAAATCCAGATTAACATTAGATCTTCGTAAAGCACAATACTTGCTCAAATATTTTCTGCTTATACCCAGTTCACTGCAGACTTTCTTTTTAGTCCGTGTTTACATCTAGGTGAGTAGTTAAGTGGCTAATGAAAACTCTCTTTCTTTTACATGTTAGTGTGCTGCACGTTTCCTTTACACATTTTAAAACTGATTTTTCGACTGCCCGTCATAGTCTATGCCAATTTTTTAGCAATTCCTTTTCTTTACTGGTCGCATTTTTAATCAATCCAGCAATCACGATGAGAAATCTTTCTGCCGATTTTGGAAGTTTCTGTTTGGCCAGTACACTGCTTTTCTCACAGAATCCCTGGAGGTTGATGGACTCTCATTGTTACATTCCTGAATGTCACTCATCTCACTGAGCACTGTTTGGGTGTTACTTGTCTTTTCCTGATACTGCTTTTTTTCCATTCAGCATCCTTCTCCCTGTAACATCTTTTCTTCTGGGCTGACATTTCCATCCGCTGTTTCTGTTTCTTTAAAAGCCAAGCCTCACGTTGTAGCTTCTTCCTTTCCTCATCTGCCCTGGTGCATCGTCTCACATCATTTTCCTTGTCTTCCAAGGCCTGCAACTTCTTCGGATTCGGTATTCACGCATTCTCTGCTTGCTAGCCTCATTGTATCTCTTTTGGTTTCTTCATCCATGTTTTTTGGAATTCGTAGTCTCTTCAATTCAGATTCTCTGTGTTCTTTATACATGTCTAGGCTAGCTTTGATGTTTTTCCTGTACTTTTGCATGGCAAGTGCATGCTTACTTGGAATAGTGGTGTTATTCATTTTGTGAATGTATAGATTCTGTGAAAAAATGGGAGACCACAAATGATGATGTAACTGAATCCACCAGAAGAGAATTGGGCACCAGGCTAGAGTGACTCTCAAGCACGTGTACATGGTTCACCACCTGTGCACCCACCAGGGCCCCATGAAAGACTGACAAGGGACCTGGCAGACCCCAGGTGACGGCATAACTGAATCCACCAGAAGAGAATGTGGGCGAAAGGCTAGAGTGACTCTCGAGCACGTGTACGTGGTTCACCACCTGTGCACCCACCAGGGCCCCATGAAAGACTGACCAGGGACCTGGCAGACCCCAGGCGACAGCATAACTGAATCCACCAGAAGAGAATGCAGGCGCAAAGGCTAGAGTGACTCTCGAGCATGTCACGTGTACATGGTTCACCACCTGTGCACCCACCAGGGCCCATGAAAGACTGACCAGGGACCTAGCAGACCCCAGGCGAGCAGCATAACTGAATCCACCATAAGAGAATGCGGGTGCAAAGGCTAGAGTGACTCGAGCACGTGTCGTGGTTCACCACCTGTGCACCCACCAGGGTCCCATGAAAGACTGACCAGGGACCTAGCAGACCCCAGACGACGGTGTCCGCTGGCCTGCAACCTAAAAGAGGTCATTCCATCCCCTTCACCATACCTAGATGCAATCCTTGGGACCTGGTGGTACCAGCCTAGATCTCCCACAGCCCTGTCAGCAGTCCACTTCAACAAGTGCTCAGTCCCATTCCCTCCACACTCTCCATCAGCAGTCCTGGGGTACCTGGTGGCAACCTCTCCTTGGCCCTATTTGACGCACCCAGTCCAGAGCCATTTTCTTCAATTCAGTTGGATGTTTGTGCTCAAAAGGACCAAGTCAGCACCACCATCACAATTATTTATCTCACATAAGGTAATATACTTACAATATAAAAACTAATGTATTTCAATAAAAGTAATAATTTGTTATGAGGACATGTGTTTTCATGGGGAAGGTCCCATTATCCTGCCTGGATTGGTGGTAGTTCATGTGGATGTTAAAGATCCCATGGCACTTATCGAAAGAGTAGGGAATTTCCCGGTGTCCTGGCTAAATTTTCCTCATTCACTAAAAATACCATCAATAGCTTAATCTGGTTCAAGGTCAGTTGACATTCATCTGTATCCCTCCCCAGGTCATGCCTGAAAATAGGCAGGATTTGTCTAGTGCACATTCCCGTCAACAAAAACTAAATAAATAAATGTGAATGTGATGCATCCCCTGTTGCAAATGAAAATGTCTTGTCATCACCCTCCTCTCAGACTTACCTTGTGCCTGTCCCAAGCATGCTTAAACCACTCCACTGTGCTTGTCCCACCACCTCCTGTGGCAGACTATTCCATGTGTTGCCTACCCTTTCTGTGTAGAAAACTCCTCACATTACCTCTTAATTTACCCCTTCCAATTTCATATTGTGCCCACTTGTTCTAGTATTTTTCTACATTGGAAAAGCTCCACCACCTGCACCTTGTTTATGTCCTTGAAATACTTGAAAGTTTCAATCATGTCCCCCGCTGCTTTTCTCCACCATTGAGTACATATTGGAGGTCCCTTAGTCTCTCTTCATATGTTTTGTGGTGCAAGCCCTGCACCATCTTTATTGCCTTCTCTGGATAGTCTCCACCATATCTATGTCCTTGTGCAGGTGTGGTCTCCAAAATGCATGCAGTACTCCAGGTGAGACCTTACCAATGTTTTATACAAAGGCATCACCACCTCCTGCTAGTAATGCCTATCGCCCCAGTATATTACTGGCCCTCCCTGCTGCCTTTGTACACTGCTTTGATACCTTAAGGTCATCAGAGATGATAACTCTTAGGTCCCTTTCCTCTTTGGTGACAGTCAGCCCCCAACCTGTAGCTCTCACCAGGGTTCCCTCTGCCCAGGTGCATTATTTTGCACTTCTTTACATTGAACCTCAGTTGCCACATCTCCAACCATCGTTCAAGCTTCTCCAGATCCTTCTTCATTCTCTGCACCCCTTCTGCAGTATCCACCCTGTTGCAGATCTTGGTGTCATCTGCAAACAGGCAGGCCTCTCCTTCTAGCCCCTCTGCAATGTCACTGATGAAGACATTGAACAGGACTGGTCCTAGTACTAATCCCTGTGGTACCCACTGGTCACTCCCTTCTCCCCAGATTGTACCCATTTACCACCACTCTCTGTCTCCTGTCTGTTAACCAGTTCCTAACGCAGTTCACCACCTTGTCTCCCATGCCCAGATTACCTATCTTGTTAATCAGCCTTCTATGTGGGATGGTAAGGAGATGGGTGCATATTGGGATGAATAGGGACAGGAATCTCCAGTAGAAAGCAGGAAGTTATCATCCCTCTGTACAGAAAGTTGGTGAGACCCCATATGGAGTACTGTGTGCTGTTCTGGAGACCCCATCTCTGTAAGGACATGGACTGTATCCATGCTATTCTGTGACCAGGAGAGCTAGCAGCCCCAGCTCACTCCCCACAGATGTGGACAACCATTTTCAAACCTCATGCCTTTGTTACACCACCCAAAGCAATGCACAGTCAAATAAAACCAAAATATAGTAATAATACCAATTTTAAAACCAGGCACCACCAAAGTCCTGTTTGTAACAGGGACCGCTGTTTTATGGGGGTCCCTGTTACAAACAGGACTGAACTTAAGCAGACTTTTCAGAGTCCTTTTAAAATGCAAACATGGGTCCAAGGCTGTTTTAACATTAAATGTAATAATGAATCACTGGGGTGGCCCATCATTCTTTTGGTCTCACACTTTGAGGCAAACATCCCATTGAAACGTTATTTTCAGGAGAGCTGGCAGCTCCAACCCCATTCCCACAGCATGAGGACGGCCATTTCAAACCTCAGGCCTTTGTTACACCACCCAAAGCAATGCACAGTCAAATAAAACCAAAATATAGTAATAATACCAATTTTAAAACCAGGCACCACCAAAAGTCCTGTTTGTAACAGGGACCGCTGTTTTATGGGGTCCCTGTTACAAACAGGACTGAACTTTAAAGCAGGCTTTTGGAGTCCTTTTAAAATGCAAACATGGGTCGAGGCTGTTTTAACATTAAATGTAATAATGAATTGCTGGGCGCCCATCATTCTTTTCGGTCTCACACTTTGAGGCAAACATCCCATTGAAACGTTATTTTCAGGAGAGCTGGCAGCCCCAACCCCTTCCCCACAGCATGAGGACGGCCATTTTCAAACCTCAGGCCTTTGTTACACCACCCAAAGCAATGCACAGTCAAATAAAACCAAAATATAGTAATAATACCAATTTTAAAACCAGGCACCACCAAAAGTCCTGTTTGTAACAGGGACCGCTGTTTTATGGGGGTACCTGTTACAAACGAGGTATCACATTTAAACCACCTTTTCATATTTTGCCAGTCTGAAATAAAACACAAACACCAGTAATTACACTGCCTTGGACCCCTCTCCACTACTAATGCAACATAATAGTTTAAAATCCTGTTTGGATCCAGGACAGAAATGAAGTAAAAAACACTGCCCCTTAATAAAGCGGCCATTTTAGAAGTGTGCTGTTTTATCCTATTACATTCCTTTACAGTGTGAATGTGCATCATTCTGGGGAAATACATTCTGGAAATATACATTTAAATTAAGGTAGTTGTGAGCTACAATATTTATACTCTGTATGTAACAGAGACCAAGATTTTAAACCTGTCCCTGATTACAAACAGGATCGTCCTTTCCTCGCTTCTCAGAGACTGAGCCAGCTACTTCTGCCTGCAAATGCTACTCCGTTTCTCCCGTTGTACACATTTGCCCAAAACAGTAAAATGAGACATCCAGCAACACACTAGTATTGAAAAGAAGCCCCCACTTTTGTCTGCCTCTCCAAAAACAGCCGCTTTGCTTACGGTTTCAAATTCTGATCCTGTTTGTAACTTCGGCGATGGCGTGAGACGAGATCCTTCTTGTTTCAAGGTACAGCACAAAGGGCAGATTCGCGGGCTTCCAATAGTTTAAGCGTGGCATGGGAGTTCCGTTGGCTACAAATAGCCAATCACTCCAGCAAATGTGAAATCACGCTCCACGGCATGAAAAGGGCGTTTATGAACGTGGTGATGGGCGGGACAGAGAGACGAGCCTGGTTCCTCTCTTGTGCTCAAACAGGCAGTATTGCAAGATTAAAATGGGCTAATCAGCTGTTTCAGCAAACAAGCACTTTGGTACTTGTTTCTGGGGGTTGAATGTCCCAAAGTTAACAGAGGTCACCATTTAGCCACAGGTTCCCGTTTGTAACATAGAGGGACAGAGAATGTTACAAACGGGAACACCAATTTTAAAGTCATTTCTGGGGAAAATAAATTAAATAAAGACCCACAGACACATTAATTTTATAAATATGTTTATTAAGAAGGCATTCAGAGCAATTGGGAATCGCAGTGCATTTGGGCAGTGAAAACAAAGGTTGCAATTCATCATGGTCTCGAATGTCCCACCCAGACAGTAGAAAAACCGGGACAAATCTGGAATTTGTTTAACTGTATTTTATTGATAATTCCTGCAAGGCTAGAGTTATGTATGTTATCTCCCAACATGTGTAGCAGGCTGTATTGCATTTTTGTAATTTTTAAATTAAATATTTTTGTAGTTATTGACTTACAAAGTTGATGTGTCCAAATGTACCCATTTAGTGTGGATAGTGCCTTATGTATATATATATATATAGATATATATATATATACACACACGCATTTAACAGAAATGGGGTTACAGTGACGAGAGAAGAACAGTAACATCTTCAAACAAACTTCACTTTCAAAAGCTATAAACTACAGTTGTATATATCGAATATACAGTAGGCTGACTCAAAACAGGCAATTTGTCATCACTTGTAAGTGGGCAGGACTTTAGCAACTCATTTGTGGTTCTGTCACTCGTTAGATCTGGTCCAGTCCCTTTACACTTGAAAATAAATTGCATAGTTGAGTCAGCCCATTATATACACTTCCATCATCTATCTATCTATCTATCTATCTATCTATCTAGTCTGTCTGTCTGTCTGTCTGTGAACCTATCTATCTATCTATGGGTATGTAATAGGCTGACTCCAGAGATGCAATTTATCTTCACATGTGAGACAGCAAGACCATAACTCATGAGTAGCGGAGCCGTGAGTGATGATAAACTGCATATTTTGAGTCAGACTGTTCCACATTCAATTTTTACAACGTAAGTTTACTAGTTATGACGCTTAAACCTGCTATTTGCCTAAAATGTTACTGTTTTTCTTTTATTTCAACTGCTAGCTTCAGTGCTGTTCATGGCTATTGTCATGACATCAGCATTGTGAAAGCTACTCTGATTGGTTCAGTATACATTGTGATGTACCCATTTTGCATGCTAATATTATCTTACTATAATTACTGGTGACCCTATTTAACAACCAGATTATGAGTACTGTCAAATGCCGTAATAACCTGAAACCGGGTTATTACGGCATTCTGACCTCATTAATACACCTTCAAAACCGCACAAAGCCGCTTTACTAAAGCCACGCAAAGCCATGCACTAAGCCACGCAAGCCCGCGCAAAGTCACGCAAAGCTGCACAAACTGTGCAAAAAAAGGCAATTATAAAATAAAAGATAGGCAAGTGTTTTTATGAATTTGTTTTACACGCCTCAGTGTGTGATGACTGTATAAACCTCTTGAGCTTTGATCTCGAGGTTTGGGGTCATCACACACCTCCAGGTGTAAAAATCCATAACACACACTTGGCTATCATTATTATGTTGGTTAAAATAACCATTTGATCTTGCTGTTTATCCGCACACCCATGTAGTATGTATATATACAATGGGGCCTAATGTGATAACGTTTTATTCAGATGATAGCAGCTTGACCACAGGTAGCCCTACAAGTGGTGCAAGCCATGTGTGATGTACCGAGGTCAAACTGCTTGAGTGCAGATGAAAGATTATTACACTGGTGTCCCCATTGCATATCTGAGCATATCTGATTTATGCAATAGGGAAAAGTCATTGATTTGATATAGGTTTGATATATGTATATATGTTTTTAAACAGAAATGAAGAGGACTTTTTGAGATGTGCTCCATATTGTTGCACTGACTGCTGAGGGTTTCTAGGTTTTCCAAGGACCAGGGTATTAAATTTGCTGGGAAAACTGATTAGCAGTGTTGCATATAAAGTGCTAATCAACTGTGAAAATGTATAATGTCTCAAATTGATTAGCAAAATAAAAATGCAAAAAGTTATGCATATATATATATATATATATAGATAGATATATATATAGATATATATACATATATATATATATATATATATATATATATATATATATATATACAGTATACATATATATATATATTTTAAATACAGTGCAACCTGCTTGTAATGGACTAGTTTGTGTATAACAAAATGTCCAATATAAGTGGGAATCCAATATATTCGGAAAGTGATTAATCAGCCCGGTTTTGGCACTTGTATTGTATTGCACTTATACTGTACATATACTGTGTTGTGTGCATAGAAACATAGAAGTTGTGTCAGATAAGGACAACTTGGCCCACCTAGTCTGCAGTTGTGTAGTAAAACGTTATACAGATGCAGTGCAATTTCATGTCCCCATAGCTTCTTCTCCCAGCTTCTAACCCAGTCAGAAAAAAATCACCCATCTCTAGGCAGTCTTCTTTGCCAGGTACACGACAAGCAGGTGACAGATACCCCAAAACACTGGGATTGTAGACTTGCCTATAACCAAAAGATCTGTCTTCTCAGTACTGTCATATTGCAGCAACAAAGAACAGGGAGGCTTTGTTTGCTTTTTTTCTGCCCAGAGTTTCCATTTTGAAAGTCAGAGTCCCACTTATGATACAGTGGAAAAGAACCTGGTCTCATCCCAGTTAAAGGCATCATTAGGGAGAACTGTGACAAGCGACCGGGTAACATATCATTATTCCAGGACTCAAGCTACTGGTGTCAATATTTTGTTTCTCCCCATGAGCCCATTTATACCCAGTGTTATGGTGTACCTTCCACTGATGCAGCCATCCTTCATACGGCTTAGAAGTCAAGTCTTTCCCATGCCAGCTGCCAACTTTGCAGTCTTCTGCATAAGAATCGTCCTGCTAATCTGGGCATCCCTCCCTGAGTATTACTAAACCAGTGTAGTAGGGCATCCTCTACTACCCTGTCCTTTCCCTCCCATTTGACTGTCACTCATCCAGCAATTTAGAGCAGTTCTTTAGCAGATCGGAGAGTGTGGCACGTGGCATGCTGAAGTGGAGAGACAAGTTTCTCATTGACATCTTGGTATGTCATCTATCTCTTTAAAATCTCGATCTTTCGAGATAAACTAACAGCATTTCTTTTTGCCATCACAGCAGGGTGTGGAAGGGTGTGGGAATAAACAACACAGACACAGCACTGAATCTTTAGAACACATCAAAGTTCTGTGTGAATTTTATTTTCTTCATAAAATTCTAACTCAGAATAAAAATAAACACAAATAATAAACAAACTTGCTCAACTGAGCTCCAGCACTGCTCTTACTTAGCAGTGCTGCCACAGAGTGGATAACTTGGCAGTCAGTTTTCCACTATCTTCTATGCTGAGTAACCTGCTATACTTGCATCCAGTACAGTTCTCAAAGCTGAATTGCCTGTCTGAACCTAGAAGGTGCTTTTATACATGTACCCAGTGACATCACAAGGTCAGCTGATCTGCCCCAATCTAATACACAGGAATAACTACACTAATACAGACATTTGGGGTAGTCAGCATGATGCAAAACCTTTTAATGTATAATATAATACACAGATAAGCATCTCCATAACTCTTCTCTATGTATTTGTAAGAGTTATAAGCTTTAGAAAGCTTAAGGACCACTTAAGGACTAAGCCCTCCCTCTGGACAGTGTCATAGACTGTCATAGCTCCATAAATAAGCCTCTGTTCAGGGTCGCTGGCTCCTAAGAGCCTACCAGTCTTCAGAAGCTTTGTGCAAGACCAGGTAAGGACATGGGGTTAACCTCCTCATATTATAACTTCCTAACCCTGTTCCATTTTAAACCATGTGTCTGTATTTCTTTATTCATTCTACCCCAGTTTTAATGGCAGGGGTTACACTTTACACTTTGTCATTGCTTTGCTATGGTTCTTCCATTAGCCAAGATCTCCAGCTGATGGGTTGACATTTCATTTGGCCTTTATGTTTCATTAAACCTGGGACTCCTATCAGTCCCCTATTTCAATTTCAACTTCTGATCGACCCTGTTCTGGGCTTTTCTGAAGTGAGCCCTTAATAATTTATTTTAATTGCTTGGGGTCCCTTCTGGCACTAGGCTTCAGCTTCTGTCCAAGTTCAGGAGCCAAGCTCCGCACTGTGTGCAATTGCGCAATCCTGCTTCAACTGGAGCTTCATTCTGCTCCATAGCACTCTGGAGAGTCACATCATATGGCTCTTTCTTGATTGGAGCACTTTGCTGCTCCGACCAGCCCGCCTGCTCAGCACTGGGAATTCAGTGCTCTCCTCACTATCGATTGCTCAGAAGCTGCAACATGCAGCAAAGCAAAGAAGCGAGGAGCAGGCTGAGCCACCCTGGCATAGTGGTCACCAGAGGAGTGGGGAGAATTAGTATCTAAAAGCTGCAAATCACGGAAAACAAGTACCAGCTTTAGAAAATCGCCACAAGTGGTGACAACATTGAGAAGCTCGGCTAGGGGGTGTCTTCATTAGCACACAGAATTGCTCCTATTCTTTTTAGTTTTAATTTTACAGCCGCGAGGCGCACCCATATTTTACATACCTACTTCATTCAGGAGCTACGGGCAAAATAATGGAGCCGTGTAAAAGCAGCAAACACTTTTAAACTTTTCTCCAACTGGAGCGGATGGGGCACCAGGGATTACCTAAGCTCAGGTGTGTTTTTAGTCATTTATTTCTCATTTTACACTCCTCATAGCACATAAACATTTGGTTCTCCTCCTATCAATAGTGCCACAAACATCTGTATGGACACACAGACCAGACCAAGCACACAGGCGTCCCTGTTGGCCTAAGGTCTGGTGCCCTATACAAATGGAGCTGGCTGGCTCCACAAATAGCTCTGGTAAGAGCTTTTTGCCCTTTTAATAATTCTAGGGGCAAAACTCCTTTACTGAAATGCACTCTGGTCCCTTATTCATAAATGGCATAATGGGACTTATCTAGCTTTACTGCCCACTAGCTCAGGGCCAGTTTATAAACAGGAGGCATAACACTGCCTTTACACAGTCACCACCTGGGACAGAAAGAGAAAGCAGTGGGAAGAAGAGCAAGAGTTACTACGGTGAGAGGCCATCCCATCATAGTAGAAAAGGGAAATAGTCAAGGTAGACTAAGAATAGGGGCTGCTGCTGCTGCAGCAGACTTCAGATAGAGGTGGTAGACAAGAGGATGTCCCAGAGTGCACCCATGATTCGGGAGGGGGCTACTCTGCCACACACCCCTATGGTGAAAGTGAAACCAGTAATAAACAGAAAAACTGGTCTTTCACAATTTATTTTCTGTAAAATCTGCATGAAGCAGAAAGTCTTCCTGAGATTATGAAATATTTTTTAAATATTTGTGTTTTACAATGGTTTTGTCCTTTGTGACAGCTTTCAGTTTTGAAAATATTCTTGTTTCACGAAGATTTTGTACTTTGTGATGTTTTCATTTATTAAAATATTCATGTTTTACAAATATTTTGTGCTTTGCAATGGTTTTAACATTTAGTACTTAAATGCTAAGGTATTTAGTCTTTGTGATGCAGAGGTTTACATACTGACATGACTGGCCCTGTGTATCACTGGCTTCCGTATGTGCCATAAAGGGCATGTACTAATTATGTCGAAGTGCATACCATCCACCTGCTACCAACTGGGCATACAAGGCTGGAATTCACTATCCCTGGCTGGACTGGTGCATTGTTCTCTACTTGTGCATAACATTAATGTCTCTTGGTTCATGGAGGGGCTGACTTCAGCTGAACTATCAGATTTCAATTGAAAGGGCCAAATGCTCATATGGCCTGGGGACCAAGTGATTATGCTTCATAATACTCCATGCCAGAACTGTCTCCCATTCAGTCAAAGTCCTTCTGGCTTGTCACACTCCAGAAATGGTCCGTAAAAGTATGTTACGAGTTACCTCTTCTTTTGTTTAGGGTTTTAAAGGCCATGGGCAAATGAAGTTAGTATACACATTTCTTAAAAAGTAAAGAAATTTATGGAAAGAAAACTACATTAATGCTCATCAGGGTTGCTAGCACACAAAATGTACAAACATTGAAATAAACTATTAGTGTTGCAAGCACAATGTCCACAAAGTTTGGAAATGTGCTATTAGGATTATGTCTAACTCCACGCATCCTACCACGTCCCCTACCCTTGTGACCCAAGGACAGTCTAGAGGTACAGAACCGTACATCAATCATGTGATAGCTCATATCATAGTATCGTAGTAATGTGTCAGCAGAAAAGGATCATCCTGGCCCATCCAGTCTGCCCATTTCCCCCTCCCTACTTGTCACCAGTGCCGTCCTCTGTCCTCTAACCAACCCCATATGTCTATCCCACACTCTCTTGAATCCCTCCACCATTTCAACACCTACCAACTCCTCAGGTAATCTGTTCCAGGGTTCAGCCACCTCTCAGTGAAATAACACCCCTTACATTATCTTTAAATCTTCCTCCTTCCAATCTTAAAGTATGGCCTCTTGTTTTAACTCTGACTTTACTTTTTAAATAAACTTTCTTCTCTCACTTTATTTATCCTTTTCATGCACTTGAATGTCTCTATCATGTCTCCTCTCTTCTTAAACTCCTGCAGATACAGATTTAATTGTCTCAGTCTTGTCTCATATGGTTTCCTTGCATACCCTGCACCATCTTTGTTGCCCTTCACTGAACCTTTTCTACTACATCTATGTCCTTTCTTAAATGAGGCCTCCAGAACTGTACCCCATACTCCAGGTGCGTCTAACCATGGTCTTATATAATGGCATCAGCACCTTCCTCTTCCTACTAGTTATGCCCTTCCTATGCATGCCATCATTGTATTAGCTTTGCCAACTGCCTTACTGCATTGATCACTTACTCTAAGGTTGTTTGATATTATAATCCCCAGATCCCTTTCCTGTTCTGTTTGCTTTATCTGCTCTCCCCCAGTGAGTACTTGGCCAGTCGATTTTTACACCCTATATGCATCAGCACACTTCTTTGTATTGAACTTTAGCTGCCATATTTCTGACCATTTCTCTAGTACTCAAATCACTCCTCATGGCCTCAACCCCTACTTCAATGTCTACCCTATTCCATAACTTTGCATTATCTGCAAACAGACACATTTTCCTTCAAGTCCTCTCTGATATATCACTAATACATATGTTAAAAAGGATTGGTCCTAGGTACAGACCCTTGAGGAACCCTGCTCATAACCTTCCTTATGCCAGAATGCACCCATTTACCAACACCCTCTGACTTCAATCCTCTCAGCCAGTTTTCCACCCATCTAGTTATTTTCTGTCCCACCCCAGGCTTGCTGTCTTATTTATCAGTTGTGGTGGAGACAGAGTCAAAGGCTTTGCTGAAGTACAGGTAGGCAACATCAACTGCCCCTCCTTCATCAACCACTGTCGTTACTCCATCAAAAATTCTATCAGATTTGTTTGGCAAGAGCTTCCACTAGTGAATCCATGTTCTTTTCATCTAATAGTTTGTTGTCCGTTAAGTATTTTACCACTCTTTCCTTTATTAGCACCTCCATCACCTTACCCACCACTGATGTGAGGCTGACAGATCTGTAATTCCTGCCTCTTCCTTGCAGCCTCCTTGTACAGTGGTACTACATCTGCTGTCCTCCAGTCACTCAGAACACATCCTGTATCTAGGGATAAGTTAAATAACTTCACTAGAAATGTGTTGCCAACTCCTCCCTCGACTCCCTAAGAACCCTTGGATGCAAACCGTCCGCCCCACTGCTTTGTCTACCTTTAATTTTCCAAATTATTCATTAACTCTTTCCTTACTTTGATCCACCCCACATTCATCTCCTCCTTTCTTTGTTAACTCAGGTCCCTTTCCACCCCTTTCACTATGAATACAGAGCAAAATAACTATTTAAAACCTCAGCTTTCTCAAAGTCCCCTTAATCTTAGTTCCCTCCCCTTCAAACTCACAATCCCTGTCTTGTCCTCCTCTTTTCCCCCACATATCTAAAAAAAGTTTTATCTCCTCGTTTGACATGTTTAGCAATTTTCTCCTTTGTTCCTGCTTTTGCTCTCTTAATCAATTTCCTGCTGACTCAGTTTCTCCTTATACTTTAATCTGTCTATCACACTCTGAGTTTTCTGACATCTTCTGAAAGCTATCCAATTTTATTGCCTTTACAGCCTCCCTATTAAACCAAAGAGTCATCTTCTTTTTTGTTTTTCCTACCCTCCTTATGCATAGTTCAGTTGCTTTTAATAATGCCTCCTTAATATTTTTCTACAATTCCTCTACATCCTCTATCCAGTCACCACATTTCATTTCCTCCCATAAAATCTCCCTCATTCATTAAAGTTCGCTCTCCCGAAGTCCACAACCTTCATGCTGGTCTTATTTGTTATCTTCCCTATTTGTATCTTGAAACTTGCTGTGTTGTGATCACTTGTACCCAGACAGTCTCCCACAATAACCTCTTCAACACCACATTCAAAATATTGTCCCCTTGTGGGCTTCTTAACCAGCTGATGTAGAAATGATCCTGCAGTACTTCAAGTATCCCCTGCTCCTGGCTGATGTTGCCTTTGGGATTCCCCATTCTCGTCTGGCATATTAAGGTCCCCTGTAGTACAATCTCCTGTGTTTGACACCTCTGAATCACCTGCATTATTTGCCTGTCTAACTCCTTCCCTGATTTGGAGACCTATATATCACTCCTTTTCTTACTATGGCTTCAGTTTTCTTTCTAATGTGACACACAGAATTCTGTCTCACTGTACTCGTCCTGTCCTTCAGTAGCTTAATGGTCTCCTTGACATATAATGCTACTCCTCCCCCTTTCTGCCCACCCTGTCCCTTCTGAATAGCCTGATCCTGGAACATTAACTTCCCAGGAGTGATGCTCCACCACCAGGTCTTTGTTGAGGCATTCATCCACTATCATTGTCTCTAGGTCCACCATTTTACTTCCTGGACTTCTGGCATTCACATACAGCCCTCTCCACCCTGAAATTCTACTTTCTTACTGTAGCCTATTAACTTATCTACAATATTATAAAATGGACAAAGGATTTCAAGCAATCTGATTGGTTATTAGCCATGCATTAGATGTGTCTAATGCACAGTTAAAACTAGAACCCCCATTTAGAATACATGCAGACCATTTTATAAGCACAATAAGCCACTCCGGGGTTGTGCATTAGACAGTTCTAATGCATGGCTGGGGACTGGATGCACTCAGCCTATGGCCTTGTGCTCTTACGTCCCTCTAGCTGCATAAGAACTGTCTAATGCACACATAATGTGTCTTATTGTTTACTTACAAGGGGGATTACTAGCAAGGCTATTCTCGCTGCTCCCCACTAATTGGTTTAAATTTAACTCTTCCCTTACAAAGTAATATAATTTTTCACTCAGGACCATTGTGCCAGCTCTGCTTAAGTGTAATACAGAGTCAACATATTAAAATTAGTATATGGCAACCCTAATCCCCACCCTTTACCCTACCCTTATAACCGGATGAGCCAAATCAGTTAGCCAAATGGCCAGTGGCTAGAAAAACAGTTGTTTTTCTTTCATATTTTTATACTTGTTAGCCAACTGAGTACCTACCCATGATGTGATTTTGAGCCCTAGAAAATGATTCCACACACAAATATTGAATTGGCTAACACATTTGAAACCTACTAGTCAAACTGCCCTCCCTCAGACTGAAGATAAATTGCATATTTTGAGTCAGGCCATTGCATATCCCTAATATACACCACAGCGACCTCTGTATTACACTTGGCTGGCCTTCCCTAAAGCCCTGACAAAATTCCCATGCAATGACCTCTCTGTATACATACTGGACAGACAAGTTCCCTAACTATCAATTAACCTTACTATCTTGAGCATGTACACTAGTGTACTCAGAACTCCAAACATCAGGTGAAACCTTAGGCCAGACTTCTGTGGCGTCACCCGAACTGCTGACAGCCTAGTTGAAGCTCAGCCGTTGAGAACATTTTTGTAATATACCAGCTACATTGATTCCAATGTACCTTCAAATCATTTTGTTGCTACATCTGAGATGGCGACAAATAAGGGTAAAGGTAAAAACTCAGAATCAGCAAAGTGAAAAACAATGATGGAGATCGATAGAGATGCAGGCCTAGTCTGGGACTCCCACTCAGATTCCCCAATGAGCAGCATCGCTGATTCAGATGAAATAATCAAGAGCAGTGACCAACATAAAGTCCTGTCCAAATTAGATGGTATCATTAAGACCTTGCACAGGGTTGAGTCATCGGTGGCAGACTTAAAGGCAGATCTAAAGGCCATCAACAAGAACACCATGGCTGTGGAGAACTCAGTGGGAAACCTGTCCGACTTAGCAGGACAACATGACTGGGCTATCCTCTATTTACTGGCGAGTGAAAGAAAGGAATTCCAACAGAAGACAGACGACCAAGAAAACCGCACCAAACAGAACAACTTTCAGGTGCATGGAGCCTGAAGACATGGAGAATCATTTCCATCAGTAGAAGAAGTCATTTACACATTCTCTGGGAGGTACTGAAGATACCAGAAAGCACACATCTCCCAATCGAACAAGCCCACCATTCTTTAATTCCCAGGCCTAAGGAACTGTCAGCTAGACCCAGATCGAAATTGCTCGTGATGCTCAACTACCAAGACTGTCAGTTAGTTTTACAGACCACATGGAAGCTCAGAGACATCGAGACTGATGGCCAAAGATCTACTTAAACCAAGATTTCTCTGACTTTCTTAACAGCAAAAGAAAACAAGTAAGAGAGATTATAAAACAGGCCAAAGACAAGAAGATTTGCATACAGCTCTACTACCCTGCCAAACTCTGAATTCATACACTTAAAGGTCCATTGCTGTTTGACTCAATCAAAGATGCACTCCACCCTGAACAGCTCGGCCTGACCTGCCCAGACTCATAGACGATATCTTGAAAAGCTTGAGATCATGCGCTCGGCCTGGCATTCAGCAGGAAAGCCAAAAGAGCACATCCTCAGCAATCTCCTGGCCTCACATTTAAGTATTGACTTAAAGACATTCTGAGCAAAGAGAACAAAAGCCCATTGTTGGAGGAGGAGTGTCTGGGATCATCATTGGACTGGAGTACTCCATGATCTGGAACTAAATGTATGTCCTGTGTATCTACTGTACTTCCCCAATAGGGGGTAGGTGGTTCTTCTTTTCTCTGAGGGACATATAACAAACTACTAACTCTAAAATGATTAGCTTTCTTCGACTAGATTGTTATCACCGAGGTGGTTAGTTTCTCCCAGGGTACTGCTGGGAGGGGAGCACTGCATGGCTCAGCCACAGGCCTTACAGACCACATGGGGTCAACGCATACCCTCTCAACTGTCCCTGATTTTCAGGGATGTCCCTGATTTTGCCTTAAAGTTTACTCTGTCCCTTCCAAAATTGTGTTTCCGTGACCAAATATTGGGAGTTGTAAGCAAAAAATAATGTCAGACTTTAAAGTTACAGTCTTGTTCTTCCTAGAAAATGCATTTTACACTAAGCCTCTTAATCTCCCAGCTTCCTGAGTTGATATCTCCAATTTTGAAGATGTGTCCCTGATTTTGGTCCTTTGTCTCTGTTTGTTTAAGCCTTGTCCCAGATTTATAAGGCAGGAGGTTGAGAGGTATGGGTCAACGTGGCTTTCTCCCCATGTCTATCCCAGGTTATATTTAACCAGACTCCCTGTTTCTCCATTTATGGTTTAACATACAGTATTAACAACCCAAATTTAAAGCTGAGGTAAGCAACGGAGCATTTAGCTTACAGATTAAACAGAATACTAGTAGTTAAAATGGTGATACATTGTTCTGCAAGAAATGCCTGTTCGGATTTACAGGCTCAGAATATTCAAGTAGTTGGCCTGATCAGGGGTCGGCAAGATCCCCCAGTACTTGATCCAACGGGTTTATTACTGTTTCGCCTCCCATTGGAGTAAGGACACAGAAGCAGCCCCTGTGGGAGCAGATGAGCTGGCTGAAGGACCACTGATGTAGTTTCTTTCCTCCATCTCACCACATTAACGGTGACGCCACTTCGTACACCTGACTCCTTGAGGGGTCGGACCTACACTTTGTAGGTGCCTGAGTTGAAGCTCTGGAGCCCGCTACATGCAGGGCTCCTTGCAACATCTTAACCTAGGAAGTTGTGGTTAAGTTTGACCACTTTTCATTTGTACTATTTTCTCAGAAAGTTTGTTAATGTTTCTTATAGACATGTTGGTCTATTTATTTTATTATTGTGTTCAGTGTTGCTCATGTAAGGTGCACAGTGCAATATTTGATGCAAAGGACAGGCTTTGGCTAGTGCAGACTAAAGAGGACATAGGAGAACAGTCCATGGGATGGAATTTGAGGGTGATTTCAGATCAAGTATGGGGACAAGTAATCCTTCCGACATGGGGACACTCACGTAACCTCCCTGAACGACAGGGAATCAATTCCCTGTAAAAAAGAACTAAAATACTTCAGTACTTAAAAATTTAAATCAGACATTTATTTCTCACAAGAAACCAAGTTGACTGATGCGAGACGTGCTAAATTGAAGAGGGTGTGGGTCAGCAAAGTGATTAGTTCTTCCCACCCTACTGGAAAATGGAGAGGTGTTGCGATCCTCATTAGAAAAGATCTACCCTTTGAAATTAGCTCTGAACGGTTTTAGAAGAGGAAGAGGGATCCTGGTGACAGGAAGCTGTTCTCCCAGACAGCTCACCTAATTAATCTATATGCCCCAAAAGGATGATTCCTCCTTTTCAGGGAGCTATTCAGAAAGGTGGCTGATGCAAGGGAAGGCATGATTCTTTTGGCTGGGATTTTAGCTGTGTAATTAACCTCAAATGGACCGGTCCTCAGGGCTCCTTATAACCAACAAATGGATGAGCAGGGAAGTAAGAACAGGGATGCACAATTAGGGCTCATGGATGTCTGGAAGGAACATAACAGAACTCTTAAGGATTGCTCTTTCTACTCCCACCCCAGCGACTCTCATTTAAGAATTGACTACTTTCTATGTAATAGTGGGGACCTCCACAAGGTCAGAGACACCACGATTTACCCCAGACTAATATCTCACTACTCGGCTGTTACCATCAGGTTGCAGCTAGGGACTGGAACAAGAGAACCCTGTGGAGGATGAACTCATCCCTCCTGCAGAGGGAGGAATTCACATCCCAAATTAAAGAGGTTATCACAGACTATGAGAAACACAACCCTGCTTCAGGTCCAGATTCCAGATGTTTCTGGGATGGTGTAAAAGCAGTGCCGAGAGGGAGATTATTTCCTACACATCACTGTTAAAAAAGGCGTATAGATAGGCAGGTTGTATTGGAGCAAAGTTAAAGCAGTTGAAACTACCCTGAAACAAATAAATATCCATAATAAGAAGCTAATAGACGAGATTAAAGAAACCAGAAATACTCTGCAGGAGATACTAGGCCAGCAGGTCAAAGGAAAACTGAGATATAGTAACCAAAAATACTATGAACATGGCAACAGGCCCAGCTGACTATTAACCTTCCGCCTTAGAAAACTGCAATCGGATAGATATATTAAAGTAATTAAGTCAGCCAAACCCAATAACCCAGTCTCCCTATACACACCGAAAGACATTGCGGAGTGTTTAAAAAATATTACGCTGCACTTTATGAAGGAGACCCTAACAAAGATAACACAAATCGAATCATAGACGCTTTCCTGGCCCAGATCTCCCTACCTAAACTCACATCGGAAGTTAGAACTAAGCTAGACTCCCCAATAACCCACTCAAAAACTCTCAAACTCTCCGTAACATGAAGGTGGGTAAATCCCCAGGCAGTGACGGTTTTAATGTAAATTTTACCAAAATTCAGCAAACAACTAGCCCCACTGCTAACCAAAGTCTTCAGTCAAAAGGAGGAGGGCTCAACGATTCCTGGAGGGAAGCACTAATTGTGGTTATTCAAGGAGAGAAAGCTCCCAGACTCCTGTAGTTCATACAGACCCATCTCTCTACTGAATGTAGATTCCAAAATTTTTACAAAAATCCTTGCTGACAGAGTTAATTCTTTTCTCCCGAACCTAATACATCCTGATCAGGCAGGATTCATGCCTAACAGGCATTTAAAAGACAATATTAGGTGTTGTCTTAACATTTTGCACACAGGAAAGAAAGGAGGAGACTAACAGACAGTGATATCAATAGACATAGATATTAAACAATTGCTCTAGTCCTTTTGCGTGAAGAGACCCCAAGATCAGTCAACTTCACATCGACTCCTCTACTTTTCTGCTAATTGTGAGTACATCAGAGGTGATTTTGGGGGAGGAATTGGGGGACAAGTGGGTCCTTATCATCAAAGCATTTAAGCCAGGACTGCTAGAAGGGGGAACCTTTGTAGAATAGGAGACCCTAGCGACATGCCCAAACCAGGAACCCTGATCTAACTAACTCATCAACCTATGGTGTTTGGGCGACCTCCTGAATAACACTAAATGTGGGTATGAGCTCTGAGTTACAGACTCCATCATCTCCATAGCCACCTTCCCTGCTTTATATCAGATTCATACTTGGTATAGGTTGATAGCCTCTGAGTCCACGTTCTCTGAGGCCACATCCCGACACTGAATTCCTGCCAGCTGCTTGTCTAGCTCCCCTCAGAGTCCCTTATGATAAGCCATGTTGCAGCGGTGGACCCCTCCCTTCCTCGGTTTGGGAGGGCAAGAGTTCTACACTTTACTCCAGACTATGTGCAGAGACAAAGTTTTATTGTTGGACTAAGGTGGTACAGTTGAAGCCTCTTAAAAGGACACCTCTGTGGACAGGCTTTCATCCCCTTCAAACAGAGCGTCTCTAATAACAGAAGATTCAAAAACCACAATGTAGCTAGACAAACAGAGCAAATGAACATCAGGAACAAACAGAGACATACATTAACATTAAAGTAGCACGTACTGATTTCAGCTCTTTTGATTTTGTGCTTGTGTGTCTCAGGTTAGAGTAATAAAACTTTATTTAAGAAAAAAACACTAAAATGTGATTACAAACAGTACAGATAAATGTGCACAGGTAGCAACACAGACAGCCTATGTTGATTAGCAGTTTGTGACTCTTTTATGCAGTATGTACTGATTAAATTTTATTAGCTGCACCTGATTAGGTGTGAAATGTCAAGTGTCTTAGCAGGTGTTGACGGCAGATAATGAGAGGACAGCACAGGAAACAGCCACAAAATCACCCCCATTAAAGGGATTCCTATGTTCCTTTCAAGGTATACTTCCATTCAGTTGCATAGCCACTTACTTGGTGCCCGAGGATCGTCCCTTAAAGCTAACATCCACATTAAGCATGTCACAATTAAATGGCTTCAACTGTATTGGGATGAAACATAGAACTGATAAACTCGGACTGCTGCATAAAAGGACAGCTTAAATATAGCCTCAAATACCCTCAAATAACTAAAACTAGGGTATAAAGCTTTAGTTTAATGTGGACGTACCACAAACCTGGACCAGGCAGAAGGCATGGTGACAAAGTTTGATATAGCCAGCAATACTGGCGGTGCTGTTAGTGGTGTGTGTATGGGGGTTACCAGGTGCAGTCACTGCCATGCGCCAAGGCTGACTAGTGGGCTGATAATGCAGTGGAGAGCTTTATTACGATAGCAAGTGGACCTAAAGGCTGATGCCCAACTGACTTGGGGCATGGAACTGATTCTGGGGGCTAGACCTCTGGCTCAGCCTGGCTCAGAACAGTTTCCTGCAGAGCATGTTGATGTATCTCTTCAGTCTTTAGTAATAAATTACTCGTGATGATAGCTCCTATCACCTAACATGAGAGTCCACTCTGGGTCACCCTGCAGATACAGATGTACCAGGATATCATGCCCACTGCATCTCATACATCCCAGGAATCTCAGACTCTAACCTATCATAGTTGAGGTGGCTTCTTCCACCCCAGTTCACCTCACCCCAGTGACTCAGCTGTGACAACTCCGATGGGTGGATACCTCAACCAGTAAACAGCATGTTTTACATACCTTGCCTGGAACAGCCACTTGTCATGCTCCAGACCAGAACCAGACCACAGTTACCGTGCTTAGATGTCCCCTCCCAGATTTCCCTGGTTCCAAACAGGCCAAATACAGCACCATGAGCAGCACATGACAGAGGATTCAGAGGAGCCCTTTACCCTGTTCCTTGTTTCTTTTACCATTCTAAATTGTTTGACATGGCTAATTATCTAGATACAGTAGATCCCCCTGTCTCATAAGGGTATTCCAAGTAAATTTGTGCCAGTATCACACCATCACTATTATGGTACCAAAATGGCACCCCAGACAGGTTCCTCTAGGAGTAGCCCTCCCCCATGAGCTTCCTCACGACCACACTTCTCCCAGGATCGAGGAGCTTAGCTTCACAATCCATACCTTGGAAGCATGTTGCTCTGAATATTCAGCTTATACTGTAACGTTATTTATATTACTGTTTATACTGTTTTTATGCTCCAGTTGCCTTCCCAGTTATCCCCAGACAGACACCAAATGTGATTCCATATAAGTCTCAGGTACTAGTTACAGGAGACAAGGCTCTCTAGAGCCCCTGAAGCTACCACCCTTTTGCTGATGATGTAATATGGCACAAGCAACTAATCTAAACTTAACAACCTACAATGTTAAAAGATTGACAGTCCCATAAAGAGAACCTGCTTGCTTGTTCAGCTAAAAAGACTGGGGCCCTGAGATCGCTCAGTTGCAAGAATCGCATTTTGAGTCAGACAGAGCATTTGAAGTTGTGGGGAGTTGGGTAGGGGAAGTGTATGCATCATCACATCCACAAACAAATATCAATGGTGTAGCTATCCTTATAAGTAGGGGCTCCCACTTTGCATTGTAGTAGACCAGCACTAAACAGACACACAAGGTTGCGGGTACTGGTAAATGGGTTATACCATAACAATCCCCTCTCAATACTGAACATTTCTGCCCCTAATTCTCCCTCTCATGAAGTCTTCTAGGAGGCCTTTGCAGCATCTGCAGACAAGGCACACAACCTCTGCATAGTGGGCAGAGATTACAATTGCCTCCTTAATCCGCATGGACTCCACAAAACATGTAGTGGGAGAAGTGCAACAGTACCCCCTGCAAAAGACTGTGTGCCAGCTGGCCCATTGGGGGCAGTGGTAGCACCACTACTCATGATGTTGGTGAACCAAGCTCGAGAGCAAGCTCAGGGTCCGGGCCGGCCGGGGAGGAGGATTAAGCATCCCACAGGACACTGTCCTCCTCCGGGGAGGGAGGTTGCTGTCCCCACTGCAATACTGCCACCTGGGTGACCACAGGTGGAATTGCAGTCAGGGACACTATCGGGATGGACAAACATCTGCCAGGATCCAGGAGTGGCACACCTCTGTGTGCACATTCCCCTTAGGGTTTCCTCTGTGTGCCGACATCCCTGGGAAGAAAACCAGGAAAATGGTCCCTACTCTTATGGATGACGGCGTGCCGGCACTGCTCTGGATCTCTTCTGCCTGTTCCACTGCTCTGGCCTCCCGACAAATCCGATACTTCAAGGGGTCTGCCCCCTACACCTTGTCTCCACCTGGGAGGAAGCCACAGCTCAATGGGGGATGGGCCCAAGCACCAGTGCATGGCTAAGGAGGGACAACAGCAGTAATGAAGTGCCTTGGCATCTCGAAGGAGTGTGTGAGTAGAACAGACAAGAGGAGGGCATAAATAAAAATATATATAAAAAAATACTTTACCCTCACCAAAGAGGTAGACCTATGGATTGTGTGGAGGTAACAACACCCCAGGAAAAAAAATGTACCTTCTATTCCCACCCACACAAATCATATAGCAGGACAGAAAGATGGTATATGCTGACCCAACATCTCTATAAGGTTAGGGACATGAGAATGCACACCATCACTCTCTGACCATGCCCCAGTCACACTCACTATAGACCTGGGAATTCCAAAGGAGAGGGGACACTGGCACCTCAATGTGGTACCCTTGGCAACATGCACCATTTAAGGAGATGATCTCAGAGGCACTCCCAGAAAACCTCCAGCTAAACCAGACAGAGGCAGTTACCTGGCCACTTTATGGAATGCCATGAAGCTGGTCATTCAAGATAAAAACAATAATTTCATCCATTATCCACCAGAAGAAAGAGAGTAGTGAGGCAGACTGAGCTTAAAGTCAAAGTTAGGGAGTTCAAGGAGTGCCACAGAACTGAAGGGGCACCAACCTCTTAGAACAGCTGAAGGAGAGCAGATTCCATCTCCTTAAATTAACCATAGACAGAGCAGAACAGGCCATCAGGTGCACTAATACAAGGCTGGATGACTCGTGGCCTTACAGCTTCACAAACAGCAAGCTTCAAGAGTAGTTAGAAAAATCATGGCTAGACAGGAACATGCACCCCAACATACCCTTCCTAAAAAAATAGCACAAGAATTTGGAGAATTCTGTGCAGACCTATATAATGCACCAGAGAGCCCTCAAAGATAATGGGAAGATAGCAAATTGTCTGGCTGAGGCTGAACCCCCTAAGAGAATGAGAACTGAGAGCTCTTAGATACTTCAGTCATGGTAGAAGAACTGTGAAACCCTGGGGAGAATGGCTTCCCAGAGGAGTTCTACAAGAAATTCTGGGAACAGCTAAAATGAACACCCACTAGCAGAAGCCATCAACCACTGAATACATAATCACACCCTCCCAAAGGGTAGTAGTCTGCACTCATCACCATTATCCCCAAACTGGGTACAGAATCCAGATGACTGTTTCTCATATCGCCTTATTTTCATGATAAATGTGGACACCAAAATATATGCAAAAATAATGGGCAATAGAATGCAAAGGAAAGTAAACAAACTGGTCCCTGTAACCAAACAAGTTTATCCCAAAATACAGCTCTTGTAACAACATTCAAAGACTGCTCAATATAATCTCAACAACTGCAGGCCTTCAACCCTCACACATGGCAATCACAATAGATGGTGCAAAAGGGTTTGACAGGCTGCACTAGCAACTCTATCAGAGGTTCTGCTTAAATCTGACTTTAGTCCATCCTTTGTACAGAATTTATTAGCCTTGTATCAGGGATCCACAGCAAAAGTAGGAATCAGTGGAGTGTATTCCCCAATTCAAACTCCAAGAGGCACCGTTCAGGGCTTCCATGTCTCTTCTACTCTTTGCTCTGGGGATGGAACCCCAAGCAGCTAAAATCAACAAGCTCTTACTATCACTGGAGTAAAAGTGGGCCCTATAGAACATAAAATTGCATTATATGCATACAGAATGTAACCACTCAGTCCCCTGGGGTTACTAGATTACCATCAGTGTTAGACTAGGAAGGTTCCTGGGCATCCTATAGGGAGTTGTTAAAAGCTCCTTACAACATGACATTATTGTTTACTCAGCTAGCCTGAGGGAGAATGGATTATGTCATAGTAACTCTACGCAGTAGCCTGAGCCACTTTAGAATCAGCTGCTCTGGGGCAGTTTAGAATGTTCAGATGAGAGTAGTCAGTTCAGTGCAGTCAGAGGAAGTCATTAGTGTGAGCAGCAGTGCTCTGAGTGTAGAGGTGCCTGCCAGCCTGTCCTGAGGCTGGATGAAGGATCTCTGGTCATTTTCTCACCTAGTGAGTGAAAATACCAGCCGTGCCAAGTGAAGTGGTGGAGACCGTTGCCACTAGGGACCCCAGTGGGTCATTCCACAGAGAAGTGAGTGGTACTTCAGTTTCTGTGGATCAAGGACTAATCCCTGAGGAACCAGAAGAATGTTCAGCTTCCCAGAGAGAGACAAGAGTATTTCTGTGTAAAGCTATGAAAAGCTACCTGAAAGGAAGAGTGTTTCTTCCAGCATCCATGTCTGTAACAAAGGGACAAATAAAACCACGAGTACAGCAACGTGGGACTGTTTCATAGGGAGTTATCTGACGTGTATGTACCCAGAGATAAGGCTAGAATACACTTGTCAGGGCCCCCTTATCACCACAAAATGTGCTGAATGTGAAGTTTAAAGTTGTGAGTCCTTTAACAATTTGAGGAATTGAAGGCTCAGTTGGTTTAACTAACTCAAAGGAATGGCAGAAACTGGTTGGGGCCAGGGTGGGCAAATCACACATCTGAAACTTCAGTTAGGGCTAACTGGTTCATGGAAGGCACCAGGTTACCCAGGGCATGTTAACTAAGTCCATCTCATCAGGAGGAAAGAATGTTGTTTTAAGTGTGTGGAACTTCCCACAATGTGTACACTTTGGGGAGATAACGGTCCCGAGATCCCTGATACAGAGGATGGACAGTTCAATAGTTGCTTTGTGGAAAAGAATGTTCAAAAACCCAAGACAAATGTTGTTACTGGAAAAGCGTATATGCCGGCCGGTGGCGCTGAGGTTGAGGCACTGGATGCACACCTCGCTACGCCCGGCGACCGGGTTCTGGAAGCGAGCTCGGGTCGTCGGGTTTGCCGGGGAGACAGGCTGGAGCGCCCGAGACAGCTCACTGGGAGGGAGGGACGCTCATACCGGCAAGCTGCAACCCCTGGTGGAGACTGGGAGAGCGACGGCAAGCCGAAGTCTCAGGGGTATGATTGGTCACGAGGCGGAAGCTTGGCAGCCAATCAACCCCAGAGAGCTGATCCTTGGCGGAAGGAGGAGGGTGACGTTGCGGACGCCAGAGGATGCCCTGACGCTTAGGCACGCGAGCGTCCCATGGGGAACATGGGAGGAAAGTACCTCCACAGAGCCCGGATGAAGGAGCACCGAGCTGAGGGCCCTAATGTGCCAGCACCCACCCGCAACCCAGGACCAGATAAGTACCCAAGATTGGGGTCCCCAGACCTGACCCCACCGGGGTATTCCTGGCGCAATGATGGGACTGAGGAGCGAGGGGTGCTGGCAGGGGCAGGGCTTCATGGGTGCTCGAAGGATTGGCTTGGTGGAGGAGGAAAAATAGAAATTTAAAAAAAAAAAAAAAAAAAAAAAGAAAAGAAAAGCGTGTTGTTGCCCTGAGAAAGTCAGTTTCAACCTGGGGACCACTCCATTCTGTGTTCACCATCTTGTGTCAGAATAAAGCCATACTGTACAATTCTATTTCCAGTAGTTGACATTTGATATATGCTTCCTAGGTGAAATTGTTTATGGGCCACCTCAAAAATAGACCTAGCATAGCCCTAACACCTCTCTCCCAGAACTCGAATAAATATAAATGTTTGTTTTTGCCTAACCCTCTGACTTCTAGATGCCGGCCAGGTATTTGCCCCAGTGCCAGGGGTGATGCCTATTTTATGCCAACTTGTGGCTTGTTGCCTTGTCTGGGTACAAGTTTGGGGGATCCTAGTTTCAAGATGCCGCTCTTGGCTGGGGTATAGGTTGCAAATATGCTCCTATTCCTTATTGACCCCAAAAACTCCCTGCCCTTCCATTAGACATCATCAGCAAAGTCAGTGAAATCTCGGACTTCAAAGTTAGCTATTCCAAAACAGAAGCCTTACTTTTTAGTGGGCTGAATCCATCCATCAACACCTCCCAGTTTCCCTTCAAGTAGGTCAAAATGGGTTCAGCTGTCTAAGAATTAATAAAGAATCTAGCACAGCTTTATGACCAGAATCATGAAATGATATTGAAAGAGATCCAGAAAGACCTAGAGAGCTGGAAGCTGCTCCCTCCTCCCCTGGGGGCCCAGACAGAAATGGTTTGTACGAATGAAGTAGCTAGATTTCTATATATGTTTGGATGCTCCCAGAATGGGTTCCACAGGAGTGGTACAAGACATTTCAAAGTACACCTGGGAGGTAAAATGCCTCAAATAAGGTGTAGCCTCCTGCAAGCCCCTAGGGATAAAGGCAGACTGGCACTCCCCAACTTAAGGGAATATTTCCTAGCAGCACAAGTCGCAATAGTTCTAGCAATGCTGAAAAGAAGCTAGAAGCAGGCTGTCTGGAGGAGAACAGGCCAAGCCAGACACCTGAGTTTGATCTGGGAACCCTTCCCCTACTGCCAACTCACAACTTTAGAGCAATTAAATTGGAAAATAGATGGATGTCTCATGCACTGCAGATGTGCATCCACTACAAAGCAAAGATGGGCAACACACAGCACATGGGTGATCTCACTCCTATCAAGCAGTAACCCAGAGTTTCCCCAGGCCTGTCAGACCAAGGTTTCAAAGGATGGAAATATCATGGGGTAACCAGTTCTGCAGATCAAATAGACCAGGGCTCCGGCTGTGTCTACACTGCCTACCAACTGGTTCCATTTCCTCACCACCTCTGCATTTCCCTCCACCATGGGGCTAGGCAGTCTCCAGCCTTATAGGTCTTTCACTTGATTCAGAACTGTTTACTTGCATGCAGTGTCCTGATGCTATTTTATCTGCACTTGTACAGATGTTCTGTATTGTACTGTGTCCGCTCTTTATTTTGTACCACTTTGCACTTGTACAGATGTTCTATATTGTACTATGTCTGCTCTTTATTTTTGTACCACATTTTTACCAAATGTTTGTACAAATGTTTTGTTTATTGTAATTGTGACTGCTGCTTCTCCTGTACCCTATACACAGTGCAGCACCTGGATATGAGCCTTAGCTCAGTGTGTCTTTCCGTAACCAGTTTTCAAAGAAATAACTGCATGGATAAATAAATAAATATTCTTTCATTCTCCCAAATTAGGGCTAAATTCCAGACTGAAAGTAGAGCATTTTTTGCTTTTACAACTACAAAGCCACATGCAGAGACACCCACACAAGAGATCTTACTGAACTAGAACACTACATCAAGCGAGAAAGACATGGGACCTAGATTTTCACCAAATCTCATGGTTCTATGAACTATTACAGACCTACAAACACCCCAGATGTGGGTATCTGGCAGGCATGGGAAAGGGAATTTGGAGTACAGGTAACCCCAGACCTCCAGACAATTATTTGGCAGGAGACACACAAAACAACCTACCCTGCAAAATGGAGGAATTCTGCTGGATAACTATTGCTCGCTCTTTAGAGTCCCTACTATCACAGTCCACTTCACAACCAGAGCAACAGGAAGATGCTGGCATGAGTGTGGCAGCAGGGACAACTGCCACCACCACCACGTCATTTGGGCCTGCCCAGAAATTAAACAGTACTGTGAAGTGGTAGCTAATACCTGCTCTATTATACTAAAATGGAGCATTCCCACAACCTTTGAAAAGTCTTATCCTGGGTATACTGCCTCAATGGGCTGGATAACCCCCAAAATAAATACCTATTCAGGATCCTGGTGGTTGCAGCCTTGAAATTCATTACTCGACACTGGCTGTCTCCCTATCCCCACCAAGGCATAATGGTTGCTGTTGACAAAAGGAATCTAGAATACTAGAATACTCTTGAAATACGATGGTGAAATCCTAAATGTATTGATGAGGTGGGCCAAATTGGATGTGTATCTGGATACTAACAGCCAAGTCCAGTGAGGCTCTACTGACTGAAGAAGTTAAAGTAGAAGTAAAGTACTATAATTACTGGTGACCCCTTTAACAACCAATTTAGCTAAATCAATAAAAATGCTGTAATAACCTGAAATCGGGTTATTATGGCATTTGAGCTAACGTCACTCAAAAGCTGAAAATCAGCAAAGAAGAGCTCGTGCAGCCACCACTCTCGGCCGCTAACGAATACTCATCCCTAAATGTAGCTCAGCGTGAGCACCACTTACTGTTTTCCCCAATGAACACTTCTCTTCAGACTCCTCGCACACCAATTGGCATCTCAGCACTCAAATCGGACACTAGACCTGTGTGAAAACCCTAAAACCGGCATAAAATACTGAGATGCTCCCTAACCTTTCCCTGTCCTTCTTACCCACAGATCTCTGCAACAACCCTTGACCCTGCTCACGACATACGCAGCCCTGACCTGAAAGCAAGTACAAGAAAGCACTTGTCCAATTCTTTAAAGGTTTTAAATGCTGCAGAAATTACCAACAATTATAAAAATAAAAGATAAGCAAGTGTGTCTATGACTATTTTCTTCACACCCTCAGTGTTTGATGACCACATAAACCTCTTAAGCTTCACTCCTCAAGGTTGATGTGTCTTCAAACACCTTGGGTTTTGAAAAAAATAGTCAGAACAACACACTTGCCTATCCATTATTCTCTATTTTCTGATCTTGATATCATCTGAATAGGGACACTCTTTTGAATGAGGAGCAGAATGCCTTTGTATTCCTAGATTACCATTTATGAACTAATCTCTCTATGCTAGATGTACAGTATGACCTATGATAACTGCTGTAAAATATCTGTACCAGTGCTGTCCTTCATTTTGTAAATGTGATAAACCTTGTGTTTTAAAAAAGTTTTAATAAACTATCATGGAGCAATGTTAAGGTTCAGGATTTGAGCCCACTAAGAGTGGGGTTATGTTGCAGATTTTTGTTGAAAAAGTTCTAATTAGACTTCCGGTTCCAGCACGGCTCCAACCAGCAGCTAAACGGGCGCTCTGAGCTGATCTGTGACCAAACCCTCTAAAAACTACTTTTTACTACAAATTTGAAAGTAAATGGCGACCGGAGGGCTACAGAAAGATAGAGGATCATGAAATCGATCACAACAAATGAGAGGAGACAAGGATAATAATGAATCCAGACAGACTTCACTGACACGAGGCCCGCTGTCTCCTGCCAGCACATCACGAACCAGGCCTATGACACAGATAAGGAGAGAGATCACCTGTCCCGTTATCGATTTGACTCCTTAATTAAACAGCTTAAGGATATGAGGCGGGAGAACAAGACCAAATTCAAGCAACTAAATCAGAAGCTCACCCAGGTAGAGAATCGAATTCAAGAAGCTGAAGAATGGATTTCTACCAAGGAGGATGGCCTCCACCACCTGGGAGAACGGTCTCTGCCCTCTGCATGCACGCTATTGTCACAGAAAGAAGATGTCTTATCTTGAGGTAGATCAAGGAGAGAGAGAATCTTAGATTATACGGTCTGCATGAAGGAGGCGGAAGAGGGATGTAGCAGAGTTCCTCACTGACCTATTAAAAATGTCCTGAATCTACCTCCAGACTACAAGTTAAAGCTAGAATAGCGCACAGGGCACTCATCCCAAGCCGAAGGACCAGACCTCAAGACCAAGGTGAATAATAATCAAATTTCACAGTTATCGCACTAAGGAGGATATCCTTAGAAGAGCATGGCAGCAAAGGGAAGTAAAATACCTGAACTCATGGCTCTTCTTCAACTGACTACCCCCGGATATACAAAAAAACCAGCAAGAATATTCCTCCTTGATTAAAGCTCTTTGCTCACAGAATCTCGCATACAAACACCATACCCAGCAAGGCTGAGGGTCTTCTGGAAGGAGGGCCAAGAGATTTACAAGTTCCCTCAGGTGGCCAGGAAGCAGCCTTGAAGGAGGCCTGGAAGTTCCAGAGCTCCCTAAGCCCTCCAGTCAAAATGAAGAGATCAAGACCGAGAGTGGCAGTTGGCTTCTGCTAAGAGAAATAGATCTCAGTATTGAACACAAGCTCCGACAACATAAAGTACTTTCAAGAATTACTTAAAACCTCCCGGAATCTCGAACAGGACTTGCTGCAACTGGAGGGTGAACAGCTTCAATGGACTGATTGGTCTTCTAATTCTTCATGACGATTGCGCCAAGCCTTGGCCTACAGGAACTGGCAGCTCAATTTTGCAGCCCTGTCCAGCCTTTGCTGCCATTGCACGATTCACAACCAGAACTTCCAGGACAGGCTGCAGTCATCTCATTAGACAAATCCGTCTTAGAATTACCCAAACTTCTCCCAAACAGTATTGGACACAGTAAGACCTTATCCCTTTCCCTTACTCCCTGAATGAAATTATCAGAAGCTGCAAGACATTTGGAAGGTGACTAGCACTGAGAGATCTCTTGGCTTTGGTGAACTTCAGTAAAAGCTTTAGACTGAGGAAATATCTTCATTGTGTGAACCCTTTTGGTTTAGGAGAAGTCTTAAAAAGGCCCCTACCTACGTACCTAAATAATTTTGATGTAATTTCTGTAGTTGTTCCCTTTAGTCCCTAAGGGATTAATTAGGAGGCATGGGGGGTGGGCAGCCAGATTTGGAGGCTAGATGAGAGGGAATTACTGCATAATGCTGAGGCTCCTATCACTTGAATTAATGAAAAGGGCTCACTGAATCTGATTATGGGCATGAGTATAATTTTAGGGTCTCTCCTCTGTGTGCAGTAAATTAGATCTCCTCTCCCTTTGGTAATCCATATATGCTCTAGAACCATATATAATTATGTTTTACTTTTGAGCAGATCAGCTCGTTGGCTACTGATCCACTAAGCCAGCAACCATACCTGGGCCTGTTGTCACTCAGACCCAAGAAGGGACCCTCCTGTTAAGGAGGAATCCACTTCCTTCTACCCATATATGCATTCAATATGGTGGGTGCAGAGGTCACTTCATACAGTTGATCTCCTGCCTTGGAAGTACATGTGTACAGTATTGTTGTGTGCCCTGTTGGCACTTGTCTGTTCTAGTTTATACCTGTCAGCTCATATTGAGTATCTTGATGGTGGGGTACTGCAAATTTTTACAACAGGGTATGCTGCGATGTTATCCTAAAAGACTTCAGATGTGGGATGCAACTAGATAATCAAACCAGGAACTAAACTATTGGGACGTACATTATATAGTTTGATATGGCTTACACACTATGTACCTATAATGTACATGGACTTTCTAGCGATCAGAGGCGCTCGAAGATTAGACCCCCTTAAAAGCACTCGGGCAGCTATTATTATGCTCCAAGAGACTCACCTTTCTAATGAACAGTACTGAAAATTTGAGCGCTTGGGATTTAGTCAGGTCTATGCCTTCTCTTACAAAGGAGGCAGAAGGCAGGGCACCACTATTCTGATCCCTTGATTCCATTTGTATGTGGGGACAAGGTAATTGATAAAGAAGGGTGCTATGTTCTTGTAACGGGTAAATTGTATGGGAAACCTATCACTTTAACTTCAGTATACTTCCCTCCCAATACAGATTTTACAATTTATAGATCTTTTTCTTTTTAGTAGCACAATGGGCAGAGGGACCCATAATTTGTGGAGGAGACTTTAATTTAAATCTAAGTTCAATATTCGAACAGGGACAGTCCCAACGTAGTTTGGGGAAAAGACCAGAGATTTGTCTAAATTGCTTAGGGAACTGGGCTATACGGATACATGCGGCATCTCAATGGAACAAGTAAACACTGTACTTTTTTCTCAAGCACATCAAAGTTACTCAACCATTGGCTACTTTTATAATGTCCCAAGAGTATATGCAGATCGCTCAAAAGCCCTGGGTGGGTGATTTCGTATTATCAGATCACGCTCCTCTATTCTTAAAATTAAAATGGACCATTTCCATAAAAATATGGTCTGGAGACTTAACATTTCCTTTTTGGGGACAAAGAAATTATTCAAGAAGTAAAAGATCTGATAAGACAAGCCCTAGAGGACAATGATACCCCAGATATAGATATTTCCATAGTCTGGGATACAGCAAAGCTATATGCAGGGGCAAGTTTATTGAAATTGCTGCTAGGAAAAGAAAATGAGAGAGAAAAGAATTGACCTACTAACACAAATACAAGCCCTGGAGGAGCAACAAAAACAACTCCTCTAAGGAAACTTCTAAAAATTAAAACCCTGAAACAAGAACTCAGTACACTCTTAGATTATTATGTGGGACAGAAGCTTCTATTCTTGAGGCAAAAATAGTATGAAGGAGGACCTTGAGCCCTAAAATTGTTAGCTGGACATTTAAGAGCCCAGAGGTTAGAGCTCAATAACAGGCCTCAGAACCTCCTGAAAACTCCCTACAACACTCTATCTCCCAGATCTCGGATATTTTTGTTAAATACTACTCCCAACTTACACAGCACCCCAACACCCCTGACCTCACAGATAAATTAGTTTCTATGCTCACTTAAATGACCAATTCTCCAAAACTTTAGCAGATACACTGGTAGCCCCAATAACTATAAGAGACAACCACAGAAATAGGCAATCTCAAAACAAATAAATGCCCCAGAAATGATGGCCTCCCAGGGAATTCTATAAAACTTTTAAATAAGATATTACCCTTTGATCCACAGACTCTTCTCTGAGGTGTCCTCCCTAAAGCTCCTATTCCCTCTCATGGCTTATGCAATAGTTTCCGTAATCCCCAAGCGTGGTAAGGACCCTCTCTGCCTGGTTCAATACAGACTATAACATTTTGGCAGCAATAATTTCCTGTAGACTTATACCAATAGCCCCAATGATTATTCACCAAGACCAGAGTGGCTTTATTCAAGGATCCAAGCTCAAGATACCATTAGACATAGTATATACGTAATTGAACATATCACCAAACAAAAAATCCTCCATCCTACTCAGCTTGGAAGCTGAAAAAGCTTTGATATGGTCTCTTGGACCTTCTTAAGAGAAGTATTAATGTCATTTGATTCCCAGACCAATTTATAAATCTCATATTTAAATGTTACCAAACCCCACAAGGATATATACATTATAATACCCATGTCTCACAAAAATTCCACTGCAACAAGGAACCAGGCAGGGATGCCCAATTTCTCCTCATTTGTTTGCCCTTTATATTAAGCCCTCGCTCAATTAGTTAGACTAGATAAAAACCTCCCAGGAATACAATTTGGCAGTACCGAGCATAAACTCTCCCTGTTTGCAGACAATGTTTTGGTTGCCTATCCAACCCAGATACCGTCCTCCACCATCTATTTCAACAACTTAGCTTATTCTCTAGCCTTGCAGGATATTCCCTAAACACTACCAAAACGAAAGTATTAGCTTATAACTATACCCCAGCAACACAGATTAGAGAAAATATGCTTTTAAATGGGACCTAACTGACCTCAAATACCTAGGCATTAAAATTCCCATCAACCTGAAGTTTCTGTTCCACCACAACTACTCCCCCATGAAGGCCCTTAAAACAGATATAAGAAGATAGACAGTGCTCCCATTAACTTTCTATGCCAGAAATCAGGCCATTAGTATGAATGCCCTTCCAAGGCTACTATATTTATTTCAATGTGTTCCATGTGTGGTCCCTACCAAGTCACTTACTCAATGGCAACGTGCCTAGCGCATTTTCTATGTGGACAGGCAGAAAACCGAGACTGAAGTTCCAGCTTCTAATGCAACCTAAAGATTTTAGGAGGGGGTAGCACTCCCGAACTTACAGTACTATTGGAGCTCCTCACATATGAGGTTGGCCCTTCTCTAGGGAACCCTACTATACAGCACATTGGAAGCAGATGGACTTATTAAGACCCTATCCACTTTCCCCAGCAGTGGCCTTGTTCTCTGCTACCCAATTCAAAAACAACTAGCAGAATTACCAGATAGCACCATCTCTATTCTTTAAGGTTGGAAATGAGGTTACCCCCAGAGAGGATACAACACTCATAACTGGAAATATGCATGGTTAATAACAACCCTGATTTCCCGCTAGGGTAACTGCCTGGTACACTACTCAACTGTCACGAGGCCTTCTGGCTCCTTGGCAATTAATTCGACAAAATGCGGCTATTTCCTTTTCTGAAGCCCAAACCAAATTCTCCTGGACCCCAAATTACTTAATTTATTATGTTCAAATCAGGGACTTTATAAACCTCTAACTCAGACTCAGACTTCTACTTATCAAAGCCCCGAGGACAACTCCCTTTTATCCAAATATGGACTTCCACAGAAAGCTACCATGCAATTTCTAAACTTTATAAGGTCCTACTTTCACAACAGAGCCATGTTTCTGATTCATTCAAAATTAAATGGAGCAGGACTGGTTTCTCTCTTTTCAGACTATTTGGCCTAAAATATGAGCACATGACCTGGTCCACAACACTCTCCTAGGATGGCAGGAGTATGTATGGAAAGTCTGTACCAGATACTTCTGGTGCCCAAGTTCCTAGCCAGACGTAAACCAGGAACCACATTTTCCTGCCAGAGACTATGTGGAACCACAGAGGCATCCCATGCTCACATATTGTTGCTATGTCCCAAAATTCAAACCTTCTAGAACTCAATCTCCCAGCAAATTAAAATATACTCAACCTGCTAGACCTCCCAAGCCTAGAGAACTTCTTATTGGGCCTACCCCGAGAGTCTTAAAAGGGAAAGATCCAAAATATCTCTGGTCCATCCTCCTGGCTGTGGCCTACAAGACCATAACCAACAAATGGTTACAACCAACTCCTCCTACAGTAGAAGATTGGCTCAACATTATAAGTTATATATACAAAATATGAGCAACTCACTCATAATTTGCAAAATAGAGCCGCAATTTACCAGACCCGATGGACCAGATGGGACCTGAGAAATAACCCATAAATACCCAGAAGGGTTACTCATTCCCCTTTCCACCCAAATCCTGAAGAGACTAAACAAACTCTCATAAACCATAAACTTTTCTTAACACACCAATCCAGTCTAGTTATCCCCATCGGTAGTAAAGACATTTAGTGAATAATAAAGAAATAGGCAGCTGGCACAGTTGTTTTAAGGTTTTTATTTTATTTCCATTTTAATCTTGTATTGTTTTGTTACA
The DNA here is from genome assembly GCA_016271365.2 of Neoceratodus forsteri. NCBI lineage: Eukaryota > Metazoa > Chordata > Ceratodontiformes > Ceratodontidae > Neoceratodus > Neoceratodus forsteri. The sequence continues at coordinate 525,308,034 of CM028138.1, read as the reverse complement.
GTTAGCTCTAATACCGTTTCATAACTAATGGATTTATCAGAGTCAATTCTTCAAATAATGGAATGTCACACAGCTAGAAACCTGAAATTGTTGGACACTAGCAGGAAATTGCAATGGTTGCTATGTATGATGATGTAACATGTGTGATATCAATTGGTGATAATTGTGTAGACATCTTCAACTCTCCATGTAAAGATATCAAGTTGTTGATATAAGAATGTAATGTCTCTGTACCTGTAAACAAAAAGGAAAACGACTCAATAAAGTATATATATAAAAAAGAAAAAGTTCTAATTAATCAGTTAGGGTCTGCGGAGATAGATTAGGCAGGGACCATCTGGACAGACTAGGTGGGCCAAGCAGTTCTTTTCAGCTGATAAATTCTATTTTTCTATGTAGAGGAAAACCTGCCATCTGATTGGTCAGTCTGGGTCTTTACCCATGGATAAATTTCACAACATACACACGAGCAAAGCCCCAGCTGTTAGCTTTACTCTAATTGGAGGTTTCTTTTCTTTTTTATGTTTGTGTGTGCACGTAATGCGCAGCAAACATTTTGTTATGAAGAATGACATTTCAGAGGTGTGTCACGGCTTGGTCCAATGCAGCTTAAGCTGCAATGGCTCAACAGTGACAGCCCAATGATCTGAAGGCTGATTGTAATGTGTTTTCCTTTTGCAAGGCATCAACTTTGCGTAGTTTGCATAGTTGAAAGAGCCAACCAATCTATACACCAAGTGGTTGGCTTCTTTGAGCTACATAAACTCACCCAGCAAGGGTATCTGGTGGCGCTAGCCTCAGTGATGGTTGCTGCTGTCCAGTTCCCTCTAGCCAGCCGTTATCCTCCAGACTAAGCAAGTACCCTGAACTCACCTCTGAAGCCAACTGTTTCATCTCTTCCCCTCTCCAAATAAAAGTTCCCAGCTTCTCCATCTCTTCAGTGATGTCATCCTACCTGGCAACAGCTGGGAATGGTCCTGGCAACCCAGGAGAGATCCTCCCTAAGCTCCATCTCCATTTCTGAGTCTCACTCCACCAGTTTCCCACTGTGTGACACTGGCGATACCACTCTGTTGCTGCCAAATGTGACACTAACACTGGGGTGCCCACCCTCAGCCGGTACCTGAAATAAAGAAAACTATCCCTTATGGTCTTTTTCATTTTGTTTTAAGCCCTGTGGAAAAAAAATGGTCCATCGATTTCTGTTGCCGCCACTACCCCTCCACCATTGCTGCCCTCCCCAGCCCCCACTCAGCACCCACCACCCTGTACCTTCCCATCCCTAACTTACTTACTGGGGTTCCAATGCTGTAATCCTCTCTGGACCAGAGACACGTCTTCGTGCTTCAATGCTGGACTGGGAACTGAGGAAATCAATTGTCTGGTCAGTGTATTTCAATGTGTTTTGAACTTGTACTCATAACATGGTTATTTTTAAACACTTTTCCCATATTTTCAAAATGGCCTTTTGGGACCCCACCTCTTGAACAATGTAGATGAAATTCTTCAACTTCAGGCTGAAAATTGATTTTGCAGTTTCTCCGCTATATCATTTCTGGGTTGCACCTGGAAATGAGTCTCAATGTGCCTTTCCTGGTTATCAACTTTTAAATACAAAAATAAATATGCTGGCCCAGTGGTGCCAAGGGTTGAGGCGCTAGATGCCACCCTTGTGCAGCGCCGGGGAATGAGCACAGGCCACGGGGTTGGCAGGGAGGAGCTGGATCGAGTATCTGATGGACTGCTCTCCATCTCTGGGAGGGAGGAGGGGATCCAGTGGCCATTGCACACCTGACCCCTAGTGGAGGCTAGAGATCAGCGACATGGAGCCACAACAGCATGGGCAGGACCATGGCAGACACTTGATGTGGGTGCACATGGGAGCGTGCACAACACCGCCCACCCCAGGTGTGGCATTTCCTTTATAGCCAAGGTTTTGACATCACTTCCTCAACAGGTCTTGGGGCAGAACTGTCATATTCTTAATTAACCAGCACAGTGCATAAAGGGTAAGTACACACACACACACACACAAAAAATGTTTTATATAGTACTCATTGTATATTATAAGGAAGAGGGACATGTGGGAGTGGTGCAATGCACTGGCTGTGGGGCAGCAATTTTCGGGAGACATTCTGGAACCTGCATTGCTGCCCTATTTGCAGGCAACTGTCAGCTCTGAGGGAGGAGGTTCCCACCTCCAGGCTGAACTGGCAAGGACTAAGGAGGCCTCCCCACCCAAAGAGCACCAGTTCCATAACCACTGCCTCAGAGGTTGCCATGTGTGAAGAGCAGATGGACCACAGTAGGTTCTGGGAGGGGTGAGGGTGGTGAAACAGAGGTGTAGCCCCAAGTTGTACCTCTACGCAAATCATATGTCAGTCTGGCAAATGAAGGTTCCTCTATGATGACACCCTCATTGGAGACCAAGAAGACTGCTGGGGACTTCCACAAGGAGACCCACAAAGAGTGGCAATGGACACCACAGGGGAAAGAAGCAGCTTCTGACAGGGGACTCAATTGTTAGGGTGTAGACCTGGGGAAGGGAGAGGAGAGGAGAGGAAAGCAAGGTGCCTGTCTGGTGCCATGGCTTGAGGGACAGGAAGCAATCCTCAGGATTGCAGAAGCAGCATCACAGGAGAGGAAACTAGATATCATTGTCCACCTCGGGACAAATGACCTAGCTAGGCATGAGATCAGTGCAGTGCAGGATGAATTTGTGAGTTGGGGAGGGACTCAAACAGGTAGCAAGCACGGTAACCTCTCAGAGGTGCTGCCAGTCTATGGCAGGGTGAGGCTAGGTACTGCACACCATGCAGTTTAATGAATGGTTGCAAAACTGATGCAGAGCACAGGGTTTTGGCTTCATTGGGACTGGGGTCCACCTGGAGAGATGAAGGTCTATACTGGCATGATGGTCTGCATCTGTCCAGGAAGGGAAACATGCTCCTAGGTGACAGGTTTAAAGGCCTTCTTGGCAAGCTTTTAAACTAGCCAAAGGGAGGTGCTGATAGGAAACAGGAAAGTTCAAGCCTCCCCACAAAACATGGCAGGTAGTAGGGTAAACACTGAGGTACAGAGCTTGACAGAGAGGGCAGGGCAGGGTAAATGGAAAAATGGACAAGGGCAATAAGAGCAGGGATGGATAAAAAGGATAAAGCCAACATTAAATGGAGGGCAATGAGTACCAATGCCGTAGTCTTGGAAACAAGCTCAGAGCTAGTAGCCCTGATGGAAGAGGAACACTTGGATATTGTGGCAGTCACAGAAACATGGTACATGGAGAACCATGACTGGGATGTCAACATACCAGGTCACACAATCTACAGAAGGGACAGGAGGTAAAGAGGAAGTGGAGTAGCTCTCTACATAAGAGAAGGGATCAAAGCACAAGAACTAAAAAGTAAAGGGTGAGGACAAGAGGAACTCTGGGTCACCTTGGAGACAGGGAATGGCATCACAATCCGCACAGGGGTTGTATACAGACCCCCATCTCAAGGGAGGAAATGTACAAGAAAATGATAGATGGCATTCTCAAAATGGCTGAAAAGGGGAGATACTGTTGATGGGGACCTGAATATGCCAGATGTTAACTGGGCTACATGAACTGCAGCCACATCCAAGAGCAGGGTCATTCTCGATGCCCTACAGGGGCATGCCTAGACAGCTAGTGGTGGAACCCACTTGGGAGGGAGCAATATTAGACCTGGTACTCTCAAATAGAGAGAGGATCACAAATTTAGAAGTCAGTAGACATCTGAAACGAGCGACCACTGCACAGTGTGCTTCACAATAAAGACAACCATGGAGACAAGCCATACAAAGACAAGGATACTGGACTTTAGAAGGGCTGACTTTGGCATAATGGGTGAATACCTGAGGAATGCATTAGCAAATGGCCAGAAAGGAGGGGTAGAAGAACAATGGAGAAACATCAAAACTGCCATCATGGAGGCAACAAGCCTTTGTGTGAAACAAATAAAGAAAACAAAGTGGAATAAAAAACACTATGGTTCTCAAAAGAGGTGTCAGGGAAGGTTAAGGAGGAAAGGCTGCATTCAAAAGTATAAGGAATCACAGATGGAGCACGACATGGAACTGTATCAATTAAAGCAGAAAGAAGTGGGAAGGCAGTCAGAAAAGCAAAGGCCCAAACTGAGGAAAAGATAGCCAACTCAGTAAAGAAGGGGATAAAACCTTTTATAGGTACATTAGAGAGCATAGAAAGGTTAAGGGAGGGATAGTGAAGATTAATAAAGGAGAGGGAGGTGGGCAGAGGGAGACAGTGAAAAGACAGAGATACTGAATGAATACTTTGCTCAGTATTCACAAAAGAAGAAGAGGAGGAGTTACCTAAACCAAACAATAGAAGCATTCTGGGTAGGGGGTTGACGCCAGTCCATTTACAGAAGAAAGAGTCCTGAAAGAACTCCTAAAACTCAAGGTGGACAAAGCAATGGGGCCTGACGGATTCACCCTAGAATCCTAAAAGAGCTAAGGAGGACCTAGTGACACCACTAACCACACTTTTAACAAATCATGGGAAGATGGGTGGCACCTGAGGACTGAGGAGGGCAGATGTGATTCCCCTTCACAAAAGTGGGAGCAAGGCAGAAGCAGAAACTACAGACCTGTTAGTTTGACCTCAGTGGTGGGGAAAATGATGGAATCACTTCTGAAAGAAAGAATTGTTCAGTACATAGAGGCCAGCGGGGCACAGGACCCAAAGCAGCATGGATTCACAGCAGGAAGGTCATGTCAGATGAATCTAATCAATTTCTTTGACTGGGTGACCAAAGTAATAGACAAGGAGGGGCTGTGGATATGGTCTACCTAGACTTTAGCAAGGTATTTGATGCAGTCCCCACAAAAGATTAATAATCAGTTAGCCAGCCTGGGAGTGGGTCCCAGGGTGGTAGCCTGGGTAGCAAACTGGCTGCACAACAGGACATAGAAGGTAATAGTGAATGGAACACATTCTAGAAGAAAGGAGGTTTACTAGTGGAGTACCTCAGGGCTCAGTACTGGGTCCAGTCCTCTTAACGTCCTTTATAGGTGACATTGCAAAGGGTCTGGAAGGAAAGGTATGCCTCTTTGCAGATGACACAAAGATCTGTAACAGAGTTGATATACAAGGGGGGTAGAAAGGATGAGAAGGGACTTGGCAAGGTTGGAGGAATGGTCAGACATATGGCAACTTAGATGCAATGCAAAGAAGTGCAAAGTAATGCACCTGGGAAATAAAAATCCAGGAGAAGAGTACACAATAGCAGGGAGGTACTAACGACAACAATAATGGAAAGGGATCTGGGTGTAGTCATATCAGATGACCTAAAGGTGGGTAAGCAATGTGAGAAGTCAGTAAGGAGAGCCAGGGGATACTGGGATGCATAGAAAGGGGCATCACAAGTAGAAAAAGGAAGTGGTTATCCTCTGTACAGACAGTTGATGAGACCCCATCTGAGCCTGCGTGCAGTTTTGGAGACCTCATCTCGCAAGGACATAGACAGGATGGAAGCAGTCCAGAGGAGGGCAACTAAAATGGTGCAGGGTCTACATCAGAAACCATATGAAGAGAGACTGAGAGAGCTTAATATGTATACCCTTTATGAAAGGAGGGACAGGGGGACATGACAGAAACTTTTAAGTACCTCAAGGGAATCAACAAAGTCCAGGAGGGTAGCATCTTTCAGAAAAGAGATGAGTAAGAACAAGGGGACACAATTCAAAGTTAGAGGGGGACAGCTTAGGGGTAATGTGAGGAAATTCTTTTCACGGAGAGAGTGGTGGATGCATGGAACCGCCTTCCTGGAGAGGTTTGGGGTCTAAAACAGTGGGGAATTCAAACATGCATGGGACAGACATAAGGCAATTATAGTGGGGGTTGCAGGCAGTAGGCTGTTGGTTAACTAGAATCTGTAGCTTATCCAGTAGGTAGGAAATGGGCAGACTGGGTGGGCCAAGTGGTCCTTATCTGCCGTCAAACTCTATATTTCTATGTTTCTATGTCATGGGTGTCACTGCATGCCTCATGCCCACATGGAAAAATGAGGAAAAAGCAGTGTGGCAGGATGAAGGAGGATGCCTTATGAGCCCGCTTCTGGCTAGCCATGGCACTGGCCACACTGCATCTGGTCTCCGGCGGAGTTGGGAAACCCTGCTGGCCCCACTGGGGCAAGTCCTGGGGTAACTACCAGTGCTGGTGGATGCGGGGACGGGCTGGGGTGCCTTCCATATGGGGGACCACACTGAAGGAGGGAAAAATAACAGCCCAATACATAAATAAATCACCTTTGGGTGGTATCTGAAAATTCCCACCTATGGGGCTAATGAGGTGGGGTCATAAGAAGGCTATGTTGAAAATAAGTTCATAGGGTGTATAGAAGTTTGAGGCAAGCCCATATAGAACTCGTTGACGTTAATCCTAATGGTGGAAAATTATTTTTATCACCTATATACTGGTTGAATCTGAATTTAAATTGTTCAGTATTGTCACTTGATATGACAGACAAGGAAGGAATTCTATATTGAAGTAGTCTTTGAGTAATGAAGTTGCTTTTCTAACTGTTTTGTTAAGGCTAGCAAAAGTTTTAGTTTGTGAGATCTTGTATTGTTTGTTGATACATGCCTCTCTAGGCAGATGGTTTTGAACAAGGCAGGGTCTTGGAAGGCTCTGTAAGCCAAGCATAAATCTCCCCTGAGTGCTCTATAGTCAAGGGAGTATAGACCAAAGGATTTCAGTCTATCTTCATACTCAGTATTAGTCAGATTGTTTATGTTCCTAGTGATTTTCCTCTGAACTGTCTCTACAATGGCTCTTCTACCCAGTGGTGGGTGCACAAAAGGGAGCACAATATTTAATGTGTAATCTGACTAAACTGGTGTATAATGGGATAATAACTTCAGGTTCCCAGTTCTTGACATGTTTAAGAATACAACCAATTAAATACTGGGTAAAAATATTAAAAAACAAAGAGTTATGAATACTCATGGAAAACTTTCACTCATAACTGTGGCAGTTTTCAATATTTTGTCTCAAAATTTTCAACACAGCCATTTTTTCCACATGGCCTCATGAATGAAACAGCTGTCATTTTTCAAATCCTGGCCAAAATATGTTTTCGTATAAGTGGCATGAAATAACATTTCAAATGGAATTTGAAAATTTTCACCAACTTTGTTCTGGTTGGGGGATAAGTAAAGAAGGCTATGTTGAAAATTTGGGGTAAAAGTATTAAAACAACAAAGCTATGAATTTATGTTGACATTTTTGAATGTTTGCTCATAATTTTAATAATTTTCATATTTTGACTCAAATTTTCAACCTAACCATTTTTACACCACCTCATGAGTTCAACAGCTGTCAGTTTTGAATCAAGGTGGGGGTGTCACAAAAAGACTATGTTGAAATTTGTGAGTTAAAACTGTTACAAAAAAAAAAAAGATAAAGTAGCATTGTTTGCAGGGACGGCCACTGGCCCAATAGGGATCATGGTGCCTTCCCTGCCAGTGACCTGAGTAAGAGTGCGAGCTCAGTGAGCCGCCTGAATAGACAGAAGCTAGGAGAAAAGTGATGCAGTGTGGGGCACTGGGCCCAGCCAGGAAGGACACAGCAGTATTCTGGTGCATACACAACACCTTGTGGCGGGCAAGGAGCCTTCACCAGGGGTTGACGTGTGTCTAGGCCTGATGGGCCTATGCACTGTGTCTGGACAAGTAGGTTAGCCTGACAGTTTTAAATTACAGCACAGGCACAGACTTACAGATAGTAGGAAGTCAGGATCCACCACAAATTATTTATCTCCTGCATGCATGCCTGCCATACACACCATACACGCAAAATTCCGCATTGACAAATGCTTCTTTTGTTAAGCTTTTTCTCATCCTTGGCTCACCCAGTGGCACCCCTTAAGTCCCGTCAATGATCTTCTCATGGATTGCTGGTTATCCACACTTAACCAGGACTGCAGTAGTGCTGGGTAGATAGCCATGTTGGTCATGCATGGGCCTGTGGGGTGTGCCACAGCCAGGCTCCTTTCCCCAGCTCCTAGTTTGCTCCCAAGCCAGAATTGACTAGCACTTCACAGTACTGGTGTGCAGGTGCCACCACCGGGTTGGCTGACCACAGATGACATCGAGCAGGCTAGAAACAGTGCACACTGAGGGAGAACTCGAGAAACTCAAAGGCTTAGTGCTGAAAATATTTTCACTGCTTCTAGCCTGCTCCTGGTTTTCCATGCTGGGTACTGATGTGCAGTGACATGCATGTGTGCCTTCCTGTCATCCATCGCTGGTTCCTCTCCCATTCTGTATGCTACAGTGGTGTTGCCACTTCGTCTCAACCAGGTGCAAGTCAAACAGCAAGACACAGCATCCCTCCACAGTGAGGAGGATAGCTCTTCGCCATCCTCCCTCCCCCAGCGATCTAAGTTTGTTCCTGAGCTCTCGGGTTGTTAGTGTCGCGAGCAATAGTGCTACCACTGCGCTACTGTGCTGGCCTTGCCTTTTTTCTTTCAGTCCATTTTGTAAAGACAATAATGCACTCCAGGGTGTGTGTTGTTGAATTTACCCACTTGTCAGGTAGTTTATGAATTTACTCACTTGTCAGGTAGTTTATGGCACTCGTCTGTGCTCATGCCACACCACACAAGGCGCAGAATCACACAACACACACCCTATCATGCATTATAACTTAATTATATAATGCTGGGAGTAGCCCTAAGGTTTAGGACTGACAATGCAACTGTATGGTGGAATGCTAAGAATATTGAGAGGCAGTGTAGTGTAGAGGTCGGGAGATCGCAGGGTTAAACCCTATTAGAGCCAAATAGTTAGTGGGTGATCATTGGCAATCTGCTTAACCTCTAGTGTTCCTGTCTGCCAAGCTGTGGAAATTGGTGGAAGCAGCATCCCACTGGAAATAAGATGTTGCATTATCAGTGGGACTATCCTGCCTAAATCATTTATAAAAATTAAAAAAATCAAAAGATGTAGTTTATCACTTGTTTGTGGTCTCACCAGCTGTGCCTCATGTCTCAAAACACACAACTGAGTATGAGTACGATCCATAATATATATCGCACCCTTTAAGACATGGCACATATTCAGTGATTCTGTGATGTACCCATGGTGGAAGGCTTTGAATATAGTCCAACCCATCACACAGTTGTCCACGTCTAGGACCCTGGGGAGTCATTGTAGTCAAACCCGCCCTTATTGTTCTAACAGACATATCTCAGCCAACCGTGGGACAAAAAGGAGGGCTTAAGCCCGCCCCACCTCGCTGAAACCACGCCTGATTTGCTCGTCCTCCAATCAGCATCTCACAATGGTGCTCACGGGTCTGGCGTTCCAAAACACAAACTTTGGCACGTCCCCTGCCCATATAAGGCAAGCGGTCTCCATGGACACGTTGTTGAATGAAGGGGCGGGGTCAGAGTTCAGGGGTGGTGGTGATGGGGACTCCACGTGATCGCAGCTGCAGCAGAACTCTCCATGCAAAAAAGGGGGCAGAGGGGAAAACTGACATCCCTTGCTGGCTCTGGGAGGGGTGGGGACTTGCAAAGTTTTTTTGTTTTTGTTTTGCCTGATCACCAGGAGGAGGGGGTTAAAAATCAGGGGAATCTGCCTGCCCTTCCTTTCAGATTTGACTTTCATTCTCTTAAAAGTCAAGAGGGGGGCTTTGCTCTCTTTTATGTGTTATTATTTGCAGCCTAAAGAACAGGCTGCAAACCCAGAAAGAAGGCAGGGGAGGAGGAGAAGCGAGGACACATCCTTGTGAGTGATGGGGTGATTTTGTTGCCAATATGTAGGATTATGTTGTTACATGCCATATAAGAGAAAAAACGACCCTATCGCATTCTTAAAAAGAAGAGAAGACCAAACGACTAGAACTGAGCTCCTCACCAGCTCCGGCACTGCAAGAATTCATATTTGGTGCCTCAAATCTTCATATATATTGTTTGTTTTCAACGACTTTCAAAGACATATCTCGTATCATTTTTATTTGCTTTTCTTCTTCTTTTTTAAATCGGAGAACGTAGATTTTCGTTTCGGATCAAGATAGACGGATCGTTTGATTATCATTAATTATTATTATGATATTCTTTAGGATTCCCACTTTGGAGGAAGATCGCCTGCCTCTACCTTTAAAGACTTCATAGGAACATTATATTTTCCGGGAAAATGGAAACAGGAATTGTGAAAACCACAACCAATCGACTTGAATCTCTCAAAGCTCGTCTGCACTAATATATATAATATCTGCAACTACAATTTTATTTGTATAAAATAAAACTGTACACTGCTTTAATTACTACAGGCGGGAGCTGGTGCTACAGACTGCGGGCACGTTGTAGTCTCTCCTCACTTTTAGCCTTGTACGATTTCAAAACTTTAAATTATTACTTTGTCCGCTAAAGGCAGCTGCCCCTGACATCGGAATCAGCATTTTATTTTCAGTTGAATTTTTTTTCCCGGCTTATTTTGATAGAAGATTCTGTAACGCTTCTGTGCTGTCTGATGAAAAAAAAGACAGAATTGCTCCTGTAACGTTTTCAGCTGCCGATTTTTGTTTTTCCGTCTGAGAAGTTGCCCTCCTGCCTGGATCTCGGTGGGTTTATCCTTGCGTTTGGTGTGACAAATCGGACTTGAGAGCTTTAAGTGTTTATTTCTATACAACGTGTTTATTTTATTTAAAACAAATAATCTTAAACAAGAAATAATACGACGATCATAACATACTGAAAAACCTGATCTGTTCTGGTCTGTGAGTTGACAGCTGGAGAAGTGGACAAGAGAAAGCAGGAAAAAGTTTGGCAGCTCAGTTCATCTTTTGACATTGACGGAGGAAAAGAGACTATTGGAGGAGAAAATAAACTGGAACATGATCTTGTGTCCCTGACATGGAAATCTTAGGAAGAAAATAAATCGAGTTTTCTAGTTTTGGATGCCCTCATTAAAAAAATCTGACGATGATACCACTGCTTGTCTGATTCCATGTGACGCCATCTCCAACTTCCTTGTTTTTATTCCTGCGTTTTCTCTTGCTTGCCAGTTTCTGCGGCCTTTTCCTGAAAAAAGGGGATACTGCAACAGCGGGATATTCTGAATAGAAGACTCATATATTTATTTGTGTGTATGTGGCATTTGTGAAGAATTGGACAAGAGAAGAAGGTAAAAAGTTCAGTAGACTGATTTGTTTTCTGGCCTGAACAGAGGAAAAGTAAGAATCTGTTGGAGAGTGGGGAAGAAGCAAAGGGCAGATTTCTGGACTTGGAGGTACTGGCGGTGGACAGAATCGAGATAATTTGTATTTAGGGCCACCTCCACACTCTGATAATGCCACTGCTGTCCGATTCCATGTGACACCAACCCAGAGTGACTCGTCCTCTTTGGTTTTACTAGTGCGTATTTGCACTCAGAGCTGGGCTCTTTTGTGGAAAAGGGACACTGCAACAGGACTGGGCTCTGCAGGGCTGGGAGGGGGCTGAGCATGGCAATGGTAGTGAACACATGGCAGCAGGATGACATGCCTGGGACCGGCTCCCAGCCGGGAACAATCACAGTAGCCATTCACTGATGGGTCACCGGGAGCCGGCCGGGGTACCCCTAGCACGCCGCCTTCAATCCCGGAGGCGCCCCTCCAGCGGGTGGAGAAGGCCCCAGCGTGGACTGCTTGGTATGCGGGGACAAGTCAAGTGGCAAAAGCACTATGGGCAGTTCACCTGCGAGGGCTGTAAGAGCTTCAAAACGATCAGTGAGGCGGAACCTGAGCTACACGTGCCGGGGCAACTGGACTGCCCCATCGACCAACACCACCGCAACCAGTGCCAGTACTGTCGCCTCAAGAAGTGCCTCAAAGTCGGCATGAGAAGGGAAGGTGAGCCTGGCCCAGGAGGGTGGGGGCAGGGAGTGGGGATAACATGTCTCAGCTGTATGACCCTGATTTTGTCACAGAATGTCCCATTCCCCTTCTAACGTCTTGGATTAATTTAAAGAGATGGGAATTAAACCACGCAAACGACCGTCCTAATATTTACAGATTAGTTCTCCTTCAGACAGATTTTTTTCTCCAAGCCACATAGTCTAGCAGCGTCCAGAAATGATATAATTTGTAAGGTATGCGTCCATGATTTTGTTAATTTGGCCCTTACATGAGGCAAGGAGCTGAGCTCAGAGGTATTGAGGGGCTGCATCCAGCAGTCATCAGGCTCTAATAATAATCATAATAATGATATGGATAACCAAAAGGGATACAATTAGAAACTATTCTAACAGTAACAAAAGCAACAGGGATACCCCCAATCATGACAAAGTTGGTAAAACCTCTTGACAAAAGACTTAAGAAGTCTTCGGAATTTTGAGCCTGGTAATCATTCCTTTTGCTGGCCCTGATTTTGCCTCAAATTTTGGATGCCCCTTCTAAATGTGTCTTTTCTATCACTGAGAGTAGTGGGTCTGAAGCATCAAATGAATGCAGGCAGTGTTACCTTCTAGTCCTTCAGAAAATAATGCTTTGCACACATACCACCTATTGTAACATATAGGAGCTACAATTTCTTAAGGTATAAACAGCAGTCGGAAGAGACTGTCCTGGGTCTAGCAGTTCTGCCCCTTCATAAGGAGGGATTAAGAAATACATTGCATAGGCATGTACTAAGTCACTGGTTTCCTTATGACCATATTCAAGGTGTGTCCCTGGTTTGGTCCCTTTGTCCCTGATATTTTTATTAAACCCCTAGCTGATTTGTGAGGCAGTTGAGGTTGAGAAGTATGGCTGATCTGCATTCAGTGGTTAAGAGGTGTAACAAAAAAAAAAAAAAGTAAATAACTGAAAAGAAAAGGGACAGATGCTACCAACCAACAAAATTAAAAGGGACACCCCAAATAAGGCCAATATTAGTATCATATTTGCATGTCTAAATGAAGAGGCTTAAGAGATCTTGAAATCCCTTAGCCCAATATAGATGTCATCTCTGCCTAAACAGTCTGATAAGATTGTTACACCAATTAAAAAGAGGAACAGTCCCCCTCAAAAAAAACAACCCTATGATTAGGGATAGCATTGCAGAATGTAGAAGAGGAACCCAGAGACACCCCTAAAGCATTGATAAATTGTTACAAGAAAGGTATTGCTAAATCTAACAAAATGTAGTGAAGCTGTTACAAGAATCAGCTAGGGAAATGTTACAAAGGGACAGTGATTAGAAACTTTCTTCCAAAATGTGATACATGGGGAAGAAGACAAATTGTAAAACTGTTCCAAGCCAGGATAATTTCAAAATGAGATGATGAAATGAAACAATCAACACAAAAGGAGACGGTGGAAAAGGTAGAGCAACAGACAATGGCACAATGAAACCATTACACAGTCAACAGAGGGAACTTCAAAAACAAACAGAAAAGAAAAATTGTTACAAATTTGATAAGGGAACACCAAAAAGAACAGAGTTAGTAAAAATGTACACAGTCAGTAAGAACTACCCTCAAACGAGGCATTGTGCTAAATAAGAAACAAAGTGCCATAGTAAAGAATGTTACTATTTAAGGCAAACTCTAGTTTCTGCATTTCTTAGGACAAAGGCTGTTTCCCCATAATATTTCTGCCCCCAGTTTTATTACTGTTGGTGGTTGGGTGGGGTGGAGGGGCTGTGAACTGCAGAACAGAAATAGTTCTTATGTTTTCTTATTTCTTCTTATAAGAAACAGCATCACATCAGTTATATATTGAAGTTTATTTGTGAGCGTATTTTAGGAGCCAACTACAGTCAGAATGTTATACTAGCCAAATCAGATTCCAGGTAACCAGTTTCTGTACTTTCATTATAAAAATAAATTTGTGTACCTTTTCTAAAATGTCACTGAGTCTCAGGTTCTCAAACTGGCTACTGACTGATGTTTTTGTCAGTAGTTCACAATGTTTACTTTTATTCCTAAACACGGGTGGGGTGAGGCAGATTCAAATCAAAAGACTTGTTTTCCATTGGTTGCTATACAGTTTTAATGCTTGAGATGGGTTTACCTGTAATCACAATTTACCTTAATCAGTCAAAATCATTGCCACAGTTGGCAGCCAAAGTGCTTCACTTGGGAGTGGTGGCATATATGTTTTATTATTAATGTTTCTTCAGAACAGAAAAGATGCCCATAATTGTTATAACAAAATATTCTTTTAAGCACAGTCAGTAACAGCAAATGTAAGCTTCCATTTGAAAGAATGAATAATACAACAATACTTTTGTTAGTGCACTTTCATGTGACATTTAGTATTTCATTTTGAGCAGTCTTTGTTTTATTTTAGTATTTATCCCTGCTGCTGTTAAAATAGCTGTTTTGAAACTAAGTGCATTTCTTTTGCAGAAGCTGTTAAATGCTGGTTCCAGTAATGTTACTTGCTCCATCTTTACTGGCCCTTTAGTAAATTAGGTTTCTGACTTGCACACTGGTGGTAAGCTCAATTTTAGAACTGTTATGTCTTTTAAGCTATATAATTACTGCTACATTCTGACAACAACATAAGAGCTTAACAAGGATAGGAAGTAGTACATCATACAGTTCTAATATAACACTCACCATCAGTGTGTAAATCAGTGACATCCAGTGAATTTACTAAGAGGCCAGTATGATAGTAATCGAATGCGAACTAGACTGAAAACAAACAGATTTTACAGAAATTACTGGCCTGCAAAGGGCAGTCTTTAAAATCACAGATCGCATGCATGGCCAGTCTTTCACAAACATAGTAGTATGTAATTCATTTTAGGTTACTTAGATAGTGGCAGTAAACAGATCTTAAAGACCACATTAGACGTGAAAACTGTGAGTTTAACATGCATGGCAAAGACAGGTGGGAGTGAGGGATTTATCTTCAAACTGTTATAATAGCTTTTATATGTGTGTTAAAAGTGATAGGAAACAATACAAATTATCATGAAACCCACTCTTATATCAGCCACTCATGTCCACTGTTATGGCATGTTTTGGCTGTGTTTTTGAGTCATAAAATGGTTTTATTTCTTTCCCTTTTTTATTTTTTTATTGATGAGTTTGCCTTCCATTCACTCCTTTTCTGGTTATAACTTTTGTTCCAGTGTTTTCTGGTCATTCTGTAATGTCAATTCCACTATTCCACCGCACTGATTAGCCAGTATTATGAAACAGTCTAAACTGACATTGTAGAAATCTGAAGAAACTTGGAAACAGATGGTATAACCAGAGATGGAGTAAAACACAAACCCTGCATGGTAGCAAATAAAGTCATCAAAATCTGTTTTTAAAGAAACAGAACATCCTGCACAAATCAGAAGATTTAATATAAAGAATGAAACACAGAAGCTTTCAAGTGTGCACATATTAAGACTTGTTTCCTATCACATTTAAAGTTACTGAGCACATGACATTCTTAAAACATTGTTAAGCACCTGTTCTGATGAAAATGAATAAACCACCCAGCTATTTTTAATCCAGCATCATTTCTCTGGTCCGTCAGAGGAATGGGTCCGTGTTTCATCCCTGTGAGGCATGTTATAGTATTTTTAGCAAGCATTGTGTTGGTGAGTAGAGGTTTAGAAACAAAAGACCATGAGTACCAAGGACAGCAGATTAAATGCTAAAGCTGCATATAAAACCATCAAAAGATAAAGCCCAACAGCAAACTAATAAACAAAATCATAACTTTAACAATTGTATTCCTATTCTCAGAACATGGCAATCTCTATATCCCATTCTGTCTGTTTCCCTGTTTCCTTTGGTACTATTTCACTATTAGAGTTCTGTGCTAAGAATTATGCTTGTATTTCACAGTGAGGAGTATAACTTTCATCCTGCACTCTTTGTTTAGCCCAAAATGCACCATATGTTAAAAAGGCCCAATATATAACATTGTTAGGACTCAGAGAAAAGGAAGTCTTTTTAGAGTTCTCTTAATATGTACTTCACAAAACTATATATTTTGTTGGTCTAATATGTTTTAAAATTATAATATACCTGAATGCACAGTTAATTCCTGCACAGAAAGACATCTAGATGTATGCACTAACAAATGGTGAAATCGTCAATAAGTAGGTGACTATAGGATATATTTAATGAAATGCAATACCAAAACATTCTGTCTGTCTGTCTATCTATCTCATCTATCTCTATCTCTACTCTCTACCTCTCCTCTCTATCTGTATATCTTAGAACAAGATCCTGTCTGTCAGCTATTTCTTTGTAGGTATGTATTTATCTATCTCGTCGCCTGAGGCATATATTTCATAGTGGTGCTTGTGTTGTTGACATACCTACCATCAAAATAATGGTAATTTGGTATTAGATATGTCATAGTGCTGTGCATAACCAGTGAGAGCATACCAAAGCAGCAAAATTAAAAAGCTCCAAGAAAGAGCTCATTTGAAAGCATTACAGTTTAAGATGTGTGTTGTACTGTGTAAACAGGACATGCAATAAGTGGTCTGACTTGAATATAACATTGTTATCACTTGTGAGGGGCAGGAATTTCTTATAACTCTCTAATGAAGATAAATGGCATATTTTGAGTCAGTGCAATTCATATTTCATATCATATATATTTATATCACACCAGTGATAATAAATGTTACCACATACACAGTGTCATTTTGTTGTTGATATATCTGACAAGATAAAATGCTTGTCTTGATAGTAGGCATGTCCTAATTCTTTGACCAATAGGACAGCATCTGAAATGATGTTTAGTGACATCACAGTGGAGTTATGCAGATTTATAACCAGAGCAGTGAGGTCAGAATAAATAGTTACATCTCCAGGAGGCTCATTTGAAAGGTTTACATTTAAAATGTGTGGTTTCAACTGGATATGCAATAGCCTCAGCCTAGAATATGTCATTTATTTTCATTATAAGTAGGCAGGACTTGCATAATTTATTGTGGTTTCACCCTCATGAGTTACAGACATGCCCCCACTCATGGATCTTACCATTCACTAATGGAAATAAATGTATTTTCCATTGCAACCCATTCTGCATTTCATATCTATCTATCTATCTATCTATCTATCTATCTATCTATCTATCTATCTATCTATCTATCTATCTGTCTGTCTGTCTAACTGGTCTCCTGTAATTTTATTGCTCAGACTACATCACATGACTATCTAGTCTACAAACTCCTGTAATATCATTGGTCAAACTACAGAAAGTGACTGCCTTATTTTTCTACAACTACATACCTCACTTGTGTTGCTCTTTTTTTCTTTATTGTCTTCTTTGTGTTGAAAATGTTTGGTACTAATTTTTTCAGTGCAATAACACACTTTGGTATGTGCAGTTATACAAAAAATCTGAACTCCTCTGAGGTGGGGGTGTTTCTAGGCATGCAGCAGTGCTTTGTGCCCAGGTCCCTTAGTGCGATATATTTTTCATGACTGCACACTCTGTCATGTGTTATTGCTGATACAGTTATGAATACATTGAGTAAATACATTATAATTTTTCAAACAGTTGGAATAAAAAAATGTTATCACACAGAACACATTTTTCACTTAAAATCTGGACTTAGAAAACAGAGAACAGTGGGCCAGGCATATACTTTACAATAGAAAGAAATACAGTTTTAAGCAAGTACAAGGTAAAATACTAATAAAACAGTAAACAGGGTGGTACATTTAACATACATAATGGTTTGAAACATAGAAACATAGAATTTGATGGCAGATAAGGACCGCTTGGCCCACCTAGTCTGCCCATTTTCCTACCTAACAGATAAGCAGCAGATCCTAGTTAACCAACAGCTTACTGCCTCCTACCCCCACTAGGACTACCTTATGTCTGTCCCATGCATTCCTGAATTCCTCCACTGTTCTTGACTCCACGACCTCCTCAGGGAGGCTGTTCCATGCATCCACAACCCTCTCTGTGAAAAATACTTCCTCACATTACCTTTGAGCCATCCCCTCTATCTTCAAATGGAATTACATATTCATCCCCACAGGAGTGGTAAGATCTTCATGCCAAACTCATGGTGAGTTTTGGGCCTTACCACTCATATCAGTGTGCCATTCCCCTGCAACACGTTATGCATTTCATACATATGTATATATGTGTGTGTGTGTGTGTATATAACATATATATCTTTAGAGAGAGACAGAGATAGAGAGAGAGAGAGAGACAGAGACAGAGATACTATAAAAATAGAATCAAGTGGCTGGCCTGGTGGTGCTGAGTGCTGAGGGATGAGGCGCTGGATGTCTTACTCACACTACACGGCGACCCGGGTTCAGGAACGGACTCAGGTCATTGGGGTGCCGGCATGGGGGTAGGAGCAGGATAGAGCAGCTGGAAGGCAGCTCTCCCTGGGGTGGTGGCCCCTGTAGTCCCACTGCCACTGGGTGGAGGACTGGTGGCTAGTGTAAGCAGATTGGGCGACATGTGAGGAAGGCACCTTGAGACACGTGTGCACATGCCTCCACATGCATGCACATGCATCTGAGGCAGGGGAGAAAAGTGCAAAAGCACAATAAGGTATTTATGGAAAAAAATAGAATAAAGTATGGGGTGGTGTGTAATGAGAAGTTTACACCCCTCGAGGTGTTAGATGCTACATAAACCCCCGAGGTGAAGCTTGAGGGGTTTATTAAAACATCTAACACTATGGGGTGTGTAAACTTTGAGTTTATACATCACTCATATTTTATTTTATATAATTGCTGAGTCTCCCCTTTTTGCCACAGCAATTATATAAAATACAAGATATTCCCCCGAGGTTCGATGGCCGCACTCCAGTTAGTTTTTTGACAGTACCCATATTTTGAAAGTCATGGATTTTTAAGTGCTTTAAACTGTTTTGTTTGCCCCTATGTGTGAAAATCACTTAAAAAAATAAGAAATAGCTTACTGTTGAGTTATTCTGAGGCTGAGTTTCGCGAGAATGGAGCGTCGTGAAGGGACAAACTGGCAGGCACATGTGCAGACTGAGGAGCCATGCATGTTTTTGCCATTATAAATTCTCCTTCATAACAGCAAATTATGACAGGATCTCCCAATGGGAAAAGGAGCACCATTAATTATTTATATAATACATATATATATATATATATATATTTTGTAAAAAAAAGTAAGAAAAATCTTGCTCTATCTTTGGTCAACTTTGCATGGTCATTCCTTATTCTACAACAGCTGCACACCTGCACCTTTTCATATGTTTCTCCCCTATGTTGTTATTTTCACCCATTTTATAAGTGTTATAACAGACTTCAGGGTGTGCAGTTTCTGTGTGATATACGCCCTTCTCAGGTGGTTGAAGGCAGTCAGCTTTGCCTTGTGTCTTTTTTCTCGTGTGTATGATAGGCATGCCTCATGTGTTGACTCAACACATGAGGCATGATATATCAGAGCACAAGTGCTCACTCTAATGTGTTTTATCATTTACTATATATCTCATAAAAAATGACGATGATGTTTTTACAGTTAAAGCGCAAAGTGCAAAAGGCGGAAATGAAACATTAGGGTTAAAATTCCTGGAACTCCTCATGAATCTGTGGTGTGGTGTTGTGTCCCTTGGGAAGTGAATGATCATGCAATGCAGTGTTACCATTACTGTACACTGATATCGGTGCCCTAATGCAGGCATTGCTATGTCACTAGTTTACTTTGTCTGGCTAGAGAGCGAGAATATTTGGGTATTGGCAACAGTGTCACAAGATCATTCAAAACCTGAGAAACTCTACACCAGAGATTTGCCAAAGTTGCAGTGGAGATGCCAGTAGATTTAAAATGTATTTGGCACTTAAGACATGTATGAAAGTCCATGGAATAGCAAGGAAAACCCAAAATATTTCACCCCCTACCCTAAAATCTTTAATTTTCCTACCTTTTAGGCTTTATGCTTTAACCCTAATAGATGAATGAAAGTACATTTTGCAATTTGTATTTATTTTTTGGAGAGAAAACACACCTTTAGCTTATGCCCTTCTTACAGTACATCCCACAATGAACATTGCATAGTGACACACACTATACTAGACCCGTAACTGGCTTCATGAGAGGCCTTCGGGCCACCCATGAAGCAACTGCATCTCTACATGGACCAGGCCAGACTTCGTGAGTGGACCTGCAGGTTACTTGAAAGCAGTGGCGCCATCGCACACATTGCTCCAGACCTGCAGGTTACTTGAAAGCAGTGGCGCCATCGCATACTGCTCAGACCTGCAGGTTACTTGGAAAGCAGTGAGCATCATCGCACACATTGCTCCAGACCTGCAGGTTACTTGGAAAAGTGCGTCGCAACACATTGCTCCAGGCCTGCAGCTTGCTTGGCACATGGGCCTACAAAGTCAGCTACATTTTATCTTGTTTCGACACCTAAGGGTCACAAAGTGGAAGTTGTATGTCATGAAAATGAGTTTGTGAGTTAGTAAAACAGTTTTTCAAGTCACAAAAACTGGCCCTGTTTTGTGACACTTAACCTAATTTCATTAACGATTTAAAATGTATTATTGTTGTTAAATAAAAACACTTGGAAGAATTGACTTTGTACCCCACTCTGTCGACCGCACAAGTTTTACAGCTCCAGCACTTTTTAGTTTTTAATGCAGTTTCCTGTTTATTTTATCCACTTTTATGACTGCTCTCACAGAAATTAATTTGACAGTCACAAAACAGGTTTTCCATCACAAAACAGGCCTTGTTTTCGTGACTCAAACCAGACTCACTTCATTAAGAATGTAAAACTATTGTTTTAAAAAAGTTGAAGAATCAACCTTATATTCACTGCTGACCACACAAGTTTCACACTACAGCTGTAAGAACTTTTGGTTTTGATGCCCAAAGTTTTCCTATTTTTATCCACTTTCCTGACCGCTAAGACTCACAAACATGGAAACCTTATCTCACACAAATGGATTTTGTCTCACAAAATGGAAAATACCATTATTTTGAAAATTAACTGCATATGGACAAAACATCATTTTATTTTTAAGAACTACAGTACAAAGTTTACAGTACACTCTCCTATCAAAGAATCATCCTTGGGTCATATGCTAACTAGCCTAAAATGTTAAGTTTGAACTCAACTGCTGTTTTGTGCTATCAGCGTGCAAACAGAAGTCTTAAAATATTTTTTCCATGTTTTCAGCTGTTTAGAATATTTAAACTGCTGAACCGCTCATTACCAAATGTTCAAAATTCAGAGATCTTGGTATTAAGAATGCATATGCAAAATTTCATAATATTCTGTTTCGGAACAGCTGTGTTATTAAGGTGCAAATATAGGGGTTTAAAATAGAACAGCATTTGTAACCTAATAGGGACACTACTGTGCCCCATAGTAACACATACACACACACACACACACACACACACACACACACACACACACGTATAGATACATACATACATAGGAATATAGATGTAGATGGATACATAGATAGACAGACAGACCGACTGAATGTGTCAGCAGAGCCTCTGAAAATACTGCTGTCTGGTTGGCTAGTTCTGCATTCTCTTCCCAAAATGTTGAATATCGGGCCATTTTGTAAGTGAAGTAACACATGCCAGGGTGCTGAGTGTTTTACTGGGAGATACTAGGGCAAGGTATTCAGACTGCTCTGGGCTATGGCGCAGAAGAGGCGCAGCACAACTAAGATGCACGGGGCCAGGACAGGGTGATATTCAAAGGAGATGTGCTATAATAGTTAGAGCTGCATGTGCACAAATATGAATTAACTCATTGACATATTTGTGCCTGTGTAGTACAGTATGGTCCCACACTGTGCACCAGTAGGCTTACAGATCACACTGTAAGCTGTCATTCAGCGGGTGGCTGGGTGGTATGCTGGTGGGTGCAGCCGCCCGCTGATGACTGGGGCTAGGAGGCCAGAGTCCTCTGTGGGTGGGAGGGAGGGGTGGTACCACTGGACTACCAGGTATTGATATTCACTACTAATGCTCACAATTGGGCATACGGAAGGCAGGGAGGGGGACCGCTAGACCACCAGGATATTGTAGATATTTACAAATGCCCGTGATCATCCCACGGGAGGGTGGGGAATCACTAGACCACCAGGTGGATGTTCAACTGTGAATACCCAATCGGGCATACCAGTGGGAAACACTGGGCCATCAGGGAGGGTGTGGTGCTTGTGGACGGTGTCCCTGCTAGGTGGTGACCACCCCACGCCGTCGGGTGCTGTGTAACATACTGCAATACAGCAGCCTGCCTGTGGGTGGCCTGATTTTGAGACTTTTTTTCGGCTCAACTTTGAGCCCGCTTATCTGACCCAACTCAGGTTGTGCCAGCATATCCGCCGCCCATCCGGGCTGAATATTGGGATTGGCGCATATGTGAGCACGCCCTGCATTTGCACTGCATACATTGCTTTGCGCCTGGCACATCGGGACTTGTGCTGTGCAAGTCCCCCTTTCAATAATCGGCACTGAGTCGCATTACTGGGGTTGCACTAGGTAACTCGTTGCACCAGGTGCAACCCTTTGAATATCCTGCTCCATATATTTAGTTCTGTGATGATGGTTAAAGTGCACTCCTGAGAAGAGGGTAAGGCAAGGCAATTTATTTATAAAACATCCTATCTCCAGGGCATCATATAGTCACATTGAAAAACAAAACAAAACATAAACACAACTCTTAAAATACAATAGACAATATAAACAGACAATGGGTTTGACTTAATAAATATGAATTAAAAGGGATTGTGTATATATCTCCCAGTGAACCCTCATCCTGTTGTGTGTTCATGCATACATATTTCGATATGCAATAGGTTGCAGTGGGATAACCATATTTATTCTAATATATAAAGACAAGATTGATAATTCATGCTTAACAAAAGCAGAAGCATGTTATGATTGTCTTGTCATAACTTGTGGTGGATAAGTGAGGAATATATATGGTTATCCAACTGCAGTCAATTATGTGATTTATATTACATCTTTCTATGATACAAGTTTTGCATTTGACTTTACTGTCAATATTTGACTGGCTTTTTGAATGTACTGCTTTATGTTTTCATGCAGCTCATTGTCTTTGTGATGTCAGTTGCATTGGCAAAGCTGTTTTCCCAATGGTTAAAAATTCCATTAAAATGGAGAATAAATAGTTTTGAAGGTCAATTTTGATACCAAAAATGTTTATTCTCACAGTTGACTTGTCATCAACCAAAATAACTTGATTTATCTTGAAAACGGTACTGCTACTGGTGTGGTATATAAAATAATTGTGACATGGGCCTAAAAAAAAAAAAAACTGTATGGCTGATATTTTACAAGTGGTCTATGACCCCATAACATCATGAGTGATGTCACAGGATGCCTGGATAAACTATCGGGCATATGTTTGTTAGACCATGCCATATGTGATTTATGCAATGGCATGCATTTGGTGGTAAGACAGCTGGATGTGCTGCTGTCCCAAAGAAGTTACAGTTAAAGTTCAATAAATAGAACTTATCGAGTACAGTCAAGTCTCAGAATGAAATCTTTAGGCTTCTGTTGTGAAGAACCTACTGTGAGAATATTTGCATAGTCATCCATGTACATTGAGAATATCGTGGTACAGTATTCTCACTGTAGACGCCTGACATGCAAAACTAACCTTGATGTTTGTCACTTTTATTTACACTGTATGTATATACAGTATATATATATATATATATATATACAGTATATATTATATATGTGTGTGTGTATATGTCGTTACACATTTTTTTATTATTATTTTATTACGCATTTATCTCTGCACATGAGTAACAACTTCATAACTAACCTGTGGCTTCATCACTCATGAGTTATGGGTTATTGATTCCATATAGTTATATGTTTATAAAATAATCAAGATGGCTTCTACGCACACTGCCTTCTCACTTGGAAGAACCAGGTCATATGCCATGCCTGCACATAGGTATGGATGGCTCTGCATCCAAAATGTTTACTACCAGGGCATCTTATGAGTGCAGCAGTACACACCAGGTGCTGTGTTCATTGTAATTATGTTCGTCGTGGCTGAAAAAAGACTTGTCCCACTCCACGTACTCTTTAAAATGAAAATGAATGAACAGTAGATATAGGCACTCACCCGGGTGTGTGCTTCACCACTTGTGAATTATGTTTCTGCCCCTCAACTCGTGAAGCTAAACTGCATATCTTGAGTCAGGCTATTGTGTATCCCCTATTCTATGCAGCTGGAATGGGAATTAATAGTGTAACACAAATCCTGTTATCGAGGCCTGATGCCACACATACATAAGATGATATATCTTGTTGTCATTTTAGCCACTCAGGATTATTCATTTCAAAGCAATCCACATACTCTTATAACCACAAGAGGGTATCCCTGCAAATAGTTCTGAAATTCTGACTTTTAATATTCAGTTGGCTTAGTCTATTTCCATGCAGGAGTTCTATTTCGAGCTCCATTTTTAAAATGTTTAACATGATTTATAATATATTTATATGTTCAATTCCTGTGTCTCCTATGGTTATAGGAGTTTCTTCTCAAGTTCATCGTCTGCCAGAATGGTTCAGCTTCACTTCACAGTTCTCTTACCCAAAGAGCTTCAGAAGGCACTAACTATAACAAACATAGTAGTTGTACATATATGTAACTTGTTTCTTATATATACATATCATAATGGCATTCCTAACCAATGGAAGAACAGTTATGAAAATGTTTGATGACATCTCAAATAACCCACTGCTTTCAAAGCTGTGAGAAGCTGAACTCGGGCAGAAACTGTTGCATCTTGATTAAAGAGTTAATTTAAAACTATTACTTTTAAATTGTCTTTGTATGAACTGCATACATAATGAGTTGCACTGGAATAATAAACGTATCCCCTAGTAAGAATAAGACCTCATGACACACTTGTGGCATCACCACTAGTGCATTATGGGTCTTATCTTTACTTGTGGAGATAAATATAAAATGCATATAAATATTCAAGTAGAATATGAATACACACACATAGCTCTAGACCTGTAGGTTAGCTTAGAGTTGTGAGGTAGGGGATGGTGGCGTTAGGGATGTAAAACCCTAATGCCAAATTTCCTCCTTTTGTTGCTTTTGTAACCCTATTGCATGCATACATGTAGTCTTTTGCAGTGAGTTTTATTACTTTTGAGAATGTATGGTTGTAATTCATGTCACACAGGCCCTTTGGAAGCAGAGAACAGAGGTGGACATGAGACAAAATGTTCTTATATTTTGGCTCCTGTATGACTTTAATTATATTACTAAATGCACTCATTTTTTATTTTTTTGGGGGCTTGAGTTCTTGACTGCTTTTGTGTTTCATGGCTTGATGGCTTGAAAACATTTTATTTGTGTAGGACTGTGTTCACTTTTTACAAGAGTGTTTTACAGTTCCCAAGTAACTCAGGAACCAAAGAACAAATGTGTTTTTCTATTTTTGGTCATGTCCAGTAACAATTTTATCTCTCTGTTTATTTTTGTTGTAGCTACCAATTGCACAGAATGTCTGCTTGGCACATGCTGAGTTTGTATAAGTCCATCTCATGGTTTTTTAGTACAGTCACAACTTTTTCTACTTACAATACTAATTACTTTTCGTTTTGAAAGTCAGCTCAGACATCTCGTTAGACTTTCTTCTGATGAAACACAACAGTCAACCTGTAGAGTTAAGTATTTTTAATGTTTTTAGTTTTAAAGTTTTGTTTGTGTCCATACTGTGTTTTGCAACTATTTTTTTCAAATGGTCTGTACATACGTATGATTTTAAAAATTAAAACCTTATAAATTAAAATGAAAAATATTTCATTCTGAAACCAGGAAAAGGCCTATAATGAACGTTAAACTTTGTGTTTTTCTCACTTCTCGTGGGCAAAAAGTCTTAACTTTGTATTTTGATGTAATATATTATTATTTATTAATAGCATTTGAACTGTTAAACCAATTTTCAAGAAAACATGCCACAAAACTGTCTTCTGTGACTGAAACTGGGCACACTATATTTTGCAGTCCTAGGAGATGAGACCACTGAGTCGTAAGCTGTGAAAAAAAAAGTTTTGACACAAACACTAACTCCAAAACATGTGGCTGCTACTGTGCCTGTAATGTATATCTATCTAACTTTTTTGCACATTAAAATGCTGCCATCCCTGGATGGAATTACCTGAAATATGTAGGCATGTTCTTGATGTGAGGATTTTAGATCCTCACAATTTTGTAATGATTGGTTCAGTGGGTTAAAAGTTCTAGAAGGTTGAAATTACAAAACATATATGTTTTAAGACTTTTGCCCACTTATAGCTCATAAATTGCTGACTGTTGAAACATTAAACTTCAAGTTTCTCACAGTTTGACCTAATGAGATGCTTTTATAGGTGTTCAATTTTTAAATCATTAACACAACAGAATTCCACTTTGGGGCATGTGCAGAATGTTTTCTCAACATGCTGTTCATAAGGTGTATTTTTGTGACAACAGTAACTTCTGTTTTCATGACTGAAATCTGCTCACTTGAGCCATTTGAGCGAGTTTTAGTGCTCACAGAAATTCCCCACTGTCCATAGCTTGCTGGCTGTTGAGAGCACATCACCCTTGGAATTGCCCCCCAAAAACAATTCTCTCAGGCAGTTGGGATCCCATTCCCACCACCAGCAGCCACACCTGCCACAGTCCTTACAGCTGGGGCAGGTGCCCAAGCTCACCACCACAAACCTCTCCTGCTTGATTTTTAAAGAAAACCAGCAGCAGGTGCCCACCCCCACTGCAGATACTCCTCTCTTGTTTACCTGATCTTTGAAACAACCATGGTGAGTGCCCAACCCCACTACCCGTGTCCCTCCCATCTTTGCAGCAAGCGGTAGGTGCTCAAACTCGCTGCCAGTATGTCATCTCTCACCCATCCAATCTTTGAAGCAACTAGCAGCAGATGCCCAACCCTGCCACTGGTAAACTGCCTCCAGCTGGGAAAAAACACCCTTCATCACCCACAGCCTCCTCTTCCCACTAGTGTACACTGTGCGGTCCCTTGTTGTGAATCCTCTGTCAAGTAAGATATATGTATTTAGACACACTAAACCATACCACATTATATGTATTGATGACATGACTGTGGTGGACTAAAATGTAAATTTTAACAGGAGCCTGGTCATTAGTATTTATTGCCACAGTAACCCCATCCTAATGGAATACTTTATGGGAAAGTAGCTTTAACAAACATCTCGAAGGCTCTGTGTTATGCATAACTTGAGCTGTTAACCCTGCACAGAGAGGTCAGTATTCAGATAAAAGGGTCAGTAATGCCTTTAAATTATTGTGGCATAAATTAAATATTTATTGGTGAATATACAAGAACACAACACATCCAAATCTCTAGTATCAATGAGGATCTTCATTATTACAAAAAGGATGTTTAGTCTGAAGCATGGCATCTTCTGCTTTTCCCTTTACCCGGCTACTGGCAAAACATCGTTTTTTTTTGAAATAGTAAAGTTCCTCACCTGATTGGTAGGGATTTAAGTGTGCTTACGGTTTTTATTCCTGATTAATTACAACTGTAATATGGCACAACATAGTAAATTACACTAGACTGCACCCCAGTTTAGCTCTGCAACCCACAGGAAGTTGTCTATGGACACCATATTCGAAACTGACATGACCTGAGGCACTAAGAGCCACAGAAGGTGTATAAGAAGAGGCATACTAATTGGGTTCACAATGCTATCACATTTCTGGTATACCCCTTGTGAGAGCAGAACAAAACACTAGCCCTTGTGGGATCATAAACCACAGGAGTGACAACTAGTGCAAAGCATCCCTTCACGCTGAGCAAGCTGGGCAGTTAGCGAGGCACAAACCCATTGGCACTGCAACATAGCCTGCAGTATTGCTCATGTAATGCTAATGACCCAATTCAACATGCATGGCCCTAACAACTCCTCACCACACCATTGCCTAGCCATCTGCATGTCATCACCATGGAACATTGCGACTCACAGCTTCCAATATAAGGATTGGCACACAAACTGCTTTTAAATACTTAACATCCCAGTTTGTGCTCTGAGATGCTTTGAATATGCCACCCTAAGTAATTTAACAGTCTAAAAACTAGATAAAGGACAATAGGTGAGCTAATCATGCTCTACTTTTTGATAAATAAATTATTTAACAGGCTTCAGTGGAGTAACAGTATTTATCTCCACTGTGGAGGATAAGGATTTCATTACGCTCATGGCTTTGTCACTTGTTAAAGCTACATAAACACTATTTTTATGGCCTGCACTGTTCCTGACACTCTCCCATGGAATTACAACAGAAAGGAGAGGTTTTGAATAATATAAGTACCTTAAAATTGGGAGTTTAATACCTTTTGGTGAGTTTTTACATCGCCAAAACCAGGAAGCATTTAAGAGAACCGTGCCAATTGGAGCCTAAGGCTGCTGGGAATGTGCAGTGCGATGATGTAATCTTAGCAAGGCATCTCATCCTAGTAGTTAATCCCTATTGTGCCCTATATATTGTGTATAATAGTAGCACTATATGTGTACTGTGTCGCTTTTATTGTTATTTATCACGCACAGAACACTCTACTGTACGTTAAATAATGATAAAGATGACAAGTGCAAGTAAGTAATAATTTTATTTATATAGTGCCCAATCCTAGGGCTCTGAACACCTTACAAGGGTCCGAACAGGCAGGAATATACTGACAATAAAACACTGGATCTATAATTAAAAATAAATGAAATCCTTAATAAATAATAGTAATAAATAAATAACATTAAAACCAGCTACAAACAGAATATGCTTTTTAAAAATATATGTTTTCAGACCCCTGTTGAATGCCTCCACCAACAGAGCCTCCCTCAGAGATCTGGGGTGGGTTACAGAGGACTGGGCTGGCCACCTCAAATGCATGGACACCTGAGGTTTCAGCCTGGTCCTCAGAACTGCTAGGGAGGCCCCGTGGAGTAGCGGAGGAAGCACACCGAATGGCATGTGTAAATTCAGGTAGCGCAGGGCCTGCTGTATAGGGCCTTATAGGTGAGCAAGCCCATATTGAAGAGGATCCTCCACCAGACACGCAGCCAGTGCAGATCCCACAGGACTGGGTCACATGACAAGATCTAGATAAGCCCTACAGCAACCTGGCTGCTGCGTTCTGCACCAGCTGCAATTGGTGGAGGTTCCCTTCACCTGCCCCAAAGTACACAGCATTACAGTACTCCAGCCTGGATGTAACAAAAGGCATGCACCAATGAGGGCAGGTCCTTGGGCAGAGGTAGGGTTTACTCCTGGTGACATTCCTTATGGTAAAACCACTGTGGACAACAGATAGCACCTGAGCAACAAGTGTCAGCCTGTCATCAAGGATGATGCCCAGATTTTCACCCTAGTGGATGCCATCAATGGGTAGGTCCCAGGGCCAACTGTGTTGCCACCCCGGGAGGCACCCCCATCATGCCTGCAGCCAGGCTCAATCACTAAGGTATATTAGCTACTGTTACACACAATATTTAAGGCTCCATAGGGACTGATTACTGGGGATGAGTGTCTCGCTAAAATTACATCATTGTGCTGTACGCTCCTCAGTAGCCTTAGGGCTTCAATCAGCACGGTTCTCTAAAATGCTTCCTGGTTTTGGAGATGTGAAGAAACTCACGGAAAAGGTATTAAACTCCCACATTTTAAGGTACTTACTTATATTATTCAAAACATCTCCTTTCTGCTATACTTCAATGGGAAGATTTCAGGAACAGTGCAACCCATAAAAGTAGTGTTTAGGTGTCCTTTAACTATGGGCCTTATCCTCACATGGATATAATATGGTCCCCTACTGCAGTTCATTACATATTTACATATTATATCATATATAACTGCCTGCAGTGAGATGAATAGCATACACAATGGTCCAATTAGAATGTGCTGTTTATTCCAGGAGTGAGTTTGAGGACCCCTACCTCACAATGGTAAACCATGAGTGAGTTATAAGGTCCCTCCCTGTTACCAGTGAAATTAAATGCATATTCATAGTCTGGCCTCTGCGTGTTTGATTTATTCATTATAGACTGAGGGAGCGCCCTAACCAACTGGAGGAGCACTTTTCTTCTTCTGTGTGAGACACTATTTTGTAAAGAGTGTCTCAAGTGCTGGTGCCCTGAAAGTGGCAAATTTGGGGACTTTTTTCCTCAGTTTTAGTGTATTGGTCTTGATACTTACAGCACATTTCTAAACAGCACCGAATCCAGCAGTTCAAATCAAAGAGAAACTGTTGATCGTCACATAAAAAAGGAGATTGGCAATGTCATGACACAAAATATGCAACTTGTCTTAAGGTGAGAAGGAGCGGGACCATTACTCATGAACTGCATAGTCAAGAGTCAGTTATGAAAGTCCTGCCCCTCACATTGAAGATAAACTGTGCATTTTGAGTCAGATCATTGCATATTTAATTTATACAATACCACTTTGCTAGTTTTCACTTTTACATGAGCTGTTTGTGTGAAGATTTAACGGTTTTGCTTTGATTCAGATTGCTGACACAGGGTTGTTGTGATGTTCGGAGCTTTGTGAAAGCTGGCCTCTGATTGGTTCAATATTCTGTTGTGATGTGCCCAGCTTTCAAGATTGTGATTGTGAGATACACAACCTGCCAATTAATGATATCTTTGTTTGTTGGGTACCAGGATACACATTTATCTTGCACAATTTATTTTTACTCATGTATGAAACAGATTTAAACATAAATTTTTTTTTTTTATTTTAATCTTTGGTAACTGGGTAAGGCCCACTAGGCACAAGTGCCTGTTTTCAGGGGAGACCTGGGAGCACTGGGCGGTTAAGTGACTTGCTCAGAGTCACACAGTATGCAAGTGGAGGTTGTGAGAAACAGACCAAGGTCTGGTCTGCTGGATGTGCCGAGCTCGTCACACCTCATTCTCTAACCCTAGGCTATACTGCCAGTCCAATTAGTTAAATGATGTTGTGATCAACTTTAATTAACTGATGGGTGGCAGAAGAAAGCAGGGTGACAAAAACCCCCCCCTACACACACCAGTTGAAGTAATTAATAGGAAGAACGCTAAGGGAAGGAAATTCCAAGGGTACCAAACCACTAGAAAGACAAAAAGGTAGAAATGAAGAGGACTGGGAATGAAGGCAGAGGGAGAAGGAGAGTAGGCAAAAGGGAGAAAGAGGGTTGAGAGAAAGGGTGGCACGAGAATTCAGAAGGCCATGCCTGCAAATGCTAGAAGTCTGGGAAATGAGATTCCAGACCTCGCTGTAATGATGGCAGAGGCTGACCTGACATTGTCACCTTTACCGAGTCATGGTAGGTGAGAACCATGTCTGGGATATAGGCATACTAGGCTATACCTGTTCAGGAAGGACACGGGTAAGAAAGGGGAGGAGTGGTTTCACATAAGGAATAGTATTAAAGCAACAGAGATACAGGAAATATAGGGGGGTGGAGGTACTTTGAGTCCCCTAGAAATGGAGAATGGAGCAGCTGTTCATACTCAGGTGATTTACAGACCTCCAGCACGGTGGGAGATGGATAAGGTTCTGGTGGAAGACATCCAAAAGATGGCAAATAGGGGTGCTGCTGGTGGGGACTTTAATCTGCTGGTTATACATTGGAGCATCTCAGTTGCAACTTCAGATAGGTGGACCTCCTGCAGGGGCATTCCTCTGGCAATTAGTAAGAGAGCCCACTCGTGAGGGAGCAATATTGACCTTGCACTCATCAGTGGGGACAGTGTTGCAGATGTCATGGTGGCCACCTGGGGACCAGTGATTACCATATGGTGTGGTTCAATATAAGAACTTTAGAAGAATTGAACTGCACAAAGGTGAGGGTCCTGGACTTCAGGAGGGCTGACTTTACAAAGATGAGAGAATGACTCAGGGATGTTCTGACAGAGGGGAGGCTCTAGGTGGAGTGGAGGAACAGTGGGCAAAACTTAAAGGGCCATAATGAGGGCAGCAAACAAATGCATCAGGCAAGTTAGCAAAAGCAAGAGGAAAAAGAGACCACTATGGTTCTCAAAGGAGGTGGCTGGAAAGGTAAGGGCAAGAAAGTTAGCATTCAGGAGGTATAAGGAGACACAGGGGAGGAGCATAGGGAGGTGAATCAGGAGAAGCAGCGGGAGGCAATGTGAGGAAGTATTATTTCACAGAGAGGTAGTGGATGCATGGAACAGCCTTCTTGAGGAGGTTGTGGGGTCTAAAACTGTGGGAGAATTCAAGAATGCATGGGACAGACATAAGGCAATTCTTGTGGGGGTAGGAAGAAATAGGCTGTTGGTTAACTAGGATCTGCGGCCTATCCTGTAGGTAGGGAAATGGGCAGACTAGATGGGCCTAGCGGTCCTTATCTGCCGCCAAAGTCTATGTTTCTATGTTTCTAGGCAGGAAAGCAGTCAGAGTGCAAAGGCACAAATGGAGGAGAAAATAGCCCAGACAGTAAAGGAAGGGGACATGACATTTTTATGTATGTTAGCTAAAGGAGAAAGACCAGAGGAGGGAATGTAAGGTTGGGGGAGTGTTTGGAAGGGGACCAGGAAAAGCAGGTGTCCTGAACAAATACTTTGTTCAGTGTTCACAGAGGAAGGGAAGGCGAGGGACCACAGATAAGGGACAGGAGCATTGAAGGAAGGAAGCTGGACACTAGTCCATTTACAGAGGAGAGTCCTGAAGGCACTCACAAATCTGAAAGTGGACAAGGCAGTGGAGCCAGACAGGATACACCCAAGGATATTGAAGGAGCTCAGGGAGATGCTGGCTGTACCACTGACAGTCCTCTTCAACCACTCACTGGAGACAGGAGTGGTTCTGGAGGGTTCGAGGAGGTGGTTGTAGTCCCACTTCACAGAAGTGGTTGCAGGGAGGAGGCTGGAAATTACAAGCCAGTCAGCCTGACTTTGGTGGTGGAGAAATTCATGGAACCACTACTAAAGGAACAATTGTGGAATATCTTCAATCCAGAAACTTACAGGATCCAAAGCTTGGATTCACCACAGAGAGGTCATGTCAGACAAATCTAGTAGATTTCTTTGACTGTGTGACTAGGGAAGTAGATCAGGGTGGAGCCGTGGATGTGGCATACATAGATTTCAGCAAGGCCTTTGACACTATTCCACATAGGAGACTCATAAACAAGCTGGGCAGCCTGGGAGGGGTCCAAAGGTGGTAAACGGGTAAGAAATTGCTGCAAAAATAGGAGACTGGAGGGTGGTAGTAAATGGAATTCACCCAAGGAAGAGAAAGTGACCAACAGATTGCCAAAGGATCAGTACTGGGACCGGTCCTCTTTAATGTCTTTTATTAGCGACATTGCAAAGAGTCTGAAAGGAATGTATGCTTTTTGCAGATGACAAAAGATCTGTAATAAGGTTGAAACTCTGGGGTGGAGTGGAAAAATGAGTAGAGATCTGAGAAAGCTTGAAGATTGGTCAAAAGTGTGGAACTGAGATTCAATGCGAAGATGTGCAAAATCATGCACCTGGGGCACTGAAACCCAGGGCACAGAGTACAAGATGAGGGGTGGGTGGTACTGAGGACCACCAAGCAGGAAAAAACCTGGGGTAGTCATATCTGATGACTTAAAAGTAGCTAAACAGTGTGACAAGGCAGTGGGGAGAGTTAGAGGGATGCTAGGGTGCATAGGTAGGGGTGTCACCAGCAGAAAAAGGAGGTGGTGAGGTGATACCACTGTATAAGTCAGTAGTGAGGCCTCACTTAGAGTACTGTGTCCAGTTCTGGAGACCACATCTCTGGAAGGACATAGAGTAGAGGGTCCAGAGGAGGCAACTAAAATGGTGAAAGGCCTGCATCAAAAGCCCTATGTGGAGAGGCTAGTGAACTCAGTATGTACAGCCTGGAAGAAAGGAGGGAGAAGGGGATATGATTAGAGACTTCAAGTACCTCACAGGTGTAAATAGGATACAAGGAGAAGTATTTTCAGAATAAAAGATGCTCAAGAACAATGGGTCATGCTATGAATCTGAGAGGGTAAATTCAGGAGAAACATGAGGAAGTACTTCTTCACAAAAGAGTAGTGGATGCATGGAACAGCCTCCCAGCAGAGGTAATCAGGACAACAACTGCAACAGGATTCAAGAAAGCATGGGATAGGCATAAGGGAACCTTATTTTTCAGGAAAGGAAGGGAAAAGTTGGAGACCAAGTTGGGCTGCACTATTACAGTAGGTTTGAAAATGGGCAGACTGGATGGGCCAAGCAGTCCTTATCTGCCATCAAGTTATACGTTTCTATGTATAAAGCAATTACACAGTGCCTGACTCTGAATATGCAGTTTATTATTACTTGTGGAGGAAGAGAATATCATAACTGACTTGTGGCTCAACCACTCCAGGAGTTATTGTTTTGCAACCCCCCCATACTTGAAGATAATAAATAACATATTTTGGTGAGGCCATCACACATAGCCCCTGTTTATATGTAGAATAATATATAGGAGGTGGTGTATAATGAGGAATTTTACACACCCAAAGTGCGCTATGACATCAAAACCACAAAAGTATAGCTAGGGTGGTTTGCAAGGTCATCTCAGATGGAGGGTGAATACAAAACAAGTTGACACTGTCCCATATTTTATTTTACATAATGTTATTTTTTGATGTTTTAAATAATGAAACATAAGTGTTAAAAGTCACCTTTACACACCACAATAAGTTTGGTATGTACAGTGGGTGGGCAGTTTTATCGGGCAGCACGTGGTAATGTTAAATATGTTATGGAAGGGGGCAGGGAGAGATCAGGAGGAAGAAAAGAAAATGGCAGACACTTTTTCAACATTCCATAAATTTCACTATACATGAGTATCACATCTCACCTATGTATAACATGATTTGTGATGTCATACCTGAGTATAGTGACAATCTACAGCTTCTGAAAACTGGTTAGAAACTAGTGTTGCGTGGATATTATCCAACAAAACTGGATACTGTAGGACGCTACCAATTTTCTCAGATACCAGTTGACATCGGATACCATTGGTGTTTGACTGCTGGGATCCTATTACCTAGGATCCAATTGCATCCTAACCTCCAATGTGACTATCTGGGATCTGCAACAATCATCTGATCTCAGATTCCACTATCCAATCTCAGATCCCACTATCCAACCTTGTATGCAAAATTCAAATGGGGTCAAATAGGGTTTCTGTTCCAGACGTCAGATATATGGACTGAATGTCAAATCCTATTTAGATAGCTGAATGCACTATCTGAACATCACTGTTAGAAACACATCTAACCAGTTATTATAGATATTTACAAATGGCATGAAAAATCTGAAAATTACAGTGGCTGAGAGAGTCATCTGACTATGCATTAAATTCCTAGCCCTGCATGATAAAAGTGTGGATCTCATTACCAGGGCAAAAAAAAGCCTTATTACCTATAAGATCAGGGACTATTTCACAATTTCATTTAAAATGTATTTAAACAAATTATTTATGCAAATAAAATATATTGAAAATGTTTCACTTTTATATAATAAAAAGGGATGTGAGCCATTTTATAAGTGCCATAAGCCACCCAGGGTGTGTATTAAAGATTTGAATGTTCTTCCCAGGAGTAAGAGCACTTGACCTTCAGCCTTGTGCCTCACTGCTCTGGGGCATGCCTTAAAATCCTTTTAATGCACACTATGTCATACTTTACTGCTTACTTATACCCCACCAGTGGTAGTACATTTGGTAAGATAAATAGGGGCTATGCAATGGGCTAACTCAAAATATGCAATTTATCTTCAAGTGGGGGCAGGACCATAACTCATGAGTGGCAGAGCCATGAGTGACTTATGAAAGTCCTGCCCACTCTCAAATGATGATAAATTGCCTATTGAGAGTCAGGCTATTGCATATTTGATATAACAGTAGTTTACGAGTTATAGCTCAAATCTGCAATTTGTCTGAAGAGTCTGCTGTTTTCTTTGATTATACTAGCTGGCTTCGCTGCTGCACTAGTTGTCATCAGCATTGTGGAAGCTGCTCTCTGATCGTTCAGTATTCCACTGTGATGACAGTAACCTTAAAATATCTACTGTGACAACAGCAACAATATTTTGATATGTTGCTGTTATTATTTATCAATACAATTTTATTGACTTAACACAGAATACATTCAATAAAATATTAAACATTTAATAACGTTATACTATATACACGGAACATTAACCTGTTACTAAATAAACATATTAATTCATTCAAAAATGACTTAGAACATATCTAAGTAACCAAGGATATAACTCCACTAATCTTTATAACTCCATTTCCATGAGATCTGCATGAGAACAGTAATAAGAAGGAAGAAAGAAGAGGAAACAGACAAAGAGAACCCCAAGAAAGGGAGCGGAACCAGAGATTAAGAAAGATGATGGATGTCACTAGCTAAGATATCTTTCTTATCTTGTTCTTTTACCCCACTGCTGTTGTATATATAGAGGATATACAATGGCCTGTGTTCAAATATAGCCATTTATTTCCATGAATGAGGGTGGTACCATAACTCACCAGTGGCAAAGCCACAAGTGAGTTATGAAAGTCCTACCACCTTACGAATGGAAATTAATGGCATATTTGAAAAGTTGACTGTATGTTCTGTGTATACAATGTTTGTGTTCTGTGACAACTAAGGGCAGATTCGTTGTAAGACTGGCAGAATGGGCTGTTAATCAAGTTGAGTGTAATGGAGTCAAGTAAAAATTAACAGTGTTATTTACCCATTGGGTGAATAACAGCGTTTATCTTTCACATGGGTCAGAGTCCTGGGAAAATAATGCATTAAGTAGTGGAATCTACATACACTGTATACATCCTTTTATCTTGGTTGATGACACGTCTACTATGAAAATATCACATTTATTTCCACAGTAGACCTTCCATATCTGTTTATTTTTGCAGTAGCCACAGTGTTCTGTTTTTAGTCTTTATTGAAATGCTATGTGTGGATCAAAGTAGTGTCTTTATGTTACATGAAAATAACAAGCTAGTAAGCTAGTCTAATGAATTATCTTGTAGTGTGGAGGATTTCCATTTGGTAATGGAGTCATCTTTAGGGTTTTCTTGTTACTTTCCGTAATTTTTGTTTTCCGTGTTATGTTTCAGTAAAAAAATTAATATGAAACAATTATGTAACAACTTAGCCAATTGAAAGCTGCTTTAACAATGCTGATGACATCACAAAACCCCTGTGTACAAAGCTAGTGAACTTAGAAACAATGATATGAGTGGTATATATAATGTGCTACAAAGTAGCAGCCTTATTTATCTCCACTAGTGAGGATAAAACCTTTAAAGACACTCATGGCTTTGCCACTCATGTTATAGGACTTATCCTCAGATCTGGGAATGAATATGGTTATTTCTACACTGTTTTTTTAAATCTATACTTTTCCCCTTGAACTCCTTAGTCTCCATACCTGTCTGCCTCAGATCCCCAAGATACACCTTGACCCCTTCACATCTCAGGCATCAAACTTACCAGCCTCCATTGTGCCCTGGATAGCTCCCCAGGCGGGGTAGGTGTGGAGGCATATACCACCTAGGAGCATCCTTGCATCAGGTGGTAAGTGGGTGGATGTACGTGATCAAGTTGCAGTGTGATCCATTGTCTAGCGTGCTGTGGCAATTCTTCCTGTTTTCTACCCTGCCTTAAGGGCCAGAGATGATGCCATGTGCATGCCCACATACCAGGTGGGTGGATTGGTGGTGTTGGCCTGCTTCCTTCTCACCCACTGGTGAGCCTCACCTGCAACACCAGCTTTGGTCACCCAGGTGGTGCCGTGTAATGGTGGCATCACACAGTTTCCTTCCCGGAGATGTCAAAAAAATGTTTGCTGCTGTACTAGTCCGTGTACAACAAGATGCACAAATTAGGTGATTTGATACCTTTTCTTGGACCAACAGGATTTACAGAAAAACCTTAAACTTTGAACTCTCAGGTTCTTCTTCAAGTAATGGCCAAACTCTATTCGAGTTTGAAAGCTTAAGGTTTTCCTGTAATTCTGTTGGTCCAATAAAAGGTAGCAAATCACCTAATTTGTGCATGTTCCTTGAAGAGAGAGAGCGTGTCCTCTGGGATGCTTAAACCAGCTCCACCAACAGAAACAGTTAATGCTTCACTTCAGTTCCTTTCTTCAAATCATGTAAACAGCTCATGTATTGGACTTCACTGTGATCAACAAAATCTGTAAAAGATTTTGACTTAGCCATTCATGAGGTAGGATCTTTTCCATGTGGAGATAAATCTATTTGTGTGTCAAGTCTTATAGATGGTCAGATTGTTCTGGCTGTCTCTCCTGCTATCTAGGACAGGATGAGACATTCTGCGAGAAGTCTTAGAACATGCCTCTTCCCAGGCTTCCACAGTTTTTTCACCCTGTCTTAGCTGGTAGACACATCCCTGCCTTGCAGGGCTACTTCTTTCTTAGCAAGTGAATTTGGCGTCAATTTTCTGTACATTTTCTTTATCTTGGGTACTTTCTGGACATCTCTTGGGCTGCAGTAGCATTCAAGAGTTTCTGCAGCATTTTAACATTTTATCAGAATGCTCTGATTGCAGATGGGAGCACAGGACTGCATCGCTGTGTAGGGCTGTTATAGCCCAGACATTCTCTGGTGCCTTGAAGAGCTAAATTGTTCCCTGCATCATTAAGACAAGGTAGGATCTGGGGTTTTGGAAGTCAGGGAGTGTGGTGAGGAACTTGTCTTATGTGTTGCACGGTTTGCACACATTTAGGGTTCCAAGCCCATTGCATGCACAGTGGGTGCCACCTGTGAGGTCTATTCTACACTCAACCATGCAGCTGCCATCTTGGTACAGTCTACACATGTGTACTGGAGCACAGTGACCATCTTTTTTGTTTGTTTTTGTTACCTTCATTTATCACTCTACTTGCCCGTAACTCTCTTGAGTGTCTCTCTCTCTCTCTCTCTCCACCACCACCCCTTCTACCATCCCGTCTGAAGCTCTCCCTCTGGGAAATCAAGGGCAGACCTCCTCTTCCTACCTGATCCATTGACCCGGAAACACAACCATTGATGGACCAAGGCAGGATGGAGGGATTGGTAGAGCCAGAGGATTGAGTCCGACATTGGGCGGTGGAAGGTGGGCACCATCGCCTATCCAGGAAGCAGGTTTTTTCTTGTTTTTGTCCCTGGAGTGTGGGCATGCAATGGTGTCTGTGCACCTTGTGTACTGATGCCCACCGCCACTCCACCCCTACTGCAGCGTCATTAACTTCAGTGCCCTGATTTCCACTGGGGGCCACTGGTGAGTAGCTAATGCCCATTACCCACCCAGGGAGAGGAGAGGAGGAGAGCCATCCTCCAGATGCTTAATCCTTCCCTCCCTGCCAACCCTCAGTGACCCAAGTCCGTTCCTGAACCTGGGTTGCCGACATGGCATGAGGTGTGGTGTCCAGTGCCTCAACTCCTAGCGCCACTGGGCTGGAGCCACGCAGTGGCCATCTTGGAAGGTCTTTTGAGCACAGAATCACTCCTACACTGCTTAAAGGCACAGCTTTGGTGATTTAGCAGCACCCCCACATCATAAAATACAGTGTTTGGACAAATGCAGAACATACTTTAAATTTTACAGCTCTGTCATTACATCCTCAACTGCAGCATCAAAAGAAGCAAGACCCAAGTCCCCAGAGTAAAAAAGAACCAGACAAGGCTCAGGTCTACCATGGTTGGCTCCAGTTGTCCATCCTGAGACAAGGTTTCCTGTTTCTCAAAGTGCAACTCATTTTGTTAACACAGTATCGCTGTCTTATTGGGGCAGGTTAGTACCTGTACAGTTAGGGTTACAAATGCTGTTCTTCATGAAACCCCTATTTTGTACCGTAATAACGCTGCCATCTTTAGACAGAATAACCTAAAATTTGGCATGCGCATTTAGTCCCACAGTCTCCACATCCTGAAAAGTTGGTAAAAATCAGAATAGCGGTTTAAAATTTCTAGAAGTTTGAAAACATAAAAAATATATATTTTAAAGACTTTTTGCTCACCTACAGCACAAAATGACAGTGAGTTAAAACCTAAAATTTTCAGGTTAGTTTGGACCAAAGATAATTTTTGCTATGTGGCTACGTGACAACTTTGTAGATATTTAATTATAAGAGAAATTGTTTTGAGTTTTGCGCATGTGCAGCTAATTTTTCACAAATATTTCATAGAGTGATTTTCACAAGGGTAGTTTCTGTTTTCATTAGTAGAAATCTGGTTTTGTGAGACAGGCTTGCATTTTCATGAGTTTAGTGGTCATAAAAGTGGGCTGTACAAGGAAAACTTTGCACATCAAAACAAAGTGCTTGGAGCTGTATTAGAAACTTGTGTAGTGGTCATAGTGGGGTGTAAGACTAAGTCTTTAAGTGGTGTCTTTTGAAGAAAATAGTTGTAAAATCACTAATGAAATTAGACTGTTGCAGTCACAAAATAATGTGCTTTTGAAACTCCAGAATCTGTTTTATGACTCACTATCCCCTTTCCTGGGTTTTCATGCAACATGTATGTAAACAAAGGACTGCAGCACATTTTGCATGCAGAAGTGCCCTTTGCGGCAAAAACTGAAGTTTTCACACAAGCTACGTGAAAACCAAAGATCTTCATAAAGCTTATGTGAAAAGAGCTCCCTATGTGGCACAGACTGTGACTGTTGGAGACCTAACCTCAGTGGCTCGCTACCCCCTTTGGGTTCCTGATAGTGGTTGCCCAATGCCAGTCTTGGGCAATCAGTACAGAGTCCTATCCAGCACCCCCATGCCACCCTCTTTTCACTTTACAAGTAAACACTACCCATCCCCCAGCTTATTTAGCACCTGCCCCCTCCCCTCCTGCACTTACCTCTAGACCCATTATCCAGAGTGGGATGACTGCCACAACCCTTCTTTCACCTCGGCTGGCCACTATCAAGTAAAGAAAACTGTAAATAAACTACGCCTTGAAATGCACAAATCACACATGAATCGGTACTTGTTTTTAAAGCATTTTTTTGTACTGAGTTGGCAGTTTTGGGCCCAGATTTTCAGAATTTCCAAGTCACCACCCACCTCATAATCACATAAGTTGAATCCCAAAAGCACATTTTAGATCAGATTTTCAAGGTACCAGTTATGTGTTCATGGGTGTGGGAGGTGGCTACTTGGTATCCTGAAAATCTGTGCCCAAATGGCAGTTAGCAGCAAAGAGAAAAAAGCACTGGGAATATAAACCTAAGTGCCAATACATATGTGGTAAGCTCATTTTGGGACTTAGTTTT
Source organism: Neoceratodus forsteri (assembly GCA_016271365.2). NCBI lineage: Eukaryota > Metazoa > Chordata > Ceratodontiformes > Ceratodontidae > Neoceratodus > Neoceratodus forsteri. The sequence continues at coordinate 525,266,793 of CM028138.1, read as the reverse complement.
TCCATGGTTGACATCTTCACTTAACAGTGGCCAGCTGAGGAGGAAGTGGTGGGTTTGCATCCCAAACTGTATAATCATTTCAAAAGGTGGGTGCTGCGGGGGATGGGTGCTATGGGGCTGGGGAGATGATGTAGTATTTATTTGCATGCATGGGGAGGGTGACATGGATGTTAGTAGTTTTGGGGTTGTGTACTGGTTGCCCACACTGTCATCGGACATCTGATGTTGGGATCCCCAAACTTGCAGGAGCTGATTTGGGCCACTTGCAAAGTCTGCTACAGGTCTGGTCCAATATGTGTATTATGATGCATGTACTTCTCAGGCCACTCAAGTAAGTATGCTACAAGTTCGGCACAATATGTGTCACGATGCAGCTGCTTTGGGCCACTTATGAAGTCCACTACATATCTGCCACAACGTGTGTGATGATGTAACTACATCTGCTTTGCACATGGCCCAAGTAATGTTTTATGGTATCTTTTCAAAGAGACAGAAATTGCAAAAAAATCATTAATGCACAAGTTAAGGTTTATTATCAAAGTAACAAAAGTAAGGAAATGAACCCTAACTCTGCCCACCCCATGCACCAACCCTGGGAACCCACCAAATCAAAACTCAAAGCACAATCCAGATTTCAAGCATTTTTTATAGGTATTTTTCTCCCTCGGGTGATGCGGCAGATACTTCCACCCTGCTCTGCCACCAAGTAACACCATAAACAAGTAGCATAGTTCAAGGAATACAGTCACACCTCATGGCAAACAGTGCACTTGTTGCTTCTGTGCCACTTGTGAAGTCACAAATTCTGCTACAGGTCTCACATAACTTGGGGACCATGCCACTGCTTTGGAGTGGCACACAGGGCCCCTTTCAAAGCCTGCTATATGTCTGTCACACTCTGAGTGACTTTGTGGCCGCTTCGTGAATGGCACACAGGGGTACTCATGAAGTTCACTGCAAATCTGGTGCTGTTGGCCATGCTAGAGCTGTTATGAGCTCTGAGCAGATGTTTGTCAGCCCCACTGTTCTCCGGGGCTAAATACAATTCTCTGGGACTGTGCTTAGCCCAGAAGGAAAGCGCACCAGGAAACAAAAGATCAGAGGTTAGAACGACACTGCAGGCTATTGAATCTCCTACTGCTAAAGCCCTGCTCTGATGTCAGCTGCAGGGGTTCTGGGATTTGTAGTTACAGAAAATGTCAGCTTGCAAGTCAGCAAAATGAGCCTGATACAGTCTAGTATAGTGCAGTAAATAGAAAGCAAAATAAAGATGTTTTTGTACACAAAGTGCAAATTGGTACCAGCTCCACACTTGGGTGTGGGACTCTTAGTGGTGACTGTTCCCCTTAAGTGATAAGGCTAAGGATATTCATTATTGTTTTTAACAGGGTGCTTGATGCATATCCCACGAGAACACCATGCAGTGCATTGTAGTGATTATTAAATCTTACAAATTTAAAAAATAAAATATTAAAATATTGTATGGCCACCCTAAAACACTACTTGCTAAACTTGAGCATGTCCAAACTACTGTTGCCCATTAGGGAGGCAGTATAGCGCAGTGGTTTAAGGCTCTGAGCTGCAAATCTGGTGACATCCAGCAGCCCAGACCTGGGTTTGAATCCCACTGCTTCTACTTGCATACTGTGTGACCTTGTGCAAGTCACTTAACTTCCTGTGCTCCCAGGTCACTCCTGTAAAAAATCTTTCAGCTTAGTGTGCTGCAACTGGGAGGGGAGGGGGATTCCTTGCTCATTCTAGGACCTACTTGTTGGACTACCCATTCAGTATAGAATACACATCAGAGTTGCTTTTACAAAATCATCAACATTCAAGCAATAATGCCTAAACAACTGTGAATTTCCTGGGATTAATGTCTGACTAACAGGTATTTATTTTTATTTATTTTTGTTGACGGGTAAGTGCACTAGATAAATCCTGCCTATTTTCAGGCACAACCCGGGAGAGGATACAGATGAATGCCAACTGACCTTGAACCAGATTTAGCTGCTGGTGGTAGTTTTAAAGAATGAGGAAATTTGGCCAGGACACTGGGAAATTCCCTACTCTTTTGATAGGTGCCATGGGATCTTTAACATCCACCTGAACTACCACCAATCCAAGTAGATGGGACCTCGGTTTAACAACTCATCTAAAGACAGCACCCCTCTCATGCTGCTCTACAGTGTCAGTACTGTGATATTAACCCAAGTGCCAGATGTAGGAACTGAACCCACAGCCCACTGATCTCCCAGCTTCAGAGGCAAGTGTGCTACCTACTGAGCCACTGATACTGTGCACAAGTGAGGGTCATTAACACCAGCAAGGTGTGAAATGCCCAGTTGCAAGGGCGTTAGTACGATTATACGCCTAATTGGTTTAGTAAGGGGAGTCATTTTTTTTTTTTTTACAGGAAGAACGCTGTAAGTGCATGTGCAGCTATGAGCTGTACCTGCCATTTCTAAGGGTTTACTCCTGGTACAGCCTATCAAAGTGTGTGTTGACCTCTGACCTTGTGAATAATTAGACTTATAATTAGCCAGACAGTGCTGAGGATTTACCTGCACATGAGAATGTCTCATTACAATAAGAGGGTCGCAAGTGCAACATTTGAAAAGTTTCATATTCCACTTGTGAAACAGGGGTGTCCATTTATTTTTATTTGAAAACATGTATTTTGCACTTTAATCATTAAAAGTAGTCCAACATAGTCTGATAATTTGTAATATATTAATAGGGTGTCGGGCCTGTCTCTTACTTAGTAAGAGTGTTACCTCTGCACACTGAGGGGCTAGAAATGCTCTCCTTTGGTTTGCAATGTGTTCACCCCATGTAGTCATGAGATGAGGAGATGCTCTTACAGCCATAAGAGACAGTCCAAATTCCTGTTAACATATATTAAAATCATCCATGAGAGTACTGCAAACTGTCTTTCTAACTCATTTGTTTGTTTGCTCGAAATGACTTTTAACCCTCTGACTCTCATCTCAAAGGGACGGAAATGTGTGCTGATAGGCAATTGTTTATAATGCTTCATTTAACAGAGATGAAATTCATACCTTCAGGCTGCTTGCACTAATGTCACTTTTTACCCCTTCATTTCTGTACCATTTGTTTTGTTTTGTATCCTGATTCTCAGGTACTTGTGTGTTTTTACCTTGTTTGTGCCATCATTCTGGCCTGGTCGCTCCTGAAATGGTCTCTGGGATCAGAGTATCCGCCCAGCTAAGGAATAAATAATAAATAAATAAGTTGATCCATAGGCAACTGTAGCTGAATCAACATTAATGCGAGAAAACGTGTTTTGATTGTTTTACTTTCATGGATAAAACTGCATAGTTTTTTCTATGGAACCAGATATTTCAAGTTTTTATTATGTCGTGGTTTGTGAATAAAGTAATCAGCATGAACTGTTGACTCATCTCAGATGGAGTTTTGAGTTCTGTACACAAACCGTGACATACTCAAAACTGACTGTTTCCGTGAATGTAACAGCGCACAATGTTGCCAATAAAAGCAAAACAATACAAAATATTGGTGCAGGAGTGGGCAGAGCTGGACCGAACTGCAGAACTCTAACTGGATGCCCGTGCTGGTCTGCAGGCGGGTTCATTCCTGTGCATGGCATGGCAGGATATGGCAGTCCTCCCCACCGGAACCAACATCACTGTGATAAATGCACTGACTGGTGCTGGTGACCTCATCCCACTCCTAGAACTGGGGCTGGTGGAGGATGGGCAGTCAGGCCCAGAGCCACCATTTACAGCCTGGCAGATGGGGATGAATTAATGCAGCCCCAAGGCTGCATAACCCCTCCCGCTGGATATGCAGACTGTATCCTTTGTTATGGATCCAGTGCAAGACCCCATCCTACCTGACCAGATAGCCATGCACACAGGCCAGGATTGGGTGTGAGGGGGCACACTTCTCTCACTGTGGATGCTGCATAATACCCTGGTGGTGTGCATCCTGCACATATGGGGCAGTCCACAGCCTATCCTGGCCCTCCACAAGTGTGGGATTGGGCCCTATCTCAGTTTCCTGTTTGGATTTTTTCTCATCTGTTTGGTACCTACCTAACCTTCATTTAACTTATTGTGCTTTGATCCCTATGCATTAGGGGGTGTTGTATCTAAGCACCATGAATCCACAGCACATAGGCATCTCTTAGTAGCTGAGCTGGGCATTGGGTGGCCCCACTGATACCCAGAGGCATGCATGGAAGGGACACACACTCTTTCATGCTGGCTCCCCCAGCCGCCCATGGAACATGTCTGGGGCAGGCCTGCAATCCATTCATGATGGTGCAGAGTGCTGGACAAGGGGGGCACAGGATACAGCAGCAGGAACCCTGCCATATGCCCTGTGTAATCCCCCATGGAAAACATCTACAGGCCAGAATGGGACGATAAATGCATATGTCATAACACCCCAGCCACCCAGTCAGCAAGGGAGGGCTGGGGCAGCTAGGGGGTAGTCGCCTGTTCCATTTTGGAAATGGAACTCCCACCATCCTCAATCCCCTGCTCTGATTTGATACCCACCTGTGTCTCTGATCTGCCCTATGCACCAGCATGCCAGGGGAGCAGGACCATGGACAGGCACCCTGCAGAGACATGCAGTAGTGAATCTTGAGCACTTTTCCATGGGTGCAGAGCTGTGCAGGCAAGGTACACACTCCCACACATACAGGGTGCTGCATTGGCATAGCCTCCATTGTAAGCTGTTTTGAGATACTTTTGTAGGCAAGATGCTATTTAAAATCCCGTTTATTGTATTGTTTAACATGGCTTCCTGATTTCTAATTTAAAACTGAGTAATGAGGTTCAGAAAGTTAAATATTTCTGACCTGTGCTGTTGTATAAGAATATCACATGGTCAGCTGATAATTTTGACTGGGAGCAAAAGAGAAGGGGGGGAGAGCTAATTTGTTCCCTGTGGAGCATCTGTCGAATCTGCTTTTCTCCTTCTTCCCTCCAGGAGCTGATAGAATGTCAGGTCTCCCTGTGAGTTATGTCTTGTGCTGCTCACATCCTGAAATTTTACAGAAATTAAGAAAGTAATATGAATATGTTCATTTTTATATTCAGTGTTGTTTGTTCTTACTATTTCAACTACTTGTAATTGTCAAATTTTATCTGTTTTCTTGACCAGGCATGGCTTACTCTGTCTCTCACCATTTTAGCCAAACAAGATTTATTTATTTTATTTTAAAATGGTTTGGCTGTATAAAGTAAAGATGAAAATAGGTCTTCCCACAAAATTATAAAAAGACAGAGCAAGCCCTGTCTTGCATTTCTTGACAGTGAAGCTCCGCCTCATTTTGATCGCTTTGAAAATAAATATTAGGTAAGTAACAAAAAAGTAAAAGCAAAATTTTCATTCACAGCAAAAGTAGTATCTTTAGCATATTCAGAGAGACTGTGAACAGTGGAACTACAAGGAGATCTTCCTCATTTCTGAACACTGCATTTACAGTGCAACAAATACATAGCTCTGGGTTTGGCCCTTGTCGCTTTCTGGTGATCTGATAAGTATCAGTACATGGAGCTACTCATTGCTCCTGCATGCACAATCCTAATTTTTACACCTGCCATCTTACCCATATTATTTATTTATTTCATTTTGGTTACCAGGTAAGTGCACTAGTCATAGATTGCCTATTTTAAGGCACGACCGGGAGGTTACAGTCAGACTAATAGTACAATACAGTAACATTGCAATCTTTTGTATAAGACAGCAAAATATAAACAGGTTTAGCAGCATGATACAATATAGAAAATACAAATTATAATATAGAAACAAGATGCAAAATGCAAATTATATAGCAGTGCACGTAATAAACATTGTAAGTTCATAGAACAGCTAAAATTGAGGGATAGTAAAGAAAGAGGCAGTAAACACATAAATAGTAGGCAATAAATTGAAGGCAGTAAGTACGTCAATTTTATAACAGCATAGACACATGAGTTGGTATCGTTCTTCTCATTATTAAATACTGTTTTTCTTTATAATTTTGTAAGCATTCTGTAAGTAAGAACACAGTTGTAGCTACAGATTCCATGAAGTAGAGGACAAAGCATCCTTGTTGTTTCCTCTGTATGCTCATTGTAGCTATCAAACTGCACAGTAACAGCAACTTCTCATTGTAACACAAACATAGGGTGTGACTCCATTTACTGTACTGCAGCCAGGGGACTCCAGTTAGATTAAGCACTCTACCACAGTTTTACAGACTTCTTATGGATCCCTGTCCAAATCTCTGTTGAGGATACAGTGGTATCTGAAATGATTAAGAGGAAATCTTTAAAAATAAAACACATATCATATACATTACTGTTACACTTTGTTAAGATCTTATTTTAAGAATATCAAATGTAGTGTCCATGTCAAACAGAAATGTTCACATTTTAGTAACATATTTAAAAAATGTGTGATATTGTCTTCAGATATCAAATCCTAGGTTTTATAGCATTGAAAGCATTGATGAAATGAAAAAATCCAGATTTCTATAAAGAAAACTAAATAATATTAGTCCTTTCAAGGCCCCATATGATAATATCAGAGTAAAAAAAATGCTAACTTGTTATTAAGGAGAACTGTATATTATCAGTGTTTTATCACGATGCAGCGTTATGGTGATCAGTTTAACTATGCCATTTTACCCTGTATTAGATCGCCATTTTTCTCTTCTCTTGTAAGATTCCCTTTGTTTACCATTTTGATTCTGCCGCAGTACTTGTTTGCTTACATTGGAAATAAAGAGTGAGTGGCTCCTTTTAGTATTACTATCCACTGTTTTCATCATTATTGCAGCCTTTTTTTTTTTGACCACTCATTGTTTAAAATCACTTTTTAGTGACTGAGATGAGCAAGCATGCAATGGACACTGCACCCCTGACCTTAAAGGACAATAGGGGCTCAAAACAGTTTGTTTGTTTATTTAATGATTTTTATAGCTAAAATGCTAATTGTTGTATTGTGCATGAGGGTTTGCATCTGTTAACCCTTTTAGAATGATGCTAGCCAATTAAATTGCTCCATTTATTTACTATTTAGTTTTGGTTACTGGGCAGGTGTTCTGGTCCAAAGGACCATTTATAGGTGCAGCCTGAGTACATCGTTCAGAGTTACTACCCAAAACATAAAGAGAAAACAGTTTGTGCAAACTTAACTTTAAGTTTATTGTTTGACTTTTAGGTCATTACAAACAGAACATTTCATAAAAATACATCATAATTTATACTGACAGTTTACAGAACATTAGTTAAAATACTGCCATAGTATGAAAATTCCTTGGTCTTTTGTTCACAAACAATATTACACATCCAAAAAGAAAAAGCATTAGTGCCAGTCCTCAAAAGAGTTGCCTTAGAAAACTCGAGGGAGGGAATAAATCCCACCAGTGAGTGTGAACAAGATGTCTCAGATCCAGGATTTCTGAGTTACATAATGCACCTGTAATCTCTAGTAACCCTAAAACAGGGATTAAAGTGTAGTAACACTACAAAGTGAGTCTTCTGAGGGTATTTGTGCAAACAATAATACCTTGTACCTTGTATACACATAATTTCACCATACATAAACAAACTTAAGTTAAAACAATTACAATCCATATTTGAAGACAGATAATTCACTAACTGATGTTTAAATACATTTCAGTCATAGTTTTATAATGCATTATTAAATGGGCTCTTGAAAGATCTTATATTATTTCATTCCATAATTACTATATATCCCTAAAACCACTGGACATTGTAAAATATTTAACATATGTTTTTTTTTGGGGGTGGAATTTAATAAGATTGTATCTATTAAAAACGGGAATTTACTTCTTTTGGTATCTTTATGATTTCACATTACTTTCCATGACAACGGTCTATGATGTCACAGACTGCAGTCATTAATCTGTTGCTGGACAGTCAAGATGTTTTGGAAACACAACAATACAAGACTATTGGTTTATGTGAAGTATTACATGAACAAAACAAACTAAAACAAAAGAAAAATGAAAACCTTTAAAGTTAGCAGCAGTTGTTCTAATGCTTTTAAGGGTTTCTTTCAGTAGTTGCATGCTGTGGAAGAATAGATATGATTGTACTGCAATTTTCTGAGGTTTCAGTGTATTACTTTCTAGCGTCAAGCAGAAATGCTTTGCTCTTAAGATAACGTATTGAGCATTACAACACATAACAATATCACAGTTTTCAAATATTATAATGCATTATTATAGTAGAATTCCCATAAAAGGCAAGAATGTGTCTGTGTAGGAAACACATGCAATATCAGACATCCCAGAGTATCTCTCGTGTATTGATATAGTCTTGATGCAAGATAAGATTCCCATTTCAGAAAAGACCACCCTCAGCAGAACACATTGCAGTTCTACAACCTCCCAACATGCTGCTAATGTAGCAGACCCCAAATATGATGTTTATTTAGCTGCAATGTTTGGCCAGGAATGCATGCTGAACTAAAGGGGCTCGCCGGATGCATCCTGTGGAGATAGAACAAGAATGATAATGAGAAACAAACCATACCCAACTGTATATGATAAGAGCCTTGTTATCTTAGAGTTCTGGAGACATTTATAAAGCACGAGGCCAAAGGCTGAGTGCTTTGTTGGGTTTGGGTATTTTATTTTGTTATAATCTGTGTGCCTCATCTGTGATGTACACACTGAATGATTACAGGCTTACAAAAGTGCAATGCTTTGTCACATCTTATAATTATATTATAAATTATAATTGTTCAGATCTGACACAAGCCTTAAACAATCATAAGACAATACACTGCTATTGTTTATGAAGGTATAGTCCACCATATGTGTATCATAAACATGACACAAAATTAGTACTATACACATGCGAAGCAGCATATAGACTGCTGGACACTGAGACTCTCCTTTACCCCACTGGTTATGGTTTCTACACTTTGACTCTTATAAGTGCCTCCCTGTGGTTTATGTTTACCTAGCTATCTTTCACAGTTCACATATCTGCCTATAATGTTTTTTTCTGCACTCAAATATTCAACCTGTACGATTGCTACATTGTTAACGTACTTATTACTTATGCAGTTGTTATTGTTACCTGTTCTGCTGTCTTTGCATAGTTACTGTAATGTGAAAATTCTCCCTACCCCATGTTTTATTGTATCATGCCTTTATTTGTTCTCTCCTGGGTTGTGCCTGTAAAGAGACATTTAGTTGCCTATGTACTTATCTGGTTAACATAAAAAAAATAATATATATACATATAAAGAGAGAGAGAGAGAGAGAAGAGATATGTAAAGGCACAATGGCTATGCATCTAAGAACAAAGAGTAATAAAATAATTCATCAATAATGTGAGCATAAATAGTACAGCAAAAACCAGAAATATTACTATATAGTGGCATAGCAGACTGCCAGGCAAACCAGGCAGCGGCAGCAGCAGTACCATACAAGGCAAAATGTCAAAGAATACTTAACAACATAGTCGGTCTTAGTTTTATTCGTAGTTATGTCTTTCTGGACAAGCCCACTCTGAGTAGGTAAGGTTCCACATCGGGTAAGGGTGGCATCTGAGGCAAAGATTAATAAGGTGGACGTGAACCCTAATAAGGTCCCAAACTGGATGCAGTTGCAGATTCTCCAACTCCAGATCCTCCCTCAGTTTAACTGGAGTGGACAGCCATCCACTGACAGAAGAGGTCATGCTGTATAAGGCTACCATGGTTTTGTTTTCTTCACGTTAGCCTTGACAGTGTGAGGTCAGGTAGTTTCAGTATAGCGATATAGCAGAGTCTGGCGAAACACCCGGCCCTCTGTGTATGGCAGATGTGTTCCTTTAACAGGTCTTTTGTCTATTATTCCTTTGAACAGGGCTTGCCTGAAACACAGCATACAGCAAAATGTGGTGTACGGCGAATAAATTCATTTAAGGATGTTCTCTGAAATTGAGAATCACATTTTCTGATGCATTCAAATAGTTTTTAAGGCTTTTACTGACACAAGTACACTCTTAAATGTAAGAAGCCATTATTAAGATTAACGATACACTCTATAATGGTATGCCCCATTGTGGATGTGAATAGGATAGCAGTGAAGAAATAAGCTCTCACAACAGTAGCTGTTTACATCTTTCAAGATGCCCTATGCAAGTCTTTATGTCATGTGCAGGTTTGTTTCTTTTATCTGAAATCCTTTGCCATGCAAATGGACTTCTGTTATTTATTTTTTTTTTTTTAGTTACTCTTACCCTTAGATGACCAACTCCAAACTTGCTGCTATGAAAGCTGTTATAGCCAAAACAGCATGGCAACCCTTGTATTTCTTTCTTTTGCTGTTGCATAACCAGTATTCCATGTCTAACACAAATATAGTATATGGTTAGCCTTGCTCTGTATAAAATCAGCATGCTCAAAATCCTTGTTGTGCACATTCTAAACCGTTGTGTGCATTCCGAGGTTATTCAGCACAGTTCAAAGGTCATACAATTTTAAATTCTCATTCACCCAGCACCTAGCTGATTACTATACCACCCAGTGCCCAAATTTGTACTTTTAATTTATAAAAGTCTATAAATTTAATTTTGATCATAAAACAGAACAAAGAAATGACAAGTTTTTTGTTGGTTTCTTTGTTTTTATTTCAGGCGGTAACACTTCTGTGATTCATGTGTACAAAACCATATACTATATAAAATAAAATACAGGCAACCACACAAAACTCAGCATGTGTTCCATCTTGGGGCGAGATGACAGCATGGATCTGTTGAGCTTACGGCTCTCGAGCTCCATATGTGTCATCTCAGTCCCTTGATGGAAACACAGCCTTGTTTTGTATGGTTGCCCATACATTATTCTCTATGCTTTATGTAGATACCATAAGATTTTTGTGGTATTCTGCATAAAACATACAAAAAATGTCCCGTATTTTTCTAAATGTTACCACTAGTGGGTGGGAGTCATAGAATTGATGATTAGCACTGTATTGTTATATTGGTAGCAAAAATGTATCATATATCACAGCAATAAAGCAACCTTATTTTATTTTTTATAACACTGACAATGATACTTAAAATAATGGATGTTATCCCTAATAATAACAATCAGCACGTTATAAAATGTTCACAGCATGGGTATGTAAACCAGTAACTCAAAAACAAGCAGCATGTTTTTTTTATTTTATATTTGCTAGGAAAATACCTTTGAGCACAAGCATTCTTTTAGAAGATTCCACATCAGTAATGTATATAATATGAGACAGTACAGGCAATACATCAGATAACATAACAAGTAGGAAACAAGTACAGAAGATGTAATATCACTGTGCAGCACAGCTGCTGAGGCAGAGCAACAGGGTCAAAAGCAGTGCACAACAAAGAGCCCAATTACGTAGCTCAATCGGTGGGTACATCATCAGGTCAGCAAGGAAGTAACGCCAGCTAGTCAGGCACAGGAGCATTTAACCTGTTCCATTACGTGAACCTGAAGTGATCTTGTTGAATGGAGTCAACCTGATCATATTGTAGCCGTGCTTAGTAGGTTGTTTAATCAATTGGTTGCTCTGGCCATGAAGACGCATTGCCCATGGCTAGTTCTGTAGACAGATTTCGTGAGTCTGTGCTCTGACATGCTTCTGGTGTCATACACACCAGAAACATGTCAGAGCACGGACTCCAGATTCTGGTGTGGTGTTTTGCTCATTCTGAGTGTGCGAATGACCATCATGCACTAGGCACAAAATTATGAGTATTAACATGGGGTCAGAAACGCTAGGAACATCCTTAACATGTTTATTTTTTTAATTCATCTAGAAAAAGAGAATGTAGTTTTTATACAGACTTTCATACTTGCTGTTCCCAAAAGGCTTTATTATTTCTACCATTCTGCAGCCCTAGACTTCTTTTTTTTTTCCTTCAGTACTTAGCCACAGGCTTCTAACTGAAAAATGTGTCTGCCAGTCTGTTTTGTTAGGCATGAAAGGAACATGGGGACAGTCTGGCAAAAATAACCCAATAATGCTTTTACAAGTTCATCTGCTGCTACTTAGCGGGTCGTCATCAATTCCTTAGTGTCCATATATTTATCCAGCTGTATGTTAAAGACCGCCACTGTTCTACTATTTCCCATACTGAATGGGCAAGCTGTTCAAATTGAAACCACTCTCTGGGTGAAGAAGTACCTCCTTATTTCACTATTTACAATTTCCCTAGATAACTGGTAATTCTTTCTACTAGTTTAAAAGAGAACTACTGGCAGACATGAAGCCCTGACCGCTGCACAGATCAGCTTCAGTAGCCAGAAACCCCCAACAGTCACAATGTCCACCAATGTGTAATTTACCTGCACACTCATAAAACTGTAACAAGTTCTCCTCCAGCTGGTATTTTCTAACATTCCAATGCTCACCCTGAAATCATGCTGCTAAAACTGCAAGATGATGACACACTTTTGCCTTCCCTCTATGGTGCCCTTATGTACAAAGATATAATAATCTCCCATCTCCCATGTCCTGCTCAGTTTTCACAAACGTTGCCTAAAGGCCATGTGTATACCATGTATGCAAATGGCATTTGAAGCAACGCTCAAAAAATAAAGCAGGCATGTGGAAATGTGGAGATTATTATATCTCCACATAAGGGTACCATAGAGAAGAACAAGCACCATCATCTCATGGTTTTATCAAGCGCCGTCTCAGGGGTGACGGTGCGATATTGAAAATGCCGGCCAGATGAGATTACAGTTTTTATGAGTGTGTGCATAAATTACCACGCTAAGGTATAATTGTGACTGCAGGAATCTGGCTACTGAAGCTGCGATCTGCACAGCTGTCGAGGCTTCATGTTACCAATAAAACCCTCCTAAGGACATGAGATTTGATTTTGTTTTTTAAATGCTGTGCTCCATGAAACTGCGGTCTCTTGTTGCCTTGTATATCTGGAGTATATCACCCCTATCCTTCACTCCAATGAACAGAGGTTCAAGGATTTTAATCTTCCCATATTCCACATCTCCCAAACCCTTACCCTCTGTATTCATTCAGTTCTGTTTCCATCCCTCCTGTAATGTGGGTCCCAAAACTAAGCAAAGAGCACCAGGTGATGTGATGTTGGATCATGGACCTATGGAGTAGCATCAGGTTATTTCTATATTTACTACAAATCCTCACTTAATGCTGACAGTTATCGTCTAGCACTTTTGGGAACTGCTTCACATTTAACTGTGTGCTTAAGATCATTATTTATTATAAATTTATGGGTCCATTTGGAGGGCCTCTTATGGATATAAGAGTGCCTCGGTGTTCTTAGGATGAGAGGACTGCAAACCAAGGTGAGCTGCTCTGTGGTCCTAAGGACACAAGAGGCAGCACTCTTATATCCATAAGAGGCCCTCCAAACAGACCCATAAAATTATTATAGATCGCTAACTGTATTAAATGAAGCAAAAATCCTTTTTATTTAAAATGCTAAGGCACAAGCGGTCAGCGAAAAGCCCATTACAATGATTTAGTATTACGAGGTACTCTTAGGTAACAAGGGTACCTCATGGACAACAGATGGAGGGTTGTGATTGGTCAAGGATGAGCTCAAAATCTATGATATGGCTCCTAGATCCCTTTCTTAGGCAGTTTCCTGTAATGGTATCTCTCTTAAGATGATACTGTGTCATTAGAGTTCTCATCCACTGGCAAAACTTTAAACACAATTAAGAGCTTCTGATGACTAAAACATATTGTATAGTTGCCAGGCATACTTTTCAGTAGTATTTTGTTAAAATGAAAATCCATAAAGAGCCCTGGCATATAACTTTATTCATTTAACAGGTCTATTCTTTTATCAGGTATTGGTTTCAGAGGATTTCCCTGTCCCTGTGCAACACATAAATCCACAGACACTGTGATTATTAGTCCGTTCTTTTCAGCTGGTGTTTATTTGAAGCAGTAGACATTGCTAGCTTTCTTGTGAGCTACTTACATTTTGTGAGGCCCCTCCCCATATATCAGTGTACTTGTTACAGCCTTACAGTGAATAATCTCCATTTGATTCACTGTTTATTTTTCTCCAACCATCACCCCTTAGCACCTCCACCTCTGGGTCTCTGAATGTCCCCTGCTGCCTCCAGACTTACCCTTTGCTGCTGATCGTAACCACCATGCTGCCGATGTCTTTGTGGTCATTCAGTGTATCCTTGCTGTGAGGCTTTCTCCAGGCTCAGTAGAGAGGAAGCACTTGAGATATGCCTCGGACATTGACTGCGGTTGTGGTGAGGTCAGTGTGCCAAGTGATGGGCGCAGGCCAAGTGATATTTTCTGTTTTTCTTCCTACCCTCCCAGTGTCTCTCACATGTATGTAGTGATGTATGGGGGAGTGCAGCAGCATGTGGTCATTCACGCCACCAACTGCACTCCACTGTGCCATCACCAGCCAGTCTAGGAATGTTTCACCCCACACCACCCCTTCCACTACTGCTTACTCCTTGACCCTCCCAGTGTCCTCTTGTCCAATCATTCTGGGATCAGAGCGCAATCTTGACTCACCACCACGCTGAGTGGGCACCTCACCACTGGGATCCTTAGAGCCATCCTGATTCATTGTTTTAAATTTCTATCAGATATAAGTAGTCACACTGTACCTGCAATGTATTTTGACTTCTAAAAAATGGAATGAGTTCTAACTGTGGACCTGTAGAGTTTGGTTTTTTATTCCTTTATTCTTCCTACCACCTGGTCCCCAGCAGCATTCCCCAGCTCCATCACTGACCCATCACATGGACTTACAGGTTAACCACCACTTACAGAGAACCACATTTGGTGGGTGGCCTGCCATGGAGGGTTATGCAGTGCCTGCAAGGGATGCTGAGAAAGTCGGGGCTTTTTCCTCCTGTTTCCATCTCCAGGGTGTCAGCGGCAATGCAAGACACACATGTGCACGTTGACACACTTGCATGCTGCGTCAACAGACTGCCACCCCACTCTGCTGGTTCAGTCGGTGCTGTCACCCAGCCACTACCAGGTAGTAGGCAAGTAGCTAAACTGTCAGAACCCCACTCCTGGAGGGAGAAGAGCTGTCCATGGGACACTCAATCCTCTATCTCCCAGCCTGCCCCTAAGTGACCCATGTTCATCCCAAATACAGGGCACCTGTGTGGCAGGTGGTAAGGCAGCCAGTGCCTCAGCCCTTCATGCCACTGGGCCAGCCTAGTGGACCTATAGAGATTATTTTTATTATTATTATTTATTATTTTTCTTCCCTCGGCCTCCTGGTGTCGGCCCTTCCTGCATACCACTTTCTCGCCTCCTCCTCCCACTGACACCCCTTGACTTACCCTTCAAGGTGTGGCTGATGCCCATGTCCAGCCCATCTCTGATGGGAAAGGTGCCGGCGATGACTGGCACTGCCTTCCTGATTCCCCAGGGTGGGGGTTCAGGGCATGGATGGCACACCAGAGCTGTGGTTGGTCGGTGGGAGGTGAGAGCCATGAAGGCCGTGGTGCAGATGTGCATCATTCGTGGTGGCCGACGCACTTTTCTTGTACTGCCCCAGGGCGGGACATGCAATGATGTCCTGCATACGCCCACCCTCTTGAAGTTAGGCGCCGTGCTGCGCTTCCTCCAGACTCTTTCCAGGAGTCATACGCACTGGACATGCACCGAATTCTCCCACCAGGAGAAGGAGGGCAGCCCTGGGCGCCGATCCTTCTCCCCGGGTTGCCCTCCAACTCCCGGGTCTGTTCCAGAACCTGGGTCGCCAGCGCACAAGCAGAAATCCAACTGCTGCACTGTTGGGATGGCAGCATATTTAGAGATTTTTGACAGCCAGCAAAAATGTAAATGAATCGAACTCCTGTTCAGGACTTGTGGCAAGTCTTGTTCTGTATAACAAAGACTCTTACTAGTTTCCTGTTTTGTAGCTGAAAGGTTGTGAGTTAATCTCTACATGTAATAGGCAGGAGTCAAGATGGCAGATCTCCAGGCACTGATGGCTGAGAGGGAGGTGGACGTAGCGGCCATCACAGAGATATGGGCCACTCAAAACCATAACTGAGACCTTGTGATCCCTGGTTATAGAATTTACAGGAAGGACAGAGAGAGATGGGGAGAGGGGAGGAGTAGCCTTATTCATGAGAGAAGGGATCACATGCATTAGGGAGGAAGCTGAAGGTAAGCCTGAAGCTTTGTGGGTTCAGCTTTAAGCCACCAAGGGAGAAAGGTTAGGAATGGGGGTGGTATACAGACCACCTTCACAGGACAAGGAGTTGGACAGAGCGTTGGGGGAGCAGATTAGAATGATATCTAGTAGAGGTAGCACAGTCATAACAGGTGATTTCAACATACCTGGAGTGGACTGGAGGACCCCAGCTACCTGCTGCTCCAGGGACCATAGCCTTCTGGAGGCTTTCAAGGATAGTTTCCTGGTGCAAGGAATCAAGGAGTCTACCTGGGATAGAGCTATACTGGACCCAGTACTGTCCAGCGGTGTACATGTCCAGGAAATAAAGGTGGAAGACCCTCTTTCAGGCAGTGACCACCACATAGTGTGGTTCCATCTAACTGTGGGCAAGAAACAGCCAGGACTAAGACAAGGGTAGTGGACTTCAGGAAGGCTAACTTTGGAAAGATGGGTGAAATTCTAGATGGGTATCTTGCCAAAATCAGTCCAGAGATTGAAGTAGAGCAGAAATTGTCCATTATAAAGATGGATCTGATGGAGGCCACTAAATGTGTACCAAGGCCTAGAGCAAGAAAGCCTGGAACAAAACCAAGCTGGTTCAGCAAAGTGGTGGCAGCAAAAGTGAAGGAAAAGAGGAGCCTTTATAAGTACAAATGTAGTCTGAGGGATGCAGACAGGGAGATTTACTTAAGAGAAGTTGAGAGAGGCAAGCAGAGTGGTCAGGGCAGCAAAGACCACGAGGGAACTAAAGCTAGCTCATGGGATAAAAGTAGGAGAAAATGACTTTTCAAGTACATAAGGAGAAAATAGGATTATCAAGGATGGGATTGTTAGATTAAAGTGAGAGAGGGGATGGGCAGAAAGTAGTGGGAACAGGCAGAGGTATGGAATAAGTTCTTCAGCTTGGTTTTCACTTGGGAGAAGGATGGACCTGTGCCACAGGGAAAACAGAGGTTCAGAAAGGGAGGGTGAAACAAATGGGGCAATTCAGGAGGACATGATTTTAAAGGATCTTAGGGCCCTTAGCGTGTACAAAACTCCGGGACTGGATGGCGTGCACCCAAGAGTCCCGAGAAGTTGCAGAAGCCCTGGTTAGCCCTAATGGACCTGTTTAGCACCTCACTAGAGACAGGGCATATGCCTCAGGACTGGAGAATGGCACATGTGGTGCCTTTCCACAAGAGTGGACCTAAGGATGAACCAAGTAACTGCAGACCAGTCAGCCTTACCTTCATTGTAGGTAAATTAATGGAGACCATACTAAAGGAGAGACTAGTGGGCTTTCTGTAGCTTAATGGTCTCCAGGACAAAAGGCAACATGGGGTTGTCTTAGGGAGATCTTGCCAGACAAACCTGATAAGACTTTTTGATTGGGTCACAAGGACAGTGGACAGGGGCCAGGCGGTTGATGTCCTTTATCTGGACTTCAGCAAGGCATTTGACTCTGTGCCACATGGAGACAGTTCAACAAGCTGCAGGACCTGGGAGTTGGGGCAAAGCTGGCGAGGTGTGTCAAGACTTGGCTACATGATAGAAACCAGAAGGTGGGGGGCCCTCGAAGTCTAGGCATGTAGTCAGTGGGGTCCCACAAGGCTCAGTGCTTGGCCCAGTGTTGTTTAATATCTTATTAGTGACATAGCAGATGGGATCAAAGGTAAAATTTGCCTATTCACAGATGACACTAAGCTCTGTGGGAAAGTGGACACAGAGGGAGGAGCAACAGAAGCTTAGGTAGGACCTGGCAAGGCTCAAAAGTGGTCAGGTGTCTGGCAGCTGGAGTTCATTGCCAAAAGTGCAAGGTCGTATCTGGTAGCTAAGAACCCAGTGACCAGTTACTGACTGGGAGGGTACAGGTGTCCAGTTCTGAGGAGGAAAGGGATGGTGGTACTCATCACAAGGGACTGGAAGCACTCTGTGCATTGCTGTAAAAGCAGCCACAGCAACCAGGATGCTGAGATGCAGCGCCAGAGGAATCGGCTCCAGGTAAAGGGAGGTCATTCTGCCATTACACAGGTCCTTGGTGAGACTGCACTTGGAGTACAGTATGCATTTCTGGTGCCCATATCGAAAATGGACATCAGTTTACTGGGGTGGGGTGTGGTGCAGTGAAGGGCAACCAAGATAATCCAGGACCTATGAGGAGAGACTACAGGTGCTCAGCATGTATTCCCTAGGGGACAGGGGGCATGATCAAAACCTTCAAGTACCTTAAAGGTATAAACAAGGTTAGTATGAAAGGCATCTTCAATTTCAGGGGATGGGTCCACTAGGGGCACAGTTTTAAAAAGTGGGAGGAAGATTCAAAGTGGAAATGAGAAGGCACTTTTCACAGAAAGAGTAGTGTCTAAGTGGAACAAACTGCTGGAGGATGTGGCATCATCGAAAACAGTAAGCAGCTTTAAAGGGTTGGGACAGAGTGAAAGGAGATTCATAATGGGTGGTAAGATGAGTAGGGGGATGGGAGGGGAAGGAGGAAGACTGTGTGGAAAGGGAGGGGATAGCTTCCATAAATTCATCTTAGAGCTGCACACTCGAGCAGACTGGATAGGCTGAAATGGCCTGTTTCTGCTGGCATTTTCATATGTTCATATGTTGTTTAAAGAGAAACACTGGATTTATCAGACTTGCATACCTAATTTTGGCTTTCCCAGTTACCAAACGTTGTGGAAATAACATTTTGCAGCACATGAGCTTTCAAATCTGCCTTGTTTGTAACTCTTCATAAATGTGGACATCCCCAGTGGCAAACTCAGCTCCCTTGATGCAAATGAGATGAGAAGTGCGACTGAAAATAATCCAACTATGCTTTACTCAGAGCCAACCACAGAATAGAGTAGTAGAACGCCAGTACACAGAAGGGCCAATAGCTAAAGAAATTCCTGCCAGGATTTTGGGAAGGAAGGATTGTGTTTTGTTACCATGGAGTGGACACCATTTCCTTCCACTTGCCGGGCTGCCAGCTTGACTCCATGCTCAGAAGTCTTGTGATGTTTCAATTGGGAGAGCAATAGAGCACACCCATAGAAATTAATGGAGAACTTTTCAGGAATAATTTTCTTATACTGAAGAGTGCCTTTGTTCAAAATCAAAGACACTACTGAACTAACAAAGCTGTTGATAGTTGAGCACTGGCACTGGCTTTGATTTTAAAGAAGGAACCCTCTAAAATATATATATAAAAAAAGTATCGAAAAAGTAGGCATTAACTTCTATTTCACTTTCCTGTGCTTTCCCAAATAAGATGTCACAAGACTTCTGTGTACAGGTAGTATACCTGGAAGTGAAAGGCATCAGACAGCCAGCTCCATGGAGCTGAAATACAGTCCTTTACAATCCCCAAATCTAGTCAGGAAAAGTTTTAAATTATCAACACTCCAGATACCTTAAGAGCCTCTTAATAAGTGGTAAGACTCCCACTGATGCATTTTATTTAGAACAAACCAAGTGCTTTTAAGGTAGTAGTGATTTTGAGGTTTAATGGATTTTACCTCACAGAACCACTACTTCTTCAAGTTGTGTGTGTGTATTCATTGCAAAAAACCTTTGTTAATGCACCAGTTAGGATAAAACCGACATAAGTGGGGAATGTGGCATTAGGGTTTTCAACCCTAACTCCCCACCCCTACTCCAAGCACCAAAAGGGAACAAAATTATGGTTTTCACTGTTGTCACACTTTCTGAATCAAAGGTGGGTGTTCCTTGGGGTTCTCAACCCTAACACTTGCCCCATTGTGATATACTATTCAGATGCACACTACTATGTCTCCCCACATGTAGACAGCAACCTGAACACTTTGCATGAAGAAAACAGATCACATCTGACCTTATTTGTGCGTAGAATGGGGTGAGCATTAGGGCTGAGAACACCAAGGAACACCCCACCCTGATTTGGAAAGAGTGACAACAGCGAAAACTGTAATGTTCCTTTTGGTATTTGGGGTGGGATTTGGGTTGGAAACCCTAATGCCACACTTCTGTACGTTTGTCAGTTTAGTCTAACTGGTGCAATAACAAAGTTTTTTGCAATGAATTTCCTTACTTTTGAGATAGTGGAATTGTGTCATTCATGCAGGTGCGCCTTTGGGACCAGCATGAACACGTTCATATGAGTACAGAAGCCATCCAGGCACAGCACTTTCATTCCTATAGAAAAGCAAACTATGTGATTTGTTATAATTTATTTGCTTGTGGAGATGTAGTTAAGGTGTTAAAGTTGCAATGTTATCATATGGAAATTTCCATTTTTATTTTAATGTTTTTGATATGTGTATTTTCAGTAGGTGCTTGTTAGGACATTAGTCTTATAGTAGTCATTGACACATTTCTATTGAGATGCAATATAGATTGTTAGTTAACTGCAAAGACTGACTGAGTTACAGCTTAAGTTACAGTGTTACCCAATGGGAATTGTAATTTTAAATGTTTATATTATTTATATGACCCTTGAATTAGTTTGGAGGGTATTATGTGTTAGTATGGTAGCACTCATTAAGACCATTAATTTGATATTTAGATTGTCCCATAAGTACAAACATTGACAGAGTTATTATGGCTTGTTAAAATTGAAATGTGGAAAAAAGTCAAATTATTTTTTGTATGAAGGAATCCTTTTCACGAGACTGTGTGTCATTCATACGAAAAGGATTCCTTCATATGAAAAAGACCACAGAAAAAAAACACCAAGTCAAATTATTTTTTCGTATGTAGGGATCATTTTGTATGAGCGACACAACTCATGAAAGATCCCTTCATACGAAAAAAGAATAAAAAAACCTAAGTCCAAGTTCTTTTTTTTTCATATGAAAGGATCTTGTTTGTGAGGGTGTGTCTTTCATAAAAAAGAATCCTTCATACAAAAAAGAATGTGAAAAAACTAAGTCCAAATTCATTTTTTCCTATGAAGGATATTTTTTCATATGACGACACAACCTCATGAAAAATTCCTTTCATATGAAAAAAAATAAAAAACTATGTTCAAATTCTTTTTTCATATTAAAGCATCATTTTCATGAGGTTGTGTTGTTCATATGGAAAAGAATGAGGAAAAAAAAAATCTAAGTCCAAATTCTTTTTCGTGATGAAGGGATCTTTTGTGAGGTTGTATCATTCATATGTAAAAGAATACCTTCTAAGGAAAAAACAAAAATGTGGGAAAAAATGACTCATGTCCAAATTGTTTTGTATAAAGGATCTTTTCATATGTTCCAATTTCTTTTCAAAAAGAAATTTGAGTCATGAGAAAGACTTAAAAATGTTTAAAAACACATTTCTGGGTAATGGTTCCAAAACTGACTCAGAATCCACTTAACAGGGTCTCGTTAGTAAGATACATGTGTTGGAGTCTATGTAGGATATGATTTTTGAGGGTTTTCAAAAGATTTCTTTGAAAAATAGAAACAAGATGACAGCCATACAAAAAAAACTTTTTTCTCATAAAAAGATTACCCCTTACAAAAAGGATATTTTTTCATATGGATCAAATTCTTTTTCTTCCAAACAGCTATCCAAAAAACATACTATGCCCAAAACCGAAATTTCAAATCCTGTAACTCTGGAACAGATTAATATTTTTTTCACCAAACCAGCAAAAGGCACTACTCTGGCTCAAACCCATTCTGTCCTGAAAATTTCAGACCAATTTCTATTGATATATAGATTGTCCCCTAACTGCAAAGACTGACAAGTTGCAGCTTGTGTAAGTGCAATGTTACCTATGGGCATTATAATTTTTTAATTTTTATGTTATGTATATGACCCTGAATTACTTTGGAGGGTATTATGTGTTAATATGATAATACTCATAAATACCATTATTTTGATATATAGATTGTCCTTTAAGTGCAAATATTGAGAGAGTAGATGGCTTTTAAAGTTGAAATGTGAAAAAGAACAAAGTCCATTTTTTCCTTATGAGGGATCTTTTTATGAGGTTGTGTCATTCATATGAAAAGGATCCCTTCAAAGAAAAAACAATATAAAAAAAAAAAATGGAAGTCCAAATTTATTTTTTTGATGAAGGGATCTTTTTTCATATGGCCCAGTTCCTTTCTTGTATGGCAATGCAAAAAAGAAATCTTGAGTCACAAACAATATTTAAAAATGTGTGAAAAACATGTTTCTGGGTCATTTCCAAAACCTAACTTCAGACTCCACCTAATGGGGTCCCAGTTGCAAGATACATGTCTTGGTGTCTCTGCAGGATATGATTTTTATGGGTTTTCAAAATTTTTTAAACAAGTGGAAACAAAATATGTGAAAAGATTTTTTCCGACTAAAAAGATTACTCACACAAAAGGATCTTTTTCATAGAGACAAAATTTTTTTCATTCCAAACAACAATCCAAAAATGTACTGAGTATGCTCAGAACCAAATTTCAAATCCTTGTAACTCAAGAGACCATACCCTCAAGATCATACACATACAAGTTTCATGCAAATCCATTGAATGGGGCGAACTATTAAAGTACAACGTTTGGGGTTTAACATACAGTAGAAATGCCTACTCAATCCTAACTATAGTTTAGTTTTAATTTATTATTCAGAAAACCTATGAGCAAAAGCTCGCTTACAGAAGTTCCACATCTAGAAACACAATACAAACATATAACAAGAGAAACAAGCAGTAACATATCACTGGTACAGTACATACAACTGAGAAGAGGAAATTGGAACAGCAGTCTGAATTTGTTCCATCATTTTGCAGATTACATATCGAGCAGTAGACTGTCTGGGACTCTCAGTGTAGGGTGTTACTGGTAGCAGCCACGTGTGAAGGCATTGTCAAGTTAGAGTGAGGTGGGTTTGGGTGGGCATAACACCTTTGAAGGAAGGGCTGGGGGCTGGCCCCAGGTGCACAGGAGAGGAATACCGACTGAGAGAGTTTGTAATACTTCTAAGGGTGGACACTACAGCACCACTATAATATATATTTAAACAACAGGAATGGGTCAAAACTGCTTTTAATATCTCACTGCCTGCTGTGACGATCACAACGAACAAGAGAATACTGAACCAATTAGACAGCCGCTTTAACAATGTTGATTAGTCAAGTCAAGTCATGTTTATTTAAAGACGCCCAATCCCAAAGGCTCTGGGCCCTGCACAAAGAAAATTGATAGCATTTCATACCACATAAATACATAAAAAAAAAAGAAATGTAATACATATAAATCATCAAAATTAAAACCCCAAAAGCTTGCAAAATAGGTAGGTCTTAAGGCAGACCTTAAAGGTAATTAGTGGCCTTAACTGCGGGGTTGGCAAAGAATTCAAAAAGGGCGCACACACTAAAATGCTCGACGCCTGCGAGATTTTAATTTCGCTTCTTTGGAACATAGTTAGGAGGCCACCACTATAGGAGCGGAGATTACGGGAAGAGGAGGAAGGTACCAGGAGAGCTGACAGGTAACCATTACATCACCACATTCCAATGTAGAACGAGCCAGGGTTGTTGGGGAGCCAGCTGGGGTGGGAGGAGGCCGGATTGAGCAGCCATAATGGCAACTCTCCTCTCCCTCTCTTGTGGAAGATCTGTGCCTCCCGGAGTTCGGTGCTCTCAGGTGGAGGTCCTCTGGGCAGCGTGGAGTGGGCGGGGGTGGCAAGAAGCCGCGAGTGCCTCAAGTCGCAGCGCACACTCTGCCTCCACATGCAGGCATGTGACTGACGCATGGGGAGGGCAAAATGGGGAGAAAAACAGGCATAAAATATAAATAAAAAAAAAAAAACAGTAGGGACCAACAAGGTGTTATGTAGACAGGTATTAATTTATAGATTCTCATCTACCCCTTCTACCAGGGTCCCTGTGATCCCTTGGTAGGCAGAAATTTGTCATGGCTTACACTGAAGGCAGTACTTTTTCTTGTTCAGTATCTCTGCTGGTATGTTCACTACCCTCTGGAAGAAGAAATGCCTCCTGATGTTACTCTACATGTACCACCTTTGAGCTTCTGAAGGTGTGACCAGCAACCTGCTGGAGCACCTTAGAGCATATCCATCTGTTGAGCCATGACAGTACCCTTCAGCATGTGGAGGGTGAAAAGTACGGAGACAAAAGCTGTGAGGAAAGATCAGAGGTCCTTAACATATTCACCCTTGAGAAAACGATGGGGGGCACATCTCGACTGTGCCTCCCTCCACCTCTTTTCTTCTGCCTTCCATAGGCATGATTATTTTGATGCAACCAGTATATATCCAGCCACCTTTACAGCAGCTGTGCACTGCTGGTCATATGTCTTTTGTTTATTGTGACCCTTGGGTCCTTTTCCACCTCAATGAGTCCCTCACGGCTCCTCTCGCTTGTCCCGAGGCACTCCAGCTGAATTGTGTAGCAGGAGGGGTTCCTGCATTTCAGCCCTCAGTGGCAATGCCTGGGGGTGGAGGGTGGGTAAGCAGTGGAGAACAGTGGGGTCCTTCTCTGGCAGAGCATGATGGGATGGAGAATTCGCTGCTGCCTCTGATGCCAGTAGTGAGTGATCTGTGAGAAAGAAGCAAACGTATTAAATTAGAAGAAAACAAATCAAATCACTAGCCAAGTTATTTAAATGCAGCAAGACAGTTGGTTAGCTTCCAGGTGCTGTCCCATGAAAATTGCTTCTAGAATGTTCACACTGTCAGGTACCATAAAATTAATGCAAACATGTTTTATTATCATGTTCAGTAGTTTATAACCGTAATAACATCCTCCAGTGCAGGCATTGTCATTAGCAGATAAAAGGCCAAAATTAGTCCTCTGCCTGCCCTGGCCTCAGCTTTGTTTCAGGCTGCTAACTTCCCAATTTCCGGACATTATTTATCGGGTAGCAACTCCATGTTGGAGCAAGGATGTGATCACCTAAGAAATATCAGTGTCAAGAAAATATTTCTTCTTGACTCCTCAGTCACACTTGATGGGGTTGATGTACTATGAGACAGTTTTAGGTTACCTTTGTTTCTATCAAATGCAACCTGTGTTTCATGAGAACTGAAGGAGACAAAGTGTTCCTCACCCACCCACCACCTCAGTAAGCAGTTGGCCTTTCAGTCCTTATCATAGGAAGGGTTCATTGTTCTCTGTGACACCTCAGTCCCAAGCAAGAGGCTGTGAGCGTGGTCTAGAGCTTGGGATGGAAAGCAGGAGACCAAGGTTCAAACCCTGCCTGAGCCACTTGCTCACTTTGTTTCCCCTTACAAGTTTCATAACCTCTCATGGCCTTAGTCTACCCAGCAGCAAAAATGTGTAAAATCAGGACCCCACAGAAAATAAAATATTTTGTCTCAAGTGGGCTATCCTGGATATAAATGACCAAACATTTTGAGGCAGGGCTCCTGAACCTTTGATGTGGCGCTGACTCAATTCTCTGTTAGCCATTTCTTAAGATACAAATGTTATAAATGGCATCTTATACTGATTGGGGGTTCTTTAGGAGAAACAAAGAGGGAAGAGAGTCTTAAATTATGGTATAGCAGTTTGTTTTTTTAACAAAACTCACCAAAGTGCTGAATCTTATAAGAGGTGGGTCTGTGGCAAGATGCTTGCCTGTGGCCATCGAACTGAGAAATTCCTGGGGTATGGATTAAATGAACAGTTACTTGTTTTAGGTGAAGTCAGGTCTTGATGTTCGGTTCAAGGTGGTTTGAATTTAAAGTGAAAGGAGAAAGACTGGAACAAGTTTCATGTTTCCTTACACTGGGGACTTACCTCTCAACTGTCCCTCATTATGAGGGACATTCTTATTTTACCCTTAGAAGTGCTCTGTCCTACATCCATCCCACATTGAAAAGGTGCTGCCCACATAGACGAAATGTTGTGTAAAAACTGACTTTAAAGGAGAAATTTCAATATTCTATGATGCTAAAGCAAAATTAGACTTTGGGTACATAAAGGCATGGGTTTCACGGTGTTGTGAGCTTGCATCTTTTTGTTTCATGATGTGTCCTCATTTTGAGGGTCATCTCTGTTGTAGATGGTTGAGAGATATGCTGGGGAGCCTTTTAGAGGACTATGTGAGCTCCCGCTGGAGCATCTGTGCTTAACCGAGCAGTCATATTATCAGAGAGGGATGGTGTCCTCTGGTGATGTAAAGTGAAATACCTTATAAAGAAACCATTGTTTCCGAGCCTCAAGGGAGTTTCTGAAATTGTAAATGACAGAATGAACACTGGAACTGCTAGGTTTCCTTCACGTGCTAGGTCCGATGAAGTGGCACAATAGCCACAAAGCATCATCATGACTGATCAGGGGAGTTTTGTTAAAGTAAAGAAGAAGCTGAGTCAAGTTTTGCTTAGTGGTGGGACCGTGGCCTTTATTTGTGCTTGAGTCATCAGGAGTCAGCTGAGGCATCCTAAGACATTGACCAGTTGTTTCCTGCTTTATGAAGGAGGACAGCCTGGCCTTTTGGGGACAAGTTTCATGTTTCCAAATCTCTTTTCCAACGTGCTAGAATTGTACTAGGTGAACTAACAGCAGTTGCACATTTCTGTGTTGTGTAATATAGTATTAGAGTTCGCTGGTGCTGGAGTGGAAGTTGGTCTCTGGCCAAAGTATTTAGCTTTTGTTTACCAGGTAAGTGTACTAGACAAAATGCCTATTTTCAGGCATGAATGAGGAGAGTTACATAGCAGTTAGCAATAAATGCAATAAAATATGTGAAACAGGGAACCATAGACACATAGACTTTGATGGCAGATAAGGACCACTTGGCCCACCTAGTCTGCCCATTTCATACTTACTGGATAAGCTGCAGATCCTAGTTAACCAACAGCCTGTTTCTTCCTATCCACACAATAATTGCCTCATGTTTGTCCCATGCATCTTGAATTCTCCACAGTTTTAGACCCCACAGCCTCCTCAGTGAGGTGGTTCTCCATCGTCCCACCACCTCTCTGTGAAAAAATACTTTCTCCACATTGCCCTAGCTGTCCCCTCTATCTTCAAATTGTGTCCCCTTGTTCTTGCACATCTCTTTTCTTTTTTTGTGTTATTATTTATCCTTCTGTGGCCACCTTAACTGCCCCCATAGACTTCTCGATCCTGCTATTGGGGATCTGGCACGTCCATCTCAACTCTGGACTGCTGGCACCCAGTAACCCCTGCAGCTTACCTCCCACAGCGGAGTGGCAGGGAGCCCCTAACTCCCACCCCAGCGGATCCAGTTTGATGCCAGCACTGCCAGCGAACACTCACGGATGGCCATCAAGCTGTGGCAGGTGCCACTTTTTCCCTTGTTCTGTTCCCCTGAGTCGGAGGGCATGCACGACACCAACGGACGTGTGAGCGCCGCACATGTCCACACGCTGCCCATCCAGGCGCCTGCCTCTGATTCTGCCCCAGTGACCGTGTGCATCCCCGACCTCCAGCCTCCGCCAAGGGCAGTTGGATGCTGACCGCTTTAGTCCCCCTCCCGGAGAAGAAGAGCCATCCATCAGGCGCTCAATCCCTCTCCTCCCCGCCAGCCCCCGCGACCCATGCTTGCTCCCAACCTGGGGCCGGCCTGACATGAGGTGTGGCTGGCTTGCACATCTCTTTTCTTAAAGATTCTACCCTCTTTGACTTTGTTGACTCCACTGAGGTACTTAAAAGTTTCTATCATCTCTCCCCTCTCCTCCTTTCCTCAAGGGTATACATTTTAGGCTCCTTTAGTCTCTCCTCAGTAAACTGTCTCTTGCAGACCGTGCACCATTTTAGTTGCCCTCTTCTGGACTGCCTCCAGCCTATCTGTGTCCTCTGGAGATGGGGTCTCAGAACTGGATGCAGTACTCCATATGGGGTCTCACCAACTGTCTGTACAGAGGGATAACAACTTCCTGTTTTCTGCTGGTGATGCTCTCCCTATACATCCCAGTATCCCTCAGCCCTCCCTACTGCCTTCTCACATTGCTTGCCAAACTTCAGGCCATCTGATATGATTACCCCAGGCCCCTTTCCATTTTTTGTTACTACCTCCCCAATTGTGTACTCTTCCCCAGGATTTTGTTTCTGAGGTGCATTATTTTGCACTTCTTTGCATTAATTCAAGCTGCCATACTTGACCATTCCTCCAATCTTTCCAAGTCCCTTCTCATCCTTTCCACCCCTTGTGTATCAACCCTGTTGCAGATCTTTGTGTCATCTGCAAAGAGGCATACTTTTCCTCCCAGTCCCTCTGCAATGTCACTTATAAAGACATTAAAAGGACTGGACCCAGTACTGAACCTTGGTGTACTCCACTAGTAACCCCCTTTCTTCAGTGGACTCCATTTATTATTACCTTCTGTGTCCTGTTGTCCAACCAATGTTTTACCCAGGCTACCACCCTGGGACCCACTCCCAGGCGAGGCTAATTTGTTTATTAATCTTTTTGTGGGACTGTGTCAAATGCTTTGCTAAAATCTAGATAGGCCATGTCCACAGCCCCTCCCTGGTCTACTACTTTGGTCACCCAATCAAAGAAATCGATTAGATTCATCTGACATGACCTTCCTGCTGTGAATCCATGCTGCCTTGGGTCCTGTGCCCCACTGGCCTCTAGGTGCGCAACAATTCTATCCTTCAGCAGAGATTCCATCATTTTCCCCACCACAGAGGTCAAACTGACAGGTCTGTAGTTTCCTGCCTCTGTCTTGCTCCCATGTTTGTGAAGGGAATCACATCTGCCTCCTCCAGTCCTCAGGTACCACACTATCCTCCCATGATTTGTTAAAAAGGGTAGTCAGTGGTGTCACTAGTTCTCCTTAATTATTTTAGAATTCTGGGTTGAATGCCGCAGGCCCATTGCTTTGTCCATCTTCAGTTTTAGGAGTTCTTTCAGAACCCTTTCTTCTGTGATAATGAACAGTAAGTGCAAAGTTACACACAGCAGCCAAAGAAAAGGCAGTATCAAAGGTACAAATTACTAATTCAGGTACTAAAATATAACAATGACAGACAATAACAAGGTAACCAAACAATTATGGTCCTAAAAATAAATTAGTGGGTGCAGGGCACAGTAAAGGAAATGTGAGGAACAGCAGTCAGCAAGAGGCAGTGCATCAGGAAGTACTAGCATCAATATCCAGGGTAAACCACACAGATGATGGCAAGGAGCTTGAGGAGACAAAGTAGAGAAAGAAGAAAGTACACAGCATTGGAGGAGAGGCAGGAAACCAGTGAGAGCGTAGAGATTAGCAGATGTCAGGAACAGGAGCATTTCTCAGAGGAGCTGAGATAACTAAATAATGGGTGGGCTTTAAGCCCGAGGTTCAGTGGGCATAGCAACAACGTCAATCCCTATTGAGCTAAAATGTGTCACTTTTCCTGGACTCCCTCAGGATTCGTTTTCGTTGTTGCAGCCCAAGGCGCTGCTCTTCTGCCCTCTCTCTTTCAATTCTGTTTCCTTCACCGTTTCCCCTATTTGGTGGCTGCTTCAGGTCGCGGTTCATTTCTGCCTCCTCCCTTGCCTCGACCTCTTCCTCCTCGCTCGCTTGTCTAGCCCACCCTCCTGCTTCCTTTCAGTTCTGTCCCTCCTCCCTAGGGCCCATCGCTGTCTTCTCGCTCCCGCCCTGGATGTCCTCATGCCTCCTTTTGCTGCTCTTTCCTCCGTCGCATCCTTGCGAACCACCATGTCCTCATCGGCTTCCATTTTCTGATTTCGCCCTCAGGGCTCTCGCTCCCATGCTGCTTTCCTAGCAGCCAGCATCTCTACCTTCTGCCGTACCCCTGCTGCTCAACTTCAGGTTTCTAACCTTTTGGACAAAAAAAGTGACCAATGACCTGGAATCTTTTCCCTCGCTCAGCCTAGCGGCTAGATTCAGTACATCTGGGACATATGTGGGGGACTGTGCAATCTGCAGTGATGTGTTCTGGCCAAGCTAGAGGTTGCTACTCTAGTACAAGCATATGAGTTCATTCCTCAGCGGTTGGAGCACTACCACTTGCATCTGGTAACTAGCTCATTTTCACAAGTTATACTGTGTGTTGCAGTTGAGCCTGGTGGAGTGTCCAGGTCTAGAGAGTCCATTTCACTCCTCCTGGTGACACATTTTTCTGACTGGGCTGTTTCTGCCGTGCAGTGTGTGAGCACATCTTCTGCTTTCTTCCTCCTTTCTCGTGACTCTCTAATGTTCCCGGACCTTGCGATCTCTGCTGAGAGCAGGTCTGGCTTTAGTCACTGGAGCATGGTGAGAGCAGGCTGGTAGCGGCATTGTGAGACTGGATTGACCCGATTCTCCTCTTGCGTCTTGGGCCGCAAAAAAAACAAAAATGAATATTGCATCTCTGTGGCAGCCCGTGTGCCCTGCACCATTGCTCATTCTGTCAGCTGCGTGGTTTGCCATCCCTTCGCTGCACTCTCCTCACCCCTAGTGCTGCTGATCTCTCAACCTGCTGCAGTTCATTCTGGCATTTCCTGATGTTCTGCCGTTGCAGCTCTGGGCTGCTCCTGTACTTGGGCCTTTGGCTCCATTGTGCCAACCTTATCACACCTGCACAGTATAGGATTTGATGCAGCAGTGCTTTTTTTAATGAAGTTATCATATATACTTTATAAGGTCCCCATACAGAATATAGTAATAACTCGGGGCGATGTCACTTACATTACATCATCGGCGTACAGATGTAGCCGCCATCTTAGGAGGCTACAGGACCAACCGGTTTCAATGCAGACTGAGGGATTTGTTTACACTGTGCCGTGATGTTTAAACCGTAGGACTCGGGAGTGACAGACTTCACAAGCAAAAGACTGCAGCGTTATGTGAGTAAAACAGTAACTGATGCTGCTGTGGTTTTGGGCTAGATTGGGCACCCTGTTTATGTTTCCTTTAACACTTGTCAGACTGCCTCCCCAACCCACAAGGATTTGCATACCCACAGTGCTTTGCAGTGGACTTGAGGCTTTAAAGTGTATATGTGTGATTTACAGAGATACACAGCAACCACATGATTTGGTTATTTGTTCTCTTTTGCCTCCTATGGGTCCTACATTCTGCTGTCCTTCTAAATTGTGTTTGGTACACTGCCTCTGGAGTGTACTAAGGCCGCTAGTCATACATGTAGGGAAAGACACTTAACCACTTGGTTTCAAGCATTCTCCCACCCCAGCTGTCCAGATGTCAAACACAACCCCCCATATTCTCCCTTTCTTGCTGGTACAGCCTTCTCAAGCTGTGTTTCCAGTACTTTCAGCATGGGAGATGGGATCCAAGAGCACTCAATTATCCCATGGCCTAGAACCTGTTTTTCTGGTTTCCTTTCCTTTCTCCACTATTGTAGAGATAACAGTGCCAAGGGTACCTAGCATGTGCATCTAGTTACATGGTCACTTCAGGTCGAACAGGCGTGTCACCTTGCCACTGCCCTAATGTCCATGGGCTGTTCTGCTTCTAGGCCACCAGGGGTCTATGAAACACCAGGATTTCCTGTCTTCCTAACCCCATAATAATAAGAGCATCAGACAGGAAGCTGCTTCTGTGTTCTGCTGGCCCACTGAAACATCCGGCTTGGGGAAGACCTGGCCTCTGATATGGCATGTATCTACCTGTTGCTGCGCTAAGGGGCCAGTCCATTCTATTCTTTATCAGAGTGCTAGATGGAAGGACCAGTGCATGACAGGAATACCCTCCTGAGTAAAAAGCAGGACAGTGGAACCTGTCTGAACCTGAACACCTGGCAGGAGAACCCAGCCCCAAGGGAACCAGAATAAAGTGGCATAGAACACATTACCGTAACCCCAGTCTCTTCCTATGTAGCCCCATTTCATCTGGATACGATCAGAGACATCATAACGGCATCTGTGCTGCAAGATGGTAGCACTGGCCACCCTCCAGCAGTGTTCATGCCAGGTAAATGATTGTGACAGTTACTGTTCAGTTTCATCCTGTATCTCCTTCCACCATACAGGGACGCTAGCTGGACAAATGTTATGCTGGTTTAATTAGAACCCAAAATGTTCTTGTTTTGGAACCGAGTCATTTGCATATATTTGCATATTAATGATATGCTAAAAGCGTGCTAAGTGCTTATTTGCCATTCGCACATCTCAGACTGTCTCTCTCAAGGAAGTTTTATTAGCGTCTAAATAGAGCTGTAGAAAATGGACTCACCAGTGGAATTTGTGTGGAAGGGCAATTCCGCTTCTGAAATGCTTTTGGAATCAGTTTGATTTGTTTATTTAACCCTTCACACCTGAATTAATCTGGTAAATCCATGAGCATACAGCCTATTTCCATGGGTGGCCAGATGCGTAACAAAGCAACATAAAGAGAGTACAATGCAAAAACATAAAGTAAGACACATAAATTAATATCATGATGCAAAACCACAAGTACAGTGATATCTGTGATCCTCCAACAACTGTTTTTAGTATAAACTTGAAATTGGCAATACTAGTCATGCCACTGAGTGTCTTGTGAGGTAAAGAGTTATAATAACGTGGCAGTTGATATAATAATGATCTCTGTCCTAAACTTGTTCTCATAATGGGAATATGAAAAAACTGTGAAAAGCTGAACGTGTGAAAGCAGAATTTTGACCTTTGAAAATGCAATGAAAGAATTCGGGTAATTTACAGGACAGTTTTCTGGCCAGCGTTCCAATCGCACCTTGCATTTTTCAGACTAAAGAAGTCCA
Source organism: Neoceratodus forsteri (assembly GCA_016271365.2). Lineage (NCBI taxonomy): Eukaryota > Metazoa > Chordata > Ceratodontiformes > Ceratodontidae > Neoceratodus > Neoceratodus forsteri. Next base: position 525,234,078 of record CM028138.1, on the reverse strand, counting down.
ACGAAGAGTACTGTACAGAATGCATTGATGGGTCCTCATAGCTCATAGGTAGTTTAATAACAGACCTCGCTATTTGACTATGGAGGATCTGGACCTTGGACAGCGGACCCTGCCCAGCTAAGCAGTAAAACAAAATACTGTAATCAGTAGTAGGAAGCAAAAAAAAAAAAAAAAGCGGAGAAAAAGCACTGGTAGAAGGAAGCAAAAAGAGTTCAGTCTACCTGTATAAAAAACAACCGACCTCTGATGGACTGTTTTCATCGTAATAGATACATGTGTTTCATAGGAGAGTTTGTCGTCCAGGGTCAGGCCTAAGTATTTGAAATCTGTATCTTGTTCTATAACAGTTCCGTTTCCTTTTTAATTCTATGGTGTTCTAAAAGCTTCCTATATAATATTCCACAGATGATATAATCCATGTGGAAAATGAATACATGGTTTATGAAACCACAAAATACTATTCTGGTTTATATAAACCGTGGATTACTCATCCACAGTTTAAGAAAGAAACATTCCGCTTTCGAATATGGGAATTTAGCTTCAGCAATTTGGCGACCTGTCGGAGTGGAATTTGACAATTTGCACAGCTTTGCTTCTACACTTTTATAGTTTGATATATAATTTGCTAAACCTATACCACAAACAGCTTAATCTGGTTGGTGTCAGTTGGTTTCCATCTGTATTCCCCTCCCCAGGGCGAGGCTGAAAATAAGCAGAATTGCCTAGTCCTCCTTTCCTGGCACAAAATAACTAAATAATTCAGTCACTCACAGCAGTTCCTTTTCTTCTGTGAGGTGCAGGAGAATTCCCCAAAATAAGCTTTTGGGAAGTTGTAACAGTGAAAAATGGCTGGGAAGTCAGATTCAGCAAGGAAAAACATTTAACACAAATGTAGTAGCGCTAAAACTCTCATGTCATATAAAGATACTCCCGTACTGTATCGTAAGCAGTAAAATAACGATGACAAAGGTGTGCATGTCTGTAGACTTAATGCATGTCCTGTTTGAGCTGGAAGGTATGAGGCACCCAGGAAGTGCATTAATTCTTATGAAATACTGCGTTCTGAAGTGGGTTATTGTGCTTATAAAATGGAAAAAGTTTTTATAGAAATTTTTTTATATAGTTAGGCTGTTGCTAGGTAGATTACGTTATTGTAGGTTGGTGGCAAACTGTGCATTTATCGGGTATTAATGAATGGTCACGTGATGTTTTCAACCAGTGGCGTTGCTAGATTCAGAGAATTCTGAAGTCCATTTTATTAAATCACCTGTTTTGTTCAGTGTGTGACGTAAAAGCAAAATAGCTGATGTGAAACATTAACATTATGCCACTAAAAACTAAAAATAATGTTTCAGAATTTCAGATTTATATTGCACAGAAATTTAAAAACAAGGTTTAGAAAGCTTCCAGGCATGTTTAGGAGTATTTATATAAAGGGACAGGAAATTATTTCAAGTGGCAGCTGTTTTATAATGTTCCTGTTTATAGAAATGATATCCCTAAACTTAAATGATCCATATGGTAAATGCACCTGAATAAAAGATGATATGAAAATCTGTGTTTTGCATTGTTTTGTTTTATGGACAGCATTCTATTACAGTTCTCTTCACAGAACCATTGATCGGGAATGTTAACTATGTTGCGGTTTGTACAGAACTCTGAGGAGCGGTTCTGATTGGACAGTAGCTTATGCTCAGCATTCTGTACACAAACCGTGACATTGTCAAAATTCCAAATTAGTGGTTCCATCAGGAGAGCTGTGCAGAATGTTGTCCATCAAAAGAAATCAGTTGAAGACTAGACACAGTTATTCACATCAGTGTGTATTCAGGTACAGTTAAATATGACTCAGTTAGAGATGAACTTGTTCATTTTGTTACTAGGGACATTACTAACTGCTTCCAGTTAGCACACATTTCGTGTTCTCTTTAAGAACCAGTTTGTTTGTTTTTGCAGTTTATTTACCAAGATAACCCAGCTGAGATGAAACATCTCCTTTTCTTTGTGTGGTGCATTGAGTATGTGTGTGGGGGCTGCTGCTTTAACCCATTTTTACAGTCGTGTGGTCTGAAGCACACAACTTGAAGTGGATCTGGTGGGATTTGAACCTGTGTCATGATTCCTAAGCTTTCTGTGCTCTAGCCACTAAATGATTCTGCTTCTGATTTGTCTGTTCTGCCCAATCCTGGAAGAATGTCACTTTCCCATTCCTAGGTACAGGTCACTCAGTTTTGGTTTTAGCAAAGAAGGTTTTTTTAAGCTTCTATAGCTGTTCCACCAGTTATTCTTGTTAGGTACGCTAAAAGTTCCACAACTCCCCAGGAAAGCAATGGAGTGGCTCAAGGATCTTAAAAATGACTTGGCTGTCAGCCTGGTGGCGTGGAGGGATGAGACGCTGGCGCCTTACCTCCTGTCGCACTCATGGACTCAGGTACCATAGGAACCTCACCAGCTTTTGAGTTTACCATTTTGAAGTGTAACAGTGGCTTATAATCAGTGAGTCCAACGTCATGTCATATTTTCGAATTGTTCTGATATAGAACTCACTGATTATAATGTTGTAAATGCTGTGCTCCTGCGAGTCCCTGAATTGGTCAGCACAGGCTGGTAACGGAAACATATTCTAACAAGCAGGCTACACCAGCGGTGTACAGATAAGACTTTACTGGTTCCTCGGTCCTGGTGACAAACATAAGCCTGTGTATTATATCCCCAGTGCCATTGCAGCCTTATTGTCTACATTTGGGCATACTTTTTCTTGCATACACATTTGCTGTATTTCATTTGTTATAAATTACTGGCCCACCAATACCTTCTCCAGTGCTGCTGACATCTTCTTTCCTTTTACTTTTGCTCAGTTTTTGCACGGTGTTTAGAGCTGCATAATACATGGGTGGGTCCTTTCTCCATAGAAAAGTTATCGCTACTATACCATACACCCATCAGTTAAATCAGTTTATAAAATGGCAAAAAAAAATCAAGAATATTCATTGGCCAAAAGATGTCCTTGACCATGCATTAAATTTCTAGCACTGCATGGTCAAATGTCAGATCTCATTACCAAGGAAAAAAATCCTCTATATCTCTGTCTGTCTGTCTATTTATCTATCTATCTATCTATCTATCTATCTATCTATCTATCTATCTATCTATCTATCTATCTATCTATTTATCTAAACCTGGGGCCCAAGGGAGGAAACTTGCCCCTCCTTCTTTACAAAAAAAAAGAAAGAATTTCTAGCTCTGGAAAGACCATCCACAGCACATAGAAAAGTTTGTTGATACTGTAGTCTAATCTACTCTTGAACATTTGGTTTCCATGGGAAAGTCTAACCTATACATTCGTGATGATGCCAGAACTCTCTATAATGCTGCTGGACTTTTGGTTTGACAATTAGGCTGGGAGATCTATGACACCAAGTCGACATGTGTAGTAGCGTGTACCAGCCCTTGTATTTGTTTATCTGTGTTGCTAATCACATTTGTACAAATGGTACTGTATGTACTGAACAAGCTTTATCTTAAGTAAAAAAGTGGAGTTTAAAAATGTATCTAAACAATTGATTTACGTAAACGTAATATTAAAATGTTTCACACTAATTGTAATACAAAACTGCTTTGAACCATTTTATAAGGCAATAAGCCACTCCAGGATATACATTAAAGGATCTGAATGAACTTCCAGGGCATAAGGATACTCAGCCTTGGACTTGTGCATCACTCTCCACAGTGTGCATTAAAATCTTTAATGACACCCTGTGGTGGCTTGTTTCCAATACCAAAGCAGTTAATGCTATCTACCACAGCAAATAAATCCATATACCACAGCAATTACATCTACAGTGCATACCACAGCAATAAAATATTTGAACTGGCCTTATGGCTCATTACCTCTGTAGCCCCCCGATGGTATTATGTCCTTGTACAACACACTTTCTTAGCATGTAATCTATATATAGTTGGTGAGTTCCTATGTCAGAACTAGCCAATTGTATGAAATGATTTCAGTTTTTATTATGGGATAAAAGCATTGAGCACAGCTAATTTGCAATAGTGTCACAGCAGTTATGCATTGGTTAAAGTCGGTAATCACTTATCAATTACAAATATAAATATTATGATATAACACACAGCAAAATTACATATGAAACACAATATATGTAATACAGTTATTGCATATCAGTACTCTACATAATTTAATTTCCAAAACCCTGAACAACAAACATTTAACTCTGGAATTAACTCCAAAACCACAACTTCACCCTATTAAATTGGGTTTTTTAATCAAGCTTTTCTCCCAAGTCAGTCAGCACTGCTGTGCCCCAGCCACCACCAACCGACTGCATCTACCTGCTGTTTCTCCATGTTTACCCCTCCTCCCACAGTGTTAGGGCCAGGAGGGAGCTCTGTACCCACAGAGCACAGTCTAGATGGGAAGATGGCACCGAGCAGCAGCAGCACAAGTCAGGGGTGAGCCTGTCATCATCAGCTGGTTATTTTCCTCTCTTTTCCCCATGACTGGTGGTGTGCAATGGCACAAGTGTGCATGCCTGTAGAAGCATGCACCCACCACACCACAGTGATGTTGTTGCGCTTGTTCTACTACCATGCCTCCACGTTGTGGTAGCACTGCAGTGGTGTGGCAAAACCCCCTGCCCAGAAGGAGAGCAGCTGTTGGACGCTCAACCCTCTCACTCCCACTGACCCCAGCAGCCTGAGTGCACTCCCAAACCCAGGCGCCAACATGGGTGGAGGTGAGGTGTCCAGCACCTTGACCCTCTCACTCCCCACTGACCCCTCAGCAGCCTGAGTGCACTTCTGAACCCAGGCGGCCAACATGGGTGGAGGTGAGGTGTCCAGCACCTCAACCCTCCATGCCACTGGGCCTGCTATAATTTAGGTTTTTCACTTGAGATGACCCCTAATCCTGGTGGCAGCTGAGTTTGACTATAAGAAAACATTGACCTGGTTGTTCTGCTCCTAGGTACAGCTAGCTCAAGGATGTAGCATTCGGTAGGGAAGGTTTCAGAGCACGTTTTGCAAGGTGAAACCCCAAGTACACTGGCACTAAGCCATATATGCTTTCTGCAGCCCAGGTTGTTTATGGAGTTTTCTTTGATTGGAAAGTGTTATCTACCTCGATCTCTTATAACGTTCACAGTGATGTATGCATTTTAATACTAACTGTATTAATCGACTGTATAGAACATCCAGATTATGTAACCTGTTATTAGAAGAGTAATCATACAGTACAGCCTCATAATCAAATAATGGGAACATTGATTTATTTTTATTTTTGTCCCAGGTCCCCAATCTTCTGTTTGGAGGTCAGATCTGCCCTGCCTGTCATCCCCCATGCCCAGGCTTGCTCCCCCCTGGGCAGGGCCACTGGGAGGGCTTCCTCAACAGACACTGTAGGCAAACCCTGATATACCCCGGATCAGGGCCATGGGAGGCGGGACCCCCCCTCAGCGGACATTGAAGGCAGTGGAGACAGCTGCAGAGCAGGTCATCATGCCAGGGGCTGGCGTTTTCGATGCTTGCTAGATCCTGGTGGTGGGGACATGCAATGATGTCTAGCACCGCCCCACCCCTAAGGTGATGGCACCGACTGCAGTGGACCTTTGGCCTCCGCCAGGGGTCCATAAGCACCAGTCACTGTTTCCTCCCTGGGGAAGGGAGAGCAGTCCCTAGGACACCAGTCCTTCTCCCATCGGCTAGCCTTCCAACTCCCAAGTCCATTCCTGAATCTGGGATATTGGCATCGCAAGCAGAAATCCAACCGCTGCACCTGCAGGCGCGGCTAATGGGAACATTGATGCCATAATGATCTTTATACAAAGTTCAGAATTGAGACAGTTTCAATATTTGTCTACTAATCCTACATAAATTCCAATTTTCTTTGTCAATTAATCCATATAAACATTACTAGATTCAACAGGCTCTAACCAAAAACCCAGACATTTGTAGTTATCAACCTGCTTTAAAAGGTTCCACCATCTGCACTAATCATTAATATTGGGATCAGGGAACATCATCACTTGGAGGAGCTCCAAAGATCATTAGTTTGGATTTCTCTGCTTTTAATTTTAATTTGGAGCATGTAAAGAAATTCTGAAGCCTGTTAAAACCATTTTGCAGCTTCTTTTGCACCACCGTGAAGGATGCTTCAGAGCCATAGATCACCATATCATCTGGGTATCAATGGTAATCTACATCTCCATCGAATCCCCCAGTCCCCTAAGAGAAATTGTAAACAAAAGAGGTCCAAGAACTGAACCCTGTGATACACGTCTTGAAACTGCTAACTCTGCAGATGTTCTCCCATTTACCGTAATACACTGTTTGCAGTTCTCATAATAAGACATAAACCACCTTAGTGCCTCAGTTCCTAGCCCCACCCTCTCTAATTTACTCAACAGGACCATGTGGTCCACTGTGTGAAGGCCTTGGAGAGGTCAACAGAGATTGCCCTGGTATGCTTCCTGGAGTCCATATCTTTGTTGACGTCATCCAAGACCCTCGGCATGGAGGAGCTGGTACTGTGCCCTTTTTTTTTATGTAGCTTTTTCTCTCTGAACTCCAGGGGCAGGCAAGCTGTGGTCCTCCTCGGAGGATCTCAATCTGCCCTGTGCACATGGGCTTCATTGAGCCTCCCCAGTGCCTCGTTTCTCATTTTCTCCCCTGCTATCCTGGGATCCTGGAACATGGTCATGAATGCACTCCATGACTCCAGTGACGGCCCTTTCCTCCCACCCTGTCTAATGCCTGGCTCCTCACAGCTTGGTGCTGCCACCAGCCTCCACCAGGTGGCAGCCAAGAGCCAGGGAAACCCTATGTCCCTCTCTGAGAGAGGAGCTGCTTTGTGGCAACTCAATCTAGCTACTCACCTACTCCTCCCAGCCGACCCCTGGCTCCCCAGGCTCATTCTCAAACCCAAGTCTCCAGCATGGGAAGAGGTAAGGTGTCCATTGCCTCGGCCCTCCATGCTACTGGGACAGCCATTGTGTCCTTTCTGAACCCATATTGAAGGGCATCATAATGCCCCACCCTTCTCAAGATAATCCCACAATTGTCTAGCAACTGATCATTCAAAACTTTTGGATATAACTGGGAGGAGGAAATACGGCAAAGCTGGGCATCTGACCAAGGCCTCCCTTTTTAAAAATGGGGACCACCTCTGGCAAACTTCCAGCCGGAAGTACTGCTTTTACTGCAGTCCACCACTGGTGATACCTGTAACAAGAGATGTGCTGTAGTCAGTAGCAGGTTGCTCTGTTCTTTAGCAGGCAGCATTGACTTTTATGAGTGTCTAACCACCCGCCCCAAGTGATGTCACAGGGCTGTTGGTTCCCTGCTGAACCCCACCAGTCAAGGAGAGATACTTACTGCAGTCAGTGCAAGTATTACCTGCAGATTCCAGGGTGTCTTGGTATTGGTGGTTGTTGGTGGGGAGTCATCCGGACCCTTATGACCCGATTGTACAGTTGAAGAAATCTTGTCCTTGCCCGATTGGGCCTGAACTGCTTCTGCTCCTGGGAACTGGTGCACTTAACTGGCTACCATTGGTGTTGCTAGCCAGCCTACGAGCAGAGAAAGAGGTGGGATACTCGTCAAAGCACCTTCAGCAGCCTGACTGGCTGTGTTGAAAAGGCATCAAACCTCAGAGTCACAAACTGTTCTGGGATTAGTGGTTGTTGGGGAGGGCCACCAGACCCTCATGACTTGATTTCCCACCACTGGAATCCAGTGCTTGCCCCAGTTGGGACTGACATTTGCCACTTCTAGGAAATTGGTAACCAGACTGGCTACCAGATCTGTGCTGCTTGCTGACTGTGCTAGACCAGTTCAGCCTTGTAGGCATTCAGCAGGAAGCAGCTTTGAGAAAATACCTAAGGTGAGGGACCCAAGAAATTGTGAGGAACAACAGCTAGTTTATTTGCCAACAGGGGTCCAGTCTAAGGAGGTGCTATTTATGACCTAGGGTAAGAAGATCCAGGTTCGGTGTCCACAGAATGCAGCAGATTTTGAAATGTTCCGTACCAGACAGTTTTGTGTATTCCAAGGTAATGGCTCTTTGGTGTTGGTGCAACTGAAATTTTCTGTAATGCAATATGCACAATAATAGCATTCCTTATTTTAGCTTGGAACGGCTTCCAGCAATTGATTTAAAATGAAATGTTGACAGCTGGAGGTGATGCTCTGTAGGAATTCTGTCCAGGAGACTTTCACAGATAAAGGGCGCAAAATGGCTTAGGTGCTCAAGCACAAAAACAAATAAAATCCACAAAAAGCAATCTACAAACATAGACAGACACCCTCCACCCTCAGATCAAACCAAGACATAATGTTCAGTTCACAGATTAAAGAACAGTAGTTAACTACTTGCCCCACCCATGAAGTGTGACTGCCTGATTAGGCTTTTCACAGAAAAATAACAAAATTTAAGTGCCTGCACTTACTATTATACTCATAAACTCCACTGGCAGGCAACATGACGGGTGCTGTGCAGTGCCATTTCATGTTAGTGTGTGGGCGCTGCTCGGCTCAGCATACAAGCGGGCAGTGTGGCACTGTGCACTAACATAGGATGGCACCACACAGCAATTGCCATGTTGCCTGACGATGGAGTTTATAAGTGTAACAGTGAGTAAGTGCAGGCATTTAATTTTGTTTTTCTTGTGAAAAGTCTAATCGGGAAGTCAGGCTTCAGGGAGTAGGGAGCTTCAGTTAACTACAGTTCCCTCAAAAGGATGCACACATCTGTAATTTATCAGGAAATTAACAAAAACAATTATAAATGGAACTGGAATAGCCTACCCTGTGAGGTTTGGACCTTGTGACATCACAGGGTTCCTTGATGTACAGTTCATAGACTGGTTTCCTATTACATTTGATGATAAAGAGGTACATAACATGGTACATTGTGGTGGAGGAAGGAATTCAAGTCTGTCTTGTCTGCTTCTCCTGGTGCACTGCAGTGACTGTACCCAATTTAAGTACTGACTCACATCCAGTATCATCTGCCAATATGTTGCTATTGCTGTGTGACTGTCACTGGCATTCCTCTGTAGGAATCTGTCCTATCCTGTTTTGAAAGCCTGAACTGTTCTGGCTTGGAACCTCACTTAGTCTATTCCACATTTCAGTCACCTCATGTGTGAAGTAATGTTTTCCTTATTCCACATGCTAACCACCTCATGTGTGAAGTAATGCTTTCTGAAGTTGCCTCTTAGGAAAAACATTTTATAAAGATTGCTTTTGACATTGCCAGCCCAATGGTGCTGAGGGTTGAGGCACTGGATGCCACACCTCATGCCAAGCCAGCGACCCAGGTTCGGAATGGACTCGGTCATTGGGGTTGAGTAGGAGGGAAGGATTTATCATCCAGAGGACTGCTCTCCTTCCCAGGGAGGGTTCTGGGGTCTACGCCACTCCTGGGTGGCCCCTGACAGCAGTTGGGTCAGCAGAAAGGAACATGTGGTGCAAGCAAATGCAAGGAGCTGCGGTGGACGTCGTGGCATGTATGTGTGTGCCATGGATGTCATTGCACATCTGAGCTCTGGGGTAACAAAGAAGTGAAACCCCCTTGGATTGGGAGGTGACGAGGGTCCTGTGGACTGTGTCCACATCCCCAATGCTGGGCCAACTTCCCAAGGCTAGGGCCACCCCTTCCGGATGGACCCTCAATTCCAGAAAGGCACCAGGTAGGAGTGGCGGGCTGTCCCCGGGGTGATCTGGGGGCTGGACTATCCAGTTGGGGGTGCCAGAGGGAGGAGGCTTCAAGCAGGGGAGTAGAGGCGCCAGTCTGAGAGACTACCTCTGAGGGATGCCTGGTCCTTGGGGTGCATAAAGAGAATTGAAAAAAAAAAAGATTGCTTTTGCCATCCTTGTTTTAGAGATTTACATAGTGAAACTGTAACTTTGCCTTCTTTATTGCAAAAGTAAAAGAATGTTGCAATTCACTGTACTAAACATCAGCTATTGAAGTAGCCTGTTCATTTGCAACATTTGGCACATTCATGCTGTTTTCTATAATCTGTGATAAAATCAGTCCCCAAAGGATGGGCTTGTTGACACCTGGGGACTGAAGCCCTTGTTTATCCACAGGCAGAGTACAGAGTGGATTCCCCACAGTGCTGTGACAATGCACATCAACCCTGACCTGGAGGGACCACCCTCTCTTGGGGCAAAAGGTAATACAGTCTCCCCACCCTTCTCTCTGCTCTGCACCTCTTGAGTAAAACCCATGAATGGCAATAATTCTGGCCAGAAAAGTCTTGCATGTATTTTTTGGGGAGGTGTTGAGAGATGGTTTTACTACTGGTCAGGTACCAAGCAGAGACCAGGAAACTTAACTCACTTGCAATCCAGGTCCACTTGGACACCAGTCTCCATAAGGCAAAACTGCACAAAGAAAACCAAACCATGCACCCCACACCCACTGTTAATTTGAAGGGATCATTCTGTGAATGAAGTTTTAGGTTTTAGAGCCTCTAGAAATGTCCATAATTTGACAAGATGACCTGGTTCCTTTGGGACAGTCCTATTTCTTAGTTTTCTCCTTCCTTTATATTTTATGATCTTACAGTTACCTTGTGTTTGTTTTGAGAGCCCTAAAGTGCAGTGTTAAATTATTTTAATTTGTTTTAATTGTTGATCAGGAAAGACACACTGAGCTGTGATAGATCATTTGCTGGTGTTGGGTAACATGAACCTGTTTTATTGATGGGGAATTTTCGCCATGACACCCAGAAGGGGACTCACCTAATTATCTTCAAATAAGTACCATGGGAACTTTAACTTTCACCTAGACAGACAGTGACCAGAGATGAGCAGGAGGGACTTTGGTTTAATGTCTCATCTGAAGGATGGCACCTCGACAGTGCATCATTCCCTCATACTGCAGTACAGTGTCACTTATGGGTGTACCCCAAGTCGTGGTGTGGGCTAGAGCCCCAGACTTCCAGACTCAGTGGTGAGCGTACTACCTACTGAACCACTGACACTGATGAAATAGTATATATAATTGATTAAAATAGTAAGGATTTGAGCATGTCAGCTGTGGCATATTAATTGCCCCTTTTTCATCTGGAAAAATCGAGTCACCTTAGATTTTGGTGGTCTGTATGTTTCCAGAATTGGTAGCCTGCCCGGACTAGTTAAATATCAAGTATCCAATAAGGTATATTTGCCTTCAATATCTCCTTTGGTTTCAGGCATCCCATTTCTTGTACTTAGCCCTTATCTAGTTACTCTGTCCTGCCCAGACATTCCCCCACTCCTGCCAGGAGGAGAGGGACTGTGTCCCAGGCTATCTTATTAGGGCTTTCTGAGAGGCCAGTTTATATCCAAAACCAAAAAAAATAAGCTAAAATGAATAAGAGGGCAACTTTGGGAAGAAATTTTAAAAGATTGTGCAGAACTGTAATTTTACAGAAAGAGAAGTAGGTGTTTAGAATTAACATCTAGATAGATACTGTAGATAGAAAGATACTGCTGATAGAGAGATAATGTTGATGGATGGATAGACAGACAGATATATATATATATATCTAGAGAGACAGACAGACAGATGGTCTTTATTTATTAAACACTTTTCCATTGGCTCAGTGTGTGCTACCAAATTAAACATATGTCAAAAACAAAACATAATTCAGACAACACAGAAAATAACATGTCTGTACAAAAAGATAAATGTGTTAATCAAACCGAGATGAGCAGTCCAATGTAGAGCATGCTGTTAAAATATCTAGCCAGGGAAAGCCTGGTTAAATAGGTAGGTCTTAAATGTGATTTAAAATCCTGATTGAGGGAGCAGCTTGGATTGACCTTGAGAGAGCATTCCAGAGCCTCGGGCTACAGCTGCAAAGGCTCAGTCCTCAGCGATTTTAGTCATGTAGGAGGGGACACTAAGCAGTCGTTGTCTAATGCAATGTGCATTTATTGCTTTTTTCACTGACGCCCTCCAAGGGTGACTGACAATTCTTAGATGAAAGAGACTGGCCACTGCCCAGTCTGCGCAGGACCTTAAATATTAAAAGTAACACCTTAGAAGTCAGAGTGCCACCTAATATGCAGCTATGTGATTGCCCGTGTACATTTTAAATGGTGTGTGTGTGTGTGTGGCAATAATCTGGCTTCTCAGAGTTTCTGGGGACATCATCAGAACTTAAAAGTTGATACTCTTAAAAATTCAGGGCAGATGCTTATATCCCCCAAAAAAAGTTCACTGCCACCAAATGTCCATGCACAAATCTGTGATCCCTTTCTAGTTTTTGCAAAACAGTTACAACTGTAATCAGTCTAACTCAATTCTTATAACATTTCAAAAATACCTGGATTTGGGATATTCCACTCTTTATTATGACAGGCAGCTGCATGAAAACAGACTCTAGTCTTCACCCTTCGATTTTATCAGTTCCTATTGCATGAAGTCATAATCCTGCTTATGACATCAGAATAATTTCCATGGCAACAGGTTGTGATGTCATAAGCAGAGGATTATGACTGTATGGCAGGAATAAGCAACGTAAACAGGTGAAGTCTAATGGAAGAAATTCCTGTTTTATAGTGAGTTTACTACTCCTGGGAAAACTTTAAAAAACATGTTATAATCAAACACAATTCATCTTATATTTTATAGATGTCCTGTGTTTCTGTTCCTTTATTCCTCATTACTAGGTTGATTTCTGTAGAAACAGTCCTTGTCCCCTACAGTTGAAAACACTCATGCTGTTTAATCCTTTCCGGAATCACAGTCCTCTGCTTGTGACATCATTATCATTTCTACAGCAATAGACAAATGTCACAGTGTTGTGACTAAAACAAAGTAGGTACAATATATTATAGTGGGGCTGTAGCGCTATAGTTAGGGGTTGAGTAGGCTGTTTAATGTTAAACCCCTAACTTTTCACCTTAATAGGTTTGCCCCTTCAACAGAATTGCACAAAATTTTGCATGCACAGTGTCTGGGGCAAAGTCTCTTGATTTGACAAATTTTGTTCTGGTCGGATTATGGATTCCAAGATCCAGGTAGTACAGTTTAGGTAAAATCAGTTGTTTTCTTTTTTTGCTGTTTTTTGTCATTGCCTATAACCCAGACCATTTGGAATTTTGTTATGAAATTTTCAGGGTAGAAAGGGCTTGCCCTAGAATGGTGCCGTTCATTGGTTTAGTGAAAACAGATTAATCTGTTCCCAAGTTATAAGGATTTTAACTTTTGGTTCTGAGCATGCTTAGTAGGGTCTTTTGATATGAGAGAAGAATTTGGTCATATGAAAGAGGATTCCTCTTCAGGAGACAGAAATTCTGTTCTGTGAGACAAAAATTATTCTTCATATGGTGCCTATCTTGTTTCCATTTTTCCCCAATTTGTTTTTGAAAACTCTATAAAATGATTACCTGCCGACACACACAAACACATGAATCTAGCCAAACTGGACCTGTTTAGCACAATCCTAGACTTACCCCTTTAAAAATGACCCCAAATGTGTTTTGGGACATCAAAAAATCCTTACCCAGTCTTCTTTTGTGAGTCGACTTTCTTCTTTTGTGAGTTGCACAAAAAGGAATAGAACCATGCAAAACAGGAATACTGTCTCACGAAAGAGGATTTTGGACTTTGTTTTTCCCCGCTTTTCTTTCATGAGAAAGCATCTTTTGTGAGCTCATGAAAATCTTATGAAAGAAGATGATTTCTCATGAAACAAGATTTTCTGCTTAGTGTTTTCCACAATCTTCTTCGAAGAGAAGCTCCAAAAATCCCATGAAAGAGGATGCCTTTTCAAGGAAGAGAATTTTGGGCTTAGATTTTTGCTCATATTTCTTTCATGACAAGGAATCTTCTTTTGTGAGCTCAGAAAATCTCAGTGAAACAGGATGATTTCTCACAAAACAAAATTTTTGACTTCGTTTTTCCATATTCTTGTCTCCTGTGATGACATTTCTTTCCTTAGGTCACAAAAATCTCACAAAATAAAAGATGGCCTCACAAAACAACTTTCTGGACTAATATTTTCTTTGGCGAGCCCTCAGAAAGCAAGACTAGTGTCTTAGTGCTCGTGCAGTCTGATGCACTCAACATGTGGCATAGGGCTCAGAGGGCCCTGCATGTCTGCATCTATGGAGGAAATGAGGGCCCTGCACTCCTGGAGACAGCTGAATGTCTTCACGTAGCTCCAAATGGATCTGTGTGAATGAGGATGCAATTCTGCTGTCTCAAAGAGACAGAAAATTCATTGTAAAAACTGTATTAATACACCAGTTAGGGTTCGGTTAAAGCAACAAAAGTAGGAAATGTGGTGTTAGGGTTTCCAACCTAACTCTTCACCCCACCCCCAAGGAGCAAAAGGAAAGAACATTAGGGTTTTGGGTCTCCAGAGTCTTGGTGAATCAGTGATGGGGCCTTCCTTGGGGTTGTCAACCTAGTGCTCACCATTATCGGAGCAAACAAGGTCAGACGTTATCTCATTTCTTCACACAGGGCCCTCAAGAAAGCTACAACAGATTGTGTTAGCAACATGTGGCAACAGATAGTTCTCTACCTTTGAAGACTGTATCACTGTGAAGCACTGGGTTGTGGCTGTACCTTCTGTTTCACACACGAGGCTATGGGGGAGGGGTCTTCCTTTGGTTTTCAACCTAGTGCTCACTCTGTTACCTGAGCAAAAAGGTCAGACATTATCTCCTTTCTTCACACAGGGTCAGAGAAAGCTACAACAGATTGTCTTGGAAACAGGTAGTGACAGATACTTCTCTACATTTCAACACTGTATCTCTATGAGGCACTGACTTTCCAGCTATATCTTTTGCTTTGCACAGGAGGCTATGGGCTGGGGAGGGTCAGCAATGGAGTTGACAACCCAGTAAGACCCCACCACTAATTTGCCAAAATTCCAGAGACCCAAAACCATAATGTTCTTTCCTTTTACTGCTGGGGTGGGGGTGGGGGTGGATTTAGGGTTGGAAACCCCAACATGACATTTCCCTACCTTTGTCTCTTTAACATGAACCCTAACTAGTGCATTAACACAGTTTGTTTGCAATGAATATATATAGGAACTGTATCTAAATAATGTGTTTTGGGAAGTTTTCTTAAAAGCAACAAATCACATTAATGAAAGCAACTTTAGTAATAAAAAATAGAAAGGGCTGAAATTGGGATTTTGTGTAACTGAGTTCTGCTGACACAGACTTGGAATTTTTATAGAGCCGACATCACTTAAAAACTTTGAATAAACATGCTTATTAGGACACAATTCATTCTACAGTTTATATAGTTTTATAGTTCTTCTCCTTGCATTTGTTATTCCTAGATAGAAAAGCAATTGCAGCCATACTGGTCCTTGGAAAACAGGAGTCTCTGGATAGTTTGATACCTTTTATTGGACCAACAAGTGTCCCACACAAAGATGGAGGAGCACGAAATGGTAGCTCAAGGTACAGTGGGGTCACAGAATTAACACAAAATGAAGCACACATCTGGGCTCACACTTTTGCACCAATAGTATATCTTTTTTCAGTGCTGTGTTCCTGGATTTGTGCTGCTTCTTGTGTACAGATGATATAGTACACATGCATTTGGGGTTACATGAGTCCCTTCATCAGTGAAGTGTGTATCTGATGAAGGGACTGTGTGGTCCTGAAAGCTTGTGTGTACTGTACTTGATTTATACAAGACATAGTGTATGTTCAATAAAAGGTATCAAACTATCCAACGACATCTATCATTCTAAGATACAAAGCTCCAGGAGCCAGCTGCTTTTGTTCCCATTTTGCCCCTTTGCTCCCCATTCCCACCTTGATGGTTGGTGTCATCATGGTTACACCTTTGTTCGGGACAAGAGTGGGTGAGCAGTTCACATTACAGCTGGAATCAATGATGCTGCTTTGTTGACTGGTGGTGGGTGCACAGATGCCAGGGGCTCATGCCCTCGATCACAAGGAGCCAAGCACCTCACCTCTGTAAGATACCTGACTGCCCCCCACCCCATCCATCCTGCATGTGTGATTCTAGGGTGTGCACTGAGCCTGATGCCATGCCACTGGGCCAGCACCCTGGGCCAGACTTTTAAAAGAAATGTTTTGGCTCAATTCCGTGTCTGATTTTAGATGTCACAGACCTTGCATCTAACAAATTGAGATTTTCAGTCCTGACACCCAACAGACAGATTCTAGGCTGGAACAGCGCATAACGTGTGCCAGTCGGATCTGGCAGGGTCTCAGATTCTGGAAATAAATTCTGAAGGGCAGGGTCAGAGATTACAAACCTGAGCTTTCTCTCCATGATTGTTCCACCAGACAATGATTTCAAGTGGGCCAGTATACAGAGCTACAGAGTACTAGTGAGACTTTCATTTTTGCTTTACTTCTTAATTCCACCACCCCACCACTACATGGTTGCCCCTCAATGTCTTACAGTACTTTGATTTCCTACACCTGATTTTTTTTTGTATTTTTTAAGGAAGCATAAGGATAAAAGGCAAATTCTGCACTGCTGATGTAACAATGGGTCTTCCACAACAGTTGTTTATCCAGCCTCCCATAATTATGACCAATACTGACCTGCCCTGACAAGATTTTGTGTTTGTTATATACTTTGAGCCCTCTTCAATCTGGTCTGGGGTGTGTCTGTTTTGAAGTCTCAGGCATTCAGAAGTAGAGGCAAGCTGCTGCAAAATCAGCTGCAGGTGGAAACTCTGGCACAGGTACATCTGACAGCAAAGTCTCACCCAAATCATCTGAGTCCAGCTGATGGAAATGGGACTCTCTGTTTTCTGGCAAGGTTTGGGTGAGAAAGAATGAAGGAGACATACACACAGAAACTATAAGAAATGTAAACAGAATTGTGTCTAAATAGAAGAATATTCCCTGAGGCATCATGTATTTTTATTTGTGAACTTTGACTTTCTTTCATTCCTGTAGCAGATGTTCATACTTCTTTTAAAATAAAGTGGGTGCATAGCTGACCAGTGTAGTGACTTGAGGGTACCTGGGTGGGAAACATGAAAACAAATTTCCCTAAGTTATTCCAAAATGGCAACTTTATATACTCTTTCAGGGTAAGAAATTAAATGTTAAAATTGGCATCTTAGACAGAATAGCAAAAGTCCAGCTTTAGTCGTCCTTCAAAGATCTGGTAGACAGTCGTAGTGGAAGCAATTTTCCTACAATGTATACAATGGAAAAATTTTTTTGTTTTAGGCTATTCAAAATGGAATAACAGTAGCTGAAAACTAGAATTCTATTCAAAATTTAC
Organism: Neoceratodus forsteri; assembly: GCA_016271365.2. Taxonomy (NCBI): domain Eukaryota; kingdom Metazoa; phylum Chordata; order Ceratodontiformes; family Ceratodontidae; genus Neoceratodus; species Neoceratodus forsteri. The sequence continues at coordinate 525,216,818 of CM028138.1, read as the reverse complement.
AGTGAGCTCATAATTCCAAATGAATAGAAAATTCAGCCTTGTGTTTTATTTTGCTATTATATAACATGTTATTCAAAGGTTTTACATTTTCATAGCAATAACATAGTAGTGAAAAAAAACCTGTATTCTGATCTGCCTTCACTAGGTGGTGGGGTGCGTGTGACAACACTGATGTGGTGCATGAGTCAGCTGTATATGAGGTGGCTGTTGTGATGTCATGTAGAGACACCTATTGGTGAGGAATCAGAATACAATTCCATGGGTTTATAACTTGTAACAATATATTAGGCAGCATTGTTAGCACAGAAAATGAGCAGAGAAGTTCAAATAAAGGATTGATCTTAGAATAAATATTGAAACATATGGTACTTGGTTATGATTGAACAGAGCAAACATGAGGTAATAATCGTCTTGGAGCACTTGCAGTATATCTGTAAAGCAATCAATCAATCTTTCTTTAACCAAGTGAAACACCCTTGAGAAAGACTCATTTACAAGGTGGGCCTGGACAGGTTCTCAAAGTTCACATAAAATTATTTTTTCTCAAAGGTCAAAAAATATACAAGAACTACAAATAAGCTAGTAGAAGACCAGAGGTTAAGCGCAAGAATTTCTGCATGGATACATAATATGGTCAACAGTAATCAACAGTTGTACATTGTATCATGAAAACAACAATGCCCTACAACAGTACACATACATATTAAGTGCTTACAGCAGGCAATTCTGTTGGGAACAAATACAGCAAACGGTAACACATATAACCCTGAGAAGGAGGAGCAAGAGTACCAGAGCTGACTCAGTAGGAGAATGGGAGAAGAGGGTAGCAGACAAGATCGGAAGTACATATATGGTGGCTGGGCATTGGGACAAGCAGCAGTGCAAGAGAGCTCCAAGCTTCTCCAGCCCCAGACTTGCTACCTGTGGTTGCCACTTTTGGACTTGATAAGGACCAGATAAATCACTCCCCTAACTCTTTCCCTTTTCACAGCTGATGCGAGTGGTACACCTCCTCCAACCTTTTGTTACTTCAGAGAGGACATTAAAGGGCAGCATAATATATTAGTAGTACTTGTTATACAAAGGGTTGGCGAGATACAGGCACCTGATTAGCTATACCCATTCCAAGATGCCTGTGATAATATTGGGTAAACAATTAAAATGGTACATGGTTTGAGCGAGAAGCCCTATTAAGAAAGATGACAAGATCTCAACATTTATACCCTAGAAGAAAGGAGAGAGAGGATATGATGAGACCTACAGGTACACTTGAAGGGACTGAATAGAGTACAGGTGGTGAGTCTCTTTCAAATGAGAACAAGCACCAGGACCAGGGGTATGTAGTGAAGCTGGGGTGAGTTGGGGTGGAGTGTGGATTCAAGAGTGATATGAGAAAATAATTATTCACTAAAAGGGTAGTTGATGCTTGGAATACATTAATGGTGGAAGTGGTGGGCCCAAAACATTGAGAGTGCTTCAATCTTGCATGGGATAGACATAGGGGTATATTACATAGGATGCTGGGAGGTGGGAAGGTCGATGGAGACCAGACAGAGTCTGTGAAGACAGAATAGTTAGGGAACATCTGGGCAGACTAGGTGGGCTAAGCAGTGCTTTTCTGTTGTCAAATTCTGTCTCTATGTTTCTGAGTAAGCACATATGTAGAGCACAATTAAATCCTAAGCAGGTGCAACTCTTTTAAAATACACATTTCTAGGGACATGGATATGATGTTCTAGCCACACTTCTGGCAGTTGCCTTTCCCTTTAAGACTTGCTGGAAATGTCTTCAAGCTGGCTCCTCCACCCACCTGGGTAGTAACTCCCTAGGCTCTGCCCCATGATGTCAGATCTTCCTTTCCGTGAAGAAGCAGGTTCCTGCCTTACGCTCTCATGCTGAGTAGGCCCTTGCGATAAATCTATGGATTTACTTCCTAAAATATTTAATACTTTGTGTCTTCAGCTCTATCATTGATAACAACCATGATGGATGAAAAATCTGCTCCTGGGTTCCATTGGTGTCTTTGTGGGCAGAAGATGTCCCAAACGGATCCAGCATCCACATGCGTCCATTGCCTGGAGCACGAGGCATGATCCCTAGGCCTGCGACATATGTTGAACTTTCCATCCTATGGTTGTCAAGGACCATCTCACCCGACTCAAGTTAGGCCAACTGAGTGAACTGAACCCGTCAGTCAAAGCTAAGGAATGTCTGTTGGGTGGTTTCTGCGGATGATCATGGGGTCCGCTGATCAGCTGTAAAATTGAGGAGGCTGCAACCCAGGCTGCTTCCCACTCATTTTTGGCAGCTGCATTCATGCCGCTCAACTGGGTTCAATTTCCAGATCCTTTAAAGAATTGTGCCAGCCCTTGCTGACCTTCGGTCAGGACCGTCTGGGTACAAATCCAAGTCAAACAAAAGTCCAAAAACAGTCTCGTCAACGTTCATGGGATGAAGTGCTCTTAGTTGAGAGCTTGGATTCCCATGCTTCTACAGATCTGGACGTCAGTCGAATCCTCGGCCCAGGCCACTGGCTCCACAGTAAACCCATCAGGCCAGTTGGCCAAGATGATGGTTGATCTTCTGGCTGCATTTCTCTCGAACCGGTCGACCAGTTGTCAACTGAAGAGGCCAACACTTCCTTATCCAGGATGCCAGTCCTGACTCAGACCATTGGGACGGATCAGTCCAGTGACCCACTGCCTCTGGTCAATGACCAAGACCCGTAGAAGACTCGGCGATTGCTGACTCCTCAAGCCCGCCACCAGTCCCCCAGCAGTCATGGTTGAGGTCTTGGTCTTTTTCCCATGAGTCGGTGGTTCCCACCGACATTGAGGCTCCCACTTTCGACACCACAGAAAGTGGCGCCTCGGCTTACTCATCATCCTCATCCTCCTCAGGTGAGGAGAGGCTTCAGTGTAAGTTGCGCCAACACTATGAGGATCTCGTGGCAACAGTTGGTACTCACTGGCATGAAGCTGGCTCCAGCTACTACGCCAGCCATCACCTGCCTTTGCCCAACAGGCCGATGCCTTTCTTTGCCTAAGGAGCCAACCAAGATGGTCCCAGCTTGGCTGACCTCGGCGTCTCCACTGATTCTGGAGGAGCCACCGTCCTAAACAGCCACTGACCGCGTTCCAACCAAGGAGTCTTGGCCAACCTAGAAATTTCCCCATTGGCTGTCAGTCACCATCACTCCTGACCATCTACGGAGGGTCAGTGAGGACTCGGGCAGTTGACCCCTCTTTAACAACTCTTCGAGTCAGAGGATTCTCTCTGCACTCCCATCTGGTTGACATGGAGTAGGTGAGGAATCTCTAGACGGATGAAGGCCTTTCCTCTTTTATGGGCCTTCTCCACCTGATCTCTGAGTCCACGGGTATGAAAATGGAGCCTGTCCCGAAATGGGCTTGTTACCCATTGACCAAGATCCTCAACCAGGGAGATACTCTTACAGAGGCCTTCCCAGTGGTGGAGGCCATTCTTGGCCCTGCCCTAGAGCTTTGGCAGTGCCCTGCTTCCTGCCCTGTGCCCTCTTCCTGGATGGCCCAAGTATGCAGTACCTGCTGGTTCCCTTCGGGATTCACAGAACACCCCATCGGCCAAGGGGCTGGTGGCTGATTTGTGTTTAGGTGCTCCGGCAACACTGGGGATGTTGACACCTGCCCGACAAAGAGTCCAAAATGTTGGATCATGCAGCTAAAAGGTTTATGCTGCCTCCTCACTTGGACTTAGCCAGGCAAGCACAGCCCTCCTTATGGCCCACTTCTCTCATGCCCTGCTCGCACTCTGAATGAGGTACTTCCTCATCTGCCAGCACACCTTCAGACCATGGTCAAACAGGTCTGGGGCCAGGGCCGGGCTGTAGCAGAACAACAGCTCCAGACAGCCATGGACATTGGGGACTCCTGCACCCGCTCTGTGGTGGCTGCAGTGGCCATGTGCTACAGGGCTTGGCTGAGGATCTCAACGTTCACGGCAGACACTCAGCACAAGCTGGAAGATGTTCCTTTCCTGGGCATTGACTTGTTTGGGCCTGGGGTGAGGTCACCTCACCCGCATCGAGAAGTCAGTGCCACTTTGGACTCTGTGACATCTGCCCAAAAGAACCCCAAGGGCTCCAAGCAGCAGCAGCAAAGAAGCCCTTTCAGTCCACTCCTACTCCTGCGGTCAAATCAGCCCATCCCTAGGCTGGCTAGCAGGCCTCGGCCTGGCAACCTCAGCTGAAGTCAGTGGCCTTGGTCATCCATAAGCCTGTGGGGAGAGCTTCAGTAGCCCCTCAGCCAGACCCTCCTCCTCCTCTAAGCCTGCACAGTGACGGGATGAGGGTGCCTCTCTCATGCCCATCACACCTCCCTGGGTCCTCCCATGGGTGTCTGTCTCTGCCACTTCCTTTCCACCTGGTCTGCTGTCACCATGGACTGGTGGGTTCTTGAGGTGGGTCAGGGTCTGCCTCTGGAATTTGAGCAGTACCTTCCTTGCTGAGCCCATGCCCCATGGGAGGCCTTGGTATCTGCAGACATTCTGTCATCCTCAGAGATGACATAGCCTAGCTCCTCCACAAGGAGGTCATGGTTCCTGTTGTGGAACCTCGGAACACCAGGGTTTGTCTCCAGGTATTTCCTGGTGCCAAAGCGAACAGGGTGCTGGTACCCCATTCCTAGATCTGCACGACCTGAATAAGTTCCTCAAGTCGCACCTTCAGTATGGTTAACTGTCTCAGATCATACCATCTCTAGAGCAGGACATGTGGTTTTGTTCCCTGGATCTTCAGGACGCATTCTTCCACATCCCGATCTGTCTGTCACACCAAAGTTTCCTCAACTTCCGAGCTTGAGGGAACCTCTATGAGTTCCAGGCCATGCCATGAGCCTGTCCTTGGCCCCCAGGGTCTTCACCAAGTGCATTGCAGTGGTGGCAGCTTACCTGAGGCACCAAGGGGTCCAGGTTTACCCTACTTGGACAACTGGCTGATCACAGGTCCCTCCAGGCAGGAGGTGGAGTGGTCCAGGGACCTGGCCCTCCAGACCTGCATCTCTCTTGGCCTCCTGGTCAGCAGGCCAAGTCAGAACTTGTACCTTCGCGGGTGATCCACTTCATCGGGCAGAGCTCGACTTTTGCAGAGCCAGAGCCTGGCCTCGATGGACAGGGTGGAAGCTCCCTCCCTTTGCCCGATCATTTCAGGTTGGGCAATTGCGCCTGCCGAGACTTCCTGAGCCTGCTGGGTTACATGGCAGCCTTCACCAGCATGGTCCAGTGGGTCCGCTGGAGAATGTGTTCCCTGCAGTGGGAGCTGGCCAGCCAGTGGTCTTAGCACAGGGTCACTTTGACCAGCTGGTCACTGTGACTGGAGCGGATGTGGAACGCCCTCCAGTGATGGTTAGTCCCAGGGCATCTGCAGGAAGGGATCCCATTTTTCTGCCCAGAGCCGATGGTCATCCTGATGACCAATGCCTCTCTCATGGGCTGTGGTGCCCACCTGGGGAACACAGTCCACGGACTCTGGACCCCTGAGGGTCCCGATGTCACATCAACCTGCTGGAGCTCTGAGCAGTTCGGCTGGCACTGACTGCATTGCCCTGCACTTCTGGGTTCAGGGGTCAGGTCCAGATGGAAAACACCGTGACCATGTACTACCTCAACAAACAGGATGGGATGCACTCCTGCCACTGTGCAAGGAAGCTGTCCATGTATGGACCCTTGTCAGCTCACCATCCATGTGGCAGGGGCTCCAACCAGCTGGCGGACGCTCTCAGCCATTTGGGCGAGGTGTCTCACGAGTGGTCTCTCCACCCAGAAGTAGTACACAGTCTATTCTCCCAGTGGAGCACCCTCAGGTGGACCTGTTTTCCTCCAGGAGAATGCAAAGTTGAGGCTGTTTGTGCCTGCCCCTCAACAGGGAATGCTGTGGGGATGCCTTTTCGAGGCCCTTAATTCCAGGTCTCTTCTATGCCTTCCTTCCACTTCCCTTTATTCACAAAGTGTTGCTCAAGGCCAGGAGGGCAAGGCACAAAGATCTTGGTGGCTCTGAATTGGCCCTGCCAGTTCTGGTACCCGATCTCCTCAGCCTTAGCAGCAGGCCTCGAGGCATCTTCCTCTCCGCCTGGACCTGCTCTCCATCAGTCAAGGGAATGTACTCCATCTGGACCTTCAGTCCCTGCACCTGACAGTCTGGTTCTGAGTGGCTAGAGTTCCAGGCTTTGGGTCTCTCTGAAGGTGTCCTCACTGGTGGAGGCATCTCGGAAGGAGTCAACCAGGAAATGCTATACCTTCAGGTGGAAGAGGTTCTCCATTTGGTGCCAGAGCAAGGGTCTGGACCCCTTGTCCTGTCCAGTGGCTAGCATCCTTGATTACCTGTGGTCCCTCTCTAAGTCAGGCCTTTGGTCGATGACCCTTAAGGTGCACCTGGCGGCCATCTCTGCTTACGGGCGTGGGACAGTCACAGTCGGTGACACAAGAGAAGGTGGTCTGGCATTTTTTCAAAGGTCTTTTCCTCTCCGGTGCATGAACCACCACCACCATGGGACCTGCTGCTAGTTTTGGCTAAAGCTCATGGGCAAGCCATTTGAGCCAATGCACAGGTGTGAAATGTCTACCCTGTCATGGAAGACCCCTTCCTGGTGGCTATCATGTCAGCCAGCAGGATCACTGAGCTCTAGGTGCTTTCAGTGTAGTCTCCTTACCTCATCTTCCACAGGGACAAGGTTGTCCTGTGCTGCAACCTGAAGTTCCTCCTGAAGGTTGTATCAGAGTTTCACCTTAACCAGGTGATTAATCTCCTGTGTACTTCACCAATCACACCTAAGAGGCCGGCGCACAGGCTCCATATTTTGGACCTGTGGCAAGTGCTTGCCTACTACAAGGAGCTCACAGCTGGAGTTTGGGGAGACGTCTCACTAGCAATTTGTCACCTACACTGAAGCTGCATCTGGCAGACTGGCAGCTAAGCAGATGCTTGGTGGATTGTATCGTGCATCAACCTCTGTTATAGGTTGGCAGGTAGGGAGCCTCCCGAGGGCTAAGGGCTCCATCCACCCATCATACTGCTGCCTCAGTAGCTGCTTCCAGGGCGCCCCTATCCAGGAAATCTGGTGGCTGCTACCTGGAGGTCAGCACACACCTTCATTTCCCATTACCACATTGACCTCGAGTCATGCCGGGATTCTGGATTTGGGGCCTCAGTTCTCAGTCTGTTCCCTAAGTAGGGGTGTTTACCTTTCCTCCCTTCTCCTGCAGAACTGCTAGGAGTCTGCCAGAAATGTGGATAGAACATCATATCCACATCCCTAGAAAAACTCACCTGTAACAGTAGTTCTAGGGTGGTATATAATCTTCATCCACACTGACCCACCCGACCTCCCTGGCTTTGGCACACAACACTGCTTCTAGTGGGCAAGATCTGGCGCCATGGGGTGGAGTTGAGGGAGTTACCACCCAGGTGGGTGGAGGAGCCAGCTTGAAGACGCTTCCGCAAATCTTAAAGGGAAAGGCAACTGCCAGAAGTGTGGATGAACATCATGTACCACGCCTAGAACTACTGTTACAGGTGAGTAACCTGTATTTCATAATAGCAATGAGGCACTCCCAAGATTTATGTTACTGTTCAGTTAATTGTCCTCTAGGGCATGTAGCAGTTGGCTATGCCTCATGCCACATTACATCCCTAGAGGGTGATGAGTAACATAACCCTGGCTTGCCTTATTGCTTAAAGAGGGAGTCCGCAAAAGTGCTACACTGCAGAATTAGAATAAGCATACCCCCAAAATCTCATACCAAAACTTAGGTTTCTACATTACTCAGCTCTCAGGGACTGATTACGCCCAGGAAGGAGCCCTAGCTGCCTGATTTTCCTTTTTACATGAGGGCAGTTGTTTCTGGGTTTAAATCTGGTGTCTGTGACTCAGTGACCCATTGTCTGTAGTTAGCCCCAGGAGCACTCGATTGGCTCCATATAGCTCTGCACTGTTAATGCTTGAATTATATTTTACTGGATTATGATTTCTGTTAATACTGTCTTGCTAGCATTTTAGAGTTCAAGTTTGCTGATTTAATGTAAGTGCCTGTAAAGTGTTCCCTCATAAGACCCAGTAGCGATCTCAGCTCAGGTCTTGAACCCCCATTTCACCTTCTTACTCTGGTATTGTGTTTTAAATAGCCCTGTTCTAGCTCTCTCAGACCTTCTGACACCTTGCCTAACATTTTGGTCTGCAACCCCCACCCCGTTTAAGCCATTTTGCATTTCTTTTTTTAGCTCCGTAGGCAGCCCCAGCCCCGCCTCTCTTATTTAATTTCCTTCTGTCCTTCTCTTTTTCTGGTAGTCTGAGAGCCACAGCCGTGGTTCTCTGATGAACCCGACCTGTCAGACTGCCATCTGCAGTCCAGGTCTGAAGCCACCAGACCCTCACAGAAGCTCAGCGTACTGAGCCCTCAGGGACTGATTACTTCCAGGAAGGGAAGGCCTCCACCGCCACCTCCACCCCCGGTCCTGTTTAAATACACTTAAACCCCACTGCAGCTTACTAGCTCACTCCTACAGGTTTCTGCCAGTCAGCTGCTCAAGCTTTGAGTGACAGCATCACTGTGTCTTGCGAAGCGCACCCTATCTAGTGTAACTCCTCCTTCTAGCTCTCTCTAAAACCACCAAGTACAGTGGTTAACTGTACAGCCCTCTTTAGCACCAGTGTGTCAGGCTTGACGACTGAATCAAGCTGCCATGTCCCCTTATCATAGGGTGCTATCTACTTCTGCTCCTTGTTACCTGGCTTGATACAGCTGGCACCAGATGCTTAGCTGGGCCGCTGCTACCCCTCTGAACCACTACTGGGTAGCACATGGCTGTCAAGCGCACCTTCAGAAACTGCCTCACTTGGCTGTGGGCAGTGACTCACTCAGCTTTACCCTACAAACACGGGTGGCCATATGCCCACCCTCACGATAGGTGTAGTAATGGTTATCTGTACCCTAATAATTAAAACCAGTGTCCAACCACCTGAATCATCTGAAGCCCTCGACGGTGGAAGGTACGTGAGCCAAATTTAGCATAAACCTTTTTCCAGAAAAGTTATCTTTATGGTCCTGCTCCTCTCTGACAACATTCACTCAACCCTGGCCCACTCACTTCAGCGGCCCTGGCTGCTCATAAGGGTAAAGGCCTATAAATAGCCTCACTGAACATCTGCAGTTTAACTGCAAAATTTGACCAACTACAGGCATGGATGGCCCTCCATACCCCTGACATCTTCTGCCTAATGGAGACCTGGTTGACCAGTAGGATTAAAGATAGCGAAGTTGCCCTCAAAGGCTTCCAAGCATACAGGATTGATAGAATAGGCAAGAGAGGTGGGGATGCCTCATCTGTGCCAGGTACTCTCTACAGTGCACCGTCCTCCCTGGAACCAGGGTGGCTGAGGACCTTGAGATAGAAACATAGAAACATAGAATTTGACGCAGATAAGGACCGCTTGGCCCACCCAGTCTGCCCATTTCCTACTTCCATTGGATAAGCTGCAGATCCTAGTTAACCAGCAGCCTACTTCTTCTTACCCCACTCCCCAGAATTGCCTTATGACTGTCCCATGCATGCTTGAATTCCATCACTGATTTTGACTCCACAACCTTCTCGGAAGGCCGTCCATGCATCCACAACCTCTCTGAGAAAAATACTTCCTTAAATTACTTCTAAGCCGCCCTCTATCTTCAAATTGTGCCCTCTTGTTCTTGCACACTCTTTTTTGAAAGATGCTACCCTCTTGGACTTTGTTATTCCCTTGAGGTACTTGAAAGTTTCATCATGCCCCCTCCTTCTCTGAGGCTATACATATTACGCCCTTAAGTCTTTCTTCATATGGGCCCTCCGTGCAGACCCTACACCATTTTAGTTGCCCTCCTCTGACAGCTTCCATCCTGTCTATGTCTTTATGGAGATTGGGTCTCCAGAACTGCACAATAATTAACAATAACAGATAATAGTGATAAAGGCACAGGTTGGTCAGAATGGCAAAACTCTCATCCTTGCCACAATCTATTTACTCCCCAAAAGCTAGCAGGCTTTCCCACAATTATGGATGTTATCAGCACCCTTCCAAAGGGATGGTGCTTGTCATTACCGGGAACTTTAACATAAACTGGGATGGAAAGGAGACGGCCCCTTACAGGGATCTGATAGCCACCTCCAACCTGACACAACTTGTCACCCGCGCCACCAGGCAGAACTATAAGACAGGAAACATTACCCTCCTTGACTAGGTCTCTAGCAAGCTCACCATCCTGCATCTCTGAGATCAAGGTTCTCCCTAGGCTCGCTAGTGACCACTCCCTAATCACCTTCCTGTGGTCTAATAAATTTACCAAAAGCCCACTCATCCTCATTGAAAGCAGGGTCTTGAGGAAGGGTAAACTTGAGCCCTCAAATCAGCCCTTGCCCTGCATGACTGGACTCCCTTTAACCTGGCGCCTACCCTTGATCAGGCCCTCAGTTACTTCATTAAGGGCTTTATCTCCATCTGTGACATCTATGCCCTCTCATCAAAAGAAAATTTGTGGGCAGGTAAATGGCTGGATTGATGGGGAGCTCCTTCCCACTTGAAAGAAAGGGACATACTTGGGAGAAGGCCAGAAACACAGGTAGCAAAGCATGACTACCAGTGCTACAGAACAGCCAGTAACCGCTGCACCAAGCTAATCCAGCCTCGACAAAGCCAACTAAAGTAAGGCCCAGCTTTGCAATTCTTGGGGTGATGGGAAAGATTCTCAGATAACATCAAAAACATCCTGGAAAGGAGGTCAAGAAGCACCCTCAGCTGCTCAGTATCAATAACACCCCCACTACAGACCCTCTAGCTATTACAGAAGCCTTCAATAAGGCCTTCCGATCTTACCCCCAGTGCTACCACCTGCCTATTTTCAGCCTGGTTTGAACCACTCCAACAATATATCTACCGAGTGTTCTCACCCGACCTTCTACTTTAAAAAGGGTGACGGTGAAGGAGGCCCTTACTGTGGTCAAGAAAATACTAGATAAGACCAGACTGGGCAGTGACGGTATAGACATGAAACTTCTATCCATCGCCCTGGACGCTCTTATAGTGCCCATTACCACGCTTGTACAATAAGTCCCTGGCCCAATTCCTGGCAGTTTGAAAGCAGGCCTTAGTTATGCCAGCGCATAAAGGAGGCGACAAGTCTCTGGTAGTCAACTACAGACCCATCTCTATCCTCTTCCCTGTCCAAGGCACTGGAAAAGATTGTGGTGGGTCAACTCATCGACTGCCTCAATAAGTATAATCTACTATGCCCCAACCAGCATGGCTTCAGACAAAATCACAGTACCACCACTGCCCTGCTGGACTACATGAACTATGCACACAAGGCCCTGGATGAAGGCAAACTAGTGGATCTGTCTTATTGACCTCACCAAAGCCTTTGATACAGTCAACCACCCCACATTAACCCAAATGCAAAACATGGGTGTGGCTCCCAATGCCCTTTGCTGGTTCCAAGACTTCCTGGTACAGAGAAATCAATGTGTCAAAATTGGGCAAGCAGTATCCAGTGCAAGGAGGTATCATTAGGGGTACCCCAGGGATCAATACTGGGGCCCCCTACCTTCAGCCTCTTCTTAAAATGACCTTCCCACAGCCTGCGACACCAAACTCATACTATATGCAGACGATGTTGTGCTCTGAGCAGCAGCACATCTCAGGCTGCCCTACAATGTGAGCTGCAGAACTCCTTCTCCAAACTTGAGGACTGGTTCTAGTCATAAGTTGCTACTAAACTACAAGAAGACCAAGGCCATGCTTATGTCTAGCCCCACAACAAAAATAAGCACTCCTCCCATCATCTCCAACTCATGCAGTGATCCGCTGGAACAAGTTCACTTGTTTAAGTATCTGGGGTCATAATAGATGATACCCTCACGCTTTGCACACCACATTGACTCTCTGGTCGAGACAGTCAGTACCAAGATTGGTGTCCTGTACAGGCACAGGCAATACCTCTATCCAAGGACCCTCCACCTCTCAGTTCTCAGTTCAATTATATCTAGTTTTGACTGTGGACTAGTGGTCTCACGGGCGGCAATGGATACAGTGCCTAGAAGGGTTCAGACTGCACTCAACAAAGCTTGCAGACTCACCCTGGATGCTGAGTGTGGCACTCACACCTGTACTCTGTATGAATATGCAGGTTGGCTGTCATTAAGGAAACAGGGTCAAATTCCAGACTTGCATCCTAGGGAAGAAGGCTCTATTGGGTAACACACCACCTTGTGTAGGCAATTTGATCAAGGTGCCAACTCATTATAGGTCACCAGAGGGAGGACTAGAGGGGCCTTGGCTATCCCTTCCATCGCACCTCACTTGGGCAATGTGCATTTGCCTACCAGGCCTCCCGTGGATGAATGAACCCTGGGCACTTCTTGGCCACCAGTTGTCTGGCACAATTCAAAACTGACCTCAAACAGCACCCAATAACACTCTCTAGTGACCTGCCCATGAGTTCAGCCACACTGCTCTCTCTGCTCCCCAGCAAGCACTAGGCAGGCCTCAGGTACCCCCTCCTGTCCTTGCTCATAACTTGCCCCAGAAATAAGTTTGCATCATGCTCCCTTCAGCACCCACTCACTCCACTCCTCCCCAACTCACTGTCCCAAGAGTTTCCTTACAGTCACTACTAATGCAGGCTGCCTAACTATGCCCCCTCACACCCCACCATTTACTCAAGCATGTCTTCTCTGTCTCAGTCTCCCATCACTCCACCATTTCTCCCTATACCTTATCACCCTTCTTCCCTACTCTTCACCTCCAATGCAGTACCTACCTCTCTATCATACCTCCTTTCTTCACTCCACTGCCAGCTATCCCCATCCCTCTGAACTACTGACAAGGCACTCTGTGGCTGCTTATCTCCCCCACCCTCATAAAGTGTTTTTCTTGTTATTTTAACTTGTACCTATGTTTTGAGTTATTCTGTAAGTTCTGAATCCAAGTTGTATCATTCATTGTAATGTACCTTTGCTTTCTCCTATTGTACTTTGTTTTGCAATCTATCAAGTGGAACCTTTGTAAAAGAGCTTGCGCTGAAAGGTCTTTTTCTGAATCACTAAATGAATAAATATTTTGCACCCTGATTTCACTACCTGTTCAAAAAGCCAGTTTCAGTGAAGAGCCACTGATGATGATGTAACCTGAACTCACAGTCTAGTAATCCCTATCAGCCCAGTCAGCAACCTTATAGGACCTGTTTCTCCAAAGTTTAAGAAACTGTAGCTGTAGTAATCATTAAGAAAAACTGTCATAGGGTTTCCTGTAGTGCTTGCTTTTCCAGAATGTTCAGATGCATGGTACTGTACTTTAGAATGCATCAGGAGGTGGTTTTGGAATGTAGCACTGAACCAGGTATAGAATGCCAAGGTTGTGCACAGATTTAAAATGTTGGGGATATGTAGACTCAGAATGCAGCAGGGATGTGCTGTCTCAAACTGTGGTGGACACTCAATCTCAGAAATGCAACAGGAACACACATTGAGAAATTTGGTGGGGACTGGCAATTTTAGAATATAGTGGGATGCACACTGTTGGAATGTGACACAACACACCATTTTATTCTAAAATTGCCCATCTCTGCCATATTCCAGAATTGTATGCACCCACTGCATTCCAACATTGTGCATCCCAGCCACATTCTAAAATTGCAGATCCTGCCACATTCCAAAATTATGATCCCCACCACATTCCAGAGCTGTGTTTCAATGCCACATTCTGAAATTGTGTCTCAGCTACATTCTGAAATTGTCACTGCCACATTCCCAAATTGTGTGTCGCCATCACATTCTGAAATTGTGCATTACTGGAACATTACAAATGGTGCTATTGCCACGATGCAAATTGTGCATCACTGCCACATCTCAAACTGTGTATCATATCCACATTCTGAAACTGTGTGTCACTGTCACATTCTGAAATTGTGCATTACCACCACATTCAAAACTGTGTGTCACAGCCACATTTGGTTGTTAGCATCACGGGCACATTCCGAATTGTGCATCACTGGCACATTCAAAATTGTGCATCCCCTACATTCTAAAATTGTAGCTTCCTTGCCAAATTCCAAAATTGTAGCAGAAACTTTCACATTCCAGAATTGTAAGTCATTGTCACATTCTGAAAATGTGCATCCCCACTACATTCCAGAATTGCACAACTCCACCACATTCTGATATTGCATGCTCCAAATCATATTCTAAAATTATGCATCCCTGCCTCATTCTGAATTGCATGTGACTACTACATTCTGAAACTGCATCACTCACCACATTGTGAGGATTCTGTGTCCAGGCCACATTGTGAAACTGCATGTTGCCACCACAATCTAAAATCAAGCATCCAACCACATTTTGAAACCGTGCATCACCACCACGCAAATGCATGCATCCATGACACATTTCAAATTACATATCCTGCAGTTTTCTGAAATATGAGTCCCTACATTTCAAAATTGTGTATTCTGCCATATTCTAAAAATATATAACACCACCACTTTATCAATTTTAGCGTCTACCACTTTCCAAAATTATGTGTCCCAGCTACTTTGAGATTGTGTCATTGCTACACTCCACATTTGCAACCTGGTGACATTTCCAAATCTTGCACCTGCATTATTCTAAAAATTGCACACAGCGTTGTATTCTGAAGCCATGTTTGCAGCTGCATTCTAACCCCAGCACATTCTGAAGTATTGCACTATACTGCACATTATGGAAATGCACACGCTGACCTACCCAGTGTCAGTTTTCCTTCTTCAGATGCTTACTACAGCTGCAGTTTTATGTAACATGGGAAAGCAAATCATAAAGGTAGCATACATGGAGGACTAGGCTGCAAGTTCAGGTTATAACATCATCAGTAGCTCTTCACTGAAACTGGCTTTTTGAACAGGTACTGTTGTAAATTCAGGGTCACAAAATGACCTGCAACTCTTTAAGCAAGTAACTTAGAGAACTTATTTTGACATGAGGCTGATTGGGGATATGCTGATCCAAATTCTAAATGTATTGATGCCAGAAATTTTGACCGGACTCCTCTTTAAAAATGCAGTGTGGAAAGAATTAGGAACAGCTATACTCTTCAGCTCCTAACTGGTTGGTTTTGCATAGCAAAATAGAAATGGTAAGAACAGAGAAAGACCTAAACAGGCCAGCTAGTCAGTCACAAGGTTCCCTATTCAGAATCCTTCTAATGTTAATTATTTCTTACATCCTCTCCTCCCTTCTCCTTTTTTTATATTACTCCTGTTTCTCTCCCCTGCAGAGTGGACCCAGTGATCTCCGACCACTGGCACCTGCAACCCCGACCAGGTCTGGTGCATGGATTTATATGCCCCATACACATGGGATTGGTCACACCCGTGAAGGCGCCTTCCGCTTCCAGGGCGCAGGGCATGGCCATCAGCCACCAAGATCACCCTTCTGTTTTCCACCATTTTCTTGCCTCTGGGAGCTGGGACGGCAATGGTGCCAGATGCACGGCCGCGTTGACGCTCTGCTGTGTTCCCCATTTCCATGCATGCAACTGTAGCAGCTGGCCTCCTACCAGTCGCTGCTGCAGCATGATGCATTGCCCTACCTGCCCCAGAGGAAGGAGAGCAGTCATGGGTGGCTCAATCCTTCCTCTCCCTGCCAGCCCCCAATGGCCTGAGTCCATTCCTGAACCTGGGTCGCCAGTGTGGCGCGAGGTGTGGCATCCAGCGCCTCAACCCTCAGCGCCACTGGCCCAGCTGCCCCTTCTCCTTTTTACATTATTCTGTCTTATAACTTCCTTAAATGCATCCCAGTTTCTGTTGAACCCTGATATTGTCTCTGCCTACACAGTCTTGCCAGAAAGTTTGTTCCACCCTTCCAGCACCATTTCCATGAAATAGTGCTTTCCATCTAATGGAACCCCTCTACTTCCAGCTTAAAGCACATGACCCTAGTGGATGAACTGTTTTTCAGGTTGTGTGACATCAGACACTTGTGTAACCTAGACATGCAGCTAGAACAGTGAATGATTTGACACCCTCATGCTAAGAGTTTGTGGTCATCCCAAACACAGATCAAACACCAGAGAGCCACTGTATTGGGGACCAGATAAAGACCCCAAAACTGCATAATACTGCCCAAAACTGGAAAGGCAGCAATTCTAATCAACTCTACCAGTAGGCATCACTGCAGGCAATGACATAGGAGCATTAGTTGTGAGGGACCACACAGCTACTCAAGCCTCTGGCTCTCCCAGCAGAAGTCACTGTAGAAGATAGAGTAGACGCACTTGTATTTATAGTTACTGTGTCCAAAACACATTTCAAGTGCAAGGCAGCTAAGGGTCTGTTCTGCAAATGGGTAGTGATGTCATGAATTAAATATCAGTAGTGGTTTCTGCAGTTGATGACATGTTCTTGCTCTAGAAGTAACAACAAATGTTTCTTTTGCAGCTGTCCAGCGTGGCCGGATGCCCCATCATCAAACCAGTCCAGTGTAATACCCACTGACCAATGGCGATCCCTTACAATGGCCACTCCTATCTAACAGGCTTTATCTCCCTCTTCTCCGAGCTGAGCCATACCCCACCTCCGCTATGGCGCCCCAGTGCATGCAGCCAAACAACATCATGGGGATCGAGAACATTTGTGAGCTCGCTGCCCGCCTCTCTCTTCAGTGCCATCGAGGCCAAGAACACTCTTCTTCCCAGACCTTCAGCTGTCAGACCAGGTCTCCTGCTGCGGATGACGTGGAGTGAGTTGTTTGTCCTCAATGCAGCGCAAGTGCTATGCCACTCCATGTGGCTCCACTGCTCGCAGCCGGCGGTCTGCATGCCTCACCATGTCAGCTGAGAGGGTGGTGGCCTTCATGGATCACATCCGGATTTTCCAGGAGCAGGTGGAGAAACTGAAGGTGCTGCATGTGGACTCAGCAGAATACTCTTGCTTGAAAGCCATCGCCTTCACACCAGGTAAGTTGGAGTTTAAAAGGTTACTTTTATGAATAACTTTTATCCATTGAAAAGTTTAGTGATGCCCATTGGTGCTGCAGCAGTGCTTTATGCTGACACCTGGGAGACACAGGTTTCTATGCAAATCTCAGAATCCTATGCTGGAGTCTGCTGGGAGCTGGCGTATCATGAAGGTGACGTGCTCAACTCCCCAGGAAAGGGAGAGGGTGACCACCTAGAATTCACATACCCCTTCAGCCACCAGCTGATCAGAGGGTGTCGGTGCTAGCTGTAAAGGAAGCTGCTCACCCAACGAAGGAAGGTTGCAGCTGTGGTAAACGTAGTCATCAGGACGGGCAAGGCGGGAAAGAGAAACAAGGCATTTGTCAATGCCGAATATTGTCAAGCTGGCATTGCCTTTGGTAGTGCATTGTGGAAACACATGTTTGGCAGGATGTGAAAATGACAGCTGTACTGTTCATAAGGAGGTGTAAAAATGGCAGTGGTAAAATGTGGTATGTAAGTATTGCAGATATGTGAAGTTACAAGGTGCGTGGAAATGTGCAGTACATACTTGTAACATAGGCATTTATGGAGTTTTGGCACCTAATTTCAACATAGGCATTTAGCACCTCTACTCATATACAGTGCCACTGTCGTGTCCTCAAGCTGTCTCAAAAAATGATTTCACACAATGACTGCAATATTCTTCACCGGACGCAGCAAAACACATTTCGGCAGGATATGTAAAATGGCAGCTTTACTGTTCATCAAGAGGTGTGGAAAATGCCAGTGGTGAAAATCCAGAGTGAAAATATTACAAATGCACAACGTTATGAGCATGCGTGCAAACTGAGCAATGTACGCCATAACACAATCATTTTATGGAGTAACATCACCAGATTTTCAACATAGGCATTTAGGACCTCTGCTCATGAACAGTGTCACTGTCATTTTTGCAATCTGGTCTAACACTGATTTCCCACAGTGACCGCAGTATTGTGCGCTGGAAGTGCGGAGACACATTTTGGCCAGGATGTGAAAATGACAGCTGTACTGTTCACAAGGAGGTGTAGAAAATTACAATGTTGAAAATCTGGCATGAAAATATTGTGAATTTGCAAAGTTATGTGAGCTTAGTAGCAACTTTATTTCAATGCACACTCATTGAAACAGTCATTTTTTCGATTTTTTCCAATTAGTCTGAAACATAGGCTTTTGAGAGCCCACCTTAGAACACTGCCACTGTCATTGCTGTAATCTGTCCTAAAGGTGATTTCAATGCAGTGACTGCTAAATCACCTTTCAGGACTGAATAACGTCAAAACTGTGACAGAATTCATGAGAAGGGGTCCCAAAACCCTATGTTGAAAATTTGGTGCAGAAATTCCAAAAATGGCCAAGATATGGAGCAAAGTTGAAAAAACCCTATTTGGTCCATTATACAGCTTACCGGCATTTCCTCAGTTTGCGGTCGGCTTTGAAGAGTGCAGACATGTTCCCGGTCCAGTAAGATCGTCGCGCCGACTCGGAGGTAAGTATGGAGTGGGGTGTGGGAGGCAGGGTGCGCAGGGTGGCTGCAGGGGTAGGGAGACTACGAGGGACCATTTTCAGTTTATAGGTATCGACGGAAAAAAAACACGGACGGTTTTCTTTTGCGTCATTTCTCGTTTGGGGGTTCCAGTAGCTGATGGGGATTGGGCACCCCCGCCAGCACAGAAGAAGGGGGGACATGATGCTGATCGGGAGGGGCTTCCGCCGCACAGTACAACGGGAAGGGGCAGATGCCGACGGGCATTGGGCACCCCCGTCGGCAAACAACGAGGTGGGGGGCACATTCTGCTGATGGGGAGGGCGCCCATTGGTACATACTTCACAGGGTAGGGCAAGCCGACCGGGGATTGGGCACCTGAAGTCGCGCTGTCAGCAGTGTAGCGGTTACTGTGTTGCCATGCTATTAGCTGGCGAGCACGCTCGAAGGGTTTGTTACTGCATGACGAGCTTTGTTCGGATTGCAGCTGACCTTTCCTTGATGCTCGCCAGCTTAGTATGCATGGTGTGGAGTCGGCATGCAGGTTGATTGGGAATGAGGGGCGCACTTACTGGTGCGTGCCCTGCATTCACCCAACGCGCCCCACACCCAAATCCCCACTGTCGCAAGGATGGGTGGCTGCGAAGCGACGCCAACTAAAAAGAGTGCCTAAAAAGGGAAACTGTTCTGTTTTGTAGTAAATAGAAAAGTAAAATGAGGAGCAGGTGAGCATTTATACTATCGACCTTTAACTTCAGTGCCACAGCTGTTCGCTGTAGGCTGGCTCAGTAGAGCAGTGGCAGTAGCTTATACTGCTCTCTGTCAGTCATGGGTATGGGAGTGGACCTGGGGTGACACTGGACCAGCGGGAGGTCAGGGTGGGGAGGCTGTATACCTAATGAGCGGGAGGGTAGTTCATTAAAAATCATTACTAGCCAAGAGCAATGGCCTAATTTAATTAACACAGAAAATTAGTTATGTTGCTGTATTGGTCCTTAGAGTTCAGAGACAGAGCAGATCTGATACTATTTGGACTAATATAGATGTTACAAAGAAAATAGGTGCTTGAGCTTGGATTCATAGAATTTTTCATCAGAATCCTTCTGATGAAGGATTCTATGTAATCTGAAAGCTCAAGCACCTATTTTCTTTGTAACATCTATGTTGGTCCAATAAAAGGTATAAAATCATCTCTTTTTCTGGATCTAATTTAATTAAAAAAAATAGAACTTTAGGGGGCTTTACACTTCTGTGCCCTCGGAGCCACCTCTGGTCAGAGACAAGGGAGTTAAGTATGCTTTATCTGAGGGGCAGGTATGGGGGCATTGGGGCAAGACCAGTCAGTGTGGGAATACTCTGTGGGTAGTTGTAGGAGAGGAGACAGTGTTTTGGTTCATCTGCACAGCTTGGGCACCATGTCAAGGGTGTGGGAACACATCTGCTATGACCTACAGGTTGCTTTTTATTGGGAGGTGCTGTTCTGGTCCCTGGCTGTCACTCTTGTTTGCTCACAATCTGATTACCGAGCCCAACCGTGTGTGAAACAGGATTGATGTGCTCTGTGTGAATGAAACGTATACAAATACATAAAACTGAGTACAGCTGTAAATGGTTTGCTCATACTGTGCAGTTCCATAAACACAACAAGGAGAAGGGCACAAATGTGGCTATATATATACATAATCAAGGCTTAAAAGAGGGTTCTGCTGTACAAATTGTATTTTCCTAGCTACACCCCAGGCACAGTGTTGCCATTGTAATTACTAATGGAGGGAGGGGAACCAAAGAAAGAGAACAGTTCAAAGAAAGGTTCAGAGTTCCACATTTTAAACTGAGGAAAACTGAAATATTTAACTAGCGAGGCACTGAGATGGACCTTTTCTCCCATAGGAAAGCGCAATTTCACCAGCCCATATACTGTACTAATTAAGTCTTTATACCATGCTTAATATATTATGATATCATAATAAATTAATTATGACGCCAACACTACACAACTTTTAAAATTTCCTGCCTCACCCCAAACCCTGACTTGCATAAAAAGGCTTTCACGGCCTAAAACTAAGAGATTGTATTAAAAGACTTCGGTTTGATCTTGCTATTAGATTATTTAAAAGTTTCACCAGGAAGGCATACTGAGCAGAAACTGCTCATTTCCAGATGCGTATGGGGTAGGTAGTGAAAGCAGAACAGCAATACAGCATACAACTTCAAAAGCATATAGATATTACAATGTATGTATTCCTGTCTGTGTTTATTCTAAACTTTCAATAAAATTTTCAATTACAAAAAAAGCATGTAGATGGCAATATGTGACACTTCAGGCAAAAATAGATTACAGGATTAAAAACAACAGGTAGGATCATGATTATATTAGCAATATACAAAGGTCACTACCGTGAGCAAGCGGAAGAAACATAGGGATAGCAGCCAGCAGAGCAAGTGCTACAAAAGGGATAGGGACAGGGATGAAGAAATTTGGGGCAGTTCAGGAGGGGGAGGTAACGACTGAAAAGGGATAACACCCAGCAGAGCAAGTGCACAAAAAGGGGATAGGGGACAGGGGATGAAGAAATCTGGGGCAGTTGCAGGAGAGGGAGGTACAAATCAGAGAAGGATAACACCCAGCAGAGCAAGGCTGCACAAAAGGGATAGGGGCAGGGATGAGAAAGTTAGGGGCAGTTGCAGGACGGGGAGGTAAGATTTCAGAGAAAGGAGGAGAGGGAATGGGGGAGTGGGGCAATTTAATTTTTAATTTTTATTTTAGTCTTTGGTAAGTGGGTTACCAGATGGGTGTGGAAGAGCATGCGAGAGTTTAGGGACGCGATATGAGAAGGCAGCCTGGCCTGCAGTTGTAGACCAAGGAGGGAGAACAAAGGTCCAATGAACAAAGTTACAAAGGGAGTAGGGGGATGGTGAGGGAGGGAGAAGAGGTGAGGTAAGAGAGGAGGGACCCAAACCAGTACATTGCTACGAAGCTGGTACAGTGGGCGATGCACTGTCAGCCAGAGAGGGAAGGAGAGAGATTTATTCTAGAGTGGAGCAACAGAACAAGTGAAAGAGGGTGTCTAGTCTAGCTAAGAAGGACTTGGGAGCAGCATCAGACTACTATCTGATCTCTGTAGTCGAACATGGGGAGGATCATTTTCTGGAAAAGTGCATGGTGGACTGGCAAAGGAATACACCCATGGTTCCTATATAGTACATCAAGCTTGAGGTGCAGTTTCTATGGATGGTGTCCACATGCCCAGAAAACTTGAGGTGTTGGTAGAGCCAGACTCTGAGACACCTAACGGAGGTAACATCTTCAATCAAAGTCCCATCCAGGGTGGAAGGAAGGGGGAGGGAGGAATGCCTACAGAGTCTCTGCCTAGTGCCAAAAGTCATGGCGACTGTCTTCCTGGTGTTTAGGAACAGCTGGTTTAATTAACCCCTTTCAACACAGCAAATTAGTTAGAGAAGCTCACTCCTGCTGATGGAATTATACATATAAAGTTATTGTAACTTTATAACATGTGTTAGAAAACTCAGTTGCTGTGATTTTCTTACATTATAAGTGCAATATACATTCAGGGATGTGTAATTATGGGGAATAATTGCACTTTGCTCTTGAGTGTTAGCGCACTGTGCACAAGTGTCTCAACAACACACTTGAGCCATGCAATTATTCCTCAGAATTACACAATTCTGGCGGGTTTTATTGCATACACATTGTATGATATGTTTCCATTGCATTTAACCTGATTTCTGTATACAGTAACTTGATTGTGTTACTTCTGTGTTGGGGGTGTGGGGTGAATATGGGATTTTCCCAGGTGGGAGATTACTAATGTTCTCTTTGCCAGTCGTCTCCATAAGTCCTAAATGGTGGAATACAATAACCTAAAGATTATCACTTGGAATACTAGACACTAAATTGTCCCAAGAAAAGGAGGAAAGTTCTTATAAAGTTAAAAGACATGCAATGCGACAAAGCACTAATACAAAGAGACCTACTTACCTGCATCGGAACACTCTAGACTTCGCTGCAGCTGGGCCAGAGTATACCATAATGCTTACTTGCCCAGGTAATATGGCTAGCTATTTTAATCATAAAGGGCTTTGCTAGGAATCCATAAAGAGACAAAGGACCTGGAAGGTAGATTCATAATCGTGTAAAGGTACTTATCAAGGTGCACTTATCACAATAGGCAGTGTGTACACCAAATGTCCCTGATCAGACCTTTTTGACACACCTACAAGAGCTCCCAGGAGCCCATCTAACATAATTTTGAAGGAGACCTTAATTTAGCCTCAATCCATTCCCGATCGAACAGTCCAGGCCATAGGGCGAGAGTCAATTAGCCTCCCACTTGAGTCACACTTTTCAAAACCACTGGCCTCAGGGGTGCTCGTCCAAGTCCTACACTCCCAAGAAAAGACTTTATCTGCTATTCTCCAGTCCATGATACCTATAGCTGAATTGATCTTCTGTGATTTCTACAGAATTGATTTAGAAAATGTGGGCGGTCACATGACAATATTTCGATTTTGACCATGCCCCTGTGACTATCTCTCTGGTTTAGGAGAGAACTACCACCTAGAAACACATGGCATCTCAACACCACATTACTTGCTTACACATACAAAAAGCATAAAGAAAGAGATCAGACGCTTAGAAAATTGGAGAGGAAACTTAAAAACTAGAACACCAGATTCAGGAGCACCCAAAGCTGAAAGACGCTATTCGACTGCAAATAACAGATACCTGTGGGGTCAGAGAGGCCAGTCTGCAGCTAAAATGGAGGCGATGATTTTGACTAATCAAGATACTGGGAGGCTGGGGAACAACCAATAAGCTATTAGTGCATGGACTGAGAACTAGGGAAATTGAAAGGTATATTCTCCAAATATATAATGCCACTGGTCAACCAGTTTCCTCCCCAGCTCTAATCAATCAAGAATTTAAGACCTTTTATAGAAATACCACTTCTCTCAGTGCAGTTTAACCCTGCAAGGTATACATATTTTTAAATCAAGGATGGAAATGAGAAAGGAAAAGTGTGGCCTACTGGGTTTGAACCTCAGATCTCTGGTATGTCGCTCCAGCGCTCTAACCATTAAGCTACAGGCTCATTGGTCAAAGCATCTGAGGAATTTCCTTACAGCCACACACACTTTTTTCTAGTGTTGCACAATTATGCAACTAGGAACCAATGTTAGAAATACCACTTCTCAGTGCAGTTTAACCCTGCAAGGTATACATATTTTAAATACAGGATTTTACCTTTATAGGAACTTATATACTTCTGTTTCTTCTACCCTGAGTCAATTTGAAACATTTTACACAGATATCCACTTGCCCTGTATAACACAAAACAATGCAAACTTCCTGGAGCCCATCTCAGACACAGAGGTGGATAAGGCATACACTCACTCAATGTCAGAGGAAAATCCCAGACTGGATGGGTTTCTAGTGATTTTATATAGCTTTCCCCTCTTAGTGCCCAGACTTACAAAGGTTTTAATGAGGCTTGGGAAGTGGGGCCCCTGCCTCCATCCTTTCATCAGGCATTGATAACTTTCCTACCTAAAAAGGAAGGATAGTGCATTATGTTCTCAGTTCAGACCTGTTTCCCCACTTAATGTTGATGCGAAAATGTTTGCAAAAGTTATGACAAGCCGCTGGAGCCCTTATAGGATCCTTATCCACCCAGACCAAGTGAGGTTCTTACCTGGTCTGTTGGGATCTGACAGTATTCTCCAAACCTTGATTTACTGTGGGAGGCTAGAAACCAGGCCATTCCCACTGCCACCCTGTCACTGGATGCTGAGAAGGCCTTTGACAGGGTGGAGTGAGCCTATCTATTTGATGCCCTTGCAAGATCTGATCTCCTTCACTTTATAGATTTGATCATGCTTCTGTATCGAGCCCAAACAGTTTCAGTGCTTACCACCCTCCATCTCCCCAGCATTCCCTTGGCATGGGGCACCTGCCAGGATGCCCTTTCTCCATTCCTCTTTCTTCTCACAGTTGAACCCTAGCAACCAAGACAAGGGCGAACCTAGCTTTCCAGGTATAACAGTAGGACAGTGTACCACCAACTTAGTCCTGTTTGCAGATGACATTACCCTTTTTGACTAACATTTACTCCTCCCTGAAGTCTTTGAGTGCTTTCATTAGTGAATACTCAGCCCTTTTAGGTAATATAAATTTAATGGAGTAAAATCACAGGTTATGCAACTAAATGTGTTCTGCACTCAAAGCCTGTTCGCCTTCCCTTATCAGTGGGAGCCAAAGGAGTCACTATCTAGGCATCCAACCACAGCCCCACCAAAGGGACTCCATAATAACTAATACAAGTATTATGCTCAACAAGATCAGCAGTGACCTAAAAGGTAGGGGGACATCCATCTATCTTTATGGGGAAGGTAGATGCCCTAAAGATGGTGGTTCTGCTAAAGCTCCAGTATATTTTGGCAAATCTCCAAGTGCCCATTCCTAGTTCTTTCTTTAGGAAAATAAACTCCAGAACATCCCGTTTATATGGGGTGATAAGAACCCAAAATCAAAATGCAGATTCTTCAGACCCACTGGAAATCTCAAGGTTTTGGCCTTCCCACCTCAAGCTACTGCACGATGGAGTTGTTCGTGGACAAGCCATTCATTGCTATAGACCAAATGTGGCAACCCCACCATCTAGATGGATGGATATAGAACTTGCCCAAGCCAAAGTCCTGTGTCCACAAGCCCTGATCTGCCAGACTGGAACATCTGCCAGCAGGCCTCCCCTGTGTCATAAACACCCAAGCAACCTGAAAGAAACACACGCAAAAGTTGAAGTGGTCATCCAGATTTTCTAGACTGAGACTCTCTGAGTAATCTAGAGCTGTCCATTGGTGGCCAGTCTTTACATCAACCCATATGGCAACAGATTGGGATACATACACTGGGTGACCTATACCATGTTGATACTGGAAATCGTTTGAAGAACTGCAAAGAGAATAGTCCCTAAAACACATTTCTGGAGATATTTGCAACATAGGGACCTTCTGTGCACTAAAGTCTCCCCTCGATATACGTTTCCCCTGCCGAGAACACTAGACCAGTGTATAATGCACCTTACCTTGATGCAGCATTTTATAGGGAACTTTCTATGCTTTTAAAGCACAAGAGATTCTCAAACCTCAAGTCCTGGCTAACAAAACCAAGTGGGAAACAGAACTCAGTACAGTCGCCCTTGTCCCAGGACTGGGATCAAGTGGGCACTTGCATACTCAAGACAACTGAAAACGCCAAGCTAAAACCTTGCAGTACAAAGTGCTCCACAGGGCCTACAGAACACCGCTATGGTTATATAGAGTGGGTCTTGCACCACAGCAATTGCTGAGGTGTAAGTCCCCACAAGCTTCCTCTTGCATGTTTTGTGGTCATGCCCATGCATAGACTGTTACTGGGATCATGTCTGGCATTTCTGTTGTCATTTAACACACTGGTCTCCAATTCAGGACCCAATCAGGGTGTTCACTTTCTAGACACCACCCTTTCTATCCTCTAGCTCTTCTGGCTAAATAATGTAATTACAGCTGCCTAACGTGTCCTGCTTTGTCACTGGAAAGGCCCTACTTCAAGACCCTAACAAATGGGAGAATCTAGTATCCCTTACTGCAAGGTATGAAAACGAAGCACACACTGCAGTGGGAAGTTGCATTTTATGACAGAATTTGGGGTCCTTCCTTGTCTTCTAAGGGCTTTCTTCCTTAAACAGCGCTACCACCTAACAGGTGAAGACACAATAATGACCTCATTTGAGTCTCCCTCAGTGTAGGGCCCTGTGATTTCTAACCTATAGGGTTGACTCTTATTATACTGGATGACTGGCACCTAATGTTAATGCTTCTAATTCTCTCCTACTATGTTTTTTCTGAGACTTCTGCCCTACTGCGTTCTCTACCCCTACCCATGAGATTCTCAATGGCTAGTGATGAGTAACCTTGCTGGATTACTCCCTCCCAACTTCCTTCCTTCCTTTCTTTATTATAGAATATCTCACTTAGGAAACTCTTCACAGCAATCTAACAGTTTTTTGCCTCTGCAGTAGGGCCTTGGTTGGGTGGCGCCTAGCAGAGATCTCTAGCATTCCTTTTGCTCACCTAATGACTAGAGATGGGTGAAGTTGGTTAAATTCCCGTAAATTAATCTGCAAATTTAGCACAATTCATGAAGTGCGGACTAGTGCGAACGCGGAATTTCATTGTTTGCAGGTGATATTCCGCCATTCTCAGGTAAAATCAGCACTTTGCATTGAAAATGTCACAATTTGGGTGTAGTCAGTTGCTGTGGACAGGAAAACTTCGTGAAACTACTAGATATTTAATGTTGACTTACTGTGGCAATGTTGCCAATAAATTGAAACTTCGCACATCTCTACTAATGACCCTGGAGATATATCTTTTTCTCTGTCCCACACCAGAGTATCACTGGTGCCAATGGAGGTAATCTCCACATACTCATATCACTGATTACCTCAACCCTGCAGGTAATGAATTACCTTTAAGTTTTTGGGTTATACTAGGCCCTGGATGAGAAGATATAGGTCAAAGACAGGTTATATGGGGTGGCATGGTAGCCAGGAGCTGTATTCATACCTTATGATTCTAGGTCAACATTACAGACTAACCAATGGTAGTCCAGAAGAAAACCTTGAACTTGGATACTGGTCTCCACAGAGGTGTACACTTAATGGTGACATTACTTTCTGTGTTCATTGCCTTTGAAATGTTACATATGTTAGTGTATCTTTCAAGATCGATGATGGTACTGTATGTTTGTATCAGATGAAAATACAATAAAAATCTTTCTGGAAAGAAAAGCTCCAACTGAGCAGGATGGCACTCTGGTCCACCACAGGCTCTACACACAACAACTAGGCTTTTCCTCCGAGTTATCTGGAATGTGCTCCAGAGGAGCCTGGCAAGCCCTGTCACAGGCAGTTACCCATGGGGGACTTCGCCAGAGGAGAGGAAAGTCCTATAGATGGTGGGTGACACGCCGGTTAGACTGGGCCAGATTGGGGCTGGTTGGTGACAAGGAGAATAAAACAAAAAATAAATAAAATAACGCTGTCTGTGACTGCTACCTCAATGTATTATATGAGAAATAGAAGTACTGATTCTCAAAATAATTCCATCTCTGGGAGGGGTGCCTCATGAGCCAGTCAGTGACTTACCAGAACTCATTTGATTCCCTCGATGGAATTATTTTTTGTATTCCATATATACAGGTTATGCAATGGTCTGTCAGAAAATGCAGTTTATCTTCAAATGTGAGGGGCAAAGCTATAACTCACCCATGCTGGAACCAAGCGAGTAATGAAAATCATGTCCTCTCACAATTGATAATGTAAGCCCTCCCCACATCTAGGGGCAATTCCTGATGTTAACAAACAGGAGGGGCACTTAGCAACACAGTAATACAGTCCAAGGCAATAAAGTTTGTACCTGGATCAGTGCTGGTGCCACTGGAGCAGGTGACTTTATTGGGGTTGTAGCAGGCTGGTACAAGAGTCTTTAGGAGCAGCGGATGGTCATCCATTCCAGGGGGCTAGGGGGCAAGCTGGTTAGAGCACTACAGTCTTTAACAAATAAATCCAATGTCCAGGCACAATTTAAAAGATGAAAAATATTTGATTTAATAAAGTAGAATGAATTACAACTCCATGGATCATCTGAGGATATTTCTGTGCAGACCACAATGATCTGCATGGAACACTTGCTTATACTGGTTTCCTGGGAGCCAGAACTCCCTGATGATGGTAGCTGCACGGCAAATTCCCTCACACACTACAGCCTCCACTCCTGCACCAAACTTTGCAGTCCCTTTAGTCTTCATGGATGCCAGGTGCCCCGATCTCAACTCGTTTAGGGACGGCACCCCATCGGCAAAACAGTGCCCACACAGCAGTCCCTTTACAGGCCCAGAGGCCTAGGGACATCCGTGTGATGCCACCTTACATTGGCTGACACCCAGTGCCGTTGGACACAGGCTTCACTACAGGAATATCAGAGGCAGGCTGCCACCACTGCCTCCCATGATGCAGACTGTCACCGCACACAGCACCCAACCCCATAGCAGCCAGAGACCAACCTGAGACACCCCAAGGCCTACCCTGGTGCCGGGGATCATGAAGTAGGCCGTATCTTGTACCACCAGGCCCCAGCTCCCATCTCCACCCATTGGTCCCAGACCACTACGGCCCAAAGTGGCCCCACACCTGACCGCCACCACACACCCAAGGCCAAGATGGACAGGGGTGGACTGGGATGGCAGTCATCCCATCCCAGCCCCGAACCTTGGTCCTGTCATCAGACCTTTGCTGCCTTTGGCCTGGGAGCCCTACCTCCCACTCCCGGGCCTCCTATTTCTCCACATGCCAAAACTACCCCTTTTATGGGGACTCTAGCCCAGCTCCAGTCAGTGAGTGAAGCCACTAGGCAGCCGAGATTTAAAGGCTGCCAAAGAGGGCTTACAATAATAAACTGTATATTTGGAGTATTCAGTTTATACAACATCAGTTTACTAGTTATAACATTTTACAGGACTAGTGACATGAATGCCATCAAGTAGTCTAATTTTCTAGATGGTACAGTGACAATGACTGCAGACATAGCTTTTAGATATTATTTGGAAATCTTGGAGAATCCTGTTCAAAGGGAAAGGTTTGGAAATTATAGAACTGGTATGTTTGATTCAAATGTTCTTTTGCCAGATCTAATAAATCTTCCAGTCCTGGTGATGAGTTTTGTAATGCAGTAACAAATCCAGGAAGATTTGCATCACATAATGTTGCAGTGACAGTGGTACAATTAAGCTAAGAAACACTGGTTAGCTCCAATACTTGACTCACTGAAATTCACAGATGAGAATGATATTTTAAAATGTTACTTGCTGTGGAGGATGAATATATTATCAACCGAGTTGCACATTACCTAGTGACAATTCAAAAGTTAGAAAGAGAATGGTAAAAATACTTGAACACACAGCCCGGACCTGAGTCTAACTGTAATGAGCTGAACTTGTGAAGTCATATTATGTATATTTTGTATATTTTAGTATTTACTTGCTGGTATTTAAACATGCTGCTGTGTTTTAATGTAACTTAATTGTATATTTTGTATGAGCTGCTATTGCTTGTAGTGATCTTTATTTATGATCAAACAATAACGCTTATACCATACCATGCCACACCACGCCATACCATACCATACCATACCATGCCATGCCACGCCATGCCACACCACACCACACTCACACCACACCACACCGGTACTCATACCATGCTACCACGCCACACCATACCATACCATACCATACCATACCAATTACCTATAACTTTTAAATCTGCTGTTTGTGTGACAATGTAAGTGTTTCTCTTTGATTCCAACTTCTGGCCTCAGTACTGTTGTGATGTTATCAACATTGTGAAACTGCCTCTTCTCTAATTATTTTAGTAGTCCACTGAGATGCTCCCACTATTTAAGATTCTAATATGACCCACCCAACAGCAAAGCTATATCTTAAAGTTAGACACCTCAACAACAAAGGACGTTCATTTCATTATTTTGTTATTTATATCTTCATATGTCTCTTCTGCTTGCCCTGGGACCCTACTGAATGACTGACTAAGCAACTCTCTTGGTGGATTCTCTTTAATCCCAATTACCTGTGGTTGAATAAATAAAATAAATGCGTAAAATATATTGCAAAGTGGGTACTAAGAATCTTGCACCCTGACTGGCTGAAACTAGTTACTAACTATTGGGCTGAGACAGCACAACCAATGGGTGTGAAAAAGAACTGGTACCAGTGTTGCTCAGTTGCTACAAATATCAAAGTGCACTGTATAGCCTGTCAGTGCTGCAGTCCCAAACCCATTTCCCTTTGATGCACTAAAACACCAGAAGCCAATTATCTCCAGTTATAAATGGGTAGGGGAGAGTCCTGAATCCTGATTGGCTAAGACAGGATTCTACCTAGGTCTTTTATATGCACTGAACCACAGGTAAAAAGAGGCCCAGTACCTGTGTCCTTAGAGGCCCCGGCCCACACTACACTACTTGAAATCTGTAACGGTTCCAAACCGCTACAGACCATAAATGGTACAGTGTGTCCACTGCCAGTGAACAGGTTGATAAAGGATAGAAAATGGTACAGCCTGTCCACATTGTGTGTGATAGTATGTGTGATCCCAACCCCGTTGAAGCAGAGCATATCCATGGTGCACCTGGTGAGGACAGCTTTGATGAGAGGCACCCACCGCAATACATATGGGGTAGTATGCATCTGTACAAGCCATAATGTGCAACATACAGTATGGCAATGATCTGTTACACACCTATGGTGAGGAGGTGACAGGGAGAAGGCGCGGGGGCCGTGCAAGGTGGATACAGGGAGGCACTGCTGTGAGAGGGAGGAGAGTGCGACGCGGCAACATGTCCAACAGGGGTAGGGCACCAGGGCATGACAGCCGTCAGTTACTGCTGCCGAATAGCTGATGGCAGTCCTCCACAACTGCCATCGGTGTACCCTACCTCCCCTGTACACAGTGCCACACATCTATTGGCCACCGCAGTGGTGTTACACGATGCACCTGGAGCTCAACCGCTGTATGTGTGCACTACTGGCACCATTCCACAGGTAGTATTGATGCCACAGCTCTGATGGGCAGGCGGGTACTCCCAGCGCCCATCACAGTGAAAGGCGCCATCACGGACAGTATATGGATACTTCAGGAGGCGGCTCTCAGGAGGCATGGTGGACAGGGGTAGGTCAAGGGGACACATGGGTAACTCCAGGGGTGGGCATACCCGCTGTAGGTTACCCTGCTATGGAGACTGCCCAGTATTACAGCTCACGCCGTGCCTCACACTGCCATTGGCACGCTTTCTGAAGCCTCCGCCCCGCATGCATTACACCAGTGCTGCAATGCATGCAGGTATGGTGGGGACTGAGGCAACACAGTGGAGCATTTAGACACACACTGGTAACGCTACAGAACTGAATCTGCTACAGGAACCGCTGTTGAAACCACCTCACAACAGGTTTCTATAACGGTTCCGAAATACCTTCTGTAACGCTATATGTAAACGCAAACCATTACGGTAACGTTTAAGCCTCTGTAACGTTACTCAAACTGTTTTACTGGTGTAGTGTGGACAGGGCCAGAGAGTCTGAAATCTGTGAGCAGAGGAAAAGTTTTACAAAACGAATTCAACCGCCATATTTTTTTGTGTTTGCTAGCCACTAGCTGTAAAATTGGAAAAGACTTACAATACTCTGAAAGTGTTGTTTCTATTCTAAAACCCCTCTCACTGTCCCTTCTGAGCTGCTCACTCCCACTTCTGTGCCGCACACATCATGGACTCAAGGAACTCACTTTGGACCCCCAGGTAGATGGAGACCGTTGAGTTTCTTTAAACGGGCATACCGCGATGGTAGTGTAAGCCACAAGAACTTAAAGTCACTATGAAGCCTGCCAGTGGCCCAAGGTAGCAACCCAGTGGCTCTGTTAACATGCTGCAGCACAGCGCAGTGCACCTAGTGACATGAGATAATACAACAGCACCCCTAGTAAGAAATGTAAAACGGAGGGACTATTTCAAATTAAATGAGCCTTTTTTATTTTGCAAGTTTTTAAAGAATGTCACAGTTTCTCAACATGCACCTATTTTATAAGCACAATAACACACTCTAGGGTGTGGATAAATGCACTTTAGGGGCAGTAAGGGCAGTTGACCATGCTGCCTGTGGTCTCATGCCTCACTATTTATTTATTAATTTATTTGGAAAATGTTTCACCAGGAAAGACAACATGAGCTGTAAACAGCTAGTTTCAGAAGCGCCCTGGTCCTATCCTGAGGTCTCCATTTTATGGTTGTTGAAATCTAATTGTCCATGAGAGTTGCATTAGCAAATGAGAACATGAAGTCACATCACCTATTTATACTGTATCTCTATGCTGAAAGTACAAATATCCTGAAAAACTCTCTGGAAACACACCAACTGAATGCAGTTTAAAGGGAAGAACCCTGCATAAGAACGTGGACACTTTGCTAGGCTAACTGAAGGTAAATGTGGTATTTTTCACCTTGCTGCAGCTTGTCTGGTTGAACTCTAATTAAGCAGACAGGCATACTGTGGTGTCTAACGGGTGCAGACACATCACATTCTCATTTGGTAATGCAGCCTCGGGACAGTGAGATTTCAACAAACAAAATGGAGACCTCCAGGATAGTTACTGGGACCAGCATGAACAGTTCTAGCAGGGCCGCCCAGTGGCATGGAGGGCTGAGGCATTGCTGCCTTACCTCCCGCCATGACAGCGACTCATGTTTGCGGTGTGAGCGGGTCACCTGGGGTCAGCCAGGGAGGCAGAGGATTGAGCATCTGAGGACAGCCTCCTCTCCCAGGGAGGGGTGGACGGAGTCCGCTGCTTGCCTGGCCCCTAGCTGCAGCTGGGGCTGGCACAGTGGACCAGCAGACAGCGGGTGGACACAGAGCAGATGCCCAGCATGCATGTGGAGGCACGTGGCTTGGCCATTGGCGCATTTACACACGCTCATGCTGCACTCGGGAGGGGAAGAAATCGGCAGAAAATGGCGGCTGACAGGATGACACCGTCTCGCAGGCTCCACACCCGGCTAGTTGGGCACCTCGGAGGAGGGAGTAAGCATGAGAGGTGAGTCCCAATAGACGCTGAGTGATGGGGCTGTAGGGACTGGTGAATGAGAGCTACGGTCCGGGGATAAATAGAATAAAAAGAAAAAACAGTGAAAGCAAACTAAAGCAAACATGTATATCCCTAACGGCTATGGCAAAAGAGTTTTCTGTTAACAGGGAAACAAAACAATTATATGATATGAGGGTAGATCGGTAGTTTTCCTTTAAGGAAAACTAAAGTGGAACAAACCGTTGGGGGGGTGACTTCAAGAGACAGTTCACGTAAAGCACCTGCACCACAGTGACTCACACTTTCACACAAAGCTGCTGATTTTTAAACATTTGTTATTTTTATTTTTAATTTTCTCAAATTCTTAATCCAAAACCCATTATATAAGTGCATTAAGACACCATGGGTTGTTGGCTGTGCTGTTGCAACCACAGTTCTAGAGGCTGAAAACACTCGGTCTCGGGCACGTGCCTTTACTACGCTGTTAGGCGATGGTTGTGGCAGCACAACCATCATGTCTTATTTTTTACATAATGATCAAGATGGATAACATCACCACTGCAAGCTCCCTGTATATATCCTGCTGGCGCCTATAATGTCTGTAGGGGCTTAGACCAGTGGTCCCCTTCAGGTTACCATCTCCTGCCAGGTTAATTGCAGTAAAGAAACTCCCCCACAGACTGTTCCCAAGATGGACTAAGTGGGAAACATCTATTGTGACCTTAAGCAGCACTCCTTCTGTCCAAGGTGATGTCCAGAATCTTGATCTGGGTGAAATGTGCTAAGTAAGCAATAATACACAACAGAGCGTAGTTACCATGTAATGACTACATGCCACCCCCCATAGGTTGGAGGCATGAGGCGTCAACCAAGTGTGTTCAGTGGGGGTAATTACATGGTAACCACATGTCCTGGAGTGTATTATTGCATTTATAAAATGGGCATCAAACTAGTTTAAAGGTTAAGATTTCTAAATGTCATTCTTTACATTACTGTCCCATGCATCCATGTAGGGTTCATATGAGGTAGCACACAAGTCTCCATGGTGATCATTAGGCTTACATCGAGACTGAGGGAAACTAAGATGAATAGTTCATTGTGTGGGTGTTTCCACATGCCTATGTCTTCTGTTTGCCAGTTTTGGAGTCTCCATGTTTGTAGTAAAGCCTCATGGATGTAAAGATTAGACAAAGTGTTGTAGCACTCTTGGCCGTTTTAGGGGAAACTGCACACCACAAGATCACTCTGTGAGGAGTTTACAAATCCGTGCAGTTACTGGTCAGTTATGGCACGGTCTGGACAGCAGCTGACCAGTCAGGATGCAGGATTGTCCCTGCCCATTTTATAATCCTGCTTCTGTGGAAATTTTGCAGAACTCTGTGGATTAGAACTCAGGAAGGAATTCTTCTTCCCATGTAGAATAAATAAACTGGTGTAGCAAAGCTGGGTAAAAGCGAGAGAGAGTGGCAACATTAATACCAGTGGAAACAAGAGAAATTTGGCAGAGGACTAAGGTCCAATGTCTGTACCCAAAACTAAAGACGAAATTAGGGAAAATGTCCTTCTCCTAGTCTGCCCCATAACTTTGAATTCCATCCTGGCTATGGTCTGTCAAGGTACCCCCAGCCAAGCTTTCAAAAGAGAGTATCGCACCCTTCTAATTGAGGCATCTGTTGTCCTTGCCCGTAGGCTGCTAGTAATAGACTCAAGTTATCTGTGATACCACACTTGTTTGTTAGGCTGCTTGCCAATAACAATGAATGCAACCTCTTCCTGTACTTGGTTTTGTCTTACTGATGTTCATAGCCCTGTATCTTGCACCATGCCCGCCACATACTGTACCTTGTATATTGTTTTGATTTATTTCTCTGTGTTACTGCATGGCATATGTATGAACCCTGTATTGTTGTATACTCTTGTGATGGTGTCCTATGTTGTGTTCTCCCATATCGTGAATGAAAACAGGCAAATGATTTGTCTAGTGCACCTACTTCAAATAAATACTAAATAAAATAAATTAAAAGGACATTAGAAAGTACTTCTTCTCAGAGCAGGGGTGGAAAAGTGGATAGGTGTGTAGAGAGGTGGTCACTGGAAACAGTGGAGGGATTCAAGAGGGGATGGGACAGACAGAAAGGAAGAGCTGGGGAGGACGGGTGGGGGATAGTAGTTATGGACCCTTTGGGTGCATGTACCACTCACAGGCAGATTGAATAGACCGTGAGGTCTTCCTCTGCTGGCAATTGTATATATATATATAAGGAATATGAACATTTGAAATATTTTTCAGCAGAAAATAGCAAGATTCCACAGAGTTGACGTCAGCTTTGTGTGAGAAAGAAAACTGCAGAACAAAGCGTCACTTTACCTTGCCGTCAGAAAAAAATCATCTGTTTAGATTAATGTGTTTGAATTTATATGCAAGAAAAACTGACAGAAACAAAATCTGCAGTTTCATTCATACTAAGTGGTTAATACTGTGATTTAAAGGCAGCTGTTGGTGTAGAGGTTCCTCGTGACTGCCCCCCACATCTTGGTGGAAGAACCTTATTGTATTCCCTCCCTCATATAATTATGTATCTGATTTTTTAAATGGCCTTACTCCCACTATCTATTTCTTGTGGTAAACTGTTTCAAACTCCTACCACTCTTTGAGCATAAAAATACTTCCATCAGTTCTATATTGTGCAATACCATAGAGCATGCCCTTGTTCTGCATGGATTTCATCCTGTTGAAATACTGTTGTACCACAGTTCAAAGGTCATGGGACATCATTGTGCCTTTCTGTGGTACACCAGCATTCCAGCTGATCGCAAATCCTCTTATGATTCTTATTTTCTCATCTCAGAACAGCCATGCTTGCCTGTTAGTTTAACTGAAAACAACGCCGCACAAGTGGGACACATTTTACTTTCACTTTGCTGCTGCTGCTTTCATTCACACTCAAACACAATCAATGGATCGTAGTGCAGTTTCCTCCCTGCCTATCAAAAACAATAAAAAGTGAAAATACTTCTGGATGGGCAACCCCATACACAACAGGCCTGAGGTATCACCTCTGGGTTTTATTACATCAGATCTCTCAAGCTCGTAAAGGATCTTTTGTTCCCTGAAGGTGCCTTGCAGGCATCACTGACTCCAATGGTGCTTCTGCACCCAGGTATGGCAGGACTTAATATTGCCTCCTCTCAAGCTTTGCTGTTGAGGTCTGATGTAATCAGAAACCCCTGAGGGAGCATAGGTTTGCTGTGCATGACTACCTATCCAGTATTCTCTATTTGTGGCCTCTGGTACTTTGCCTCATTCCTATGTTGTAGTGTAGTTGTTTTTGTTTATCTCATATAATAAACTGGATGTCTCCTTTTATGTATCTTTCCTCAAAAGTGAACAGACCAGTCTTTCTCAACCTGTTCTCATAGGTCATGGTTTTCAACCCCATATCATTTTGTAGTCCTTCTTGGGGCTGTTTCAGCCGTAATAATGTCACTCTTTTTGTGGGGTGTCGAGGACTGGCTACTATTATCCAGGTGGGGCCTCACCATGGCTCTGTACAAGGTTACTGTCGTTTTTTGTTCCTAGACACAGAGTTCCTCCTCATACTCCCTAAGATTTTGCATGCTCTGTGGCTGCCACCCTTCACTGGGAAGTATTACTTAGGGCTTGATCTACAAAGGTGGGGATGCACTCAAATCGAGTGTATTCCATCCATGCCATTGCACACCCTGATGCCACACAGGGAAGGATGGGACTCACTGTCTCTCCATTTGTGTAGAGCCCTGGGCAGAGGGTGGGATGGCACCAGGTATGGTGCTATACTGGATGCGCATCCAATCATATGCCCAGGCCAGCACACTAGCGGATTCCCTGCTCTGTACAGAGCAGAAGACCACGGATATGGTACTCATGTCATAGAAACATTGAAAGTGATGGCAGGTGGGGACCAAAGAGTCATCTAGTCTGCCCTGAGTGCTCCCCTTAGAATTTCTTAGAGTTAATCACCTTATGCCTATCCCAAGCAGATTTGAATTGCCCTACTGTTCTGGAGTCAGTGACTTCTGCTGGTAGGCTATTCCATGGAGCCACCACCCTTTCTGTAAAGAATTTATGCATGTTACCCGGAACCTCCCTCCCTTAATTTCATTTCATTACCCCTTGTCCTTGTGGAGCTCTTTGATCAGAAAGAGTTCTTGGGTAGGGACTCTGTTTATGTACTTCAGGAACTTGTATGTCTCTATCGTGTCACCCCTGTCTCTGCACTGCTCCAGTGAATTACATGTTGAGTTGCTGTAATCTCCTTTCATATGGCAATTCATGGAGCTCTTGTACCATTTTTGTTGCCCTCCCTCTGTACCGTCTCTAATCTATCCATATCCTTCCTGAGATAAGGCCTCCAGAACTGTACACAGTACTCATGGTGGGGCCTTACCAGAGACTTGTATAGTGGCATGATCACTTCCTCTTTCTACTTGTGATACCCCTTCCTATCCATCCCAGCATTTTGCTGGCTTTTTGCACTGCTTTTTCACATTGTCTGCCCACTTTTAAGTCATCAGAGATGATGACCCCAAGATCCGCTCCAGTTTGGTGGCTTTTGGCTGCTCCTCTCCCAGACAGTAGACCATCCCTGGGTTGCCTGCCCAGGTGCATCACTTTGCATTTTTTGCATTAAATTTTAACTGCCACGTGTTGGACAATTTTTCTAGCTTGAGCAGGTCACTTTTCATTGTTCCATTCCCTAAGCAGTGTGCACTCTATTGCAGATCTTTGGGTCATCTGCAAACAGACTCACCTTCCCTTCCAGCCGTCAGTGATGTCACTTATGAAAATATTGAAGAGTAAAGTGCCCAGGATGGACCTCTGTGGCACCCCGCTGGTCACCCCATCCCCTGATGCTGCCCCATTGACCATCACCAACTGGTTCCTCTGTGTAAGCCAGCTCCTAACCCATGATACAACTTCCTGTCCCACTCCTGTATGCTTGAGCTATTTAGCAGCCTTCTGTGTGGGACCAAGTCGAAGGCTTTGCTAAAGTCAAGGTAAAAACATCCACAGCTCCCCTGGTCCTCTATCTTAGTAGCCGAGTAGAAAAAACTCTATCAGAGTAGTCTGGCAGGACCTTCCGCCATGAAGCAGCCTCCTCGCTGACTGCTATATTCCCACTGTGTGAAACACACTTAAGGAAATTTTATTGGCTAGTGCAGGTAATGTAACCTGACCTTTACAGAGGCTTCTAGGGCTGGGGTGAGAGGGCTAAACGGGCCTGATATCGGGCTATGTGGCCAGGCAGACAGATGTATAGAAACATAGAACAAAGAATCTGACAGCAGATAAGGATTGCTTGGCCCACCCAGTCTGCCCATTTTTCCCTACCTACAGTATCACCAGACCCTAATCAGCCTCCAGCTTTCTATCTTCCCACTTCCTTTCCACTAAGATACCTTATGCCTATCCCACACATTCTGGAACCCCACCACTGTCTTCACCTCCACCATCTCTAGTGGATGGCTGTTCCAGGTATCCACCCGCTTTCTGTAAAGTACCTTCTCACACTCTCCTGAATCTACCCCCCAGCTTCATAGCATGACCCCTTGTTTTGAGCCCTTTTCTTCTGAAAATACTTCCTCCTGTATTTTATTTACCCCCATGAATTATTTTAAAGTCTCTGTCATATCCCTCCTGTCC
The DNA here is from genome assembly GCA_016271365.2 of Neoceratodus forsteri. Classification (NCBI taxonomy): domain Eukaryota; kingdom Metazoa; phylum Chordata; order Ceratodontiformes; family Ceratodontidae; genus Neoceratodus; species Neoceratodus forsteri. The sequence continues at coordinate 525,177,929 of CM028138.1, read as the reverse complement.
CTTCTCTCTTCCAGGGTGTACATATTGAGGTCCTTAGTCTCTTGCTGTAGGGCTTTGGTGCAGACCCTGCACTATTTTAGTTGCCTTTCTCTGGACTGCCTCCACTCTGTCTATGTCCTTCCAGAGATGTGGTCTCCAGAACTGGACACAGTACTCAAGGTGGGGTCTTACTAGCAGTTTATACAGGTGCATCACCACCTCCATCTTTCTGCTGGTGCTACCCATCCCTATACACCCTAGCATCCCACTAGCCTCCCCAACACCCATTTTGTACTTCACCATCGGGTTTCTGTGCTGGCACACATTTCTGTTCCCTGTGTTCAGAAGCTGTCAGGTCTTGGTCCATGACTCACTCTCTGCAGGGGGACCTGATGGTGATCCACATCCTGGGAGCCAACAACCAGCTGGTGGATGCCATCAGTCATGTGGAAAGGTGTTGCCAGTGGGTCCCTGCACCTGGACGTGTTGTGCCAGGTGCTCACATTATGTGAACGGTTTCAGTGGATCTGTTCTCTCTGTGGGAAAACAGCATGCTGAGATTGTTCCATTCCCAGCAGGCGACAGTTTCAGAAATAACCTCACATCTTGTGGTATAGGGACCTTAGTGCGTTTTGCAAAACAGAACAAAATGCACTCAAAACCTGTAGTAAGGTGCTGTTAATGAAGCTCCAGCACTCAGCTGTAGTCTTTTAAATCCTAAGTGGTTTTGTGAGCTCACAATTAAGGCTGATGCAAACAGTGAGGCAGTATAGCGCAGTGGTTTGGGCTCTGAGCTGCAAATCTGGAGACCTGGGTTTGAATCACAGCTCAATTGCATATACTGTGTGGCCCTGAGCAAGTCACTTAACTTCCTGTGCTATCAGGTTGCACCTGTGAAAAGCTTTCAGCTTAGTGTGTCTCACCTGGTTAAATAATTGAAAAAAAAAAAAAACAGGTACAAATATTCAGGTACAATAGCTATTAGACAGCAGCCTCAAAACACAAAATGCTGACTTGCCTAGTTCACCTGGTTCCTGGTGGCTAGAGTTCCAGGCAGTTCTAAAGACATTCTCCAGGTGCTGGTGGCATCTCAGAGTCAACTTGCAAGACACACTTTAGAAGTGGAAAGGTTCTCATATTAAGTGTGAGGAGTAGGGATTGAGTCCTCTCCTGCCCATCTCATGCATTCTTGACTACCTCTGGTCCCTGTCTAAGGCAGGTAGAGGGCCATGTCATAAAGTGCACCTGGCTGCTATTTCAGTGTACCATACCAGGGCCGCGGTTACTGATGGAGGCACAGGACACAGTGGTCAGCTGTTTTCATGGGGCTGGACTACCTCATCCCCTTTGGTGCGTGAGCACCCTTCTCCATGGAACTTACCTCTGCTGCTGTCATGGCCAATGGAAAGCCATTGGAGCTTATGGACAAGTGTGATCTCGTGCACATGTGGAAGACTGCATTTTTGGTTGCTATCATCTTGACCAGAGGGGTTAGTGAATTCCAGATGCTATTTGTGGAGTCTCCATATCTAGTCTTTCACAAGGACAAGATTGTCCTATGCCCATGTGAAGTTTCTGCCAAAGGCATTTAGTTTCACATTAACTTGGCACTCATTCTACCAATCTTTTTCTGAATCCTCATACTTCAGGGGATGAGCAAACACATCACATAATTTCAGGGCCCTGCACTTCTATTGCAAGGGTATGGCAGGATTTCATGTTGGGTCTTACCAGCTGTTTGTAACATCCACTGAGACTGCCATAGGCAGACCAGCAGCATAGCACACGAGTGTCCATTGGATAACCTCCTGCATTGGTGTGTGTTATAGGGTGTCTGGGAAAGAGCTACCTGAAGGGTTGAAGGTTCATTACACCAGACATACTGCTGTCTCTGTTGCAGCTGCCAGGTATATTCCATTGCTGAGATACAGTATGTAGTGTCAACATATGCACACATGGTCAGATGTACACACATTTATATCCCATTACAACATTAACGTGCTCAACATTTGTGATATGGTATTTAGATCCTAAGTCCTCCAGTCTCTTTTCACTAATTGTGGTGCTTGCCTTACCCTCTCCAAGGACTAGTCTGCTTGAGTGTGGATGTGAACTGAATCTAGGTAGCTAGGTCAGAAATAGAGGTTACTTACCTGTAACCATAGATCTTCTTTGGGGTATCTCATTCATCAGGCCTTTCATAGAACATCATCATCGGTGAAGCAGGATCCACATGGAAGATTTTCCTGCAGTACCATTGGGGCCACCCACGCCGTGGTCACCTGCTGATGTCACCTTCCCTATAAAGGCATGAGAGGCCCTGCTTCCTCCTCAGTCTTTTCCCGCCATCGACTCTGTTCGCATGAGTCTCCGCTGAAGCGCCTAACGCAGTTCCTATGGTAAGACCTGATGACTGAGATCCCCTTGAAGATCTACTGTTATGGTAAGTTCTTATGTAACTGTTCTTTCTTTACTATTCAGTTCACATCCACATGATCTGCCCAGTGTCCCTGGCAACTGGAAGGCTTGCCTCAGATTCCGTTTTCAACATACAGATCTGAGTGCATTTGGGGCAGAGCTGGAGCAACACTTGGTTGGGTGGTACATGAAGTCAATCTGGAAGATTATCCAGTGACTCAATGTGTTCAGTGGAAGACTGCCTAAGTGTGGATGGGAGCTGAATACTAGTAGTAGAATTGTGATTACAGGTAAGTAACCTATATTTTCGCAGGAATTGCTCTAAGGGAATTTATAATGTCACCCCTGCCCTATGGGGATCCCACTACTGAAACTATATGTAAGGGTTCAGCAGCGCTGATGAGTAATCTCCAGTACTGTAGCCTCATATTTTTAAACCAGCTGACTCGGGTTTGAATTTGCAACCCTCTCACTCTCAACTACCAAGCTAAGGAAGCAGCTTGCCTAACTGAGCTAGCAGGAGATCCTTTATATATCTCATTCTGTTGTTCATATCCCTCCCTTAGTACTTCATCCTACACAGATACCCCAGTTAATAGCATTCAGCATTGCTAAGTTCTCAGTGTTTGTACTCAGGAAAGCACAACTGAGGTGCAATGTCTTGTCTTCAATGAGGAAGATGGGTGTCCTGTTTCAATCCAATTTTTTATTGGGAGGAGACAGACACACAGTGAAGTTGAGTGATATGTTCAGGGTCACACAGCAAGCCAGTATCAGTGTGGATATTATGAAAATTATATGTATAAATGGTAACACATATTGTCCTGTCTTGATGTTTTGTATTTAATGCATGATTTTTAAAAAGCGCTTTATACAATACAAATGGAGATAAAATAAAGAGGGAATACATAATTGCTTGCAGTACAGTAACACACAATCTGCACAAGTGAGTAGTCAGACCCATAACTCATGAGTTGTGTGTGAGCAAAGCTGCTTTCTCCTTATGATTCCCAAGCTCGGTCCTCACTTCCCTTGTTGTCTGCTCTGCCTCATCTGTTTTCTCCCATCAAATCCCTCCTTCATGACTTCTGTACTCATTCCTTGACTACTGTGTGACCTGGCACTCCTCCCCCAGTAATCTCCCTTATCAGGTACCATCTTACTCTGGGTTGTTGCACATGGTCTGTGCCAATCTGTTACTCAATGCACCTGCATTGGTCATAACTAAAATATATCTATTCTTTTACATTATCATAGTGTATGTTGAACGTTGTTATGGATGGAAATCCATCCCTGCTAAAATGCTGTTTGCTGTACTAGCTACATCAGCTAGTTTGTTGTGCTGCACTAGCTACATAGCTAGTGCAGCATGACGTAACAGAATGCGATCGCCCGTGCGCGTGCGCGGTCGCCTCTCTAGCAGCGGCCATGACGACAAGATCAAGCCATCGTAGAGGAAAAAGCCAAAGTAAGTGACAATCATCTTACTACGGCTCTTTTCTTATTTTTTGCAACATATACTATAAAAACAATGGATGATTAACGATCGGTGACAAGCTACTTTAGTACATCTCAGGGTTCCTATGGTGACCAAACCCTCTCGAGCTGCGCTCTCAGGGTTCAAACGGTCACCATAGGAACTCTCAATGAACTAACCGCTTGTTACCAATAGTTAGTCATCCATTGTTCTCTGTTTTATATGATGTCTTATTTATTGCACATTGTTGTTAAGTTTACTGTACTTCACTTCTCCTGCCCCCCCACCCTTCCTCCAAGCATGCATCCAGAAATGAGTTGTTACCAGCCTGGTGTGTCTTTCCTGGAAACCTTTAAAATCAAAAATAGAGGATATTCTATAGGGCATGCTGAAATAAGTTTTTTGTTCACTCTGGAATGTTGGCAACAATGCTTCCTAGAAATGAGTGGCAGAGTGAAGCTGAGCCCCAAGTTCCTGGCCAGTCTTATTTGCAACATGCCGCAGTGTATGGTGAGGGCTTATAGTGGATAAAAATCCATCATAGCTCAAATGAGGTTGTACAACAGTTCAAAGGTCATGGAACATGGTGATACCGCATAGATACAACAACATTTCACCTCTTTTTAGAAGAGCACAAGCCACAGAAATGGCAGTCTCAACAGATAAACACTCACAGTGGCGGCAGCGATCACCCAAACTGTGACTTGGGCAAAATCAACCAGATATGATGGAAAATGCTGAATCAATCAGGATATGTGCACCTAAATAAAGAATAAAATGGAGGATCAACCAGATATTTAAAAGCCTCTTGAGCTTCACTCTTAAGGTCACAGGAAATCAGAACCCGTCTGAGACAACACACTGGTTGTGCATAGTTGCCCATCCAGTATTCTCTATTTTCTGTATGCTTTATGGAATGTTCTATTTATACTGGGAACACTGAATGCCATTGGGATGAGACTTCAGGAAAATAACATGGGCTACAGGAGACTGAAATAACCACTTTTATTCAGCCCTGTTGCTTATCCCTCCCATGGTATAAAATGATATCTTACACCCAGCTCACAAGATCATGTTATGTTGTGAGCTGGTTATTTTACAGATGCCCTTGCCTGTTGGATTCATCATATGGGATTACTGAACCAATCAGACAGCAGCTTTCACAGTGTTGATGACATTGCAATAGCCAAGTGCATCCCAGAAACCAGCAGTTGATGTCAAAGAGAAGCAGTTAAATCATCATACAAACAGCAGATTTAAAAGCTTTAACCAGTAAACTAATGTTGTATAAATCGAATATACAATGGTCTAACTCAAGATATGCAGATTATCATCACTTGTGAAGGGTAGGACTTTCATAACTCACTCAGTAGCTCCACCACGATGAGTTATGGTCCTGCCCTCTCACACACGTAAAGATTAATTGCATATTTTGAGTCAGTCTGTTGTATATCCCCTATTTATACCACCTATTTTTTCATATTTGCATAAATATCCTTTTGTTTGACTTATTACCCATAGTTCCTGTTTTTTTTATATATAAATACAGTACAGCATTGGTGAGATTTGAACATGTGACAGCTTCTGTTTTGTTGTTCTGAGCTCCAACTCTTGTCCACATGGCCTCTTCAGTTTCTCAAAGATGGTCCTTCTGTAGCCAAGCAAAGCAAAAGTTTATGCCAAGGCTTCACTCCGGGAACAAATAGCAACTCAAATGTTTGGTTGTCTAGTTCATGGTGCAGCACCTCCACACTGAATGCCAAATGTTTTGAGCATAAACTCATGGTCTTTCTTAGCGTAAAAGACTTTAAAATATTTTACGCCTTGAGAAAGACCATGAGTTTATGCTTGAAAATGTTTGGCCTTCTGGTGGAGGTGCTGCACCATGTTGTTTTAATAAACAGATAGTCTTGAATCAGACAACCAAACATTTGGGTTGCTGTTTGTTCCCGGAGGAAACCTAGCACAAACTTTGTTTGCTTGATGGTTTTATAAGCCGGAGTTTGGCTAATACATCTGGTTTGCCACCTACACTTTTTTGAAGTTTCCTTCTGTAGTCAGCCCAGTGGCATGGAGGGCTGAAGTATCCATACGCTTCACCTGCCAACACACTGGCGACCCAGGTTCACTAATAAACCTGAGCCACTCAGGGGTTGGCCGGAAGTCAGAGGATCGGCATCCCAGCAGATGCTTTTATTCTCTGGGAAGGGAGGGAGGGAGGGCAGCCTGCTCTGCGAGCACCACCAACTAGGAGACCATGGCTAATAATGCAGCTTGGAGTAGCAGTTTGTGGAGGGGATGCTCCCGACTGAAGATGTCAGCATGTCCAATGACATGCATACATCAAGCCATCATCTTCGTGGAGCATTTGTGGATTGGGGAATAGAAAACAGGAAACACAACTGGCAACAGGATGAAGCCTGTGCTCTCACAGACCCCATACCACCCACTGGGCACGGACTCACCGCACCGAGCAGAGCCATCCAGAAGGGGCTTGGGTAACCCTGTGGCCCCACTCACCCATACATCAGCAAAACAGGTGTACAAGGTGAGACAGAAGCTCACTGACAGTAGTACAATATTTTCTTTTATTTTGTTTTTGTTTACCGGGTAGGTGCATTAGGTAACAATGACTATTTTCAGGCACGATTCGGGAGGGTACAGAGCAAACAACAGAAAACAAATTTCAGTACATACAAATTACAGTACATAGTAGACAGTGTATATCATATGAACAGTGTCAGCAGGCATAAACAACAAAGTAGGGTAAATACACAACAGTGTGAAAATACAGCAAAAATACTGGTAGTTATACATTAAATCATACCTATTTAAGAAAATAGGGAGGAAAATACAATGATGGCTATAATCTATGAAATAGCCAATATCGGGTAGGTGTAGCAGAGAAAATATGAGGCAAGGAGGGTAGAGGGTGGGATAGGTAGGGCTAAGAGCAAGATAAGAGGAGAATTTAGTTGATTTAAGGGCTGTAAGAGAAAGTAGGAGCAAGTGCAGAGCTGCTACGGCTAGCAGAAATGGTCTGGGTGGTGAAGGTTAGGAAGAGTTACATAAGCTAAGGCGGTTGGAAACAGGAGCACATGCTGGAAGTGGTGAGATGATTTCATAGCTCCTTCTTGAAGCGTGGCATGGGAAGAGACTTCAGCGAATCTTTTAGAGGGAGGGAGTTCCAGTACTGGGCGTGATAGCACCACTCGCACTCTGGAGGTGCTGTGTTTGGGGATATGAACAAGGATGTTTTCCATCGATCGTAAGCCATAGCAGGAAGTGTGGTTTCGGAAGAGAGTTGCCAGTGGTTTGGGTTTCTGTGATCTGATAATGTTGTCAGTGATGGTGCCATATGCATAGTACCGTGATGCTTGTGGTGGGAGCCACCCTAGATCAGAGTAAAGGAGGCAGTGATGTTTTAGCCGGTGAGAGGAGGATACATAACGACAGACATTGTTGTAGGTAGCATCCCATTTCTTAGGTTGATTTGCCCATAGAGGTATATGTTGCAACAGCGTAAGTGAGGGTTGGTAGGAGTATGCCTCGCTATAGCAAGCCTTTGCTGAGGGATAAGGACATAGCTGGTCTGTAAGCAATACCGAAGTTTCATGTTGACCTGCTTACAGGTCTCTTGTATATGGTTATCGAGTTAAGTAATGGGTCAAGTGATATGCCTAGGTATTTAAATGAGTCAACCACCCCAACAGATGTTCCATTAGAGGAAGAGACTCTGAATTTTGGTTGGGAGTTTTTGAGTTTCATAATGGGCCCAAATAGCATGGCTTGGGTCTTAGATTCTGCAGGACAAGTTTGTGTCTCAACAGCCATTGTTGTATTAGTTGGAAATCTTGGGAGGGACTCTGGTTGATCTCTTCAACAGTTTTGCATTCCTGTATAGGACAATGTCATCCATATACTGTAACAAGGATGAGGTCTGCAGGAGGTTAGAGGTGATACTGTTGATAAAGATGGTGAAAAGCAGTGGTCCTAAAATAGACCCTTGTGGCACACCAATGTTTCTGGTTGTTTTATTTGAGAGGAGGAATTAAATTTAACAATTTGTGTCCTATGGAATAAGTAGCTATGAAACCATTTTACTACATTGGGTGAAAAGCCTAGAGATGTGAGGGTAGCTAAGAGGATAGGGTGGTCAACTAGGTCAAATGCCTTAGTCATGTCAATAAAGATGGCTCCTATAAGATGACCAGAGTCCATGGCTGCTAGGGCATCCGACGAAATTTGAGGAGGGGTGGTGGTACTGTGACCTTGTGGAAGCCATGCTGTGCAGATGTTAGAAGGTTATATTTATGGAGGAATTAATAGTTTGGCAGCTACAAGCTTCTCGAGGAGTTTGCTGAGAACTTACAAAATGGCTATGGGTCTTTACTTTGCTGGATCCTTGCGGTCTCCTTTTTAAAACGGGTAATTTAGCAATCTTCCAAATGTCAGGACAAAACCCTGGCATAGGGAGAGGGTAGAAATCCTAGCTAGTGGAGCAGCAATGTAAGGAGCAGTCAGTTTCACTAGTTTAGGTTCCAGATTGTCAGATCCTACTGCAATGAAATCAGAGATGTTATTCAGTAATCTTAGTACCTCATTTTTAGAGATTCTTTTGAAGAAGAAATTTGGGCCAGTATAGCCAGGTATGGTGCTTGAGTGAGGTAGGTGGTAAAAGCGAAGTGTATTTGGTTAGGTCTGAAAATGTGAGTTGAAAAAGTTAGCAGTGGTTAGGGATTGATGCAGTGGACCCCATTTAGCAACATGTCATTAGGGGTAGGGGCTGGATTTGAACCCAGGAGGAACTTTATATGGGACCAGAAGTTTTTGGAGTCACCGTAGGGAGGTAGTTAGTAGATCTTTGCAGTAGTCACTTTTGGCCTGTTTGATTTCCTTTTACAGGAATTTCACAGTGCCCTATAGGTATTTAGGTCAGGTATTTGTCCAGAGCTTTTGGATTGGTGCCAATTTTTGTTCCTCTGCCTGAGTTTAGAAAGCAAGTTAGAGTTTAGCCAATGGGTATGTTTATTCTTTACTCTACGGTAGTAAGGTGGCAGTGTTTATCCTGAAATGCAAGAAATTGGGTCAGGAAGTGATCTAGAGCTGCTGGAGCATTGTTGGTTGAGAAGAGGGGGACCAGTCAATAGTACCGACGCCAAGAAGAAAGGCCTGAGGATCAAGTTCACATAGTTGCGAAGGTGATCAAATGTGGCTTCGACGGGATGGTCTGCTTTTTGCCCCAGATACAAAAGGTAGGAGAGTGGTCGGTGATGGCATCGGCTAGTACCCTGAGGTGATTATATGTTCAGGGTAGTTCGGCATCGGTAGTACCCCTGAGGTGATTATATGCTCAGGGTGGTTAGTCATTATCCAGTCCAGTAATGTACTAGTGTTTGAGCCGCAGGACAGTTCTGGTGGGTTCACAGATCAGCTGGTGCATATACAATATGCTAGTAACCCAGAAGGTAGGGAAGGGAGCAAGGTATAGAACAAGAGCAAGACAGCTGACAGAGGGCCAGCAAGGAGGGGTAGGTACAACCAGAAAGTTCCAAGGGTATATCTGCAGCTCAAGAAGAGATGGGAATTGGAAGAGACAGTGCAGGCCTGGGAGGGGTGCGAGGCTGGACAATGCCCAAAGCTAAGTACAGTTGCATGTATCAAGGGATATGAGGTAACGGAAAGAGCTTTTTTTGAATACGAGGTGGGATGTGGTATATCTTAGATCAGGTGGGAGGGAGTTCCAGAATTTGGGGCTAGGTAGGGAAGGCGAGTTCACCCATTCTGGTGGAGCATTTAGGGACAGAGAGCAGTGCAAGTGACGAGGATTGCAGGGCCAATGACTGTCACCAGGGCAGAGTATGGCTGCTAGGTCAGTGAAGAGAGAGGAGAGAATTATGTTGTCAGTGAGGCAGCCTAGGGAATAGGATTGACGGGAGGAGGGAATTACCATCCAAGGTCACGGCAGTGGTGTTTTGTTGGGCTAGGAGTTATTGAAGCAAATCTGCAGATATTGTTGTAAACCACATCCCACATATGAAGAATGTTAGCATGTGCCTGTGCAAAGACAAGCAGTGAGTAGCAAAGACCAGAGAGCAGGCCTTGGGTAAGGGAGATCCTGGCAGCAGAAGTCAGGGATTGTTGGACCGATAAGCCAGACCAATTTTGGTGTTGATGGACTTGTAGGCAGCAGTAACATGATGGAAGAAGTTAAGAGATGGATCGAGGTGGACCCTAGATATTTGAAAGTTTGGGCTATGTCAACAAGGGAACCATCAAGGCTGGAAACCTGAGATATGTAGTCGTGGAACCTAATTTCCATTGGGTCCCAAAGATCATGGCTTGTGTCTTGGCCACATTAAGCACCAGACGATGGGACGAGAGCCAGGTTTGGATTTGATGCAGGTCAGAGGAGAGTAGAGAGTTAATTTCATGGACTGAGGAGAGGAGGTATAAAGAACCAGGTCTTCCATGTATAGTAAGGAAATACAGTGGAAGGCAATAGAGGAAGATTGTTTATGAATATTGAAAGAGTAGGGGCCCTAGTATGGATCTTTGCCTCACTGCCGAGGGAAGCGGAGCAGAGGCAGGGAGCACTTTAAGATAGGAGACTGACTGGGAACTGATAAGCAGATAGCTGGAGAACCAGTCAATAGTGGAACGAGAGGCACCAGCAACCTGAGCTGTCAGAGGAGGGTGACTGACTGAGTCAAACGCCTTAGACATGTCAATGAAAACTACTCCAGTAAGCAGGCCTTTGTCCATGTTGGCTTTCATGTCACTTGTGAATTGTAGAAGGGCAGTTGTGGTGCTGTGACCTGGCCTAAAACCATGCTGAGCTGGGGATTATAGATTAAAATGAGTTATGAATTCAGAGACTTGGCGATTGATAAGATTTTAGAAGCTTACTGAGGGCCAACAGCAATGCTATGGGGCGGTAGTTCATAGGGTTTTAAAGGTCACCCTTTAAAGACAGGGATAACCCTGGCATTTTTCCACAAGAGGGACATTTTACCTGAGCTAACAGAGAGATTGAACAAGCATGTAACTGGTGTAGCTAGCAGGGAGGCACCTAGCTAGAGGATTCTGGGTTCCAGCCCATCTGGGTCAGCACCTCCATGGGAGACATTGCATTGAGGGTATGTAGGACATCTGATTCTGGAGACCTGGTTGAGAACCAGGGAGAATGTGTAAGGGGGTGGCTGGAGGGGAATTTTGTGGGGTGGGGGCATCAGAGGTAGAGCTCGCTAGGGAGGTAAATATGGTGTTAAAAATGTTTGCAATGGTAAGCAGGTTGTTGCAGGAGGCATTGTTAATTACCATGTCATGGGGTGCTGAGCAGTGTTGTGACCCAGTATGTGGTTGATGTGTGCCCGTATTTTTTGGGTTGGTAGCCGAGGCTTGCAGAAGGCCCCTAGTGGCTGCTTTGGCAGCCCGAGACGCTCATTTACATGAATTGCAGAGAGAGCGGTAGGCTGTGTAGTCGGAGTGAAGGGTGGAGGGCTTCATTTAGCCAAGAGCTTATCCCGATTCTTCAGCATATGTAGAAGAGGGCTAGCTAGCCATTTCATAGTCGGACTGCGAACCCTGTGCCTAACAGAAGGGATGTGCTTGGACTGCAGGGAACACAGGAGTTTGTGAAGTAGTCTACAGCCCGATCAATGTAGCCAGTGGTGAGTAAGGGAGTCCAGTCAGTATGCTGGAGATCTGTTAAGAAAGCTGTTGGGTCAAGGCAGAGAAGTTAGATATGGTGATAATTTTAGGCAGGAAGGAGGGGGAACAGGCATCCCAGATGCAGGTAATGGGAGAGTGGTCGCAATGGAGTCAGGCAATACAGTGACAGAGGGGCCCGTGGCGCTGAGGGTTGAGGCGCTGATGCCACACCTGCGCTATGCCAGCCCCGGGTTCGGGAGCGAGCCCAGATGCTGGGGTCGGCAGGGGAGGGAGATGGATCAGCATCCTAGGACAGCTCTCTCCCCTGGGAAGGGATCCAGGGTCTTCCTAGTGCAGTAGTGACCCCCAGTGGAGACCAATGGTACTACCATGTGGGAACAAGAATCAGGGACGAGCGCTGTGTGCTCACGGGCAATGCCTGCATGCTGATGCCATTGTACAACTGCACTCGGGGAAGTTCTATAAGAAAAGGCCCCTGACCACCGCTGAGATGACAGTGGCCCCAGGGGAACACCCACATCCCAATCGCTAGCCCAGACGCGCCTGGATCTCCATGGCTGACCCATCAGCCACCGGTAAGGCACCTCATACTTAGGAGTTGACCGCCAGGAGGGCGGAACCAACCCCAGAGGTGATACTGGGGTCGGGCCTGCCTGGGGTCATTCTGGGGAGATCCTGGGAGATGCGGGGTTCAGGCTGGGAGTTAGGGTTGTGTCCGAGTGGACACGCCTGAAGGATGCCCGGGTCCAGGAGTATAAATAGAATTAAAAAATTAAAAGACAGTGACAGAGGAGATTCTGTCTGGTTGGTTGGTGAGGATCTAGTCGAGGAGGGTGTGCTATTGTTATTGCTATGCACCTGGTAGGATCAGAGACAAGCTGGGTTAGATTGTGCTTCTAATGCTGGAGTTTAGGAAAGGGAATTAGGACCCAGCCAATCCTGGTTGAAGTCTCCAATGCAAATCACTTTGTTATTTTTGGTAGCTGTGGAAGAATTCTCAAGGCCTTATTGCAGGCTGCAGGAGAATGTGAGGCTTAGACCACATATAACTCTTGGCCACCAGCAGAACCAGGGCGTGTAGTATCTTGCAAGATTGGAAGGGGAGGAGCAAGGGAGAAGGGTAAGGCTTAGGTGTGATTTGTAGAATAGCATCATGCCACTTCCTCTTTAGAAGAGGGTGGGTCGACAAGGATCATATTGTAACCAAGGATGGAGCATAGCGAGTCATGGTGAGAAGGCTTAAGCTAGGTTTCAGTAATTCCGAGGAGATCAGGCCCATGGGAGGCAGACCAGGCCACCAGCTCAGTGTGGTCGGCCAGCAGGCTTCTTGTATTTAGGTGCCCAACCTTTAGTCCTCTAGATTGGTTCCCTGTCGGAGAGTTGGCCTGATAGCTAGGGGCCCAGGTACTGTAGGTCCAGGGTTTATCTCAGTATCCCCTGATAGAGACAAGGAGAGAACTATGATCCAAATGGCTGCCAGCAGAAAGGCAGTGGAGGTCCTGGCCTGAGAGATCCTTTTCGACTTAATGAGGTATCTGATAAGGTGACAGGTCAGATTAGGATTGCAGCAGTAGAAGGGCTATGAAGTCTTTGGTGAAGAAGTAGTAAGTTTGAGAAGGTGAAGTCCTCAGGGTCTGCTTCAGCCCCGGGTAGCAAGAAAGAGAGGGAAAAGGATTCCAGGGTGAAGATGAACAAGACAGGAGTCAGAAAGACAGGTAGAATAATAGAGGGCTTCATATTGGTGAGGGAGGAAAGGTTTAGTAGAAGGGGTCAGAACTATTGGCAAGCAAAGGAGATGGCTCAGCAGTATCATGAGAGGCTTGTCAGTGGGAGAACTTTCAGAAATCTGCAGGAAGTCAAAGCTTCCTAAGACTTGAGAAGTCCCTTAAGCCAGAGGCAGGCAGAGGCTGTGGGTGGAGTGTCTATTTGCTAAAATGGGCAGAGTTGATGAGCATTTAATAAACGGAGGAGGAGGAGGGGGTGGCTGGGAGGCGAAAAATTCCCTCAGTTAAGGAGGCGAGGAGGGAATTACAGTACTAACAATACAATTCAGCTTCTCCCCAAGGTTAGCAGGAGAGAGATAAATGAGCGTTGGATACAGTCCCCCGCCACAAAAAGGTGCCAAGTTTAAATATGCTGGGATCACAAAGTCATCTGTAGGTCCATACCTGCAGCAAGTGGTAGTCCACGGCGAGGCGAAGGAGGCTTCTGAAGAAACCCTTGGACCTAGGGGCAGATAAATCAGTGGATTTCCTCGGCGGGGCTGGGGAGGACTAGAGAGAGAAAACATAGACTTTGACAGCAGATAAGGACCGCTTGGCCCATCTATTCTGCCCATTTTCCTACCTAGATGACAAGCTGCAGATCCTATTTAACCAACAGCCTATTTCTTCCTCCTACCCACCACAAAATTGCCTTATGTCTGTCCCATGCATTCTTGAATTCTCCCACAGTTTTAGACCCCACAACCTCCTCAGGAAGGCTGTTCCATGCATCCACCACCCTCTCTGTGAAAAATACTTCTCTCACATTGCCCCTGAGCCGTTCCGCCCCCATCTTCAAATTGTGTCCCTTGTTCTTGCACATCTCTTTTCTGAAAGATGCTACCCTCTTGGACTTTATTGATTCCACTGAGGTACTTAAATGTTTCTATCATGTCCCCCCATCCCTCCTTTCCTCAAGGTATTAATATTAAGCTCCTTTAGTCTCTCCTCTCTCGACTTCTCTTGCAGACCCTGCACCATTTTAGTTGCCCTCCTCTGAACTGCTTCCATCCTGTTTATGTCCTTGTGGAGATGGGGTCTCAGAACTGGACGTAGTACTCCAGATGGGGTCTCACCAACTGTCTGTACAGGGGATAACAACTTCCTGTTTTCTGCTGGTGATGCCTCCCTATACATCCCAGTATCCCCCAGCCCTCCCTGCTGCCTTTTCACATTGCTTGCCAACCTTAAGGTCATCTGATAGATTACCCCAGGTCCCTTTCCATTTTGTTGTTGTTACTACCTCCCCTCATTGTGTAATCTTCCCCTAGGTTTCTGTTTCCCAGGTGCATTATTTTGCACTTCTTTGCATTGAATCCAAGCTGTCATACTTCTGACCATTCCTCCAACCTTGCCAAGTCCCTTCTCATCCTTTCCACACCTCCTTGTGTATCAACCCTGTTGCAGATCTTTGTGTCATCAGCAAAGAGGCATACTTTTCCTTCAGTCCCTCTGCAGTGTCACTTATAAAGACATTAAAAGGACTGGACCAGTACTGAACCCTGCGGTACCCACTAGTAACCCTCTTTCTTCAGAATGGACTCCATTTACAATTACCTTCTGTGTCCTGTTGTCCAGCTAATGTTTTACCCAGGCTACCACCCTGGGACCCATTTCAGGCTGGTTAATTTGACTATTAATCTTTTGTGTGGGACTGTGTCAAATGCCTTGCTAAAGTCTAGGTAGGCCATGTCCACAGCCCCTCCCTGGTCTACTACTTTGGTCACCCAGTCAAAAAATTGATCAGATTCATCTGACATGACCTTCCGCTGTGAACCCACTCTGCCTTGGGTCCTGGCCTCACTGGCCTCTAGGTACTCAACAATTCTTTCCTTCAGAAGTGATGCCATCACTTTCCCTACCACAGAGGTCAAGCCTTCTGACCCTGTAAATAGAAGAGACAAGGGAATTAGGGTAAAATCAAGCAAAGCTAAGGGGGCTTTCAGGCACAGAGAGGAACTGTGAACTGGGTTGGGTTCAGGAGGAGGATGGATCAAGGAGGTGAATTGCAGACAGAAGGGTGAAGCGGGAGCAAATTAGTAATGCTGCAGTATTAGTTCTGGTCCAGATTTAAACAGCAGTAAATTAAATCTTGCAAAGGGCATAGACTTCAGAGGGCGAGAATAGGCAAGAGAAAAGAAAAAAAATGAGAAAGTGAGAACACAAAACAGTCCTTAAGCCTGAGTTACAGTAATGCCAGTAAGCTTAAATAAAAGCAAGTTACAGTGAATTTCTAGTTAATTCCATGAAAAATTCCCTCAGTTAAGGAGTGAGGAGGAAATTACAGTATTAGCAATACAATTCAGCTTCTCCCTCAAGGTTAGCAGGAGAGAGATAAACGGCTGTTGGATACAGTCCCCTGCGCCACAAAAGGTGCCAGGTTTAAATACATTGGGATCACACAAAGGCGTCTGTACCTGCAGCAAGTGGTAGTCCCACAGCGAGGCAAGGGAGAGCTTCTGAAGAAAGCTCGGACCTTAGGAGCAGATAAATCAGTGGGCGTCCTCAGCACACTGAGGAGGGGCTAGAAGAGCAGCCTTCTGACTCTGGCAAGCGGTAGTCCATGGTGAGGCAGGGCAGAGCTTCTGAAGAAAGCCCTCAGACCCTAGGGCAGATAAACCAGTGGACATCATCAGTGGGGCTGGGGAGGGCTAGAAGAGCAGTCTTCTGACCCTGCAGCAAGCAGTAGTCCACAGCAAGGCAGGGAGAGCTTCTGAAGAAAGCCCTCGGACCCTAGGGGCAGATAAATCAGCTGGTAGTCTATTGCCTGGTTACCCACATAATGTCTCCATAGCACACTGCATTAGCAGGCAGGAGGAACAGTCGGACCACTGACTGTCCAGTCGGCAACATGCATGCTGAAAATTGAAAGAGGCAGCCCACCATAAAATGGAGTATGCGGGGATGCCTCATTGGTCCTGTGGAAGCACTTTGTGCTGTCATGCAGGCAAAATGAGCTTGGGAGGGAGCCCAGGCTCCCGCATTCTGTTAGCCTATAGTTGGGGGTGATGCTGTTTGCAGAGAATCCCTGGTTGGGGAAGGAGTTGCTGTCATGCCACTCCTTTGGCAACCCTGTGATTCATCAGGGAAGTTGTGAGGGCACATACCTCCCCTGCAGAAATACTGGTGGGTTGCAGTGCTTGCAGGAGGATGGAGGAAGGGAGAAAAAGGACAAAACACAGTGTCTGCCATCAGTCTGATGGATGCCAGTACTTAGTCCCCTGTCACAAATGAGAGCTGTACCATGGTGGTGCCATAAAGCCTGGGCTAGGAGGTCGCTGGTACTAGCCCGATGGGGAAACAACTATGCAGATAAAAATCTGGATAACAAAACAAAAACCTAGAATGTTGTGAATTGGAGAGCTGCCGTTGTGTTCACCTTACAGTTTCTGACTTGTGATTTCTTTTCTTTTCTTGTGTAGATGCAGTGGGATTAACAGACATTGCCCATGTGGAGAGTGTCCAGGAGAAATCGCAATGTGCTCTGGAGGAGTATGTAAGGGCGCAGTACCCAAACCAGCCCAGTCGCTTTGGGAGGCTACTTCTGCGCTGCCTCCCTCCGTATTGTCTCGGCGCTGTCATCGAACAGCTGTTCTTTGTGCGCTTGTGGGCAAGACCCCATCGAGCATCTCATCCGACATGTTGCTCTCAGGATCCAGCTTCAACTGGCCTTACATACCATGCAGTGAAGGACAGGTGACCCGATGTGGGCCACTACACTGCCCTTTGGCTATGCAGGAGGAAACAGAGAGAGAGAGAGATGAACTGACTGTTTATAGACCATTATCATAAACCTCTTCTGTCACCCTCCCTTGCGGCTAATGCAAAGCCCTTTTGTTTTGTACGGTTGTGTGAAATTGATGACTTAAAAGCTTGTTTTTTAATTGCTGGGCTTTTCCTTCCTGTTTTCGTTCCTGTCCATGCAGTGACTGTTCAAGTATTGACACTTTGTTTGAATTTATTATCGGGTGTAAGTGCAGTGTTTAACGCGTTGGTTTGGCATGCTAATTGGCAATGCAGAAGGCGTGGGGGCGGATGATGAGTGATGATGATGACTGCATTTTGTAACTTAAGGGGGTCTGATCTGCAAAAGTAATCCCACTTTCCGCACTGCTCCCAAGTTAGGCCCCAGGGCAGGATTTTTCACTGTTGTGCAGTTTCATGGTTGTTCCATGCAGAAGTGACCTATGTGGCATCTATGGAATTCGCAGAATTTGGTGGTGACTGTTGTCATTAAACAAGAGACTTTGGATCAAATTGTGGCACCAGACAGCAGTCCTTCATGCAAGTCTTTAGCCAGAATACAAATATGGCCACTTGTACGGCAGCTGGATTTTAACACTTACAATGTGACTGGGTATATATATATATGTCCAGAATCTAATTATGTTCTAAACATATTCAGCACTCAGATTGTTAAAATGTATTTGTTTCTTTTGAAAATCGAAGTTAAAATGTAATAGTACCACCGCCTCACCAAATGTATTTTAGGTGGTTGTTTTACTTTTGTTAAAACATAATCTTTTAAATTAGTGCAGTGCAGACAGGGGTTTTCACATGAAGATTGCCACTTTTCACCTGATGGAATATTTTCCCTAGACTTCCTGTTGTGTCTTGACAATTCCATCAGCTCCACGTCAGACAGAATTTGGTTTCTACTGTGGAGTCAGGGTAGAATTTGGTAGAATTATTTAACTGTGGCAAAATAAACCAGATTCAACTCAAGGAATTCCACTTTTGGTAGACTTCTACTTTTGTGGAATTCTGTTGAACATCACTGTTTTGCCATGGAATTCCACTCACTGCTCATTTAAGTACAGGAGCATAGAAATTGCCACATAAAGACACCAAGGGTGCATCACGTGTGTCTCCTGGCAGCCAACATTAGATGAACAATTTGGAACAGATGGTTTTGTATGTTTTCACACCTGTGTTACTCAGGATACTCTAACTGCGATGCAGCGTCCCATTTTAGTGGGGTCCTGCTTCAACCCTTTTCCATAGTGCACTGGAAGGTTAAATTACTTGCTCAAGATCACACAGTGAGTATCTGGCTTCAGTGAGGTTTCAGCCTGTAATGTTCTGATTCTCAAGTCAGTGTTCTAAACATTGAGCACACTGCCTCTTGTTAGGCTTGGTTACAACTCTTCTATTTACAGTTCTGCAATTTTAAGAGTGAGAATTGTGTGACCTAAGATAGACACGAAACATTTGCAGCTTTTCTAATTCATATTGGTTAAACCTCATTTTACTTTTGTTTTGCTTCTCTGTCCAGTAGTAGGATAGATGGCCTTCTAGCCATATTGGTTATCATGGTGCATGGATAGAGGGGATTTACAAATTATACTCCCCAGTGCTCTTCCCTGTCCAGGGGATATTAGCCAAGGATGGCTGTCCAGGCAGAAGCTGCCACATGCTCCACAAGGACACCCTCTTCCTCACACCTAGACTGCTGCACTGTCACCTGCACTGCTACAGGTGGTGGTGACAGAGCAAGAGGATGCAATCCTCCCAGTCTGAGGAGTAGGTCATCCACTGGGATGCTCAGTCCTCCTCCTCCCTAGATAACCTCTGATGTCCCAGGCAAGTTCCAGAACCCAGAACCCAGGTCACTGGTGTTGGGAGTGGTAGTGCTACACTATGGGTGCTTCAACCATTAATCTCATTGGTTGCTGTCAGTCAGTGTCTCTAGGTGCTGGTACTGTGACTTGTGCGGGCTGCTACATGGATGAAACTGGAGCAGCTCCTTAGCGTGTTCTGTTCCATCAAAGTAGCATCCTTTATAAGTATTACGATCAGTACGCAGTATTGATGACGGGTGTGCATTAATGTAAATTACTACATAGCCCAGGTGAATTGTAAGGCACGAGGTGCAGCCCAGTGCTTTCAACCATCTGGGAAGTGTGGTCATTTATGGCATTGCTACACACCTTGGAGTGTTATTGCACTTATAAAATGGTTTTAAAAGTTAAAAAAATAAGAAAAAGGAATGCAAAATTTTAACTGTGTGGTAAAGTAAAATTAATGCATAGTCACGTGAACATGTTTTACCAATCAGATTGCTTGTTTGATCCTTGCCATTTTATAAGCATGTTAAGAAATTGACTTGTTATAACTGATGATGTCATTGTTTGGAGCACCTGTAATGGCACAGTAGAGGGCTACATAGAGCTGGTTTTGATGACCAGCAAGACAGGAAAAAAGAGATATGTCAACAAATATGGAAATGCTTCAATGTTTCCCTTCCCTCTATAGGTAACATTAAAGAAGAGTGGCCCTCATGGTTTGAAAGCCCATGAAAATCTCCCTATACATTATTATACTCAGCCAATTCTCATCGTCACTCCTCGGGGCCATTGATCACCCAGACCCATCTTTTTCTGCCGTTTCCCACAGACCACCGCTGCCCCCAAAGTGGGGCTTAGTAGGAAGGCCATCCTTTCTGTGCTTCCCCATGGGCTTGAGGGATCTGGTGGCAGGCTGACAGCAGGCATCATGACACAGAGCCTATGTGTACTGGCAGTCATTATTCAGAGAGGAGAGGCTGGGTTTTTATCCCTCCCTCCACTCACTAGTTAGCACTGTGCAGCGTTTTTGGTGGTCTTCGTCACCACAGTGATGTCTCTGCAAAGAGCAAACTGCCTTGCCCTCCACAGGGATCCTGGCAGTGTTGGACAGGCACCATCCCTCCCCATTACCAGTATTCTCACAGTGCCGCCACCCATGCATTTAGGTCTGCTCCTAAACCCAGGATGCAGTTGCACTGTTGATGGGCCAGTGGAGACCTCATGAAAATATCTTTCAGGCAAGATATTTGACTTAACTGTAGCTGGCAGTAGTCCAGAGTTATCCATGACTTAAAATGCCCTATATTGATCCTGTTTGCCACCATTTTATGGAATCTTGTTATATCATGCAGGTAGTGTTGTGCCTAACTACAGTGTAGTTTCCCCTGCATGACATCATTAAGATTGCATAAAATGTTGTCTGCATGTATCTATTCAGGGCAGATTTTGTCATAGGTATCTCAGGATTGGTGTAGCTGAAGGCAAGTGCAATACTCATTTATAAGAGATTTTCATGGACTTGCAAACAATGAGGGTCACTCTTCGTAAATGTGTAAGTTCTCTGAAGATGGAGCCCCACCATTTTAAAGTTCTGTTTCCCCTAAACTAGTCTACAGAGATTGTCACCCATCTAAAGAGAAGTAATAGACTTTGCTGATGTCCTCACAAACTCTGGGAAGGAATCCATCTTCATGAGTAAGTTCTTCTGGCTGTGGGAAGCCTAGGTGGAGAAAGAGCATAAGTGCAGTCCTTTTGGGCCGCAACTTCAGGAACTGTCCAGGGTGCTGTTTTTATTGTAAGATCCTGCCTTTCTTTGCTACAGGCTGTGGCAAAACACAAGGCCTAAGAAATCCTTGTCAAACCAGTGGCTTACAAAATTGTTTTCTGGCTTAAGAAAAGTGTTACAGAAAAGAAGGTGGATGTGGGGTGGGTGGATATTTAAACGCACTGTAAGTGAGAGGGTTAGGCAGTCATGTTCAAGTCCTTTGTGGCTCTCATGGACAACTTTGCCTGCTATAGTGTTATCTATCTACACAGTACCTATCATCTGCTCCACAAAACTGTGTTCGATAAAACAGTCACATGCTATGCATCTGATTCTTAATGCAAGGTTACCTGCAAATGCAGGGTCCTCATTCACTTAGAGATGTCTGAATACCACAAAGCATTTGAGATTCTATTTTTTTTTAATCAGTCTTTAACTTGCCACCCTGGAGCCACTTCCTCCTTGACTCAGAGGCAAGATCAAGTCTCTTTTCCCTCTGAAGCAACCTTCCAGTCCCAACAACGATCAACATTGCAGAACCCTTGAGTTCTGGGAAGGGAAGGATCTGTGGAATGTGACTTCTGTTGGGGGTATACCAAGTTCTTCTGTGGCCTGCCTCCTCCACATGGCACATGTAACACAATACTGGCTATGTCCACTTGCAGCTTCCCTGTGGATGAAGGCGAGTCACTGCAGCCCATGTAGTGTTTGCTGGTGCTGCGGTGCAGCACCAACCCACTCCATTCATGGAAGTGCTGTTGGCTGTGGCCCTCTCTTCCCTGGCCACTCCTTCTTGTTAAAGCCAAAATGGTAAGCCACTATAGGTACATGCATATAAGTGAACCTTAGGTCCAATGATATTCGTCACAGGAGAGTTGGCTGCAGTCTTAATTTGTACTGTCCAGAACAGCCACAGAGGATACAAAGCACCCCAGGGCAACAGTACTTCATAGGAACAGTGAATATCATACACATCTTTTGCTACTGTTACTGAAATTAAATTTCATATATCACAGCAACTGCTACATAAACATTTATGCATAACAGCTTCTCTGTGTTGCAACAGGAGCTTCTGTTATATGTTACTATGTGTTTGAAATTTCAGGCTGTATAGGACTGCTTTAAGAGGAAAGGGTTTAATAAAAGTTGAAACTGGCAGTTTGGCACTTGGATACAATGGTATGGTTAGGAAAGTGACTTATTGACCTACTCCATTTCTGAGGCTTATTTGTGTTCTTTTTGCACTTAAAGTGGTGGATCTGGAGAACTCAGCTGGGGGGTGGGGACCGTATTTTGTCCCCCGTCATTTAACCCTTTTTTAAAGAGCAGGTATCTACTAAAATAAAAATATAAAACCATGATGTTTATCTCAATTGCATTAACTTCAGTGTTTTCTTGATATTTGTGTTCATCATATTATCATTCTTTCCAAAATGGCTTGGATCAAACAAGCCTTCTGATTAGTTAAAACTGGTCACTTGACCATGCATTAATTTCATGTTACTGCACAGTTGCAGATTTTGTTGTCTTTTTCTGATTTTGTTTGAACTTTAGAACCATTTTATAAATGCAGTAACCCACTTCTGGACTGCACAGAACGAATATGCCTCCTGGGTGGTTCAAGGCACTCTGTCTTTGGCACACAGTGTTTACATTAATTCTGCATAACTCCATATCATGTAAGGGTTTGTGCTTACATTAAATATTTCCTTTGATGCCCAACCGGATGGTGCAAGAGATGGGTGGGCACAGGACACTGTGCAGAGGCCGCAGCAGTTGGTTGCAGACCTGCCTGCTCCAGAAGCATCACCTACAGTGGTAGAGATGGGCAAGCTGAGACAGGCTTGATCCTACAGCTAGTTAGAATCAAAGTAGGCATTTTTGTCAGCCTGAGCAGTTAGTTCGAGCAGGGAACTTTCTTCTTCTCATGCACCTCGTGAAAGGCATTGTCCATACTCTTGAGGAAAGCTTGTAGCAGTCATGGCTCAGCCTGTGCTTTGGCTCATAGGCACAAACCAGCCTCTTGGCTCGGCTCTGGCTTGGGTCTATGTGAAACATTCCTGGCTTGCCCAGCTCTATCCAGTGGGTCTTGAAGTAGTATTGATGTCATGGGTTACCACACTGTGCCAGCCACCATCCACCCAACAGTACAGCTTTGCAAGCAGATCTTCTGATTCAGACTGGGTGGTGAGAGGGCTAATAAGGGGACAACAAGGCCAACTCAACAGTGTATGATGTCTGGAATCAACCCACCCACCCACCTGCAGTGAGCAAAAGCACTTGGGTACCCTTTATGGTATCCACTACACTGGATAATTTCTCTTCAGTGGTCTAGAAAGATGTAACTGCTAGGGCCCACAATAGAGGGTTCCCAGATGGGGTATGGGTGAAATCTGGACTGCCAAATCAGACAAAAATGGTAAAACTGGACTGAGTGTAACTTGTGCAGTCCAGCTGTTTGGCAGGACCAGTTGGTTAAGTGTTTTCTGTTTTGGTCCATCCGTTTCAGCTGTACGGATTTCTTACAGAGGAGTATGGATGAAATCCGACCATCGGACTCAGACCTAATGGTCCAGTCTGGGTTCGATGGTCCAGATTTCACTCATTCAGAGATCCTGACACCGACTTCGTACATGCTAATTTTGTAGCCAAATCGGTCGATCGATGGATGCGCTATTAAAGTGCAAAATGGGGGTTCAACATCAAAGTGCCTACTGAGCACTAATATACAGGTACTACCATGCCTGTATAATATACATACATTAATTGCAAAACGACATTAATGCAGACATTAGGGTTGAAGAACGAAAGTGCACAAAGTAGGAAATGAAAATTATTAGGGTTTGGACCTCTGGAGTATTGGCAAATCAGTGATGGGATCTTACTTGAGATTGTCAGACCTAATGCCCACCCTTCCCACCAGTCCATAGTCTCCCATCTGAAGCACAATGTACTGCTCCAAGCCAGTGCCCTCATTGCGATATACTCTTCAAAGGTAGAGAAGTGTGTCTCACCATATGCTGCTAACAGAATCTATCGTAGCTTTCTTCATGCATGGGGAGGGAGAGATGACATCTGACCTCTTTTTTTAGGGAGGAGGTGGTATTAGATTTGACAACCCCAAGGAAGACCCCACTGCTGATTTGCCAATACTTTGGAGACCCAAAACCCTACTGTTTTCATTTCCTACTTTGTTCACTTTAGTCGCCTTCAACCCTAATGCCTGCATTAATGTAGTTTTTGCAATTAATTTCTTCTTTTTCTGATAGTGGAATTGTATCCTCATTTGCACAGGTCTCTCTTTGAACCTGAACAAAATGAAATACTGTAAATACAGTACTGGAGACAATCTTGACCAGTGCATGGGCCCATTAGACCTCAACATGCATATCAATACCTTGTGAGGAAGGCTCCTCGGCCCACCACAAGGTGTCGTGTGTGTGTGCAAAACACTGCACCATACCTCCCAGGCTTGGGCTGGTGCTGCATACTGCAGCACCTTCCCCACCAGCCATGGCACATTAAACCAGTTCACTGAGTTCACACCGAACTCAGGTCTCTGTCATCGGAAGGCAGCAGGATCTCCACTGTGCCAACGGACATCCCTGCAAACGATGTTGCTTCATAATTTTTTTGTTGCTGTTGTGACATTCTGACCCCAAAATTTCAAGAGTCTTTTATGACCCCTCCTTCTGAACATGATAGGTGTAATTTAATATCATACTGGACAAAATACAATTTCATGCCAGCAGTGCGAAATCACATTGGCCAGGATTTGAAATACAACCTTTGCCATGTGCATGAGGCGGTGTGATAAAATGGCTGTGTTGAAAATTGGGGTTTAAATGTTGAAAATTGCCAAAGTTATGAGCGTGCATAGAAAAATGATGACATGCCTCAATAACTTTGTTGTTTTTAATATTTGACCCAGACTTTCAACATGGTCTTCTTATGACCCTCCTCATGAACCCGTAGGAGAAAATTTTCAAATCTCTGCTGAAGCGTCATTTTGCGCCACAGGTATGAAAACACATTTCAAGCTTCCTGTTGGTGCAGTGGTTGGTTCTGCTTCTGACGCTGGCGACCCAGGTTCAGGAGTGGACTCGGGTAGCTGGAGGGGCCAGCCGGGGAGAAGGCTTGAGCCTCCTGGGACTGCTCTTCTCCAGGAGGAGGAGGGACCAAGGCCTGAAGCTTGCCTTTCCCAGGTGGAGACCGAGTATAGAAGTCCTGCTGATAGTGGGGGAGGGCAAAGGAGCTGCTTGGTGGGCATTGGTGCCTAGCGCCTTGACATCAGGGCATAACACCATGCAGAATGGAACAGGGAAAACACCACTGGCACAATGAGGAAGACAGAGCACCAGTACTGGCTCTGATAGCTCCTGCCTGCCTGACCACCTGGGGACTCAAAACCTAGAGATATTGGGATGTAAGGGCCCCACCCTGTACCCACCTGGGGGACATAACCACGCTCCATGGGGAACCTTCAGGGATTCAGGTAAGGCTGAGAAGTGGGGCAGTACCAGATGTCTCCTGAAGATGCAGAGCTCCGGCGTGGAGGCTAATAAATAGAAAGTAAAAAGAAACACATTTCAGTCAGGATGTGAAAAGTGACAGCTGTAATGTTCATGAGGTGGTGTAAAAATGGATATGTTGAAAATTTGGGGTCAAAATACTGAAAATTATCTAACTTATGGCGTGCATAGAACAATTTCAGTATGCGCTCATAACTTAATAATTTTACATATTTTGTGCCAAATTTTCAACATAACTTTTCAGATGCCAACCTCATGAACAAGGGCAGTGAAATTATGTAAATCAGTCCAAAAGGTGGTTGTGTGCAGTGATCGTGAAACCATCTTATCGGCCAGATTAACATAATTTCTCCACCCATGTTCATGAAATGGGGTCCCAGAAAGTCTACATTGAAAATGTGGTGAAAAATATGTAAAATGACCAAGATATGAAGAAAAGTCGAAAACACATTGAAATGCATTGTATGGCACTTACCTGTTTTCCTCAGTTCTTGGTTTGGCATTGAAGAATGAAGACATGTCTCTGGTCCAGAAAGGATTACAACATTGCACCTTGGCTGGGTAAGTATAGGGTAAGGGGGTGTGTGGTGTGATGGGTGCTGAGGGAGGGTCGGGATGGGGTGGTGGAGCGGCAGACAGCGAGGAGTTTTCTTTATTTCAGCATTTAAAATAAAGACAGAAGTGTAGTGGGACAATTTTCTTTGTTTCAGGAACACTACTACTATTTCCCACATTGGGGATTGGACACCTCAGTGTTGGCATGATACATCGGGCACATGGGTGAGCACCCAGTGTCCCAGACTGTTGTATGAGTGGAGAGGGAGGTTGTGTATGTATAGATTGGGCATTCTGGTATCAGCAACTTCAGATTATGGGTTTGTGGAGGAGACTGTATGGGGAAATTAACTGACACTGGGGCACCGTGGTTCTGGATTGTACTATTAAATTACATAATTAAACTGGCACTAAGGATAGGGCACCCTGGTGTCCAGTTGAAATAATAAAAGCAGCTTATGCAGCTAATGGTGGACACAGACACACACACATGCTCAGCAGGGCAGGAGCTACACACAGATACATAGCCCCATCCCTGCTGAACAAAAACAACAGGGATGGCATTTGTCAACAGGGAGCCAGACCTGTCAGCTGACAAATGAGAGAGTCTTGTAATAAGACAATGTGACTTCCGTTGTCGCATAAAATTCAGTTATCTTCAGAACGTTGATTTTTAAACTCGCATGCTCACAAAGGGAATATTTTTTCTTAAATAATTTAAAATTACTTAACTTCAGGAAATAAAAAACACAAAAGCACTCACCTTGGGCTAAACCCTCTAGAACCTGCAAGTTTCAGGTTTCAAATCCTCCTAGGTTTACAGTTGAGCCAAAAACATAAATTTTAGTGATTTTTTGGTTTTGCCCTCTGTTACTTTGCTCTTAGTGAACCGATTGCCACATAATTTTCAGGATTCAGAGATCCTAGTACCTTCTCTGTGCTTTCCAAATTTCATTTAAATCAGTTGGATGGGAGCAAAGTTATTAAGGTGCAGAAATAGAGGGTTAACATTAAAGTGCTTACTCAACCCTAATATACAGGTGTTACCGCACCTGTACAATTTAGAAAATGGGTTGAAAAAATCCTGGTCCCCCAGATTGTCTGAGCCCTTATCTAGGGTACATTTATGTGCCAACAGAGACTGGGTAAAACAAGTGCCAGTGCCACTTGCCGAGTGCCAATTGGTATCGCTATACCATAAATCGAAGTTTAAAACTGCAGCCAGCCACTATTTTATTCAGTTACCAAGCAATCATATGTGCTCCCTCCCCAAACTGCAGTGTTATTGTAAAGAACACAAACTGCAATGTTTTCCAAACCACAACCTGTGCCAAAACAGTACCCCGTCAAGTGAGCGCTACCAGAATAGCGCCGCACTATACAATGCTTGTCTGGTAAGTGCTCACTCAGACAGCGACTGGGGATTTACAGCACTTGCTGTAAACACTCCTCTGGTTGCTGTCCATGGTGCTGGTGCATCACAGGGCACCAGAATCCAGGAGGCTGGCTGAGCTGCTCCTGTGGCATGGAGAGCTGGGGCATATAGCAGCTCGGACAGTGCCATTGGAGACCAGGGTTCTAATCCTGGTTTCCATTCATTTTACACATCGGGACTTTTTTTTTTATTTATTTTTTTACAAAGAGCCATGGAAATGGTATTCCATGGTCCCAGAAATTGAACTTGCCTCATGATCCGCTCCTCCCTCCCCAGAGTAGGAATCCTTATGTCCAGGGATGTGGAGGGCAGAGTCCCTGCAACAAAACCAACAGTGCCATTACTGATGCACGCACCATGCCAATGCTATTGTTGTCAACACTGTTTGGACCCAGTGCCCTGCAAAACAAACCAGTTTGTTCTTTACTTGTTATACTTCCACAGTATGCTACCACTGCATCCCCCCCTCCGTCAACATTCCAGTCGCACACTTACCATGCATAGCACTACTGAGAGTTGTGCCACATTTCAAACTGCAGCTAGCATTCCCTGATTGCAGCTCACTGTGCCTTCCATTCTGTTTGATTAAAATAAAAACACAACTACCGAACGGTTCTAGAGACAAGAATATGTGAAATGATGTAGGTCTCTCTCGAGTCTCGACCATCTCCATGCTACTGCAAGCAATCCTGACAGTGTTGACAAAATATGAAAGGGAAATGTAGCCAGCTGGCCTGCTGATGCAGAGGCATGGTGGCCGTCTGTGGTGCCGATGACCCAGGTTCGGGACATGTCCGGGTGTCTGAGGGCAGGCCAGGGGAGCAGGATTGAATGTCCGCAGGACTGCTGTCCTGCTCCAGGGGAATGGGGTTGAGTGTCGGTGTAATGTGCACCCAGTGGAGGCTAGGGGTAGCCACAAGCTCTGGCGCCTGCCGCATGAGGCAGCGGCAGACACTGGACATCATTGAAAATCCCTGCCCCTCAAAACCCTGAAAAATCTTGCCCCCTGCTAATGAGCCAGTTGCAGCACCGACCCCTCACGCCTACCTAACTCTTCCACTGGCGGCCCAATTTCGAGGGGGTGGTCAGCCCCGAGCATGTGGGGGTTGGTCGTTGCAGCAGGGCAAAACCCACTTGTGGGGTTAGGGAAATCATGTAAAAAGCATACTAAAAGAAAAAAAGGGGAAATATAAGAGCAGCCAAAATCAATGACCCAATCACAGAAGTTCCTGCTAAAATAGACAAAAACAAAATTTAAAATGGCAGCTGTCCCACGAGGGGTGGGGGAGGTCACATAGGAACAAAAGTGACTCGAGACAGCAGAAAATGAAAGTGACTCTGAAATAGTCTTCTCCAGTGGTAGAGGCCTCTACTGGCAAGTATGCCAGTAGAGGGACTACCTACAAGACTGAATTTCTATTCTTTCTTATTTACTATTTAAGTAATTTGTTTTATATTTTATTTGATTAAAATGTTACTTATAACCCACTTTCTAAGCACAATAATACCCTCCAGGGTGGACAGTATTGGGCTATGCTGGACCTTCAGGGGCTGTAAGGACCTCTGCCTGCAGCATCGGGCCTCATTACACCCCTAGGCAGTCCAGTATAGTCAATACCACCCACTCTGTTAGGTATTATTGTTTACATACCCAGTGCCTCTTCCCTCTTGGATATCATTCTCACAAACAAAAGCCAGGAGTTCTCAGTGGCTGGTATACTACCTGACATCATACTGCCATCCACTCAATAATGGGAGCAACAAGTCCCACTCAGCAGCCTGTGAAGTCTGGAATAAAACCACCCACTGCATCATGAGTGAACACCCTGAGTCCCCAATGGTATCCACTGCACTGGATAAGTTATCTCCAAAGGGCCAGGAAAGTGTGCCTGATGGGGCCCTGCCATGGATGAAATCTGGACTACAAGACTAGACATAAAATGGTAAAAACAGACTGGGTACAACTTGTACATTCCTGCTGTTCTGGCAACCAGTTTACCTAGTTTTACTGTTTCTGGTCCGTCCATTCCAGCTGGTCAAGATTTCATGTAGGGTGATGGGTATGGGTGATATCTGCACCACCAGATTTGGATCAGATGGTCCATTCCAGGTCCAACAGTCCAAATTTCACCCATACTCTCACCCTACATGAAATCTGGACCAGCTGGAATGGACGGACCACAGTGGTTAAAACTGGACCGACTGACCCAGTGAGAACAGCCAGACTGCACAAATTGTGCCCCATCCCATTTTTTACCATTTTGAATTTGATTGTCCAGAATTCACCATGTCCCCTCAAGCGCATAAAATGTTACCTATAACCCATTTTCTGACCACAATAATACCCATCAGGGTGGGCAGTATTGGGCTATAATATATATATATATATATATATGTAACCCCGGACCCCTGCCTTTAGCAAAATGACAGGTGGCATGCTGTTGAAGCTGACAGCAGTACCTGGTGGGGACTGGGTCTGGGAGGATGAAGTTACTCGGCACAGGGGGCCTAGGTTTGGCTACTCTGCACAGGGGCACCCAAGTAAATCTGAACACAGGAAGCAATAACTGTAATGTCCAGAACCAGGAATGGGATTCTACAGTGCAGCTTTTATTCACATCCAAGCTGAACAAACAAAGCATAGACGGTCCCCACGGGCTGCATTCCTGGTAATGCAGATTAGAGACAACAGAACACTTCTTCACATTTCTAGCCCTCAGGCTCTAAACCCACCAGGCACACAGCCTGGACTTGCACGCAGCTTTGGGTACACAGCCCAACTTGTACACTACTTGGGTTTTTCCACTGGCCGGCCCCCGGCCGACCACTTGATCCTGAGTCCATTTTGGGAAATGAACCAATATCCTGTTGTGGCTCCCCAAACCACCTTAGAGCCTTCGACTCTAGTGGGAATTTTCCTTCCAATCCCATGTCCGGTACTTCCCTCATCACTGGCCAAGTGCATGAAGCAAAGTAGAAATCCACAGAGCAAATCCGTAGAGGTGGACCTGGTTACTAAAGATGGGGGTCTCCCACCTCCAGCTCCCACAATCCATACCCGCCATTTCTCTGGAAACTAAACAACTCTTTACTGAAAGCTTGGCAATGTAGATTCCTGGGTAGATGTATGTCACATCTCCTCTACATGTCTTGACTTCCCAAAGTGCTGGACTTGAACATACTTTTACTTTTTGGCTAAGCCTATTACTCTAGGCCTCCCACTATTTCAGTAGTCCAATCCCCACTATCACACAAGTCCCAGGGTGAAAAACATAGGCCCTTTAGGAAGAGCAGAATCTCACCCTCCAGTTGCAGGTGCCCCACAGGCGATTCACAAATCTTCTTGTTTTCCAAAACTCTGGAACAAATAGGCAGTTTCTCCACTAGTAGCAGAACTGGGGGTTGTCCCTGGAATATGCAGGAAACCCTTTCCTGCCCCATCCCTAAAGGAGGGGCACTGAGACCGAAATCAGTGCTCTCCACCACTTCAAACTATCTTCTGTGTCTCTCTTTGGTGGAGACACACACCCTTTACCTGAATGTAGCCCTATGTCAGGGCTGTGGCTCCAAGAGCCTACACAGAGCTGCTGTGCTGCTCCCTCAGCAAGCTCCAAACACCAACTGACCTACAGACTACTGTTCAAACTTCCCAACATTCTATTCCAACTCCTGCTGCAGATTCCATTGTGGCTCATGCAACTGCAACAGTTCTATGGTGATGTCATCCCTCAGTCTCAGCTGAGACTGAGAACAGAGTGAGACAGTGTGGAACCCATTTAACTGGAGTTTCACAAGCTGCCTTCCTGCCTACCACTAGGTCATACTGGGATTCTAGTAACCCGGTTAACAAGGGGTTACATGCCTTACAGATAAATGATTTATTTTATCCACTGAAGCATTCTAAAGGAGGATAAATTATTTATCCTCACTTTGACCATTTAATCTCACTTTAGACAGGTTCCAAAGGAACTCTTAACCAATGAGAGAGCAGCTAAACAATGCCTCATGACATTACAGTGGCCTCTGCTATACTCGAACGTAGAAACATGCAACTTAGAAACATAGAAAGGTGACAGAAGGAGACCAAAGGTCCATCAAGTCTGCCCTTAAGATCCGAGATCCTAGGTGATCCTGGGTCCTAGTTAGTAGATTCCCTTATGAATTTGATTCTAGCGTACACCTTATTTCAACCCCTTTTGAATGCTGATATGGTCCTAGCTCCTACCACCTTCACAGGTAGTTTGCTCCATGGCTTCACAATCCTTTCAAGAAATAGTGCTTCCTCAAATCCTCCTGAAACTCCCACCCCTCAGTTTCCATCCATGCCCCTCATGTTTGAGTTGGGAGCCTTGGTGTACAGAGCAATGAAATCAAACAGAAAGAATTAAATCTTCATAAAACACCAAATATTTTACAGTTTAAAATGCATTGTATAAATTGGACGCACAGTGGACTGACTCAGAATAACTATATGGACCCCATATTCAGAGCCAACCAATAGTATTGCACAGCTTATAGCACTGCACCAAACACAGCACACTTCCTTTTTTTTCCATATACATTTTCTACTCCTCCATCGGAGTTGGCAGGCTGCTCCAGCCCCTCTCTCGGAGGGACTCGTCTCTTCAGCAGGTTTTCCTGCCCCAACTGGCCATCCCCATGGGTTACCCCGTGACAGGGCTGATGGCAAGGGCTGCGGCCTCCACCAGCCCGGAACCCAACATCTGGATCACCCAGGGAGGTGCGGCACAGCCCACCATCACAGAGCCTGCCAGCTCTGAACCTTTCCATTTTCTACCTGAACCCACGCACATGCAATGGGTGGGTGACTGTCTCTCCTCCTCCTCCTCTGTGGAGGCAGTTCACATGCTGTGCATGGGCCCACCTCATTCTAGCGCCTGCATCTGTGCTGATTCCCAGCTTCCACTTGGTGTCAGTCTACAGCGTTGTGCTTAGTCCCCACCCCCAAGGAAGGAGAGCTGTCAGTGGATGCTCAATCCTTCCTCACCCCAGCTGACCCCTGAGTGGCCCAAGTCCATTCCTGAACCTGGGTCACTGGTGTAGTGTGAGGTAAGGCATCCAGTGCCTCAGCCTCTGCGCCACCGGGTCAGCGAAACATAGTACACTTCTGGGTCTGAGCTGTATTTAGCCAGTTAACATGCACTAACAGTGCACACTAACTGGCTGAATATTGACCCTGCTAGCACAGCACTAAGTGGATATGGGCTGTGCTTACTGAGCCCAAGGCTGGACATGGCTCACAGGAGATAGTGTGCCCAAACAAGGAAAGTGCCAGGGCTCCTGTGGGCCATATTCAGCCCTAACATCCAGATAAGCCTATTGGGTATGCACAGCCCCAAGGGGCCATTTGCATGCCCAATATGGGCTTATTTGCATGCTGCACTGCAGTTTTAGTGCCCATGCTAGGCATGGCCCTGAAGCACATCATTTGTAGTCTGCTGGCCCCTCCCCATATAGCCCCATCTGTATATGTTACCATAGTCTCTGGTAGTCTAATGGACCCTCTCCCCGATTGCCACTGTCTGTATACGTTAACATAGCCCCTGGTAGTCTAGATGATCCACCATCCTCCAACTAAGTTCCATCACCCATCCACTGTAAACCCTTCTCCCCATACCCAACAGGGTTGGAGGGGCCCTGTAGTCTAGTTGTCCACATCTCCCCAACCAAGTGCCATTACCCACTTGCTTCAAACCTTGCCCCACACCCTCATGTTGTGGGAGGGTGTTAACTAGACTACCTAGGACTATGATAATGTATATAGATGGATGATCCGGGTCCACTGGACTGCCAGGGAGGGTGGCTACAGTACAGCTGCCCTGCTTTTAGGGGCTTGGTGTGTGGCCTTAGTGCTCAGTTAAGGCCAGCTTTCTGCAGCATTAAACAGTTGTTTAGCACTGGGGATAGTAAAGCTTGGGGGTGGAGGGGGACCAGAAAAAGCAGTCATCCTGAACAAATACTTTTGTTCAGTGTTTACAGAGCAAGGGAAGGTGAGGACCACAGATAAGTGACAGGAGCATCGAAGGAAGGTGGTGGATACCAGTTCATTTACAGGGGACAGAATCCTGGAGTAACTTGCAATTCTAATAATGGGTGAGGTAATGGGGCCAAATGGGGTGAATCCAAGGATATTGAGGGAGCTCAGGAGGTGCTAGCTGCACCGCTGACAGCCTGTTCAACCACTCACTGGAAAAGGTGTGGTTCCAGAGGACTGGAGGAGGGGCAGCTGTGGTCCCATGTCACAAAAGTGATAGCAGGAGGAGGCTAGCAATTATAGGCCTGTTATCCTGACTTCAGTGGTGGGGAAATTAATGGAATCACCACTGAAGGAAAGGATTGTGGAATAACTTGATCCAGTGGCTTACAAGATCCAAGGCAGCATGGATTCACTGGGGAGGTCATGTCAGACAAATCTGATAGATTTCTTTGACTGGGCCACCAGGAATTAGATCACGGTGGAGCGGTGGATGTGGCCTACCTAGACTTCAGTAAGGTCTTTGACACCGTCCCACATAGGAGACTCAAACAAGATGGGCAGCCTAGGCGTGGGTTCAAAGGTGGTAAACTAGGTAAAGAATTGGTTAGGGACAGGAGACAGAGGGTGGTGCAAAGGAGTTCACTCCAAGGAAGGAGGGTGACCAGCAGGGTACCACAGGTATCAGTACAGGACCAGTCCTCTTTAATCTCTTTATTAGCAACATTGCAGAAGGGCTAGAAGGGAAAGTATGCCTTTTGTAGATGACACTAAAATCTGCAACATGGTAGACACTCCAGGGGTGGAAAATGAATAGAGATCTAAGAAAGCTGGAGGAGTGGTCAAGGGTGTGGCAGCTACATTTTAATGCTGAAGTGCAAAATGATGCACTTGGGGCACAGAAACCCAGGAGCAGAGTACAAAATAGAGGGAGTAGTATTAGCAATGACCAAACAGGAAAGGGACCTGGGGTAATCATTTCTGATGATCTAAAGGTGGCCAGACAGTGTGAAGAGGCAGTGGGGAGAGCTAGTTGGTTGCTAGGGTGCATAGGGATAGGTATCACCAGCAGAAACAGAGAGCTGCTGGTACCGTTGTATAGACTTTTTTTTTTATTTGTAACCAAGAAGTGAACTGGACACAGTCCTTTTCAGTCACGCCTGACAATAAAATACAACACAATATGTTACAAACAGTAGGCAAATATTGTACAAATTCAGTGAACATTACAGGGACAAAGATTGATTTTAACATTATGAGCAGTTATTTAAAGTGATTTACATTGTTTGCAGTCTTAATTAATGCTGATAGACTGTTTAGTAATGTAGGAGCATACCAAGTGAAAGAACGTTTACTTATGGCTAGTTTTAGTGAGTTTGGGTAGAAAAAGTGTCCATTTAGTCTTTGTCAAATATGAACCTGTGTACTTGAATAACATTTTTGGAAAGACATTGTGGCAATGAACTTTGCCAAACTGTAAGTGCAAAAACAGCAACAGTATACTCTATTCTCTGTTGAGGAGGTAAGATGTTCATTCCCCATGCAGGAGATAGTGATGGGTTCTTACAGGAGCCCTTAATCCAAATTGACAGATATTATTTATAATCAATGGGTATTTTGAAATAAGTGAGCTGCTTGATTTACAAACAAAATTGCTCCATAATCTAGAATTGGTAACGATATTTGTTGGGCTATTACCATTCAGGTCCCATCAGTTAGGACGTTAATGTTTCTGTATAAGAAACCCAACTTTTGATTTATTTTCTTTCCAATTTTATCCAGGTGTCCAAGGAGGCTCAAGGTTGGGTCCAGGTGGACACCTAGATATGAATGACAACACTCTGGAAATCTCTTCTTCATTACTTCCCTTGATGTGCAGGTCTTCCCCTCAGGCCAACCTCTGTGTTGTTCCAAACATCACTTTTGTCTTTTCTCATTCAGTTTCAACTTATTCTGGATCAACTACTTTGTCAGTGTTATATAGTCAACCTGTAAAGCTTCTTGTATTGCATAAACAGAGGGCCTGAGCTGAAGAAGATGGTGGTGTCATCAGTATATAGTATGCATTGTGTCCTTGAGAACTCTCTAGGTAAATCATTCACAAAACAGAAAACAACAAAGGTCCCCATGTCAGGGGAAGAATGGACAAGGATATGATAAAGGCATACTTAGGATGGCAGAGAAGAGGAGATACTGTTGATGGGGGACCTAATATGCCAGATCTTAACTGGCGCACCTTTGCTGCAGCCATATCCAAAAGCAGGGCCATTCTTGATGCCTTTCAGGTGGCATGCCTCAGACAGCGCTAGTTTTGGAACCTACTAGTGAGGGAGAATCTTAGACCTCGTACTCTCAAATGGGGACAGTAAGAGGATCTCAAATCTAGAAGTGGGTAGCCATTTGGGAACAAGTGACCATCAAACAGTGTGGTTCACGATAAACTCAGCTACAGAGTCTAGCCATACAAAAGTGAGGGTTCTGGACTTCAGGAGGGCTGACTTTGGCAAGATGGGAGAGTGCCTTAGAAAAGCACTAGCAAACAGGCTAGAGGAGGTGGAGCAACAATGAGGGAATATCAAAACTGCCATCCACAGAGGCAACAAGCCTTTAAGTAAAACAATAAACAAATCAAAATGAAAAGAAAATGCCACTGTGGTTCTCAAAAAGAAGTGGCTGTGAAGGTTAGGGAGAAGAAGATAGCATTTCGGAAGTATAAGGAAACACAGAAGAAGCAGGACAGAGAACTGTACCAGTTAAGGCAGAAGGAAGCAGGGAGGGTAGTCAGAATAGCAAAGGCACAAACTGAGGAAAAGATAGCCAACCTCGGTTAAGAAGGGGATAACATCTTTATAGGTATATCAGGGAGTGTAGAAAGACAAAGGGAGGATAGTGAGGCTGAATAGAATGGATGGTGGTTGGGCAGAGAGTGACAGGAAAAGCAGGATACTGAATGAATACTTCTGTTCAGTATTCACAAAACAGGAAGTGGGGAGGAGCGTAATCCAATTAACAGAAGTACTCTGGAGAGGGGGTCGATCCCAGTCCTTTACAGAAGAAAGAGTTCTGAAAGAACTCCTAAAACTGAAGGTGGACAAAGCAATGGGGCCAGATGGAATTCATCCCAGAATT
This sequence comes from Neoceratodus forsteri, assembly GCA_016271365.2. NCBI lineage: Eukaryota > Metazoa > Chordata > Ceratodontiformes > Ceratodontidae > Neoceratodus > Neoceratodus forsteri. The sequence goes on along the minus strand of CM028138.1, from coordinate 525,141,640 downwards.
CTAAAAGAATTAAGTAGAGAACTAGTGACATCACTGACTACTCTTTATAACAAATCATGGGAGGATGGTGTGTACCTGAGGACTGGAAGAAGGCTGATGGATTCCCCTTCACAAAAGTGGAGCATGACAGAGGCAGGAAACTACAGACCTGTCAGTTTGACCTCCGTGGTAGGGAAATTGATGGAATCACTTCTGAAGGAAAGAACTGTTGAGTACCTAGAGGCCAGTGGGGCACAGGACCCAAGCCAGCATGGGTTCACAGCGGAAAGGTCATGTCAGATGAATCTAATTGATTTCTTTGAGTGGGTGGCCAAAGTAGTAGACCAGGGAGAGGCTGTGGACATGGCCTACCTTGACTTTAGTAAGGCATTTGACACAGTCCCACACAAAGATTAGTAATCAAATTAACCAGCCTTGGAGTGGGTCCCAGGGTGGTAGCCTGGGTAAAACATTGGCTGAACAACAGGACACAGAAGGTAATTGTAAATGGAGTCCACCTGAAGAAAGAGAGGTTACTAGTGGGGTACCGCAGGGTTCAGATCAGTCCAGTCCTTTTAATGTCTTTATAAGTGACATTGCAGAGGGACTGGAAGGAAAAGTATGCCTCTTTGCAGATGACACAAAGATCTGCAACAGAGTTGATACACAAGGAGGCGTGGAAAGGATGAAAAGGGACTTGGCAAGGTTAGAGGAATGGTCAGAAGTATGGCAGCTTGGATTCAATGCAAAGAAGTGCAAGTAATGCACCTGGGAAACAAAAACCCAGGGAGGATTACACAGTGGGGGTGGGGAGGTAGTAACAACAACAGAAATGGAAAGGGACCTGGGGTAATCATATCAGATGACCTTAAGGTTGGCAAGCAATGTGAGAAGCGGTAGGGAGGGCTGGGGGATACTGGGATGTATAGGGAGAGGCATCACCAGCAAAAACAGGAAGTTGTTATCCCTCTGTACAGACAGTTGGTGAGACCCCATCTGGAGTACTGCATCCAGTTCTGGAGACCCCATCTCTGCAAGGACATAGACAGGATGGAGGCAGTTCAGAGGAGGGTAACTAAAATGGTGCAGGGTCTGCAAGAGAATTCATAAGAGGATAGGCTAAAGGAGCTTAATATGTATACCCTTGAGGAAAGGAGGAGAGGGGGACATGATAGAAATGTTTAAGTACTCAGCAGAATCAACAAAGTCCAAGAGGGTAGCATCTTTCAGAAAAAGAAATGTGCAAGAACAAGAGGACACAATTTGAAGATCGAGAGGGATGGTTCAAGGGCAATGTGAGGAAGTATTTTTTCACAGAGAGGGTGGTGGACGCATGGAATAGCCTTCCTGAGGAGGTTGTGGGGTCTAAAACTGTGGGAGAATTCAAGAATGCATGGGACAGACATAAGGCAATTTTTGTGGGGGTAGGAAAAAAATAGGCTGTTGGTTAAATAGTATCTGCAGCTTATCCTCGAGGTAGGAAATGGGCAGACTAGGTGGGCCAAGCGGTCCTTATCTGCCATCAAGGTCTATGTTTCTATGTCCGGTACTGATCCCTAGGGACCCCCATCCTTACTCTCACTGGTTCTGATAACGAGTTACCTATCCTCACCTTTTGTACCCAAGCACTTAAGTTACTCCTGAACCATTCCAGACTAGACCCTTAATTATCATAAGAATCCAATTTCAGTCATAATATGTCATGGTCTAACATGTTGAAGGCCTTAGTCAGGTCGTCGAACACCACACTCGTCATTAATCCCTTATCACAGGTGTTGGTCACGTGTTGGCAACCTGGCCAGAGCCATCACTGTGCTTTTACCCCATCTGAACCCATGATGTTGTTTATCAGTACCCATGTCTATCCAAATAAGACACTAACTGTTTGAATACACATTTCTCCAACAGTTTTCCTAGTATTGGCAATAGCGAAATGGGCCTGTAGTTTACAACATTTGTCCTGTCCCCAGATTTAAAGATCAATACCACTATAGATTCTTTCCAAATTGAAGGCATGATCCCGTATTAGTGGTCAAACTGGAAAAATATGCTAATGGTTCAAAAATCTCAGCAACTGCTAGCTTTAGTATTTTAGAATGAAGCACATCTGGTCCACAACCTTTCCTTTCATCTAATATCTTTAACAGGCTCAACACTTCTTCTTCAAGGATGGGGATACATTTGAACCTTTCTCCCCCCACCCTTGGTTCTTTGCAGTTCCTGAAGTAATCATTTATTGTGCTGAGTCTTCTGGTTACTCATGTCATCGACTCTGTATGATTTATTAAAAACTCATTGACATAATCAACAATTTCCTTCTCCCTGTCTTAATTGTGTCCCATTAAGCAAACAATTAATGTCTGACCTTTCTTTAGGACTACAGATATTTCAAAATAAAGACCAAAACGACTTTGGATTTTTACGTTTTAGCCGTTGATGAAAGTACATTGAATTAGCACTTTTATTTCATTCTCTACTATTCAGTCGCTCCACTTGTATACCTTTCGGATGTTTGCCTTTTCGGATGTATGCCTGCTTTAGTCTGGTCCCGTTTTTGTCTGTCTTCTCTATGATAAACTGTCTGATTGTATGCCTGGCAATTTCTGTCTGTATGCCCATTTTTTTCTCATCCTGTGTGTCTAGTGATATCTGGATGGCTGCCTAATCCGCTAATTAGGTGCGAAGTCTCATTTAGCATAACGATTTAAATAGGTGCGGCTTCAGCTAGCAGCAGATCTGCATTCTGTCTGCTTTCCTGGGGCATTCTGTAGTAGAGATGGATAAGTCTAAACAAAGCGTACTATCTCTCACCTAGAAAATGGCCCTAATTGAAAGGTGCCCCTTCCTGGTGCGTCTGGCAAGGAGCTGTTGACTGAATTGAGGAGCGAGCAGTGATCTGAGTGCACTGAAATGAACTGCCTGCTTTTAATCTTGTATCACTGCTTTTAGCTTCTTTTTAAACAGAGAGAGCAAGAGAATATGAATGGTTTTACATTTAAATAAAAGTTCAGTTACTACCTGGCAAGGGACTAAAACAGCAGACACTAACAAGCTGACTTGCACATGAATCCATTACTAAGAGTAGTAATGAAATAGAGAATGCAGACATTGAGAGCAAACAGTGATCTGAATGAACTCAAATGAACTGTCTGCTTTTTAACTCATATCACTGCTTTTAGTTTCTTTAAACATTTGTAACCTTTAACTATTTAATAAAGTACACTTCTGTATTAACACTTTTTAAATATGCAATAAGGTGCAATAATGTGTTTGTGAAAATTCACTCTTCTGTTGTATGTCGTTCAATTGTGATGAGTCACAGTGCTGACTTGTTTAGACTCAACTTAACAAACCACAGTTCACGCTTGTATGCTATTCCGCTTGTATGTCCAAATTGCACGGTCTGTAGCAGAGGCATACAAACGAAACTGACTGTATTTTGTTTTTTTATTCTATCAGATATTTCAAATCCTTGTTTTTTCATATATTGTTTCCTTGCCTTATCTCTTGACTTCATTTGTAGTCGCAATTCTTTTTAAGCCAGGGTGAGTAGGTTCCTTAACTCTTTGTTTTAGTGTTTGGGGTGTTTTTCCCATAGATTGTAAGTAAATTTTCTGTTAACCGTACAGCTGCCTTCTCTGGGTTTGCAAATTGTTCAATTTGTTTCATATCAATTCTAGCCAAATCTCATTTAAAATCATTTACATCCAACCTTGCAATGGTTTTCTTTCAATTAATTTCGGGGAACTTTATCTTTTTAAATTTTCTTAAACAGAGTAAGGGACAATGATCGGAATTTGAGTCTGCTAAAATTTCCCAGTGCAATATGTTAGCTGGTCGATTTGTAACCAATCGATCTAAAATAGTATGGTTCCCAGTCTTGTAATTAAAATGAGTAGGACAATCTACTAGCTGATGAAGTCTAGAGGAGGCCAGTCTATCTGCATACCTTGTTTTCCCAGAGTTTATTTTCCAGTTTAAGTTTTGGTCCCCATCATTATATGTTCCCTCCTATTATTGTGTTGTGATACTAAGTACTGAAAAATTGTAGCTCATTATCCATGCATTAAGGGGATGGTAAAAACAAATTAGAAAAAAGATGTTTACCTTTTTGCTGCTCAAACATCAGTTTAACTTAAATAGTCAGTACGTTCATTTAAAGTTCCTTTTTCCATTTCCTGCACCAGGTAATTATCCTTAATAAAATAAGACTCCCCTCCATTCTTTTTCCATGCCCTGTCCTGTTTAAACATCTTATATCCTTTTGCTAGTATTTGTTCATCTGGTACTTGAGGTTTTAACTTAAGTCTCACTCAGACCTATTCTATTTAAACCCTCGTCTGTACCCAGGCTTCAGTCTCGGTGAAATGTGATTGTAAGCTTTATGTATTTAAATGGGCTATGTTTAGTCCCTTATTGCCCTTTATTTCCCTACCCAGCCAGAAGATTCTCTCAATAGTGGGAGCCAGGATTCAGCTCTATGCTGTCCTCTGCTAAAACAAACAGAAGACACAAATACAGTTTACATACAGCATGAGTTGAGGCCCCAACAGTCTATGTCTGCCTACCCCGGTTTTCCAACTGACCTCCCCAAAGAAACCAGAGATGAAAGCATTGATGAAGAAGGTGTTAATAACCTTAATACACCACCCAAATCTATGTAATTACATGTTCCTATGAATGATTAATCAGAACACTTATAACTTCAGTGTCCTTTCTAAGGCACCATTGAGCTTCAATCTCTGTTCATTTCCATGCACTGTGATAGTGCAGCCTCCCACAACAGTACAAGCCCCAATATTAGCAAACCTTTACTGCCCATTGCTGTTAAACTTGCACAGTCTGTTAAATTAAATGACAATTTTGATAGCAGCCTCCCTGTTGACTCATGCCAGTGACTCATGCCACTCCTGTGTGATGTACTGCTGCATCGGCTGCTTCACGGGCAGTTGAAAGTGTGGCTGCACTTTTATCTTGAGAGTCTCTGCCCCAGCAACACCTGACCTGCTTCCACTGCCCGGTAGCCTCCCACTTACCGAAGTCACAGTAGTTACTAGCAGACAGGCCACAACAATTCAGGTGCAGTCTGAGATTCTTGGGCACAACAAAGTTGAGTTGGCAGTGGATGGTAATTGCCACAGGAAAGCTGGATGACAGTTCAGTGCTGGTGAGTGAATTCAAAGCTGGCACGGCTGTGCTTTTTATCTTGAGAGTCTCTGCCCAGATGCAACACCTAACCTGCCTCCACTGCCCAGTAGCCCTCATGCTTATCGAGTCACAGTGGTTAATGGCAGACAGTGCACAACAATCCAAGTGAGGTCTGAGATTCTTGGGACACAGCAAAGCCGAGTGGGCAGTGGATGGTACTGTAATTGCCACAGAAGAGCTGGATAACAGTTCAGTGCTGGTAAGACCTCACCTAGAGTACTGTGTCTAGTTCGGAGACCACATCTTTGGAAGGACATAGATAGAGTAGAGGTGGTCCAGAGGAGAGCAACTAAAATGGTGCAGGGTCTGCATCTAAAGCCCTATGAGGAGAGACTAAGGACCTCAATATATACACCCTGGAGGAAAGGGAGGAAGAGGGGGATATGATTGAGACTTTCAGATACCTCACAGGTATAAATAAGGTTCAAGAGGAAGCATTTTTCACAAAAGATGCTCAAGAACAAGGGGACATGCTCTGAAGCAGGGGGTAGACTCTGGGAAGATGTGAGGAAGTACTTCTTCACAGAGTGGTAGATGCTTGAAGCAGCCTCCCAGTGGAGGCGGTGTGGGCAAAATGGTAACAGGATTCAAGAATGCATGGGATGGGCATAAGGGACCTTACTGGTAATGAAAGGGGGTAAAGCCGGTGATCAAGTAGGGTCTGTGGTGTTACAGTAGGTAGACTAGGTGGGCCAAGTGGTCCTTATCAGCCATCAAATTCTATATTTCACTGGCAAACACCTCATTATAGCGCTGTGCCATTATGCATTAGGTATCCTCATTTGCAGGCACAGCTGTATCAACGTAATTACACTGCTGATTTGGGCACTGCCTGGGGATCTCTGAATATTGCCCCACCCAGAGCACCAGCACTAATCCAGGTTAGAGTGGCATTAACCCAGTTATTGCTGTGCTAACCTTTTGAATATGGGAGCTTTTATCTTCACTTGTGAGGGCAGAAGATTTACATGACTCACTCATAGCTTTATCACCCTAGAGTTATTGTCCTGCCCCTCAGATGTGAAGATACATGGCCTATTCTGAGTCAGCCCACTGCATATCCCATATCTATATTTACATATTCTTTGCAAAACACTTTGTTAATGTAGTTAGGGTAACAATGCCACAAAAGTAGGGAAATATGGTGTTAGGGTTTCCCAACCTAACTCCCCACTCCACACTCCCAAGCAGCAAAAGGGAAAAACATTAGGGTTTTGTTCACTGGAGTCTTGGCGAATCAGTGGTGGGGTCTTGCTTCGGATTTTGTACTGCAATGCTCCCCGATTATAGCCTCCATTCCAAAGCACAAGGTAAAGGTCCAGCCAGTGCCTCATAGTGACACACTCTTCAAAGGTAGAGGATCATGTCTCACCACATGTTGCATAAAGAAAGGAGATCATGTGTGAAGTTGTTTGCTCAGGAAAGGGTGGGCATTAGGGTTGAAAACCCTAAGGAAGACCCCACCACTTCATTGTAATTGTTCTTTATTGGGCTTGCTTCAAAGAAAAAAATATTTAGTGTGCCTGTTAACTTCTGGGGCTTCATTGTATATTGGCAAAAATTTGTTTTGATTTTTTTAGGCATAACTTGGCCAGTTTTTGTTCATTTAGTGGTTCTAGTCCAAGAACAGATAGATATACCTTTGCTGCATTTTTCATGATTATCAGACTTTAATTGTGGATTTGGCAGCATGGTGAATTTGGCAGGTAATTTTGGGGTGCTGGGTGTACCCCATGATTTTTTGGGGTATTATGTGTTAGTCTTGTAGTACTCATTGAGACCATTTTGATATATGGATTTCCTTAACTGCAAATATTGATGAGAGTTATGCCTTGCTAAAGTTGTAAAAGTCTAAATTCTTCTTCATATGACCTGATCATCTTTCATGAGATTTTGTGAGCTTATGAAAGTGGATTTTTCATACAAAAGAAGAATGTGGAAAAAAAACTAAGTCAAATTCTTCTTTCATATGAAGGGATCTTCTTTCATGAGATTGTCATCGCTCATGAAAGATGATGCCTTCATGCAAAATAAGATTCAGAATAAAACTAAGTCCAAAATCTTCTTTCAGATGGCCCTATTCTTGTTTCTGTATGGCCTGTTCCTCTTTCATGAGCCATATGAAAGAAAAAATCACCTCATGAAAGAGGATTTTTTTTTAAATATTTTAAAACACATTTCCAGGTCATTTTCAAAAACTAAGTGCAGAATCCAGCTAAACAGGTCGAGTTCAGCAAGATGTGTGTTGGTGTGTGTGCAGGGCATTGTTTTTATGGGTTTTCAAAAATTGTTTTTGAAAAGAATGGAAACAAGTTGACCACCATATGAAAGAAGAAATTTCTCTCACAAAGAGAATTATTCCCATACAAAGAGAAATCCTCTTTTGTATGACCAAATTCTCTTTGTATTAAACATCTATTTAAAAGACCCTAATGAGCATGCTCAGAACCAACATTTTAAACCCTTTTAATTTTGAATGGATTAATATTTTTCACCAAACCAACAAAGACACCATTCTAGGGCATGCCCTTTCTACCCTGGTACCACTTCATTCTCACCCACCCTCCAGGTCACCCATCTGCCCTACACAGTATTTGTTTATAATTATTACTATATTTTATAAATGGACTGGGACGCCCATCCCTAATACTGCTTCTCTTGAACCCCTCCTCCCATTTTCCCACCCCATTCCCACTAATGCAGGTGACAGCACTGGAGTACCCACCCCAGTGCCACCGAACAATAGCCCAACACTGGAGTGCCCAATCCCTGGTGTTGGCTCCTTAAAAGAAGAAACCATCCCACGCTGATTTTTTTTTTACCTGCAAAATGAAAATGGCCCCTCATCAATCTGACTCTCCACCCCAACCTCCTACTCAGCACCCCCACCACCACCCTACACCCTCTACCCCACACACACCTTCTTCACTCACCTGAAAATGTCCCAAGGTGCAGATCCACTCTTTGATCGAAGACACATCTTGCTGCTGGAACTGGCAGCTGCAGTATGGGAAAATCGGATAAGTGCGGTTTAATGTATTTCAATGGGGTCTGGAATTTTTATTCCTAACTTTGTCATTTTACATATTTTGACCCAAAATTTTCAACATGGTCTTTTAGGGCTGGCCCAGTGGTGCTGAGGGTTGAGGCAATGGACGCCTCACCTTGCGCTACACCGCAACCTGAGTTTCGGAGCGAGATCGAGGCACCGGGAGGAGAAGGTTCGAGCATCCAACAACAGCTCACCTTCTCTGGGAGGGTGGGTTGAAGGCTCTGGCAATAGTATGCCACTGGGAGATATTGAGCCAATAGCCTACTGCTCTCAGGGAGGTGGGTCACAGTAGACATCGGTGTGTTGCTCATGGGGCGTGCACCTCCCTGGATGTCATTGCACCTCTGTGCTCACTGATGGGGAGAGGGAGAGACACCACACAGAACAAAGAAAGCCCCAGCTCCTGGATAGGCAATGTCGACCCAGCATCATGCCCACTGTCAGATCCTGCCCTCCTGGGTCCTGATGCCTCGGACCTTCACCTTCGCCCTCAAGGTAATTGGATTTCATGTACAGGAGCACTGGGAGTTGAAAGTGGCCCCACCTTGGAGGCACAAGCTTGGGGTTGCCTCAGGGTGTGCCATGGGTGGGTCGGAGGGCTGGGGATCCCATGGTAGGGAGGATCTCAGACAGGGTGGGAACAGCTGGGTGACTGAGAGAGTTCTAGAAGCCAATGACCAGGGGAAAGAGTTAAAAAATGGTAAATGCCCAGGTTATGAGTGAACATTGCAATATTTCAACGTTCACTCATAACTTCACTAATTTTCAATATTTTAACTACAAACTTTCAACATAGCCATTTTTCTGCACCACCTCATAAACATGACAGATGTCATTTTTAACTCCTGATGAGACATGTTTCCACACTTCTGGAGTGAAATGACATTTTGGACAATATACTAATAATGCTACATGTCATGTTTATAAGGGAGTCAGAAAATTATTATCTTGAAAATTTGGGGTCAAAATTAAGTTATACAGTATTATAGGGATGCGGTTGCATCCCTATAGTTAGGGTTGTGCCAACACTTCTATGTTAAATTCTAAATTTTGTACCTTAATAACTTTTTAGATGAAATAGCCCAAATTTGGCATGTGCGGTCACTCTGCCAGTGTCTCAAGATGTGGAAAGGTTCGTGATGGCATCTTGTATGGTTTCTGAGATAAGGAGTGGTAAAAAACAGAAAATAAAACACTTTTTTCCATTGGTTAACATGGGCTTTTTGCCCTCATCTACAGCCCAGACAGAATGAATTTTTTTCTTGATATTTTCAAGGATGATGAGATATGTGCAAGGGTGTGCCTTTGGATAGTGTGGTGAGAAGATATCTCAACATTTTCGAATTATAAGGTTTTTGTGATAGCCGTTAGACAGTCAGGTAAACAAAACAGTTCAAACTGTTAATTGTTAAGATTTACTCTTTGTGCTCAGAGAAATACTGTTTGTGTTTCCAGCAACTTGTTTTTTTTCCTTTTAAAATTCATTTGTAAAGAAATCCTTGGTTAGAAATGATCAAGGCTTGTATATACATCTCAGCTTGGTTCCATTATTTATTTATTTATTTCCTTGGCTGGGGTTGTACCTTGGTTCCCCTTCCAGCCAGCCTTCACGGCTACTGCCCTGGTCACGGCCAGAGCTCACCCTCCTGCAGCCCTTCCCAGGCCGCATCGCATGCAGTACTTACCCACCACTGTGGAGACCTGGAGGGTGGGCGCAGGAGGGAGCTGACTTGAGTGCATCCATGGCTGCACCATCAGGGCAGTCATCATGCTGCTGAGGGATTTTCTTATGTATTTCCTGCCCTCCTTGGCATGGGCACTCAATGGCATCAATGACACTGCAACGCATTCTTCCATACATTGCATGTCTGACACCACCTCGCCACCCTGTCCAGTTGGCCCTGCGGATGCACCAGCCCCAGCCACTGCCAGGGGCTAGCATCTCGGTGGACCTCCCTACCCACTTCCCTGGAGAAGAAGAGCTGTCCATGAGATACTCAATCCTCCTCCTCCTCCTCCTGGCCAACCCCAGCAATCTGTGCTCATTTCCGAACACGGGTAGCCAGCATGATGTGAGGTGTGTCCAGCGCTCAACCCTCAGCGCCACCAGGTCAGCTACTTAATCCCATTATTATATTATTATTTTAAAGTTCTGAGGACAAGTACTGCTCTTTTGGGACGAGAATCATATCACCCGCCACTTACTTTGTTAAGGATCAGTCGATAGGAAAATTACCATTTGCAGTTCTTTACAGTTCAGACTTTACTGTTTAAATTAAAGACTAACAGTAAGGTCCATGACAGTTCAAACTGTCATAGCTCCCTGGTGTTTAGTGGCACCCCAACTGCCGAGTTCCATTCCCTGAATAAAACAGTATGTCCCTGGTGGTCCAGTGGTCCTCCCTGTTCTCCAATCACCTCCATATCTTTGTTTTATATTCCCTGGTAGTCTAGTGGTCCCTCCCCATTCTCCAATTGCCATCCCTGTAGTCTGTTTTATACTTCCTGGTTGTCCAGTGGTCTCTTCCCTCCCCTGTTCTCTGATTCTGGTCCCCGAGGTTTTTTAGACTACCTGGTAGTCCAATGGTCCCTGCCCGACCCCCATTCTCCAGTCGCTGTCTCATGCTTACGAATTTTGTGCAAGAAAAGAAGGCTCAAGGCCCATCGTGATTGTCCCTCACAGGTGTGGGACATTAATTTGAAAAATATTGTTGATGTAGTCATGTATCAAGTTTCAGTTTGAAGGTATCAAAATTAGTGAGGTTAACCATTTCCTGTGGTAATACGCTCCATTTTTTGCTGCTCTAATACAAAAAAAAATTATCCCGCTTATTAGTGTTAGCCCATTCGACTGATAGTCACTTGTTGTGTAGTCTACCAACTGTATGTTTAGTGGCAAACGAAAGTCCACATTGTTCCATTAAGGCAAGAGATTTTAATATTTTAAATGTAAGCAAAATAGCTCCTCTATGTCTTCTGAGATACAAGGAATATAATCCTGTAGCCTTAAGTCTAGTATTGTAGTCAAGTGATGTGAGTTTGGGATCATTTTCATGAGTCTCCTCTGAATCTGTTCCAGACAGTTAGTATCACTCTTAAGATGAGGGTTCCAAAATGAGGAACCATAATCAATGTGAGGTCTAATGTATGCCCTGTATAGCAGAACAAGGCAGCACTCAGATTTACTAGTAAATGTTTTTAACTTGTTTCAAGTGATTAAAGGGAGTTTTTGTTATATTACTGGTAGTTCGGTGGTCCCGCCTCCATTCTCTGATCACAGTCCCCATGTTTTATATATGGTCCACTGGCGGTCCAGTGGTCCCTCCACCCTCCCCATTCTCAGGTCATCCTCTCCATGCTGCCTTATGTACCTGGTGTCTAGTGGCACCCCTCCCCATCAGTGCTCAGTTCCTGAAATAAAGAAACTGTCCATTTTTCCCTGCAAAATTTTAAAAGGTCCTCGGCTGATCAGCACCCCCACCACTACCTCCCATTCAGCAACCACCACTCCAAACCCTTCAGTACACCCCCACACACCTCACTCACCTGAACAGGTCCCACATTCTAGATCCACTCTCCGATCAAAGACACATTTTGCTGCTGGAACCAGTGACTGTAATATGAGAAACTAAGGTAAATGTGGTTCAATGTATTTCAATGGGGGTTTCAACTTCTATGCATAACTCAGCCATTTTTCAAAATGTTGACACCGAATTTTCAACATGGCCTTTTGGGGACCCCACCTCAATATGACTGTCATTCGCAGCTCCGCCTGAAAGGTGATTTGTGGTCGTTTGGCAAATTCACCTTTCAGGCAGGATTTGGAAATTTTTTCTGCCCTTGTTCATGCTGTGGGGTCATAAAAGGCTATGTTTTGTGCTTACAGAATACTGCTTTATTTTTCTGATTCAAAGTGTTTTATACTAAGCTACATTTTTTGTTAAATTGTTACAGGATGTGCTTACGGGTTTTGTTACTGCTTTGTGCTTACAGTTTACTGCTTTATTTTTCTCTGATTCAAAGTGTTTTTGCAAGGTATATTGCTGTTAAAAATTGTTACAGGTTGTGCTTACAGGTTTTATTACTTTTTGTGCTTACAGGTTTTACAGTTTGATCTATCTTTAGACTAAGCGAAGTTACTGTTGTGCTACTATTTTGTGCTTACAGGTTTTGTTTTGGACTTAAAGGTGTTGCAGTCTCTCACATTGAAGGAGCTAACTGCTTTCCTTCCACAACTCTTCCAGGAGATTAGCAGTGTAACTGGGGTTGGAGCTGATAAAGTCTTAGTAACTTCCAACAGAAGGAAGATTTAAAAGGTCAGGTTAGTTGGTATTTTTGAGGTGGAAGACTAGGTTTGCTGGCAAAAACACCTAGCTTCACCTGAGCTCTTTTCTCCAAGGTTTATTTGAAAGGACAGAGCAAGGAACAACATTATCATATCAAGGAGAAACATTAAGGATTCTTTTGCTAAGCAGATTTACTGTTGTGTTACTATCTTGTTTTGTTGTGTACAGGTTGTGCTTATAGGTTTTGTTACTGTTTTTGCTTACAGATTACTGCTTTATTGTTCTCTGATTCTAATTGTTTTTGTTTGCAGGGTATATTTTCTGCTAAATTGTTACAGGTGTGCCTACAGGTTTGTTACTGGTTTGTACTTAGAGATTGCTGCTTTATTTTGTCTTATTCAAATTGTTTCTTTGCAGGGTATATTTTCTATTAAATTGTTATAGGTTGTGCCTACAGGTTTTTGTTACTGTGTTGTGCTTACAAGCTTTACAGTTTATTGCTTTATTTTTCTCTGATTAAAATTGTATTTTTGCAGGGTATATTTTCTGCTAAATTGTTACAGGGTGTGCTTACAGGTTGTTACTGTTCTGTCCTTACAGATTGCTGCTTTATGTTTCTCTGATTCAAAATGTTTTTTGCAAGGTATATTTTCTGTTAAATTGTTGTGCAGGTTGTCTTGCTGAAAGGAAGGAAACACTCACCAGGGTGGTGGGTCAGAGCTGTAGCTGATTATTTCTGAGGGGCACTGGTTTGGTCCCACCCACCCTGCCCCTCACCTGCTCACCCCAAGTGCATCATTTCCTTTATACCAGGGTTCTGACATCCCTTCCCCAATAAGGGCAAAGTATATGCACCTGTCATAACCTTAATAGCCCAGCACACTGCTTAGGGGTACACACATGCACATACTCTTACACACTAACAAAAAAACAGGAAGGGAGAGAGACATGTGGGTAGTGGTGCAATGCACTGGCTGTGGGGTGGCAGTCTTCTGGGAGATGTTCTGGAGGCTGTGATGCTGCCCTATTTGCAGACACCTCTATGGTCTGAGGGAGGAGGTTGCACGCCTACAGACTGACCTGCCGAGGATTCAGGCAACCTCCTCTCCCAGCCAGGGACCACCAGAGCCACTGCTGCTGCCTCAGAGGTTGCCAAGAAAGAGGAGTGGTTGGACCACAGTGGACTCAGGGAGGGTGAGGGTGGTGGATCAGAGGCACATCCCTCCAGTTGTACCTCTCCACAATTCATATGCCATTCTGGTGGAGTGTGGTTCCTCTGTGAAGACACCTACAGTGGAGAACAAGGAAGATGCTGGGAACCTTCACAAAGGAGACCTAGAGGAGGGTGGCATGAGATCCCAAAGGGGAAGAAAACAACTCCTGGTGGGGGACTTAATCATTAGTAGGGTAGAACTTGATGAGGTGGGAGAGGGAGGTAAGGTGCCTGCCTGTCATGGCTGGAGGGGCAGGAAGCAAATCCTCAGGATCATGGGAGCAGCTGCATGGGAGAGGGCTGGATGTCATTGTCCACCTTGGGAAATGACCTGGCTGAGAATGGGATCAGAGCAATGTGGAGAGGTTTGTGGAGTTGGGGAGGGCCTTAGACAAGTATCATGCACTGTAACCTTTTCAGAGGTGCTGCCTCTCTATGGCATGGGTGAGGTTAGGGTACTCTGCACCATGAGAGTCAATGAATTGTTGAAAAACTGGTGTGGAGCTAAGAGTTTTGGCTTCATTGGGGACTGGGGTCCACCTGGAGAGATGCAGGCCTATACTGTTACGATGGTCTACATCTGTCTGGGTGGGGAACCAGGATCCTAGGTGATAGGTTTAAGTGCTTAATTGGCAAGCATTTAAACTAGCAAGGGGGCACTGAAAGAAGAGAAATTCCAGCCCTCCCAACAAAACAGGGTAGTGAGAGAGGTAAACACCAAGGTAGATAAGTCAATAGGGAGCAGGATGGCGTAAATGGAGAAAAAGGCAGTAAGGACAGAGAGGGGCTAAAAGGGTAAGACCATCAAAAATGGAGGGCAATGAGTGCTAATGCCCATAGTCTGGGTAACAAGCTCCCTGAACTAGTGATCTTGATGGAAGAGGGATACCTGGATATTGTGGCAGTCACAGAAACATGGTACACAAGAAACATGACTGGGATGTCAACATACCAGGGTACACAATCTACGGAGGGACAGGAAGGGTAAAGAGAAGGAGGATAGCTCTCTACATAAGGGAAGGGATCAAAGAAATCAATTAATCAATCAATCAAACTTTATTTAACCAGGCATAAACACCATTGAGCAAATTCATTTTCAAGGTGGTCCTGGACATCAAAACAACTCACAGTCAGGAATATAGTAGACAACAAAACATTGCACATGCAAAAGATAAATCAGGCCTATACATACAGAGATAACACAGTTAAATGCAGATAAGATTCATTAACAAACAGGAGGAAGGTAAAGAAGCCTAGACCTGGGCACTCACTAGTAAATGTAGACCAGCACGTTTAATAATATATATAGACTGGTAGGTACACTATTACAGGACTTGGGAGGGAGGAGAAGAGGGTATATAAGACGGGGAGGTAGGGACGGTGAGGGCCAGGTGGTGAGAAGAGGGTTACAAACCCCTATTGGGGGATAGGAGCTGAGCGTAACTATGTCAGGGATTCGTAAATGACACCAGAGACTAAGGGTGCATAGTCACCTAAAACAGTTGCAGGTTTCCTTCAGGTACTCAGCTATTAGTGCTTTGAAAGTGAATGGACTGGGGAGGGTTGAGAGCTTTAGAGATCTTTGCATGGTATTCCATAAGGAAGGAAGGAGTAATTCATTGCGGCTGAGCCATAGAATGTTTTTACTCTGGGTATCTGGAAGTAGAGTATGGAGAAGCGTCCTCAACCTGTACGACCCCTTGGCACATTCAAAGAAGCTCGAGATGTATGCAGGAAGCTTATCAGACAGAGCTCTAAAGAACCAGAGAAGAACATTTCTTTTCCTCCTTGTTGAAAGTGAGGACCATCCCATCTCTCTGTACAGCAGGCAGTGGTGGGTGCGAGAAGGCAGATTGAGGATGAACCTCAAGGCCCGGTGGTAAAGATTATCGAGTTTACAGAGCACTGAGGAGGGGCAATTGTTGTAGAGGAAGTCGCAGTAGTCCAGTAAAGGTAGGAATGTAGATTGCACTAGTCTCTTTCTAGCTTCTTTGGTGAGGAGATGCTTAATGGTAATATATGCCTAAACACTGTCTTAATTTTTTGAGACCTCATTCAGGTGGCACAGGAAGTTAAGCTTATTATCCAGCCAGAACCCAAGATATTTAAAGTTATTCATGATTTCAAGGGTTCACCCAAAAAGTTAGAATCTTGGGGTTGTGTGTTGGTCCTGAGACTGCCTTCGTGAGAGGATCATGGCTTTGGTCTCTTTGACATTAAGTAGAAGTTTGTGCTTGCTAGGATTATGTTGAAAAGAGATAAAGTCTCGCTTGTAAGTCCTCATAGGCCATGTCCAAAGAAGAGTTAGCAGTGTAGAAGACAGTGTCATCTACAAATAGGTGCACATTAGCTGCACGCAGTTGGAGTCAAGGTTATTGATATAGATTGCAAATAGGATTGTGCCCAAAATGGAGCCTTGGGGACACCGTGTGGTTGTGTTTTTAGTGGAGACAATTCTCCTAAGACTTTAACTTGTTGTAATCTGTTAGTAAGGTCATTGGTAAACCATTTAATGGCAGTATTATTGAGACCAATGTTACTCAATGCATTAAACATGTTGTGATCCACAGTATCAAAAGCCTTACTAAGATCAAGGAAGATAGCAAACACATACTTCTTAGACTCCAAGGCAACTTGCCAGTCAGTGGTTACTTCAGCAAGGGCAGAGACTGTGCAGTGTTTGGCTCTAAAGCCTGGCTGTGCGGCGTTTAGTAGGTTTCTGCAAGTCCAGATGCTCTCTGACTTGTGTGTTAATGATTTTTCCAGTAGTTTTGAAAGAGTGGATAGTATGGAAATAGGCCGATAGTTGTGCAGGTCGCCGGGTCCCCAGACTTGATGTGTGCAGTTTTCCACGACTGGGTAGTGCTCCCTGCATCAGGGAGGTGTTAAATAAATGGGCAATGGGGTGGTTAGTAGTAGTGGCCTAATTTTAGGCAGTAAGGCTCGATATTGTCAGCACCAGTGCTCTTTTCATATCCAATGACAATAGGAGGTCCTCTACTTGTTTAAACGTTACAGGATGGAAGCTGAAGGAGGAGGAATAACTCTGGTTGGAGTTTGTGTTGGAGCTAGAGTCATTAGCGGTGTCCCCAAGTGGACTGAGTTTACTAATTGGAGACATATCAAGGCCAGCCCCACTGTGGCAAAGTGTTTGTTGAGTTGTTCCAATATTTCAGCTCTGTCTGTGCAGGTAGAGTCACTGGACACTATTTTGGCTGGAAGGGAGGCATCGAGGTATGACCTTAAACCTCTTTGAGGATGCTTCAGAACTTGGCAGAGTTGTTTTTGTTGTCTTCCAGGGCTGCTTGGAAATATCTAGCTTTTCAGACCTAATTAGTTTGTGCAGACAGTTCTAGAGACACAAAAGGCAAGTCAATCGGCATCCGAGTGAGAGATTTCCTCGCTTTTTTCCAACAAAGGTCTCTATCCTTGAGGGCTTTCTTCAGGATAGGAAAGAACCAGCCAGGAGGTCTTTCTTTGGCCTTGTTCAGCCTTAGGGGTCATGTTTGTCTATTAGACCCTTTAAAAGGCGGTGAAAGACATTAAATGCCTCTTTGAGGGAGGGGCTAGGTAGAAATCCTGCCATCCGATGTTGCTCGTGTCATTCAGGAAGGCATTCTGGAAGCACCTTTTAGTTTGTATTTCAGGGCAGACTTTATTTGGGGAGAGTGTCTGATACAGGCATTGGTGCAATGATCACTTAGGTCATTGAAAACACTCCAGTATGCGAATGTTATGAGGTTTGTTGACTAACATGAGGTCCAGAAGGGTGCTTTGCTCGGGTTTTTACTATTGGGTCTGGTGGCTGTAGGAGTTATTTGTGCCAGCCCACATGCATTACAGAGGTCCTTGAGCTTCTTGGAGCTCTCATCATTCCAGTTTTGTTGAACAATTGAGCACTGGAACTAAAGGGTAAACAGGGAGGAGAGGAGGCATTGTGGGTCACCCTGGAGACAGGAAATGGCAGCACAATCCACAAGGGTTGAATATAGACCCCAGTCTCAGGGGAGAAATGGACAGGGAAATGATAGAAGGCATATTTAGAATGGTAGAAAAGGGGGATATTGTTGATGGGGACCTGAATATGCCCGATGTTAACTGGAGCACCTTTCTGCAGCCACATCCAAGAGCAGGGTCATTCTCGATACCGTACAGGGGGCATGCCTCAGACAGCTAGTGTTGGAACTCACTCAGGAGGGAGGAAGCAATCTTAGACTTGGTACTCTCAAATGGGGATGAGAGAGATCTCAGATTTAGAAGTGGGAAGCCATCTAGGAGCAAGTGACCGCCAAACAGTATGGTTCACAATAAACACAGCTATAGAGCCAACCCATAAAAAAGCAAGGGTACTGGACTTTAGGAGTGGTGGCGTTGGCAAACTGGGAGAGGCCTCAGAAAAGCACTAGCATACAGGCAAGAAGGAGGGGTGGAGGAACAATGGGAAAATCAAAACTGCCATCACAGAGGCAACAAGCCTTTGTGTGAAGCAAATAAACAAATCAAAATGAAGGAAAAAACACTATGGTTCTCAAAAGAGGTGGCGGGAAGGTTAGAGAGAAAAGATAGCATTCAGTAAGTATAAGGAAACACAAAAGGAGGAGGACAGAGAACTGTACCAGTCAAAGCAGAAGAAAGCAGGGAAGGCAGTCAGAATAGCAAAGGCCCAAACTGAGGAAAAGATAGCCAACTCAGTTAGGAAGGGGATAAACCCTTTATAGGTACATTAGGAACAAAGAAAGACCAAGGGAGGGATAGTGAGGCTTAATAAAAGGAGGGTGGACAGAGGGTGACGGTGAAAAGCAGGGCTACTGAATGAATACTTCTCAGTATTCACAAAAGATGAGGAGGAAGGTGCCTAAACCAATCAATAGAAGCACTCTGGTTAGGGGTCAATACCAGTCCATTCACAGTAGAAAGGGCCCTGAAAGAACTCCTAAAACTAAAAGTGGACAAGGCAATGGGGCCTGATGGGATTCACCTCAGAATTCTAAAAGAAGTAAGGGGAGAACTAGTGACACCACTGACTATCCTTTTTAACAAATCATGGGAGGATGGTGTGGTACCTGAGGACTGGAGGAGGGCAGATCTGAATCTCTTTGCAAAAGTGGGAGCAAGGCAGAGACAGTGAACTGCAGACCTGTTAGTGTGACCTCAGTGGTAGGGAAAATGATGGAATTACTTCTGAAAGAAAGAATTGCTGAGTACCTAGAGGCCAACGGGCACAGGACCTAAAGCAGCATGGATTCACAGCAGGAAGGTCATGTCAGATGAATCTCATAGATTTCTTTGACTGGGTGACCAAAGTAGTAGACCAGGGAGGGGCTGTGGACATGGTCTACCTAGACTTTGGCAAAGCATTTGACATAGTCCCACAGAAAGATTAATAAACAAGTTAGCCAGCCTAGGGAGGGTCCCAGGGTGGTAGCCTGGGTAAAAAGTGGCTGAACAACAGGACACAGAAGATAATAGTAAGCGGAGTCCACTCCAAAGAAAGGGGTTACTAGTGGGTACCATGAGGGTTCAGTATTGGGACCGGGTCCTCTTTAATGTCTTTGTAAGTGACATTGTGGAGGGACTGGAAGGAAAAGTATGCCTCTTTGCAGATGGCACAAAGATCTGCAACAGGGTTGATACACAAGGAGGGGTGGAAAGGATGAGAAGGGACTTTGCAAGGTTGGAGGAATAGTCAAAAGTATGGCAGCTTAGATTCAATACGAAGAAGTGCAAAGTAATGCACCTGGAAAACAAAACCCAGGGAAGAGTACTCAGTGTTGGGGGGTACCAACAACAACAAAATGGAAAGGGACCTGGGGTAGTCATATCAGATGACCTAAAAGTAGGCAAGCAATGTGAGATGGCAGTAAGGAGGCTGGGGGTGATACTGGGATGCATAGGGAGAGGCATTACCAGTAGAAAACAGGAGTTTGTTATCCCTCTGTACAGACAGTTAGGGAGACCCCATCTGGAGTACAGCGTGCAGTTCTAGAGACCCCATCTCCACAAGGACATAGACAGGATGGAGGCAGTCCAGAGGAGGGCAACTAAAATGGTGCAGGATCTGTACCAGAAGCCATATGAAGAAAGACTAAAAGAGCTCAATATGTCTACCCTTGAGGAAAGGAGGGAGAAGGGGGACATGATAGAAACTTTCAAGTACCTCAAGGAAATCAACAAAGTCCAAGAGGGTAGCTTATTTCAGAAAAAATGTGCAAGAACAAGGGGCACAATTTGAAGATAGAGGGGGACGACTCAGGGCAACATGAGGAAGTATTGTTTCACTGGAGAGAGTGGTGGATATGGAATGGCCTTCCTGAGGAGGTTGTGGGGTCAAAAACAGTGAGGGAATTCAAGAATGCATGGGACAGACATAAGGCAGTTCTGGTGGAGGGTAGGAGGAAGTGGGCTGTTGGTTAACTAGGATATGCATCTTATGCAATAGGTAGGGAAATGGATAGACTGGGTGGGCCAAGCAGTCCTAATCTGCCATCAAAATCTATGTTTCTATGTTGAAAATTTGGGTTCAAAATGTGTAAAATGGTAACGTTATGCCCATTTGTTGCAATTTTGCTACACACGCTTGTAACTGGAAATTGTAAATATTTTGACACCAAATTTTAAGCAGAGTTTTCTTATTACCCCATCTCATGTATGTCACAGCTGCCATTTTCCATCCTGGCCAAAATGTGTTTTGCACCTGTGGTGTGGAATAGTGTTGCAGTTGCACAGAATTATGTTTTGGTGGGATTCGAACATTTTCAGCACTGGGTACATGAGGTGGATAATAAGATGGCTATGCTGACAATTTGTTCATAAATGGAAACACAGGGCCCTTCCCCAGTGACATAGAGACACGATCTATGGAGGCATGGAGTGCAGGGCCCTTTGGGCCCGGAACACCCACAGGCAAATAAGGATATGATTACTCTATCTCAAAAACTATAGATGGGTGGGACCACAGGGCCCCGAGGACACTGCTCCCACAGGCAAATAAGGCCATGATTACACTATCTCAAAAGTCAGAACTTCTTCAAAAAATGTATGTTAATGCATCAGTTAGGGTTCAGGATTAAGCAACAAAAGTGGGAAATATGATGTTACGATTTCCAACCTTAAAACCCCTACCCCACCCCTGCAGTCAATGATGGCTGGTGTCTTACTTGGGGTTGTCAGCTCAACTCAATGTGACCTGTAGGAGTGTATAATATAGATATATGAAACTTTGTGTGTAGTACCAGTCTTGAGCCCGGAGGATATGTTTTGTGATCCCATGCCTGTGAGCTGAGTTCGATGACAAGCTCAGTGACCCAGCTGGATGGTGTGACGGTCAGGGATGGAGCTGTTTATGTGACCCCCAAGCCAGGGAATGAAAGCTGCAGGGTTGTCCACATGGACCGGGTACATCCTAGTGAAGACAACTATCCCTTGGCATAAGGCCCTGCACCTCTGCACCTGTGAGTGGTAGAGGGCCCTGTGTATTGGGCTGACAAATGGGATCTTTGCCCTGTGCTAGTGTTGTGTGAAATTGCAGTTTCATGCTGCAAAATAATTTGTGAAATTCACACTTTCGCTAAATATTTTGGGTATGAAATGCGAGATTCAGATAGCAAAAGGCAGAATTTCATCACCGCAGGTGAAATTCTGCTCGCGAGGTGAAATTCAGCATTTCGTCAGCGAATTCTCACATTTCGCAGGTTTCAAATTTTGCATTTTGCACTGCAAAATATTTCACAGAATGTGCAGAATTTCACAAAATATTTTGCACAGCAAAATTTGCAATTCGTTGGAATTTTGCTGGTGAAATAACATTTTCTGCATCTCTACCCTGTGCGCCTGTAGCTGCGGCCACATGGAAACACAGGGACCAGAGGGTGCTGCACTTCTGCAACCCGCCAGACATCCCCATGAATTCTTGACATCTGTTGTTACACGAAGTGCAGGGCCTGCACTTTGTAGGAGGGCAGAGCTCTCTTGGCACAGATCTAAAGGGCCCCATGAGCTGCATCAGTTCACGCAGGTCCCAAAGAGGATACAATTCCACTATCTCAGAAAGAAAGTAAATTCTTGCAAAAACTTTGTTAATGCACCAGTTAAGGTTCAACTTAATGCCACAAAGGTAGGGCAATGTGGTGTTAAATTTTTAAACCTGATCTCTCCCCCAAGCAACAAAAGGAAAAACATTAGGTTTTGGGTATCCGGGTCTTAGCAAATCAGTGGTGGATCTTCCTTGGTTTGTCAACCTAATGCCCACCCTGCTCCCTAAGCAATTAAGGGCAGACATGAAGAAAGGTACAACAGATTGTGTTGGCAACATATGGCAAGACATCATAGAATCATAGAACTTGACAGCAGAAAAGGACCCTTAGCCCATCAAGTCTGACTCTTTCCCCTGTTAATCTTGGGCACCGCCCCCTCCTTGTAACCCCTTATGCCTGTCCCATGCCTTCTTGAAGCCCATGATGGTCTCAGTCCCCACCACCTCCTCCAGAAGCATGTTCCAAGCATCTACCACCCTCTCAATGAAGAATCGCCCCCATGTTCCTCTGAAGTGCATCCTCTGAAGTCTCAGGCCATGCCCCTTGTAATAGTTCCTCCCTCATGTGAAGTAATCTCCTGGGTCCACTTTGTCTATCCCTTTGACATATCTGAAGGTCTCTATCATGTCCCCTCTCCCTTCTGGTCTCCAATGTGAGAACTTCAACTCCTTGCATCTCTGTTCATATGGTATGTCCTTCATCCCTAGCACCATCTAGGTTGCTCTCCTTCTCTATCTTTGAAAAGTGTATCAGTGTGAGGCACTGATTTAGAGCTGTGCCTTGTGCTTCAGATAGGAGGTTACTGGCTGGGGGAATGAGCATTAGGGTTGACAACCCCAAAGAAGACCCCACCACTGATTCACCAATACTCCAGAGACTCCTAATGCTTTTTCCTTGTTCTGCTTTGAACCTTTCTATCTATCTATCTATCTATCTATCTATCTATCTATCTATCTATCTATCTATCTATCTATCTATCTATCTATCTATCTATCTACTATACACACAACTCTGGTCCTCACCCTCCTGGTCTCTGCCTGACTGGATACGTCTCATTCCAGAAATGCTTCTAAAGCACGTTGAGTAAGAAGTTCATTACAAACACATTCAGGGACTAGACTCAGAAAATGCCCCCGCTGTGTTACACTTTATCTGTAGGACTCTCGTTTATGATTAATTAGTGTGGTTTGATTGTATAGGGAGAAAGGAAAGTCAATAAGTCGTACTCAATAGTGCAATTAACTCAGTGTGTGTGTAGCCCAATAAAATGAATCAATATGCTAAACCATGACAATAAACAGTTTAAAGAGACACTGTCAGCCCCATCCCCCATCCGCACCTCAGGCCACCAGCAATTTGGCCTTTTGAAACACAGTGGTGCGTTGATTCCTCTTCTAGAACAGGCATTACTGTTGTCCCATTTATTAAAACAGATTTGCTTCCTTTGAATATTTTTAATGTTCTTTTTAGTCTCATTAAAACCAATACAAAGGCAGTAGATTAACTTAAAATCAATTACAGGAGATAATATGTCTACCTTTTCCTACTTTTGGAGCGCAAGTCTATTTGTAAAAACAACGAGTCAGATGGAACCATGGCCATGGGTCGACACAACTTCTGCCATTACTCCTGAAGTACCTGAGTAAAGGTAGATGCCCATGCAGCCATGAAACCAGAGTAATGTGTGTATTATAAAAATGATAACCTTTCATATATAATATATATATATTATATATATATATATAAATATATTCATATAATATATATATATATATATAGAGCAGAGTCAAGAGAGAATTTAACATTGATTTGAAACCAGAAACTTTAAAACATAACCGTGTTGCCACACATGTACATTTTAACGCAGATATTCCTGCATCCCTGCAGGCAGTGCATCCTGCCTGGGGAGGGGGATAGGATTAAAAGCAGTAAATCTGGTAAAGTAATGGCATGAAGAATCTTTCTGCGCTACAAGCCTTCTTTTCTAGTTGTTTTCAAACAGGCCTCGTATTAAAATAAAACACCAAGGCCCAGATATTCAAACTGCTCCCAAAATGTGCGCAACAGCAGGAGCAAGCACAATTCAATTCGCATATGCCAATAGACGCATATTCAAACATGGAGCAAAGCAAATTGCGCAAGCAGCCAACGCCTGAATATCGCACAACCGCGCCATAGCGCAACCAGGAAGGGGAAGCTGAGCAGAAAGGTTCGCGCCATAGCTCAACAAGGGCTAGCCCAGCTGAGCAGTCCAGAGGTGCCATAGCACAAGCAGAGCCCCCCACCCCCAGCAGAGCAATGGGACTGCACAACCAGGGAGGCAGGCTGGAGCCCACCACCAGCCATGCCACACATGGGCACAGGAACACACTGCAGAACCAACAAGACACCTGCACACCCCAAGCACACAGCATCACTGGGGGTGGGACGGATGATCCACTGGCCCATGGGGACAAGCCAACAAAGCACAGCAGGGCCATGACGCCCCAGCACAACCACTGGCAGGCTGAGACTGCCACATGGGGTTGACAACCACAGTGCACATCAGCCCCGTCCTGCACAGCACACCCTGCACCGTGACCCCAAGACACCACCCATGTGCAGTGACTGTCACTGCAGGAAACATCATGCATCCCCGGCACCGTCAACCTCGTGTAGCATAGAACCATACAAGCCAGACCCACCCTGTGCACCCAGCAGTGGGCGGCAACAGATGGCAAGACTGACAGAAAGTCACTGCCACACTGGAGACACCTCCCATGCACACACACACACACACACATATCCAGGACCATACCACCCCAGATGGCATGCACACCACTGCAACTGAGCAACCATAGCCAGCTGCAAATCAGAGACCACCACAGTATTCATAACAAAATAGATATATATTTCAAAAATGGAAAGTAGAACAAGAACAACAACAAAACTATTTACAAGAGCGGGGGTAGGGGTACAAGGTAGGGTGGGCAAGGGTAGGATGAACAACTTGGAGAGGAAGGCAGGGTGGGAGGGATGGTTGAAGTGGGAAGGGAAGCCAGTCTAAGGCCTAGCAGGCTGGTCCTCTGCTGCCTGGTGCTGTCTCGCTTGGCTGTGCCTCCTCCGAGCCCATGGCGCTGGATGTCATGGAGGATGTCACGGTTCTCCAGGGACACCGGGTCAGCTGGTGCAGTGCCCGCTCAATCCCGCGGAGCACGATGAGGCCTAGGAAAGGAACACAGTCAATGGCTGTGACTGTCCACAACCCTGAACACCACCCAACCTGCAAGGCATATAGCCCAATGTCCTGCACCTGTGATGGTATGCACCCACCCACAGTGACCATGCACATGACAAGCCCAACCAGGCGGCACCAGCTATGTGCACCACTGCACACACACACTGCCCATGTCCATCACAGCACAAACAAGGCTGTCAAATGACGTGGCAATGTGGTGGGATGCGAGTTCCACAGTCATGTGCCCAGTGCATGCATGGACCACCAGTGACGCACACACAGGCGTGCAGTGACACTGGACAGTGATGACTGTCACCTGTGTCGTGCATGGTTGTGTTGTCCATGGCTGGTGGTCATGCCCACCCCTCCAGCATACAATAGCATCCATGATGTAATGATACTCACACTCCGCAAGCAGGTGTGGCTGCTGCTGCTGCTGCTGTGACCCACCGTCCGCCACCTGGGCCCTGCCATGGCCTCCTCATCCTGGGCCTGCATCCCTCTGCCCGGCCTGTGGGAGACAAATGTTGAGAAAAACATCAGTGTGACTCCAAAGCAGACTGCCCCTGCCCCAGTGAGTGTGCCTGCCCACACAGCCAGACCCATGCATCTCACACCTGCACACACTGACACAGCCAACCATGGCAGAGCCATCCCCATGCACAGCCACCAAAACACACTCACACCCCTCACGGAGAATACAGATGCATAGATGCTACACCCACCTGGCCTAGTCACAACGCCCCATCTGGCACGTGACCGCGGGCGTTGCAGCACATCTGGCTCCCTCCTCGCGGAGGTCACTGAATCTGTGCCTGCACTGCTCTGCAGACCGGGCGCTGCCCTGTGACCCTCACCAAGTCAGTGGCCACCTGCAGCCAGACCTGGTGCGAGCCATGGCGAGGGCTCCTCCCCATACAGTGCCCCATAGTGGGGCTCAACCAAGGCCACCAGGTTGGCCACCTCCACTAGGCTTCATTGGGAGCTCTCCTGCGTGCTATGGTTGAGTTTTACAGCAGGCAATATGGCGCCCGCTTGGCAGCGGTAATTGCGTGGAAATGTTGCACAATAGACCACCATAGGTTCCAATCGCGCTGTTCAGTACAGCACCGTCGGTTCACATAGCGCTGTCACCAAACAGCGCATTAGGTGCTCATCCATGGCAGCCGAACAGCGCCAGGGGGCAAAGGGTCGGCACCAGGTCAGGGTCTATGACGCAAGGCCACGCACACAGCGCCATCTGACGCTCCACGCATCCCGCGCGACCGATCACCTGCATGCCAGTGCCACAGTGGACTATTGCGCAGTAGTGCCACAGCGCCATATGGTGCCCAGTGCTGTAGCGCCACTGGCACAATGGTGGCCATGGCCTGAATTGCTGATCGCGCACAGCACATCATCAGCGCAGCAGATGCCTGCGTAAGCTACCTGGGCATGCGCAATGCAGTGTACCACACAGTCACAGATCTGCGCCATTGGCTCAGCCGCTCAACCAGATTGCGGAAAGCGCAATGGCGCGATATTCAGCCGACACATGCAAATCATCTGATCAGCTATTCAAAGGCGCAGTGGCGCGATTGCATCTCTGTACAGCTGCTCCACTCCTAATTTGCATGCATTGCGCTATAAATGTGCAATACTGGGCTGCGCTGGCCAGATTCGGTTACTGCAGGTGAGAGGTGGGTTGCATGCTGTGGGATGTTCTGGACAATGGGCATGGGATAACGCTGTAGACTGCACAGTGACAGGTGTCCACTTCCACCATACAGATCGCCATGACCGAGCAGAGCCAAGGTGAGGGTGAGGATGGTGGCTAAGGAGGAGGAGGCCCAACTTCACCACGGCAGAGACAGAGGCCCTCTCCAGGCCTACCTGGAGGAGGAGTCACTACTGAGTGGACGGCGGGCACCCTCAGTCTGCAGGCGGCTGCATGGAGGGGGTAGCCGGCAGTGAACCTGCACGAAGCCACCAGCGCTCTGTGCAGGAATGCAAAAGAAGATTGGGACAGACCGCAGGAGGGTGAAGGAGAAGGTGGCAGCCCTCAGGGCGGCACGTGCTGGCACTGGCGGGGCCAGCCAGCGGTGGTGGAGCTGACCCCGGCTGAGGACCGACTGGCTACATCAATGCAGCGCAGTGTTATTGAGGGCGTACCAGGAGGTGGATTCCAGACAGGTGGAAGCCCATCACTGTAATGGTATGACATGGTGGTGGTGTTTGAGGGGAGGTTGTTCACATGCACTCACATGTCTCTCTTTCTGTTACAGATCCTGTTCGTCTTCAGGGGATGGTGGTGGTGGGTCCAGGCAGTGAGGATGACCTGCTGGACATGGAGGAGGGTCCATCCACCTCTGTCACCAGCCAGCATGCACTGCACCAGCATGCACGCTGGGCTGCCAACTCTGGTGTCGGTGAGTCGGGTGTGGGGATGCACAGCCTGTGTTCAGCAGTCTGGCATGCAGCATGCCAGCACACTGTGACTGTGGCTGTAGCACGTACCTGCACCATTGATGATGCAGGACTGCAATGGGCAGTGACATGTGTGTGTCCCATGGCGGACACACAGCAGGCCAGCACATGCCCTGGGCCTTGCTGGTTCCAACTTTGTGTGCCAGCATGTCGGCACAGTCCCAGGCTGTGCCTGTCAGCACCGGTGGCTGTGCAGGTGTCTGGCACTGTTGCGGCCACAGCAGTGGAACGAGGGTCCCTGGGGCACAGCGGTTGAGGGCAGCAGCAGTCACCCACCAGGTCTGGGGGTATAGTGTCCAGCGGTGGCACATGCCCACCGGCCTTTGATACGCCCATTCCTGGTCCTGGCGGACAGCGCCACCCTCAAGGGGTGTTGAGCATCAGGACCTTCCACACCCTGGGGACAGGATGCCATTGTGGCAGAGTACCCATTTGAAGAGCACACCCGCCTGCTGCGGGGAATCGTACAGCAGCAAAGGTGGGTTGCAACATCTGTGGAGGCACTGTGTGCGGCTGTGGAGCGGCACAGCAGGGACTGTGCTCTGGACCGTGCAGAGATGGTCCATATGCGGATGGATGTGACCGCCGCCATTGACAGGCAGACCCAGGCATTGGTCGCTGTCGTAGCTGCATTGGGCACATGCAGGTGCTCCTGTACCGCGCACCCCACAGTACGCCTCCACTCCCCATTCCCGCGCCATGCAACACCAAGCCTGTCGATGCCGGGTTCTGCTGTGGGCATCCCAAGCACCCTGGTGCAGGTATGTTTGGCATCCTAGGACCCCACTGCGGACAAGGTCGCGATCGCGCAGTGGGACCCTGGTGGTCCATCGGTTCCACCCCATGTGGCCCCTGCTCAGCCTGCCAGTGCTGTTGGGTCACGGCGGGCTGCCCACGCATCCGCTGTGGCTGTGGAATGGTGCAACATGACTGACCTCTCTCCCAGTGTGGGCCCTGTCTGGTGCTGCCCTGTGGCACTGTGCGTCATGGTGGGCAGTGCACTGGTGGGTGCCCTGCCCATCACGCCGACATACGGACCACCTGCACACCATCCCGACTGCTGTCCACGGGTGTGTGTGCATGATGATGCCTGCATTGTACTGTACACCAAGGTGCAAGGGTGCCCAGCATCTGACACATGTGCTTGGACAGTACAGGTGGTGGGTGTGGTCTGTGGATCTGTGTGTTTGCCATGTCTGTTCCTGCTTCTGCTGTGCACCTGCCCATGTACGCTTTGTGCCTGGTGTGTTTGTGTGTGTGTGTGTGTCCATATGACTGTTCGCCCCTCCCTGATGGTGTGTTTGTGTGCCTGGTCCCTTCCACCCCTGCGCCATGCACCCCTGGTGTGTTACTCTGTGTGCCTGTGGGTTGCGCCAGGACAGTGTTGTTTGCACATGGCCCTTGACTTACCTGTGTTGTGCATAATGCTCCTCCGTGATGGTGTCCCGTGCAGCTTGGCCTGCCGGATCAGTCGGGGGTCCCGCCCGTCCAAGGGGGCTGCTCATCACCATCAACACCAGCGCTGCTGGCGTCCCTCATCGCTGTCCCCTCTTCAACCTGTACGGCTATCCCACAGTCATTGGCCATGTTGTGCAGGATACAACAGGCCAGGAATATCCCACAAGCCTTTGAGGGCTGTACTTTAGGGCACCGCCGAGGTGTCTAGGCATCGAAGCGTGCCTTGAGCATCCCAAACACCCGCCTCAATGATGTTGCGGTGGCGGCATGTGCCTCATTATAGCGTTGCTGTGATGGGGTCATGGGCGCCGTACGGTGTGAGCAGCCAGGGACGGAGTGGGTATCCGCTGTCACCTGTGTGGAGATAGTGGAGATCAGTCTCATGTTCAGGTCCATATTGCCCATATCCCTGTGTGCCACTACCATGGCACCTGTGGCATTCCCACCCTTGCCCGAGTTTGCATTTCTTACATGCGTACTCACCCACTAGATGGCCTGTGGGATGTCCCCACTCGAATCGATGGCACAGTGCGGACTGATGCCATATAAAGGCATCATGTGCTCCGCCAGGGTGTGTGGCACAGACATTGATTATACGCCCAGTGGCATCACACACCACCTGGCAGTTGACACTGGGGAAGCCTTTCTATTCCTATATGCGGCCCCATCAGGGCCAGGTGGCGCGTGCGAATGGCCACATGGGTGCAGTCTATGGCCCCTAGCACGCCAGGCATACGTACTACCCTGTGGAACGCCTGCATGTTTGCTGTACGCTCTGCCGCAGTGCTGGGGAAATGGATGTGCTCCGCAGCATGTGGCAGCAGTGCGCTGAGGAATTGGGTGAGGATGCGTGACGGGCCGACTGTGTGATGCCTGTGGTGTCCCTGTTGGCCTCTGGAAGGTGCCCGTGGCGAGCAGGCACATGCAGGCTGTCACCTTGGTCTCCACTGACAGAGCATGACTCCGTCGTGAGGGTGCCTGCATCACATCACTGCACAGCTCACAGAGCCACCTCAGTATTGCCCTGTTCAGGCATTACCCGCCCACGATCTCTACATCTGTGTACAACTCAAAGCTGATGCAGGCACGGTACTGCCTGTTGGGGCGTATCGCTGACGGGCCCATCCACGGCCACGCTCCTTGCATTCTCACCCCTCATTACAGCTTCCATGCGAAGCTGCCACTGTCCATCTCCTGGCTTGTGCCCCCCGGCTGATGTTGCTCTGTTACCCCCGCTGTCCTGACTGCTACTTCCACTGCACCGGCACCCCCGCTGGCCTCTGCAGCCTATGACCCACACTGCTTCCCTTGCCTGCCCTGGCCTGTCACTGTCTGTCTTTCTCTCTCTCTCTCTCTCTCTTCCCCATGGCATCCCTGTGGCGTTCTTGCGCCTCTTCCTTGAGCCTTTTATTTTGGCTCATTTCGCTGGTCGCGAACTTCCGGCTGTTCGCTGTTCGCGCATTAAATCTTTGGATATTGCATTGTGCTCTTTATGCATGGATCCACCCCTTCAGTTCGCATGCCGTCATTTGCATGTGCTGTTGCTCAGCATGTTTTGGTGGCGCCAACTGCCTCCCTGCTGAATATCGCAGAATGGCGCGCACTTTGACTTGCGCGGGCGCAACCCTATTGCGCATGGCGCAACCCTTGAATATCCGCCCAAGCCTGTAACCCCAAGTCTCTCCAGGAACCACTCAACAACATTCTCAGGTGTTCTGGACTCCAGTTTATACAGGTGAAATTATGAAGTCAGTCTGAGGCAGTGTGGTTTAGTGGTTAGAGCACCGACTTGAGAACTGGGAGACTTCTGGTTCAAAGCACACCAGTGACAAATTCTCACTATGTAACCTTGGGCAAGTTGCTTAACCTTGCAATGCTCAAGTCCACCCAGCAGCTGCAGAAATGGGTAGAAGCAGGACCCCACTGGAAACAAGAAGTTGCATCTCACAAGGGCTATCCTCGGTTAAAAAAAAAGAAAAGAAAAAGCAAGCATATTCCCATTACAAACTTGCAACACTGAAGAGAGTACCAGATGGGGAGTACCCACTGTCTGGTCCCTCCCTCATTCACTTGGGCACAAACAAGAAATGGTTAACAGTAGTGTCTGTGCCTACAGTCTTGGCACCTTGGAGCCTGATCCCTTCAGGTTTCAGAAACTAAGCAGGGTCAGGCCTGGTCAGTAGTAGGATGGGAGACCTCCAATAAACACCAGGTGCTGCAGGAACTGCTGTTGGTAGCTCTGTAGGGGGCACTCTCATGATTAAAAGACACAATACTGATTGGGGGCACTGTGCTGTGAGAGGTACCATTTTCTGGATGAGACAGTAAACCGAGAGCATGTCTGCCTATCTTGGTGATTGTTCAGACGACATTAAATCAGCCCAGTGGTGCAGAGGGGCTGAGCTGCTTGCAGGGCACCTGCTGCCACCTGCCACCAGTTCTCGAAAAGACAGTGGAAAATCCTGGTGTCCTGGTCAAATTTTCCCCATTCTCCAAAAAAAAAAAAAAAAAACAGCAACTGCTTAACCCGGTTCAGTATTAGTTGGTTTGCATCTGTATCCCTCCGCTCGGGATGAGGATGAACACAGAAATTCTTTTGTTGCCCTCATTTCCCCAATAACACAAACTACATATAAATTGTAGGGCTCTCTGCACAGAACAAGTAATAGATCCGCACGTGAGAACCTGTGATGACCTTAAAGTGCCAGGTGATGTCACAAGGGAACTTTGGAAAAAGTATAATTTTAAACACACTACAATTTATGTTACATGTTCTCTGTATTTACCTTCCCATTTTCTATAAAAACTATGCACATTGACATGAAACCAGGCTCACTATCCATTCAAGTTCATCTGCTCTGGCTGCTTGTCTATATGTGACATCATAATAGTTTTAACGTAATACTTTCAGTGTACATATAGAAACATAGATGCATAGATACTGTCAGCATTTAAAGGTCTTCCAACCAATTCAATCTGCCCACCCTACCTCCCTAACTATGGTGCTGTGCTGTGCCCTAGTAGCTACCCTGACCCTTAGTCTTTGCCCCTTCTGAATAAGCTGACATGCCTGTCCCATCTCCCTTTGAAACTGCTTACTGTTTGGCCCTTACAACTTCTTCAGATGACTTGTTTCACTTGTTCACCACTCTTTTTCTGAAAAGTGTTTCTGGACATCTTTCTTGAATCTTCCCTCTCCTGCTAGTTTGAAAGAATTCCATGTTGTCCCTGTACTTGAGCTCAAGGAAAAAATCCTTGTCATCCACCCTGTTTATCCTGGGCAGGTATTTGTACATTTTCTCATGTCACCACTTTCACATAGTTTGCTCTTTGATGTCATGGGCTTTCTAAATCCAGCAAGCAGTGTACTGCAGTAGGTAATAAGGCTAATTGATGACTTCTTATTGACACGTCTTCTCCCTGAGGGTGACTCTATGAAACCGCCTGTCAGTGGAGACAGTGTTAATGAAGACAGTATGGCTCTTCAAGGTAAGCCTCAACAAAGTTCTGATTACCCAAGGAATCACGGATACCCTAGGTAGTGGGGTAGGTGGGAAACCACATAAATTAGTACATGATTTCTATGCAGATCTGTAAATCCCTGCTTATGAAGGTGAGGGGGGTGACCTAATGGACCTAGAGTCCCTTCCGACATTAATTCACTATGTTATTATGTTAATGTATATGTTACTTACCTGGTGCATCAAAGGGCCAATATCTCACTCCAGGTGTGCAATAATGCCATAATTACTGAATACCCTAGGTGGATTAACCACTAGGAATAACCAGTTACCACAGCAGCTCTGCACAACCTTAGCATATTATTGCAATTTCAACCTAGAGAATAATACATGACTGTGTGTAACCAGAATTTTACACATTTGAGGTTTCGGATGCTGCATAACCCCAATGTGAAGCTCGAGGGCTTTATAAAATATCCCACACCTCAGGTATGTGAAATTCTGGTTACACACACCAATTCATAGCTAGTTTTTATAATTTCTGATGAGTATTTTTAATTACTGTGTCAGTTGTGTGACTAGTGATCACACTGCCGCTAGCACGAGCTTGATTGACAGGGAACGATTACGATTTGTACAAATCAGTTATCCGAGTCTTAGAAATGCTCACTAGTAATTATAAATAGACTAATTAAGCAATAAGGACTGAGGCCAGTGGTGTAGCTAGGAAAATACAATTTTGTAAGCTGAACCCTTTGGTGCTTTTGTTACCCCACATTGTAGGAATACCCATATTTGTTATGCAAAATGAGCACCCATATTACTTTGTTTTATGCATTAAGTATTATATTTAATTTATACAGAGCAGAATAATCTTATTAGGATATCAGACAGTAGGAGTAACCCAAATCAGCGATCAGGGCCCAGAATCCCTCCCCCAACCAACTAGTAAACTTGTAAGCCATGGCTTACTGTCATATGCATTCCTACACCCATGACTGAGGCTGAGGCCCTTCTCCGGAAATAATGTCCTGTTTAAAGGGACACTGTTAACTTTTTACTATCATATTATTTGTAGTTGAAAACCCATATTTTATGATTGCTTACTGTCTCTAAAATTCATTGATGTTGCTGGCTATTTTATCTGATTATTTTCTAAAAGTGATTTTCTTAGTTTATGAGATTCCAGCCATACCTTACCTTATTTTATGCACCTATATGTTGTGAAAATCATTCTGCACCATTTTCAATATTTAATTCAATGTCCATATTTAGATACAAGGGCTCATACTTTGGCCCTGAGAGTGGCCAGCCAATTTTTGTTCGCTCTGATTGATGAACACGTCCCATGCTATGACATCCAACAAGGGGAGCGTGAGGCATGTGAATAGGTGAGGGTGTTCATCAATCAGAAAGTGAACAAAATTGGCTGCCCACCTTCTCAGGGCCAAAGTACAATCCCTTGTATCTAAATACATACACTGAATTAAATTTTGAAAATGGTGCAGAATGAATTTTACCATTATAGGGTATAAAATAAGGTAAGGTAGGTTGGAATCTAAGAAAATCACTTCAATAGAACTGAAATGCGAGGCAACATGGGTTCATGGGAAGATCATGTCAAACAAATCTGATAGACTCTTTGACTGGGTCACTAAGACAGTAGAAAGGGGCCAAGTAGTAGACATCCTCTATCTGGATTTCAACAAGGTCTTTGACTCTGTGCCCCACAAAAGGTTGATCAGGAAGTTGGCAGATCTCGGGTTGGGAATAAGATGGTCAGATGAGTGGAAAACTGGCTGAGGGACAGAACCCAAGGGTGGTTGTACTGCAGAGAGGATGACAACCACACTTCCTGGAGGAGGAGAGCATCCCCTGAGGTGCTCAGTCCTCCTCCGGCCTGTCCTCAATGATACAAGCTCATTTTCTAATTCAGGATGCCAGCATCACATGCAGGAGTGCCACCACTATGTCAATGGGCTGGCCTGAGGAGATAGTTTTGTTTGAATGCTTAGGCACAATAAACTTGGCTTACACTTTCCCTGTCCCTACTACAGGGACAAGCACCCTGTTGAAGTGCTGTGTGGATACAGGAGCCCTATTTGAGAAGATTCTCCCTTAGAGGCCACAGGGTGATGTCATCTTTTTAATTTTTTAACTGTTATTTCCCCCAACTCCAGTCAGTGCCCCTATCTGGTGACATCCTCAGCCTCGTCCCATCGCCATCCCTAGGACTTACCAGCTCTAGTGTCCCATGGTGCACCCCCATGGCGAGGCTGCCCGAATGAGACCAGATTCTGGTGGTGGCTAAATCTGTGGCAGAGCAGAGCCTGGTCATCAGGTGCAGGGCCTGTGAGATACTGCAAGATGTTGGAGTCATCCTGCATCGTGGCCAGGATTTTCAGTTTTTTCCTGGTCCTCCCCTGGAGTCGGCAGTCTTAATGCACACATGCATGCATGCCATGGGCAAGTGCACATGCAAGCTGACCAACTTTCCCACCCTCCTGCTGACTTTGTGAAACTGCACTTCCCATGCTTCCACAGGAGGTGCTTGTGCAGCAAATACAGGCCACCAGCTCTCCCAGAGAGGGTGAGTGTCGACTGGGACACTGAAGCCCTCTGTCTTTGACTGGCCCTCCAGCAACCTGGGCTTCTTTTCAGACATAGGTCACCAGCATCACTGCCATAACTCTACTGCTGTGCTGATGGGCTGGTTGTCATGATGTACCCTTAAACCAAAGGCACCTTGGGAAGAAACCCTGGGCATTCCAGCAGGAGAGAGGAGCCACCAGAGGAGGTGAGAAGGATGACAGAGCAAAGAAAACAAGCATCAAAAGGATGCTCGAGACAGATACAGTTTAAGTACTGCTTGGTTTGGGAGGGGTGACTTGCATTGCTTGTTGCCCCATCAAATCATGGGCATAGTCCTTTAATTGTATAAGACTGTAATCCAGCCAGCCCAGTGGCACTGAAGGTTGAGGCACTGGATGCCACACCTCTTGCCATGCCGGCGACCAGGTTCGGGAATGACCTCGGGTCATTGGGGTTGGCAGTAGCAGAGAGAAATGAACATCTGGAGGACTGCTCTCCTCTCCTGGGTTGGTGGGTTGCATCTCACTGTGACAGCAGCTCCCAGTTGAGACTGGTGGCAGCGCGACAGATGGGAGACATGCAAGCGGGTCATAAGCGATGGAGGATGGCTTGCAGATGGGTGCAGGAGCGTTCCCATCACGCACTGGCCATCATAGCATGTCCGTGCCTCCAGGGCATGAAATGTATGGAAAAGCCCTGGCACCTGGACAGGTGAAGGTGGGACTAAGGCTGTCCCCATGTCCACAGTCAGGTCCCACTTGGCCGGTCACTGCCTCTCTCCTCCACTCCCGGCTGCCCTTCTAGATTGCAGATAGAGTGCCGGAGGATTAATGGTGGTCCCACCCTGGGGTGGGTGGTTGATGGAGATGGAGGAGAGCTCCCTGGAGCAGCGGACCAGTCCAGGTGGACCTCAGGCTGTGTGGGACTCAGACACCCCAATACCCCACTGGAGAGAAGTCTATGGGACCAGTGAGGAGGAGTAAAAAGAATTGCAAAAAAAAAAAAGGCTGTAGTCTGGACTCTTGATACTGCATGCAGTCCTTTTCACTGCACTATGTTAAGGATACTGAGGTGGGAGGAAAGGTACTGGAGAGAGCAACTAAAATCATCCTGGGTCCAATTTTCTCTGGGCCTGTGTAAGCCTCCTCAGGTCTAAGGGAAGAAACACAACTGCAAACATGTTTACTGGGAGGGCAGGCATTAAATTAATACTATACTATTGTGCACTTACTTGACCTCTGGATCTGGGGTGACCTCTGAGTTGCTTGCCAGCAGGGACGACTGGTATTGGGCTAAAGGGCAAAAGTTAGGTTCAAAAACATTCTTAACCACAAAACCAAATGTTCAGAACTGTAAGTAGAGCCTAAGCCTGGATCCAGTTTATTTTGCCACAAAACTGACATGGTGTATCCTGCAAGTAGGATGGAATTAAATTTCATCAGGTTTAGAAAGTCCAGTTTGGTGGCATGGTTCTGAAAAGATCCCCGAATGGCTGATTTCAAAGTTTCAGTAGAAACAGCATCTTATTTAAACATGTCATGTGGAATGTTTATATGATGATAAATTTGATGGCTAGGAAACAGACCACACTACAGCCACTGTGGGTAAAGTAGTTTCAGTTCAGGGCATCAGATGGCCGACC
Source organism: Neoceratodus forsteri (assembly GCA_016271365.2). NCBI lineage: Eukaryota > Metazoa > Chordata > Ceratodontiformes > Ceratodontidae > Neoceratodus > Neoceratodus forsteri. The sequence continues at coordinate 525,105,033 of CM028138.1, read as the reverse complement.
CCACTGCTCCCAAATGGGTAATGCAAGATCAAATTGTTGCTACATTTCTTTACTTTCCCAAACATTTCACATTGAGCCCATTACCCTGGTACAGAGTTAATGGCACTTGGGAGGGCCCCTGGGGACCCAGCCCTCACATAGGGGCATTCAGGAGGGTGGCCTCAGTCCTCCATCTTTAGAACTACAGTACAATACATTTTTCTCATTGACGGCAGGCCAGCGCCTGCTCCCACCTGGCTAACAGGGCGGATATAGGGTTCCCTCCAAACTCAGATTTAGTATGAGATTAGGAATTGCAGTCACTGATCATGTGGAATGCCCTCCCAGATGGGGAGGGGGGTCTGAGTTTTCAACAGCAGTTGAGAGCAATTGTCTTTCCCATGGAAATTACCAGGTCTTGTGTGACAGGGATAAATCTTCTGGGAAGGTACTTCCAGTCCTGACTGGGGACCATAGCTGAATCAAGACTAATTGTATCACTTCCACCTCGACGGGTCTCGTTGGGCAGAGGTCACAAAAGTTCAGCAGGTTGTACTTTATGCCAGCCTCTGCATTATAGCAGAATATTCTTTGCACCAGGAGAGTTTCCTGCACAAGAGAGGCAGCAGGAAGGAGGCAACAACAGTGGCCAGTCAGTCTCACATCAGTAGTGGGGAAATTAATGGAAACCCTACTGAAGGAGAAACTGAGGCAGTACCTGGAGGCAGGTGGCTGCAGAACCACCGCAGCATGATTTCACAGGGGAGGCCATCTCAAACAAATCTCATAGGTTTCTCTGACTGGGTGACTAGGGAGGTGGATCTGGGGAAGACAGGGATGTGGCCTATCAGGACTTCAGTAAGGCCATTGACACTGCACTACACAGTGGGCTAATTAAGAACCTTAGCAACCTGGGGGTTGCGAAGAAGGTGGTCAGCTGGGCATCCAGCTGGCTGAAGGATAGGAAGCAGAGGGTGGTGGAAATGGTGGTCACCAGGAGATGTGAGAGTGACCAGTGGAATACAACAGGGATTGGTAAAGGGACCTGTCCTCTTCAATGTCTTAATAAGAAAAGGAAAGGAAAAGGACATTTTTAACTAAGAAAGGCACACTAAGTTGGAGCTTTTTCCAGGTGCGACCTGGGAGCACAAGGCAGTTAAGTGATTTGCTTAGGGTCACACAGTATGCAAGGGGGGGGGCTGATGGGATTTAAAACCCAGGTCTCCAGGTTTGCATCTCAGTGCCCTTAACCAATACACTATACTGCCTCTATATAAGTGACATTACTTAGGAACTGGAGGGGAAGGTGTGCCTTTTATGGATTACACAAAAATCTGCAACAGGGTGGACACCCAGGAAGGTGGACAGAATGCAAAGGGATCTGGGGAAGCTAGAGAAGTGGTCTAGGGTGTGTCTGCAGGGTTTCAATGCCAAAAAAGGAAAGTCATGCAACCGAGGTGGGGAAACCCAGGGTCTGTATATAAGATGTGGGAGGCACTGCAGTCACCAAGCAAGAGAGGGACCTTTGATAATTGTATCTAGTGATCTCATGGTGGCAGGGCAGTGCAGCAAGGCAGTAAAAGGCTAGCCAGATGCTGGGATGCATAGTGAGGGGGATTTCTAGCAGAAGAAGGGAGGTGTGCTGCCACTGTATTGTTCACTAGTGAGACCCCACCTGGAGTACAGTGTCCAGTTCTGGAGACTGCCCTCCACAACAACATTGACAGAGTGGAAACAATCCAGAGGAGGGCTACCAAAATGGTGTGGGGTTGAGTGACAAAACCACAGGTGGAGAGGCTGTGGGAGCTCAACATGTACTCCCAAGAGGAGAGAGAGGAGTGGACATGACTGAGGCATAAAAGTACCTCGGGTGTGAACAAGGTGCTGGAGGGAGTCTCTTTCAGAGGAGGAGGGACACCAGGACACGGGGCATGCTATGAAGCTTGGGGATCAAGAGGGATGTGAAGAAATACGTCTTCACAGAAAGGGTGGTGGATCCCTAGAACAGCCTGCTGGAGCAGGTGGTGGGGCAAGACAGTGGGGTGCTTCTAGCATGCGTGGGAGAGCACATGGGCATAAAAAGCAGAGGAAAGGAGCAGGGAGGGACACCTCTGACCAAACAGGGTCCAAGGTGTACCAATAGGCAGGAAAATAGGGTAGACAAGATGGGCCTACCAGTCCTATTCTGTCCTATGTAATTTCAGAACACTTTAACAGAGTGATAACAAATATTTTCTCTCATAGAAGGCTCAGGCTTTTATTTATAGTTTGTTCTGAAATTAGAATTCTAGGCAGACTGTGCCCTGCAGAGACTGCTGTGTGAATGGCCATAGCCACAGTATTCTCCAAGCTAAGTTCTCCTCTCTCACAAAGTGAAGACAGACAGCAGGAAATGAAAGATGTTGGCAGCTCAGTGCCTTCTCACCAATTGTCAAACTGCCAAGTATGGCTTATGCTGCTGCGCAAGCCCTGTTCCCTGGCAATGGCTCTCACTCCAACTTAGGAATGTTAATCCTCCAGGGTCTGGAGTCCCAGACTTTAATAAAGTAACCCACAGGACACCTGGAGGTTACACTGCAATAGCCCAAGGACTAAGCCCCCATCCATGAGCAACATGTAGATGTGGGGAACAGTCCTCGCACCAGCAAAAATGCTAATTTTATGTTATGTTATTTTATTTATTTGCATTGTGGGACACTGGAAAGGGGCAGTGTGGTGACCTTTGCTTTGTGGGTCCTCCCTCCCCCTGCAGCTAGGACCTGTGCCATTGTGCAGGGTTGAGGCGCTGGCTCGCTGAATCGAATCGGGCGGACCTCCCTGCATGCTTGTGGACGAATCTTCGCAATTTCACCAGACAAGCTCCGGAGCCCTGCTTGGAGCAGGAGTCAGTCATCAGAGTAGGGACAATTCTTTCTTTGCTGCAAGGTGAATCCAGAGGACGAATTCTGTCCAAACCTCCCGTGAGCTCTTTGTTGCTGGAGGTATTTTCGGTGCCAAGTTTAAATCTAGCAACACGTGCTGATTGGCTGCTGGCCCACTCTGACGTGCTACTCTGCCTATTGAAAAGGCTGAGTGGCAACCAATGGCCCCTGGATTATGTTGTGGATGACTGGAGAGGGGCAGTGTGGTGACCTTTGCTTTGGTGGTACCCCCTCCGCCGCTAGGACCTGGGCGTTGTGCAGGGTTGAGGCGCCGCTTGCTGAATCAAGTCGGCGGACTCCTCCCTGCATGCTCCGTGGACGAATCTTCGTGATTTTCACCAGACAAGCACCGGAGCTCCCCTGCTTGAGCAGGAGTCAGTCATCAGGAGTAGGGGACAATTTTTCTTTGCTGCGAGGTGAATCCAGAGGACGAATTCTGTCCAAATCTCCCATGAGCTCTTTGTTGCTGGAGGTATTTTCAGTGCCAAGTTTAAATCTGGCAACACGTGCTGATTGGCTGCTGGCCCACTCGACGTGCAACTCTGCCTATTGAAAAGGCTGAGTGGCGACCAGTGGCCCTTGATTGTGTTGTGGACTTACTGGAGAGGGGCGGTGATGACCTTTGCTTTGGTGGGTCCCTGCCGCTAGAACCTGTGCCGCTGTGCAGGGTTGAGGCACCAGCTCGCTGAATTGAGTCAGGCAGACCTCCCTGCACGCTCTGTGGATGAATCTTCGCGATTTTCACCAGACAAGCGCCGGAGCCCTGCTTGGAGCAAGAGTCAGATTTTCTCTCACCCATCCCACCCCGTTTCTCCTCCCTTAAATGCCCTTATGCCCCTCCCACTGGTCTGATGGGTCCATTCTATGAGGAGTAACCACTGGCAACACTCCTGTATCTCCTTTGTCTCGCATTACATGACTTCCATCAGCATTGGGACTGCTCATTTGGTCCTCATCTGCCTTGAACTGCTCTGCTATCAAGGATTTGGGTGGTCTGCTTTTCAAGCCTATGCTGTTATTTTTGCTAGGACCCTCCTCTGCACAAAGAACTTGCCCTGTTAGCAGCTGAAATATACAGATATATAGAATAGCTACTCTGCTCAACTCTTACCCTGTTACAATTTATAGCAGCCAGTAGTCAGAGGTCTGAATTCTGTTTAGTGTGTGATGTTATACTTAGTTGGCTCTGGTTTGAACTTATCTGTAAGTTTATCTTGTACAGGGCTTGCTATGACTATCTGGGTTTGAGCCTATACCTCAGGTGGCTGAAATTGAGCTCTGTTAGAGTCTAGCTGTTATTTTGCTGGTCAGCCTATCCATGACCCTCCAACACTAGCCAGTGAATGCCTGTTACTTTACTTCTGTACTGTGCATGCTAACTACCTCTACCTTACCGTATAGTGTGGTTACTGTCCCATGATGTTGGTTCCTAAGCTCCCCGGGTAGTTGATATGCCCTTCCAACCAACTAGTATCCTCCTTCTTGGTCTTGTCATCTCCCTTTGCTCACCACTATTCTTTGCTGACTGCATCCCTCCCTTGAGGGCCCTGAAGTGCTCCTGAAGTACCTGGGGAACATGATTTTACCTTCTCCAACTTGATAGCCTGTGGCAGTCTGTCCCTCAGCCCACTGGTTGCCCTAACCTTAGGTGTATCCTGTACTCCCTCACGGTCTCAAAGCGCCGTGTTCATAAGCCCTTGGCAAGAGGTGGGTGCCCTCCCTAAGGCACCCTTTTGGCTCCTGCTGGTTATATTGGTCCTGGCTGGGGACATCGAACTTAACCTTGGCCCCTTACAAGCCTTCTTCCTCCTGGCTGGCTGGGCATCTGCCAAAGGGCTGAAAATAGCCCACATCAACATCCATAGCCTCCTGCCTAACCTGGCTGAGCTTACTGCTTGGGTCTCCCACTACAAGCCTGACATTCTTGGCATCACCGGAGTCATGGCTGAAACCTTCTACCCTGACTCTGCCTGCATGCTCCCTGGCTTTGATCTTAATAGGCTTGATCGATCAGGAGGAAGTGGGTGGCGGCCTGGCATCCCCCCTGGTGTGCACATGTGCTATTGGCAGTCAGAAATAACCCGACACAGCTTCAGTAGTAGTGCACAAAGCAGCTGATAGGATCCTCATGTTCATGAAGTAGTGACTACAGTCATCACTCAGATTTAAGACTCAGACAGCAGGACATGAAAGTGAATGGGAAAGAAAATGCTCACCTCTGAGGCCACAACCTATTAACTTTAACAGGCCAGCAGTTAACAAGCCAGGCATCTCGCTCTTGCTCCGCTTACTGAACAATGGAACCGATCTGCAAAATTCCAACCAATCGGCTTTGCACTTACAGCAATGTTTTTAGCTTGACACCTCTTTTCAGTAAGACAGTACTTGATAATGAAAAGTATTACCCTGCTGTTCACAGAAATTGCATGTTTTATTTGTTTGGTAGATTCCCCCAACAAAGCAATGCGAGAAATTCTCTGACATACAGTGTATATTATATTATTTCAGTTTTAAAGTTGCACAACTTCAATGTAATCTGCCTCCTCCCAAGCAGCCTCTCACATACAAAATGTGTTTATAACGGATTTAAAGCCTCACTGTTGTAAGTGTGTTCATTTTTTTTTTTTCAGTGCAAGAAAATGGGAAAACTGTAATTTTGTTTACAATAAAAGCATCAAAGCAACCTACTGCCTCTTTGTGTCATTTTTATGTATTTGTTGGGGACTGGGATGGGTATAACCTTCTCGATTAGCAAGCTGAGACACTAACTGTACATATGTCTAGAGATGAGATGCGCTTCTGTTTAAAACAAGGGTCTCACATTATACACACATTTGAGATTCAATGAATCAGTGCTTGCAAAGGCTGCCCATGTTGGCTACATGGGGATAGTAATTCTAAAATGGACAACAAGAAATAGCAGCGTGAAAATTTCCTTTTCATTTAATTTCATAAATTCAGACTACGCTTAGTATGGATCCAGAATGGAAGAGAAATACAGTCTCTAAATGCACTCTCTCATATCACACTGACTAACTCACTACATTGCAAAATACATTTTAAAACCCTCACTGAGCTTGACAATACCCAGCATAGTTATCGTAAACCATACCTAGGGTAAATGGCATCACATACAATTACACATGCATCCATCAAAGATCCCATTGCTAAGTACTGCTTTATGAAGCTGTCCAACTCTGAATACCACATTGCCATAACAGTGTTAAATGATGTACTTTTGGAGTTGGCAGAGTTATCTAAGATGTTTCAGAAAGTGGTCTAACAACAGTTGAAGCTGTACAGATTGCTAGGGAAAAATAAAAAAGATCAGAAGCTAGCACCTGGGTGAAACTGTCTACTGGAGCCCACCAGTAAAATAACGTTTGGCTAATTGCACAGCTGAAGTAAGCACAACAGCAATTTTGCAATTCATTGGCCTGTTATGTGACCATCTAGACAGTTGATTTCCTGCAGGTGAACTTTCTGACTGATCTGCCTTTGATTTTGCAGCAGTGCCACATTGCAGCTTTGAGTTTGGCTTATCAAATATTGAGAGACTGTACAGAAAATACCAGGACTATTTATTTTCATCAGCGGACCGGGCAGAAATTGTTAGCCAGTACAATAACTTCAGATTTATAGTTGCTGAAAAATAAAGGGAGGATCATTAAAATCCTTTACTGACATGATCCACTTTGCTTTGACTAACAGCATGGTGGCTAAACTTATTGATGTATGTGCTACATTCCAAGCTAATCATGAAGCTATCATGTATAGAGGTTCCTACTCAGTCTTTATCCTTCCCCAGAAGAGATTCTCCATAGGGAGGTGCAGAGGAGAAGGCTACGATAACAGAGACAAATCTTGGGAGTGATGGAGGATCACGTACTGAAGCAAAGAGAAGTATGGCTTAGTAGGACCATAACTATCTTTGGGTGGAAGGTTTCACTCAAGGATTCTCATAGGAAAGTTAGGGAAGATTTGTTGCTGCTCTTGGAAAGAGCATTAGGATTTTATATCTCCAGAAACATGGTGGAGTCCATAAGTTATATGGAGAGCCTGAGCCCATAACACAGATTTATATTGCATTTAAAATCCTCATACAGCTAGCAGCTTGCTTTCTCTGGCCAACAAGCTGGATTGTTTGGGAATACATTTAGTTAACACATTAGACTTGGGTGAAGTCTTTTCATGGTTTAAACAGACTAAGGATAGTCCAGAATCAATCTTAGAGGCAGATAACCCCTGATTGACTTTGGAAACCCAATTGACCCTAATACCTACTCGCCTCTGACAGTTATTGATTAAGCCTGACAAATACAGCCTGTAGATAATATCAAACAAATGAACTCTGAATGCCAGCTAGATTTGGATATGGAGCTGGGGATCGAGATGTGGATGCCCTTTATATACTTTCATGGAATATTGAGGGCATCCATCTTAAAATAATTGACCATGAAGTAGTGAGATTTCTGGATAATTTTAATATTGTTGGACTGCAAGAAACATGGTGTACTGAAAATGTAACTCCCAAATTGGCTGGATATTCTGTCTTTACTCTGCCAACAACTAAAGATAAAAAGTTTGGAAGGTTTAAAGGGGGTATTTCCTTTTATCAAAACTTTGCTAAATTTTCAGATCACTAACATTTCTACTAAGTCAGAGGATATTTTGGCTCTAATGATTAGCAAGAGACAAGAGAAGATCATTCTCTGCAATATATACTTGCCCACCTTAATAGAGCTACTGATCTCGCTGACCTTTTCAGATAGGATCTGAAAATGGCACTTGAATTGTCAGATAAAAGTATACCTTGTCCTATAATTATTTTGGGAGACTTTAATGCCAGAATTCCTTCTCATTTCTTGGAGGATGTATATTCAGATATGATCCACACAATATCTATAATAAATCCAAATATCTAATATACTAGGACTGCTCAGGATCTAAAATCTAACCTCAGAGGTAGGGAATTGCTAGCGGCTTGTCCAGTAGAAATTTCTGTATTTTAAATGGTAGAACTCAGGTTGATCTACTCAGATCCTTACCGTGTAGAGGACCTACTGGTTCTTCAACCCTGATCAGTTTTGGACCAATTTGGAATCAGTAAAGCTGATCCAAAAGTTAGAGGTCATGGATAGATTGGAATCAGCACACTGTGCTATTGTAATTAACATCAAATGCCCTTTGGAACTTTAGGGAGTGAGGCACAACAGGAAGAGAGTCTGGAAGTCATAAACAAGAGAAGGATTGGATGGGAGCCGATTCATCAAGCTAGTTTCAAAGAAATTTTAGTACAGGAGTCTTAGGTGATATTCACGAGTTGGTCCTGGACAAAAATAAGCCTTTAATATTTTGGAGAATTGGAAACTGTTCATTCTTTACTTGGTACCTAGATGTAAAACAACGTACCATCCTAGGTCCCTTTATAAAAGTCTTAATTTAATTCAGTATACCTACTGGCAAAGAAAGAGTTTGGAGGAAAACTAAGACAGCATAAGAAGAAAAGAAGTCTGCAGCAGATTTTAAATTGCTAAAGACTGAAAGAGAAAATGTAGGAAAATTCTCAAATGGGAGAGACATAAACATACTCAGGGACTTTGGGAAAAACTGAGGCAGTCTGTTTTGGATAGGGATGGAAGGCGATTTTGGAATATTGTTGCCCAGGGATATAATAGATATGTCAATAGGATTGAAGCCTATATTACACCGAAGTTTGGGCATCTCATTTCTCCAAGCTCTATTATTCTCATGAAGAGCAGGAGACACCTGATGCTTTCAAAATACAGGAGGATGAAATTTTCCAAGACCTATCTTGATCACAGAGGATGAAATCCAGATGGCACTGATTGGCCTTAAAGCAGATAAAGCACCAGGGCCAGATGGGGTCCTAGGTGATCTCTGTAAGGTTTTTACCAACTGATGGATTCCTTTCTTCTTTCACTGTTTAATAGCCTGGTTCAGGGGTACTCTTACCTTGCCAGTTGGGCAGGTAGTGTTGTCTTCCCAATTTTTTAAAAGGGATCCCAATGACCCAAGGATGTATAGGCCTATTAGTTTGATAGATGTTTCACAGTAGATTTTCTCTAGGATAATTTTGGTCAGATTGCTGTCATGTGTCAAGGAGAACTCAGTATTGAATGAGGCACTGAATGGTTTGCAGAAGGACTGTTCTACAGTACAACACTATTATGTGCTTCAGCACCTGTTCTGGAAGTATACTAAAGTGAGAAAAGCAAATTATATTCCTGTTTTGTGGACTTCTTCTCGCCTTGGCAGCATTGGTAGAAAAATCCTTTGGGCTACATTAAGGGATTTGAAGTTGGAGGCCTCACTTCTTGATGTTATTAATAGACTCTATGAAAATATGTGGGCAAGGGTCCAATTTAATCAATATGGTCATCTAACTGATAGATTTGAGACAAATGTGGCAGGCAGACAGGGGTGTATTTTGGCCTCCCTCTATTTAACATCTACATTAATACAGTCTTGGATCAACTAGGTAACTCAGATTTTCATACTCCAAAAATTAATTATCAAAGGATTGAATGTTTAGCATATGCAGACAATTTAATCTTGCTCTCTACTTCAGTCCTAGGTCTTAAAGAAAACTGGCTCACTTTGAATCTCTCTGTTCTCAAAGGAAACTAAAAGTTAATCTCGGCAAGACCAATATTGTAGTTTTTGGCTCTCAACCAAGAATATGGTAGGCTTTAGGCTAAATGGTAACCATATAGATACTGTTAAGTGTTATGACTATTTAGGTGCCCATTTTGCCTATAGCCTATCTTGGACCAAACATTTGGAGGCTATTCAGTTTAAAATGGGATCTTCTGTAAATGCCCTAAAAATATTTAACAGCAAGATAGGGAAGTCTTCGGTGAGCAGGGTATAAGAGTTGTTAATGCCAAAATAAGAATGATCATGTTATATGCCTCTGAAATCTGGAGTTATGCTAAGGTTAGAGAATTAGAAATAATTCTGAATAAACTCTATAGATACATCTTAATATTTTAAATGGAACTCCAATCTGTATTCTTGCCTTGGAGGTAGGACAATGTTCCTTGACTTCTCTCATCTGTGAATGACAGATTCTCTTTCTGTTGAAACTTTTTCTTTTGCCCCAACAAAGATATCCCAGAATGTGTGTAGTGGAAGCCATCAAATTGACCAGCATGGGATATGTACATCCCTTTATTCAACTTATTAAGGAAACAATAATGCTGGCCAGATTGGGCACCTTATATAAAATTTACACTAGACTATTTGAGGAGATTAAGCAGGATGTCAAATTGAGGCTTACCGACTTAAGACATAAATTCTTTCTATGTTCAACTCTCCAAGCTTAAGCTATATGGATTTTATAAAAAAGTAAAGATTTCATGGGGATATTAGCCGTATCTCTTTTTAACCTGTCCTAAACAAAGAAGAATCTATACAAGATTCGAACTGAAAACTATAATGCTCAATGCATTCATTTCAGACAAAAGAGAGGGGTACTTTTTCCATATTGTAAATGTGGAGTGGGGACTATAGATGATCTCAAACATGTGGTACTCTTGTGTCCTAAGTGCAATCAACTAGGAAAAACTGCTGGGGATCTCGGCCTCCCCAGAGGATCTTTTGGAATATTTGCTCACTATGAAACACAAGAACATGGAAGAGATCTTTGCAGGATTTTTAATCTCAACTCATTTGTAAAGTTTATTAGGGGACTTGAAGTTCTGTGGATTTTTTTATCTGAAAAGATACTCTGTTAAATTGAATTGCACTGTAAAGATATTTAAGTTCCTTGATTTGTTTATTGTCTATTTATATTTACTATGTATTTTGTCCAGATTTTAGTATATTGTAACTGCATTATGATGAAGAATAAATTGTACTACTACTACTACTACATTCCAAGTTTCTAGTGTTGACTGTGAAAGAGGCTTCAGCCTCATGAACTGCATTAAAAGCAAACAAAGAAACTGCTTGGAAGAAAGCCATTTAGATAGCTGATGTGAACAAAATTGTTTTAACATCTGGTGGAAAAATGGATCTTTATAAAATATAAGTCCACTGGAAGAATGGGAAAGACAGGAGAGAAAACAGTAAATGTTGATTTCTTAGCAATGCATCATCAGCAGCACCCTTTTAGATGCATGCAAGACTCTTTAAATGTACATAGTTTACCGTTTCCAGTTCATATTGTTATGGCGCACAATGCACATCCAAGCTTCGGACTGTGTCAGAATGTATATTTATACTTTGCATTGAGTATTTGAGTGTTTGGTTATATTTTCTACTGTTTACTGGCAATAAAATATATCACTTGTTTGGGCCACCCAATTTGCACACATGAATCAATTTTTTTGCACAAAGTGCCGCACACATATCAGTCACCCACCCACAGAGACTAAAAATTAGAGGAACATTGGGATGGCATCTTGATCTACTTCAGGAGCCATCTAAATCTGACTGCTGTGTCTCACCAACTGTCCCCACTGTCTTCTAGTGAACTACTTCATACTGTACTCTTACTTGGCAACACAAAAGCTGCATATCATTTGTACATATAACCCTCCCAAGGGTGGTATGCCTGGGTTATCCTCCCTTCTTGATGCTGTGGGTGCTCAGACTGGGGATAATGAACTGCTTATCATGGGTGATCTTAACCTAAATTGGCTTGGGGAAATACCAAAGTGTACAAACCCCTGCTTATGGGCCTCCCTGACACAACTCATTCAAGAGCCTACCAGGTAGTCTACTACTGGCGGAAACAGCTCCCTTCTTGACTGGGTTCTGTCTAACAGGCCTGAGAGAATCACCTCCTCAGGTATCCTCTCTGACTCCATCTCTGACCACACCCTGTGTACTGTGTGTGGAGGACTTCCTACCAGAAAATTCCCCACAAAGTTATCCATGTTAGGGATTTTCTAAGTTTGACCTGGGCTCCTTCCATAAGGACCTGAGGCTCGGGACTGGTCCACAGTGCTAAATGCTCCTGACTGTCTCACTGCATCCAGCTCCTTCCTTAACACCTTCTCAGTACTGCAGGACAAACATGCACCCCTTATCAGGAGGAGGGTAGGGGGTTGCAACAAAGTGGCTCATGGGAGCCTTCTTACCCTAATGCGGACTAGGGACAAATGCTGGGCAAACTTTAAGGCCACATTGGACCAGACTATACTCCAGCAGTACAGAAGGTTCAGAAATGAGTGTAAGAGAGCTATAAGGACTGCCAAGAGTGATTACTACAAACTGCCTGCAAAACTCTGCTAGGGGCCCCAGGAACTTCTGGAGGAACGTCAAAACATAGTCAGCGGTTTCACAAACTGTGGGTCTCTGATATACTTATCGGTAGTTTCAGTTGCAATAACCCCTGAATATTGCTAATGCATTTAATTCCCACTTTTCTGACCTGTCTGCTTTCACCTCACTTCTCAGTGCAGGAGGGAATGATAGCAGAGACCAGATACTTACCCCTCAGTCATCTCCTACCTCCCATCTACTATTCCACTTTAAGGTGGTGCTAGCACTAGAGATGCAGAGACTTCTCTCTGGTCTCTCCCCCACACTAGTGCTGGGCATGATGGTATAGAGCCAAGGCTCCTACAGCTTGGGGTCTCCTATGTTGCCTCCCAGTGGCTCATATTTTCAATATGTCTCTTGCACAAGGAGTCAGCCCTGACCCTGGAAGGTGGCAAGGATTGTTCCTGTCCCAAACAAGGCAATCCTAGGATCCTTGACAATTACTGGCCTATAGCCATCTTGTCAGTCCTCAGCAAGCTCCTGGAGAAAGTCGTCACAGTAAACTCACGGAGTACATCCAGGCCCATGAGCTGTATGGCTCCTGCACAGCATGGCTTTGAAAGGCCATAGTATGACTTCTGCTCTTGTTACGGTCTCTTCTGGGATCAGGGCAGCAATGGACCAGGGTAAGCTCTCAGGTGCTATCTTCATTGACCTATCAAATGCCTTTGATCTGGTTGATCATTCCCTACTCATCTCTCGGCTTTGGGCCCTTGGCCTGTGCCCCTCATCCTAAGATGGTATACCAGCTACCTCCAGGGAGATGTCAACTAATTAAATTTGACAAGGTCCTCTCTAACACCACCCTGTGAACACTGGTGTCCCTCAGGGGTCAGTCCTGGCCTCCTCTTTCCATCTTTGTTAACAACCTTCCTTCCATCTCCTCCCACTGCAGCTCTATTTTATATGCAGATAACCTGGTCATCCTTACCCATTCTCCGTGACATCAGAGTCATCAATCAACAACTGAATGCTGATTTCAAGAGTGTCCAGTCCTGGATTATGGCAAACAAGCTTGTCTTCAGTCTTAAAAACCCAGGCCATGCTGTTTGGGTCCTAAGCCAAGTTAAAGGCCTCTACTGCCCCCTGTCCATCAAGGGAATTGACAACTCTCCTGTTCTGGTTACTGATACCTTTAAATACCTGGGGTGACACTTGACCCCAGCTTGACCTTGGTCGCCATATACAGAATGCATGTAGGGCTCTCAATTGCAAGCTGGGTCTTGTCTACAGAGCGAAGAACAACCCAACACTTGCTGCTCGGACGTGCTCTGGCCAGTGGTGTGTTTCTTCCTACCCTCTGCTATGGCCTCATCCTGTATGTGCATACTTCAAAGCTCACCTCGCTAGGTGGAATGTTGCATACAACAACATTTGTCACTTTGCACTTGTCGCCTCCCGTCTCACCCACCATTGTGACCTGTACAGCAGGCTTGGCTGGCTCTCCCACTTAATCATATGAATTTTGTCCTAGGTAGTTTCACAGGTAAGGTGCTCAGAAATGACACCCCAGGGTCTGGCAGAACTACTCATACCTGCATCCTCTTCATACTCCCTCCTGTCCCTGGGCTCTGCTATTCTCAAAGTTCCTGCCACCCAAACGCAAATGGGGATAGGGGCTTTGCTGTTATGTGCCCCAAATCTGGAACTCTACCCCCCCAGGTTCAGCTTCTCTCCCTCACTCTTGCCTTCCAAGCTCCCTCTGGACCAGGGTGCCAACTTTCATGAAAACATGCGGTGCTCATTGCCAGTAGATAGAGTTTTTCCTATGGCAAGGTTCCCTAGAAACCTTTGTGCATGTTGCCATCAAAACATTGAGGGTGCTTAAGCCAACTTTGTGGGGGTTGAGCACCCCAGCACCCATGGAGTTGGCTTCTATGCTCTGGACCCATCTGAAGCTCTCCTCTGCGTGGTGGCTGTCCCAAACCACCTTAATTAATTTAAGTCCTCGCACCAGACTCTCATGTACCTGCAGTTATGGTGGCCCCTGCATGAGGGTGTATCCCGCTTGCTTAGGATTCTGCTTAATATTATATCTAACTACACTCTGCCCCTGGCAGAGTTCTGTCTGTTGCACTTTTGATGGTTCTGTTACGGTATAGAAACGTGTTCACCCTATGCTCCAGGTTGTGTATCTTTGTCTGTTGCACGATGCTTATCTTTAGCCTATACAAAGTTGTTTCTACTGCTCAACTATGTTAATTCTTGACTGCTTGTTCAATGTCACCTGACAACTCTGCTTGATCCTATGTAATGTATAATTGTATCTTATTGTTCACTGTAGGGTCTTGTCCTTCATTGTACTCTCCAGGTCGTACCTGAAAATAGGCAATTGCTTTGTCTAGTGTGCTTACCTGGGCAACAAACGCTAATAAATAAATAAATAACCTGGGTAAAATTCCACTGGAACGATAGTGATGAACTAAGCCATTATGGCACATTTGACCACATAAAATGTTACTGTCCATAATACACAATGACATATACAATATATCAGCGAAAGTTGTTCACTTGGGAGCTTAAAGCAGGTAGGTAGGAAAGAGGGCTTGAGTTATATTCTGTTTTAACTGAAATATTTTAAAAGTTTGTAAGTGAAATTAGTTTTATGTGTTAAAATTATTACCTTGAATTAGAACTGTTACATTGTAACTTTGGTGGCTTAGGATAGTTGTTTGGCAGGGATACTTGAGGAAATTTAAATGTGTTTGCCTGGTGTTTTGGGGAGGGACATTAGCTGCAATTACCTTGTCTCTAAACAGGAATTAACTTGGCTTTCATTGTTCACTTGGGAGCTTAAGCAGGTGGTAGGGAAAGAGGGCTTGAGTTATATTCTGTTTTAACTGAAATATTTTAAAAGTTTGTAAGTGAAATTAGTTTTATGTGTTAACAATTATTACCTTGAATTAGAACTGTTACATTGTAACTTTGGTGGCTTGGGGATAGTTGTTTGGCAGGGATACTGAGGGAAATTTAAATGTGTTGTTTGTTTGTAAGAGCCCTTCCACCCACCCTGTTTTGTATGCCTTCTTAAATACTGAAAAGCCACTGGGGTTGGGATTGAAGGGCTGAGTATTTCTGTTTGGGACTGAAATTGAAGCAACAGGAGCTGTGGGCCTGTGACATCGTATGGTACCTGATGTCTGCTTACATACACTGTTAGTGTGACTCAACACACACTGGACTGTATGTGTTTGTGAGACTTGGGAACGTTATTGGTGGGGTTGAAATTGGGTTTGTAAATCAACTACAGTCAGTTTAGAGAGAAACTGTACTCCAGGGAAAGGGACTGAGAAAAGGGGGTGTGCTATTATAAAACAGAGGGGGATAATCAGGGTGGCCATATTCCACCATGGCAGGCATCTTCGAAGGGTTGTAGGCTGCACAGGCTGTGGGATGGCAATAATTCTAAATTGGGCCTGAGAGACAGAGGCTGCCCACTCTGTAGACAGCTATCTTGTATCAGGAGTGAGGTATATTGGTTAAGGAGTAAGCTGTGGGAGCTGGGGGTGTCCAAGGATAAGGGTGGATATGGGCAGCAGAAGGGTGGGGGCTGAGGGGAGGTGGGGCAACGCCTGAAATTACAGGACGTTATGTTACAGCAAGCAGGAGGGGGATATTAGGGACAGAGGACCCTTAGATAGGGAAGTTGATGCTAAGGGAAAGCGTGCAGGGGTGAACATTCTGAATACAAAGAGACTGGAGGGAAGAGTCAGGAGGGACTGTTGTGCGAATCCTAAAACAGCAGACTGTGGGAAGGAAGCTCCTAAGGTGAACAGTGCAAGAGAGGAAGAAGAGGGTCAGTTTAGAGATGCAGTCAGGGGAAACTCGGGTTACTTGATGGAGGCTGACATAGAGTGTCACAATAAATTTGAGCTACTAAGCAACCTAGAGGGGAGGAAGGGTTGGTGGAAATGAGGAAACTTGTACAGAGGCCGGGGAGGGAGTCGGATACCCATAGGGCATCACAGACCAGCTATGGAAAGGATAGACATAGTCCCAGAGGGAGAAGGGAAACATATATGTTAAGCAAATGGGGAGATGCAACATATTCCAGACATGAGGGAGGAGAGCATGATTGGAGAGAAACTGGGAGACAAGGAGGTGGGGAGAGAGCCCCCTCTGCTGGGAGGTCAGTACCAAGGAGGGGGCCTTGCTAAGGGGACCCACAGAGAGCCTCTGGAAGCAGGGGTACTATTATAAGGGGAGGATGGTGGTGTGGGGAAGGGGAACCATCAGGGCAGGATAAATGGTTCAGATAAGAGAGAGTAAGGGATACCTATTCAGAGGGGTTTGAGTTAAGTGGGCAAATAGCAAGGGAGGCAGAAAGGGAGGGTGACAAGGAGGTCTCTGATAAGGCAGGAAGACTCCATGAAATTGAGATCATGAATAAAGGGGGCTGAGAGGGCATAGTGGAGGTAACCATAAGGATGATGGCGGTGTTAAGGTTCTGTTACTGGGAGACTCGATGATTAGGGGTATCCATTGGGAGGGACAGGGGGTGGATGCCATAGCCAGGTGAAGGTAGTGAGTATCTCTGGGCTGACTGTGCACAGAGCAAAGTTCATGGTGTATGAAATGGTTAGAGATTGTGGAGGAAACCGATTTCCTGGTGCATTTGGGAACTAATGATCTAGAGGAAATAGATTTTGGAAATCCAACAAGGTTCCAAGAACTTGCCAGAGTCTGTCGGGATAATGGATGCAACATTTCCTTTTGAGATATTGCCAGTACCAAAGGCCTCAGTGGACAAAAAAGAGAAGCTACAGAGGTTAATGACTGGCTCAGGAAGTGGGGTGAAGAGAATGGGTTGGGGTGTTAGGGAACTGGAATGGAGTTTGGGAGGATAAGGGACTATATGCCAAGGACAGGTTTCATCTTGCCCCATTAGGGAAGGAAGTCCTTAAACAGGGGATGGCTGACTACTACAAGCAAGGTGGGGTTTAAACTTGTAAGGGGGAAGGGATGAGAGAGGGCTGACCAGAAGCCCTCTCCTCCAGATGAGGGAGTAGCCTGGCCCAAGAGGGGAGGGGAAACAGACTGGAGGTGGAGGTTTCAGGAGGAGCAGAGGAGGATGGAAGTATAAGGAATCTGGGTGGGGTTCGACAAAGAGGATCAGGGATAAGGGGTGGGGTTGGTGTTAGTAAATGCCAGGAGCTTGGGAAACAAGTTGCCGGAGTTCCAGGCCATGCTGTTCAGGGGGTGGATGTGGCGGTCACGGAGACGTACAACAAAACCATGACTGGGACCTAAATGTACAGGGGTACACTATGCTTAGGAAGGATAGAAAGGAGGTCAGAGGGGGTGGGTGGCTATGTTCATTAGAGATGATATAGAAATTGCTATGGTAGAAGAGGCAGAGGAAATGTGGAGGCCTTATGGGTCACCTACGATCCCCAGCAGGAGATAAAGTCAAGCTGGGAGTAGCATATAGGCCCCCAGGATGAGTGAGGTTCTAGAGGATGGTTTGTGGACAACATCATTGCCCAGTGAGGTCCAAAAGGGAAGGAGTGGTGTTGATGGGGACCTTAATATGCCAGGTACAAACTGGGGAACCATGTCCTCTAGGGTGGCCAAGGAGCAGAGGCTGCTGGATGGCTTCCAGGATGTGTTCTTAACTCAGCATGTGATGGAGCCCACAAGGGAGGGGCATGTCCTGGATGTGGTTCTGGCAGATGGGGATCTGGTAAGGGACATAGTTGTACAGGACCCCTGACTGGGAGTGACCACAATACTGTCTGGTTTCAAATAAGCATGGGGGAGTGGGGTGAGATCTAGGACACTGGCAGTGGATTTCAGGGGGCAGACTTTATGGGCATGGGAAATATTCTCAAGGATCACTTGAAGGGATTACCTCAACGGCAAGTGTGGAAAGGAGATGGAGGTCATAAAACGGGACTTCATGAGGCAGTCAGGATCTGCGCTAAGTTGAAACGTAAGGGAGCAAGGTCACGTAAACCATGCTGGTGGTCCAGTGAGGTACAGGTAGCAGTCAGAGAAAAGAAGGCGCCTACAAAAATATAAAACAACAAGAGGGATAGGGATAAGGAATGTACCAGCTTGCATCTAAAAAGTCACCCGTATGGTGAGGGGAGCAAAGTCCAGTAAAGAGCAGCGGCTGGCACAGGGATACATGGAGGGAAAAGGGGTTCTTCCAGTACATTGGGGAGTGGAGAAAACTAGGGCCATCTCAGCAGATTGAGATCAGCAGGAGGGTGGGTGGAAGAGGCGAGGGACCAGGCAGAGGTATTTAACGAGTACTTTGCCTCTGTGTTCACTAGGGAGGGGATGGGATATCTACAAAGCAAGGCATGAAGGGATAGAAGCGGCAGGGAGTGGTATCAGGAGCAACAGAAATGGAGCAAGAGGGAGGGAAAGGTACCCCAGGGTGTCACATCTGGATAAGGATAAAAAGACCAGTAAGGTGGAGGGATGGATGATGCTATCTCCACCAAAGGGTGTGGTTAGCCCTCAAGGCCCTAAAGAAAAACAAATCTCAGGGCCGGATGGCATTCATCCGAGAGTACTATGAGAATTGGCGGACATACTGGCTGCACCCTGGCGGAGCTTTTCAGCAGGTCACTTGAGACAGGAGGGTACTTGAGTGATTGGCGAGAGGCACATGTGGTACCAATCCATAAAGGGGGTCGAGAGAAGTACCAGGTAACTATAGACCCATCAGTTTGACCTCGTGGTTGGAAAATTAATGAGAGTATACTAAAGGAATGATTGGGGTGTACTTGGAGGAGGTGGGAGGTCTGGATAGTCGGCAACATGGGTTTGTGCCAGGTAGATCATGTCAAACCAACCTTGTGGAGTTCTATGAATGGGTAACATCGAACTGGACAGGGGTAAGCCTGTGGATGTATTATTCTTGGACTTCAGCACATGCTTGACACTGTCCCCCACAATGGTCTGGTGGAGAAACTGATGGGTTTAGGAGTAGGCCCTTTGATGGTCAGATGGATTGAAAACTGGCTAGCTGGACGCACTCAGAGAGTAGTGGTCTGTGGGGAGCCTCGAACCCTAGAGAGGTTGGTAGGGGCACCACAGGGCTCGGTCCTGGGTCCGATCCTGTTTAATGCATACATATCGGACATCAGGAGGGTATAGGGTGTGAAATGAGTCTCTTCGCGGATGACTCCAAGATGGGAGCAGTAGTTGAGGGAGAAGAGGGAGGTGGCCCTGCAAGGGACCTGGACACCCTGGAAAGCTGGGCTCACACATGGAAATTAAATTTCAATATCACCAAGTGCAAGGTGTTGCATCTTGGTCGGGGAAACCCTAAACACAGGTACACACTGGGAGGAGGTGCTGGAGGCCTCATTAGGGGAAAAGACCTAGGGGTCATGGTGGATACATGTATGAATAACTCTGAGCAGTGCAGGAGAGCAGCTAGCAAGGCAAACAGGATGTTGGGATGCATCGAAGGGGATCACCTCTAGGAGCAAGGAAGTGATTCTGCCACTGTACAATGGACTGGTTAGACCACACCTTGAGTACTGTGTACAGTACTGGAGACCACATTTGAAGAGGGACATACAGCTCCTGGAGAGGGTACAGAGGAGGGCAACAAAGATGATACGAGGGCTAGGGATTTGACTTATGAGGACAGACTTGAGGAGCTCTGCCTGTTTTCATTGGAGGAGAGGAGAGACAGGGGACATGATTGAGGTCTTCAAGTACCTCAAGGAATAAATAGGGTAAACATGGAGGGATCTTTAGACTAAAGCAGGGAGGTATCACCAGAGGGCATGGTTTGAAGTTGGAAGGTGGAAGGGTGAGGGGGAAAAGAGGAGGAGGTTTTTCACCGAGAGGTGGTGGACCCTTGAATGCACTGCCTGGTGAGCTGGTTCAGAGATCCACTGTAGAGGGCTTCAAGAGAGGGTGGGACAGACACAGAAAGTGGATGTATCAGATGATGGCCTGTCCGGGGGTGGGGATGGATGATAGGGGTTTCTAGAGAACAAGGGATGGAAGGGTCTCAGCACCCAACTAAGGATCTAGGTTCGAGCAGACTCGATGAGACCGTAAGGCCTAATCTGCTGGCAAATAGTATGTTAGTATGTAAGTTCAGACAACAAGAATAAAATATTACAGTACATATTATACAATCACATATACAATATATCAGTGAATGTTCAGACAACAAGAAACAATGCAGTACATGATATACAATCACATATTACAATATATTGTTGAACGTTCAAACAATATAAAATAATACAGTCCATAATATTATAATCACATATGTCAGTGAATGTTTAGACAACAAAAACAATACAGTACATAATATACAACCACATATTACAATATATCAGTTAGTATTCAGGCAACATAGAATAATACAGTACATGATATACAATCACATAATATATTGTTGAATGTTCAGACAACTGAAAATAATACAGTACATACTATGCAGTCATGTATTGCAATATAATTCATGGTTGGGGCCTCGTCCCCATAGAAAATAACATTCTATAGCTCCCCATACAGTATATGAAACCAGTTAACTACTTCCACTGTATTAATGTGTTAGTAACACCTTAATAACACATTACTACTTAACACATTACGAACACAATATTACACTCACAATAACACATGTAACAAACAACTTACGCCTCCTTTATTAGTTGCTGTATCTTATACCCAACCAAAAATCTACCTCCTTCTCTCCCAACTGGCTACTCAACTGAGGTTTCTAATCCTCATTTTGTTTGTCAATATAGCACTGCTTCTCATTACTAGGATTTGCTATTGCTTGCTCTTAAGTGTCTTATGTAATATATTCTTGACAACTGGAATCTAGACCTTGTACTCTGAATACCTTAGCTTCTATGATTGTATCCCACCTGATATTATTGTACTGCTGCTTGTATATTCCTTGACCCTACCTGTTCTATTGCACTATAACCATTGGTGTTCTCTTGTGTATTGTAATCTCCCAGGTCGTATCCTGAAAATAGGCACTTGGTTATCTAGTGTACCTACCCAGTTACCAAAAGCCAAATAAATAAATAAAATGATATCACATTTAACAGCTATCTTCTGAACATGTGGGAACAGTGACCTTATTGATACATATAAAGGCCCCAATAACTCACAACTGGAGTCTCTAGCACAAAACACCCAACAAATACATCTTCCTGAAGAAAACTACCCTAGCCTGCACTCCAGTCACACACCCAACACAGCTCACCAACCAGCTTACTCACCAAACAACCGGGTCCCTCACACTACAGGTCTCTCTCACACAGGCCCTTCATCCATGCTGCTGGTGCTCTCTGCATGCTGCCACTGACACACATGCTGCTCCCAACTGCAAACATGCCTCTCCTGCTTCTGCTCTGAACTGCACTGTCTGCAGCACTGCGCCCCGAAAAATTGTTTCTGAAGATGAAACGCCGCTCCCAGCCACATGCTGCACCACTCCCAATGGCATGCCAGTCTGATCTCCAGTTGCTGCAATGAACTTTGTGCTGGGCGGTGCATACACAGGGGTGGCTGCTCCACACATCTATCAAACCATTCCAACATGCATTCATGAGTATGCACCTTGGGCCAGTTTGATCTCCATCCTGAACACTTGTGTGTTTGCCATGCATGCACAAGGAATGTCTTGCTATAAGGGAGAATCGGAGGGTGTATCACTGCCAAGCCCATTGCAGTTCAAAATAGCAGGGAGCTCGGCAGTGTAGACCAATGGTAGCGCACTGTGCTCCTGATGCAACTCTCTCTCTTTTTGGTGGGCTGAAACTTCATGTACTTCAAAGGACCAAAGCCACCCAATTGGAGAGGCTTCGCACTTGATTTGCATGAAGCTGTGTCAGCAAACAGCTCAGCGACTTTTTGCCTGTGCCTCCTCTTCCTTGCTTTCTCTCCCTTCTCTGTCAGGGCATGTCCCCTCCCCTCACCATCCCCGATATTTGCTTTTAAAAACACTACAAGAAAAAAAGTCCATTGGTGTCTGTTTCTGCCACCACTGTAACTGACCCTCCTTTTAGTTATGGAGCACAAGAGAGACCACCTCCAGTGTATAACTCTAACACTGGGGTGCACAATCCCCAGTGTCCACTGAAATAAAAAAGTCCCTCATGTTTTTTTTATATAGCCTGTAAAATAGAAAACAGTCCATCAATGTCTGTTGCAGTCGCCATTGTAATTGCAACTCCTCCACTATGTATAACACTGCCACTGGGGTGCCAAATCCACAGTGTCCACTGAAATAAAGATAACATCCATTTTTAATAACATGTAGTTCAGAAAACTGTCCATTGATGTCTGTTGCTGGTCTCCCCAATGCGCCCTGTAACCATCAACCCCTACCCGATGAATCCCACTCAGCACTCCCCATTCCCAAACATAACTGATACTGGGGTGACCAACTTCCAGTGTCCAAACCTGAAATAAAGAAAATCTTCCTTCTGCATTTTTTAATACACCCTGTAAAAAGAAAACTGCTCATCAATGTCTGTTGCGCTGTTAGTTCCTCTCCCCCACCTGATCCTCCCACTCAGCACCCCCCAAAGCCTTTACTTACTCACCGGGATCTGACACCATAATCTTCTGGACTGCAGACACATCTTTACTCTTCAAAGCCAGATCGTGAACTGAGGAAATCAGGTATGTGATTCAATGTATTTCAATGGGGGTTGGAACTTAGTGGCATAACTTGCCATTTTTGAATATTTTTGCCCCAGATTTTCAACATGCCTTGTTAGGCTCCCACTGCATGAACATTGCAAGTGACATTAGGCAACTCTGTCCCAAAGGTGATTTCGCTGTCACGACCCTTGTTCATGAGTTGGGGTCATAAGAAGGCTATGCTGAAAATTTGGCATAAAATATTGAAAACGTAAAAGTTATGAGCCTATGCTGAAATTTGTGAATGCAGGCTCATAACTTTTGGTAATTTTCAATATTTTGATCCCAAATTTTCAACGTAGCCATTTCTTCACAGAACCTCATAAATGGGATAGCTGTCATTTTCAAATCCTGGCCAAAGTGTGTTTATACATCCCGAAAGGTCATTTCACGGTCGCTATGTGAAATCACCCTTTGGGCAGGAGTTGAAAATTTTCTCTGCACTTGTTCATGAGCTAGGGTCATATAGCTAGTGAAAATTTGGAGCAAAAATATTAACCAAACAACAAAGTTATGAGCCTGCATTTAATTTTGTGAATGCAGGCTTGTAATTTTAGTCATTTCCATAATTTGACCCCAAATTTTCAACATAGCCATTTCTTCACAGTACCTCATGAATCAATCAATCAATCAATCAAATCTTTATTTATCCAGGTGAGCACCATTGAGCAGGCTCATTTACAAGGTGGACCTGCGTTACACATGGTCACAAAGAAAACAGATAACATAATTGGCAGTGATACAAAATAAGACAAGATACAAACACTGGTGTAAAGACAATGATAAATGTGTTCAGTCGAACAGGCACATTAAGTGTCTCACCTAACTTTCAGAATTAATCAGTGCAGTGAACCCATAGGAGGTAAATCCATGACGGGACTAAGAGTGGAGAGTTAGGGCTGGCCAGCTATGGCACCAGGCGGCACCAGCAGCCAAGCTCATGGCAAAGGGGTTTGTGGCTCATAGAGGCGGGTATGTAGCGTGGATCGGGTTGTAGTTCAGAGAGACGACGGCTGACAAGAGGCAATAAGCGGTATCCTAGTGGTACTCTCAGATGAATCTAGGGCATGAGGAGTGCAAGCTGCTCTGAAAAATTACAGGTAGCGGTTTCGGAGCCGCCACGGATATCCTTGGTCATGTAGTGACTATCCTTGGAGAACTTAGGGTGTCAGTGGCCCTAGGAGAGGAGAGAGAGAATGAGCAATGTAAGGATGAAGAGAGGCATGAGGCAATGGTAGGGAAGGGGGTTAATGCGCTGACGAGACGGAAAAGTGTAGGTGAGTAAAGAGGCTATAGCAAAGTAAAGTCAGTGAAAGCAGAGGCATTTGTCTTCAGTTAGCTCTGCATATAGGGACTTAAACACTGTGATAGTTACTGTGGTTCTTAGCTTCAAGATTTTCTGGATTTCATTCCAAAGCGATGGAAGTGAGTAGCTTATGGCGCAGTCCCATAACGTAGCGGACCCTGGGGATATGCAGGGTGATGAAGAGTAGCTCCTTAGGGCGTATTTTCCGACTTTGCTGGAAGGCAGGAGCTCAGAGATTTTTTTATTTAGTTGTTTAACCAGGTATAGCACACTAAGCTGAAAGCTTTTTTTACAGGAGTGACCTGGGAGCACAAGGAGGTTAAGTGTCTTGCTCAGGGTCACACAGTATGCAAGTGGAAGCTGTGGATTCAAACCCAGGTCTGGTCTGCTGGATATCACCAGATTTGCAGCTCAGAGCCTTAGACCACTGCACTATACTGCCTCCTAAATGTAGCAGGAAGTTTTCCAGTGAGTGCTTTCAGAGTCCAGTTGGTCGCTTTCTTCTTCTTCTCGATTGAAGGAGGTCCAACCTACAGTATCGTATAGGAACAGTGGTGGGTGGAGGAGGGAAGACCAGTAATGAAGCACAGTGCTCTGTGATACAGGACATCCAGCTTACTCAGATATGAGGCATTGCAGTGACAGTAGATAAAGTCAGCATAGTCTAGCAGGAGATGAAGGTAGCCTGTATGAGCTGTTTCCTTGCCTCTGTAGTTAGAAAGCTGGTTTATCCAATAAAAAGCCCTAGCCTCTGTCTTAGCTTTTTACCATGTCCTCCAAATGTTCTCCGAAGGAGAGCTTGTGATCTAGCCAGATTCCCAGGTATTTGAACTTGGTGATATAGTCCAGGTTTTCCCCAATAGGGTAGTGATGGGGGAGGGGTGTGTAAGGGTAGAGTGGGATGGTGAGTTGCCAGAGAGAAAATCATCGCCTTGGTTTTTGGCATTAAGTAGCAGTTTTTATTGAGAAGTTGGTGTTGGAGAATGTTGAAGTCCGATTGCAATGCTTTACAGGCAGCTTCAGTGTAGACCGATTTAGGTACAGTACTGTATCATCTGCAAACAGGTGGATATTGGCATTTTTGATACCAAGGTCAATATTGTTGATATATATGGTGAAGAGTATTGGTCCCAGTATGGATCCTTGAGGGACATCTCTAAGTAATGGTTTGGGGGACAACTCCCTTCTGCTTTTACCTGTTGTTGCCTATCCATTAGCTAGTTCTGAAACCAGCCCATAGAGGTGTAATCTAGGCTTAACGTTTTTAGTGATGTGAGAAGTAGGAGTAGTCAACAGTATTTAATGATTTGCTGAGATCAAGGAAGGCAGCACATACAAACTGTTTGTTGTCGAGGTCGTGGAGCCAATCGTTGGTGACCTTGGCCAGTGCCGAGACCATACTGTGATTCATGCGAAGCCTGATTGATAGAGTTTAGAAAATGTGCCATTTCCAGGTAGTCACGCAGCTGGGCATCTACTATTTTTGCAGGATTTTGAAAGTATGGGGAGTAGTGAAATAGGTCTATAGTTATTTAGGTCACAAGGGTCCTCGATTTGAAGAGCAGTATAATATGGGCAGTTTCCATAGTTCAGGAAGGGACCCCTGGGAGAGTGAGAGATTGAACAGATGGGTGATCGGCACTGTCAATACATGCCAGGCAGTTTTATGAAGTAGGGGTCCAGTCGTCCGCTGCTGCTCTTTTCTTGATATCCAGGTGACGCAGGTGTTCTTCAACATCTTTTAAGATAACTGGTGAGAAGAAGAAGGTGGCTTTCATTGGATTTGGGTCCGGAGGTAATATGTTCATGTGGGAGTACAGCTTACAGGCAGGTGAGTTGTCAAAAGCCAGGCCAGCAGAGGCAAAGTGGTTGTTGAATGCTTGTAATTTTCGCTTTTGTCACTAATAATACCGTTGTTGGTGGAGATTTTGAGGGAGTGCATTGCCTGTTGTGTGTCCAGTAAGATTTTTATGGTGGTCCAGAATTTTGTTGGGCAGTTTGAAGTGGTGTTTAACTCTGAACGATAGATATTGGATTTAGTTTCCTGATCAGCTTTGTACATAGGTTCCTGGGCGGTTCTGAAGAGACACCAATCCTTATCCAGCTGTGATTTTAGCTGTTTCCAAATGAAAGTGACAGTTGTCATTTTTCAAATCTTGGCCAAATGTGTTTTTGTACTTGGACACAAAATCACCTTTGGCAGGATTTTAAAATGTTTTCCACCCTTATACATGAGGTGGGCTCATAAGAAGTCTATGGGCTCATAAGAAGGTTAGTTGAAAATTTGGGGTAAAAATATGAAAAAAAACACAACAAAGTTATGTGTCTATGTTGCAATTAACATAGAAACATAGAAGTTGATCGCAGATAAGGACCGCAAGGCCCATCCAGTCTGCCCATTTTTCTACCTTATGAATGTATCATAAGCATGTACTCTGTCAATGGCCTATCTATTCATACTCATCTGTATTGCTCCCTTATGCCTATCCCATGGCTGTTTGTAGCCCTGCACTGTATTCATATCCACCACTTCCTGAGGTAGGCTGCTCCATGCATCCACCACCCCTTCTGTGAAAAGAACTTCTCACATTACCCCTTAATTGGCCTCCTCTAATCTCATACTGTGTCCTCTTTGTTCCGCTTATTTTTCTTATATTGAAACATGTTAGACTCTTTCACCTTATTAATGCCCTTAAGATGCTTGTATGTTTTGATCATATCACCTCTCTCCTCCTTTGCTCTAGGGTATACATATTGAGCTCCATTAATCT
The DNA here is from genome assembly GCA_016271365.2 of Neoceratodus forsteri. NCBI lineage: Eukaryota > Metazoa > Chordata > Ceratodontiformes > Ceratodontidae > Neoceratodus > Neoceratodus forsteri. Next base: position 525,078,115 of record CM028138.1, on the reverse strand, counting down.
GTCCTCATATGTTTTCTGATGCAGTACCTGCACCATTTTGGTTGCTCTTCTCTGACTGTCTCCATTTTGTTAATGTCCTTGTGTTGGTGCTGCTCCAGTACTACATGCAGTACTCCAGATGGGGTCTAACCAGTGTCTTGTAAAGAGGTATTGTTACCTCTCTTACGACTTATGATACCCCTACTAATACACCCCAACATCCCTCTAGCCTTACCTACTGCTTTAGTGGTCTGCCTGGATGATTTCAGGACATCTGTGACGATGATGCCCCAAGTCTCTTTCTTCACTTGTGATTGCCAGCAACTTCCCTCCCAACCTATAGGTGGCTTCAGGTTTCTCTTCCCTATGTGCAGGATCTTGCATTTCTTGCATTAAACCCCAGTTGCCACTCTTCTGACCATTTTGCCAGTTTATCCAGATCTAGTCTCATTCTGCCCACCCCATCTGAATCATCTACTCTGTTGCAGATCTTGGTGTCATCTGCAAACAGACAAACCTTACACTCCAGTCCATCTGCAATGTCACTGATGAAGATATTGAAGAGGACTGGCCCGGACTGATCCCCGAGGTACCCCACTTGTGACTTGCATCTCTTCTGACTGTATACCATTTACCACCACTCTCTGTTTTCTGCCCACCAACCAGTTTGCCACCCAGTTGACCAACTTCTGACCCACCCTGAGCCTATCCAGCTTATTAATCAATCTTCTATGTGGAACAATATCGAAAGCTTTGCTTAAGTCAAGGTAGGCAACATCAACTGCACCCCTCGGTGCACCACTCTGGTTACCCAGTCAAAGAAATCTATGAGATTAGTTTGACAGGACCTTCCTGTTATAAACCCATGCTGTCTTGGATCCTGTGCTCCTGTGGATTCCAGGTGTTGCACTATCCTTTCCTTAAGGAGTGCTCCATAATCTTGCCCACTACTGAGGTAAGACTGACTGATCTGTAGTTCCCTGCCTCCTCCCTACTACCACTCTTGTGGAATGGGATCATATGAGCCCTTCTCCAGTCTTCTGGGACCTCTCCTGTGCTCAGAGACTCGCTAAACAGTTCTGATAATGGCTCTGCTAGTTCCACCCTTAGCTCCTTTAGTACCCTGGGATGTATGCAATCAGGTCCTATTGCCTTGTCCACCTTGAGCTTAGTGAGCTCTTGTAGGACTCTTTCTTTGTGAAGGGATTTGTGCACACCTACCTCCTCCCTGTGTCCATGGTGCTGACCTGTGGGCCCTGCCCTACCTTCTCCTCAGCAAATACTGAGCAGAAGTATCTACTTCCCTTAGGAAGTTTGGTATGCCTCCCTATCTTCATCCTGCTGCATTCCCTTATATTTTCTGGAAGGCCAGCCCTTTGGCTCTGACCTTTCTGCTACTGTTTTGAGAACCAAAGTGGCTTCCTCCTTGCTCTTGCTTTTCTCCCTAACACAATGGGATGTTGTTTCAAGTATTGCATCCTTAATGCTTGCCCACTTTTATGGTACCCACACACCTGTATTTCTTCTTGCCAGGGATAGCTTAACTCTGCTGGCCATCTTATCAAAGTCAGCTCCTCTGAAGTCCCATATTTTGCCTTGGAATGTGATGATTTAGTTCAAGTGATCAAATTGAACCATACCATGTGATGGTCACTCACTGCCAGGTAACCTACCCGAGATCTGTGATCCTTTCCCCATTAGTCAGTACTAGATCTAGGATAGCCCTGTCTCTTGTGGGTTGTTGTACCAGTTATTTGAGGCCCTCTCCTGCAGGGAATCAACTATGTGTCTAGTTCTGGTGGACGTTTCTGTTGGCATTGACCAATCTGTATCTGCATGTTGAAGTCTCCCATCATCAGAACCTCCCTTTAGGTGTCATGTTTTGTGTATCTTCTAATAGTAATGTGTTTATGTCCTCCCCTGGTCTGGAGGCCTGTAGACAACCCCAGTTTGTATGGCTGTCCCATTTCCTGTTTCCAAGGTGACCCACAGTTCTTCTGCTCCTTATGTGTATTCTGAATTTCTGTAGCTTTGATATTTTCATTGACATAAAGGGCCCCCACTTTTTGCACCTTGATCTCTTCTGAACAGTACATAGCAGGGTACTGAAGTCTTCCAAGTGTGGTTACTGGTGAACCATGTCTCGCTAATGGCTACTATATGTCCAGTTTAGCCTCTGTCATTGTTGCCTGTAGGTCTGGGATCTTGTTTACCAGACTGCGGGCATTTGTGTACATGATTTTTCATTGGCCAGATTTCAGTGCATTAGTTGTTGGGCGAGATCTGGCATTTCCCCTGCGCGCCATATGGGAGCTGGACCTTTTCCTTAAATGGTGATGCAAATAAACTACAAACATGCTGAACTCCTGTTTGATCACTAGCTGAGGGGAGGGGTGTTCTTCCCATTCGATGTATAGGGTGCTGCACCCCTCTCCCCATTTACTAGTTTAAATATTCTGCCAGGACATCAAACTTCTGCCCCAATGCACTGACTCCTTCTTAATCAGATGCAGTCCATCAAATTTAAAGAACTTTCACTCCCAAAACTATTGCCAGTTACCTACAAATTTGTGTCCTTTTCCTGGCACCAGCAGTTGAGCCACATGTTTAGCTCCCCTATCTCTCCTTCTTGACCTTTCCATCCATCTGCCCCTCTCCCAGACTGGCAGGATCTCAGAGAAAGAGATGCGATGAAATGGATGACAGTTTGTCTCCCAGCCTGGTCAGATGTACCTTGGTCTCACAATTGACCTGCTGGCTAGATCATTAGTCCCTATATGTACCAGGATATCGATGTTTTCTCCTGCTTCCTGCAAGATTTTGTAATGCGGTCGGTTCTCTCTATGCTGATGTACCTGGGAGACATCTGACCATTACCCCGGCTGAGGTAGGTATCAACTCCCCAATCATGGAATCTCCTATGGTCAGAAGTGTTTCGGATTTCTTTTTGCTTTTATTGTTTTGGTCCCTGTTTTGGGCGGATTTTGTTGCGCTTAGCTCCTGTGCTGCAGTGTCCTACGCCCTTTGTTTGATTTTGGAGACAGGCAGATACCTGTTTATAGTTTTATATGGTTTATGGAGGTGATACATTGGAAAGCATTGAGTGATGGGGCACCGATTTGCCCTTCTAACCACCTGCCAAACTCCGGACCACCTACCCTCTGCGGTCGAGGTGCTTCAGCTGGATGTTGGGGAAAAGGCGGAAGTTCTTATAATATACTTCCTCCTAAACATGTGATTTGAGGTGCACAATCTCTGCCAATGCTGCCTGGAGCTGAGCCCTTAGATCTTCAATGGTTCAGCATGTAGGACAGCATGCTAAATCCTGTATAACTGCCCTTTGAAAAGTGTCCCACAGTACCTGCAGTTAATAATATCCATTCCAGTTGAGTTGCCGGGTTTATTTTATTTATTTGTTTTATTTATTTATTTTTAGTTGACTGGGTACGTGCACTAGACAAATCCTGCCTATTTTCAGGCACAACCCGGAGGAGGGGATACAGATGAATGCCAACTGACCTTGAACCAGATTAAGCTGTTGGTGGTATTTTTAGTGAATGAGGGAAATTTGGCCAGGACACCGGGAAATTCCCTTCTTTCGATAAGTGCTATGGGATCTTTAACATCCACCTGAACTACCACCAATCCAGGCAGATGGGACCTCGGTTTAACGTCTCATCCAAAAAGCGGCACCTCAGAAGTGCAGCACCCTCTCATGCTGCACTACAGTGTCAGTACTGGGATATTAACCCGCGTGCCAGATGTGGGAACTGAACCCACAGCCTTCTGATCTCCGGCCTCAGAGGCGAGTGTGCTACCTACTGAGCCACTGACACTGATAACCTGGTCCAAGTAATTTGAAGGAGGAAATAAAGCAAAAGTTTGATTTTTGTTTTATTTGTTTGTTTTGTATAACTTGTTTTAACAAGTTAAATTACTTGTGCCCCTGTAAGTGAGGTCACTGTGTGGCTACCCCTCTGACCCTCCCTTCCTGCTTTGCTACGGAAATGTCATGACTGTGCTACCTAAAAGGAGTGTAGCATGGGGTGGTTGGGGATGGGTGGTGGATGGATCTTTCCCTGCTGAAAAGAAGAACCACAGATGAAAGAAACAAGGAGGAAAGAGCAGAAACAATCAACCAACAACAAATGCAGTAGCCCTGAAAGCTTAGTCTAATGATAGATAAAACTGTAAAACATGTAAAAGCACCATCTGTAATAATTTCACAGAAGATATACCCTGCAAAAACACTTTGCTACAGAGAAAAATAAAGCAGTAACAGAAGCTATACCTTGCAAAAACAATTTGAATCAGAGAAGATTACAGCAGTAATATGTAATCACAAAACAGTAACAAACTTGTAGGCACATCCTGTAATAATGCAGCAGAAAGTATACCCTGCAACAGCAATTTGAATCAGAGAACAATGAAGCAGTAAATGTTAGCAAAAAACAGTAACAAACCCTGTGAGCACAAAAGAAAATAATAGCACACAGTAAATCTACCTAGCCAAAAGAAACCTTAATATTTTCTCTTTGTTTGATAATGTTCCTTGCTCTGTCCTTACAAGCAAACCTAGAAGAAAAGAGCTTAGGTGAAGCTAGGTGCTTTTGCCAGCAAACCTAGTCTTTCAATGCATGCTCATAACTGTGGTAATTTTCAATATTTTGACCTCAGCTATTCAACATAGCCCTTTTGACACCACCTCATAAACGTGACAGCTGTCATTTCTCAAATCTTACCCAAAATGTGTTTTAACACTTGTGGTGCACAATGACATTTCAGCCATTGCTTTATAAATGACACCTGTCATGCTCAGGAGTGCTCATAAAAACATTATGTTGAAAATTGGGACAGATCTCAGAAATTAGTACAAAAGCAATGCCTTACCAGTGGCGAACTTTCGGCATTGACAAATGCTTGTTTATTTTTTATGTTATTTCAAACTTTTGGGGAAGTTCGCTGAAGACATGTCTCCTTTTGTAGGAGGCCCCTGCAGTACAGAAATACTACAGGGACAAAACAATGTAAGTCTCACAAACGGAACTACACCCTACTGTAATGCCTTCCTTGGATCTTGTCGTCATGGTATTGTTCTAGTAAGGGCTCCAGGTAGAGGGTAAATAGATAGGGGATAATGGGCACCCGCCTAGTTCCCTTCTGTAGTAGGAAGCTATGAGAAGCTACATCACTGCATGTGATCCTAACTGATGGTGAGGAATATAATAATTTTATCCACTGAATGAAGGGCTGAGGAAGCCAAACTCCTCAAGTGTCAGAAACAGGTAACTCTAACTGACTGTCAAATACTTTTTTCTGTGTCATGAGACATCATCACCACAGGGTTCTCTAAATCCTAAATGCAGCAGTAATGTGCAGAAGTTTGCGATGTGATCAGTAGACAATCTTCCTGCATAAATTCAACCTGTTCCTAGCCTGTTAGGGCCTCTTGCACCCTGCTGACTCTGTCTGCCAACACTTTTGCTAATATGTCAGTACCCAGAGTCAAAAGGAACTGAGCCTGTCATTTTCTAGTAGAGTCAGATCCTTGTCGGCTTGGGCAGGAGAGATAGGATGACTTCTTGAAACTGGGGTGGGAATGTTTTGTTGAGGTGGGAGTTATTAAAGAATGTAGCTAAGCAGGGAGCCAACTTACTTCTGTTATGTCCTGTAGAAGTTGGGTGAGAGCCCATCTGGCACAGGCACCTTGTCACAAGAGCAGCTCACTTTAAGGATTTTACTTATATTTCTAGGTTTGCCCAGGTTCTGAACCTCTCCTTTGCTAATCTGGGTAAGTTGTCCTGCTGTAAGAAATTCTTTGCCTCTGCTGTGAAGGGAATTACTGCAGAGTTCACCCTACTATGGTATTGTATAAGTAAGGGCTCCAGGTAGAGGGTAAATAGGTAGGGGAATAAGGGACACCCCCCTAGTTCCTCTCTGTAGTTGAAAATGACTCATTCAGTTATGTGTACCCTATCTAAACATACTGAATTTAAACTGTTTTTATTTTGTATCACTCTAATTTTAGCTATTACATCTGAAAATGTCCTTGATTCCTGTACAGACTATCCATCTATGTAACTTATTTTAATTGATTATCCTACACTGTTCTCTGTTACTTTGCTGTGCTGTATTTGACCTTGTATTTCTCCGGGTCATGCTTGAAAATAGTCATAACTTGGCTAGTGCACCCACCTGGTAACAAAAATAAAACAAATAAATAAATAATAATTTCCAAATGCCTGTGAACTCTAAGTTGGATTTGGTTTCCAAATTATTATCTTATCTTACTGATGTCACTATGTGGAAGGTTTCTTGATGTTTTAGCCTATGAACCAGGAAACATCTGCCTTCTCCCCCTATCAGTATACAGTGTGTTGTATGCAATGTAATAGTCTGTGTGCGTAGCCCTCCCTAGTATTTCAGCATATTTGGCCTTCTTGTTGAGAGTTAACCAGTCTGCTTCTGGAGCTGCGTGAGGGATGGTTTTCTCCATACGAACATACAAAATTTGCCAGCAGATAAAGGCCTAGAGGTCTCATCAAGTCTGCTCAAATGTGCAGCTAGCACCCCTTATTCTGCAGCTGCCCTTCCTTCCACCCTTCCCTCATTAACTCTCCCTTGTCCTGTCCCATCCCCTTTGAAGCAGTCCACTGTTCTACTGATACCACTTCTGCAGGTAACGATTCCACCCAGCCACCACCCTCCTGTAAAAAAGTGTCTCTCATCCCTCCTGAACCATCCTCCCTCCAGTCTCTCACCATGGCCCCTGTGTCCCTCCCTCCCTTACTTTGAAAAGCCCTCTGTACCTGTCTTGTTTATTCCTTTCATGTACTTAAAGGTTTCAATCATGTCCCCTCGTCCTCCTCTCCTCCAGTGAGTACATGTTCAACTCCCTCAGCCTCCTCTTTTATGATAAGTCCCCAGCCCTTGATCATCGTTGTCACCCTGCGCTCACCCTCCAGTAACTTAATGTCCCTCTTCAGATACGGGTGCCAGTACTGCATGCAGTACTCCAGGTGCGGCCTAACTAATGACCCATACAGTGGCAGAATCACCTCCTCCTCCTCGAGGATATACCCCTTGCAATACAACCCAGCATTTTATTGGCCTGTGCAGCTACCTTCCTACATTGTGCTGAGTTGCTCATTGACCCTGTAATGAGCACCCCAGATCCTTCTTCTCCTCTGTCTGGGCTAGCTGCACTCCTCCCAGCTGGTAACTCCGCCTTGGGTTCTTCATCCCAAATGCAGCACCTTGCACTTTTTGGCAATAAACTCAGTTGCCAGGTGTCTGACCAGGTTTCAAGCTTTGCCAGATCATCCTGCAACCCCTGCCATCCCCTAGGTCATCCACCACCGCCTCCTACCTTGGTATCATCAGCAAACAGACTGATTTTGCTCTTGATGTCCCATGATATGTCTGCAATGAATATTCCAAACAACACTGGTCCCAACACCGGTGCCTCTGTGGAACACCGTCATTACCACCATTGAGAGCTTCCACCCACCACCACCACCTCTGTCGCCTTCCCTGAAGCCAGTTTCCTACTCCATCTCACCAGGTTTGCACCTGCCCTGTGCCTACTAACTTACTTTCCAGCCTTCCATGCGGCACTGAGTTGAATGCCTTATTGAAGTCCAGATACAGGACATCCACTGCATGGCTTCTGTCCAGTTGCCTAGTTACCCAGTCATAGAACTCCACCTGGTTGGTTTGGCAGGATCTGCCCTGTATGAAGCCATGCTGTCTGCTGTCTTGTAGTCCTTTGGCCTCTAGGAGGGCCACCAGCCTCCTTCAGGATAGTCTCCATTAGCTTACCCATGATGGATGTGAGGCTCACTGGTCTGTAGTTTCTGCTCATCCTTGGGGCCACTCTTGTGGAGGGGCACCACATGAGCCATCCTCCAGTCCTGAGGTACACACCTGAATGTAGTGAGGCATTAAATAGATCTGCAAAGGTTCTGCAAGGACCTCTAGCTCCTTCAGTACCCTGTGGGGTGGATGCCATCTGGGCCTGGCGCCTTGTCCACCCTCAGTGCCTTCAAACCCTCCCAAACTCTGCCTTCCATGATTTCCATCTGTCACCCCTTCCCCTGTTTCTGCCATTTCTCCCTTGGGTGTCACCCTCTCTTTAGTAAATACTGAGCAGAAATACTCATTTAGTGCTTTGGCCTTATCGCACCCTGCTTCCACCCAACCCCTTCCTAATCCTTACTATGTGGTCCTTACAGCTCCTTTTCTCCTGATGTACCTAAAGAAATCCTTCTCCCTTTTAATGCCTTGTGCTGCCTGAGTTCCGGAGATGCTTTGGCTCCCTTACTGCCCTTGTCACCCCTTCATTCTGTCAAGTAATTCTCCCTGTCCTCCCTTCCTGTTTTCTTTGTACTTCCTAAAGGCAGCTCTTCTTCCTCCTTACCTTTACAGACCTCCTTGCTCAACCAGCTCGGTTTCTTAGCCCAGCCTTTTTGCTCTGGGTCTTGCAGCAGGTTTTGCTGCTCCACTATCCCCAGCTTTATGAGCTCCCCACCTCTGGTTAGTGTCCATACTAGACTGAATTCTGGCCAGGTACCCTTTACCACTTCCCCATCCTCCCAAAGTCAGCCCTCCTGAAGTCCAGCACCTCATGCCAGATTCCACTCCTTTCTTGCCTATATCCAATGTGAGTCATACTGAGTGGTGGTCACTCCTGACAGTGGTTCCTCCACTGCAAGTTCTCTCTACAAAGTCCCCATTTGTCAGCATAAGGTCAAGGGTATTTCCTAACCTGGTTGGTTTACTAACCATTTGCAGCAGGAAGCTGTCCTGGAAGGCATCCAGCAGTACCTACTCCCTCTGTTCCTGGTTGTTGGGGTACTCCAGTCCACTCCTGGCACTCCAGCATTCTAATATCCTGCAGCAGGAGCTTGCTTTTCCTCTTCCTCCTTCTTTCTTAGTGGAACCTGGCCTGATGAGCCCCTCCCCCACCTGTACATTTAAATGCCCCCAAACATTGTAAAATGCTCCTGTGAAGCCCACATTATCCTCAAAAACTTGGAGGATCAGCTTATTGAGTTTTGTGACATGGTACTACAAAATTACATATACCCCTATAATGCAAAGCATCATGGGATGTATATGCAAATCACCATGACACGACATGGTGTTCATTTAAGCAATAAAGCACGGCAAGGTATATGTTGTGCTGGAATAATGGCATGCCTCAGGTGGGTTTAAGCATGAGACCAAAGGCCGAGTGCTTTTGCTACTCAAGAAGTCTGTTATTCAAGCCACGATGCACTCCTGAAATGGGTTCATCTTGAATTTATAAATACAATTTTTGCATTTGTTTTTATTTGAATAAATTTGAAAACATAGAACATAGACTTTGACGGCAGATAAGACTGCTTGGCCCACCCAGTCTGCCCATTTCCCTACCTATTGGATAAGCTGCAGATCCTAGTTAACCAACAGCCTGCTTCTTCCTACCCCCACTAGAATTGCTTCATGTATGTCCGTGCATTCTTTAATTCCCCACTGTTTTTGACCCCACGCCTCCTCAGGAAGGCCTTCCATGCATCCACCACCCTCTCTGTCAAAAAATAATTTCTTACATTACTCTGATACGTCCCCATCTTCAAATTGTGCCCCTTGTTCTTGCACATCTTTTACATTCTGAGCATGCTACTCTCTTGGACTTCGTTGATTCCCTTGAGATGCTTAAATGTTTCTATCATGTCACCCTCTCCCATCTTTCCTTGAGGTTATACATATTAAGCCCTTTAGTCTCTCTTTATGGTTTCTGTGCAGACCCTGCACCATTTTAGTTGCCCTCTTCTGGACTGCCTCCATCCTGTCTATGTCCTTGTGGGGATGGGGTCTCCAGAACTGCATGCAGTTCTCCAGATGGGGTCTCACCAACTGTCTGTACAGAGGAATAACAACTTCCTGTTTTTACTGGTGATGCCTCTCTATGCATCCCATTATCTCCCCAACCCTCCTTACTGTCTTCTCACATTGCTTGCCTACCTTTAAGTCTTCTGATATGACTTCTCCCAGGTCCCTTTCCATTTTTGTTGTTATTAGTACCTCCTCCTATGTAAAGGAAGGATCAAAGCAACAGAACTAAAGAGTAAACAGGAGCAGAAGAGGCACCTGGGTCACCCTGAGACAGGAAATGACACCACAGTCTGCATGGGAGTTGCATACAGACCCCATCTCAGGGGAGGAATGAACAAGGAAATGATAGAAGGCTTCCTTAGAATGGCAGAAAAGGGAGATATTGTTGACGGAGACCTGAATATGCCAGATGTTAACTGGAGCACCTTTGCTGCAGGCACATCCAAGAGCATAGTCATTCTTGATGCCCTACAGGGGCATGCCTCAGACAGCTAGTATTGGAACCCACTCAGGAGGGAGCAATCTTAGACCTGGTACTCTCAAATGGGATGGAGAAAGAATCTCAGATTTAGAAGTGGGTAGCCATCTGGGAACAAGCGACCACCAAACAGTGTAGTTCACTTATAAACACAGCCATACAATCAAGCCATACAAAAGCAAGAGTATTGGACTTTAGGAGGGCTGACTTTGGGAAATGAGAGAGTGCCTCAGAAAAGCACTAGCAAACAAGCAAGAAAGAGAGGGTGGAGGAACAATGGGAGTAATCAAAACAGCCATCACAGAGGCAACAAGCCTTTGTGTAAAGCAAATCAACAAAACACAACAAAGGAAAAAACCAGCATGGTTCTTAAAAGAGGTGGCAGGAAGGTTAAGAAGAAAGGATAGCATTCAGGAAATATAAGGAAACACAGAAGGAGCAGGACAGAGAACTTATCAGTTAAAGCAGAAAGAGGCTGGGAAGGCAGTCAGAATAGCAAATGTCCAAACCGAGGAAAGGATAGCCAACTCTGTTAAGAAGGGGATAAGACCTTTATAGGTACATTAGGGAGTGAAGAAAGACCAAAGGAGGAGATACTGAGGCTTAATAAAGGGGAGGGAAATGTGGGTAGAGGGTGACAGTGAAAAGCAGGGATACTGAACTAATATTTCTGCTCAGTATTCACAAAGTAAGAGGAGGGAGGTACCTAAATGAAACAAGAGAAACACTCTGAAGATGTGGGTCTATACCAGTCCATTTGCAGAAGAAAGGGTTCTGAAAGAACTAATAAAATTGAAGGTGGACAAAGCAATGGGGCCTGATGGGATTCACCCAAGAATTCTAAAGGAACTAAGGGTAGAAACTAGTGACACCGCTGACTACTCTCTTTAACAAATCATGGAGGATGGGGTGGTACCAGAGGACTGGAGGAGGGTGGATGTGATTCCTCTTCACAAAAGTGGGAGCAGGACAGAGGCAGGAAACTACAGGCCAGTTAGTTTGATCTCAGTGGTAGGGAAAATGATGGGAATCACTTCTGAAGGAAAGAATTGTTGAGTACCCAGAGGCCAGCGGGGCACAGGACCCAAGGCAGCATGGATTCACGATGGGAAGGTTGTGTCAGATGAATCTAATAGATTTCTTTGACTGGGTGACCAAAGTAGTAGACCAGGAGGGGCTGTGGATATGGCCTACCTAGATTTTAGCAAGTCATTTGATACAGTCCCACACGGAAGATTAATACACAGTAAGCCAGCCTTGAGTCGGTCCCAAGGTGGTAGCCTGGATAAAAAATTGGCTAGACAACAGGACGCAAAGGGTAGTAGTAAATGGAGTCCACAGTGAAGAAAGGAGGGTTACTAGTGGGGTACCGCAATGTTCAGTACTAGGACTGGTCCTTTTAATGTCTTTATAAGTGACATTGCAGAGGAACTGGAAGAAAAGTATGCCTTGCAGACGAACAAAGATCTGCAACAGGGTTGATACACAAGATGGAGTGGAAATGATAAGAAGGGACTTGGCAAGGTTGGAGGAATAGTCAGATGTATGGCAGCTCAGATTCAGTGCAAAGAAGTGCAAAGTAATGCACCTGGGAAACAAAACCCAGGGAAGAGTACACAATGGGGGTGAGATACTGACTACAGTAAAAATAGAAAGAGACCTGGGATTAATTATATCAGATGACCTAAAGGTGGGCAAGCAATGTGAGAAGGCAGTAAGGAAGGCTGGGGGATACTGGGATGCATAGGGAGAGGCATCAATAGTAGAAAACAGGAAGTTGTTATCCTCTGTACAGACAGTTGGTGAGACCCCATCTGGAGTACTGTGTGCAGATTTGGAGACCCCATCTCCACAAAGACATAGACAGAGTGGAGGCTGTCCAGAGGAGGGACAATAAAATGGTGCAGGGTCTGCACCAGAAGACATACAAAGAAAGACTAAGGAGCTTAATATGTATACCCTTGAGGAAAGAAGGAGAGAGGAGACATGATAGAAACTTTCAAGTACCTCAAGGGAATCAACAAAGTCCAAGAGGGTAGCATCTTTCAGAAAAGAGACGGCAAGAACAACGGGCACAATTTGAAGATAGAGGGGATGGCTCAGAGGTAATGTGAGGAAGTATTTTTCACAGAGAGGGTTGTGGATGCATGGAACAGCCTCCCTGAGGAGGTCGTGGAGTCAAGAACAGTGGGGGAATTCAAGAGTGCATGGGACAGACATAAGGCAGTCCTAGTGAGGGGTAGGAGGAAGTAAGCTGTTGGTTAACTAGGATCTGCAGCTTATCTGTTAGGTAGGAAAATGGGCAGACTAGGTGGGCCAAGTGGTCCTTATCTGCCGTCACATTCTATGTTTCTATGTTTTCCCCACATTGTGTACTATTCCCTGGGTTTTTGTTTCCCAGGTGCATCACTTTGCACTTCTTTCCATTTAATCTAAGCTGCCATACGCTTGACCATTCCTCCAACCTTGCCAAGTCCCTTCTCATCCTTTCTACCCCTCTTGTGTATCAACCCTGTTGCAGATTTTTGTGTCGTCTGCAAAGTGGCATACTTTCCTTCCAGTCCCTCTGTAGTCACCTATAAAATATTAAGAGGACTGGTGCCAGTACTGAACCCTGCAGTACCCCACTAGTACCTCCCCACCCTTTCTTCAGAGTGGACTCCATTTAATACTACCCTCTGTGTCCTGTTGTCCAAACAATGCTTTACCTAGGCTGGCTAACTTGTTTATTAATCTTTGTGTGGGACTGTGTCAAATGCCTTGCTAAAGTCCCTGGTCTACTACTCTGGTCACCCAGTCAAAAAATCGATTAGATTCATCTGACATGACCTTCCCGCTGTGAATTCATGCTGCTTTGCGTCCTGTGCACCACTGGCCTTAGGTACTCAACAATTCTTTCCTTTAGAAGTGATTCCATCATTTTCCCTACCACTGAGGTCAAACTAACAGGTCTGTTGTTTCCTGCCTCTGTCTTGCTCCCACTTTGTGAAGGGGAATCACATCCGCCTTCCTCCAGTCCTCAGTTACCACACCATTCTCCCATGATTTGTTAAAAGGGTAGTCAGTGGTGTCACTAGTTCTCCCCTTAGTAGAAAAGAAATAAAAGTTGAATACGAGAGGTAGATAAATATACGGGCCCAGACATTCAAACTGCCGCCCAAAAATTAGCAACAGCAGGAGCAAGCAAAGTCCATCAGTTCTACAGCGCAGAAAGCAATATTCAAAAACCGCGCAGGCCAAGATGCGCCCACGCCAGATGACTGGAATATCGCACCACTTGCACCATAGCGCAATCAGGGATGTGAAGTTGCAAGATATCTGATGCGCCCATAGCGAACAAGGGATGCTCAGCGGAGCAGTCCAGATGTGCCATAGTGCAACCAGGGACACCCTGGAGCAGGGCAGCAATACAACAGCACAACCAGGGATGCAGGGGCCCACCACCCATGCCACAGATGGGCAGAGGAGTACACAGCAGAATAGACATCGCCTCCCACACCCCATGCACTGCACAACCGGGAGAGCTGAATAACCACCAGCCCATGGATACCAGCAACCAACCCACAGCCAGGCCATGGTGCCCCAGCACACCCCTGGCAAGCTGTGACTGGCACACAAGGAGGGCTGACCATCCGTGCCACACCATCCCACCAATGCAGAGCACACCTGCATCACGATCACCATACACCCTTCCCAGGAGTAGCACCAACAGTGCAGGATGCCCCATGCATGCCACCACCCCACTGTGAAAATGCAGCCTGGCATCACGGAGCAATGCAAGGCAGCCCCACCATGTGCACCCTGCTGTGGGTGGCAGCAGACAGCAATGCAACAACAGCATACACAGTGCCACCCTGCACGTCCCCCCCGAGGTACAGCTGAGAGACCGACCATGCGCCTCCACACGAGGTACCCCACTCTAGACAGGGCATGCCCTGACCCCACCACCAGTGGTACAGCACCCTGCACACCTCCTGGGTACACATCCTGTCCCAGTACTGGCCACAACAGCCAGCACAGACACGCACAGTGTTGCATGGAAGCATGCCCCACACAGGATGCAACACAGTGCATGGACAAACAACCACCCATACCCAAGGGCACACCAACACAGGGACACAGTAGCAGGTCAACCAAGCCACTGGCATGTGGCCACGGCTGACTTGTACACATGGCCAGCACCCCCACATTGCACAGGTGTGTCAGCCACCCCGCGCAGGCACCATGAAGTTGTATGCCGCCAGCATGCTGCTGGAGCACAGGTGACAGACACTGGAGCACATCCCTGCAACAGACACAGCGACAGCATGGAGGGGGATAACAACAGCGGAGGCCACAGTGCCACCGGAGGCAGATGTGCACCATACTGGTGATGGAAGGCAACCTGGCATTGTGCCGGGTACAGTTGTTATCCAGCATGGACAGCCACCACTGACACGCCAGCAGACCGTGCATATCACAGACATGCAAGGGTGTCAGCTGCACAGGCCCTGGATGGTCTGACAGGGTGCCATGCACACAGTGCAGGCACTGTGGACCACTGCACACAGGCATCTAGTGCACAGAGTACAACACACAAACCACAGAAAGTGACTGATCCCCTGCCCACACCATAGGCGGTTCACCTCTGCACACACACACGCCCATGCGTGCACCACCCCTGATGCCATGCACATCACTGCAGCTGAGCACCTGTAGCCCACTGCAAATCAGAGACCACCACAGTTGTCATAACAAAACAAATGTATTTAAACTGGAAATACAAAACTATATACTGTACAACTATATACAATGGGGAAGGGCACATACCAGGTGGGGCGGTAAGGGCAGGGGTGAACATATGGGAGAGGGAAGAAGGGTGTGAGGGTGGGTCCGGGGTGTTATTAGGGGCATGGAGTGATCATCTGCCTGCCCCGGTCCTCCTCCACGTGGCGCCGAGGTCGCCTCCTCCTCCTCACCCCATGGTGGCCATTCTCTGCAGGAGCCCAGGGTCGCCCTCACCACCTGGAGCAGCTCCTGCAGTCCCCGCCCAGTGCCTGGAGTCGACGTCCACCCAGGACGAGGGAGCAGAGTCAATAGTGTGACTGTCCAGCCCCCTGCAATCCACCCATTGTGCATGGCATACAGCCATGTGCCACGCCTGTGATGGTGTGCACCACCCACAGTGACCGTGTCCACAAGACCTGCCTACCCAGGCAGCCACAGCCATGTGGACCACTGCACACCCCACTGCTCATGTCCTGCACAGCACCACCGCGGGCCGTGACAGTGACTTGGCTATGCGGTGTGAAGGCAGTGGCACAGCCATGTGCCCGTTGCACGCATGGACCACCATTGGCACACTCCCAGACATGCAGTGCCACTGACAGTGCTGACTGTAAAGTTGCGTGGCATGGCAGTGGTGTCAATGGCTGGTGGCCATGCCCCCACTGCCCACCCAGTTATACAGCATGCAATAGTAATCATGGATGTAGCACTCACCATCACAGGCTGGTCCCGCGCCGCTGCAGACCTTCAGCCCTCCTGTCCTGCTGGTCCTCCAGGGCGCGCCTGCCTCCGCTTGCCTGCGCCTCTTCTGGGCCTAAGGTGCAAACATGGACAGAGGAACATCAGTACAATCCAGTAGCAAAGTCCCCCGCCTCATGTGTGTGTGCAATCCCACACAGCCTTGCTCCATCCACCCCACACCCCGATACCACCACCACCACAGCCAACACTGATCGGCCCCCATGTGCTGGACACATGCAACCAGGATACCCGTATGGACGATAACAGTGTATGGATGGGGCACCTACCTGGCCGTGGCACCATGCCCTCCTAGCACATGCCCGCAGGTGGGCAAGCAGGTCCGTGTCCCTGCACCTGAGGTCCTCGTAACGTGCACACACTGCTCCACTGTGCGCCCCATACCAGTGGCTTCCTCCAGAGCATCGGACGCCTCTGCCAAACTGCACTCCTGGCCCTGTCCAGGGTGCATCACCATAGAGTCCCAGCATGGGCTCTACAATGCCACCAGGTTGGCAAGCTCCACCTGGTTCCACATCACTGCCCTTCTCCGCGCCATCTCTGCAAAGTGGTGGAGTCCAAATGGCACTTGGCAGCGTGGTCCTGCCATATGCAGATGCTGCGCATTACAGCACTGCCATTGACAGCACGATAGTGGTGCACCCATGCCTGACGCATGGCTCTAGGGGGCAAAGGTCGGGCACAAGGTCAAGGGTCTCGTACGACGGACAGCCACAGCGCCGATTGGAACCCAATGCATGTAGCGTGATTGGGTGCCTGTGTGCCACCTCCTGTAGCGCCTACAGCGCTGTAGCCCCAGTGCGTCTATGGCACCACAGTGCCACAGCGCTATATATATGTGAACAGTACAGTAGCACCACTGGCACAATGGTGGCCGTGCCTCTGCATTGCCTCCCGCACAGCACGTCAGCAGCACGGCAGACACCTTCGCATCAACCCGCCATGTGCAGTTAGGGTGTACTGTGCATGTCACAGAACTGCGCCTTGGCTCAGCATGTTCAACATAATTGCGCAGCGCAACAGCGCGATATTCAGCCGCATATGCAAATCAGCTAATCAGCCATTCAATAGTGCAGTCACTGCATTTGCATCCACTTTAAAATGCCTCACCTCATTTACATGTTGCACTATAAAATGCTACATTGGGCTGCACTGGCTATAGTCGGTTACTGCAGTCCATTGCGATGAGTTGCATGCTGTTTGGGAGTGTGGACTGTGGTGTCTGGGACATGCATGGGACTGCACAGTCACAGGTAACACCTGTCATTCTCACAGGAGGAATCGTGACCGATCGTGAGGTGGAGGAAGAGGAACAGAGACGTGGAGGAAGAGGAGGCCGGAACTTCACCAAGGCAGAAACAGATGCCCTGTTTGAGGCCCTACCTCGACCAGGAGCCGCTGCTCAGCAGACGCCAGGGAACACCACAGGCCCGTGCTGCTGCGTGGGAAGAGGTGGCATAAAGCGTCAACCTGCATGGCAGCCACCAGCCCATGCAGGAGTGAAAAAGAAGATGGGCAACGGACAGGAGGAGAATTAAGGAGAAGGTGGCTGCCATCAGGGCAGCATGGTCTCAGACCGGTGGGCACAGCCGGAGGTGCAACGCCTGACTTCACAAGAAGAGCGGGTTGCTGGCAGCATGCAGCGCTGTGCCATCGGGGTGTTCTGGGTGGTGGATTCCAGACGGGTGGTAGCCCATCACTGCATGGTAGGTCCTGGTCTGTCAATGGGGGGCAGGGTAGGTCACATACATTAATGCTACTGTTTTTCCCTTACAGCTCCTGAGTGTCTACATGGGTCAGTGGTGGTGGGCTTCTCCGACTGAGGGTGGTAGCATGGAGATGGAGGAGGGCCGTCCACCTCCACAGGCATCTGAGGTCAGGGGTGACAGTGGGCCCGCCTGGATGTCTGGACTGATGTTGGTGGAGCAGGTGGAGGAGGCCCTGCCCATGTCCCAGCGTGCCAGCCCATGGATGCCAGCATGCTGAGACTGGCTGGAGCCGGATCCATCACCGGCGATGATGGAGCTAACGCCATGGGCAGTGAGACGCAGGGACCACAGGATGGCCACACAGAAGGTGAGCATCATGGGTATGGCTGTGGGTGGTCGCCTGTGGAGGCTCATGTGACATCACAGTCCCAGCCTGTGCCTGTCTGCACCAGTGGGGCAGCACTGGTGTGTGTCCAGGACAGTGGGGCTGTTGTAGCCACTGCGGCGGCACCATTGAGCCTTGGAGAGCAGGAAGCTGGAGGGGCAGTATCAGCAGTCGGCCAATGACCACGGGGTACAGTGTCAGGGGCGGCATCAGTGCACCTCCTGTGGACATGCCCAGGCCTGGCCCTGGTGTGCAGCGCCCACCCTCAAGGGGTGATGACCATCAGGGCCGAAACCATGAGGGACAGCATGCTGATCAGGCAGATGACCTCTTAGATGAGCACACCCGCATACCTCAAGCATCAGTCAATCAGCAGATGCAGCTTGTGACGCGGTGGATGCACTTGAAGCGGCTCTGCACCAGGCAGAGGGAGCGCGAGCAGAGGCACCGCTTCTGCTCCTGGCAGGGATGGACCGTTGGAGGAGAATGTGACCGCTGCATTGACAGGCAGACACAGGCAATCACAGCTGTCATGGCCACAATGGGCACACAGTTATTTGCCCATGCGCGAGATACCGCTGCAGAGCAATGTCCACCCCCGCTCTCGGCGCTGCAACACCCTCCTTGTTGACACTGGGTTCGGCTGTGGCATCCCGAGCACACCCTGGCGCAGGCATGTTCAGTGTGCTGCAGACCCCTGCATGAGCACGGTCACGCTCACGCAGTGGAACCCCTGGGGACCGCCGGTGCCACCCCATGAGGCCATTGATCAGCCTGTCACTGCTGGTGGGTCTCAGCAGGGCCGCCACGCATCCGTGGGCCACCGTGGCACTGTGGCACGTGACTGACCTGTCTCTCAGCATGGCTACTGTCTGATGCTGCCCTGTGTGCATTGTGTTGTTCAGCGTGCAATGCACGGGTGGGTACCGGCCCTGCACACACACAAATGTTCCATCTGCACACCCTCCCAGTTGCTGTCTGCTGTGGCGTATGCATGATGATGCCTGCGTTGCGCTGTCTGCCACTGTGCAATGGTTCCCAGCGTCCCAACACCGCACAATGACAGGCAGTGGGCATGGTGGTCTGTGGACGTGTGTGGTGGCTAGGGTGGCGGTCTGGGTCGGTGTGCCTCCTACCCTTGTGCATGTCTTGTGAGGGGTGTGTGTGTGTGTGTGTGTGTGTGTGTGTGTGTGTGATGACTGCATGCTATGTTAGACCTTGCCCATCCCTGGTGGTGTGTGCAGTTCCATGCTCGCCACTTCCTTGACAGCATGCACCCTGGTGTTTGTCCATGTGTGTTTGTGGATTGTGCCTTGCCACTGGTGGTTGCACATGGCCCCATGACTTACCTGGGTTGGCTGAAGTGTTCCTCTGTGATGGTGTCCAGCCAGATCAGTCGGGGTCCTGCCGCCCATGAGGGGCTGCCCATCACCATCTTCACCAGCTCCTCATCATCCCCATCGCTGTCCTCTCTTGACCTGTATAGCTATCCCACAGTCATTGGCCATGTGCGCAGGATGCAACAGGCTGGGAATAGCCCACAGGCCTTTGAGGCTTGTACTGTAGGGCACCGCCAAACATGTCCAGGCAACGGAAATGTGCCTTCAGCATCCCGAACACCCACCGATGACATTGGCGTGTGGCATGTGTCTCATTGTAGCGTTGTTGTGATGGGGTCGGGCCGACCATGGTGTGAGCAGCCAGGGACGGAGGGTATCCACTGCCACCTGTGTGTAGAGGGTGGAGGTTAGTTTGGTGATCAGCGTCGCCTGCCTTGGGCCATCTAGGCCAATACCCATGTCACCTCTGACTATGCCCTCCCAAGCTTATGTCTTTCCGCGTGGTTTATACTCACTCACTATGGCCAGTGGGGATGTCCCCACTTCCGAATCTGTGGCACAGTGCTGACTGGTGCCAGATGAAGGCATCATGTGCTCCCCAGGGTGTGTGGCACAGACATTGATTATGCGCCCGCATCGCACACCACCTGGCAGTTGATGCTTGCATAGCCCTTCCGATTGATATATGCGCGTTCCTTCGGCCAGGTGGTGTGGATGGCCACATGGGTGCAGTCTATTGTCCCAGCATGCTAGGCATACGCATACCCTGTGGAACTCCTGTATGTTTGCTGTGCGCCCACCAGTGTGTGGGGAAATGGATGTACTCCGCAGCATGTGGCAGCAGTGCACTGAGGAATTGGTGAAGTATGGACACGCCAACTGGCTTATGCCTGTGGTGTCCCTCTTGGTCTCTGGAAGGTACCCGTGGCAAACAGGCACATGCAAGCTGTCACTTTGTCTCCACTGACAGAGCATGGCTCCGCCGTGGGTGCCTGCATCACATCACTGTACAGCTCACAGAGCCATCTCAGAATTGCCTGGTTCAGGCGGTACCGCACACAATCTCGGTATCCGTGTACAGCTCGGCTGATGCTGGCTCGGTACTGCCTGTCGGGGCATACCGCCGAGCGGGCCCCTTCCACGCCACGCCTCGCTGCCTGCCTTCTCACCCCTCATAACTGCCTCCATCTGTATGGTGGCACTGGCCATGTCCCTGCTTGTGTTCCCCCTGCAGCGGTTTCTGTGTTCCCCCACTGTCCTGGCTGCTACTTCCCCTGCACCGGGAACACCTTCCTCTGGTGGCCTTAGTGCTGTGTGGCACTTTCCCTTCTGCACTGTGGCTGCGCCCCCACACCTTCCCTGTGCCTGTGGGTTCCAGGTGCCCTTCTCTGTCCTGCCCTGTGTGTGTGTGTTGCCTGTGTGGCTGGCTATGGTTCAGCAACATGTGCCTTCCCTGTAGGCGTTCTTGCGCCTCTCTCTTGTTCCTTTTTATTTTGGCTCATTTCGCTATGGCAACTCCTCTTGCTCCCCTATTGTGGCATGGGCGATGTTGTTGAATATCGCTCTCGCCTATTTATGCATGGTTCCTCCCTTCAGTTGTGCATGCATTCATTATCATTGCGCCTTGCGCAGTGTGATTTGGGGTGCATCTGCCTCCCACTGACTATCACAGAATGGTGCATTTTCAGACTTGCGCTGGAGCAACTCTATTGCGCATGGCGAACCCTTTGAATAACTGTGCCATGGTGTTTATAGGTGATCAGAAGGTGGCATCCGAGGTTGCCCCCCACCCATGTAAGTATGGCTACTTGAGGTAGTGTCACACTGGAACAGTGTGTTTCAGAGCTCGGCTCGACCCCCGCCATACGTTGTTCCCCAGTGCCATCCCTGAACATCAGACCCCTCCTTATGCACCCCGCCGACTTACCCTTCACGGCAGGGTGGTGGGGAGTGACTCAACCCACCCCAACGGATCCATGCCAGGGAGATGCCTTCCAGGTACGGCGCGAGGAACAACTTCATATAGCCGAGCTCTTTTTCCACTGTTTTTCCTCCCGACGGGTCATGGCGTGAATGACGCCAGTGACTCGCACGCACGCCTCCCCGCAGCATGCCCCAATCAAGCCTGCCATGTCCTTCCGCCCCATAGCTTTTGCAGTTATGTGTTCTCAACTCCCAGCCTCCGCTAGGGTCAGGCAAGCACCAGTCAGCCTCGCCTCTCCCTCGAGATGGAGAGCAGTCCCTGGATGCTCAATCCATCTCCTCCCCGCCGACCCACGGCAACCCATGCCTGCTCCCTCGAACATGGGTCACCGGGCGTGGCGCTAGGCGATCCAGCGCTCAACCTCAGCGCCACCGGCCGGGCGGAACAGTGTGTTTGAGGCACTGTAAGAGAGAAGACCTTGTAAGCCACAGCCTTGTCTGGCCAAAATCACAGTGGAAGGATAGAGCTACCACTGATGTAAACAAACTTCTGCCATATCTGAAGAGTGTAGCCATGTGAGAGCATTCACAGCATAGAGAGTTATGGCACAGAGACAGGATCAAAGAGCCAGCAAACTCCTGGCAACTATCATTTAGTAGAGATCAGCTGGAGGCAAGAAAATGGGGTTCCTCAAGCTGACAACTGTCAAAGTTACCTGTCAACAGTGAAAATGTATCACCCCTCTACCTCAGATATTGTCCAAAGTTGACATTCTCAGTTAACATAGAAAGCACAAACATACTCCTTACAGACTGGACACAATGACATGAACCCATAAGAGGCTGCAGCAGTAAAATCCAGTGTGTTTATTTCATTTTGTCCTGTTTCCAATAGCTTGGACTTTGCTTTAAAAAATTTGGAATCATTTGCCAGCTCTTATGAATATGGCGAGGTCCGATGTGAACTGGCCAAGTCTGTCTACGTCAGTCTCAAGCAGTGGTGGTGAGTCCAGTGGCAGTCCCTGTTTGTGGCACTTAGGTGCCTGAGAACATGGTGGTACAGGAAGCCATCTATGATGTTCATGTATGAAGCCACAGGCCCATTCACACTACACCGCTGCGCCCGTGACGGATGCAATCTGTTACGGCCGCTGAGCAGTGCAGTGCCCACACCTCGGGCGGTGTCCGTTATGGGACCTGCACCGCCGGTCAACACATCGGATCCAGGCGACCGCTATAGCGGCGCCCGATCCCATAATGCAGCTCACGCTGCGCTTTGTGCCCTGTAGGGGATCATTACCGGCAGTCCACACTACGCCAGTAACGGTCCCAGGGCGGGATCCGGTTCATAACCATTGTGGAAACCACCTCAGGTGGTTTCCACAATGGTTAAAATGCCTCCTGTAACATTACCAGTGTAAACGCACGCCACTGATGTGGTTTACACCTCTGTAACGCTACAAAAGGGTTTTCGGCTGCAGTGTGGACAGGGCCAAAGTGTTTTTCCATCATTAAATTCGATATGGAACACCTGTGAGTTAATCCATGATATGGAACACTTATTATAAAAAGAAAATGGAGATTGAAGTTTAAAATTCTGCATTTAGACTATCGGGTCATGAAGCTGAGATGAAGGCTGCTGCTCACGTCCAGTCCATCATGTGACTCATGTGTGTGATTTTTGAATGTTTGAAATTGTTCCTCAAAGATTTAGACAGAATTCGTTATTTTGACTGGTTATGGGGCGGCATGTTCATAACTGAAAGGAGAAAGCTTAGAGAGGGATATGATAGTAGTTTATGAAATCATAAATGGCGCTAGCAAAGTTAATAAAAGCAGCTATTCAAACTTATTCAACATAAGCTCACGGGGGCAGCGCACATTCAAAGGCTAAATTTTGGTAAGTTTAGAGAGATTTGAGCAAAACCTGCTGTTCTCAACGGGCAGTCAGACTGTGGAACTGGCCAGTAAGGCCACATACTGTAGCTGATCTGATGTTGGGGTGAAAAGGAAAGGAAATGGGATTTGTATAGTTCATTTATATGCACCATATTACACTGCCTGGAGGGCGTTTCGTGACTAGATGACAGCAGCCTTTATGCATACATTTCAAAGGTAAAGTGAGATTGGAAGAGGTTAGGAAAAGCTCTGGGGTGCAAGTAAAGAGTGAAGGGAGAAAGGAGGTTAAAGAGCTAACGTACTGCTTGAAATTAATATTAACTTTCTCAAGAAGGGAACTATTACAGTACTTCTATCTGAAGCATTTTTTCATTTCTTCTTTCTAATTAGAAGATTTTTTTTACCTGGCAATACTTGGGGTGATGTGTGGAACAGCACTCTACCTGAAATCTGACAGTTACTGTGTTTACATACCTTGGTGGTCAATACACTTGTCTTCTATTCCAGGTAATTGACCACGAGTCCATTCATGTTTACATGCAGGACTGCAATCGATCCACTGAAACACAAAAGGGTTTACATGCTTTGGGTCCCGCTGACTTGAATACCAAGTGCCATGTGCAAAGCAGATGACATTAAAAGCTGAACAACAGGGCATGCATGTGGGATTGCTTCAAGCACAATTCTGTTTACATGTGGAAAGATCATTGATGGTCAGGTAATGGGTGCAATTGTTCAATCCACATGGATAGATCCTGAGATCGAGCCCAAAGTCTTCGATGTCAGTGTTTAAATGCAAGGTAATATTTTATTACAAGTAGCTGATTAACCTGCAGTCAATTTCCACCCTGCATGTAAACCAGGTAATAGTTAGTTCTATTCTCCTCCTACATCATCAGTTCCATGAACTCCTGTCTCTGACATCACAACTGACCAAGAAGAGCCAATTACTTGCTGCAAGATCAGTCAGGTGTGATGTCACAATTAGTGAGCTCACAATGCTGATGAGGTATGAAGAGGAATATAACTTAATATGTCAGCCTCCAGAGTCCAGGTAAAGTATTGCCCTATACAACAGAAAACCTTCTAATAAACAAATGGAAAAAAATATTTCAGAAATAAAAGGTAACAGCTGACTAGATTTTATTTTTTTTATTTATTTACTTCATCTAGGATTACACATACCTTTGAGCCAGGCTCTTTTACAAAAGTTCCACGTCAGAGACAGGAGAATACAATGGTACACAGTGGGACAAAGTGCAAAAACTACAAGACAGGTGATAACAAAGCAAATAAAACATCAGATTTAACATACAGTTGCAAAACTTAATTATAGGTAGAGTTTGCCAGGGGCAGTTGTCAATCAGGATAGAAGAGCAGGAAGAGCAGCGGGTGGGGTGATAGTGGGGGGTAATGTAAAGGAGTTGAAGGAAGGGAATGGAGCAACAAGTGGCTAGGGTGTCATGGACTGCTGAGCTCAGATGAGAGATCCTGCTAGGGTACGACAGTTGCAGGTGCTAGAGGCAGCAAGGTGGAGGCAGAGACTTGATTTAAAAGTCCTAGCTTTGGGGCAGAGGAGATGTCAGTGTTAAGGTTATTCCACCAATAAGAAGCTCTGTAGGCAAAAGAGCGATGACCCAAGGAGGTTCTGCAGTGAGGGATCATCAGGCGATGGGAGTCGAGCCTCGTGGATGGGAGTTACCACTGGGGCTGAGGACAGATAGTACCCCGGTGAGCCAGGCCCATTGTGATCTGTTTAGCCATTATGCAGGTTTGATATTTTATGCGATTAGATAGTTGTAGCCATCCTGACTGTGCGTAGAGGTCACATGTGTGTGTTGGCGGTGGGACCCAGTGACTAGATGACATGCTTTGTTGAGCGTGGTAGGGAATCGTCTAAGGGCTGTAGTTGTGGCTGCTCCGTAAATGATGAGGCCATAGTCGATGATGGAGACAATTGAGCTTTTCTCTGCAATACTCAGGGCAGCAGGAGTTAAGCTAGACCTGTGTCTGTAGAGAAGGCCAATATGCACGTTAGCAGCTTTGGGAATATTGTCAATATGGGACGGTAGGACAGGTTACAGTCAAGAGTGATCTCATGCATTTGAAGGTTAGGACCTGTTCGATAGTTGTCCCATGCAGGTTTGTTATGATTAGTGGAGAAGACCTGTGTTTGCTGTGGGAGTTACTAAAAGAGCGTAGACTTGGTCTTTTATAGTTGAGCATTAGTTTCTGTCAACTGAGACATTTTTCAACTGATGCAAACCGAGCTGGAGATTGTTTTGCATGGAGTGCTGGTCCTTGTGGGAGGAGAGAATAACTGCATCATCCGCATAAAGAATAATTTGTTCAGGCAGCCTTTAGGGAGGTTATTCAGGAAAAGGGAAAATAGGAGTGGTCCCAGTATGGAGCCCTGGGAACACCCGAGGACTGGTAGAGTGTTTGAGAGAGTACCTGCAATCTTCACTCGTTGTGATCTGTTGGACAAGTAGCTTTGGAACCAGGCTGTCGGAGTCAGGGAGAGCCCATATTTGAGAGTTGGTTCAGAAGCAGGTTGTGGTGGACAGTATCAAAAGCCTTTGTTAAATCGATGTATACAGTATCAACCACAACGCTGTTTTTTGGAGCAGGACAAAAGTGTTTCAATGAAATAGTAACCCTCCTAGTATGGCTGCCTATTTTTCATATAACAAATTAATAAAAGTATTTTATTTACCTCCGCTATTTTGTTTTCTGTCTCGTGAAGCTGGCCATTTGTTTTAGAGATGTTCTGAAATTAAATTTCCAGTGAAATTGCAGCAAAATTAGCAATTTCACGAAATTCACTTACGTTCCATAAAATTTTTGCGGGTGCTGATTGCAAGAATTTCGCCCATGGAACACGAATTTCACTGCAAAGTGCACAATTATCTGAAACAGCAAAATTTTGCCCAGATTTCACCATCCATGGACACAATTTTGCATTTCATGGTCGAAATTTTGCATTTCGCTGGTGGAATTTTGCATTTGCACCTGCAAAATATTTTGCAAAACATGCAAATTTACGTAAAATATTTTATGAATGAAATTTCCCCATCAGACATTTGCACACTGCATCACCTGGAGGCCACGTTGTTCCATGTGCACTGATGCAATAAGGTTAGCTGTGTACCACAGTGTCAGGCTGTACTGACGGTGCCATCCGCATCCTCAACATTTTCTTTAAATGCAGAAATCGTTATTTGCAGTCACAGATTTTACCTGCCTTTA
Organism: Neoceratodus forsteri; assembly: GCA_016271365.2. Taxonomy (NCBI): domain Eukaryota; kingdom Metazoa; phylum Chordata; order Ceratodontiformes; family Ceratodontidae; genus Neoceratodus; species Neoceratodus forsteri. Next base: position 525,051,748 of record CM028138.1, on the reverse strand, counting down.
TCTTATTAAATCCATCTAAATCCATTCTGTCTGTGCTTTTGTCTTTTGCTCTTGGCTCCTTTGCTGCTGTGTATTCTTAGTGTACTATTGCTCGTACCACACATCAGTCTTCGGGGCAGCCTGTACTGTAATGAGAGCCGCAATAGTATACCAATAAAACAATTGCACCTCTCAACTGCTAGACAAACATACCCTAAGATGAGTAAGCTCTAAGGATACAAAACCTGTCCCCATTAAAGTTTAGCCCCTGCTCCACTTTATGGCTGTCAGTGCCCAACACTACCCCTTACACCATGCCTGCATAAAACATCCCTAAAATGACAAGTTCAAGAAGAGCTATGGAGATTTGCATAGGCTGCACTAAGCAGCATATTTCAGAGTAAAGAAAAGAGGTATATTTTATAACACTTGGCGTTATATCTAGCAGAAGGACAAAGGTCACCCTCCAAAGAGGTACACCATTCATTATTCACATTTGAGATTGCATTTTGTATTAGATATTCAAAAGATGACAGACATGCTACATTCACCTGTCTTGATATGCAGGATCATTTAGCACAAACCTCAAAAAGGGTGGGGTCAGTCTTTATGTATAGCAAATGCTGCTGAATTATAGTTAAAATTTTCCAATATGAGACGCACAATACAGCCATGCACTTTAGAGCTAGATGTCGCATGTAAAGTCTGAAAACCAGCCGTACTGTCCTGCTGCAAGTTTCACCGTCTGTGAGTATGATGTGTGACAGGGTTTCCATGTCATAATAGCAATCATAAAACAGTGAACGCTGTTATGGCGAGTGTATATTGCCAAAAAAGAACTAAGGAGAGACATACGCGTTGAACGAACTTCTGGCAAAAAAGATGAGTATTTATGTGGGAGTTGCTCCTCCGCCTGCAACCCTGGATTATGGATTACCAACCCAGAGGGGTGCATGTTGGGGAGGGGCAACACTCAGGATTGAAAAAACAACAACAGCCTCAAAAATTCCTCCCCGCACCAGTTCAACCCAGTGCCTACTGCACCAGAGCCAGCCACCCTCACCACCACACCACACAACTGACTCGCAGCAGCAGCCACACCCCTGTGGTTAACCCTCTTCCCTATCCCACCCCTTGTCCTCCCTATCCCTCTCCTTCTAGTCACCATCCCTTACTATTCAGTCAATACCTTGGAGGTAGCCCAGAATGATAGCGCTGAAAATGAGTCGCTATTTTGCAGTCACTCATTTTCAGTTGCTATAATCACTGGATACTGTAATGGTTGCTACAAACAGTTCTATTGCTGGATACACATAGCAATTTTTAATTTACATAAGTAACAAATCAACTAAGGGCTGGACCACAGCAAGCAGCAACAGGATTCACCAGCAAGCAGCACGAGAAACATAGAAACTTAGAAGTTGATGGCAGATAAGGACCGCAAGGCCCATCCAGTCTGCATTCCATTTTTTCTACCTTATAAATGTGCCATCGGCCTTTGCTCTGCCGATGGCCTATCTATTCATACTCATCTATATTGCTCCCTTATGCCTATCCCATGCCTGTTTGAAGCCCTGCAGTGTATTCATATCCACCACTTCCTGACGAGGCCATTCCATGCATCCACCACCCTTTCTGTGAAAAAAGAACTTCCTCACATTACCCCTTAATCGGTCTCCCTCTAATCTCATGCTGTGTCCTCTTGTCCTGCTGTTTTTCTTATATTGAAACATGTTAGACTCTTTCACCTTGTTAATGCCTTTTAAGGTGTTTGAATGTTTCGATCATATCACCTTTCTCTCTTCTTTTCTCTAGCTATACATATTGAGCTCCATTAATCTGTCCTCAAATGTTTTCTGATGCAGTCCTGCACCATTTTAGTTGCCTTTCTCTGGACTGCCTCAATTTGGTTAATGTCCTTGTGAAGGTGTGGCCTCCAGTACTGCATGCAGTACTCCAGATGGGGCCTAACCAGTGTCTTGTAAAGAGGGATTATTACCTCCCTCTTCCAACTTGTGATACCCTACTAATGCACCCTAACATCCCCCAGCCTTACCTACTGCTTTAGTGGTCTGCTTGGATGATTTCAGGTCATCAGTGATGATGATGCCCAAGTCTCTTTCTTCCTTGTGACTGCCAGCAACTCCCTCCCAGCTTATAGGTGCTTGGGTTTCTCTTCCCTATGTGCATGATCTTGCACTTCTTTGCATTAAACCCAGTTGCCACTCTTCCGACCATTTTGCTAGTTTCCTCAGATCTACAGTATCTGGGATTTAAAGGGCATACATTTAGATGCACTATATGTGGTACATTGCTGTTGTGGGAAGAAAAGCAAACTCTGCTGTAAACCCACCTGAACCAAAAAGAAAAATAAATGAAAACCTCATGTGGACTTAGACATTACACGCTGAGTAGATTATTCTGCTCTAACAGGGATACAACAAACATTTGGGCTATGTCCTAACTAACCAAAATCATACAGTCTTCGATGGCAATGTCAACAGTGCTGTCTTCCACTTCACTGCTGTCAGGGCTGCTCAAAAGTTGCCATCCCTTGATCTGATATTGGGGTCCCATTGGCAGATGCCAGTGGTTCAAAACAGTAGGGCTCGATAATTCAGCAAGGATGGCAGGACAAAGCCTCCAAATCGTTGGTCTCTCGTCAGATGACATCTTGCTGCGTGGACACTAAGGTTTGCTAAATAGAATAAGCTGTGATCTGTGCATGCTAGCAGTGTGGTGTGGTGACTGCAGGGGATCGCTTCTAACCACCTTATCACATCATCATGCAGGACGTTACACACTCCATTCGGTGGCCAGAGGAGGAGGAAGAAAATAGAACGTGCAGCCACGTGAAGTGAAAATGAAAAGGTAAAGCACATCATTTATAAAACTGGAGACCAAAACATGATGGTCACAAAGGCAGAAATAAGTGTAAATACAGTGCATATAGAGTGATAAGACTGCACAGTTAGGGGAATTGTTGCAGCTAATCTTTAAGAAATTGCTAACATTTCTGTCTGATATTTTTGGTGCTAACAGCTTCTTAAACACGGAGGTTAAGTGATTTGCCTCATGATCACACAGTAAGTAAGTGGTAAATGACACAGTGGGCACGATTCTCAAAACTCAGCACAAACCATGCCAAAGGCAGCTTGCACAAATTCCCAGTGTCCTGGTGGCAAAGTCCCGTGACTTCAAAGCAAGAAACCAAGAAGACACACCTAGACAAGTGCCACAAGCTGTGAGTGGCTGTGCGGCAATGTCCCTGAGAAGTCCCTGGTAGTCTAGCAGCCTCCCCAAGCCCCAATTGCCCCTCAGTATTATAAAAATCACTGGCAGTCTAGTGGCCTGCTCTACCAAGACCGATTGCCTGTCATTATTATAAAAATCCTAGTAGTCTAGTGCCCCAAGCCCTGATCTCCCATTATGAAAGTTTTCAGGCCCGATCCCCGTTAAATGAAACTGTCAAATACCTGGTGGTCTAGTGGACCCCCCACCCAGCAGTGCCCTCATTGGCGAACCCACAGCTCACCACCAAGCCACCAACTGAGGCCTGAATGAGCACATGCACTGTATATAGCACGACTCAGTGATTGACAGCTCACTGAGCACATACTATATACAGTACACTTTTATTCAGAACTCAGCGGCAGCTGGCTGTGGTGGTTAGCAGTGGCTGTGCCAGTCGCTGGCTCAGTTGTGGGATGGGGACCTGGGGGGCCAGGGTGGTAGGGCACTGCCAGGTGGGGGGTCCACTCAGACCACCAGGTATTTTGCAATTTCACTTAAGGGGATTGGGGCTGGAAATTTTTATAACAGGAGATCAAGGCTTGGGGGCACTAGACTACAGGGATTTTGTTATACTAGTGATGGGCATTCAGGGCTTGTGGAGGGGCCACTAGACCACTAGGGATCTTTATAATAATGACTGCCAATCGAGGCTTGGGGGCACTAGACTACCATGGATTTTCATAATTAGAATGGGAGATTGAGGCTTGGAGATGAGGCATATTGGCTGACCTCCCAGAGATTTCTAAGTACCATTAGATCAGCCAAGGACTGTAATGGTACTTAGACCTTGCCCTCTGGGAGGGTTTTGGGAATAGCAACTTAGGGGATATGGCAACCTGCGTCTGCTGCAAGCCCCTTAGAGCCATGCTGCAGCCCATTTTATGGTGCAAGGCTGACACATGCCCCTTTAGCACTAAAGCAACATGCATTTGATGCAGGCTGCTTTTGAGAATAGCTCAGGGCACTTTTTGTGATGTAAGGGTCATTTATGTTTGATGCAGGCACCTTGCGTCATTGTAAGGACTTTGAGAATCAGGCCCAGTGAGTAAGTGGTGGATGGAGGGTTCAAATATGGATCTCTAGGTTTACTGCTCAGCACTTCGACCACTAGGCTATACTCCACCCACTAGGTTACACTGCATTCTGGCAAATGTCAGCCTCAATTTAAGTGCTGTTCCACATATCCAGTAGAACATCTGGGTAAAAACAAAGACAATTGACATTGGGAAACAAAAATAGCAACTGACTACTTGAAAAACACAAATAATTTCAGCCTGATACTAAAGGCTTACTAAACTGCAGCAAGCATACCTCTGTGTGTGTGATTCATGATCATCTCAAAATGTTCAACTAGTTGTACCATTTGTGTGTACTAATGCAGGGAAAAGAACTTTTGCACATTGTGCTGCTTCTCTATGGAATTCTTTACCAACACATGTTAAACATCTCCTTCTGTCAGGTTATTTTTCTCAGATGTTTCTCAGTATCTTAAAATACAAACTATGCTTGTGTAAGCAGGTATAAAATGATTTTATTGATTAATTTATTGTATGTCTACATTGTACTTTGTATACTCTGTTGTTTGCCGTATTTAGGAGGCAGTATAAGCGCAGTGGTTAAGGGCACTGAGCTGCAAACCTGAGACCCGGTTTGAATCCCATTAGCCCCCACTTGCATACTGTGTGACCCTGAGTAAGTCACTTAACTTCCCTGTGCTCCCAGGTCACACCTGGAAACAAGCTCCGCTTAGTGTGCCTTTCCTGGTTAAACAACTTCCTTTCCCTTATTTGTTATTACTTCACCTCAGGTCGTATCTGAAAATGGAATGTATATTCTGCTGTACAGTAACTACCTGTAAATTCAAATAAATGAAATGAAAATGAAGTGCCTCTTGGTATGATGATATTGACAATATAGTTGACCATATGCCACTGGCCAGACCCCACCTATATGAGGTGCACTGGTAGAGTCATGTGCAGTGGTGGTGGGGGATTCAGGGAGAACGGGGAATGCAAGACTGATACATTGGAGGAAAGATGTTAAATTCCCTCCCCATAGTCTCCATCATGTCATAAAGCCTGCTGCTCCCTGGTGGTAGCAGAGCCCCTCCTGTACTGGGATAAATCTGCGGCTTTGACAGGGATGGCCTGGGAGTTTTCTGGAGGAGGCCAAGAGCCTGGCAAGTGTTTTGAGTGGTTTAGGTGCACTTGAAGATGTGAAGCTCTGGGGAAAAGAGTGGACCCCTCTTGAAATATCATCATGTTCCATCATTTGTGTATTAGAACCTAGGAACTAGGGCCACCAGTTGACACAGCACATCATGCTCCCGTGCTAGTGACCCAGGTTTGGGGAGTACACTTGGGGCTGGGTCTAGTGGCCAATGTGACTGGAGTACTTGCAGCCATGTGCCAGTGCTCCCACCCAGGAGGGGATGGTGCTGTGCTTCCACCACTACAGTGACCCCTGCAGTGGGCCGGGCAGTTTGCCTCTTACATAGGGTGTCACAGCACACATGTGGTGCCTGACGGTGGACCGCCCAGCATCACTGGGAGGTGAGAGGGTCTAGGGGCTGGGAGGAAAAACATGAAACTCCATGTTTCCTGTGCCACCTGTATGACTGCTTCTGCTACTCTGTCCCTGTACTACGTGGATCCCCACAGGTTCCAACAGTGGGGTGCAGCAAATGGAGCTGGAGGTCTCTGCACACCAGCCAGAAGCAAGGTGGAGGCATCTTCCGGGAAGCAAACAGCTATGTAGAAAAAAGAACCTGGAACCAGCCCTGAAATCTCCAGTTGCATTTTAACTTCTCCAGCAATACCCATGCAGATTATAATATGTATGTAAATTATAATGTACCTTGGTAAAAGACTCCGTTTCTTCTCATCGATTGAAGATTATGACACGGTAGCACTTCAGTAATTGCACTCATGAGAGCTATAATTACTTTTGGGTGGAAGAGGGGTTCACAGAGGTATTAAAAGGAGGCTATTCAGAACACATTAATGGAAAACCATTATACTGTAAGAAAGTACCTAGACATTCCCCATCCCCCACCACTACCGGTATATTTAATTAAACCTAAAAGGCAGTTTATCTTAAGACTGCGGCACTCAGGTAGCATGTTATGCTGTCATCTGGGCAATATGACAAGTAATTTGGAGCTTACATTTCAGGAGAGGGAATACATTTGGGAAACAAACTGAAACCCATTTGGAACTAAGACCCTTAAGCTGAATTTCAGATGTGTTATATTTTTTTCTCCCTTTGGAGAGGGGGTGCAGTGGGGTGGGGCTATGTTACGCTAAATTATGTGCATATTTTAAAGATGAGATGCATTTAAGTGTACCTTCTGTAAAGAGCTAGTGACACCTCAAGAAGAATTCAGTAATTATAATATTTTAAACACCGTTCACCTTAGGTTGTGTAGTATTTTTACTGTAATTTTCTTACCATATTATTTTTGTAACTATCTGAGGACATTTTGCACAGAAATGGGGTTGTTGGCCCATCAGTGCAGCTGTAGCAGTACTGCTTCGATGCCAGTGACCTGGGTTGGGGAACGAGCCTGGGTCATTGAGTCTGAGCTGGTGGGAGGAGGATGGGAAGTCCCATGGGACACTCTCCCTCCTCCAGGGGAGGGCTGCTCTATCATTCCCAGTACACTGGGACTTGTGATATGGGGAGGGAGGGTGCTGTCAGGTGCTTGGCTGAGATGTGTGTCCGCACATCTACAGCCTGGACTCTGATCATTGTGCTGGTGTCCTCAGGGTTGGGGATTCGGTGACTACAATGCCAGGCCGAACACCAGAAAATCCACCCCACTGCCATATAGCATAATCCTCCTGGGGGGGCGGAGCCCAGATGGTCAGCATAGCCCCCACAGAACCTTGGCCAGGAGGGCAAAAATGATATATAAACAAACAAAAAATGGGGTTGTTTGCCTCTTTTTTTTTACTCCATGTGTTCTTGCTGCATCTCTGATCGTGATGCTGCAAACTTGCAATCCTTTGCCAGTGATGTCACAGGCCACTGCTGTGGTGAGGAGGATGTCACACAAATGACTACCGAGTCTAACAGGAGATCAGTTCAGTCAACTACTTCCTGGTTTTAACTGAACACTGAACATTTTGTTACATGCACAGAGGCAGGATGGAGGGGCCAGCATGTCTGTTCACCTGAACGACTATTGCTAAAATTAAAGCCCCCATTACAGTGTAATGCAGAAGCCCTACCAGTCTCTACTGGAACCTTTCTTGACAAAAGGAATTCTAGGGAAGACTGGGCTGTATCATGAAAACCATGCTGCCGCTCACCCCGCCCCATTGTATTTTATTTTTCATATTGATTTTATCCTCCAAGAAGGTACCCTGTCTCAACTGTCTCCGATCCCTAACAACCACTTCACAGCTGCACTTGTTGCACAGGGCCTGCATGTACTGGTAGCTATTATGCTGGTGCTTATGGGATTTTGTCAGCTGTTTTTCTTGTACATATGTGGTGCCCAGCTGGCATAGTCTAGAATGGCCCTGTGGAAGAGGTAGGGATGCCACTGTCTTGGCCAACCACAAGAGCCATTACAGGAGTGGAATTGGGATTCCTCCCTGCTCCTGGCAGCACCCCCTAACCATGGAGCTGCATGACGGCAGAGATCTGGTCTCTGTTTTAAACAAGGGCTGGCTTCAAGGTAGTGTGCTGGGTTGCTGGGATGCCTCCCACAGATTTTATTTCTACTATTTGTTCCTCTCCAAGGATCTCTCTCCACCCTTCCAAGCCTCATGTGGGGAAGATCCTAGTCTGTAGGTCACCACATCTCAGCACCATGCAAGCCCCATGGCATGCCTCAATGGCTGTCTTGAGGGCAGTCAATTTTCATATTACTGAGAGCCAGGAAGGTGTGCCTGTCCTAATGGCAGGTTCTGCATGTGATGTCAGTGCATAGGGTCACAGTCAAGGCATGTACGTGAACCTTATCAATAACTGATCACTGAGCATGGCCAGATTGGGGGTTGTCTTGTTTGACTCCCAGCTCATACTGAAGTCCCCTACATGTTGAGTAAATGTGCAGTTCATTTGGCTGTCAGGCTGGCCCCTTGTCATTGCCTCTGTGTATTTCTGCTAAAAAAAAAAAAAAACATTTTATTTCAGAAGACATTTAAAAGGCCTGTTTCTTCTCCTTAATATATAACATGTCCAGAGAAGTATCAAATTGCTGTCTTTAGCTATCATTTGGGGCTATTTTTCCTTGTCAAGATCCCACGGCCTCATGTATTTACATTTGAAAGCAATTAGTTCCTTCCAGGCGGCTGTCAGCTCAGAAAAACTTTGTGTCTTCTTTGGGCCTGACGTTCAGTGACACACTTTCACAAGGAAGACATTGCATGCTCGGCAAAGGCTTGTCGAGATAATAGAGTGTCCTGAGACTATCATTAGCCCATCTTCCAGACAATAATAAAAAAAATCACTGGGATTTGACTGATCAAGCAAAGCATGATTTTAAACTCCATGTTCTATTCAGAGACTGCCAGGCATAACACTGGTACTGATGGCTACACTACGTTTCCCAGCTGGAGGGTGCAAGCATGTGCAGAGGTCCGATTCTTACATTCTGGGGAAGCATAACCGAGAATTCTGTTATTTGACTGCATGTTTTCTTCTGGGACAGCCCTATTATTTTAATTATGCTCATACCTGGCTTCTACCACATCACTTCTTTGGTTGTTAATTCACTGACTCCTCTGGGGTACCATCTCTCAGAGAAACCACCACTGGGTCCTGAGAGGTCTCCACTGTCACCCTGATTCTGCTTCTAACCAGAGGAGTTCTTAGGTTGACCAAATAATCAAGGCCCAACCACTCAGTGGACGCATGAAGCTGTAGATCTTTTGAGAAAGGACTAATTTCAGAAGAGGCAGTTAGAAAGGTCATGGCCACATTAAGACATTCGGGGCTTAAGACCCTGAGGGCCAGGACTAACAATACCCCTGCTTCTACCCTTCCATCATGAGGGATGCTCTCCACTGGGCCAGCTGGCGAGAGAGGCATGAAATGTACGCTCAGGGCACAGACTGAAACATCAGGAGGGTAGGATCTGGTGAGCACATGCCTAGTACCATTGGTGGGCAAAGCAGCTTTCAACCAATGGGAGGGGCATCTTGATTCTGCTTCTGTCACACTCCTCAGTGACACAGAAGCTGATGCCCTGTGCTTTTTGAGTGCTAAATGTCATGTAGTGTCACACACACACACTTCATTTTGCAGGCCATGCTTGCGTACTGACTCCTGCCTGCCACTATGAAGCAGAACTATAGGAGAAGGATCCTCCTTGATCATCACTGCTGGCCATCGCTTCTGATGTCATTGGCTCTAGGCAGGAACTCAGGGCAGCATTTCAAGCTTTATTTATTTATTTAGCTTTTGTTGACCGGGTAAGTGCACTAGGCAAATCCTGCCTATTTTCAGGCACGATCCAGGGAGGGGATACAGATGAATGCCAACTGACCTTGAACCAGATTAAGCTGTTGGTGGTATTTTTAGTGAATGAGGGAAATTGGCCAGGACAATTCAGGGAAATTTCCTACTCTTTTCGATAAGTGCCATGGGATCTTTAACATCCACCTGAACTACCACCATTGTTTACTCTGCATAGCCCATTTGAGATGTATCATCTCATATTCAGTGTGTTCCTGCTTTTACTCATTTTACACTACAGTGTGTTTACCAGTGATACCCAAGCTATGATGCAACATCTAATTTGAGTGTGTTCTGCTGTTATCCCCTTTTTGTTTAACATGTGTTGACTGGGAAAGGAACACTGAGCCAGATTCATTTCAGGCACTATCCAGGGAGCGTGGGAGTGGTTAACCGTGGAAGGCATAACACAGAAATGGCAAATTTGGTACAGGCACAGGAATTGAACAGTATACACATCATTTAAAAGTTGCAAAAGTATTTACTGTGGATAGCTCAGCTGAGATGCATCTTATTTTCAGTGGGGTCCTGCTTTCACCTATTTTGAACTTTATTTATGTGAATAGTCTAACAGGGAAACAATACCTAGTTTTCTGTGGGGTTCTGCTTTTTCCCATTTTAGACTAAGGATATTTCCCAGTCCAGGTGAACTAGACGCAGTACACAGATATATAGAACTTGATGTCAGGAAAAGGCCCAATACCAGAAGCTGTGCTCAGCAAACACTGGGCCAGAGTTTATCTGATGTGCCTAGTGTTTTAGACACCCTCTCCCCAGAATACCCCCATCCCTTTTCACCCCTGCATTTAATTCTATGTTTGCCCCACCTCTGTTTAAACCTAATCACAGACTTTCAAGAGCCACCTAATTGGTCAGTCTCTTCCACTTGTCCACCACCCTTTCCATAAAGAAAAACTTCCTAATTCACTTCTTGAACTATCTCCCATTAATTCCCGCTCAGGACTCCTCATCAGAGTAGTAACCATTTTCCTTCTGAACAGTGTATTACATTCCACCCTACTGTACCCTGAAATCTTATAAGTCTCTTTAATTTGTTTATTTAGTTTTTGTTGACTAGGAAAGGTGGGGCAAGGCTGTTCTGCTATTTTCAGCCTTGTCCTGGGGTGGGAGATACAGATGGAAACCATCTGAAACTGAGACCAAATTAAGCTGTTGGTGATATTTTTAGTGAATGGAGGAATTTGACCAGGACACCATGGAAATTCCCTACTCTTGGGGTAGGGGGGCGCTGCTATCTGATTCCTGAGATGGCGAATCCACAGTTCACCTGCGCTGAGGACTGAGCTTGGGAGGGAGGGAGGAGCTCTGACCTGCTCCCCACACTGCAGATTGGGTCTGAAGATTTTGGACATACTGCATTTGTGGGACCTGCCCATGATGCCCAGACTTCAGCTGCTGCTACAGATTCTGTTTCACTGGTCACACTTCTGGATGTGGACCAGCTCTTAAATCCTACCTGATGGACCTGTTGACTGAAGAGGAGGCGTTCTACCTCGAGGAAAGGAATGTCTTTGCTGCTCGAGATTCCACGGGCAGCTGTTACATGGATTACAATGCCTGAATAGTGTCCTGGGATGTGCGGACTCCTGTGTAGATTCTGAATGCCAAGTTTCTTCTGTGAATGTTCTGCCCACCTGCAATTTCCAGGTCACACAACCTTTGCTTCCCCAGCACCTCTAACCTTGCCGACTTGCCTCCTGTGGTTCCCACAGTAACCCCATTTAATACTGGGCTGCCTGCTTCTGAGATCCCTCTTCCTTATTCCTGGCATGATGCGGTGCCGCACTCCATGGCAGAGATGCCAGCTCCGAATCACTCTCCTGGACAAACTATTACTGGACTTTTCTTGTTGCAGGATGTCTCGCTGATTCTCCTCTGCTACCCTGGAACACCTGACCGATGGAGGCCACTGGATACAACCACTCCTCACACGGTGTACCTCCTGATGGCTGGTCCCTGGTTTGGGCATCACATGAGGCGGATGGACCCATGACAGAATTGGCCACTGGCACTTTGAAAGCCAATGGAGCCAATGGCTCAAATCTTTATTTGGGACCCCCAGGTGGTCATTTGATGAAGGGAAAACGCTTTCACTGTGCCTGCTGCTTCCGGACCTGATACTCCCAATGGGCTTCCTCCAATGATTTCTGCCCCACTGCTCCTCCACACAGCAGTGCTCTTCCCTGCCTGCCCCTCAAGCTGATGTGGAACTCTTGCTGCCTGATACTCACCCATGTCCTCTGGCAGTGGTCTCCTTCCCCTCCATTCTGGTGGGTATAGGGGACAACAGACCCCATGGGAAGCACACACTATCGATCACCCTCAACATCCTCTTCAGGTGCACAGCACAATACAGGCCATATAGATGCATCCTTCTTTTCTTAGGTTGACATGGTTGACCTCCTGACTACCTCTGCTTTCTACTACTTGACGACCGGGATGCTGTTGCTGCCTGACCTCAGTCCAGCAATCGGTGTGCTTTCAACAACAGGATGCTTTCCCCGCTGTACCGGCCCTATGCAACAATGGAATGCTGCATGGCTATTATATAAAGGAGGCCTGAGGAGCCTTCTGATAGGACCTACACAGGAAGATTTCTCCTGAAGGACTCCTCCTTGTCAATTCAATTCAAAGTTTTATTGTTGACAAATTGAAATTGTCATCACAATTAATACAAAGACATAAAAAATATACAATTCTCACATTACAATAACTTACCTAAATCATTAAAACCTACTTAAAATACACATTAGTTGTCATCATTTATCTGCTCAGCCTATGTTATATATTATATCATACTTCTCTTGATTTTAATCAATCTTTTAATACATTAAATTTCTAGCTAAATTTTCAGTCACCCTTTATGGCACATTTTCTTTATTTCCTGTATCAGTAATAATGTGCAATTTCTTTCTTTCTATAGTTCTACAGAACCTGCAATTTTCTCCAAATGTTTAGTATTATTAGTTTTAACAGATAGTTTAATTGATAACATGGTTCTATGTCTAGATTTGCTAAGCTATTACCCCAAATTATTTCCTTTCATAATTATATAGAGGACAGAATAAGAGTAAATGTGCTGGACTGTCTTCACCCAAGCTACATGCACAGCTATTTAAATTAGTTGTGCCATAAAATGTCCTTAACTTTTGGCTTTCACATAATCAAATTTGAATTTAGCGAGGCTTTCCGTATTTGTGGGTTTTTCATTTTGTTTAAATATTGTTCCATTCCAAATTGTCTTTTCATATTTGAGGCCAGTCAATAGCTTAATTTATAGTTTTTGGCTGGACTCATTTCCTTTGCATATCAGTATATATCCTGGATTCTAATTTTAATATTTTCTCTTATGTCCTTTAAAGGAATTCTACCACTCTCAGTTAAACATTCCAATAATCCATAGGGTCTAATAATTTTCTCCAAAATGTGTATGCTTCGGTAAAGGAAGTCCACTTTGACTATATAACAACGTTTCCTCTAAACAAATTCTTGGTAATCTGTTTCTATGCATGTTATATAATTTAATCCAATAAAGGATAATCTCTGTTCTATGTTACTTTTAACTGGTAGCTGCCCTATCTCCTGTCTAATCATATAGGAAGCAGTGCCTTTTGGTACCCTAATAACCTTTTATGAAATGTATTCATAATAATTTCTAAACTGTCTTTTTATCTAGTTCCCACATTTCCACCCCATATAAAATCGGACTCCTAACTTTAGTGTTTAATGCTCTTAATGAACCTTTACTGAATGTTCCCATATTTATATGTGAATTTCTATTGATGGGATAATCTATTTGTCTTTTGTATTAAAGTTAACATGTGCTTCTTCCATTTTAAGTTGTATGTGGAGACTATCCTCTAAATAACAAAATGTTTTGACATATTCAATATTATAATTATTGCTCTTTAAGGTGCATATTTTGCCAGTCTTTACTAGATATCTGTTAAATATCATGTATTTTGTTTTTTCAAATTTATCTCCAAGGAGGCTTGGTGCACTTCTCATATAATTTATTTATACTTCTCTTCATTCCCAGATAACTTGTTGAGATCAGAACAACATCATCTCGTATGCCAGGTAGGGGCAACGCCTGGAGCACGAACTTGGCATGTGCAGCTCTGTGTCACTCATTCCTTCCAATACCCTATTTAGAAATATGTTAAATAATATTGGAGACAAGACACAACCCTGCCTCAATCCAATATTAGTTGGAAATCTTGAAGTATTGTTACCTTCTTTATTATATCTCACAGAAGTATAATTATCTCTATATACTGTAGTGTTTTTAACATATTAAGGATAGCTGGATCTATTTTATAGCTTTCCAGAGTTTCCCATAAGTTTCAGCTTTTTTATCCTATCGAGCTGCTTTCAGATCTATAAAACACAGAACAATTTTTGGGTTTTGATATACATATATTTATATATAAGATGTGCTAATACAAAGCACTGGTCGATTAGTAGCGTGCTCAGGCATCACGCCTGCCTGTGCTTCACAAGAGTATTTCTTTACTCATCCATGTCATTATTCTGTTATATAAAATGTTAGTGAATAATTTTGAGAGGTATCTAATAGGCTTATTGGTCTATAGTTATTTGGGTCTGTCCTATCTCCTTTCTTATATATAGGGGATAGTTATGTTTTCTTTCCATGTCAAATGTATTTTGCCTGATTGAATGATATTGTTAAATAAGGATTACACAATGGCAAGATAGAATCCTGGACACTGATTGGTCAGTCTGGGCTAGACCCGTGATGATATCTCAGTACAACATCACGGGTCTAGTCCCAACACACAGAGGACAGCAGCAATTGTAATAGAAATCCCTCCATCATGCACCTGATCTGGCTTGGTAGCCTGCTTCGATACTATCACTGGGCAGGCACCTTCAGTGACGAACTCACTTCCACAAGCTGCTAGCAGCTACAAGCACATACAGTGCCAATAACCCCTACTTCCTCACTCCCACAATACAGCCCAAAACATGAAAATATTTAAAATAAAAGCGCCATCATGTGAGATGGCATTTCAATTCACTTGCTGCAGTAGCATGAGCACTTTCAAACAGTCATGCTGCTGCTCACTGGTGAAACCGCCACTTTCCAGTACATGTTTCTGACTGTCTGCCTCCCCAAAAAAAAAAAATAATTCAAACACATTTACCTGTCCTAGGGTAAGGAGCAGGACAGGAGCAGCCAGCATTGTTCCCTGAGCTATACCAGGTATACTTCATAGACTTGCAGTCCCTCCCGCCCAGAAATGTAAGCTATCACGGAAGTTGCTCCATCGCCTACTTGCAACCTGACACACTGATCACACGCTTGCTTTACCAGATATATATTACTGCCAGACAATGGAGTGGCAGGCAATCGTTGATCAAATGCAAAAGACTGGCACTAAATGTTCTACCCTGCTTGTACTTAAAGAAAGCAAATATATGGCCAGCGGGGGGACTTGGCTACAGTTCACAGAGAAGGGCACTGAATGTGCAGCTTTGAAGCTGCATAGACAGAAACACAACATTTAAAAAGTGGAGGACAAGGTTACAAACCATAGGAGCTCCACCTAGTGGGCAAAACAAAGAGCACTACTTTTCTTCTAAGTATTCCTACACATTGAAACAAATATGAAAAAATAATAGTTTTAAAAGTACTTTTTTTTCTTTTTACAAGGAGCCATTGTATAATAGCAATAATGACTCCAGGGTGTGTGTTGTGTGGGATAACGTCACTTCTGGGATGATTAGTTGCACTTGGCCGCGGCCTCGTGCCTAATCACCCCAGGCATGATGTTATCCCAGTACAACATACACCCTGTCATGCATTATTGCTTAATTTTAAGACTGAGGTCCATAACTCTGGATCATCCATTATGATATCCACCAGGATACCATCAGGGCCTGGTGCCTTATGTTTTTCGCTGTGCTGATGGCTGTAGTTACTTCCACTTCTGTTATTTTTTGTCTAATAGGTAGCCACTCAAATTCTATCTGTTTAACTTCATTTGAATCTGGATCATGAAAGGTTCTCTGAAATGGGATTCCCATGTGCAAGGTTCAATATAGTTCTCAATTGTTTCAGGTACCTCATCCCATCCATTGGTCACCATTTTCCAGTACTTTTTGTTATTCTTTGTACAAGCTGCCTTTTAAATTTGTCCCATATTACCTTCCTATATGTATCCCTTTTGTTTTCCAGTAGCTTTTATAACTTTTCCTGAGTTTAGTCAAGCTCTGTTTGTTACCGCTTTGTTGGCCATCTTTGCATATTTCTAGAACATTTATTTCCTTTTGTGTCTTTTTACACTCCCATCAAACCACTCACTCACTTTTTTACTTATTACTTTAAGAATTATCAAAGAGATGTCTTTCATGATTTGTTCAAATGTCCCAATACAATGATCTGGGATTTTTTTTGTCCTATATCTATGATCTTCTCCCTAAGTCCACATTCATTTAACAACTGTATTGATTTATAATTCTCTAACAACTCTCAATTTACCCCCTTTTACCCTTGCAATATTGTCTTTAACTTTTACCTTTTTATCTATTGATGACCATAATTCTATTTTGATCTCCAGAGGATTATGTTCACTTTCTGATCTAGTACCTATTCGAAAGTCTAATAACAGTGGAATTAAGTTTACTGAAATACAACAATGATCAATTATTGAGGCACTCCTGGCTCCCATATAAGTAAAGCTCCCATTTGATCTCCTTTGTTCACCCAAGTGTCAAAATAAGATTATTGTCTTCCATTTCTCTAACTAATTTTATCCCTCTTACACATTCTTTTGTATCTTTAGACTTTCTTTCCATAATAAGAACATGTGCACCCAGAGCTGCACATGCATTGATTGTTTCACTTTGGGGGTCAGGCTATGCCCACCTGGCATTAAAACCCCCACCATAGTGATTCCACAATCTGGGTTTTTAGAGTGCAATCCTCTATTAAAGTTATTAGCTGTCAGACAATTTCACAGCACAACAAACATTAAGGTTGTTATGTTATACACTTTTATTACATGGTTTACATGGAATTCCATTATCCTGACTATTGAGTTCACACTTAGGTAAAGCTGGAGCAATAGTAGCACTCCTATATTTATATCTTTATTCTTTTTTCTCTTGCATTCTCTCTCTGATCCCTGTATTTTTCTCTTTGTCTTTTTCTCCTTCTGTTTTCTGTGGAAATAAACAATATGTGAATACTTAGATAGCTATGTTACACTTGCAGTGAGTTATGGTAACATAAGTGTAGATGTTTTTCACTAATATGTGTCTTCTTTCTATATGTAATAGTTTAGAGTGGATTGTTTTTCATGTTTGAACATTGGTGTTACAATTTGTAATTTATTATTCTGTATACTTAATAAAAATGTTATTGACAACAAAAAAGTTATTAGCTTCCCTGTCTCCCTTGTCTGCATAATCAGATCCCTTTGGGGAAATATACATTTATAATAATAAATATCTTCTTTTTAGATATCATTCAGACTGGCAAAATATGCTACGAGTCAAAATGCATTTCATTTTGTGCTGCCTGATCAGTTATTTTGCACTAAGTTATAAGTCCACCTGACATCCTGCCATATTTGTGTGTTTCTTTTGCTTTTTTGAAATACTTTGCATCCATTTACATGTATTTGTTTTTTATTCCATGTTTCTTGTAAACATATACAATTAAACTGTGTCAAATAATCCATGAAAGATGGATCCGCTAGCCTTTCCCGTATTCCTGCTCACGCTCCATGACCATATTATTTGGCTTTGTATCTGTAAGGCTATGGATATTTTTATAGTTTTCTGTTGTTTGTCAATCCACAGCGGTGTTCTGAAGTGTTTGGAATCTATTGGCTGTCTTTATTAAGTTCAACCACTGATCATTGTTTTGATCATTCCACTTGTTTTTGACTGTTTCTAATTCCCTGCAGATTAATTTCAATTTTATCCAACATTTCTGGTTCTGACAGAATATAATGATTGTCCATTTCATTCGTGACCCACATTGTTACTTGACCATCCCTGTCCCATCTTTTAACTTTTTAATAATCTTATGCAGATTGTTGTCTTTGTTAGATTTTGTAGCAAATCCACCACTTTCATCCTTATATCGTACTTTTGACGCAGTCAGAATGTTACTGATTCCATAAATTGAGATAGGAAAGTCACTCCTTTGTTATCTTTATTTGTAGTATTCCTATAATATTCCAGGAGCAAATGATTTGATACCTTTTAATGGACCAACATAGATGTAACAACAAGAACAAAGTGCTCTAGCTTTCGGACCAACCAGTCCTTCTTCAGAAGCTCATGGCAGTTGTTTAGAAAATACAATACTTATAACAGCTAGATAATGCAGAGAAAACAGAAAAAATCCTCATTGGTTTAAAATACTCATTTAAAAAAACAAAAAAAACCAGAAGATGATGTCAGAGAAGTTTAACAGTACAATACTGCCCTCAGTCCGAAAGAACCTTGGGTACAGATGTGCTTGTGCAGCTCACATACCAAGAATCCTGCTGCACATACATTTAATTGACATAAGATAACACTGCTGAAGCAGATAACTCCCAAATCAAGCCATGAGTAACTGTCTCTTTCCATAACCAGCGGTTTCAAATGGTCTCTACAAACCCTGAGATCCCCTCAGTCAAGGTACCATTACCAGAGACTATGGGTCTCCCTGGATTGCCAGGTTTATGTATTTTAGGCAGCATGTAGAATGTCCTGGCTTTGGTTCAGCAGGGATGAGGTGAGTTAGTTTCTCCTCGGACATGGTCAGGAAAAGTTTTAATTAAGTCACATAGTTCATCTTTATAACTTGTAGGTCACTCTCCAGTTCTCTGTAGTATGTAAGATCTGTTAGCTGTCTATTAGCTTCAGTAACATAATCCTCTCTGTTTAAAATCACCACTGCAGAACCTTTATCAGCTTTTTGATGACAATGTTGTTGTTTGATTTCAGTGTCCCTATAGCTCTCCGTTCCAGTGAGAGAGGTTATAATGGGTTTGTTTTTGCCTGGTAAGGATCTGACCACTGACTTGTTGGCAGAAACAATTAATATAATTGTCTAGTTTTTTGTTACGCCCACTTGAGGGGTAAAATCAGATTCCTTTTTCTTATCCATTACATTATTGCTGTTTGCACTGTCTTCACTACCAGTGATTTCTTCCTGCCATGAAAGAATTCTTAAGTCTCAATCTACGAAGTACTCCTCTAGTTCACCACAAAACAGTATGTTATACAGTGGTTTTGTTGGGCAGAAAAGTGAGGCCCTTTGAAAGTACATTCAGTTCTCCAGTAGTCAGTGTGTGGTTGGACAAATTAACAACTGAAAGGTGCCCATCAGTATTGTGTTGTTGTTCAGTGACTCCATTATGTGCTTCATGGTTGTTAGGAAGTATGGTATGTTGAAGGGCATCTAATTTCCTATTTTTCACAAGCATGGCTTTTCTTAAGGTCCTTAGGTAGTTAATGTGTATCTCTCCCAAGATGTCCTGAATAGGTTCCCCAGACACCCTTTCCAGAGTGGTTACAATTTCAGCAAACTCTTTGTTAAGAACAACTTTTGGGCATATGACATGCGAATCCTGTGATTTCTCAGTTTCTCAGAGGTCCTATGACAAAGTTGTTCTTGATAAGTAGAATTGTTTGTATTTCTTAATGGATTCCAAATAGTAAGACCTTTAGGGATAATGTTTCTCCTCTTGCACTGGGTTAAAAAATAGATGTCACTGTCTCGTAGCCAATTTCTTCTTGATGTTATGTAACTGCCATATTCTACGGCGAATTCGTATCTTCCATGTTGAAATCTAGATTTAGTAGTTGCCGATTGGTCCTTGCAAGAATAGATCCAGAAGCAAATGATTTGATACCTTTTAATGGACCAACATAGATGTAACAACAAGAACAAAGTGCTCTAGCTTTCGGACCAACCAGTCCTTCTTCAGAAGCTCATGGCAGTTGTTTAGAAAATACAATACTTATAACAGCTAGATAATGCAGAGAAAAACAGAAAAAATCCCCATTGGTTTAAAATACTCATTTAAAAAAAAAAAAAACAGAAGATGATGTCAGAGAAGTTTAACAGTACAATACTGCCCTCAGTCCGAAAGAACCTTGGGTACAGATGTGCTTGGTGCAACTCACATACCAAGAATCCTACTGCACATAAATTTAATTGATATAACATAACACTGCTGAAGCAGATAACTCCCAAATCAAGCCATGAGTGTCACAGTCAGTATAAGGATGTGATTACTGAAAGGCAACCCCACCCAGCTTAAAGACAAACTAAGATAGTTATAGGGCTCATGAAATTACAATGTATGCATTAAAGACAAGAATTACCAGTAAAGTTGTCTAAAAAACATCAGTGCACATTGTGTGATGTGAAAACCTAGCTGGACATGTCACCCAGCTGTATTCTCAAGCTAAATAAAAGGCCCAAGAAATTACAAAAACTTCAGGACTATATAAATGATTTTTTATAATATTCCAGGAATATAGTTCTTATACTCACCACACTATCCATTTTGAAACCAAGTTCTCTCATTTTTTCTTTTTGATTCTTGATTACCTTGAGGACATAATATTGCTCAGAGAGTAGTACTACCAATTCCACATCTGCCAATGGTCTTATTTATTTTTATTTTTGTTTATTAGCTCATCAGTTTACAGACCTTTGAGTCATAGACTCATTTACAAAGGCACCTCGTTAAGAGAACAAGACATCACAGCAAACAAACAGTACAGTACATAACGCTTAGATTAAAAAGCAACCAGTGTTACAGGCATTCACTGGTGGTACACGCTGGTAATAGGTAGATCACAGTAGTCATATATAGGTACAAAGTACCACGTCAGGTAGCAACTAGAAATATTTTATTACATTAGTCAGCAGATGTTGTATGAGACCCCAGGTATGTACAGAAAAGTAGACAGGGCAGACCCAGCTTAGGGGTGAAGGTAAGGGGCAGGTGGGGATTATGTGCAGTTGCAGCAGTGAGTGCTTGTCAGATGGCTTCTGAGGAGACCTTGAAAGGACCAAGCTTAGTGGAGTCAGCTATATTGGTTGGGAGGAATTGAACCAGGAGGGAGCATGATAGCAAAAGGATCTCTGGGCCATGGAGGTCCTTACCTCGGGACAATAAGGGAGGTTTTACAGTGCTGCAGGTGGAGACTGAGGGGAGGCACACTGTAGGGAAGTGGTGACCCCAGGAGGAGAGCCCTAGCAGGGTCTTTTTACAAGATGGCAGGTTTGGAGCGGAGTCTTTCTTCAAGGTTGAGCAAGTTGGTGGTGGAGTACAGCAGGCATGTATGGGTGCCTAGGGGCTCCCAGCATTAGCCTGCAGGCCTTGTTTATAGAGAGCTGGATTCTGGCAAGTGCAGTGTTGTCAGCTGCAGCATAGGATGGGCAGCCCACAGTCGATTAGCGACAGGACAGAGGAGAGTGATACCAATCTTAGAATGGCAGAAAAGGGAGATATTGCTGATGGGTGATCTGGATATGCCAGATGTTAACTGGAGTGCAGTTGCAGCAGCCACTTCGAAGAGTGGGGTTATTCTAGATGCCTACAGGGGGCATGCCTTAGACAACTAGTATTGGAGCCCACTCGAGAGGGAGCAATCTTAGACCTGGTTCTCTCAAATGGAAATGAAGAGGATCACAGATGTAGAAGTGGGTAGCCATCTGGGAACTAGCGACCATCGAACAGTATGTTCACAATAAACACAGCAATAGAGTCAAGCCATACCAAAACAAAAGTACTGGACTTTAGGAGGGCTGACTTTGTCAAAATGGGTGAGTGCCCAAGGAATGCACTAGCAAATGGGCAGGAAGGAGGGTGGAAGAACAATGGGGAATAAAAACTGCCATCACAAAGGTAACAAGCCTTTGTGTGAAGCAAATAAACAAAAAAATGATGTAAGAAACCACTATGGTTCTCAAAGGAAGTGGCAGTGAAGGTTCAAGAGAAAAGAAAGCATTCAGGAAGTACAAGGAATCACAGAAGAAGCAGGACAGAAAACTGCACTAGTTAAAGCAAAAGGAAGCTGGGAAGGCAGTCAGAACAGCAAAGGCCCAAACCGAGGAAAGATAGCCAACTCAGTTAAGAAGGGGATAAACCTTTTATAGGTACATCAGGAGCGAAGGAAGACCAAGGGAGGGATAGTGAGGCTTAATAAAGGGGAGGAGGGTGCAGAGGGTGACTGTGAAAAGGCAGAGATACTAAAAAATATTTTTCCTCAGCATTTACAAAGGAAGAGGGGAGGTACCTAAAACAAACAGTAGAAACACTCTGGATACAGAAGTTGATACCTTCTCATTTATAGAAGAAAGAGTTCTGAAAGAACTCTTAAAACTGAAGGTGGACAAAGCAATGGGGCCTGATGGGATTCATCCCAGAATTTAAAAGAACTAAGGGTAGAACTAGTGACACCACTGACTACCCTCTTTAACAAATCATGGGAGGATGGGGTGGTACCCGAGGACTGGAGGAGGGCAGATGTGATTCCCTTCACAAAAGTGGGAGCAAGGCAGAAGCAGGAAACTACAGACCTGTTAGTTTAACCTCAGTGGTAGGAAAAATGATGGAATCACTTGAAGGAAAGAATTGTCGAGCATCTAGGAGGCCAGAGGGGCACAGGACCCAAGGCAGCATGGATTCACAGTGGAAGGTCATGCCAGACAAATCTGATAGATTTCTTTGACTGGGTGACCAAAGTAGTAGACCAGGGAGGGGCTGTGGACATGGCCTCCTAGACTTTAGCAAGGCATTTGACACAGTCCCTACACAAAGATTAATATACAAGTTAGCCAGCCTGGGAGTGGGTTCCAAGATGACAGCCTGGGTAAAGAATTGGCTGGAGAATAGAACACAGAGAGTAATAGAAGTAGAGTCCACTCTGAAGAAAGGGGAGTTACAGTGGGGTAGCAGGGTTCAGTATTAGGACTGGTCCTCTTCAGTGTCTTTATAGCAACATTGCAGAGGGACTGGAAGGAAAAGTATGTCTCTTTGCAGATGACACAAAGATCTGCAACAGAGTTGATGCACAAGGTGGGGTGGAAAGGATGAGAAGGGACTTGCAAGGTTAGAGGAATGGTCAAATGTATGGCAGCTTAGATTCAATGCTAAGAAGTGCAAGGTAATGCACCTGGGAAACAAAACCAGGGAAAGAGTACACAATGGGGGGTGAGATACTAACAACAACAAAATGGAAAGGGACCTGGGGTAATCATATCAGATGACCTAAAGGTGGGCAAGCAATGTGAGAGGGCAGCAAGGAGGGCTGGAGGGATGCT
This sequence comes from Neoceratodus forsteri, assembly GCA_016271365.2. Taxonomy (NCBI): domain Eukaryota; kingdom Metazoa; phylum Chordata; order Ceratodontiformes; family Ceratodontidae; genus Neoceratodus; species Neoceratodus forsteri. The sequence continues at coordinate 525,028,677 of CM028138.1, read as the reverse complement.
GGGATGCATAGGAGAGCATCACCAGTAGAAAACAGGAAGTTATTATCCCTCTGTACAGACAGCTGGTGAGACCCCATCTGAGTACTGCGCAGTTCTGGGAGACCCAGTCTCCGCAAAGACATAGACAGGATGGGAGCTGTCCAGAGAAGGGCACCTAAAATGGTGCAGGTTCTGCACCTGAAGACATATGAAGAGAGAGCTATGAGCTAAATATGTATAGCCTCGAGGAAAGGAGGAGAGGGGGGACATGATAGAAACTTTCAAGTACCTCAAGGGAATCAACAAAGTCCAAAAGGGTAGCATCTTTCAAAAAGAGGTGTGCAAGAACAAGGGGCACAATTTGAAGATAGAGGGGGGCTCAGAGGTAATTTAAGGAATTATTTTTTACAGAGAGGGTTGTGGATGCATGGAACGGCCTGGAGGAGGTTGGGGAGTCAAAACAGTGGTGGAATTCACATGAAGGGACAGTCATAAGGCAATTCTAGGGGTGGGGTAGGAAGAAGCAGGGTTGCTGGTTAACTAGGATCTGCAGCTTATCCATTAGGTAGGAAATGGGCAGACTGGGTGGGCCAAGTGGTCCTTATCTGCTGTCAAATTCTATGATTCTATGTTTCTATGTTTCTATCTAAGGGCCTCTTGTGGTAGGCAGTCCCTATGGTGGTATAAGAGTCCAATCCTGACATTAGTGGCAACAGAAAGGGCATTGATATGGGAATGGAAGGAGAGAGCCGAATGAAAGGTAATGCCCAGATACTTGTAGGAGGAAACCTGCTCAATGGGGTTTAGTGCGGCAGTGATCACAAGAGGGGCACCACTGCTTTGTTTTGGCATTGCAAGAAGAGCATAGCTTTGGTATTTTTAGGTTCAGGACTAACCTCCGTAATGTCAACCAATGCTCAGCTCTATCAAAAGCTTGTTGAGGGTGGCTTGGAGTGTGTTGGGGTTGGGGTCAGCAGTGAAGAGCACAGCATCATCCGTGTAGAGGAGGATCTTACTTGAACAGGCCAAGGGAGGAGTTGAGGAAGAGACTGAAGAGGAGAGGGCCTAAAATGGAGCCCTGGGAACCGCAGAGCGGACAGGTTGGTGTCAGATAGGGTGCTATTGATTTTACACACTGAGTTCTGGCAGCAGGTAGCTGGTGAACCATGCAAGGGGCCAGGGGAGAAACCAAGGCATCTGAGGAGTCAAGCAGGAGAAGATGGCAAACTGTGTCAAAGGCCTTGAGAGGTCAATGAACACGCCACCAGCAGGACTTCTGGCATCAAGAGCAGAGTGCAGGAAGTTGGAGAATTCAAGTAGCGGAGTTGTGGTGCTGTGAGACCTGCACTGAAAGCTATGCTGTTCAGGGCACAAGATATTGTGCATGGCCAAGCATTCGCAAGCTGGTTGGCAACTAATTTTTCAAGGGCCTTAGAGAGTGGGGGAGATGGAGATAGGTTGATAGTTACCCGGGTTTCTCGATCGCCACCTTTAGGATGGGAGTGATGATGGCAGTTTTTCTATGTGGCTGGAGAGCTGCCCCAGGCACAGAAAGTGGTTGGAGCAGCTCGGTAAGTGGGACCAGGATAGCATCCAACGCCAGACTAAGCAGCCCTAGTGTCCAGTAGGTTGGTGCCGGGTTGTTACTACTAACGACTTTTTGCAGAAGGGGTCTAGCCTCCAACAGGGAGATGGTATGTAGGTAGAAAGGAGGGCTCTGGAGAGTGGGCAGGGGTGCTACTGGGATGGGGTCAAAGAAGTTACTGGGCAGGACTGAACTCAGGTCTGAGAAAGTGTGGTTTAGGCAGTCTGCAATGCCAAGGGATCAGAAGCAGACAGTTCCATTAAAGGAGAGTTGGGAGGGGGCTGGGAGTGGATTCCCATTTAGCTCCTTTACATTATCCCAAAGGTTTCTAGCTGACCCCAGGAAGAGACAAGAGTGGATTGGTAGTACTGGCTTTGGCCTGTCGAATGGCCCAAGACCACTTATTGCTCTCAGCATTAAGCTTGCCTATCAGCTGGCTTGCCAGATTCCATGGCAATGTGTCATGGGTTGTCTCTCATTTTAAGTTTGTCAGGGAGGAGGGGTAACCCAGGGCATGTTTTGCTTTTGGTGCGATTTCTAACGAAGGGGCATACAGGTCACAGGCAGTATTAAAAAGTGCAAGTAAAAAAATCCAGTGCCTCGTCTATGGACAGTGCAAGCCTGACTGGGACCAATCCAGTTGTGAGAGGTAAGTTTAAGGTGACGTAGGAACGCGTTGCTGGGTGGTTTGTCGTGCAGGTTTGCTGTTGGCAGCGGACCAAGAGAATATGACCGGGAGTGGTCACTAAGTGAGTTGGAAAGTACACTGATATTGAGCACCCTCTGGGGCAGTTGGTAATGGTGATATCCAGGAGGGTGCTGGAGCCAGTAGAGGGTTGAATCTTGTTGGGGTGGTGACAAGCTGGGACATGTCAAGGGCGACAAAGATATCTCTGGTTTGGGGAGGCTGTGGCAGAGAGCCAGTTGATATTTAGGTCACCAACAATTAGCTGGGCAATTTTGGGTGGTAAGCCAGAGAGGTAGTCAGCAAGTGCCTGAATGGTGAGGTCTTGCTTCGGGAATATAGGCAACTGTGAGAAAGAGGGCCCTTACCAGGGTTGGGGAGATTTTAGTGTGAGGGCTTGCGCCCCCATTATCAAGCCTGGGTGGTGGAAGTGCATATCCAAGGAGGGAGTCACGCATATAGACAGCACAACCACCTCCATAGCTTACCCACCTGATCTTCCCTGAAAAGGGTGTAACCAGGTAGAGAGAGAGATGAAGGAGTCAGGAGTAGATTTGGATAACCAGGTTTCAGCGAGTGCAACAATGTCCAGTTGGTGCTGAGTAACCCAACATTGGAATCCAACAGCCTTCTTAAGGAGGCTGCAAATATTCATAAAAAGCTATGCAGAGTCCTTGAGCCTGGGCAGGCTTGTTCATAAGTTGGGCACGGGCCAGGGTTTGGATGAATGTCACCTGATAGAAGCAACAGGAGGGTGATTAGGCGCACCAAAGCATGGTAGTGATTGTGGCATCTCTCCTTGCAACTTGACATGGGTCCGGTGCTGGGGTGCAAGGGTGGGTAGAGTACAACCAATGGGAAAGGCATTGAGGAGAGAGACCAAGGTACGAGTGGGAAGTAAGAGGTAGCAGGGTGGAAGTGTTGGGGGTACTGAGGAGGAGGTGATCGAGTGCCAGAGGGTCTGGTAGAGGTGTTGCAGATAAGAGGGGTACTATGCGAGAGGGTGATGGTCCCAAATAAGGTGGGGGTGGTGTAGGAAGTAGGAGGAGGACCATAGTCAGTGTCAATGCACTTGATCCCAGATGCACTGAGGCTGATACGTTATTTGGGCATGAGAGGATCACCGCTTTAAGAAGTTTCTGAAAGGAGAGCCCCTTTAAGGAGTTGCTGTAATTGGATTAGTGTGAGGGCCTCAGGGGGCGGGGATCACTGAGGAAGTGTACTTAATAAAGGAGGGCGGGTAGGTGAAAAATTGTCCAGACAGCAGTACAGCAAGGCAGTGGCCGAGCTGTGTTTTGAAAAAGGTGCCTTGTATGCTTTCTTTCTCAATGGGGATCTGCAGCATCTAATTGGCATCTAATCTGGAAGCAGCCACAGTCCCCAGGAGCCAGTCCAGTTACTGGGATTGAAGCCTCACAGCTCTGAGCTAGAAGCTGACCAAACATACCTGCTTTCCTTGGTCAGGGCGGTGGGCTGGATGCAGAGGTCCGGCGGCCAGCAGGTAGCAGCGCCAGGCCACTTGGCTGAAGTGGAGAGCCTGGTTTGGGCTTGTGGCTGCTTTCCTTGGTCAGGGGTGGTGGGCTGGATGCAGAGGTCCGGCTGCCAGCAGGTAGAAATGCCAGGGCCACTCGGCTGAAGTGGAGAGCCTGGTTTGGGCTTGTGGCTGCTTTCCTTGGTCAGGGGTGGCGGGCTGGATGCAGAGGTCCGGCCACCAGCACGTAGCAGTGCCAAGGCCACTTAATTTGGTTATTAAATTATCATACAGTATCTTCTGATCCCTTACAAAGTTAATCCTAAAAATTGTTTTAGGTGCAGATTTAATTGTGTCTCTGTTTCCTCTGGCATTATAGCCTAGAGGTTAGAGTAATGAGCTATGAATGAGCTTGGTACATCCAGCAGACCAGACTTGGGTTTGATTCTCACAACCTCAGTTGCATACTGTGTGATTCTGAGCAAATCACTTAACTGCAGTGCTCCCAGGTCGCTGCTGAAAAGAGGCACTTGTGCCTAGTGGGCCTACCAGTTACCAAAGACTAAAATAAAAATAAAATTTTAACTTTGCATATAGGTAACACAAAGTCAGTTTCTAAGGTTCTTTTAGGATTTCTTTAGCTTATTTAAATGTTCCTTTTCCTTCATCCTTCCTCACCCTTCAAATCCAGATCCCCTTTTTCATTATCAATTCTTACTATATTCTCTCTATCCTCTCCTGCTCGCCCTTTTGGTTTAATTTTTGTTCATTGTTTATTACCCCATCTTTATTTTTGTTACATTTTTCCTTTGGTCTTCTCCCCTTTTTCCTTTTTACCTTTGTTTATTCCATTCCTAATTTCTGAGAAGATATTTTTATTATTTGGCTTTGTTCTATTCTTTATACTTGTTTTTTTTTTATCGTTTTTAATTGTCTTTTCTTGTCCAGGTTTCTTTCCTTTGTTAGTACTTTTGCTTGTCATTATCATTTTAGTTAAGACCATGTTTCCCATGGGTATAACTTGTTCCTTTACTGTCTGTTTTTACTTTCTTCCAATGCATTTTGTTCAGCCACCAATGCCCTCTCTGTGAGCCTATCCTGTTTATTTTACAGATGTTCTTTACTCTCTGTGCTTTAATTTTTCATAAGAATCTTTTTTGTTGTTGTTGCTCAAATTACTTTCCGCATTCCTCTTTCTTAATCTAGCCCCTTTTCCCAAATTTCTGGTTTTTAGCTCTTAGTTCCTCCATTATACTGTTTTGGGCCTCAAATCCCATTGGTAGCATTATCAATTCAGATTCCAATTCTGTACTATTTCCATCCCTATAACTGTAGAATGTAGTATAGAGTGTAGTGTATCAGATGTATTGATATCAATCTTGATCAAACTCTGTACAATTTCACTCTCCTCTGTTATTTTCCTGTGTATTCATTCTATTTGTAGTTACTATTATACTTTGGTATGAGTCTACTGATTCCTTCTGTAACAACCTATCTAATATCAAATCTATCCTTTTCTTATTTTCAATACAAACTCCTTTATAAATGTCAATTCCTGCTTATTCATTATCAGTCGTTCATAAAACATGGCATTAGCCAGAAGGGATCTCTTAATGCATTAATACCCTCCCTTGTGAGTGTTTCCAAGGTGGGGAGTTCTTGGCTCCATGGGTCTCATGCACTGTTTCATCTTCTGCTGACCAAATAGTCATCCTTGTTTCTTCTTTGTATTCTCTGGTCATTTTAACTTATCCTCTTGTTCATAAGGAGTTGTGGGAAAGAAGCAGGAATAGTTTGTTCACAACTTCATTCTTTTAAACTCCTTAATTTTTTGTTCTGTCCTATTATCAGTTTGTATTGTTTCTTTTATACTTTCTACTGTTCTGCTTACTCTTTATTCACTAATTCAATTAAGTCTGAGTCTTGATCAATTGACACATGAGATTTTAATTCATCAGATGAAAGTGTGCTTTGTCCTTTAATATTTATTAGTTTAGAATCACTATCTTTCTCAATTGCTTTCCTGTAAATTTGCTCTGGTCTTTTTCCCATTTCCAAAATTTAGGGTTGAATTATTTTTGGTTCTGTATTTAATTTATTTGCACTCCAGCACTCTGTTGAATCCCTCGTCAAAACAGGCGGGTCTGCTGATGTTTTGTCACTTCTATTTTATCATCAGTGATCTCTCCTTAGCATTTCCTATTTTCCCATTCTTCCCTCCAATTTCTTTGGTGGATATGATGATGTATCTGTTGTCATTTCCAGACACTTTGTAGCCCTAATTTCTTTCTTATTATTAATCTTGCCTTTTCTTTGACCTGTATTACTTTGGATCACACTTTTACTCTCAGGGTTAGACTTTCACTTCTGGTCTCAACTGGCATAATTAGCCTCGTGACTATTCAAAAGTCCTACACTTACTAGTTTATTGATTTAGCAGATGATTTAAGCCACTAACAGTGCTAATCTAAGTTAACATGAGCAATATATAATAAAATTATATTTCTGTTGGTAAATTTCAACTAGCAAGGTTTCAATACAAAATAAACAATGTCTCACTTCGTTTGTCTTCCTTATTGCTCTTCTAGGAATCTGAACCTTTGGGTGATCGCCTTCCTGGAGCAACAGTCTTATTAATAGTCTTATTAATAAAAAGCAGAGTTATGTGGGGACCATATGTTACTCTCAATGGGTCTTCTGGTTCAAGCTCACCTTCTGTGCTTCACTTTCCCCAGAAAATTCAGAATCCCTTTTTATAGCTACTGCTTGGTTAAACTACTAATAGCTTAAAACAAGTAAAAAGCTAGGCTAGGCTAAGGAACTTGGAGCAGAATTTGTTCTTAGCTAGTATCATGCACCTGCCTCTGTGGGTGCACTGTCATGCATGATGAAACTTGATGGCTAACTTCCCAACTCCAGAACACGTGCATTAAATGCCTGTAATCGTGTGATTTGGGTATCCAGTGATATTTCACCAGTAACTTCCTGGTTCCTATTACTGATTCAATATACACTTATACACCTAAAATAAAAATTTTAAATATAAAATATTGAATTTGGTTTTTTGAAACACAGCGTGAATGAACTCGTACTACTTTCGCTGTTTAGCTGCAATAGTACTATACTATAGTGCTATAGTGCTGTAGTGCAGGTAATAATGATTAAAAAATAATGGGAACAATGGTATATTTCAGTATACATACATACAAAAACATACAGAACAATCTTAAAATCCTAAAATCCTGAGATACGCCTAAAACAGCCGTAAAAGCCAATTACCTACATATTTCTCACAAACTCTCCTTAAAACAAACAAGGTTAAGTAAAAGCTATGTAAAAGCTATTAAGGACTATTCTTTACAGTACAATTTCCTTCAGTCATTTATCATTTGTAACACAAAACAGTTTACTCCAGCATTTCTCCTTGATTAAAGGAGTTAGATACGAGGTAATATGGCTGCCTCAGGAACAGGTCGATAGGTCTCGCTGGCCATTGAAACTTCCTCTCAAGCAGAGGGCTCCTTCCACTACCTAAGACTCCACTTTCCAGGGAGATGTCCAGAGGCCTGTCCCACTCACACACTTTGTTTTTCTTCTTTTAGAGTTGTAGACACCAAAGTCGGACCGGTAAGGTTAGCAATTTCAATAACTCCTGTGTGGCAATGGTGGCATACCTGTTATAGAAGAATTGATAGCGTTTGCTAACTCTTGCTGCAGCCACTTCTCCTAGCAGTTCAGCGATGTGTCTCTACTTCGTCTGTCCTCCGTTGTTGGAGCTGATTCAACCAGAGATTTCCTCATTCCACTGGTGTAATTAACATTCAGTAGCACACTATTTCTTTCTTCTTTGGGTCCCAAGGGAGGAAATTTTCCATGGGACACCAACAAGAATGTGGAAATCTGGTTGAAGATGGGAAGCAAGTGACTAGTGAGGTTCAAAGGGGTTGACCTCCCTGACGCCCCGCTACTACTCTGACGACGAGTGCCGCTGCTGCCCAGACCTCAGCCCAGCAATGGGTGCGCTTTCAACAACAGGATGCTTTCTCCACTGCACCAGCCCCTGTACAGCGGCATGGAATGCTGCATGGCTCTTATATAAAGGAGGCTGAGGAGCCTCTGATAGGGCCTACATACAAGGAAATTTCTCTCAAGGACTCCCTCCTTGTCACACTTAATGAATTGTATGTCCTCCTGCATTCCCCAATGATGAGTATTTTGACTTGACTTTTAAAACCCTAGTCTACCTGGACAGATTTTTGTTCTATGTATAATTCTTTGAAAACCACACTCTATAGCTGTCTTTTCAGGTTATCCCTTGACGAAGCCTGTTGTCCATACCCTGATGGTCCTTCTTAAGAATGAAAGGGTCAAGATTCAAGATATTCGATTCTGGTTACCTCAGCGATGTGACATCCTCGAGACCCTGAGCCCATCCTTGATATGGAGGGCTTCTGGACTGGCCATTGGAGGTTTAAGATCAAACTATGTCACTTCGGCTTCAGGTTTGCAACATATTCCCAGTGTGTTTTTCTTGGGTGGCGACCAGGCCCAGTGTTTCTATCCATGCCAGTGAAAACCTGTTTCTGTTGTGGGTTTGACATCCACCTCAGCAATGCCTGTGACATCCTGAGGTGTAATCTCTGTCTGGCTTTAGGACATGTGAGCTCACCCTGTTCCAATGCCTTGTGTTGTAACCTGTGTGAGGAAATGGGCCATTCTTACTGTTACTGTAAGTGGGCCATGCATAACCAGGAGAAAGACCGTTCACAGGGCATTTTACTGGAAAAGGCACAGAAGCTTCTTCAATGACAGCAGAAAAATCTGGTGGCTGCTATTGCTCATCAGGAAGACCCAGCGCTGCCACCAAGTCCTGCACCTGAGCCTTCCTGCCTCCCGTGGTCACCCTCCTGTGCCTCGACCCCTTCACCTCTGGATCCCACCTTTAGACAGGATTACTGGAAACATCTACTCCAGCACTGCCACCAGTCTCTGCTTTGACTCCCATGCCTATGTCCCAGGTGCAGAACCTACCATGCCTTCTACAGAAGTGACTGTATTGAGCTGGAAACGCTCTCTTTGCTCACATAAGAAGGAAAAACAATGCCCCAGTTTCTGCTGTGGCAATCTCTTCTTTGGAGAATAAATTTAAAGCTTTGGCATCCAAATCCATGGACATGGAGTGAGCTTTGATTTGGATGTCTCCAATGCCCTTCAGCAGCTCTCCTTGTATCTATGGACACTGAGGAAGAGGTTGACCTTCCTGCCCAAATTCCTAACACGAAGACCAGGAAGAAACTTTTATGAACACTAGAAGGAACTTACTAAACCTTGACTTGGGGTTTGCCTGTTGTCCTTGGCCTTGTCCACACTCTCTCCTTCATGATGGATCATCATCCTTTACACCTGGCCACCATAAACTAAAATAGCATTAAGAATGTCGTCAGCGATCCCACCTTTTCTGCTCCTTAAGGACTTGGCTTTGGATGTCATATTCCTTCAGGAAACTAGGCTGACCAGTACTCTGAACATTTCTCAAGTGGGCAAGCACTGGTGTCAGGGTCCCTCCTACTAGTCCTAAGCGTGGACAAATGCGATGGGGTGGGAATTTTGTTTCAGGGCTGCACTAGTACAGTACAGTGCAACAACTGGTTGATATCGAACATTGTAGACCCTTATGTTGATAGCCTCTACCACATGTCCCCATTATGCCTTATCAATGTCTATGCCCCACAGATGAAGAAGTCATGTGTAGACCTTTTAGGTCCATCCAGCCCTCCTACATACCTCCCCCATCATCCTTGAGCTGTTTTTAATTGTGGTCTGCATAAGGGACGACCGTCTGCTAAAACTTATTGTGACATGAATGCTCTGGCTAAAATCATTAGGATGCATCCTTAATGGATGTATACTGATCCCATGCTTCAGAGGAAGGAATGATATATCACAGGAACACTCTGGCTACTAGGATCGATTATTTATTTGTTTCCCTTTTGACACCCCAGCATCTGACTCTCACATCAATCAAAACCTCAGACCACATGCTTTTAGACAGTGTTTTGTGGGGCCTTTCCCACCCTCGGACAGGACATTGTATGTGGAGAATGAACAACGCCTTGCTGTCAGATGTACATGTACAGGGTCAAGTTCTTGACCTCCTTCTTGCATGTCAGTCCTTGATGTGCATTCAGATGATATCAGAGACTGGTAGGATTCTATGAAGCATGACCTTAAATTTCAGTTGATAGCCCTCTCTAGATGCACATGGAAACTGGAGTACCTCTCTTTCTGCACACAGTTGACTAAGGCTATCTCCTGTCGAATATGGGACAAAGGGATTACAGTATGTTGATCACGAATATTAAAGTTTAAATGTGAAAGTTCCAATATAATCAGAGCAAATCCTCTAAATGGAGCACCAGGCAGGGACACATGGGACTCACTGTTCTGGCGATCAGTTTGAAAGCTGCAAAGCCAGAGTATGACGATGTCATATTTCAGACTTGTCACCCTGATGGCGCAGTATCTCTGACACTCAGGTATCGTGTCACAAGTCCAGACCTTCTTGCAAATCATGTTCGCACAATCGGATGCCTCCAGGCAACACACCTTCCTTTTCCATCTGGCCATCCCTACAGTTCCTGGGCACATTTGTGCTGCATTGACCAGGCCGTTACTCAACTCGTTTAGAAGTCAGTCAGGCAATCTCCAAATTGCACCTGAATACCGGACTTGGCCCAGATGGTCTCACGACTGAGTTTTTTAAAATGTTTCAGGGATTCCCTGGTGACATTTGACAGTCATCTTTAATGCCATCTTGATGGGTGGTTATCCTACAATGGCGTTCACAGAAGCCACACAAATCTTTCTCTTTAAAAGGAACTGGATTCTGATTTCTTGAACAGGAGACCATTGTGTCTCCTCAATATAGACTTGAAACTCCTTATGATTATACTGGCTCTTCTCTCCACTTATGTTGTCTGTCCGGTACAAACATGTGCAGTTCAGGCCAACACATAGTGGATAATTTAATCCTACTGCGGAAATACTGGGCGCTGGTGGGTTGGGAGACTCATGGGGTTACATCCTGTCATTGGACCAGGAGAGGCCTTCGACAGGGTCTCCATTCGTATTGTTCGAGGTCCTATCCCATTATGGAGTCCTCCGCAATTATGCACCTGGCTTCACTCCATCTATGCTTTGGCATCTATTGTACCCCTCATCAATGGATACATTACACAGAAACACAAAACTTTGACTGCAGATAAGAACCGCTTGGCCCACCAGTCTGCCCATTTCCCTACCTGATAAGCTCGCAGAACCTAGTTAGCCAACAGCCTACTTCCCCTACCCCCACAATAATTGCCTTATTTCTGTCCCATGCATTCTGGAATTCCCCCACTGTTTTGACCTCACAACCTCCTCAGGAAGGCTGTTCCATGTGTCCACCACCCTCTCCATGAAAAAAACATTCTCACGTTGCCCCTGAGGCCGTCTCCCCTCTATCCTCAAATTGTGCCCCCATGTTCTTGCACATCTCTTTCTCTGAAAGATGCTACCCTCTTGGACGTTGCTGATTCCCTTGAGATACTTGAAAGTTTCTATCATAGGTTCATAGATTCATAGGTTGTATCAGAGCATAGAAGACACATGTCCATATAGCCAATTTCCTTACAATAGCCATGTATTCCTTTATTAATTAAATAGAAATCCAGCCTAGTTTTAAAATATTCTTAGTTGGACTTGTCACTATTTCACAAGAAAGTATATTCCAAATTCCTGTAGTTCTTAAACTAAACCAGTTTTCCTCCCTTTTAGGGTTGTATTTATCTTTGTGTAATTTGGTAACATTCTGCTCTAGTATCATCGTTTGTTTCCTTAATTCCAAGCCTAATTGGCTTCTTAATTGGTCATCTTTGGTGCCCTAAATATCAGGCACATGTCCCATAATCTATGAAATTCCAGCGAATACAATCAAGCTGCTCCAGTCTCTGCTCATAATTAAAACCCTGAACTTCCCTTATGCCTGGTTTTGCTCTTTTCTGCACCTTTCCAAGGCCTTAATATCCTTCCTATATCCGATTGCCCAAAACTGAGCACAATACTCTGCATGTGGGTGTACCAATGAGGTATACAAGGCAGTAGTACTGCTTTATCGCGACTTTTGATATGTTTACGATACAATGCTGTATTCCACTTGCCTTCTTAACCACCTGATTACAATGTAATCCAAATTTTAATTCGTTATCAACTCTTATTCCCAGATCTTTCTCATCCTGTACTATCCTCAACTCCTACCTCCCAATTTGTATTTATACTGCATGTTGTTCTTGCCCATGTGCATAACAACACATTTATCAGTGTTGAATGTAGATCTCTTGACTTTTGCCCATTCTTCCAATTTTGTTAGTGCTGCTTGTAGAATAATAGCCTCTTTAATATTATTGACAGAGTATCCCAGACGTGTGTCATCCGCAAATTTTGATAGCCACCCATCATTAACACTCATAGTAGAAATATATAAATTAAAAGGCACGGGCCCAAAACTGATCCCTGAGGTATCCCACTAGACACATCAACCCACTCCGAACATTCTCCTCTCACACATACCCTCTGCTTCCTATCCTCAGCCAGGCCTCCACCCAAGAAGAAAGTTTTCATGGACCCCATTTCCTGAGTGCTCCAATTCGTTCTTCATGTGGCACTTTATCAAATGCCTTTGCAAAGTCAAGGAAAACAACATCCACTGAGTTACCCATATCCAAGGCCTTGTTGACCCTACCACAGAACTTTAGAAGGTTGGTCTGGCAAGATCTCCCCTAGTAAACCCATGTTGTGTCTTATCAATAATACCCTTACAGCATAGAGAGTCAAGATTTGGTCCTTGATTATACTCTCAAGATCTTACCCAAGACTGAGGTTAGGCTAATGGGTCAATAGTTAACTACCTCCTGTTTAGAACCCTTTTATGTATTGGTATAACCATTGCCTGCCTCCAGTCATCAGGCACCTCAGCCATATCCAGAGACTTCTGCAAGATGTGAGTAACTGGACCTGCCAATTCTTGTGCTAATTCCTTGATAAATCTTGGATGTAGTCCATCCGGTCCTATGCTTTATTTGGATTTATATCCTGAAGTCTTTGAGCTATATCAAGGGTATTTAATCTAGTGCATGATCCCTGTGGTATACTTCCTTGCTGTTTGGTATATTTGCCTTTTGTTGAAAACTGATGCAAAGTATACATTACATAATTCAGCCATTTCCTGATTATCTGAGGTTAGTTTGCCATCTGGATCTTTCAAGAGTAATACTTCTATTGTTTCCCTTTAGAGTTAATGTATGAATAAAAGATTTGTAATTATTTTGTACTTTGTTGCTAATTTATATTCATACTTCCTTTTGCTGAAGTTATTGCCTTTTGTGTTTCTTAATTGTTCTTTATATAGCTCCCAACAAATACTATTATTACTCTTTTATCTTTAAATAAGCTATATTTTTGTTTGATTAATTTTCTAACGGGGGTCAACCCGGGGAAGAGATTTTGGAATCCATTATATTTCTATTTCATTGGTATATGCCTATGAACCAGTGAGCCCGCTGTATTACTCAGTTTACTCCACATTTTGGCTAGTGTTAGGTTTACAAATTCACTTTGCCAATTCCATACTGTCAACTCATTCCTCATTAGATCAAAATTTGCTTTATCATACATGTGGATGATTGTGCTACCTGAATAATTTCCCAAGTTACCCAAATATTCAAAGCTAATCATGGCATGATCGCTGATCCCAGTGGGGCAATGTTATAAAATTATAGATACTACTACTCATATTACTTAACACCAGATCTAATATGTGTTCACCCCTAGTACTATCTAATGCATGTTGATCTAGTCCAGCCAAACTGAAAATCTCCAAATATTTAGTTTCCATGGGTGTAACACTTCTAATGTGTCCCAGTTTACTCCAGGAGATTAAATCCCCAATAGTATTACATTTTGCTGCAACCAATTGTTTGACAAAATCTAGTAATATGAGGTCATCAGGACTGGCAATGGATGGTGGCCTGTATACTAGACCAGTATTGATAATGGGGACGTTGGATGGGGTGATCTTAATCCATTATGCTTCAGAACTGCCCCAGCTAGTTGTTTCTATATTTTCAGAAGATATATTATCCAAAATATAAGCGCTACCCACCTCCTCTGGAAAAGCTTCTGTCCTTTGTGTAGAGTGTGTATCAGGAATTTCTCTACCCAGGTATCCTTGTCATTCCACCAGGTCTCAGTAATGGCTAAACGTGTATTTGGGAAGTATATAATATTAGTTTTAATTTATCCAGTTTGTTCGTGAGACTTCTGGCATTAACTAGTAGAAAATTCCAGTGTGACTGTATGTTTTTGTTTGAAGCAATGGTCTTGGGTTTTGTGCATCCCCTCCCCTCCGGAGACAGTTTAAATGAATATCTGTAATATATCTCAGTTTTTGGCTAGCATTCGTTTGCCATGTTTATTTAAATGCAACCCATCCTGTGCGAATAGATGAAAATCCTGAAAGTCCTGCCATTGATCAATGTATGCATGCCCTCCCCTATAACACCACCTCTTTAGCCACATTGAGTCTCTGGATATCTTTAATTAACATGTCATTGGCCTGAGGGACAGGTAGTATTCGAGATTAACAAATCACATTCTCTGTTTTTTAAATAAGTACCCAAATATCAAAATTACTTTGAATTTCAGGTAGTCCCATTTTCCAATATCATTTACTCCAATATGTAGTATTACAACAGGTGCAGATGTATTCTCCAATAATCCTGGCATCAACTATTTAATGTCCCTAGTACCTGCTCCTGGCAATACGCTAACTGTAGTATATTCATTCCGCTTTTTACAATATATTATCAGTGTTGCATAGCATGGAATCCCTATAAACAATAAATCTCAGGAATATTTTTCTCGAGTTAATGATATTATTACCCACTTCCTGAGCTATAATATTAGTATGAGTTGTTTGTTGTGCCTCAAGGATCTCTGATCGGTAAACTGAATCTGTTGCTCACTAACTCGACTGGTGAAGAGCCTGATACCTGTTAGGGAAATACATTAGAAGAGCCCAATATTCCTTCTACCCTTTTGCTGGTTTTGATTTATCAACTAAGCACCATTCCTCAGTTTCTTTCGATTCTAGACATTCTAAAGATGCAGCTGTATCATGTGAACATGTTTCTACAGCTCCTTCTGCCAATGAATCAATAAATTGTTCCAGTGTTGTGATTTCTACTTGTGTTTAATCCTTTGTTTCAGTAATTCAATTTCTAACCAAAGTTCTTCTAACAATAAACACTTTTCACAAACATACTCCTCTAGGCCTTCCCTGGTTTAGGCATTTGGCACATAATGCAAACCATTTTGCTATAATATTCTTACTTGCTGCAGTGTACAAGTCTTTATATCCAACCCGTCCAGCAGACACAGCCGACAAGCGCCGATGCTTGTGTCTCTGTGCACATCTCCGCTTGTGGTGACCGCGCGCCCTGCTCACTGCAGGGCGAGCTTTTTAGCCCAGTGACCCGATGTGGCTTCTGAGGTGGCGTGAACACTCACTACAAAAACAGCGTAGTTTAACACAAAAGTAGCCTTAGCTTACTGCCCTATGTTAGAATCAAGAGCCTAAGTGTGCATGAACTGCAGGAACTCAAATAAAAGTGTTGTTTAGCACGTTTGTAGTCTGTCTCTGCAGTGTTCAGAACTACAAGTGCCCCTTCCTACTTCCTGCTTGTAGGGCTCAATGACACAATGTAATTTAAAATTAAAACATACACAATCACAGTTTATAATGTTGCATAGGCTAGATGTTCCCCAATCTTAGCCCCAGGTCACACACAGAAGTATATTATTAGAATGCTGCTTTTTATATCATGTCCCCCCTTTCCTCAAGGGTATACATATTAAACTCTTTTAGTCTCTCTTCATATAGCTTCTGGTGCAAAATCTGCACCATTTTAGTTGCCCTCCCTCTGGACTGTCTCTATTCTGTCAATGTCCTTGTGGAGATGGGGTCTCCAGAACTGCATGCAGTACTCAGATGGGGTCTCACCAACTATCTGTACAGAGGGATAACAACGTCCTGATTTCTACTGGTGACGCCTCTCCTATGCATCCCAGTATACACCAGCCCTCCTTACTGTCTTCTAACATTGCTTGCTCACCTTAAGGTCATCTGATATGACTACCCCAGGTCCCTGTCCATTTTCGTTGTTGTTAGTACCTCCCCCATTGTGTACTCTTCCCTGGTTTTGTTTCCCATGTGCATTACTTTGCACTTCTTTGCATGAATCTAAGCTGCCATACTTTTGACCATTCCTCCAACCTTGCCAAGTCTCTTCTTATCCTTTCCACCCCCTTGTGTATCAACCCTGTTGCAGATCTTTGTGTCATCTGCAAATAGGCATCTTACTTCCTTCCTGCTCTTCGCAATGTCACCTGTAAAGACATTAAAGAGGACTGGTCCTAGTGACTGAATCCTCGGTGCCCTACTAGTAATCCCCTTTCTTCAGAGTGTACTCCATTTACTATTATGCTCTTCATCCTGTTGTCCAGCCAGTTTGTTACCTAGACTACCACCCTGGGACCACTCCCAGGCTGGCTAACTTGTTTATTAATCTTTTGTGTGGGCTGTGTCAAATGCCTTGATAAAGTCTAGGTAGGCCATATCCACAGCCCTCCCTGGTCTACTACTTTAGTCACCCAGTCAAAGAAATCTATTAGATTCATCTGACATGACCTTCCCACTGTGAATCCATGCTGCCTTAGGTTCTGTGCCCTGCTGGCCTCTAGGTACTCAACAATTCTTTCTTTCAAGTGATTCCATCATTTTCCTATCACTGAGGTAAAACTAACAGGTCTGTAGTTTCTTGCCTCTGTCTTGCTCCCACTTTTGTGAAGGGAATCACATCCACCCTCCTCCAGTCCTCAGGTATCACACCATCCTCCCATGATTTGTTAAAAGGATAGTCAGTGGTGTCACTAAGTCTCCACTAGTTCTTTTGAATTATGGGTGAATTTCATCAGGCCCCATTGCTTTGTCCAACTTGAGTTTTAGGAGATCTTTTAGGACCCTTTCTTCTGTGATGGACTGGTATTGACCCCCTTGTCTAGGGGGCTTCTATTGTTTAGTTTAGGTACCTCCCTCTTCTTTTGTGAATACTGAGCACAAGTATTCATTCAGTATCTTTTCCTTTTCACTGTCATCTCTCACCTCCCTCTCCCCTTTATTAAGCCTTACTATCCCTCTCTTGATTTTTCTTCACTCCCTAATGTACCTATAACAGGTTTAATCCACCTTCTTAACTAAGCTAGCTATTTTTTCTTCGGTTTGGGACTTAGCTATTCTGACTGCCTTCCCTGCTTCCTTCTGCTTCTTTGATACAGTTCTCTGTCCTGCTCCTTCTGTGATTCCTTTTACTTCCTGAATGCTGTCTTTTTCTCCCTAACCTTCCCGCCACCTCTTTTGAGAACCATAGTGGTTTTACTTTGTTTTGTTTTGTTTATTTGCTGCACACAGGCGTGTTGCCTCTGTGATGGCAGTTTTGGTTTTCCCCATTGTTCATCCACCCTCCTTCCTGCCCATTTGCTAGTGCATTCCTTAGGCACTCACCCATTTTGTCAAAGTCAGCCCTCTTGAAGTCCAGTATCCTCGCTTTTGTATGGCTGTGTTTATCATGAACCACAGTTTGGTGGTCACTTGTTCCCAGATTGCTAACCACTTCTAAATCTGTGATCCTCTCTATGTCTCCATTTGAGAGTACCAGGTCTAAGATTGCTCCCTCCTGAGTGGGTTCCAACACTAGCTGTCTGAGGCATGCCCCTGAATTGCATCGAGAATGACCCAGCTCTTGGATATGGCTGCAGCAAATGTGCTTCAGTTAACATCTGGCATATTCAGGTCCCCATCAACAATAGTTCCCTTTTTCTGCCATTCTAAAGATGCCTTCTATCATTTCCTTGTCTATTTCCTCACCCTGAGACAGGGGTCTTTATACAACCCCATGTGGATTGTGGTACTCATTTTCTGTCTTCAAGGTGACCCATAGAGCCTCCTCTCCTCCCTGTTTACCCTTTAGTTCCATTGCTTTGATCCTTCCTTATGTGAGAGCTATTCCTCCTCTTCTTTTACCCTCCCTGTCCCTCCTGTAGATTGTAGCCCCTGGTATACTGACATCCTAGTCATGGTTCTCTGTGTACCATGTTTCTGTGACTGCCACGATATCCAGGTGTCCCTCTTCCATCAATGCCACTAGTTCAGGAAACTTGTTACACAGACTATGGGCATTGGTACTCATCGTCCTCTATTTTTGATAGCCTTACCCTTTTAGCCCCATCCCTGCCCCTACTGACTTTGCCTTTTCTCCATTTACCCTGTCCTGCTCCCTATCAACCTCTCTAGCTTGGTGTTTACCTCACTATCTACCCTGTTTTGTGGGGGATGCTGGGAATTCCTGCTTCTTATCAGTGCCTCCCCTCTTGGCTGGTTAAAAGCTTGCCAATAAGCATTAAGCCTATCACCTAGAAGGCTGGTTCCCCTCCGGACAGATGTTGACCGTCGTGCCAGTATGGGTCTGTATCCTCCAGGTGGACTCCCAGTCCCCAGTGAACCCAAACCCTGTGCTCCACACCAGTTTTTCAACCATTCATTGAATTGCATGGTGCAGAGTACCCGCCTTACCTATACCATAGACAGGCAGCACCTCGAGACGGTTACAGGCATGCTACTTGTTTAAGGCCCCTCCTCAACTCCACAAACTCTTCTTACACTGCTCTGATCCCATGCCCAGCTAAGTCATTTGTCCCTAGGTGGATAATGATGTCTGCCCTCTCCCAAGCAGCTGCTCCTACGATCCTGAGGATTCGTTTCCTGCCCTCCAAGTCATGGTGCTGGGCAGGCACTTTATCTTCCTGTCCCCTCTCTCCCCAGTTTCTACCCCCAACAATTGAGTCCCCACCAGGAGTTGCTTCCTTGCCCCCTGTGGTGTCCCGTGCCACCCTCCTGGGTCTCCCTTGTGGAGGTTTCCAGCATCCTCCTTGGTCTCCACTATGGGTGCCTGCATAGAGAAACCATGTTCCACTAGAACAGCATATGAATTGTTGAGAGGTACAACTGGAGGATGTGCCTGTGTTCCACCACCTTCACTCTCCCTGAGCCCACCGTGGTCCAACCACTTCTCTTTCTTGGCAACCTCTGAGGCGAGCAGCAGCCTAGTGTTCCCTGGGTGGGGAGGTTTCCTACCCTTGCCAGGTTGGCCTGGAGATGGGCAACCTCCTCCCTCAGAGCAGAGCAGAGTTGCCTGCAAATAGGCAGCACTGCAGCCTCCAGAATGTCTACAGGAAGACTGCCACCCCACAGCCAGTGCATTGTACAACTCCACATTTCTCTCTCTCTTCCTGTTTAATATTTTTTTGTTTATTTATTTATTTTTTATTTATTAAATTCTCGGATTACAAATACCTTTGAGCAGAAACTGCTCATTTACAAAGGTTCCGCATCAAGGATGAGGGTCAACATACATACAGAGGTAGTAAGAGAGCACAATAAACAACCAAAACAACTAAAAGAAAAAATAAAGATACTCAGTTATAACATACTTTGAGATAATATTCATAAAACAAGCAGCTTGAGTAGGTAGCTGGCTAGGTAACAATAAGAGAAAGAGGGCACCATAGGCAGTTAGTATTGCAGATGCACTGGAGAGGAAGTTGGTAGGTAATGGGCCACTGTCCGATGGTAGTGGAAAATGTCTTGTACCAGTGGAGATGTGAAGCAGGAAAGGAGTCACAAGGAAGGCCCAGTGCCAGAGGGAATGAGATTGGGAAAGGGCGGGCTGTGAGACATGCGTGAGCTGGGAGGTGTTTAGAGAGATCTCTGTTCAACAAAGCAGTCACATTGAGTGGTAGAGGTGAGGTAAAGTTTGAGATTCCTTTTGAAGGGTCCAAGTGTAGTAGAGGAAAGTGATTCTTTATTGAGGGAATTGAACCATTGAGCAGCTCTATAGATAAAGGACCGCTGACCCATGGAGTGCGACATCTGGGAACCTGAAAGGTTAGAGATTGGGCACCATGTGTTTGTTGAGTGCCACTGTAGGTAGTAAGGAGTGAGCTAACACCAGGTGGCAAAGGAGACCAAGGAGAATCTTTTGGTAAGTAAGCAGGTTTGGTATTGTATTCTGCTGTGTGGGGTAGCCAGCTGGCCTGTGCATAGAGGTCACAGGTGTGAGTTAGTCGGGCTGCACCCGTCCAGTAGTCTACAGGCTTTGTTGAGAGCAACTGAGATCCTGCGGAGGGCACTTGTTGGGGCAAAGCCATAGATGGCAAGGTCATAGTCAAGATAGAGGTGACAGAGCTGTAGACGGCTAGTTTACAGGCATCCCGTAGGCATACAGTGCTTGTGTTTGTGTAGTAGTGTTTGTTTGTTAGTGTGTGCATGCATTTACCCTCTATGCAGTGTGCTGGGCTGTTAGGTTATGACAATTGTATGTCCCTTGCCTCTTACGGAAATGATGTCAGAATCCCTGGTATAAAAGAAATGACACCTTGGAGAGGGTGAGGTGAGTGGCTGAGTGGGTGGGACCAAGCCCATGCCCTCCAGAAACAGTCAGCTACAGCTCTGACCCCACCACCCGGTGAGTGCTGACCTTCCTTTCAGCAAGACAACCTGCACAACAATTTAACAGAGAATATACCCTGCAAAAAACAATTCGTCAGAGAAAATAAAGCAGTTGAGCCCAATACCTATGATGTAAGCCTCCCCTGACCCAGCCTTTTACAACCTGGTGTTCTGTGCTCTGAAGACAATCAGATGAAACCAGTTTCCACCACCTGAGGCACTGTCTGGGTCAAATACACAAACCTCCACTAACCTGCACTAAACTGCAGGCCTTACAATGACAAATCCTCAGCCACCAGTAAATAGTTCACTGTACCAAAATAGTGTAGCCACCCTCTACCCGAACATCTAGGGGACATACCTCTCAACTGTCCCTGATTTTCAGGGATGTCTCTGATTTTGCCTCAAAATTTTACTCTGTCCCTCCTAAAAATGGTGTTTCAGTGATTAAACAGTGAGGGGTTTAACTACAAAATAATGTAAGATTAAAGTTACAGGCTTGTTCTTCCTTAGAAAATGTATTTTACACCAAGGCCCTTATTCTACTAGCTTCCTGAGTGGATATCACCAATTTTGAAGATGTGTCCTGATTTTAGTCCTTTGTCCCTGATTTTTAAGCCTTGTCCCTGATTTTTGAGGCAGGAGGTTGAGAGGTATGCTAGGGGATGATTGAAATCACTGATGAACTGGGGAGGGGCCCACAACATAGACACACTTCTGAAACTGTACAGCATGAAAGGCAAAAAGTTTATCTCCTACCTAAGGCATTTTCAGACTGCTGAATCCCCAAATTCCTTCTTAAGAATTGCTGGGAACACAGGACTCTCATTGCCTTTATGGCCCTCGACTCCCCCAGGCCCCAAACACCCAGAAGGTGCAGGATCTTATGTTAGCCAGTCCCTGAAATATAAACTCATGTACTGATTAAAACTGAGGATTTTATATTTCATTTCCCCAATTTACAGATGAATCAGACTCACAATTTCTTCCCAAATGAGATCAATTTATTTCTCCTGGGCCCAAAAGATTTAGAGGACCACAGGGGTTCATCACTCACTATACAAACATTCGGCTCTGTGGAGCTAAACTTTTACAGTTAAAATGGCAGCAGATTTCTAGCAGAGCAAGATCTTTAATGGTTCTCCAGACAGCAGATCTGATTTTCCTTAGGAACCTAGTGACCCTCTACCTGGACAGTAAAGCTCTAGATTCCAATGGCACTGCATCAGTACCTAAAAACAGCTTCCAGCTGATTTCCTGGGGGCCCTTATTTCTTCCCTCTAACTGGGAAGTATATAGCTTCTCCCACCATTCCTGGACTCTCAGTTCTGGCCTTCCAGGGACATGGATGGTGCGGTACCCACCAAAACTCACTGCACCATACCCCACATCCTCCTGTCCCGATTGGTTTCCTGGTCTGCTCGGCCTCCTGAACACTACAACCTCTCCAAACAGCATGGCGGCATCTTCCTTTCCAAGTTACCTCCACTGGAGCAGAACCATGGCCAAACTGGGCCTAAAGACCTGCTCATAAAATGGAGGCCCGGGGCCTGCCCCAGACACGAGAATGGCAGACCCACAGTGTACCCAGGCCAAGGTCCACCCCTGGCTGCTAACCATTTGAGCTGCCCTGCCATGCAGAGAGACAGGATCCCTGCCACAGCTCCTGATCCCCAACAACTCAAACATCTCTCTATACAGCATGCTGCTCTTTTAAAGGGCCATAAAAAGGTGGAACTGCTGCCCAGCCACTCCCTCACCACCATCCTTCTGCTGCCCGATAAGTGCAAACTAGCTGGGGGATATCTTCAGGGCACTCAGCAGCCCACTTGACTAAAGACCAGCAGCCCCAGGCCTGTCCCTCCAAACAAGCAATAACGGGGTTAGAGGCTCCCCGGCCCCTCTCCAGTGGGACCCTTGGCCACTTGCCACACCAAGATGCAGAGGTCCTGCCATAGCCTACTGCAATCCAAAACCCAGGCCCACAAACACCTACCGGGCCTACCTGAACCCTCACGCCACCTATCCTGCACCTCCTTACTCTACCATCCACCTCCCAGAGCCCAGGGCCCCACAAAACAGTCGCAGCTACCTGTCTTCATGCCCTCCCTTGGATGCTCGCCAGGGAACCTGATGCCTTGCTACTGTTGAAGCTGGCCTGCCTAAAGTGGGGGCTTCAGTGCCTGTCGGTCTCCTGCTCTCCATGCTTTTTCCTCCAAAAGACCTAGCAACTTCCTGTTCCTGCCTATTTATAACCCTGAAAACCCTGCTCTCTGCTGCCACCTCATGGTGACCAGCAGGAACTATCCCCCAGAGCACCCATAAATGCCTAAGCTCTGAGGGCAATAAAGGAGGGTTCCTCAAGTGAGCACAAGCCTCTCAAAGGAGAGGAGGCTTACACTAGTTTGATGCAAACTGTCACCAAAATACTAGTAAACAAAATCCAGCTATCCACAAAGGAAAACAATTATGCAGTATTTCAATCCTTCTGAAGTTAAACTTCCAATCTATAAGTACATAAGCAGTATTGCAAACCCTTCTTTATTCAGAAAAACAAACACAATGCAATACCAAACGTAACATTTAAAGTAAAGTAAGGTACACCTCCCTCAGATTTGAGCAAAGTGAGCTTTCCTGCAGATTGCCAGTTCAATATTGTGTTCTCCTTCACAGCTCCCAGTTGTTTCAAAGCAGCTTGCTTCCACCTTCAAGAAGATGGGCCTTTCTTAGAACACTGGGACGTGTGTCTCTTGTGTGGTGGGGTGAGACAGGGTGCCCCTAGTCCTCTTCTTTTATAACCTTTTGTGTGACCCCATCCTTCAGAACATCCAATTATATGATCAGATACTAAGCATTGTCAATGGGGTGGGGACTCGAGGGTGAAGGTGGCGGCATATGCAGATGATGTCACCTTTTTGTCCAGGAGGAGTTTTCTGGGACCATGGCCCTGGACTTTCCAAACCTTTCCCCATCTTGGGATCTCAACTTAACCTGCCAAAGTGTCAAGGTTTAAAGGTTGGCACCCTGCCCTACAGTTATTTCCATTGGGGATTTGGTCACCTCCTCACACTAAAGATAATAAGGGTCACTTTTGGGGAGGCGGATATGGCATATCATGAACTGGGATGACAAACTTTACATGTGTAATGTGAAATTCAGTTGTAGAAACAGTGGCATCAGACGAAGTAGAAAAGGTGGTGGTGTTAAAAACATTTGTGTTACCCTCTTCACTCATCTCAGTATGGTTTACTCACTTCTAAAGCCCCTGGAAGTCTGTTTCTATGGCTTTTTCTTTCAATTGATATCGGGCAGCTGGCTCAACTCTATTAAGAGGAATATCCTCTATCTCCTGACTGCACAGGGTGGCATACATGATTAACCTGTTGGTCTTTACTTTTAGCCACTTCCTTACCTGGAATATAGTTCCCTCCTGCGCTCGGTGCAGAAGCCCTGGAGCCTCATGGGTGGAACCATGGTTTTACCATTCTCCTCAGAGTTTCATGCTATCATCATTTCCTGCATCCCTCATGCACCACCCTCTGCCCTATGTGGCAGATGATTACTGATAAATTGAAATGGTGGCCTTTTGATCTGACCCATATGGGAACTGTCCCATCCCACAATTGTATGCTGCCATTATGACCACAAATTTTCTTGACGCATCACTATATCCGGTATACCGGAGATAGACTGTGTCACAATTTGTATGTCTTTGTTAGACAAACACACCTCACTTAAAGATGTGGGATGTGTTGTGGCTCAGCTGTCATGGTAGACTCAGTGTGAAGGCCAACACCAGAGTGTGAAAGAACGGTTTTGTCCCAGACCTGGCTGTGCCTCAGACATGAGAACCATGCTACATTTTCTGAAAGATTGCCCGTGCGCCTCAGCATTTATTTATTTTTCCCCAACTCTCTTTCACTCCAGTCACACACTGCGGGCCTGTCTCAGGCATCCTGCCTGTTCCTACCTGCCTGAGGTCCCCTCAGTCCTGAGCCTTCCTCCTCGGCAAGCGATTAGACTCTGGCTGTAGGTGAGGGCCTGTGTGAAGGAACTGGAAGGCCAGGCGAGGTGGATCTGGCGGTGGGCATGGGGGTCAGGTACCATCACCTACCTCACAGAGCCGGGCTTTTCCCATGTTCTGGTGCCCTCCCCCTTCTCCCCTGCATGGTGCACTCTGGCGCAAGGTGCACAGCAACCCTGCCTGTGTCAGCCACGTGAGACGTACGCTGACACGTACAGCGCCTCGGATCTCCACCGAGCCACTGATCGCTGGACAAGCCAACCCTTCCCCAGCTGAGGAGAACAGCCCAGCAGGCACTTGATCCATGCCCCATCCCTCAGCCGACCCTGCACCCGAGTCGATCTCAACTCGGGTCTCCGTGAAGCGAGGTGGCATCCAGCATCAACCCCCAGCACCACCAGGCCAGCTCATACGACTCAGCATTCTGGACATATTTGGTGACTGCATGGAGGAATCCATCCTGGGCCCGCCTAGATTATGGCAACATAGTCTCTCAACAACACCTCTCCCACGACACTGCACTATGTTGTCAGCACCCTGTGATTACTATTGATTGTTATTAAATATTACCTTTGGCAATCCCCTGAGCCTTTTTTGTTCCAATAAACTACTATCCTACCAAGCATTCTGCTCCAGCTGATCGAAGCGTAACTATATGCTTTATACTGGAGAGACTGGAACATGTCTTCCATGTTGCCTTACTTTCGATGGCACAATGTTAGCTCCATCCAGTTATCTTGAGTCCACCACTCACATTTGACACAGGATCCCACTGTTTCCTGTTTCTGCCTTTGCTTTTGATATTTGTACATTTCATATATTGCTTTAAATGGTACACTTCTGTACTTTTTGTGGTGAGTTAAGCTTTCTTTTATATTGAGTATTCTTCTTGTTTGTTTGTTTTTACCCTTATGTTTTATGATTCACCGTTTTGGATCAGGCCTGATCCTGCTACTTAATATTATAACTGATATTCTTTCTGCTTTTGTAATTTTTTTATCTCACCTTTCCTTTGTATGGACTCTGACAGTATTGATTCACCCCCTTTTTTAGTTCTTTTGCAAATGCTGCCTTGTATTGTTTTCTGCTCCAGGATGCTGCATTTTTAAGGCTTTTCCTATGTCTTCTTCCGGCAGTATTTTACTGATATGCAATGTTTCTTGTCCTTTCTGGACTGTTACTGTCTGCTTAGTGTATTTCTGTTATCCCTGTGTTATTTTCCAAATAAAACTTCCCTACTCTTGCCAGTAGGGATATGGCTGGCCATCAGCAAAGATGGCCGACCTGGTATTGGCACACAAGGAGGACCACAGCTATCTTTTGACCTCTATGGAGGAAGACCTGCCTGCTTGGACTGGCTCCGTGCCTCTAGCTGTTGTGTTGCTAATTATCCAGCCTGATTTCCTACTATTCCCTGATTTTACTGCACCTGCTGTGCTGCTGATTTCCTTTCAGTACCCTCCAACTGTTTGCACACCACTCCTGTTTCCTATCAGAAGACCCCCTGCTATCACAGCATGACTGAACAAAGGTCTCGTTTATTGCAGCTGTTGGTTACTGTGGACCCCGTTCATCATATAGATTGTGCTTCCCTGGATTTACAACCGAGACACCACCCATCAACCTTAGCCCCCGAGAAGACTTTCCACTACACCCTGCACAGTTTTTGTTACCTGAGGTTGTACTTGGCCTTCCCATGTCGAGACGTTGACAAGTTGTTACAGGGCGACCTCCTAAGCCACAGCACGGACTGGACCAGTCAGACAAGAGGTCGAGGACTGGTTTCGGACAGTGAGACTTTGTGTGCTCCTCAGTTGGTTCTGAGGCTGTTTCATAAACAGTAATGGTTTTCCTGTCTGACTGCCACTGGGATTTATAGTTCACCACTGTTGACACCAAATTTTTCACCTCTCCTCCGGAGTCGCAGCCAGGACAAGTGCTGTGGGGACTATAGCCTTGTGCAGTGCTTCTTGAGGCGGAGTTCCAGCCGGCCTCACATCACCCTGCTCTGCAACTCTAAGGCCTGACACAGTTTGGGGTGACCCTGAAAATCACAATAGCATTGAAGAGCATCGGGGATTGCTCTCATTGCCCATTCAGGGCCTCAGGATCTAGTTACAACATCACCCCTTTCACTCATTTTGCCAGCTGCTTTGGCACCAATCCAGACTATTACGGTTCTTCAGGTGACCCATTCTGCTCCAGCCTCCACATTTGGCAGCAATACCTCTCCACTACAGAGGTATGTGCAATTGGATACTCTGAGGCTCACTCAGTCCCTTCTGCTGAAGCTCCTAATTCAGTCTCTCAGTTTAACAGTGACTTGGCACCTACAGAGGTATAGTTGGGCCATGCCATGACACCCCTTCTCGACAACCTGATGCACAGGCCACGACCTCCAAGCTAGGTTGGAGCCCTGTTAAGGCCCTCAAAAAGCTGGCTGGATCATTGGGCCTGATAAACACTCCTGGATCCCAGATCTGGCACTTATGCCTGCTCACCATACTGATACTTGTGAGACACTTCACTCAGGGGAATTTTCTGGGTTCCAGTCCCATCCTCCTGCCCTAAGCAGCAGTCCTTCTAGTCAAAGCCAGAGACAGTGGCTTCCCGATTACACCAACTGGTACGTCTGCTCAGACTGCCTCGGTTCACCAGGCTTTTTTGCTTCTGCCTATCCGAATGTCACCCCAGCTCCTTCTGGGCCATCAGAGACTCCTCGGGATGTCCCATTTAAACTTTCTGACCTTTCATGGCTGGCCTGCTCCTGCACCATGGCACAATGCAGTTCGTCTCAAATATATTTGGCGGAAGACCTTCCCTCGACTGCTCCTTCTTGGTTGAAAAACTCTTAATTGAATCCCTAGGATTTGTCCCTGCAGATATCTTTGACATCATACATGTCTCCAGGTCGATTTTCTATGATGTCAGCTTTCAGCTCCATTCTTCTTTGGACCAATTTTGGATGAGTATAATTCTTTGAGGTATTCAGAGCACTGGCTGCCTTTCCAGGCCATCCCTTAAAGACCTACCACTCATACGGTGACGGAGATGTTCCACAATGAAGGGGTGGATGTACATAATGTCACTTACTGGCTGAAGCAACGCTGTGAGGTGTTCGGCCGACTGGATACAATTCTGGATAAATATGGGATTTGGACTGGAGGTGGAAGTACAAGGTGCAGCTCCAGGCCACTGACTCTGGTCTTACTCATCTTCCACATAGCTTTTCCCGGCCTCTGATTGGGGTGTATGTTTTAATTCAGGACAACCGAAGGCATGTTTCAAGCGTGCTCACTATACCACCATTCGCCTCCATCAGCTGTAAGTGAGCCCCTTCAATTGAGGCATTTAAAGCCAACCTTAAGACCTTTCTGTTTAATCAGGCATTCCCAGACACAACTTTTTAGACACTGTTTTAGACAGTGTTTCTTAGACTTTGTCTTTAGCATACTGTTTTAATGATTACCCTGTTTTAGGAATTGCTGTCTGTTGCAGGCTATTTTTCCACCTTGCTGTGGCCTGCTTTTATCTATGTTTGCTGTGTTTAATAATTTGTGTGGTCTTATTTATTGTTTATCTGTATATTTGTTTTGTATGGCACCCAGAGCCTCCAGGATTATCGACTAAAAATAAATTTGCGTGACTTAGCAACATCTGTGATCAAAGTCTGTGCAGCCTTTGTCTAGAACATGGCCACATTGTTGCTCAATGCAGCAAATGCAGTCTTTGCCATATGGAAGGTCATTCCTTCCACAATTGCCCTAGGCAGCTCACAATAAACCTGTGGGATTCCAACAAGAAGACCCGATCAAACCCACCCTGCAACCCAGTGATAGCCTGACTGAGTTTCCTTCTCAGCCATCCTCAGTGGTCTTGATCATCACATTGCCTCCCTCAGACCAACCCTCATTGCCCATGCCTCCTGGTAAGCCATCTTGATCATCTTTGGAGCCTGCCCCTGAAGCTCCTGCTTTCTCTGGGTCACTTTCCACTACTGCTTGGAGGTCCCTGCCTTGTTAATTCCTTCAGATCTCCCTGAGGCTTCTTCTATGCCTCTTCCTCCTTCATTCACTGAGTGCCTCGTAGATGCTTACTTCAGAACCTAACACTCCAGATAGTCCCCAATCGGCTTCTACCAAGTCTCTTCCCTTCAGACCAGATTTCAGACACTTGCCCTTCCAAGAACTGAGGAGATACCGATACTGATGTAGATTTTGATGCCTGTCCCACGATGTCGATTGGATTAGTCACACTCTCTGGATACCAAAGACAACACCCCAAAATGGGTGAAACCGTAAAAGGAAAGATGGACCCTCTCCTGGATCAAAAGTAACATTTAAAAGCAACATGCCCAACCGCCATAGTTTGGTGAATGAACTGCTGTGGGTTTTTGAATCTTTCCTTCTTCTCCTCTTTGAATGAAGGTTACAATGCTGAATGTCAGCAGCATCAACAACCTTCTTCATAGAAAAGTTATTCTGCAGGTCCAGCGGGATTCTTGTGCGGGCTTAGTTTTTACAGGATACTAGGTTACCTTCATCGGCTGACATTGCCACACATTGCCACTACTCGAGAATCTGGACATCTGGTATCTCATATTTTTCCCTGGGCACTGAGATGAGCTCTGGGGTAGCCATCTTGTTTAATCATCTTTCTCCTACAGTTTCTAGGGTAATTGATGTGCAACCAGGTTGGGCTTTATTATCTGAGTGTCACATTGATCAGTGTGCTTTTTGTTTGATTGTTATTTACGCTCCTCGATCTAAATGTGAAAGGTTACCTTGTTTACATCACTCCAGTTATGTACTCCTAAAATTATTATTTTGGGGAGACTTTAATTGCCCTCTTCACCTCTGGGACAGGGGGCATGGACGACTAAGTTGTATTGTGATTCCTTGTGCCAACAGGCCATTTGTAGAAGTTCCAATTGTCTGACACATTTGTGCATTCCATCCTACTGGTGGTTGTACATACCGCCAGGCATAGTTGCTATGTGCATTGATTATGTTTTTGTTTCCAGTAGGTGCTCCATTTTGTCAGCAGCTACCTATCCCATTGAATTTCCCAATCGTTTTCTATTAAGTTGCTCTTTTCAGTTGACCCATCCATCCTGCCTGGAAGTCTGCTGGAGGTTGAACAACACCATTGCATGGGACTCATCTTTTCTGAGTACATTGAGATCCTTTTTGTGAGCTCGCATGTCAGTCCTGGATCTTTACTCTGACGTGCTGCTTAGGTGGGACCACACGAGATCACCATTGGGGATCTGGCAAAGAGATGTTCGAGGTCAGTGGGCAGATCCATCTACCATGCCTATCTTAATTTATGTTATACTCTCTTTAAATGAATCTCCTTACAGACCAAAAAGACTTATGCCTTCAGGCCAAATCCAGTCCGTTACAAGTCACATTAAGACCTTTCAATATGACAGGGTTAAATTGCTGTCATTTGAATGATCCTATGACTCCCAGAGCAAACATCTGACTGGGGATATATTTCAGAGTTATTTTCACAGGGTCAAACTATGAAATATGGTTTCTTTACTTGACATAATAGGGTTTGAACATTTCTCCCACAATGGGATGCTATGGGTGGTATAGGACTTCTCTACAAAATACATTAGGGACAAGTTTCACGCTCGGGGATTCAGTAGCTCACTTTTTAGACTCTTTACAACTTTTGTGGGCATTTAGCCTGAATGTTTGCCACAATTATACATCCCTCAGTCCTGATCCATCCCTGACTGTAAGATTCAGGACAATCTATTGTTGATCAGGGACTTGACCGCTTCATGTCATTCTCACCAGTGGGCGCTTCCTTTTGTGCTGGATGAGGCTAAAGCCTTTGACAAAGTTTCTCATGACTATCTCTTCCTGGTATTTCAGAGTATGGATTCTCAAACACTTTTATAAATTGGGTCTGTCTTCTATATTCTCATTCCACCATTATCCCCACTATAAATAGTTGGCGAGGTTCCCATATTCAACTGCAGTGGGGAGTCCATCATGGATGCCGTTAAGCCTCATCTTTATATCCTCTCCTTAGATCCTTTGTTACGAGCTGTGGCTGAGGCTCCCCAAATTATAAGCATCCCTGCCCTCTCTCTACTTCTACTGTAAAACTGTTGGCTTATGCAGACACCTACTTGGAATAATTATGGTGAGTCACATGGCCAATAGGCTTGAACTCGTATTTCACTATACTACTATGTCTGTTTATTTGTCCAGGATGCCCTCTGGTGAGAATGCCATCCAGCTGATTACTGAAATTGTCTTGCTTATTGGATCTGGAATCATTTATTCTAAATGTCAGGTGCTTCCCATTGGGACTCTTGAGGCCCTTCCTTCCCACTATTGGGAGCATTGCTGTTAACGGTCAAAATTCTTGGTAGTTCAAATTTGCCAGATCTAAATTGGAGTCATGCTTTGGACACCAGGGCAGCTTGAGTTGCAGTCTGGAAATCATGGCAGTCATGTAAAAGAGAAAGGGTTGATGTGTAAAACTTTTGGATCCCCATTTTCTTTATGTCACCGCTATCTTTCCCCTTCCTCTTAGCTTTGAAACCAGATTGTATAGTATATTTTCACTATGGTTTGGGGAGTAGACTTAATCCAATTAAGAGGGATATTCTTTACCTCCATGTGACAGGGAGGGTTTAAACATGATGAATCCATGGTTTTCTTTTATAGTATTTTGTTTTCACTATAACATTGTTCCCTGAATATCAGGCCCTCCTTCCATTTGGAAGAGTGGGTGTTGTTTTGGATGACGCCCTTCCAATTGGAATGGAGTAGACCAACACCCTTTTTCCACAGGTTAGCCATTTTCCTGAGTTTGCACCTTTTGACATTTATTAAACTACACCATTTGTCTTGGGATTTATTTATTTATTTAATTTTTAAACTTTGTTTACCGGAAAGGCACACTGGGCCAAGACTTGTTTCCCAGCATAGGAAAGCCTTTTATAAGGTGTTAGTTCCCATGGAAGTGGAAATTTTGCCAGGGTACTATCTATCCTTAGACAAAGGTCTTTGTTGTATTTAAATGATCCTTGCTTTCCACCCCATTATTTGGATATAACATGACTGTGTTGCCACGGCAAGCTAAATGTTAAGGCAATAATAAACATAAAAGCATCACGGAATGATTTTGCCCAAAGGACTGTGGCCAGGATACCATTGAATTTATTCAACATTTATACTTTGACTGCCCATACATTCTTCATTTTTGGTTGTTGTTGGGAACTACGTGGTGGACCCCTTGGCACCTTACTTATGATGCCCTTATTTATGGATCTGTGACTGGTCTGTCCTCCATACATGATCTTTCCATGTTTCTTTTGATTTTTCCTGCCTCAAAGTGATGATCTGGAGAGTTCACTGTAAATATGTGTTACAGCACTGGATCATTTCACACTCTTGCGGATGGTGTAATCTGATCTTTGAAGACTGTGTGCAGCGGAACATACCAGGCTTCCATCAACTGTGTGGTTCCGACATTGGAAACACAGCCCATGAGCACTTTTTTTTCCTTGTTTCTAGCTGATTCTTTTTCCACCTGAGTTACTCATTATTGATGGTAACACTTTTTTCTTTCTTTTTTCATTTGACTTGTTAATTCTCTCTTTGTTTTGTCTCTCCTTATTTTATTATCAAGAGTAGTCACCTCTGGTTGAGGTTTTAGCTTTTCTCACTTTTCTACTTTCTATGAACTTGTTTTGCCTATTTTGTACCATTAATTGTTTTCCTTTAATGAACAGTTCCTCTACTCTTGCCACTAGGCAGAACCTTGACTGTTTCTCCAAGATGGCTGACCCAGGTGGAGGTAGAGGTGGAGATGGAGGGAACGTCTACTCCTCACTGACCGGTGAAACTATTCCTGCTAATGTTCCTGTTCTTGGTTTGAATGGTAATAGCTTGAATATTACAGTGTATAATACTGAAAGCAGCAGTGTTCCCAGTCTGGAACCTGTGGTGTTGATGGATACTAGCCCAGCCACACACCTGATATGTCCTGTAGTGATGCTGCCTTACTTGCGGAGCGCCGTCTTCAGAATCAACTTCAAGAAAGCAAAAGGCACTTGCTGGCCCTCCTGGAGGCTGAGGAAGAACACTGCAAAACAAGAATTGCATTTGATACACAAGACAGCTGTTGTGACTGTTTCACAAGATACCTTATTTTCAGAACCTTTAGGTATGTCTTCGCTCAGTTTGGGCCTTCATTTTCCGATGGGCATTCTTTGCAGTCAGTGATTCTTTTCTAACAGTCCCATTGTTTCTGTCCTGCCTGCTATTTCGAACTTGGCAAACTCCCAGTGCTTTGCCCGAGTTGCCAGAATGATACTGCCGGTCAGTCAAATCTTCTTATGTTCCAGAATGCCTATACTGTTCCTTTTTTATTGCTGAAGTTTCTACTGTTGCTGCTCCTGTGATTGCAGTTACTGCCACCACATCTCACCAGGCATTACTAAGCTCAGACTGCAGTGTGGTTTCCATGGATACCATGACCACCACAATGCACTGCAGTGCTTCCAGCACCTTTCTTCTGTTACAGCTGTTAACACCTCCTTCTGAGGGAGCTGATTGTACTGTGCCTGACAGGACCCGCCAGAGCTACTTGTGTTGCTGATGAACACAACTGCAGCATGGAGATGCAGTGCCTGTCAAACATGGAGTCCTGAATGAGCCCTTTGGGCTGCCAATGGATGATTGCTCTGACTTTAAATTACACACCCATGCCCATGATCCTCAAAACATTACCACTGAATATACTGAGTCACCTCATACATGGACTGCCTCTACTTTGTAATGTTGCAACTGTACCAGCAGCCTCTGACTTTCCCATTGTATCCCTACTGTCATGACAGTACCTGCTGAAATGGAGTCCACAACTGTTACAGAATCTGCATGTGCTCCTACTGCACAGATTGCAACCTCTGTTCTTCCCTGTACCTAATGAAATGTCTGTCCTGAGGGCATTAGCATCTCCCCAGCTAGTACTGCCCTTTCTACTTTCTCAGAGCATGCTTCAACTTCTGAAGGACCTGAGTTTAAGCTGTTAGACCTCTTTATTGTCCAACCTGCACCCGCTCCATGGAGGAATGCAGTTCGACTCAAGTATAGGGAAGTGAAGAACTACCCTGGATCATTTCTTTATTGTGGAAAACTTCTAGAATCCATGGGCTTTTAGCTGCAGATGTTTATGCCTTGATTTCTGTGATACTGTCTATGACATCAGTTTCAGACTGCCATGTATTTTAGATAGATTTTGGACAAAATATAATAATTTAAAACACTCTGAGATCTGGCTTCTATTTCAAGCTATTCCAATTGCAAAGCCTACCACTCGTACAGTCACCATCATGTTTTGGAATGAAGGAATCGATGTTCATAATATTACCTATTGGCTTAAACAGAAATGTGATGTATTAGGAAACCTGAGTCTGTCTTGGACAAATTTCACATATGGACTGGGATGGAAATACAAGGTTCAACTTCAAACCACTAATTCTGGTATTTTCACATCTACCAAATTGCTTCTTCATTGGCAGGGATGGGGTCTGCTTTTACCCTGGACAGCCTAAAGCTTTCTTTAAATGTGGTTCCTTATCTTACCTCAGTAATGTCTGTGACCAGAGATTTTGCAAAAAGTTACGTGTCATTTATGGCAACTGAGGGACACTCTTTCTGTCATTACCCATAGGCAACTCATAACAGGAATGACGGAACCCATCAGGGAGGGCATTCTTGTGGAAGCACAAACAGCTGGGACTGGGACTGGGATCCCACAGAGCCATTACTTCCTGATCCTCCTGCTGCTCCTGATCCTGTAGATGCACCTCTGGAAGGAACCATGGATGCTCCTACTGTTCCTTCTGAACCTCCAGAGGACATTACTGCTGTTGGAAAAGATTTTGTGGGACACAGCCACAACCATAGGCTACGATAACTTCTGGTCCCTTTCTGCACATACCCTTACCTCTAGTACAAACATGCCTCCCTGGACCCCTTTATTGAAGTTAAAAGACAACTTTATTTATGTCAAAAACCTTCACAACTCACGATTCTGATGCTTCTTCTTGTCTGGTGACAATAGGAAATATATCAACCTCTTACCAAGACTAAGAACTGAGGTAAACTGATGAAGCTTGGGACCAGAAGCATCATCCACTGTTTTGTTTATGAAGATGATCTCTCTGATACAGAGAAAGACCTTCAGCCTGCTACTGGGATCCATAAATGGAAAGATGATCTCACCATGAGTAAAAAGGTGAAATCTAAGAAAAACATGCTCAGCTACCTTAGGCTGATTTGTTCTTGCCTGTCCTTCCTTTTCCTACTTTTCACCATACGAGTTGCCACCTTAACTATTAACTGTATTAGTAATTTCTGGTACAGACAGGTTACCTTTCATCTTCTGTGGAAACATCTAGTGAATATATTTTTTCTACAGGATACCAGACTCTTATTCTATCGGATGTAGCTGAGGTACAAAGACTATGGACTTCTGGTATTTCATATTTTTCTATGGGAAGAGACTTATGTGATGGGGTAGAAATTTTGTTTCACAGTATTCAACCTAAAGTGTTGTGGGTTCTTGATCTTGTGCCTGGTAAAACCTGCTATTGATTGTTTGATAGACGGAACTGCATACCCCTTTATTGTCATTTATGCACCACAAACAAAGTTTGATAGGGGTTCCTTTTTCAGTTCATCCAAACATTTCTATATACCTCTAATATAATTATCTTTGGAGGTGATTTTAATTGTCCTTTATAACCCCAGGACAGAGGTGCCAAAACCCAAAAGTTATTTTGTGATTCCATATGTTTGCAAATAATGGAGGGTGATGAGTAGGCATCAAAAATGGAGAGTGATGAGTACCAATGCCCATAGTCTGTGTAACAAGTTCCCTGAACTAATGGCCTTGATGGAATAGGGACACCTGGATATCATGGCAGTCACAGAAACATGGTACACTGAGAACCACGACTGGGAAGTCAACATACCCAGGTGCACAAGCTACAGGAGGGACAGGGAGGTAAAGGAGGAGGTGGAGTAGCTCTCATGTAAGGGAAGGGATCAAAGCAACAGAACTAAAGGATAAACAGGGAGTAGAAGAGGCACTGTGGGTCTTCCTGGAGACAAGATATGACACCAAAATCTGTACAGGGTTTGTATACAGAGCCCCATCTCAGGGGAGGCAATGGACAAGGAAATGATAGAAGGCATCCTTAGAATGGCAGAAAAAGGGAGATATTGTTGATGGGGACCTGAATATGCCAGATGTTAACTGGAGCACCTTTGCTGCAGCCACATCCAAGAGCAGGGTCATTCTCGATGCCCTACAGGGGCATGCCTCAGACAGCTAGTATTGGAACCCACTTGGGAGGGAGCAATCTTAGACCTGGTACTGTCAAACAGGGACAGAGAAAGGATCTCAGATTTAGAAGTGGGTAGCCATCTGGGAACAAGTAACCACCAAACAGTGTGGCTCATGATAAGCACAGCCATGGAGTCAAGCCATGCAAAAGCAAGAGTATTGGACTTAGGAGGGCTAACTTTGGAAAATGGGAGCGTGCCTCAGAAAAGCACTAACAAATGGGCAAGAAGGAGGTGGAGGAACAATGGGAAAAATCAAACAGCCATCACAGAGGCAACAAGCCTTTGTGTGAAGCAAATCAACAAAGCAAAATGAAGGAAAAAACACTATGGTTCTCAAAAGAGGTGGCAGGAAGGTTAAGGAGAAAAGGTAGCATTCAGGAAGTATAGGAAACACAGAAGGAGCAGGACAGAGAACTGTACCAGTTAAAGTAAAAGGAAGGGGAAGGCAGTCAGAATAGGCAAAGGCCCAAACTGAGGAAAAGATAGCCAACTCAGTTAAGAAGGGGATAAAACCTTGTATAGGTACATTAAGAGTGAAGAAAGACCAAGGGAGGGACAGTGAAGCTTATAAGAGAAGGAAGGGTGGGCAAAGGGTGACAGTGAAAAGCAGGATACTGAAAGAATACTTCTGCTCAGTATTCACAAAAGAAGAGGACAGGAGGTACCTAAATCAAAGAATAGAAGCACCCTGGATAGGAGGTTGATACCAGTCCATTCACAGAAGAAAGCGCTCTGTAAGAACTCTTAAAACTGAAGGTGGACAAAGCAATGGGGCCTGACGGGATTCACCCAAGAATTCTAAAAGAACTAAGGGTAGAACTAGTGACACCACTGACTATCCTTTTAGCAAATCATGGGAGGATGGTGTAGTACCTGAGGACTGGAGGAGGGCAGATGTGATTTCCCTTCACAAAAGTGGGAGCAAAGACAGAGGCAGGAAACTGTATAGGCTAGTGTATGACTAACAGTTAACAACAGGCTATTCTTTCCTTGAGTCAGTACTATGACTGATGATGCTCAAGAGGTCTCTGTCATCACAGTACCGACGAGGGGAAAGAATAGCCCGGCGTTAACTGCTAGTCATACACTTTTCTTTATAGTGTATAGTGGAACTTCCAAAAAACAGACACAGCTTTTCGTTTTAACACTCATTAGGGAGGCAGTACAAGTTAAATAATTAGGCACCTTGAAAACAAAAGGTTACATCAACAAATACCTCCACATTGCCCCAACTGTCAGATTTGCTGCTTTCGAGGACACGCTTGCGTGGCGTCCGTGCAACAGAGACTAAAAAATAATTCTGCTGCACTGCGCATGTTACTAGTGCAGCAGAATAACATTTTGAGAACGATAGATTTCGGTGCTGAACTACATTCCACTATAAACTACAGACCTGTCAGTTTGACCTCTGTGTAGGGAAAATGATGGAATCACTTCTGAAGGAAAGAATTGTTAAGTTCTAGAGGCCAGTGGGGCACAGGACCCAAGGCAGCATGAATTCACAGCAGGAAGGTCATGTCAAATGTATCTAATAGATTTCTTTGACTGGGTGACCAAAGTAGTAGACCAGGAGGGGCTGTGACATGGCCTACCTAGACTTTAGCAAGGCATTTGACAAAGTCCCACACAAAGATTAATATACAAGTTAGCTAGCCTTGGAGTGGATTCCAGAGGTAGCCTGGGTAAAAACTGTCTGGACCACAGGACGCAGATGGTAATAGTAAACAGAGTTCACTCTGAAGAAAGGGGGTTACTAGTGGGGCACATAAGGTTCAGTACTGGGACTGGTCCTCTTTAATTTCCTTATAAGTGACATTATGGAGGGACTGAAGGAAAAGTATGTCTCTTTGCAGACACACAAAGATCTGCAACAGGGTTGATACAGAAGGTGGGGTGGAAAGGATACAAAGGACTTGGCAAGGTTGGAGGAATGGTCAAATGTATGGCAGCTTAGATTCAATGCAAAGAAGTGCAAAGCAATGCACCTGGGAAACAAAACCCAGGGAAGAGTACACAATGGGGGTGAGATACTAACAACAACAAAAATGGAAAGTGGCCTGGGGTAGTCATATCAGATGACCTTAAGGTGGGCAAGCAATGTGAGAAGGCAGTAAGGAGGGCTGGTGGGATACTGGGATGCACAGGAGAGGCATCACCAGTAGAAAACAGGAAGTTGTTATCCCTCTGTATAGACAATTGGTGAGACCCCATCTGAGTACTGCATGCAGTTCTGGAGACCCCATCTCCACAAGAACAGAGACAGGATGGAGGCTGTCCAGAGGAGGGTTACTAAAATGGTGCAGGGTCTGCACCAGAAGACATATGAAGAGAGATTAAAGGAGCTAAT
The DNA here is from genome assembly GCA_016271365.2 of Neoceratodus forsteri. Classification (NCBI taxonomy): domain Eukaryota; kingdom Metazoa; phylum Chordata; order Ceratodontiformes; family Ceratodontidae; genus Neoceratodus; species Neoceratodus forsteri. The sequence goes on along the minus strand of CM028138.1, from coordinate 524,990,539 downwards.
ATGTATACCCTCGAGGAGAGGAGGGAGAGGGGGACATGATAGAAACTTTCAAGAACCTCAAGAGAATCAACAGTCCAAGAGGGTAGCTTCTTTCAGAAAAGAGATGTACAAGATCAAGGTGGCACAATTTGAAGAAAAAGGGGGACAGCTCAGAGGTAATGTGAGGAAGTATTTCTTTTCATGGAGAGGGTTGTGGATACATGGAACAGCCTTCCTGAGGAGGTAGTGGAGTCAAAAACAGTGGGAATTCAAGAATGCATGGGATCGACATAAGGCAATTCTAGTGGGGGTAGGAGGAAGTAGGCTGCTGGTTAATTAGAATCTGCAGCTTATCCATTAGGTAGAGAAATGGGCAGATTATGTGGGCCAAATGGTCCTTATCTGCCGTCAAATCTTTGTTTCTATGTTTCTATTTTGTGCAAGGAAGCAAGTGTAGTAGATGCATACTGTACACAACATTCTACTGGAGGTACACATACTATAGAGCAACTTTTGCCACAAGGATTGATTATTTCTTGTATACTCATAACAGTTCTATTACAATTAATAGAACTTCTCCTATTGAAACAACCAATCACTTATTATTGAGTTGTGATATCACTACTGCACCAGACCATAGAATGGGGAAACATGGCTGGCAGTTGAATAATACCATTCTCTGAGAAGAAATTTCAGGATGATATCCAGGAGTTACTATGGGCCTGCACCACAGTCATATGCCTCTACAAAGATATGTCCCTTTGGTGGAAGATATGAAATGTGGCATTAGGAAATGACAAACCAATTTTCTAGTTCTGTCTGCCAACATAATTATACCAAATATTTAGATTTACTATATCAGTTATATCACTTTATTTCCTTCAGCACAAGGGTATTTCTTTTCATACTCAGATACAGCATATTGAAAACAAGATTAAAGAAATACAATACGACAGAGTTAAAACTCTATATTTTGAGCAAAATGTGGAGCATATTGTGAACATTTATCTGATGATGTGTTTCATAGTTGTTCATCAAGAATTCAAAGCAGAGAATGTACTCCTTAATGGACGTGACAGCATACATACTTCTAAGCAAGGAATGTTGAGGGTAGTTCAGGAATTTTAAAACAGTATGATTGGTTCACTATTTCCCATGGATATTGAAACCACATATTTTCTGGATTCTTTAGGCCTACCTCAGATATCAGATGCTGACAATTCTTTCTTGACTTGTACCATTTGTTTAGAAGTTACTTCAGCTATTGCAACCCTTAAGAAACAGATCACACCAGGTTCAGATGGTTTGGCATCGAATTCCAGCAGACTTTAGTGAACACTTAGCCCAATTTTGGTAACTGTCTTTAATTATTTCCTGACCCACCTCCCTATCTTGCACTGTTACTGAAGCGATACACATATTTTTGTTTAAGAAAGGTAATCCTTCAGACTTATGAAATTGTAGACTGATTTGTCTGATTAACTCGGATGCTAAGATTCCTGCTAAATTTTTTGTACACGTTGTTGACAGTGTTACCAAATATTATCCACTCATTGCAGACATGTTCCATTCTGGGTCAGAAAATTCAAGATAACATATTACTTACAAGAGGAATAATTGAATTCTGTAACAAAGAAGGCAAAAGTCATTTCATATTACTTTGGATCAGGAAAAGCCTTTGCTAAGGTCCTCATGAGTACATATTTCTGGTGCTACATAAATATGGGTTTCATCTAATTTTATTGGTTGCATTAGACTTCTGTATTCCATAGAACTCTCATCCCCAATTAAATGGGTGGCTGGGGTCTCGTATACCATTATTGATGGGGTATGGCAAAGCTGTCCTTAAGTCCTGCTTTGTATATTTTAACATTGGACCCTCTGTTACGAGCCATTAGTAATATACCAAACATACAAGGAATTCAAAACCCATTATTGCTGGAAAAATTAAAGTCTCGCCCATGCAGATTATCCCTGTTTATTTGCTACAGATGAGTATTCTGGTCAGCAGCAATAACTCTTGCACAAGACACTGCAAAACTTATTGGCTCATGGAAAACATACAAAAGAGTCAGATTTTACCTGTTGGGACTCACGATCATATTCCTACTGCTATTAGTGGCATTATGGTGTCTTTGGAATATGTTAAGATTTGGTATCTGGTTAACTTAATGTGGAAGAATCACGCTGCAAAAATCTGGTGCCACTAAAACAGCATCAGGAACAACAGCGAATGGAGAAAAAGAGTGTTGGGATTTGTCATGCCCCCCAACTGCCACCCTCTTGGGGTTAGTATTAGTAAATCCCACCCCACAACTGTTGCACCCCAACCATAATCTTCCTGGGGTTAGTAATAGTAAATCCCCACTTTCTCCCTCTGGGTTGTGTCCCCCAGAGTTTGTAATTATAAATTCCTCCTCAACAGCTTCCCTGAGTTGTTTCCTCCCAGAGTCTGTAATAGTAAACCCCCACCAACTTTCTCTCCCCAGGTTGCATCCCTCTGAGTCTGTAATAGTAAATCTCCCCCACCAAACAAATTTCTCCTCTTAGTTCCATCGCCCTCCGGATGCACAGTATGCTGTTTTTTTGTTGTTGGCGTTTTGTCTGCTAACAATTGACTGCACGTTTTGTTGGCGTTGTATTTACCTAGACTCTTAAGATTTTAGGTATTTACTTGAATGCATAACTAAGTTATGTTTAATTGGGAGAAGGTTTTGGATGTTGGGGCATTAAAATCGCCAATTGGAAGAACCGCAATTATCTAAAAGAAAGGGATCAATGGAACAAAAACATTTTTACTGCCTACACTTTTATGTCAGTGCAATTTTTCCTGTACCTCAACTATTAGAAACTTGATGATTTAGTATTTTCTTTCAAATGGTATGGGGCAACAAATTAAATCCTGCTAAAAGGGATATTTTGTATCTTCCGGTGAATCGGGGGTCTGAATTATGGTTCAGCCTGTCATCTTTGTTTAAGTATATTTTTGTAATCTAATATTTTGCCTTGGTTTTCAGCTTCAACTCCTGTATGGAAAGAGTGGTGCTAGGTATGGATGGAGCCATTTTAGCTAGAATGGCAACGACCAAATCCCATATTTAGGAAAACTGCTGTTTTCCCATCATATTTAGGACATTTTATTACATTCACAAAGAAAAGAAAACTTTCCTGGGATACCATTCACATCCAGCACTGGAAAACTTCTACAAATCTTTAGTTTGTTTTGATATTGAAATCACACCTGGAGTATCTCCTTTCTTCCAATAGGCTGCTTTGAATTATCTAACTGATAAACATATCCCAGGACAGTACTGGGATGTAGTTAGGTTGTGCTGCCATAATAAATTGAATGTGATGGATAATAATAAACATAAAAGTATCACAGAGTGATTTTGTCCCTGAAATAGTTGCATTGCCCATTTTGAAATGATGCAACATTTATTTTTGACTGTTTTTAATCTAGGCCTTCTGGCCTTTATTTGGAACTACCGAGTCTGACCTTTTTGGCCAGTGTCTCTTATGACACCCTTGTATATGGCTGCTTACAGTCTTTGCCTCACAAGTATGATCCCTCTGTGATATGGCTTTTTATCATGTATTATAGTAACTATATGGCAGGTATGTTGTAAATATGTTTTACAACAACTCTATCTAGATTAGACAGTACTTTGCAAATGATTGATTCTGCAATTAGAAAACAATGTGTGATGGTCTAAAGCGGTGCTCTGTGGTACTCTGCTCTAAAGGTGGTGAAAAGAGATGAGTGAGGCACCAAGGTCCAATTATTGTGGATAAGATAACTGTTACCCAGACAAGGAGAGGCAGGAGTTGTCCTAGTTATTCAGTGCCTGCAGGGCATTTATTTTGTACCAGAGGGTAGGGAGACATAGTCACAAGATAGGAGTAGTCGCAAAACAATAGGGCGGTAAACAAGACAGATACCTTATCTATGACTGCTAAAAATTATTACAACAAGAACAGACTAGAGGCCTATTGCCACTCTTATTCTATAATAATTCTACAATTCTTATTCTTATTCTTATCAGTAGCTTAGGGTGAGGATCAGACGACATACACTAGCTACTCACAACAGTATCTGGTTAAACTATCACTACACACTTCTACCAAAGTCCAGATGTTACATGAGTCCAGAGGTTTGGCGTCTTCATGTACACCGCTGGTCTGCGATGGTGGCTATAAGGGAAGCAAACAGAACAATAACTGAGGACTGAGGAGGGCAGATGTGATCTCTTCACAAAAGTGGGAGCAAGGCAGAAGCAGGAAACTACAGACTTGTAAGTTTGACCTCAGTGGTAGGGAAAATGATGGAATCACTTCTGAAAGAAAGAATTGTTGAGTACCTAGAGGCCAGCAGGCACAGGACCCAAGCAGCATGGATTTACAACAGGAAGGTCATGTCAGATGAATCTAATAGATTTCTTTGACTGGATGACCAAAGTAATTGACCAGGGAGGGCTGTGGATATGGCCTACCTAGACTTTAGCAAGGCATTTGACACAGTCCGCACAAAGATTAATAATCAAGTTAGCCAGCCTGGGAGTAGGTCCCAGAGTGGTAGCCTGATAGCAAACTGGCTGCAAAACAGGACACAGACGGTAATAGTGAATGGAACACATTCCAAGAAAGGGGAGTCACTAGTGGAGTACCTCAGGGCTCAGTACTGGGTCCAGTCCTCTTTAACATCTTTATAGGTGACATTGCAGAGGGTCTGGAGGAAAGGTATGCCTCTTTGCAGATGACACAACGATCTGTAACAGAGCTGATACACAAGGGGGAGAAAGAATGAGAAGGAACTTGGCAAGGTTGGAGGAATGGTCAGACATATGGCAACTTAGATTCAGTACAAAGAAGTGCAAGTAATGCACCTGGGAAACAAAAACCCAGGAGAAGAGTACACAATAGCAGGGAGGTACTAACAACAAAAAATGGAAAGGGACCTGGGGGTAGTCATATCAGATGATCTAAAGGTTGGTAAGCAATGTGAGAAGTCAGTAAGGAGAGCCAGGGGATACTGGGATGCATAGGAAGGGCATCACAAGTAGAAAAGGAAGGGTTATCCCTCTGCACAGACAGTTGGTGAGACCCCATCTGGAGTACTGTGTGCAGTTTGGAGACCTCATCTACGCAAGGACATAGACAGGATGGAAGCAGTCCAGAGGAGGGCAACTAAAATGGTGCAGGATCTGCATCAGAAACCATATGAAGGGAGACTGAGAGAGCTTAATATGTATACCCTTGATGAAAGGAGGGACAGGAGGGACATAATAGAAATGTTCAAGTACCTGAAGGGAATCAATAAAGTCCAGGAGGGTAGCATCTTTCAGAAAAGAGATGTGTGAAGAACAAGGGGCACAATTTAAAGATAGAGGGGACGACTCAGGGTAATGTGAGGAAATTTTTTACGGAGAAACATAGAAACATAGACTTTGGCAGATAAGGACCACTTGGCCCACCAGTCTGCCCATTTCCCTACCTACTGGATAAGCTGCAGATTCTAGTTAACCAACAGCCTACTTCCTACCACCCCGCTACAATTGCCTTGTGTCTGTCCATAGATGTTTGAATTCCCCACTGTTTTAGCCCCAACAACCTCCCAGGAAGGCAGTTCCATGATCCACCCTCTCTCCATGAAAAAGATTTGGTGGATTCATGGAACCGCTTTTCTGGGGAGGTTGTTGGTCTAAAACAGTGGAGAATTCAAACATGCAAGGGACAGACATAAGGCAATTGTAGTGGGGGGAGGAAGTAGGCTGTTGGTTTACTAGAATCTGCTGCTTATCCAGTAGGTAGGGAAATGGGCAGACTGGTGGGCCAAGTGATCCTTATCTGCCAAAGTCTATGTTTCTGTGTTTCTATGTAGATGCTAACGCATCTCAGCAGGGACCTTGTCAAGGCCACTGTGGTGAGAGGTTTGTTAAACAGACCATATGATTCTTCAGCAAAGCCCACTCTCCAAGGCTGCCGGAATAAAGAACCAGAGCAACTGGTTCCTGAAATAACCACTGATGGGCTGTTGGATTCCCAACTGAAAACAAAGGGTTCCTCGGCCAAAACCCACTTCCAGGGTCGCCAAGGACGAAAAGAAATCAGGACCTGCATGGCAACGAATCCAATGGAGGACTACCATGACCTGAAGGATGCTGCAGCACCCAAGGGCCAGCTAAACTTGAAGGATCTCTGACAGGACCAGGAATCAGAAGAATCTGTAGAAGTGATGGTTGATTCTGCAATCTTGTCATCAGAGACTAGAACAAAACAAAGAAACAGCGGACGCGTCCCGTACTGGCTTGACGGACTCGACTTTTGGCGAATGACCAGGGCGCAGACCAGGTTCTCCAGGATGAGCACACTCTTCTGAGGAGGCAACCAACCCGGGACATCTGGAACAGGAACCATCTGAAATACACTGCTTGCGGCTGTCGTGATGCAACCGGTGGGCGTACCTTCAAGCTGTGAAACAAGAAATGGCGTAATGGACTTGTAACGACTGGCGATGGACTGGACTTCATGGATGATACAGTCAGAGGAAATGAGCTGATGGACAATCCCACTTGAATGAAGAATGCTGAGAAGACGTCCCTTCTGGGTAGAGGCTGATTCTGAGTACAGAGTATTACAGACCACACAATGGGACTGTAGTGTGGTAGAAGATTGAGACTGTCCCCATACACTAGTAACAATATAGCTGAAAGACGCACCTTCCTGCAATGCCAAGGGCCTGCAGAATGATCCATGATTTGCAGAGGAAAGGCAAATTATAACTTTAGAGGTAATTGTTCAGGTGCTTGGAGCACTAGTTCAATTGCTTTGAACAATAGTTCAGATACTTAGAGCAATAGTTAGGATACTTAGAGATATAGTTTGGATAACCAGGGCAATAGTTCAGATAACCAGGGCAATAGTTCAGATACCCAGGGCAATAGTTCAGATAACTAGGGCAATAGTTCAGATAACCAGGGCAATAGTTCAGATACCCAGGGCAAATAACCACAATCCATATACAATACAGTCTTGGTGCTTCTTAGCAAGTTCACAATCTTTCGAGTACTTCAGAAATCACAGTTGTATAAACAGTACAGTTGTTACAGTGGCTTCACAGTATTTGTGAAATGAGCACCCTTGGATGGACCCCTTTCCTAAATGTAGAGTCTTCCTGAATAGGATCTGGCTACCCTGAACGTTTTGCTAAGGATGCCCTATCCCCTATACTGAGGGTACCACTTGCCTAGGTTGACTGCTGGGAACACCAAAGGCCTAAATGCCTTATTTACTATGGGGCCTATACGCCTTCTTACTGTCGCTAGGCTGGATTGCCCTAATCCGCTAGGCTGGAGCTGCCCTAACTACCACTAGGCTGTCTTGCCCTAATCCGCTAGGCCGGGGCTTGCCCTTATCCACCAGGCCGGGCTACCCTTAGTACCACTAGGCTGGGTTGACCTAATCCACTAGGCTGGGGCTGCCCTCACTACCACTAGGCTGGGCTGCCCTAATCCACTAGGCTGGGGCTGCCCTCACTACCACTAGGCTGGCTTACCTTATCTGCTAGGCCAGGGCCTCCTGGAACCCTGCTTTACCGCGGCCTAATGCCCTACATTTACCTCGGCCTGATGCCCTTTCAAAACTGGGCCTGGTGCCCTAACAGAAATGGGCCTGATGCCCTCTATTCTGGGCCTGGAAGCCTTTTAACTGTGGGCCAAATGTCCTACTTTACTTTTTGGGCCTGATCACTTTAAACTGCGTGGCCTGTTTAATTTTGATGGCTTCCTGAGAGCTGCTGTCTCCAATCCCTGTGCCCTCCTTCAGACCAGCCCCTTTATGAATATTTAAGAGGCCCTTAGCTGGCCTTTGCTTTGCTGGTCTCTCCATCGGGAGTCACTACTCCCAAGATACCACATTAGGGTCCTGTAGACCCGATGCCTCTGGCGGCGCCGTCGCTTTTCTTTGCAACTTTCCAGTGCGCCTTTCAAAACAAAATGTTTTCACAGGCGGTCAGCACATAGCATGCTGCCACCGACCACCACCCTCGGGCTGCTGGAGGGCTGTTGCGTGGTCTCGGGAGGTGGAGGTATGCTGACAGTGGGAGGGGAGCTCTGCAGAGCACCTGGGGGACGACTAAGGGCCTCAGGCGGCTGACAGGAGATGAGCCGCGTCACGGCTCTTCTATACCGCCGACAAAGGACCAGATTTAACTTTAAAACACTTGGGGGTTCAAAACAACAGTAAGGGGCTCTTCAGCCCAAAATGACCAGACAGGACATACTTTTCTTCTGGTGCCCTGATGGCACCACCGACTGCCACACAACGACGGGGAAAACCAGCAGCTACTGGATGGCTTCCACTAGCTGGAGCCGAGCAGGCACACAGAACAATCCTTGGGGAATGGCTTTCAACCCATCAGGTAAGCCCTCCTGGCTTCCCTTAACTTTCTGTGTCCTCTCTCTCCACAGCTAGCAGGAACTACCAAGAAAAACTGAAAACTTTTAAAAGCTAACACTTCTAATTCTAGAGTGTTTTGACTGGAATGCTGTACATGAGCAGCTCAGCACAGCATTCTATCCAAACCATTGTGACATGTGTTGCAATTAAATCTACTTTTGACGATGCTGTAAAGTGCACAGGGCACTTTTCTTTATTATTTTACAGTTTCCCACACTATAGGTAGGGAAATTCCATAGAGGGGCCTTTATCAAGGTACCCTGCTGCCTACACCTACAGCAGGCACCTTGGGCACCTGTAAACCCCTAATCTTTTATTGAAGTCAATTTTCTGGGATGCCTCAACTTTGGGGCATTACAAACATGCTTTGAAATACGCCAACTCTCTAGAACTTTCTGAGTAGGAGATGGAAACATTTTCCATAGGTGGTTTTAATTGTACACTAGTTGTGTTAATGACTCTTCTGTAGTTTGTTTTAGTATCTACTGTGTTTTTTTTTTGTATTTGATGTATCTTTTGCAAATTATCACTTGATTTTTTTTTAATAAACAATTCCCCTACTGTTTTCGAGAAGTGCCAAGGATCTTTAACATCCAGCTGTACAGCAGATGGGACATAGGTTTAGCATCTCATCTGAAAAACAGCACCTCAGAAGTGCAGCACTACCTCATGCTGCGCCACATTGTCAGTATTGGATTTTACCCAAAGTTCCTGGTATGGGGCTAGAACCCTTCCTCAGGGGCAAGTGTACAATCTGCTGATCCGCTGACACCGCATTAGGTCTCTTTCCTTCTGGCTACCAGTGTGTACATTTGTTGAGGCTCACCTGAGCCACTTCTCATTTGATTTTCCCAGCTACACCTGGAACATTTTGTGGACCTCCTCTGGACAAACTGAAGGTGGTCCCTGAACTTGTTTAGGTGGGAGTCCAGAACTGAGCACAGTATTTCAGTTGTGGCCTCAACAGAGATCTACAAGCTATACAGAGACAGAATTTGATGACAGAGAAGGACCATTTGGCCCATGCAGTCTGCCCATTTCCCTACCTATACTATTACATCAGACCATGCCTGATCTACAGCTCTTTCACCTTCCCCTTCCTTCCGCTTATGATTCCTTTGGGCTTATCTCATGCATTTTGTACCACCACTGTTTTGCTCCCATCACCCCACAATAGCTTGTACTTTAAGACTATATTTACTCAGGATAAGTCAGCAGATGCACCATCTTGTTTTCAGTGGGGTCTTGCTTCTATACATTTTTACAATTCATCTACCCAGGACAGCCACGCTTGAGAAGCAACATCTTGTGCAGTATGTTTTGTCTTTACCTGTTTTACACTGTATTTACCAAGGATAATCCAGCTTCAATGCAATATCTACAAAAGTGTCATTTCTGACCCCTGAAGATTGTGAATGAAATAAGATTCCAGTTTATTCTATGCTTACTGATAGCAGTATATATGGTGGCAAGAGGGATTAGCACGGCAATCATTGTTTACTCAGAATGTCAACAGAGATTTTAAGTTTTTGGGTCATCTTGACAAATGAAGATTCTACTGAGATTATGGATACTGGCACAGACTACAGTTATGTCCTACAAAATCAATTATACTCCTTTGCACATATCACTGGGACAAAAACCTGTAGTATGTATATTCACATACTTACTACTATTCTGCTTACTTTATACAACACACAATACATACTAGTAGGATTCTCATGTACAGACATTGCGTAGTTCTTACCATTTGTTAACTGATTTTTTTACATTTTAAATATTTTATAAAAATGTCATATAACCCATTTTCTAAGTGCAATATTACCTCCAGGGTGGGCAGTATTGGGTTATACTGGAACTTCAGGGGCTATAAGGCTTTCCGCCTGTGGCGTTGGGCATAATTACACCCTGGGCAGTCCAGTATGGCTCAATACTACGTACCCCAGAGGGATATTACTACATGGTTAAAGGCAGTGTCTTTCAAGTCAGCTTCAATTTATTGTCTCAAACTCACTCTGACCACTGATATCACAGAACTATCATTTACAGGGTTTTACAATTATCATCAATAGAGCAGCCGACAGATTTCACACAGAGAAGGGCCACTTTGAATCCTTATCTGCTGTCACTTTCTAGGTCTCTGTATAGGAGCACAGGATTACATTATTATAAGCACACTTACCTCATAGAACACACCACCACCCTTTGCCTCACGAGTAAGGTACTGCATATATCACCATTCTCTTTACAATTAGGATTTTCCAGCCACCCTTTTACGTAATGTACTATCTACAGAGGTAGTTTCAGCCAGAACAGGGTTCCCAATGTATCCTTTAGTTCCTTTGGAGAACACACCAGTGTACAAGGGAAGGTTACATTTTCCACTTCCTTTCTGGCAGACAAATACCAGTTGTAGCCCCAATAAACCTACTGACTATGCCAAGCAACTTAAAAAGCAACCTTCTTGGGGAGGGGTGTCAGACTCCATGTGAAACAGTAACAAGTAGAATAGGAACAGCAGTGTCACTTAAAAAAGAGCAACCTGTTTATGGTGGGACCTGCATGTGAAACACTGATTTATTTATTGATTTGAAAATTGGTAACTGGGAAGGACAAAACAAGTTAAGGCTTGTTTCTGGGTGTGACTTGGGGAGGAACAGATCAATTTGTGGCTGCTGTAAGAGCATGGTAGAAACTGCGTGGCAGGAACTGCGGAGACATTGACAGTGACAGGGAAAGAATAGCAATAATGAATTACCGCCACCCTGTCGCTGTATGCAGAACTGAAGAAGGCATTAAGTTCCATTGGTTGGGGTTTGTCTGAGCTGCTCCTGTGCTGGAGTAGCTAAGGTGCTATTGCTTAGAGTGAAGGAGAGCTGAGGACCAGGATTTGGTTCCCCTTGAAGGTTTTTTTAAAGAAATTTTCTCCTCCCGGTTTCTCCCCATTCCGCGGGTCCACACCCACCAGAGCTGATTATAATAATTCCAGGTGGTTTGGGGACAAAGCCCCCATGATGGGGTGCAAACAAGAAACTTCCTATGTTTTCCCATTACTGTGCTTTGCACCCGCATTTTGTACGGTTGGTGTTTTCACCGACCTTGTATTTGGATACGGCATTTTACTTGCGTATCTCTGCTGCGCTTGTTTTTGTTTGCGTGGTCATGACCCCGTGCTGGAGGGATGGGGATTACAATATTACAACAAATATAGCTTCAATGATAAGTGCAGAGTAAAGTGCATAAAAGTGTACAATTAACAGAATGAAAGTACAGCGACACACAGAAGCATAGGTGCCAGAACAGGGGGGCCACTAGGGCCATGGCCCTACCACTTTCATAAGTGGCCCTATCACTTTGTGCTATCATGGTAATATATTTAATAGGGAAAATTTACCCTTACGTCCTTGGCCCTACCACTTTTCAAACCATTCCGCACCACTGCACAGAAGCACCATAAGGTGGAACACTGCGCGGCATTCATGCACCATAAAGGAGCAGTGCAGATAGAACAGTAACACTGCAAATAGCTGTTGGGATGAGTGTAGTTCAAGCAGTAGCAGAACCTGGGTGAGTGCAAAATGCAGGAATGGCAGGGCCTTGCAGAGGAGGGTCAGGTGGAGGACTGGCAGAAGTAGGATTGGGCAGAGAGAAAGTTTAGCTGGTTTCTAAAGGAGAGGAGAGAGATGGAGAGAAGTGGGGTGCAAGTTCCAGAGAGAGAGAGAGAAGGCAACAGGAGAAGGCAGACTGCCCAACAGAGGAATGCGGGCGGGAAGGAGAACGCGAAGAGACCAGACAACCTCAGCGATTTCTCCAGAGCACTTCAAGCAGGTGGTGCTAGACCTAAGCCTTGACTATCACCACTTTCAAACAGTAAAGCACTCGCACAAGTAAATACAGTCTCTACCGGTCATCAAATTTAATAAATAAATAAAATTGATCTTACCTGATTCTCTCAGGAAAGCAGTTGTAACGAGAACACACAGTTCAATTTACAGTTTGTAGTTCTTGCTGCTAAGCAGTTTGTGAATATTGTGACTCTGTCCCATAACTGGCTGGAGAATTAAAAGTTTACAGTACTGAAGTGGTGGACTGAACGGCGTCCACCACCCAGTGCTTTAAACTTTAATTCTCCAGCCAGTTACGGACAGAGTCAGAAACTCCATGAAACTGCTTAGCAGCAAAAACTACAGATTGTATAAGCTTGAACTGTGTGTTCCTGTTACAATTGTTGCTTTTCTAGAGAACCAAGTAAAATCTATTTTAGACTGCATTTACTTGAGTGGAGTTCTTTACTGTTTGAAAGTGGTGATGAGACTGTGCGAGAGTCCCTCGAGTGAAGGGAGTAGGAAGCAGAGGGGATGGGAGAGGAGGAGGAGAGGTATGAAGAAAGGGACCCTAACCAGTATTTGGTGATGAAGGATGCACAGTGGGACTGGCAACATGAGGAGGGGGGTTGATAGGTAGGAGAAACGGGAGCAGTGATGAGTTCAAGAAGAGGAGTTTGTAGCAAGCAGCAAGAAGCCTTGTAGTGGGTATTCAGTCTAGTGAGGGAAGAGGAGGGCAGTGCCATAGATGCATAGTCGAACACTGGAAGAACCATTTTGGTGACCAGCTCCCATCAGTCCTGGGGAGAAAGACAATCCTTGTTACAGTACAGGGCAGAGCTTGGAGTGGATGGCGTCAACATTGGCAGAGAAGTCAAGGCTGCTATCTAACCACACACCAAAGTACTTGAAGGAGGAAACCATTTCAAGAGAGGTGCCATCCAGGGTGGTGAAGATGGGGAGGGAGAGAGGACCAGTTTCTGGCTGGTACCAAAAGTCATGGACACTTTTTTAGTGTTGACCAGGAGCTGGTTGGAGTGGAACCAATGCAGGACATTGTGGAAATCTTGCTGGAGTGAGTTTTACAGCAGTGGCCGAGGGGCCAGAGGGGTAGATGTCTGTGTCGCCTGCATACATCTGGATATGCAAGAAGGTATAGACAGAGGGGAGGTCATTCATGTAGATAGAGAAAAGATGCAACCCAGAATGGTGCTCTGCAGGACACCAGCAGGAATAGGAAGGAGGGGACAGGGTGCCTCCCACCCATACCGACTGTAGACAGCCCGAGAGATAGGAATGGAACTGGTTGACAGTAGGAGCTAAGAGGCCAGAAGAACTCAGCTTGTCCAGGAGGAGTGGTTGGGCCATCGAGTTAAAGGCTTCAGCCAAGTCAATGAACATTGTCTCGTATTGTGTCCCTGATCCATCCCTTGGAGGATGGAGTTGGTGACACACAGCAGGTGGAGATGGTGCAGTGGTGCTTCCAAAACCAGACTGACAAGTAACAAGAAGAGTAGGAAAAGCAGTTATCAAAATAACATAAAAGGCTTAAAACGTTCCAAAGCATTAGCAGGACCCTACTGAGAATGAGATGACATCTCGGCTTGGTTATCGGAGAGTAAATTGTTTGTATAGCACTTAGGAGCTAGTATAAGAAGAGCACTACACAAATAAAAATTCTATCTTATAATCCACCCCAGAGCAGTGTACTACAAGGATTGACATTGGCTTGCTCTGTGGCTGCTCAGTAAAGAGCCAAACAGAGCAACAAGCAAGGAAGAAGGCATGACAGGCCTAAAAGGTCCATGACAGGGTGTACACAAAGCACTCACTCCTTTAACAAAGTAACGAAGCCAGTACAGACCAATGTACTTAGTAACACTCATTACAGTTGGAAGCAGCATATCCAAAAGAACAGCACATAGAGAGGGTGTTTGAAAGAAGACCAGTATGTAGGATGCAGAATCAATACAAGAAGACAGATCATTTCCAGTTCTTTTGCACATTTCTTCCAGTCACATGCACGCACACTGCTCACCACAGTCAACTCTTGCACAATAAACATAATCTTAATCTTCCTAAAATGCACAAAAAGTATGAAAAATAGGCTCTTCAAGCTTCACTTGAAGCCTAACAAGGGCTATGCGCTTAGTGTGTGTGGGGGAGGGGAACCCATGTAAAATAATTAACTAGAAGAATAGGAAACATAGTGTCAAAAAAAAATAAATTAGCATAAACTACTAAATATGTATGAAAATATTTACATAGCATCACCCACACCAAGCAGCCTTAAAAATAGCATACTGCTTGGAGGATACATGTGAAACAATTACTAAGAAAAGGAACAGTAATGTCAAAATAATTTCAAAGTGCCAGTGGTACTGAGAGGCTTTAAACTTTCCCAAGAATTAGCAGGACCCCACTGAAAATTCATGTGTAATAAATGGCATATGAAGCCCTCTAGGATATGCTGTAGTGTATGGTAACTTGGTAGGCACTTTGTAAATAATTCTGTCTTTCCTCCACTCCAGAGGACTACAAGGAGACAGAGCTTGTTTGCTTTGCAACAGCCCAGCTATATAGCGCTGCAGGCTTAATTAATCCACGCCAGCCAACAGAGAACAATGACAGCCATTGACTCCTCTAACAAGGGCCTACTCCACTACAGACCAATGTACTTGTGTAATAGCATTTGCAGTTGGAAATAAAATACCTAAAAACCAGCACAATAGAGAGGCAATTTGAAAGAAGAGCAGTGTATAGGTGCATAATCAAAACAAGAAGACAGATAATTTACAATTTGTTTGTTTCTTGTAAATCTTTCCAATCCACATGGATTCATTCTAAAGACTAAAACCCAGGATACGGGTGACAGAAGCTATAAGGGAGGAACTTGGTGTTTGGCAAGCATTCTGAAATTGCTTCAATGGGTGGCTGTATGGCCAGCATTTGTAACCAGTCAAGAGTTGGAACTCTTTACTAATGCATCAGTTGGCTTGCGCTTTGGTGCCTATTTTAGGAGTAAATGGTGTGCAGGCCAGTGGCACCCTCTGGGCAGCTATAGGATTGCTTGTCGATCAATTTTTTAGAATTTTTACCCATTGTGGTGACCCTGATTGTGTGGAGCGAGTATCTGAAGAACATATCTATCATCTGTAGGACAGAGAACACCAGGGTAGTACACACCATTAGGGGTCAACTGGGGATAAGGGCCTGATGAGAAATCTCATGTAGGTCTCTGTGTTAAAATGTCTGTTGCTTAACATCCAGTTCAGAGCAATGCATGTTGCAAGTGTTGATACCTGTCGATACAGTATTTCTGACACTCTTTTCTGGTTTGCAGTGGCAGAGATTTCGGAGAGCTGGCTCCAGAAGTGGAGAGGCACAAGGAAGTCCCAGCATACCTATGGGATTTGGTAATATGAAGCCTGGGAGTTACTCAGGAGTTCATTAGTGTCCAGCACGTGGCAGCATACTGAGTGGGATCGAGCATGTTCTGAGGGTACACCAGGCCCAAGGGTGGGGGAAATGTTTGACCCATCCCAGTAGACCAGCTCTGCAATTATGCTCTCCACAGGAAGCCAGAAGGGTCCACGCCAGCAGTGCTGGGACAGCACCTAGCAGGCATAGCATAGTTCTCAAAGGTCATCATGGGCATGTTGCTATCATGAGGGCCTTCCCTTCGCAAGATGTTTGAAGGGTGGCCTGGGCAATTCCCAAGAAGCCAGATGGCAGTTTACGATCAGCCCAGCACTCTTGAGATGACTGTAGGACGAGCTCCCAATGGTGCTCCTCACCATCAGAGGCGCACCTGGTCAGAACAACCATTTAGTGGCTTTCTGTGGGGCATTTCAGGTATCAGAATTGGTGTAGCCAAGTAAGGTGGTCAGCTTGCCAATGGTGCTGGGGACAATGAGGCGTGGTGACAACGGTAGGGATATTCATCAGATTGTGCAGGAGCAAGACAGACAGACAGTAGAGCAAGGGGTGCTGGTGCAGCCTGAGATTACCCCTGGGGTATAGAACACCCAGGCATGGGTCCATGACTATGTGGCCTGGCGACAGTTTGAGATGACTCATTTTTCATCATGATGATGTTGGGTCACTGGTCACAGTGTTTCTAGTTCAGACATGTTTTGAGCAAAATATTGAGGAGGTTGGGGGTTGACTTGAAGGAGTTCAACACTCACTCCTTTCACTTAGGGGCTGCTTCACATGTTAGTGCAGAGGGGTTGACTGATGAGCAGATTCAGGCCTGTGACCCCTGGAGGTTGCAGGCATTTAAAGGTTATGTGAGCCCACATATGCTTTAATTCCTCGTGTTTGTTTTAGCAGGTGACAATCCCTGGGGACAACAGATTTGGGTGTGTGGCCACTCTTTTTATTGGGCAACCATCAGAGAGGTACATCTGGGAAGGTGTGAATCTATTTCTGGATCCCTGGCAAGCAGAAGTACATTGGATAGTACACCGAGATGAGACAGTGTGAGCTGCTTCCTTGAATGAAAGTCAAAGTTTGGTGGTGGGACCCTCCCAGCATACTGGTGGTGCATTGGGATGGAAAGGATTTGAGAACTGTAAAATTGCTTAACCTGAAACATAACATGAAATAGTACTTGGCCTTTCCGCACATTTGGTCGAAAGTACATATCATTTGGTCCAATATTATTCAAAGACAGCAGTGGTGGCACACTCGTGACTCCAGCGCCATCGAGAAAGTTTGCAGATTGAATAACATGGCCATTTGACCATTTATAGACACTGTTGGGGGCTCTGTCCTAAGGCATGATGCAGTTGCGGTCAATGTACCCCAGTTTTATGCCAGGGACAGGGTGCACCTGTCTGACTTAGGTTTAGGTATGTTTTAGAAGACATAAAATGCGGTGCAGAAAGTAGTAGCATGAAAAATAGAAACATAGAATTTGACACCAGATAAGGACTGCTTGACCCACCCAGTCTGCCCATTCTTCCCATTTGGAGTGATGTGCTTGTGGGGTTGAGCATTGACAGCCATGCTCACCCTGTGGTGGCATTGTAGTCTTGGAAGGTCTGTACAGAGAGGGTAACAGGGAATCAAGTGCCATTTGCAGCCAGATCACCCTAAGGCTGATGGGGGTTGGGGCAGTCAGGTGAGCAGCCTCTTTGGGTACTTGCCCGCAGCACTGTAGACTCCTCTGACAGAGGAGGATGTTTTAGCATCCTGTCATGATCCATCCTTCATGCCCTTGAGGCAGATTACCTCAACGGGTTTGTAATATTTAGTCAGCACCTTTTGAGGTAAGGGATGGCCATTATACATGCTGTATTTAATGAGTTGATTAATGATTGCCAACCATGACTGCCTTGCAATGCACATCACACTGACTTGGCTGTAACTGTTATTATTGTGTTTAATAAATAAATGGCTGTGGCCACTTTCTCCAAGGCTCATTATTTGTCTCAGTCCGTTCAAGTGAATTGAAGGATTATGTGCTCTATAAGACAATGTAGCAACCTACAGTAAATAGCAGCAGGCAGACCTTGTCTGTGGGCATGGCTCTAAGTGTTGCCTGAGCTGGCAGATGAGGTAGCTAGGTAGCCACCCATCAGGGGTGGGGTAGGTAGCAAGTGTTCCTGGGGACACGTCACCTAAGGCTGAGGAGGAACCTAGCAATAAAATAAGTCAATCTGAGAGGTTCTTACTCTGCTCTTCTGCCTCTGGTCAGACTCACCCAAGCCTCACCCTTGTAAAAGTAGATGAGAACTGGAGGGCTGTAGGAAACTTCCTGTCCCAATAGGTGGGATGGCCTTAGGGGTTGAGAAAGAATTTTCCTATTTCCTTGCACTGGATTTTCCAGTTTTGCCTTCTCCAGAGAGGATGAGTGGTGTATATAGTAGGTAGGGTCTAGTAGAGGTTTGTCTCACTCATATAATAAGTGATGACATGGTAGTCTCAGAAGGACTGTACAGAGGGGTAACAGGGAGCTAGTGTTTGTGTAGCTAGATCACCTTGAGACTGACAGGAGGTCTGGGCTGGATGGCTGGAGTTCCCCTTCAAGGGGCTGTTGGATGGGCAGCCTTACAGCACTTGCCCATGGCATTGCAGCATTGTCTGATGGGGAAGACGCTTTGGCACCCAGTCAAGAGTTATCCTCTTGCCTCAGAGGTAGGTTACCTTGCAGGGTTTGTAATATTCAGTCAATTCCTCTTGGGGGCAAGGGATGGCCGTTATACATTTAGAGAGTTGATTAATGATTACTATCCAAGACTACCTTGTTGCACACACCACACTGTCTTGGCTGTAACTGTTCGATACATTCTGTTTAATAAATGCATGGCTGTGGCCATTTTCTCCAAAGCTCGTTGTCTGCCTCAGTCTATTCAGGTGGAAGGAAGGGTTATGTGCCCTATAAGACAATTTATAAGTGCCAGTGCTACTGAGAGGCTTCAAGCTTCCCCAGGAATTTGCAGGACCATACTGAGTATTCATGTGTAAATAAATGGTCTCGTGAGCCTCGCCAGGATATACTGTAGTGCATGGTAAGCATTACATAAGTGATATATAGATAACTACCCCTACTTCTTTTTAGAATGAGCTAATTAATGGCCAAGTTAGTTTGGTGATATCAGGGACATGGGAATAAAGCTCAAGGACTCCTGATTTCACCAACTAACCAGATATTGAGAATCTGGTGCTGCTCAAGGAAGCGTGGGGTATTCTGTTATTTTTTATAATGCAGTGTAAGCCTGTTTTTCAACTCTGGCATTTAAATAATTTACAATTGCTTTTTACAGCATGCTTAACTGCAGTGCTCTTACAGGAATGCTTTACTGTGGTTAAAAGTGCAGATTTTGAATTAGCACGCGAGGCTGCCTGCTTTCCATGAACGTGCAGCTCTCACTTGCAAATAGAACTTGTGATTGATGCTGTAACTGGTTAGGGGCAACCTTGTTCATCAGTTCTGAACTGTTCAGAACAGCAGGTTCTGCCTTCCAGAATGTGAAGATCAAGGTTTAGAAAACACTGTAAAACAGGCTCACGGTATATATGGACTAATGATGAGTTCAGGAATGCATGGATAGACAGAAAGCAACACTAGTGATAGGAAAGAGTGTAAGCTGCTGATCATTTAGGATCTGGAGTTTAAGTAGGTAGGAAGTGAGCAGACTAGGTGGGCCAGGCGGTCCTTATCTGCTGTCAAAATCTATGTTTCTATGGTTTAATACATGGGGTGGTGGGTTTAACGAGAATTTTACATTAAGGTGATGGATGCTACATAGAGGGCCTATTTAGCATCCAACACCGAGGGAGTATGTAAAATGTGAGTTTTACACACCAATCATGTTTTATTTTATATTATTGTTGGAGTTGCTGCCACAGCAATTATATAAAATATAAATACATCGCTGTTCAGTCGCGTCCAGTCGGGATGAAGCACGGTCCGTGACCAAGTGGCTGTTGAAAACTTTTCTTCTTTTTAAATGGTTTAATGAATGATTAAAGGTTTAATCAAGGAGTAAGACATCCAAATATGAAAGGCGAGTTATTTTTTTAAGTACTTATGGCTGACTGCAAGTGGCAGTGACGCTTCCGAGTATGGTGCTGAGGAAAGGAAGAGCAGCAGCTGACTCATGCATGGACCCAGGGAAACCTGGCACAAGTTCACTGTTATAACCAGCTGGTTATAATGGCAAATTATAACAGGGTTTCTCTATGGGGAAAAACACTAGCCAGTTATTATAATTCTATATTTTCCTCCACGTAAGAGGAGAGGCAATTTGTTTGCTCTGCAACAGCCCAGGACTTCAGCATGGCTCAGATGGTAGCACATCCACCTCTGGGTCAGGAGATCAGAGGTTCTCATCCCACACCAGGATTGGACTCACACCTACATGCTAGCACCTGAGTGCAGTATTGTGGGGTGCTGTACTGTTAGGGTGTGCCATCCTTCAGATGAGACATTAAACTGAGGTCCTTTCTACCCATCCTGATGCTGTCCAGGTGGAAGTAAAAGAATCCAAGGCACTCTTTACATAAAAGAGAGGATTTTCCCAATGTCCTGGCCAATATTCCCTTCCCATAAAACCGGTTCATACAATTGTCCAGGCTATGTGTGGGTGCTGATATGTGATATAGCTGCCACTACACATTCAGTCACTTCACTACTACAGTCTAGCATTGCTTATAAAGCGCTTTGGAATACGTGGTATATGAAAAGTGCTATATAAATGCTGATTCTTCTTCTTCTTAAAGAACCATAGAGAGCAAGCTTCATTTAATCCATGCCAGCCAACAAAAGACACTCATGCTGCATTTACTCATTTAAGGACAGGCTTTCTCCATGACAGACCAATGTACTTATGCAATATTGTTTACAGCTGGAAGTAAAACAACTGAAAACCAGCACAACAGAGAGGCAGATTGAAAGAAGAGCAGTCTATAGGATGCATAAACAATACAAGAAGACAGATAATTTATAATTAGTTTTTTGTAACTCTCTTAATCTACATGCATTCATTCCAATGACTAAAACCCAGTGCAAAGCATCACGGGTATGCAAATTTGGGGGTTACATTCAAAAGGAAATTTCACAACTGGTACCATATTCGCCTGACTAAATAAAGATTTTGATTGATTGATTGATTGATTGACATTCTGCTTACTATTTCACAACACAGACATGACCATAATTATCCTAAAGTGCACAAAATAACACAACTACAGGCTTTTCCACTTCGATTGAAGCCTAAAATGAGCAATCTGGTTGGAAGGGGCTCCATATAAAAGAATTAACTAGAAGAATAGAAACCACTGTGTCAAAATAAATTAGCCTGAAATACTAAATCTGTATGAAAACATTTACGTAGCATCACCCAATGCTTATAAAGGAACAGTACTCCATTGCTATCAATGGGGAGTTTAAAGGTGGTGTTTATCGTTATACATATTTGGTATGTTTCAGGCTGATTGTGCACACTGCTACTGCTGGTGGATTGAGTTGTGCAAACAACTGCACTTTCACCTTCCCAGTCACATGCAGACTGTGTTTCTGCCATTCTTCTCCAGCAGTGGATTATACAGTGGCATCTAACATCTACTGCCCATGCATACATAGAATGGAACAGAATGTATTTCATTATGTGGAGCACTGTGGATGCTCATACAGAAAAGTAGTCCATGATTTGCTGCACAAATTTCCTAATTTCTTCCCGCAGACCTACTTTGGAGTGCCCACAAAGTCTGCAGGCTACACCAAGCAGCTTTAGAAATAGCATCCTGTTCGGAAGGGCGGGGAGACACATATGAAACAGTTAAGAAAAGGAGTAGAACCAGTAAAGACAAAATAAAATCAAAGTACCAATGGTGCCAAGAGGCTTCGAACTTCCCAAGACTAAGCAGGATCCCATGAAAATACATGTAAAATTAATTGCTTGTAAAGCACTTTAGGATATACTGCATGAAAAGTACTACACAAATGACAATTGTATCTTTTCCTTCACTCCAAGGACCACAAGCAGTGAAAACTTGTTTGCTCCATAACAGTCCAGTACAGGGCCATGTAGAGTAGAAGTAAGCACAACACTTGACAAGGTGTGCAGTTATTAGGTATTACCGCACACCCTCCCACTTGGCACAAGGCGTTAGTTGAGTGCCCTTCTACCACGGGGTGGAGTGGTGGGAGTGCGGTAACTGCACAATAACTGCAAGTCCTGAAGTGTGTTATTGCATTTATAAAGTTAATTAATTAATTTTGTACTTCAAAAGTTTTACCGAGGAGTCATACTGAGCTAATAACAGATCATTTCGAGATATGTCCTGGGGGAAAAGGGAAGAGAAGATAACAGAACAGAACCAAGGTACAATTTAGACAAATAATACAGTAAAATGGAAATAAGTAAAACAATATATAAAAATTACAAGAAAACAGTTCAGAGTAAACATTGCCATACAGAAAACGAGCATTTGTCAATGCCGAACGCTCACTCGCAGGTATTTGCATTGGTGTTTGCATTTATGCAAGCCTCCCCAGTTGTATCCATGTCTCTTTAGCATCCATATCCAAACAGAGTACCTCTCTGCGACTCCTCTTGCATCTGATCAACATTTCACCCTCATACTCTTAAGTGTCTGTCTTAGGAACCCTAACCCCTGGTCGTGCTCAAGAATACGAGCCTGTGTGGAAACTGAGCAACCTGCGCTTGTAACACAGTCATTCAGTGGAATTATTTCACCAAATTTTCAACATAGGCATTTTGTCACCTCTGGTCATGAACACTGTCACTATGATTTTCTTGCTGTGTACCGAACACTGATTTCCATAGTGACCGCTTATTCTGCGCCGAAGTGTGAAAACACATTTCAGCCAGGATGTGAAAATGACAGCTGTACTGTTCATAAGGAGGTGGAAAATGCAAATGTTGAAAATCTGTAGTGAAAATATGACAAATTCACGAAGTTACGAGGAGCGTGTGGAAACTGTGCAACGACACTCAGACACCAGTCATTTTTGGAATTTTGCAATCGAATTTTCAACATAGGAAATTTAGGATGTCTGCTCATGAACAGTGTCACTGTGATTTTCTTACTCTGTACTGAACATGATTTCCCACAGTGACCACGCAATTCTACGTAAGTGCGAAAATACATTTCAGCTGGGGCGTGAACAATTATAGCTGTACTGGTCATAAGGAGATGTGGGAAATGGCAATGTTGAAAATCTGGAGTGGAAATATTACAAATTCATGAACTTACAAGTGTGTATAAAAACCGGTAACGCATACTTGTAACACAGCCTTTCTACAGACTTTGTCACCAAATTTTCAACATAGGTATTTTAGGACCTCTGTTCATGAACAGTGTCACTGTGATTGTCTTCACTCTGAAGCAACACCGATTCCCAACAGCGACTCAGGTTATTTTGTGCCGAAGCGAAAACACATTTTGGCCAGGATGTGAAAATGACAGCTGCACTGTTCATAAGGAGGTGTGAAATATGCCCATGTTGAAAATCTGGAGTGAAAATATTACAAATTCACGAAAGTGTGTATGGAAACTGCGCAATGCACACTGTGAAACAGTAATTTTTGGAATTTTTTCACCAAATTTGCAACATAGGCTTTTGAGAGCCCACCTCATGAACATCAACACTGTCATTTCATTAATCTGTCCAAAGGTGATTCCGCAGTGACCGCGAATCACCTTTCAGGACCAACACGTTATGACAATGGGGTGTCAAGAACCCCATGTTGAAAATTTGGTGCCAAAAGTCAAAAAATGGCTGAGATATCCACCTAAGTTGGAAAACCCTGTTTATGCTATTATACAGCTTACTGGCATTTCCTTAGTTAGTAGTCGGCTTTGAAGAGTGCAGACGTGTTCCCCGTCCACTGAAGATTGTCGCACTGGCTCCAGTGATAGGTATGGGGTGGGGGGTGGGGAGGTTGGTGCGAGATGGTGGGTGAGGGTTGGCAGGGGCCAGGACTCACTGGGGACCGCTTTTGTTTCACAGGAATTTAAAAAAGGATGCTTTTGGTAAACGGGGGGGCTCCCAGTGTGCCACCTAGGTGAGGGGGTGGGGAGGTGGGAAGAGAGGGGCGGGTTGGCAGAGGGGTGAGGGACTCACTGAGGGATTGTTTTCTTGTTTCACAGTATTTGAAAAAAATGCTGTTGGTATGCTGGGGTGGGCTCCAGCATTTCACCTATGTGTTTGGGGGACTGGAGCCGTGGGATTGGGCACCCCACCGACCATACAGTGTGTGTGTGGGGGCAGAGTGTGAGCACGCTGTGGTGGCTCCCAGCATGGAACTGGTTGTTTTTTTGGGGGAGGCTGCAGCCAACGGGGATTAGGCACCCCTAATCGACCACGCAGTGTGCTAGCACATGAGCCAAGGGGGATTGAGCACCCCTTGGCACACAAGGTGAGGGCCAGAGAGAACAGTAAGGAGGGATGGGGAGGACATTAGCAGAGGGAGGAAGCGGAGGATTTGATACCGAGCTGCACATGACAGCAGTTTGGCTGACGCCATATGCTAATTGCATACATGCTACCACCGCTGATTGCAGTGGACCTTTTCTTAGAAGTGAAGACCAACACAGCCGAACTGCTGTCATACACAGCTTGGCATGTATTGGTCCAGTAGGGTCATGCCTGCTAAACTTAGCACTGCATTGGGGAGGAGGGTCACACACCTCCAAAAGTCATACTGTTGCAAGACGCCTTGTGCATGCCAAGTTGCGTAAAATGACCATGCAGTAAATTACAAAACAGGCAAAAAGAACATTAAACTGTGAGCACCAAAACAATAATATGAGGAGACGGGAGTAGTGACTTGAAGAACGGGGAGTGGGGATAAGCTAGTGTCATTGTGTCATTGTGTCATTGTAGGGAGAAGGCTGGTGACAGAAGTCCACACCACTATCAGGAACTGTTGCAGGAGTGAGTAGAGAAATCACAGAAGAGAGATTTTATAGCAAGAAGGGAAGGAGCAGAGCCTAAAACTACTAAATATGTATGAAAACATTTAAATAGCACCACCCAATGCTTGTAAGGGAATAACACTCCATTGATATGAATGGAATAGGGTTTAAGGGTGATGTTATCCTCATAAACACTTAGTATGTTTTAAGCTGACTGGCCACACTGCTGCTGATTCACTGATTCATGCAAACAACTGAACTTTAACTTTCTCAGTTACAGGCAGACTGTTTCTGCTCTTCATCTCCAGCAATGAATTATATAGTGGTATCCAGATCCTGCTGTCCATGCAGAAAAGAAGAAAGTGTTAGATGCAATTGTGGGCAAGTTAGATACTGAGTGGTTTAAATTAGACTAACCATGGTTCCATGATATATGAGCGATGGAACAACAGCAACATTAATATGAGCAAGTGCATATCAGCAAATGCCAAAACACCGACGCAGCACTACAGCGAGGACCATGAACAGTGACAGTCCTCAACATTCTCTCCGGGGCAATATGTACTGAAATTTGTATGTGGGGCACCCCGTTATTATTACAATCAGCTCCAGGGGTCAGGCCTGACACTGTGGTGTAGGGGAAAATTTGGGAGGAGGCTATTCAAGTAGGGGGACCAAGTAATTAGGGGAGAACATTGGTGGGTAACCTGTAGATGGGGACCACAGGAGGGCAGGAGAGCATGGTGCACAAATTTGGGAGGTCAGGAACATTAAAAAAAAAACTTCAGTGCCCAAACAACACATAAAAAGTTTTCCCACACACCTAGCTAGGGTCCAAACCTGGGTCCTTCCACATCAGAGGCAGTGACTCTACCACAACACCAAATGGCCAGCTGAGAAGTGCTTGGCTAATAACCTCCTATATTCTCATCCTCATTCATTGTGATGCTTACCCTCACTGTCCTTTCCTACTCACTGTTAGCACTCTCACTATCCTTTCCCACTCGCTGTTCTCGTGAGGCACTTAAATTGAGTCACTCTGTTTGACTCACCCATATCAAGGGATACCTTTAACCACTAGTAACCCAAGCTCAAACCAGGAGGGCTAGAGCCTATTCACATAAGAAAATACAGCCACTGTTTTTCTTAATTGAATTTAAATAGTTTTTATTATGGCTCAGTCTGCATAAGGCTCCATTCGGGACCAATGAAGTTGATGTCTTCTGCCACCTGTAATGGAAACCGAACTACATGGAGCGTATGCATATACAGAGTCTGTAGCAACATATATAACTGCACTTTGTGCTCTACCACTTATCTGTGGACCCTGTTTCAACCTTAAAACAGTTGTCTCTATGGAAGATCATCAGCTCCCATATGTGACATTTGCTCTCTGTGACTATATTACTTTGGTGAGAACAGTGATGATCTTTGTAGCAATGTAAAAGCCAATAAAGATACTGTATGTTTGAAAAACATTATGGGACAAATTTTCAAAAGGATCTCATCCAAACACATCAGCCACCATTTTCAAAATGGAAATTTGTCTAAACTATTAGAAGGTCGAACAGCATCTGGATTTTGGGTCCACAAAACACTGCACTTGAGTAAATAAAAAAAACATGATTCCAACTGCATTTGCATCAGTTTTTACCCTAACTTGTGTGACTTTTGTCACAAAGACCTATTTGTCAAAAGTAGCAGCAGGGCTGCAAGGACACAGTCAGGTGGGCGAGATACAGGGCACACACATGTGCATCCTGTTTCAAACCTTTGAACATCCAGCCCTATTTGTAATATTTCTTTTTCTTTCTTTCTAAAACTGATTTTATAAGCAATATAACTCACCCAGGGTTTGTGGGTTGGTTTTACAATAACCTCCCAGGTGATTGAAAACACTTAGCTACGCCTCGTGCTTCACAATCAACTGGGTGGTTTATTCCACATTATACAATGGGCATAACAAATCCTGTAACCTGATTGGTCAGATCAGGTCTTCCCCATAATTAAATTCTGCAGTAGTCCAAGGCTGAGGTAGGATATTAATTTAAAACAAAACAATTAAAACATATTTTTAATTTATTTTTCATATGGGTCCATTGTATAATTGCAATAAGGCACTCCAGGACATGGATAATTGGGAGATTACTGACTTCTCATGTGGTTAAGTCTCTGGCTACTCTTCATTATGCACTACACAAGGCTTGAGCAAATTCACCAATAGCCTACACTCTATTGTGCCTTTTCACTTGAACAACCCACATTCTGTCAATATGTTATTGCTTACATAGATCAGTCTCCAAGTAGTGCAATAATATATACAGTGCACCTAGTCCTGCTCAGGTAAACACATGTTCTAGTTAGCATAAGGGAAAAAGAGTGGTGCTTAGAAGTACATACAGTAGTAACAACTGACTGCTTTAAGAAAATGAATAACATTTACTGTGTGTGGTTTGGCAGTACAAGCTCTTTAACTTCTGTCTAGTTGTGCGATGGTTCCTCATATACATTATTCCTTGTCATGGGTCCCTTTCTCCGCACAGCGTTGTAACTCACGCTCCTGTCCTTTGAGCAGCCCAGGCCATTTTATTCTTATCTTTCTGCCATCTACATGGCTAATTGTCATAGTCCCAAGGGCATGGGTATTTCTAACCTCGATATGCTCTCTCTTTCTCCAGGGAGACATCTGCTGCTATTATGTTTTTGCTGTCACTTCAACAAGAGATTCAATTATCTAATACAATGCCCCCTTCCAAAAAAAAGAATTCTTGTCCCGGAGCTAAAAGCACACTTACAAGACAGAGTCCCTGGCTAAGTCAGGGATCAAGAGGATGGGAATCAGTTACC
This sequence comes from Neoceratodus forsteri, assembly GCA_016271365.2. Taxonomy (NCBI): domain Eukaryota; kingdom Metazoa; phylum Chordata; order Ceratodontiformes; family Ceratodontidae; genus Neoceratodus; species Neoceratodus forsteri. Next base: position 524,963,036 of record CM028138.1, on the reverse strand, counting down.
TGTAGGATTAGTCTGGGATAGTGGCTCTAAAATCCCATATGCTCGTCTGGGGATGCCAACAGATGAGAAATGAGGTTTTAGGTATCAGTTATTCCTTTCACTAAGAGGAAAACTGAAGGAGTCTTCTCTGTGGTCCACTTTGGGCCATCATTAGTAATTTACGTTTCTCATTGCCTTATGCTTTGTCTGAAGGTTGCAAATGGTGGAGGATAATGCAACGCTGTGATTAATCCAAGGAAATTTATATGTAGCCCAACAACTAAGGGCAATCTTTCTACTGCCCATGTTTCACCCATATTGTACTTTATCCCCCACCTCCAGCTCAGAAGAGTCTGAGAGTGTAAGTCAATCTATTTTGAATATAAGCAACCATGGCCCTATAGTAAGGTTTAGAAGGTTTTCAGATTGCATGAAATGGTGACATGATCTAAAATTGCATAGGGTTGTGCTGATGAACCAGGGTAGTGCATTGTACTGCCACATGGGAAACCTAGATTTGGGAGTGAGCCTGTGTCTCTACTCATTGAGTGGCCCAGAGGTGCTGTCTGCCTGAGGAAGAGGGGAGGCAGCACTGCTGCTCCCATAGGGGCCCCGATGGTGGCAAGAAAGGAAGGGAGTACATGCACCCCTACTTATGTGTGTGTGTGTGGGGGGCACCAGTGAGTTCTGATGCTTTGCAGTGCCAGTGGGCCTGGTAAGTGGAGTGATGGGGTCAGTGAAGTGATGTGAGACTGCCTGCCAGAATGGTGTGCCCAAGATGTTCCAATGACTCTTATGAAACAGTGGGAAAAGGAAAATCAGTAGAGGCTGAGGAAAGGGTGACAGTTGTCATATACCACCTGGGCCCTCCCATAACTAAATAAGAAGGTTAAAAGGGATAGGCAAGGTAGAGCATACACAGCTCTTTGACCTGGTGAGTGTCAGTAGAAGTAGGGGCATGCACACAAACTGGTTGGATGAAGCAAGATAAGAGGCAACATTAAACAGTGTTACTTCACACAGAGGGTGGTCAGCATGTGGAATAGTCTTCCAGTGAAGATGGCATGAAGATGGAAGAACATCAGAGCTCTTCATCCTGCCATAAGGAACTGTAATTATTTCAGCTCTGCAACAAATGTAACTGTTAGGGATGACTGAGGCTTTTACTGTTTTTAGGTGCCAAAAGCATACCTGTTAGCACCTATTGTGTCCATGATGTTCTTTTGTAATACATGGGTCCCACTGTTTTGCTATAGGAATGCTATTGAAAACTTGTAATAGCATTGTTCTGATGTCAAGAAGTCACAATAGTTTTGCTCTGGCATCAGTGCGATGCTATTATGATTCTGATTGCTGCTTCACCATACACTTCTGTCACTGTATGATACTGGTATTTGAAACTATGACAGGAGCCACAAAGAACATTGTGGGGAGAGCTGTTGACAAGTGAGCCACCCACAGCTGAATTAATGTTACAACTAATTTCAGCAGAATTGTTCTTGTTACATAGGTAAGAGAAATGTGGGGGTTGTTGGCAAGAGTGAAAGTGAATGGCCTGCAGTTGGAAGGACGGCCATCCTGTGAAAGTGTGAATGAATCATGTTAGCAGTTATAACAGTGCTGGTCAGAAGGAGTAAGTGAGCTGTAAGAAGTTGTAGCAGTGCCAGTCAGAACGAGTGATTTGAAACACATTTTTTTTTCTTTTTGCTGTTTCTGTGAGAAAGAAAAACAGAAAACAGACAGAGAGCCATGTATCATAAAAATAATGGATGTTTCTATCTGTTATGGATAGTAACTCCATCTTGGGATTCTGATGACTATAAACCTTTCAAGCTTTGCCTTAGAGGTTTATGATGCGATTTGAATCCTCAATGGAGACACTGCTCCATAACAGAGAGCCGCCCATTACTCTATTTGTGCATTTAGTCAAGTTTAAGGTTACACTCAGTGTAAGTGATTTGGCTGCATGACGTCACTGATGATGTCAATGATAGGGCTTTTAGATCTAGGAGCAGGTTTCAGACTTACACAAGCCTGGGTTTGATTCTCCATATTGCATATTTTTTTTTCTTTCTCATTACAAGTTTTGTTGTATGAAAGAAACTGTTAGAGGTCATTGCTGATGTAGTGAAGAGTTTCTGCAGAGCTAAGTAGCAGACTTTCAGGTAATTGTTCTACAATATGTTGTAGTCAAATTGGTCCTGGCTGAGTGTTGTCTAGGTTTGAATACAGTTTGATTCATTTATTTTGCAGGTTGTGACATAACCGCTTATCATAGGAAATGCAACTGACTCACCTATAACTCAGTGATGCACAGGACATGTGTTTGCTGAGCAGGCAAAGGATCAGTGGTTCAAATCCTGGCAGGGACTCAAACATTTTTTTTGCAAGGTGGAAACTCACTTAAGTGGTGATTCATAGTGATGTGGAGTTGGAATAGTAAATTATATGAGAAGTAAATTTAGCTAAGAACAACAATTTATGAAGGTAAATCATCTACTGGGATCAGATACCCAGTTGTCTGTTTTGCATGTTGTGACATAACCGCTACACCAGATGAAATACAACTTCCTTACCTGCAGCTCACTGGCACACTGCATGTGTGTATGCTTAGCATGCAAAGGACAGCTGCAGGCTGCTCATTTGTCAACAGCCCCTCCCAAGTGATTTAAATTCAGGTATACTATAGTTTAAACTTAGGTGGTCTTAAACATTTTTCAACACTTTTGTAAGATGGAAACTTACTTGTGCAGCAGTGCATGGTGGTATGGAGTGGCATAGTAAATTATATGAGAAGTAAATTTTGTCAAGAACAGCAATCTGAAGGTAAGTCACTTGCTGGAATTAGACCCTCCTTTTGCAGGTGTGACATAACCTCTACATCATAGGACCTGCAATTCACTTACCTTCAGTTCAGTGGTACACTAAATGTGTATTTGCTCAGCAGGTAAAGGATCAGTGACTCAAATCTGAGCAGGAATGAAGGCATTTTTTCAATTTTTTTAAAGATGGAAACTTACTTGAGTAGCTATTTATGGTGGTGTGAGGGGAATAATAAATTATATGAGAAGTAAATTTAGCTAAGCATAACAATTTGTAAATGTAAGTCATCTGTTGGGATTAGATCCCCAGTCATTTGTTTGGCAGGTTATGACATAAGCTGTACACCACAGGAAAGGCAACTGACTCACCTGCAGCTCAGTGGCACATTAAATGTATATTCACTTAACAGACAAAGAATCAGTGGTTCAAATTTAGGTAGACTTAGTTTGGATCCTGGCAGGGACTTAAACACTTTTAACCTCTTTTGTAATATGGCACTCAACTGAGTAGTGATTCATGGTGGCGTAGAGTGGAATAGTAACATATATGAGAAGTAAATTTTGCAAGGACAACAATTTGTGACACAAATTGCCTGCTATTATATCCCCAGATGTCTGTTTTGCAGGTGTGATGTAACCTTTCCATCATAGGAAGTGCATCTTACATTCCTGCAGTTCAGTGGCACACTGAATGTGTGTTTGCTTATGAGGCAAGAATCAGTGGTTCATATCTGAGCAGAGATTTAGGATTTTTTCAAATTTTCTTGGTAAGCTGGAAGCTCACGAGTGCAATTCATAGTGGCGTGGAGTTGGAATAGTAAATTATATGAGAAGTAAATTAGCTAAGAGCAACAATTTGTGAAGGTAAATTGTCTGCTGGATTAGATCCCAGTCCCTGTTTTACAGGATGTGATATAGCTTCTACACTACAAGAACTGCAATTCCATTACCTGTACCTTAGTGGCATACTGAATAAGTGAGTTTGCTTAGCAGATAAGGAATCAATGGTTCAAATACAGGTAGATGCAGTTCAAATCCAGGCAGTAATGTAAATATTTATTTGTGAGATGGAAACTCACTTGTATGGCAATTTGTGGTGGTGTGGAAGTGGAAAAGTAAATTATTTGAGAAGTAAACTTAGCTAATAAAACAGTCCAAAGGTAAATGCCTGCTAAATTAGATCCCCAGTTGCCTGTTTTGTGGGTTGTGACATAACTGTTACACCACAGGACCTGCAGAACTACAACCTACTTGTCTGCAGCTCAGTGGCACACTGAATGTGTTCACTTAGCAGGCAAAAGATCAGCAGTTGAAATCCTGGCAGGGCTTAAACATTTGCTTCAATTGATGTTTGTATAATAGAAACTCACTTGAGTGGTGATTCATGGTGGTATGGAGGCATAATAGTAAATTATATGCAAAGTACATCTAGCTAATAACAATAGTTTATAAAGGTATATGCCTTTTGGGATTAGATCCCCAGTTGCTTGTTTTGCAGGTTGTGACATACCTCTGTATGATAGGAAGTGCTACCTACTTACCTGCAGTTCAGTGCCACACAGAATCTGTGTTCGCTAGCAGGAAAGGACTAGTGGTTCAAATCCTGGAAGGGATTTAAACATTTTTAAGACATTTTTGTAAGATAGAAACTCACTTTAGCAGTGATTCATTGTGGTGTGAGTGGAATAGTAAATTATATGAGAAGTAAATTTAGCTATGAGCAACAGTTTGTGAAGGTAAATTCCTGCTGGGATGAGATTCTCATTCACCTGTTTTGCAGGTTGTGACTTAACTTCACATCACAGGAACTATAATTCCTTTACCTGCAGCTCAGTAGCACACTGAACATGTGTTTGCTAAGCAGATAAAGAATCAGTGGTTTGAATCCTGGTACAGTATATTCTATTTTAAAGAAGAAATTCCCAGTCATTTCAACTTTCATGCATAAATTATTCCTTCTTGCATTGATTCCGAATTGTATTTCATTACTGTCCACTGCAATTAGTTTTGGCACTCTGAGCTGCTAGAAAATGCAGTGTGCACCAGAGCTTCTATAGCAAGCCTGGTGTTGCTGTGAGCCCAGGGTTGTACTGCTGACATCACTATAGGGCAGAGTCAATTTCACACACACAAAAAAACATACTGACAAGGCATTTGATTTTGGCATAATGCCCTGCTAACAGGGTGTCTTGGGAAGATGAAACAGTATGTACACTGAATACTGGTAGGTTTCCCTTTGCAACATTGTTGCAACTGCATGGTACTGCACAGTGTGGGTCACCTCTACCCTACAGTGATGTCATCAGAGCCAGCAGCCCAGCAGCTGAACAGCAAAGGCAAGTGCAGCAGGTCTCACAAACAAATCCAAGTTAATGGAAGGCAGAGTAAACTTTGGCCAAAAATAACAAATACACATACCTGCTCAGGTCTGGTACTGCATGTAATGACTATAAGCTGTAACTTTTGGACCATCATGAAAGTTCCTCTTTAATACATACTTTTGACACTTCACAGACCTTATTTGGCACCTTTAGTACCATAGGCACTTTGATTTGACTGTGGCATTGTTTGATTCTTCATACCATTGATATTGCTGTTGGTTACTTTCAGACATTCCTGCAAATAACAGCAAGGCTGCAGTGAATCCATCCAGGTTCATGGATCCTGTCCTTGGTTTATGGATAGGTTCATGGACCCCTAGGGGACACGACTGCCTGATAGGGGCAGACTGGATAGAATGTCAGGCCTTCTTCTGCCGCCAGTTTTTATTTTTTGCATAATATGTTTAAGTTTTCCACAGATAAAAATTAAACATGTACAATAAAGAACAATAACAATATGATTTCAATATATACACATATCACAATCGACATATCCCCACTTACTACAAACTACAGTTGTCCTAACCCCCATTCCCGATAAGAATACAACAAAAGAGAACTCATCCATAGATCACACTTAAGGACAAGGACTAATAAAATAATAATAATAACAGAAATTCATTAAATTGTACAGATTATTTTAGGGAAAACTAAAGAAAAGATTGTCTCTCATACTAAATAGCCTCCGTCCTTATCTATCCCAAGGTGTGTGCTCACCCTCCTGGTTCTGCATGGCCAGCCCCCTTCCAATTACCAGGCCATTCCATTATATCCCTACAACCCTTTTCACAGTATATCCATCTCTCCTGGGGACAATGAGAATAGAAATGGTCCCCAAACTGTCCAGAACTGGTCATCCTTATTTTTAGTTACATAGTATCTTTCCAGGCCCAGTACCTGCAGATACATGTTTTCCACTGCTGAATAGTGGAGTCTCACTTGAGACCCACATATTTAATATACAGTGTCTGGCCAGGATAACTAGAATACTCACCCATCTGGGAAGAGGTCTCCAATCCTCCTCCTCTGAGTCATCCACTCAACAACATGGTTACTGGTTTCCTTCCATCTGCCTTCTCCACATCCTACCAACTTCCCTAGCCACGCTGTCCCAGAAATGCCTTAGGAACAAGCATTCTAAAAACAATGTATGTATGTACCCTCCTCTGTCTTGCACCTTCCACACAGAGGGAGATCTCAGGGTGGAATCTGTGAACAATACTTGGGGGCAATAAAGCCTGTGGATAAACTTATAATATGATTCCTGATACTTGTTACAGACTAGTAGCCCTTATGCAGGACAGAGGTAAATGTAAAAAAGGCAAAGCAGTAAGGACAAGGATGAGGCTAAAAGGGGTAAGGCCATCAAAAGTGGAGGATGAGGAGTACCAATGCCCGTAGTCTGTGTAACAAGCCCTGAACTAGTGGACTTGATGGAACAGGGTTGCCTGGATATTGTGGCAGTCACAGAAACATGGTACACAGAGAACCATGACTGGGATGTCAACATACCAGGATACACAATCTACAGGAGGGACAGGGAGGGTAAGAGAGGAGGAGGAGTAGCTCTCTATGTAAAGGAAGGGATCAAAGCAACAGAACTAAAGAGTAAACAGGGAGCAGATGAGGCACTCTGGGTCACCTTGGAGACAGGAATGGCACCACAATCTGCATGGGGTTGTATACAGACCCCACTTCAGGGGAGGGAATGGACAAGAAAATGATAGAAGGCATCCTTAGAATGGCAGAAAAAGGGAGATATTGTTGATGGGGACCTGAATATGCCAGATGTTAACTGGAGCACATTTGCTGCAGCCACATCCAAGAGCAGGGCCATTCTTGATGCCCTCACAGGTGGCAGGCCTCAGACAGCTAGTTTCGGAACCCACTGTGAGGGAGCAATCTTAGACCTTGTACTCTCAAATGGGGCCAGTGAGAGGATCTCAGGTCTAGAAGTGGGTTGCCATCTAGGAACAAGTTACCATCAAACAATGTGGTTCATGTTAACTCAGCTACAGAGTCAAGCCATACAAAGTGAGGGTACTGGACTTCAGGAGGGCTGGCTTTGGTAAGATGGGAGAGTGCCTCAGAAAAGCACTAGCAAACAGGCTAGAAGGAAGTGGAGCAACAATGGGGAATCATCAAACTGCCATCACAGAGGCAGCAAGCCTTTGTGTGAAGCAAATAAACAAATCAAAATGAAAGAAAAGCCACTATGGTTCTCAAAAGAGGTGGCTGTGAAAGTCAGGAAGAAAAGATAGCATTCGGAAGTATAAGGAAACACAGAAGGAGCAGGACAGAGAGCTGTACCAGTTAAGGCAGAAGGAAGCAGGGAGGGAAGTCAGAAAGCAAAGGCCCAAACTGAGGAAAAGATAGCCAACTCGGTTAAGAAGGGGATAAAACCTTTATAGGTACATCAGGGAGCGTAGAAAGACAAAGGGAGGGATAGTGAGGCTGAATAGAATGAACGGTGGGTGGGCAGAGGGGACAGTGAAAAGCAGGGATACTGAATGAATATTTCTGCTCAGTATTCACAAAAGAGGAGGGGGAAGTGCCTAATCCAATTAACAGAAGCACTCTTGATGGGGAGATCCCAGTCCTTTCACAGAAGAAAGGGTTCTGAAAGAACTCCTAAAACTGAAGGTGGACAAAGCAATGGGGCCTGATGGAATTCACCCCAGAATTCTAAAAGAATTAAGGGGAAACTAGTGAAACCACTGGCTACTCTTTTAATAAATCATGGAGGATGGTGGTACCCAAGGACTGGAGGAAGGCGATGTGATTCCCTCACACAAGTGTGGGACCAAGACAGAGGCAGGAAACCACAGACCTGTCAGTCTGACCTCTGTGGTAGGGAAAGTGATGGAGTCACTCTGAAGGAAAGAATAGTTGAGTACCTAGAGACCAGTGGGGCACAGGACCCAAGGCAGCATGGGATCACAACAGGAAGGTCATGTCAGATGAATCTAATAGATTTCTTTGACTGGGTGACCAAAGTAGTAGACCAGGGAGGGGCTATGGACATGGCCTACCTAGACTTTAGCAAGGCATTTTGACACAGTCCCACACAAAAGATTAATAGTCAAATTAACCAGCCTGGGAGTGGGTCACAGGGTGGTAGCCTGGGTAAAACATTGGCTGACAACAGGACACAGAAGGTAATTGTAAATGGAGTCCACTCTGTAGAAAGAGGGGGTACTAGTGGGGCACCGTAGGGTTCAGTATTGGGTCCAGTCCTTTTAATATCTTCATAAGTGACATTGCAGAGGGACTGAAGGAAAAGTGCCTCTTGCAGATGACACAAAGATCTGCAACAGGGTTGATACACAAGGAGGCGTGGAAAGGATGAGAAGGACTCAAGGTTGGAGGAATGGTCGAAGTATGGCAGCTAGGATTCAATGCAAAGAAGTGCAAAATAATGCACCTGGGAAACAAGAATCCAGGGAAGAATACACAATGGGGGAGGTAGTAACAACAAAAAGGAAAGGGACCTGGGGTAATCATATCAGATGACCTTAAGGTTAGCAAGCAATGTGAGAAGGCAGTAGGAGGGCTGGTATACTGAGATGCCTAGGAGAGGCATCAGCAGCAGAAAACAGGAAGTTGTTATCCTCTGTACAGACAGTTGGTGAAACCCCATCTGAGTACTGTGTCCAGTCTCTGAGACCTCATCTCCGAAGGTCATAGACAGGACAGAGGCAGTCCAGAGAAAGGCAACTAAAATGGTGCACGGCCTGCAAGAGAAGCTGTATGAGTAGAGACTAAAGGAGCTTAATATGTATACCCTTGAGGAAAGAAGAGAGAGGGGGACATGATAGAAACTTTTAAGTACCTCAGTGAATCAACAAAGTCCAAGAGGGTAGCATCTTTCAGAAAAGAGATATGCAAGAACAAGGGACACAATTTAAAGATAGAGGAGGGGTGGTTCAGGGACAATGTGAGGAAGTATTATTTCACAGAGAGGGTAGTGTATGCATGGAACAGCCTTCCTGAGGAGGTTGTGGGGTCTAAAACTGTGGGAGAATTCAAGAATGCATGGACAGACATAAGACAATTCTTGTGTGGGGTAGGAAGAAATAGGCTGTTGGTTAACTAGGATCTGCAGCCTATCCTGTAGGTAAGGAAATGGGCAGACTAGATGGGCCTAGCGGTCCTTATCCACCGTCCAAAGTCTATGTTTCTATACGGTCGAATGCCTTCTCGGCATCTATTGTTAAACCGCAATATTCTTCTGACCGGGAGGCAGTAGGCAGTATATCCTAGAGGTTAGAGGAACGAGGTGTGAATGAGCTTGATACATTCAGCAGACCAGACCTGAGTTTGATTCTCACAAGCTCCACTTGCATACTGTGTGACTCTGAGCAAGTCACTTAACCGCCTAGTGCTCCCAAGTTGCTCCTGAAAACAGGCACTTTTGCCTAGTGGGCCTTACCAAAGACTAAAATAAAAACAAAAAACATTAAGTAGTTTTCATATTATTACAGTTAAACTTTTATTAATTTTCATAAGATATACAGACAGACCTCTTACAGTACAGTACAATGTGAGGATTTTTTTTGAAGAAATTGAGGCAGCATATAATAAGAACATTGCTACAATAATACAAGGAGCTTTTGGTTTAAATATAGTAAAGAATACAGTTCATGTAATTAGCATATACTTGACATTTGTAGTGAACTTAAAGCGGATAGTATGATTAGATACGGTTTATGTTAAAATGTTACATAATTATACATGCTGCAAAAGGGAAAAGTACCTTCATAAAAGGATTGTGGAGTAATAAAGAACGATTGAGAACAGAGTATAGGAAAGAAAGATATATAAGAAAGTTAAGAAGAGAGAGAGGAAACTATAAAAAGGAGAGAAAAAAGCGAGACTACAATGATGTATCAGTAAAAGGGAAAATCATATATATAAGTCCATACATTGGTGTTGGAAGATTTAATTGATTCAAAAATTAAAAGCCCTGCCAACAACTGTTTTATAACATGAGTTGGTCAGACAAGATATATGTCATACGGTCCAGAGAGGCATATTGCAATAGTTGGTTAATGATACCGGAAGGGTAGGGATTATGTTGGATCTCCAATTCATGAGGATTGTGTGTTTAACTTGAAGGAAGAGTATATTTAACCATCTGCTCATGAATATGAAATTTTATAAGAACGGTGATTAAAAATACCAAGAATGCAGTGTTTAGGGTCCAGTGTAAAAGGTTGACCTACCATTTTCATTGCCAATCTGTGAGTACAGTGCCAAATCTTTTGTATGAGGGACAGTGCCATAAGATATGTAATAAATCCCCATTGGGGAATTGCAGTGCCAGCAATTGTTATTGTTCAATAAACCCGGTTTTGTAATACAACAGGAGTTCTGTACCACAAATGAAGGATCTTGGTTTGAATGAGGGAACTGCGCTTATCATTAAAAGATTTGTGACAGGAGAGCCAACATCTGGACCATTGTGCATTGGTGATATTATATTGTAGCAAAGTACTCCATCTGTTTTTAGTATTGACAGAGTAGTCAGGAAGGATATCACAAATATCTTTGTAAACAGTGCCATTTAAATTGGATGTTGTTTTATCCATTTAGAGATGCGCTTTATCATACAGAGAATTGATAGAGAAGGTGTGAGGTAAGAGTTGCATGCGTACTAAGCTGTAGATATTTCCAAAAATCCTGATGGGGAAGATTCCATATGCCTCGTGAGGTCAGTGTAAGATTTTAACTTTAATGACTTGGGTTCAAGTATATCCTGCAAAAGAGAATACCCTTATTTTTCCAGGTACAACAAAAATGGGGTGATTATCAAGAGATATATGGTGGTCACCCCAGATGGGGGTATAGCTAAGGGTTTAGGGTTAGATTTAATATCCTTGTGAATGATTTTCCAATAGAATATAGAAGCAGCTATGGTAGGGTGAGACTTTAAAGAAGAGGTAAGGGTATTATAAAGGAAAGAAGTCACACATTACCAGGACATAAGGATGTTTCCATATTGACCCATAAAGGAGACTGGATGTTGGATATGTTAAACCATTTAATTGTTTGAGATGTACAGAAAGCCCATAAGTAGGCTTGGAACCAAGGAAGGCCAAAGCCACCTTTTGACCAATGGGATCTAAGTTTATTACGACTAAATCTAGGTATTTTGCCTTTCCAAATGAAGCTGTTGATAATTTTGTCTATTTTGGTAAGAAAACTAGACGGAAGTATCAAAGGGATATTGGAAAATAGGTATAATATTTCAGGAGTTATAGACATTTTAATGGCGAAATTTTACCATTAAAAGAAAGTTTAAGTAGCTTCCATCTATCAAGTGTTGTTTGGATACTGGTTAACAGAGGGAAAGATTAGCATCCCATGATTTATTCAATGTCGGAGTGATCCGAATGCCAAGATAAGATATACCTTGGAGTTCAACAAAGCCTAATGAGTTGTTCATGAGGGCCTAGAAAGGGTATTCAGTGGTAGCTTCAGATTTGTTAAGGTTTAGAGCTAGTCCGGAGTGGAGGTGAAGTCATTCAGTAGTTTAACCAAAGGTTGCCCGAACTTTGAGGTTTTCAAGTAAAATAAGGAGATCATCTGCATATGAGAGTGAAGTATAGTGAGAGTTACCAATAGTAATGCCTTTAATTGTACCAGATTGACAAAGGGACAGAAAGAGGTTCCATGGCAAGTATAAACAATGAAGGTGATAAGGGCATCCCTGTCTGGTGCCTCTTGCTAAGTAAAAGGAGGGGACAAAATAGAGTTCATGAGAACTCGAGCTCAAGGGAGGTATACAATAATTTAATCCAAGCACAAAATTATTTGTAAAGCCAAAATGAGATAGCACCTGATATAGATATTCTCAATTGAGAGAGTCAAATGCTTTCTCAAAGTCAATGGCTATTGCAGCTGCAGGGTTTTAAGAGTTTTGCTTTGTGAATTAAATAGAGTAATGAGCAAAGATGATCGGAACTGTTTCTATTTTTGATAAATCCTGATTGAGAAGTATGGATGAGTTTAGTCATTAAAGATTCTAAGCGGAAAATTAATAATTTGGCAAAGATTTTCCATCAGTATTAAGAAGTGAGTTCGGTCTATAGTTTGAAGGAAGAAAAGGGTCTTTGTCTTTTTGGTAAGACTGTTATAATGGCTTCGTCATTGTGCATGGGAGTTTCTTTATTAAGGTTGCTTCTTGGAATACATCGACTAATACAGGACAAAGAGTGTCAGATAGGGTTTTATAAAATCAGTAGGGAACCCATCACTGCCAGGTGCTTTACTGTTTTTAATGATGATAAAGCAGTTTGGAGTTCCTGTAAAGTGATTGGTTTATCAAGCATAGCTTTGTCCTGAGGGGATAGGTGGGGTAGAGTCAATTTTTCCAGAAAATGTTGTATTAGGTTGGGATTGTAGTATTAGGTTATGAGTATAGTTGATGGTAAAAGGATTGCATAATACGATTGATTGAAAGGTTGTCTGTGTGTGTCTGACCTGATGGATCTTTTAGACCTGCTATATATCTCTGCATCTGTTGAGTTTTTAGCTGGTAAGAGAGCAACTTCCACATTTATCCCTTGTTCCCAATAACCGTGTTTAATCCTAAAAGGGCAAGTTCAGCTTTCCTGGATATCAACTCGTTAATTTTAATTTTAATTGTAGAATTTCCAGATGAAGCTGTGAATTATGTTTGGTTTATTTAATTTATAGTATTGGGTTTTTTTCTTTAAGGATTTTTATAAATTAGCTAATTGTTTTCTCTTAATTTCTTTCTATGCACTGCATAACTAATAATTTACCTCTAATAGTGGCTTTTAATGCTTCCCAGATAGTACCTTGAGACATATCTGGAGTATCATTAATAGAAAGAAAATCTTGAATCTGGGTTTTAATCCAAGGAGGAATTCAGGTCTCTGAGTAAAGTGGTCTAAACGCCAAGATGGGGATTTAGAAGAAGGTGGACCCCAGAGTAAATGCAAACTGATAGGGAATGATCAGATATAACAATAGGGAGAATCGATGTATCAATAATTTTTTCAGTAATGAGGGAGAAGAGAACCAATAATCAATCCTACTATATGATTTATGTAAAGAGGAATAAAAGGTGTAATCTCGTTGTCTGGGATGATGTAGTTCCAAATGTCAGAGAGACCTAAATCCTTCATAAGCATTGATAGAGCATTAATACTACAGGTGGGCATCATGTGATGAGTTACTTCTGTCTAAATATGCTTGTAGTGCTAAGTTAAAGTCACCACCAATAAGAATAGGTGAATTATTTTTATTATTAATCATAATTTGTTGGGATAGATTATGGAAGAAAATGAGTGAATCAAAGTTGGGTGCATATACATTCACAAACAAAAGCGGACCTGCTGTGGTGTTTAATAGGGTTATAATCCACCTACCATCCGGGCTCTAATGATTTTTATGGGTGGCCAATTAAGAGATTTATGTATTAAGATAGCAACCCCATGTTTTTTGAAAGAGTAGATGATGCATATACTTGACCGACTCTAGTCCCTTTTAAGTCTGTCGATTCTCTGATAAAAGTTTAGATTCTTGTAAGAAAGCAATATGTGTTTATGCTTTTAAGATAGGTAAGTACTTGCTTATGTTTCAAGGCAAGTTGAGTCCTTGACATTCCATGAATGTAAGATTAGATCACTCATGGTACTAGGATATAAGGTAATTAGTTACAAATAGGAATGAGGGACTCAATACCATTAATTTGGAGGATGTCACAGATTCAAAAGGTAAATATATATGATAAACAAATGTATGCAGGGCCCTTAACTTGTATGGGTTCGAGATGACTGAGTATTTGTATTCATTTTGTCTCGCAGAGGGAGAGTATAGAGATAGGAATATCAAGTAATTAAACATTAGACCCAACAAACATTAGTATAAACTCAGTAACAAGAATATTAATTTGAAACTTTTATGAAATGCAGAGCAATAAGAGTCGGTAAATATACTAGACTCTCACTCTACACTACTAGGCGTGTAGAGTAATTAGTGAATCTCAAGATACGGTTTACTCTATAATCTTAAAATACTAAACTTTATATAACAGTATATTAAAGAAGTGTAATTGAGATTTGTGCTAAAGGTAATTAAAGCATTACCCTTGAAAAGACCAAAACATCATTCTACCAAATAAAAAGGATAATTATGTAATAGTGTTAAATTCCAAACATAATGAATTAGCTTGGACCTAGCAATAAGTCCAATATTAAATAAAGTATACCAACATGATGGCAGATAATGCTGGAACAGTGTGAGCCAGATAAAAGGATGCCCGATGTGTATTAATCCACATAAGCTAGGTTAGAGAATGCAGTATATACTATAGGTTCATAGTACATCAGTGTATTGTGGAATCATTTTATAAGTTCCAGTGATTTGAAGAAAATGAGATGAAGAATAATGTGAAAGGCAGAAAACTCAAAGTATAGAAGTACAATTGAAGCATACTTTGGTGCAAAATCTGTGAGATATAATGGAATGCACGGATGCACTACATACCAGAAGTGATGCAAAATAAATATTAAATAAGTAAATGATTTTAGAGTATTTGTCTAATCATCCTCCACATTCCAAATGATAGGATTTATGTGGAAAATGCTATAATAGTAGGGGTTAAGGGCACAGTGATATGAAATACAGAACTCTATATATGTATGTATGCACCTGACCACATGGTGGCGCTTAAAGCTTATGAAAATTAGAATGTAAATAGCAATTACATATACTAATGTCTGGCACCACACAAGGATTAATTAGAAGAGATCTTACAAACATTGTAATATTTATTCTTTTCTTATTTTTTTTTCCATTGAATACATTGAGAGTAACTCCATAGATTAAATACCTCCAGTGTCAATTGGCTCACCTCCCACAGACAGATACAGGCTTCTCATCAGCGATAGCGATTTACTGCATTTAAGTGCTCCAAACCTGTTGGGTGTGATAGAGACTGTGCTTTTGGTAAATGTACTGAAGGAATCGAGTGAGGTGGTATGAAGAGGAGGGATTCTGGTGAGAAACTGCTATACCACATCTAATTATGGGCCATAGTATTTATTACAAATGTTTTTTTTTTTTAGTGGGAAAAGCCTCAGGTAGCCTTGCTCTTTGATTTTCTTCTCCTTTTCTTTTGGGTGGTTCAGATGATTTAAAGGGAGAGCTGGACACAAGATCAGCCCAGGAAGAGTCGGGAGAGTCATTACCATTGAGAGCTTCTTCGGTCTTGAGTAAACGTGATGGATACAGTTTGTCTCAAATCCTCCATAGATGAGTGCAGATCTTCTTGGAGCAGATCTTCTTGGAGTGGGAGAATTTGTTAGACAAGGTAAGAGGAGTAGAAAACTGATGTGACATTCCACATGGGAAGCTGGAGAGGTGGAAATATTATTTAAACAGCAGGTATTATTATTTAGAAGAACCAGATGCTTTTTTCCTGTGTGCGTGTGGAGTTTCTGGCAGGAGCTACAGTGGCAGATATGATGGCTGCAGATTTCTCAGGGACCTGAAGGACAGTTTCAGCAGGAAGGGCAAGACATTGTAATTGGGCGTTTGTGCTGGAGCAGGAACGAGCTGCATTAGCATCCAAGGCAATGTAAGTGCTGGGCTGTGTCCGATTCAGAAATTCAGAGGAGATTCTGGGGTACTGAAATCTCTGGTAGAATCATAAAGAAAAAGACGATTGTTGCAGGGTAATGCAGTGCAAACTTAATTCCATGCTGATGAAGGATCGCTTTAATGGGGTTGTAAGTTTTCGCTTGTTAGATAATTCTTTAGAATAGTCTCTGAAAATTAGGATTCTGTTTTCTGCCAAGTAAGTGCACCTCATTGCCTTGCTGAAGAATCAGTTCAGTATGTGCGTGGTTTAGAAATCTGGCAATGATGGGCCTGGGTTTCTACGGGTCCAGGCCTGGATTTGGCGTGTGAGATCTTCGATGGTTAGGTCTTGATGGGCTGGTAATTTAAGCAAAGAAGGAAGTACATGAGTTAGAAGAGCACTGGTATCTCCTAGTTCAACACCTTCAGGAAATCTGAGAAATCTAAGGTTGTTATGTCTGTTTCTATTTTCAATATCATCTATTTTGTCCTGAAGGTTCCTAATAACTCTGTCCTGCTCCCTGATGGTAGCCTGTAGTGTGTTAATGGAATCTTCATTTTGAGATGCTTTAACATCAGTAGCGCTGATTTTTGATCAAGTGCCTGCATATTATTTATATTTTGTTGAGATGCATTTTAATACATTGATTTCACTTATTAGTTGCTGGAACATTGCCTCCACTCTATTAAGAGAACTGTTATGTGGAGATTGGTCCGCCATTATTGTAGGCCTTAATAGAGAAATTGAAAAGCTGTAGATAACTTGTTCAGTAATTATGAGGCAATAAAAATACTGTACCAGAGCTGTTCTGTGATGTACATATAGTAAGATCTCAGATGTTGGTGAAGGTAGGAATTCTGGAATCTGTAGGATGGATGATGATATTGGTGAATCCAGGGAGATGAAGAATCAAGCAGCCATCTTCAGCACAGCAGGCCACGCCCCGTGTTTCCTCATATTATGATATGAGCTTCTCCCTCACACAAAACCTGTCTGGTCCTGATGAACCAATCCTGGAGGAGTCAATCCAGCCTTCTGGCCAACACCTTTGCCAGGATCTTTGCGTCACTGTTCAATAAGGATATTGGTTGATATGAGGAACACTCCTGTCCATCCCTCCTGGCTTAGGAACCAAGCAAATTACTGCTTCCTAAAGGAAACTGGGAGGCCTCCCCTCCCGAGCCTCGGCAAACACCTGAGATAGGGGTTCCACCACATATCTCTGCAATGTCTTATAAAATTCGATGGGAAACCCATCCAGCCCACTGGCTTTTCCCTGCTTCAGACATTGTATTGCTTGCTTAATTTCCAAACTTGTGACATCCCCTAGCTGCTTCTGTTGTTGTTCAGTTATTTTGGGCAGCTTAACTTCATTCACAAATTATTTTGCTATATCCCCATACCAAAAACACTGCCTGATAGAGCTGTTGGTAAAATTGCTCAAATCTGTCCCTAATTAAGGTTTTATTCTCAATAGCTTCCCTCCATATCCCTAACTTCTGCTATATGTATATAGTCTCCTTCCATTTATTTGTCGGACTATTAATGGGCCAGATCTGTTCCACTCTAAACAAGCGACTTCTGGAAAACAGCCCTGCCATTCTCATTTCACCCAGGAGGAAAGCGTTATGCATCCCTTGCAACTTTCAAGTTTTGCACCCTCTCCTCCATTGATCCTTCCACTACTGCCTCTCCAATTCTTTCACCCTGCCTCTAATTCCACTCTAATAGCCTCTCTTTCGATTTTATGTTGGGCAATAAACCTAATAATGGTTTCCTGATAAATACTTTCCTGCCTCCTAAAATACCCTCGGGATTCCACTGACTCCTCATTGGTCTCCTTATAGAGCTGCCACTGCTGCTCAAGATATTCTATAAATTATTTTTGCCCAACAAGTACCTTGGGAACTTCCAGGGTGAGGCCCTCTCTGTTCATTCACCTCAAAACCATCTGGACCATAGTATGGTCCGAAGATGATTGATTGTGCTCTATCTTTCATACTCTACCTAACCATGAACGGGTATATAAATATAATCTATACTAGTCCATATTTTATGCGGGTTCGTAAAAGGTAACCCTTTTTCCCTGGGTGCAGGGTTCTCCAACAATCAATTATATCCATATTCAGGATTCCTTTCTGCCAGGGTCTCATCCTTCTACTAGTCTACCCTTACCTTCAGAGTGGTCTAAGTCCATCTGCATGGCTGCGTTAAAATCCCTACCATGATTAGACCTTCAAATTGTTCTCTAATTAGAACATCCAGAACTTCTTGGTAAAAGGCCGGGTTGAAAACTGAAGGAGCGTAAATACTCCCAAAAAGTTATCTTTTCTACATAAAGCAGCCCCTCTACAAACACATACCTCCTCCCCTTTATCTGTGACTACCATCATACTAGTGAATGGGAGCATCTTACCTATCAGCACCACGCCCCTCTCTTATGCGAATTATAGGGTGAAGCATAGCATTTACCCACCCAGCCTCTTACCACTCATGCTTGGAGGTTCAGGTGCATTTCTTGTAATAAGGCCACTTGAGTGCCCTGATGGCGAGGGCCGTCAGTATGCCGGTTTGCTTAATCAGTGATGAAATCCTTCACATTCCATGAGGTTATCCCAGTGTCTTGAGCTTAGCCCAATTAAAATTAGCTGTTTTAGGCATATTGTTATAGTTAGTTTTAACTATATTAATGTGTGGTAAATGTTATATGTATCATATTGTACAGCACCCAGAGTCTTTGGAGATGGGTGCTATATAAATAAAATATCTAATCTAATCTAACCTAATCTAATAATAATACACACTTTTATTTGCACAGCTTTTCCAATTCCAAAGCGCTTTACAGGTTAAACAATTTAAAACAGACATTAAAATCCAAAGTCTCAACATAGATAAAAAGTCCATATTTGCCAGAGGAAAGTTTTAAATCCTCTCTCAAATTCCTCCATGGAGGTGCACTTCTGTAACTGACGGGTAGAGAATTCCAAGGGTAGGCGCAGCATAAGAGAATGCTCTAGAGCCAGATGATTTAAAATTCACCCTAGGAATCTTGAGCAACCTCGTCGGTCGAGCGGAGCGATCGACCAGGGAGTAAGGCCATCTAGCCATTTAATCAATATACCTTTCCTTCACCTCCCACCTTACTCCTACATTGTCCAAAATTCCTCACTTTTCCAGCATATCGGTGATTCCTGGGACAAACAGAAGTGCCCTATTCCTTACTATTGATAAGAACAAGAGACGTTTCAGCTCTTTACATAAACAAAACACAAATGCAACATTCCTTTTTCAAACATAGATTTCCCTCCCCCACCCTCCAACCCCAACCAACAGATAAATCCCTTAACATATTTACCAAACCTACTTTCTCGCCGCATCTTGCCATTCAAACTCTAAGAATGGTCCTACTTCATGTATTGCAGACATTCCATTCCCCACCGTGTTTAACTAATTAAATTCACAACCTCCAACTATCTTTTTAAAATGAACTTTCCCTAAATTGCAATTATAAGTAATGTCCTGAAGCATTAAACATTTTAAGAAGTCCTATAATGCATAGTAGTAATCCCCCGGAGCAGCCACTCCATCCTTCTGTTATATATATAGACATAAACGGTAATGGCAGGCAGATCAGTCATTCCCCACCTCCATCCTCCACTAAGAAGACCTCCCTAAGGTTGTAGAGGCACTGAGGGTGTCGACGCTACCCAGAAAATATACGCAGCGACAGCCTACCCCCAGACCCCCACTTACCAGTCACTTTGATGCACTGTCCTCTACAATCCAGGCTGAGCACTTGAGTGGCATTATTTTCACTTTCAGGTAAATCTCCGCCATGATTCAGTTCACCTTCTATTGCGCCACTCAACCCACTTGACTGTGCACACAGCCGCTGTCTTGCACATCAAATACCCTCTCCTCCATCAGCATATCTTCTCCGCCAGTCCTGTCAAATTCCAGTGGCCACTCCAGAGAGACACAAAAGTGGGGACCCAACAATTCTCTTTGCTAATTCACCAGAAAAGAAATAGTCATTCCTCAGATCAAGGTCAGCATACCAGCCTATTTAGGATACACGCAACCATCGTAATCGTAAAAGGCGCCATTCATGCAGATTTCTCCAGCTGACATTTCTCAGCCTGCTTTCTTCTTTAAGTTGTCCACGAATGCTGCAGCTCTCTCCGCCCCAGAACAAAAATGTGGCACCCTTTATGTTTAATTTTGAGGATTGCAGGAAGATCAGAAGCAAGCCACCTTAAGATCTCTTAGCTGGCGCCAGCATAGGATTGAAGGCTCTTCCTTTTCAGGATTCTATTTGAATAGTCCTACAGTGAATAAAGCCTCTCCCCTGTATTTGAACTTCTTTATATTTTGATATGCAAGCAGCATCTCCTCCCTGTCCTGGTAGCTGTGGAATCGAAGATGATCTGCCTCGTGGGTTGCCCCACTGGTGGTCACGATACCACAGCTCTATGAGCATGTTCCAACTTCACTTTTTAAGCTTCATTCCCAACAGACTCTGGAGCTTTTCTGCACAAAAGGATAATATATCAGACCCACTTTCCTTCCGGGAGCCCAGTCTCAGATTTAAACATCGATTCTAGTTTTCTTGGTAGTCATGTTGTTCAGTCAACTCTGCATGCTCTTTCTCCAATTTAGTGATGCGAGTCACTAAAGGGTCCATTTCGTCTTCAATTTTAGAAATATGTTCCTCCGCCTCCGAACTCAGCTCGCTTGCATGGTCATCTGTTCCACCATATCCTGCAGACGAGTATCTATTTTCTGTTCAAGTTTGCTCTTTTCCCTTCCAGTGCCTCCATGGCTTGCTCAGATACCTCGTGGCCTAAAACCGTCATTTTGGCTGCCAATAGCTAGATCAGGCCCATGGTCTCAGGGAGTTTAGCCGCTGCCCACTTCCCTTGGCTCTTGGAGGCTGAACGTTGGCCTTTCCGAGTTGAAAGCTGATACCCTCACTTCTTTTGTCTTTTGGCAAAATTTTAAACACAGATGCTGCTAGATTTAACATTTTATTTTAGCAGGGTCGGGAGCTACAGGAATCCACATCTTTACTGCTGACTACTCATTAGCCTGCCGCCAGTTATAAATTATACTATTCAGGCATTCAAAGTGGATCTAGACAGACTGCTGAGGAGGTAATATTCTGGCTGTTAAAATTGGATGTTGTCTTTACTCAAACTGGAATATAGTCACTGCCATGCGGCAGAAGTGGGGACAAGATGGACCCTAAGACAGGGCTGGCCCATCAGTACAGAATTAGCACACAAGTCATTGGAGAGCTGGCTGGGCAGGAGACTTGAGCCTCCCATAGGATGCTCTTCTCCCTCACGAGTCAGGGAGAGTTCACAGTCTCTGCCATGTTACTACAACTTGGGTGACCATTGATAACAGTGCATGTGAAACTGGTATTCATGGAGGGGGACCAACAGAACTTTGAAGCACTGATAGACACACATGTGTGCACGTGCTACTACCTCTGGCCAGTTGGTGTCCCAAGAGGTGGAGCAACACAGTAACAAGGAATCCCAACCATAGCATAATGTTTGCCAGCCTCATTCTTCAGACCCCATGCCGCTGACCTTGCACTGGCCTCTGACTGAGCAGTACAGGGCTTGGCCTACTATGTTGCCCCACCCTGTGAGGTAAGCCAGGAAGGACCAAGTGGGCAGAGGTAAGTCTGGAAAAAATGGGTAATGGGGTTGGGAGGTGGAGGAGGGCAGTTGATGAGAACAGGCTGTGGAAATGGGAGCAAAAAAGATGATCTCTAAGTCTTTTCCATCCCCACCATACAATATTATTACTATTTAGTAATTACAGCAGGATCACCCTAACTGCTGTAAGGGGAGGCTCCCCATGGAGGGTACATCATGGGGCATGTGGAATGGGTTGGGAGGATCCTGGGAGGTGGTGTGGTGGGTGTACTGAAGTAGATCACTGCCTCGGATGCATAAACAACTTGGAAAGAAACAAGAACATTCTGAGTGAGAGCTATTCAAGGCAAAGTCAGGTCATCTGGGTACTCACTATTTTAGGTTGAGGGAACCTTGTTATTCCAACCTCCCACCCTAAGCACTTCAGTGTTCACAGGCATGTGTGCAATTTGGGGACAATGTTGTGTACTATATGTGTGCACTAGTGTAGAGTGGTGCAGATACTCCACTGTTGAGCATCCTGGCTTCTGAACTCCTGAACCTGAAACTGACGGTCTGGTTTGCCCATTCCTCAGCCAAGAAACACTGAGCATTGCCTAGTTAACATGTATGAAGCAGGGAGGGATCTGCTTATGGATCTGCTTTGGAAATCAGGATTGCACCAGGTCCAAAGATTTATTCAGAACCCCAGACCAAGCGGAACTCTGGGATGCTGTGTTTTGTAATAGGCAGGAAAATAATGGCAAATGATTATATATGTATATAAATGGAGATTTATGTTTTACCTTTTAATTTTAATTTATAGTAACTGTAATTCCATGAAGAAGAGAGTCTTTCCTCGAAACATTGGCTAATTTTAATACAATACTGTTACTTCATGGGTATAATTAAAATAAGATACATTTCTGATAAGTGAGTCTTTTATCTCCAGGACCTGGTTGCTAAGCTTATTAGCCTCCTGTGTGGTACAGTGTCAAAAGTCTTACTGAAGTCCAACTAGGCCACATCCACTGCCCTCCCTGACCTACCTCCCTGGTTAATCAGTCAAAAATCTATGACATTCATTTGATAAGAAGCCATGCTACCGTGGTCCTTCAGCCCATTTGTCTCCGGGTACGCCATCCATCTCTCTTCAGCAGGTTCTCCATTAATTTCCACCACTGATGAGAGACTGACTGGACTGTAACTGCTAGCCTCCTTCCCACTGCCACTCTCATGCAGAGGGGCCTCATCAGCCTCCTCCAGTTCTCTCTGGAATCACCCTTATCTCCAATGAGGTGCTAAATAGTGCTGCCAGAGGGGAGGCAAGCACTGCGCTCAGTTCCTTGAGTACCTTTGGGTGGATCCTATCCAGCACCATCGCTTTTGTTTTTTTTTAGGGCTTCCTAACTCGCAGACTCTTTTCTACTGTAAATGGACTTGTGCCAACCCCCACCCCCAGTGCCTGTTATATTAATACATGTTGGCCCATACCCCTCCTTCCACTGTGAAGACCGAGCAGAAGTATTCATTTAAAAGTTTAGCTTTTTCATGATGTTCCTCAGCAAAATCCTCCCTCCTGGTTTCATGACCCTCAATATACCGCCCCTCACCCTCCTCTTTCTACTCACGCACCTGAAGAAAGTCTTACCCCATATCTTAACCTCCTGGGAGATCCTCTTCTGTTTGAGCCTCTGCTGTCCTTACCCTCCTTCCTGCCTCTCTTTGTTTCCCTAGTTATGCCTCCCTGTCCACCTTTGTTTGGGTCTCCTTGTTCTTCCTGAAAGCTGTTTTTTCCTTTATGCCCTGGCCACCTCCTTTGAAAACCACAGTGGCCACTTTCTCCTCTTGCTCTTGCTTGCTACCTTAGACAGCTTGTCACTACCTTACTTATTCCCACTTTTATTCTTTTCCATTGTGCCTCCATTCCCGGCTGTCTCCTCTTTCAAAGTATTTCCTAAGACAGTCTCTTATTTCTTTTAAATCTGCTCTCCTGAAGTCCAGGACCTTTGTCCTAGTAATGGTTATCTCCTCTCCAATCCTGCACGCCCAAACCACACTACACTATGATTTTGTACCCAGGGAGTAACTACTGTAACATCTGCAATGTTGTCTCTGTTCATAAGTACCAGATCCAGCAGTGCCCACCTCTCTAGTGGGATCTTCAACCAGCTGCCTGAGAATGCCCCTTGCAGGAGTCTATAATGACCCTGCTTCTATTTGTTGCTGTGGCTATATGTTACAGTCGGCTTACCTTACCAACTGTTAATGTCTTGTTTTTGCTTCTGCCAACCAATGATGAACTGCTATCTATATTTCATGTCTGTACCATCTGAAAACTTAAACTGTTGATTCTACTTGATGTATGGAATAATATATACCTGTAACTGTTGTCTCCCAGTAATGTATGTATCACCTTACTGTTTGTACTCTCGGGTCATGCCTGAAAATAGACAATGACTTTTTCTAGTGCACTTACCTGGTAAATAGAAACAAAATAAATAAATACATCTGGCCAATTAATGTCCTCATAATTACTATTTGCCCTTTGCTTGCTATTTTGCCCATGGTTTCTACAAAACCCTGTCTAGTTCCTCCCCATGTGTTGGTGGCCTATACACCACCCCATGCACATAAAAACCCTGGACCCTGACTCTAAGCCAACCCAATGAACCTCCAGCCCCTCTTTTTCTCTGCTGTGTCCATATAGTACCATGGCCTTTATACCTTCCATTACATATAAAACAACTCCTGCCTTTCCTCCCTGCTCTGTCCTTTTGAAACATGTTATAACAAGGTATGGCCACCTCTAAGCTGTGATTGTCGGTGCACCATGTTTCTACTATGGCCACCAGATCCAGGTCCACCTCTGCACTGGTAGCCCCAGGATCAGGGCTTTACATTGGTGCACGCGTAGCTCTCCACTACTTTTGTCCCTCCTTGTCCTGCTTTTCCTCCTTCCTGAGTCCCTCCTTCACCCTTCTCTTTCCCTGGTGCTGTACTTCCTCTTCATCTTCCATCTGCCCACCTCCCCTAGTATTTTTCTCAGCCTGACATCCACCTTTTGACCCTCCTGTCCCTTGCCCCTACTCCCACTAACCATGAGGAATTTATTTTCCTGGGCTTGTCTTCACTGCTGTGCCATTTCTGCAGGGGCATTCACTGCCTCCCTCGTTTCTTCTGCCTCCTCCTTGGCTAGTTTAAATGCCCAATCGAAGTAGCATTTAAACATTTCACTCAGGATTGCCGTTCTCCTGGCTGGATGGAGGCCATCCAAATTATACCAATGGGACTTGTGTGGCCCCAAAACCTAGTGCACTGTAATATTAATGTGCAGTATCTGTGTTGGTCTAATAACAGGCATTGCACCCTCAACAAGTCTACTTCTCCCAAGGATCAACACAGCTCCAAACATTCCTTCTTACATGATAATATAATAAATTGCCATCACCTGAAAAAGTACTATGTAGAAACAGGGTTCATTCTAGCATGAAGGAAAGTTTAGCACCTAGAAATGAGCTTCAGCTCAGTGTGCCCTTCAAAACTAAAATTCTGCATTAATAAGCAGTTAATGTACATGTTTCAACAGCATAACAAAGAGGCATTTATTTACCCTACCTGAAGTACTTGAAATTCTGGGCACCGAATACAAAAAGAGCATTAAAGGAAGTTGATAAGTGGGCCCTCAAAATGATCTGGGTTAAGGAGGAAAAGCGTTACAAAAGGGCCGGAGGCCCTAACATGACTGTGACGTAACAATCTTTCAGGAGACATTCTAGAGGCTGAGTTGCTGCTTCATATGTACTCACTTCTCTGGGTTGCAGGCAGAGTTTACTGAATTCTGGGCCAAACTGGCAAGGGTGTAGCAGATCTTCTCAGACTGTTCAGAAGGGGACAAAGTAAAAGCTGATATCGTAAACATGTACTTCGGCTCAGGCTTCACAGTGGAGGGTGGACAGGACAGACACCAGGGATAAGCAGGAATAGGTTGTGGGGGAGGTGGACACAGGTCCATTTTCAGAGGAATGTGCACGTATTAAAGGAGTTATGGCCCTGAAGGTGACAAGTCTATGGGACTGGATGGGATTCACCCCAGGGTACTAAAAGAACTCAGGGTGGTGCTAGCTGCCCCACAGACAACAGGAGTGGCTTCTGAGAACTAGAGAAGGACTGACGTTGTCCTCTATATAAGGGTGGCTGCAGGAAGGAGGCTAGCAACTATAGGCCAGTCAGTCTCACTTCAGTGATGGGGAAATTAATGGAAACACCACTGAAAGAAAGACTGATACAGTATCTTGAATCCAATGGCCTGCAAGGCCATAGACAACACAGATTCACTGGTGGGAGGTCATGCCAAACTAATCTAATAGATTTCTTTGACCTGATGACCAGGAAATTGATCAGGAGGGCAGTGGACAGGGCCTATTTGGATTTAGTAAGGCCTTTGATGCAGTGCTGCATAAAAGGCTAATTAGGAAGTTGTCCAACCTAGAAGTGGGATCCATAGTGGTAAACGGTTAGAAACTGCCAAAGGATAGGAGACAGAGGGTGGTGATTAACAGCACTTATTACAAGGAGGTGAATGTGACCAGTGGGGTACAGCAGAGCTTAGTATTGGGGCTAGTCCTCTTCAATATCTTCATAGGGAACCTTGCTAAAGAGCTGGAAGGGAAGGTATGCCTTTTGCAGATGACATCAAAATCTGCAATAAAGAGATCACTCATGAAAGGGTGGAAAAAATGTGGATCTTGGGAAACTCAAGGAATGGTCAAAAACATGGAAGTTGTGGTTCAATGCCACAAAGCGCAAAATAATGCACCTAGGGCACAGAAACCCTAGCACTGAGTATGGGGGTGGTTACTAGCAGTCACTAGACAGGAAAAGTGCTTTGAGGTTATCATAACTGAGGACTTTAGTATAGCAGGGCAGTGTGACGAGGCAGTGGTAGGGTGAATGGGATGCCAGTCTGCATATGGAGGGTATTGCCAGCAGAAGGAGGGAGGGTTGTTGCTATCATATCACTTGCTGACGCGGCCACACCTGGGGTACTGTGTTCAGTTCTGGATGCCGATCTCAGAAAGGATATAGACAGAGTAGAGGCAGTCCAGAGAGGGCAAATTACTATGGTGCACGGTTTACATGAGAAGCCCTATGAGAAGAGATTGATGGATCTCAACATGTACACTATGGAGAGAAGAGAGAGAGAGGCAACATAATAGAGACCTACAAGTACCTCAAAGCGTGAACAGGGTACAGGTGGGGAGTCTCTTTCAAATGAGAACAAGCACCAGGACCAGGGATAATATAATGAAGCTGGAGGAGGAAAATTCAGGTTTGATGTAAGGAAATATTTCTTCACTGAATGGATAGTGGATGCCTGGAATAGACTGCCAGTAGAACTGGTGGAGGCTAGAACAGTGGGGACTTCAAGCATGAATGGGATAGACAATAAGGGTATATTAGATAGGAGGCAGGGAGGTGGAAGGGCTGATGGAGACCAGATAGGGTCTGGTGGATACAGAATAGGTAGGGAACATCTGACTGACTTGGTGGGCCAAGCGTGCTTTTACAAAGAAATTGAAAGAAGTTTTTATACACTTAATGTTTGTGACTTATGTTTAATCTATTTTGTGTTATTAACTTGTATTCATACTTTTGTATTGTTTGTATTGATTGTTGTGAACTCTTTAAATGTCTGTGTTAATGCACCGAGCTGTACCTGAAAAAGGCATTTTGCCAGTGTACTTACCTGGTTACCAAATTTAAATAAATAAATATATTCTGCCATGAAATTTTATGTTTCTGTGTCTCTGTTCACCCTAGAGAAAAGGAAGCTGATGGGGACCTCATTTCAGTCATCCACACACCAACAGTTAATCAGATAGAGATTTTTTTATCTGGTGCCCCCAGCCGCACAGGTGGACTCCTGCCTGAATCTCAGAGGTGGTAAATCCAGGGTAGCATCAGGAGGCTCTTTTCTTCTAGAAGGACATGAACCTGTTTAACAGCCTACCAGTGGAGACAGTGAGCATAAAGACAATACAGGCCCTTAAGCTATGCCTGGACACGTCTGCCTAACAAAGAGAAAAGGCAGTGCAGGGACCAAAAGAACTGAAGCCTCAAAGAGAATAATAGCCAGGCACAGAGTAGAAGATGGGCGCAACAGCGACTGACCCAAAAAATAGAATACTGGTGATTTGGTTTATTTAATATGTTTAATTGAAAGATATCCGGAGCACTCACCCTCGGAACATCGCCAAGTCATGAGATTCTGGGATAAGTGCTACTTCAGATATATTTTTAATTAAACATATTAAATAAACCAAACACCAAAATTCTGTTTTTCTGGTCAGTCACTGTTATGCCCATCTTCTACTTCAGTACAAATGTCTGCTTCCCAGAGGAAGCAAAGGATACTTGAGTAATGACATAGGTAGGGAACACTTATGAATTAGTACATGTTTGATCAGCATACTTAGTCAGCCCTTTTAAGAGGTGGGGGAGGTGGACCTAATGAACCAAAAGTCCTCTTTTTATGTTCACCATGCACGCAGCAAACATTTTGTTAGAGAGTGGCTTTTGAGGGGTGTGACACTGTCAGTCCAATGCAGAGTGGTCTGCAAGGGGCTTGTCAGTGTCACACCAGTCATCAGCCAGGCTGATCATAAAGGAGAGAGCTGACCCAATCATAGATCGCCTCATCCCTTGATCTACATAATGCCACTGGTGCTCAGCAAATACAGCTGATCTGTTATGATCAGCCTGTTGAAAACTGTCCCTGCAAAAAAGAAAACTGTCCATCGATGTCTGTTGCTTCCACCTCCTTACTGTCCCCCCCACCCGACCCTCCCACTCAGCACCTGCCACCCGACCCCTACAAACAAAACACCAGAACTGGGGTGCCAATCTCCAGTGTTGCCACTTGAAATAAAGAAAGCCATCCCTCATAGTTTTCTTTTTTAATATACCCTGTAACAAAGAAAGCTGTCCAACTTCTGTTGCTGCCGCCACCATTACTGTCTCCCCACCAGACCCTTCCTGCCCCCAAACATAACACTGACACTGGGGAGCCCAACTCACCTGTTGGCACCTGAAATAAAGAAAACACTCCCTAGTAGTTTTTTTTTTCAGTTACACTTTAAAAAGAAACCAGCCATTGATGTCTGTTGCTGCATCCGCCATTACTGTCCCCACCAATCCTCCCACCAGCACCCACCACCCCACACACCCTGAAGCCCTTTATTTACCTACCGGGGTCCAACACTGTAATTTTCTCTGACCGCAGACACATCTTCACTCTTCAACACCAGACCGTGAACTGAGGAAATCAGGTATGTGGTTCAATGTATTTTCAATGGGTCTTTGAACTTACTGGCATAACTTGGTCATTTTGAATATTTTTGCCCTATGTTTTCCATGTTTTGGGACCCCACCTTATGAACAATGGCAGTAAAATTAGGTTAAACTGTCCTGAAAGGGATTTTGCAGTCACTGTGTAAAATTACCTTTTGGGCATGAGTTGAAATTTTTTCCACCCTTGTTCATGAGGTGGGGTCATATGACGCTATGTTGCAAATATGGGGTAAAAATATTAGAAGTAGAGTTATGAGCCTACATTGAAATGTATGAATGCAGGCTCATAACTTTGGTCATGTTCAATATTTTGACCTCAAATTTTCAACTAGTCATTTCTTCACAGCAGCTCATGAATGTGACAGCTGTCATTTTTCAATCCTGGCTAACATGTGTTTTTGCACTTGTGTGGAATCACCTTTTGGTCAGGATTTGAAAATGTCTCTGCCCTTGTTCATGATGTGGGCTCATAAGAAGGCTATGTGGGGTCATATCTGAGGCTATGTTGAAAATAGGGGTAAAATATGAGAAAACAACAAAGTTATGAGTCTATGGTGCAATTGTTCAATGCACGCTCATAACTGTGTTAATTTTCAATATCTTGACCCCAACTTTTCAACATAGCCATTTTTTCACACCACCTCATGAATGTGACAGCTGTCATTTCTCAGTTCCTACCCAAAATATGTTTAAACACTTGTGGCAAAATGATGCTCAGTCATTGTTTTATAAATGACACTGGCCATGCTCAGAAGGAGTGGTCATAAAAGATTATGTTTAAAACTGGGGTAAAAATATGAAAAGCAAAAAGCAACCAAGTTATGAAGAAACTTATTGTTCCAATATTTACCTTAATTTTATTGTTTTGCAGATTTTGGCTCCTAGTGTTCAACATATCCCTTGTGTTACCCACCTCCTGAACATGGCAGGTGTCATTTTCAAATCCCTCCGAAACTTGCCTCCACAGTCACACAGCGAAATCACTTTTGATGGGATTTTAAGAATTCTACCTGTCCTGATCATAAGTAAAGGTCATAAAAAGTCTGTTGGACATTTGTGGTCAGAATCTGGGAGCCCACTTAAAAGTAGATATTGCCTCTCAGCTGCCGTATCCTGGGTAATTACAATCTAACAATGTGTCAAAGCAGGACACCACTGAAAATGAGACATTGCATCTCATCTGCTGTACTGTGGGTAAATATATACTAAATACGTGTACAAGCAAGACCGGTACAACAGCAATACCAGTGGCGAACATTCGTCATCGACAAATGCTTTTTTTAGTCTTCTGTTTTCCACCTGACACTTGGGTGGCCCCTATCTGGTGTCTTCCCCAGTCCTACCACCCACCTAACCCAAGACATACCTCCTACCTCTTGGACCTCCATTGCAGTGGGTGCCCTGTTGCATGGTGTGGAGCCTGCAGGGTATGCCGCCATCATCGTCCCTCCTGCCCAGGCTTTTTTCCCACAGCATTTCTCCCAGGTCAGCATGTGTGATATGGCATGCATGTACTGCGTGATGATGCAGTACCCTAAACAACCTGCACCCGGCCAACCAGGTAGGCAACCACTGTTCCACCACCTAGCCTCCACTAGGCAGCAGTCAAGAAGCGGTATGCACTGTTCGCTCTCTCCTCGAAGGACAGAAGTCATGAGACACTCGATCCTCCTTCCCAGCTGTTGTTGAACCCAAGTTGCTGTGTGGGGTGACAAGTACCCCTGCTTCAGCTCGCTATGCCACTCAGCTGGCCACCAAAAGCCCCTTCTGGCCTCAAATTACTTATGTTACTAATTTACAGACCAAACTGGACATGCATATTCTGGGTGGAAATCAAATACAGTACTTCACAAATCTCTAAGAGGTAATCATGGGCATTTCCCTTTTCAGCTGCTCAAACATCAGAGTATGAACCATAGTAGCATTCTGACCTGAAATTACTTTGTTGCTAGTTTTGCAGTCTACGTTAAAAGAAAAGTAGACTGTAATGCCCTTTATTTTACTAACAGAAGCATATTATACAAGCTTTTGAGCTACATAGGCCTCTATGTCAGGCACTAAGATATAAAAAATTGCAAAACTGCTTCAATTGAATTGGAGAACTCCTGCTATATGGCCACCTAGTGTAGCGTAACCTCCACATGGGGGCTTCTATACTTTTAAGTCTTCCTTACACTCACACATTTTAAGGCACCAGCCACCACCAATGTAGCCTTTGCATCAGCACTCCTGATTGGACTGGGACTTCCCGATCATTACTTAGACCAAACAAGACATGCAGGCACACCTGGGCTGGACTGATGTGGGACACAGTTTATGGCTTGCAGATAAGGATATGGTGTACATAAGGACTGTGTGAAGGATTATCTTTGGACTACAACTTGGCAGCCATTTGTGTCACCTCTGCATGGTGACTGGGTCCAGAGTGTGCCAGGGAGGCCAGTGAGGGTTGGAACTGTTTGTGGAGAGAGCCTAATTAATTCAGGTGTCTTTGAAGCCACCAATAGCTTGTCAAGTGACAGATCTCCTCCAAGACCTACTGAAATAATTTTGGTGGCGGTAGAAGATTTCGTGCCTAATAAAGAACCGAAAATCTTTAGTCTTCTTTCTTCATTTTATTACGTTATCACTCCATTTCACTCTCTCAATATCTTTTCATAGGAGATTTACTTCAATATTGCCTGCAGTGCATAGCTTCAACTCAAATCAAATGTGTGTTTTTTTCATTTCACTTCATAGTATCATTGCTGTCTGCATGGTAGATCTCATATTTTGAAAATGTTAACTCGTTGCTTAGGACCCTGCTGCAGACCTTAATTTGTGTTTTCTTTCCTCATGGTGAAGCAGTTCCCATGCTCTCTGAGGTTTTTTTTGGGGGGTGCTGTTATTGGGCTGAGCCTGGAATGGCACATAAGCACAGTTCAGAAATATTATTTCCTCAGCATTAACTCCGTATCTCCCTCCTGCCCCACCTACCTGTCTTCTCTCCCTCACCTAATCTTCGCCTTGTTTCTGCCCCTAGCATTCTCAACATCCTGAAGGATCTGTTCTTGGCATGTTTTCCCCCTCCCTAGCCCTACCTCTTTTTCCTCTCCCACACCTCACCTCGCCCTCCCTCCACTGCACTCCTTTGCTAACTGATAGCCCCAGACCTAAAATGCATTTGTATTTAATTTGCACTTTGATTATACTGATTGTGGAGGGTGGTGGATAACAGATGGACCAGACAGCAAACTTCAGGTTCAACACACAATTTCTATGCGGTGTTTATTCAAAATATAGGAAATAACCTTCAGCAATGGCATTTTCCTTCTTCAGTACATCAGTTTGCAACAACAGACTACTGTATGTATGTCCTTTCTCTGCACTTAGCCAGCACCTACTGATACTGATCTCTGATCTAAACATTTTAGTGAAAGTCCTTCATCCCTATGTGGGTCTTGTTTGCTTGGGTAGTGGGGGCTCAAAAGAAAAAAAACAAGCTATAAACAAAGAACCTCAATGCAGAATCACTGAAAAGGGTTATCCCACAGGCATTGACAACAAATCAAGTTTCAAAGAAATAAAACATCATACATATGTCCATAATGTAAAGCATCATGGGATATATGCAAATCACCATGACATTTCAGGCTTGTTCAGTTTATAGCAATTTACATGCATTTTAAATAGCACAACTAACTTAATTTCCATAATAATCACCTAATACTTTTACCATTATCAAAAACACCTAGTGCCATGGTATTTTTAACATTTACAGGTTTCATAAACATAAGGTATTTTATGACATAGTGCTATTACATACTAAATCCAACAATGATAAACACAACCTGTTTTACATACATTTTAAGGTCACCACAATAACCTCCCTGTACAAGGACCTGAGAGGAAAAGGAAAATTAACGAGGACACTATAGCATAGTCAAGAAAGGGAAGGGGGTGCCACAGGTGGCCAACCTTATGGACTAGAAACTGTAAAGGATAGATTAGGCTAAGAAATAGAAGAACTGTTGCAAAGGTTTAAGGAAAGGTTGGTCCTCAAGAGGGGCAGGAGCTCCCTGTCACATATCCCCACCTTAAGAAGGAAGCAGTTATGCAAAATAAGGCACCTGGAAACAAGAATTCAGGGAAGAATACACAATGGGGGAGGTAGTAACAACAACAAAAAGGAAAGGGACCTGGGGTAATCATATCAGATGACCTTAAGGTTAGCAAGCAATGTGAGAAGGCAGTAGGGAGGGCTGGAGGTATACTGTGATGCATAGGGAGATGCATCAGCAGCAGAAAACAAGAAGTTGTTATCCCTCTGTACAGACAGTTGGTGAGACCCCATCTGAGAGTACTGTGTCCAGTTCTGAGACCCCATCTCTGCAAGGACATAGACAGGATAGAGGTAGTCCAGAGGAGGACAACTATAATGGTGCAGGGTCTGCAAGAGAAGCTGTATGAGGAGAGACTAAAGGAGCTTAATATGTATACCCTTGAGGAAAGAAGGAGAGGGGGACATGATAGAAACTTTAAGTACCTCAGTGGAATCAACAAAGTCCAAGAGGGTAGCATCTTTCAGAAAAAGAGATGTGGAAGAACAAGGGACACAATTAAATGTAACCCCTCACCCCTACCTTTTGCCAAAATGACAGGTGGCATGCTGTTGAAGCTGACAGCAGTACCTGGTGGGGACTGGGTTCGGGAGGATGAGGTTACTCGGCATCGGGAGCCTAGGTTTGGCTACCTGAACAGGGCACCCAAGTAAATCCAAACACAGGAAGCAATAACTGTAATGTCCAGAACCAGGAATGGGATTCTTCAGTGTGGCTTTTATTCACTTACAAGCTGAACAAACAAAGCATCGACGGACCCCATGGGGCTACATTTCCTGGTAATGCAGATTAGAGACAACAGAATACTTTATCACTATTTCCAGCCCTCAGGCTCTAAACCCACCAGGCACACAGCCCGGACTTGCACTGGCTGGGTACACACAGCCTGACTTTACACTACTGAGGTTTCCCCACTGGCCTGGCTCCCCCGCCGCCACTCGATCCACAGTCCATTTGAGGAATGAACCAATTTTCCTGTTGTGGCTCCCCAAACCACACTAGAGTCTTCGACTTCAAGAGAGAATTTTCCTTACAATCCCACATCTGGGTATTTCCTCATCACTGGCCAAGTGCCTGAGGAAAAGTAGAACCACAGAAGAAATCTGTAGAGTGGACCTGGTCACTAAAGATGGGGCCACCCACCTCCAGCTCCCACAACCCATACCCAGCCATTTCTCTGGAAACTGAAACAATTCCTTTACTGAACTTTCAAATGTAGATTCTGGGTAGACGCCTGTCACATGTCCTCTACATATCATTTGTATCCCAACAAGCTCTGGACTTGAACCTACTTTTAATTTGCTTAGCCTATTACTCTAGGCTTCCACTATTTTAGTAGTTCAATCCCCACATTACACACAAGTCCCAGAGGAACAACATAGGCCCTTTAGCAAGAGCAGACACTCACCCTCATGTTGCAGGTGCCCCACAGGCAACTCACAAATCTTCTTGTTCTCCCAAATAAACACTGGAACACATAGGCAGCTTTTCCTTCACAAGCAGTACTAGGGGTTGCCCCAGGAATCTGCAAGGCATCTTTCCTGCCCCCGGAGGGAGGGGCACTGAAACCTGAAACAGCGGTCTCCACCACTTAGTTATCTTTTGTGTCTCTTAAGGTGGAGACACACCCTTCTACTTAAAAGTAGCCCTCTGTCAGGGCTGAGGCTCCTAGAGCCTTCACTGAGCTGCTTTCTCAGCAAGCTCCCAACTTCACAAACACTCACTGAAGACTAACTGAAGACTGACTTCAAAACCTCCCAACGTTCTAACCAACTCCCTTGCTGCAGATTCCAATGTGGCTCATGCAGCTGCGATAGTTCTATTGGTGATGTCATCCCTCAGTCTCAGCTGAGACTGAGAACAGAGTGAGACAGTGTGAAACCCATTTAACTGGAGTTTCACAAGCTGCCTTCCTTGCCTACCACTAGGTCTTACTGGGATTCTAGTAACCCCTGGTAACAAGGGGTTACATAAAGATAGAGGGGTGGTTCAGGGGCAATGTGAGGAGTATTATTTACAGAGAGGGTAGTGGATGCATGGAACAGCCTTCCTGAGGAGGTTTTGGGGTCTAAAACATGGGAGAATTCAAGAATGCATGGGACAGACATAAGGCAATTCTTGTGGGGGTAGGAAGAAATAGGCTGTTGGTTAACTAGGATCTCGGCCTATCCTGTAGGTAGGGAAATGGGCAGACTAGATGGGCCAAGCGGTCCTTATCTGCCGTCAAAGTCTATGTTTCTATGTTTTATGTTTCTATTGCAGACTGCTTACCACCTTCCTGTCCCAGGAAGGGATGGAGCTTCCACCCATCCATCTTCAGAAGCTCCGTTTCAGGGTCGCTATTAATGATAAACATTCTATTATAAACATAGTTGATATCATCATTCTTTACCCTGAGGCATTAACACATTTCTCAACAGAGACTAACTGTACCTTCCATCTCCTTTTAGGGAAAGTCTGTCATATTTCTTAAGCAAAATTCTGGATGTCTGTAAAGTCCAGTACCATAGACTTTCTCTGGGGTGAGTAATTATCTGCTCCAACCCCACCAGACATGTTAGTTTTAAGCAGGGGCCCATTCCTAGGTTCAGCCCCTCTACATAAACTGACTATGTCTCTTGATTCATTCATTTCACTTGCTACTGATACAGACACCTGAGGGTAGACACTCTAGATGTTACCCCAACACAGATTCTTATCCATTTTCCACCCACCTCCTCCTCTGTAGGTTTTTCATCAAAATATATAACACATGTACCACCTCCTTGATCTTAACATATTGTAACATTTTGGCAATATTAGCATCTTTAACCTGCAGTATACCCTAGTTAATACTGTTAATAGATTTAGCTGCATCAATACAAGAAAAGTCCCTTCAGCCTCATAGGCTTCTTCTTGCTTGCTTGGAGTCTTCAACCCCAGCACAATATCACTAGGCACAGTCTTACCTGGGGTCTCACATTCACATTCCATACTTGCATCTCTGAACTCCAACAGGTAACATCCTGGGAACACAGGAAACAAAGATATATCCTGCTCAGTCAGGGGTCCTCTCAAACTGAGCCCATGAAAAATCCTCCTCCGACTCTTTTATCCAAACTGTCCAGCAGGGAACTCTTGAGCACCTGGTATCGGTGTGCTGCCTCAATGCATAGTCGGTCTGCCACCAGCCATTGCTCATTCATCCAGTGGATCATCCTCATCAGGGTCTCCACCTCCTGGGTGTTGTCTCTCGCACCTCCAGTCTGCCTTGATCTGCTTCTCTTCATCGTCTTCAGGCTTGGCTGTCCTCCGAGCTCCCATGTCCAGTCCAGGCAGCAGCTTCTTTCCGCCTGTTGGCCATGGTTCTGGTCAGACCTCCACGGACTTTCTTCTCTGCCAACTCCTGGTGCATCGGTCTACCTGGGATAGATGGGCGATATCCACCAGAAAACATCCCTCTTTGGCCAGTCCAGACACTTCCAGCAAGTTATCCCTCTTCTGACACCAAGTCTGTGGAGGGTTGTGGGATAACAGATGGACCATACACGAACTTCAGGTTCAACACACAATCTCTGTGTGGTGTTTATTCAAAATACAGGAAATAAACTTCAGCAATGGTATGTTCCTTCTTCAGTTCATCAGTTTGCAGCAACAGACTATGTATGTCCTTTCTCTGCACTTACCCAGCACCTACTGATACTGATCTCTGATCTAAACATTTTTAGGAAAACCCTTCATCCCTATGTGGGCCTTGTTTACTTGGGTAGTGGGGGCTCAAAAGAAAAAAAGCTATAGACAACGAACCTCAGTGCAGAATCACTGAAAAAAGGGTTACCCCAAAGGGCATTGAAATACAACATTACATATCCATAATGCAAAGCATTATGGGATATATCAAATCACCATGACATTTCAGACTTGTTCACTTTACAGCAATTTACATGCATTTTAAATAGCACAACTAACTTAATTTCTATAATAGTCACCTAGTATTTTTACCATTATCAAAAACACCTAGTGCCTTGGTATTTTCAACATTTACAGGTTTCATAAATATAAGGTATATACATCAAGGTATTTTGAGACATAGTGCTATTACATACTAAATCCAACAATGATAAACACAACCTGTTTTACCTACATTTGGAGGTCACCACAATAACCTCCTGTACGAGGACCTGAGAGGGAAAAGAAAATTAAAGAGAACACTATAGCATAGTCAAGAAAAGGAAGGGGTGCCCAGGTGGTCACCCTTATGGACTAGAAATTGTAAAGGATAGATTAGGCTAAGAAATAGAAGAACTGTTGCAAAAGTTTAAGGAAAGGTCGGTCCTCAAGAGTGGCAGGAGCTCCCTGTCACTCTGATGCTTATTGTATTGTTTGTGTTATTGTACACCTGTTCACCTTAGACCAAACTGTTTGCACTGTTTGTGTACTAGTTGTCTACTTGACTCTTAATTGTATGCCATTCCAATTGTGTAAATTGTGATTCTATATCATCTCTGTTTTATTCCCATGTAACCCCCAGCTCCAGGTAGCACCGTGAGATGAGCAACTTGTTGTTCAGTGTGCCCTCCTGGTGAAACATTTCAATAAATAAATGAATTTCGCAGCACTTTGATGGGCTGAAGTGCAGGCCATTCTTGAAGCAGGCTGGGCCTAGAAAGGCACTGAAGAACCAGATGGACTATGCAAACTACCTAATTGTTGATGCCCCTCTTAGGGCCCTGGTCCATAAATAAAGCTATTGTTCTTTTGGTTTGTTCATTTTGTTTGAAAACATTGTCGAACACTAATTCAAAGTAATGTGACGAGTGCATGCTGTGTGGTTGACTGCTGTCACACTAAACTTGCTCATGGGTATGGTGACTATGTGGCAAGGTGGGAAGTACTGTATCCTAGGGGCTTGTACTCTGTTTACACCAGGCTCTCTTTAACTTTCTCTGTGTGGAGACAATGTCTTATTTTCTGTCTTTAACCCTGGATACAAACCCCAATCAAAGATTAAAGGGCCCAGGCCCCTAATCCTTGTCAATCTTACAAAGCGGGTAGCCACCCTAACACACATGGTGACCCAGTGGCATTGTAAGGAGGAGTTTCTCTGATGCCCAAGATATATGCCAGAAACAGGCCTTGTACTAGCTGATAGGTCTCTTGTTGTCACACTCCTGCATAAAAGTTTGTCTACGCTAGAAAAGGGTCCACATTTCCAAGCTGATTTATTTATTTACTTATTTAAAGGTTTCCCCAGGAAGAGCATACTAGTAGCAGTGCTCGTTTCCAGATGCCTTGGGGGAGGGGAATAGTTGGAGAGAATTCAGACTATGTACATATATACAGGATTTGCAGTCAATAATACAATACAGTAGTAGCAGCAAACAGTTAAGGAGAGAGTACAGCATAAATACAAACACAAAATATAAGCAAAAACACAGCAGAATTGACAGAATTCATAATTTACAAATTATTTACAGGAAGTTGTAGCTATGCAAACAGCAGGCAAAGCAGCAGGGCAGGAGGCGCAAAGATAAGAAGAGACAGACAAGATTGTGGCCAGATATGGGAGGAAGTGCCTGGGGATTAGAAACAGGTGCAGGAGGTGGAAGTAGACTTCTATGAGGGAATTGCAAACACGAGGGAGAGGGCAAAGTGAATGGAGCAGTGGAGGAGTTCCACAGATTGGGAAACCTGTAGGAAAAGGCAGCCTGGCCTACTGAGGTGGTCCGCAAGTGACAGATAAGGTGCAAGGGTCAGTGTTTCTGAGCATATGTGAGGATGGGGAGGAATGGAGAGGGAAGAGGAGCAGTAGGATGGCAGGGACTGGGAACAGAATTTAGCCAAGAAACTGGCACAGTGGGAATGCCGCCTGTCCTCTAAGGAGGGAGGGACAGGGATTTGTAAAGGATACAGTGGTGGGAGCGGGGGATAGTCAAGAGCAAAGTGGCAGAAGGAGTGGAAGAGAGTGTCCAGTCTGGTTCAGGAGGGGAGGAGGAGGAGTGGCATTGTAAACCACATCACCGTAGTCGAAAATGGGGAGAATCATTTTCTGCAATGGCCCTGCAAGCCGGCAGAGGGATACATCTGCGGTTGTGGTACAGGGCATCCAGTTTGGGGTGTAATTTCTTTGAATGGCCTCAATTTGTACAGAAAAGTCGAGGTGCCGTCAAGCCAGACCCCGAGGTATCTAAAGGATGAGCAGTCCTCGAGCAGTGTCCCATCCAGAGTGTCAAAAGGAGGGAGGAGAGAGGGAGCCAAGAGAGTCTCTGCCTAGTGCCAAAGGTCATGGAGACTATTTTCTTGGCATTCAGGAAAGGTTGGTTGGAGCAAAACCAGAGCTGAACCTTATCAAAGTCACACTGGAGTCTAGCTGCCACATCAGTGCTGGAGGGACCAGATGCATACAAGATGGTGTCATCAACATACATATGGATGAAGGTATGGGCAGGTGGAGGTCAGGTCATTTAGGAAGACAGAAAACAGCAGAGAGCCAAAGATGGAGCCTTCAGGCACACCAGTGGTGATGGGAAGTTGGGGGAGAGAGAGAGTCACCAATCCAGATGGATTGCGACCTACCTACTAGGTAGGAGTGGAACCAACTGGTAGCCTCATTAGATAGCCCTGCATTGGAAAGCTTAGATAAGAGGAGAGGGTGTGACACAGTGTCGAACGCCTTTGCAAGGTCAATGAAGATGGCAGAGGTGATCAGTCCCTGATCCATGTTTGTTTGGATGGAGTCAGTGATCCTCAGCAGGAAGTGATGGTTGAATGGGATCTCTTAAAACCAGACTGATAAGGAGTGAAAAAGGAAAAGGAGTTGAGGAAGGAGGAAAGCTGAGATAGTACTAGACATTCCTGCAGTTTAGCGAGAATGGGAGAAGAGAAATATATAACTTGTATTTAAAAGACTGCTCTTTTTCCCACGTAAACATCCAATTTTTATAATTCAAGGGTGATTGGGCCTTTATGTAGGTTAAGGATTGATTGAGACTGAGTAGTATATGGTCCTTGTGCAACTGTGAACTTTGGCATACACTTTCTATGTCCCTGCTAGGGACTACTGCCCTGTTGGGGTGTCACAACGACGCAGAACCCTGAAGGGTTCCAACCCCTTGAGGTGTCACAGGTACAGGGTCCGTGGTCCAAGGCACCTTAGGGACGAAGGCCCAAAGCACAATGGAAGACAGACAAGCACATTCTTCCCAATGAAAGAGACATGGCCAGACTGAAATCTGGACATGGAAGCTACAACCTAACTCCAACTCCAAGACATAGTCAGGCTGAGACCCGGACCCAGAAGAGCCACCAATCTACTCCAGCTCCTGCAGAAACTACCTAACTGTTATGACCTTCTTGACATGGAGGAGAGGACAAATCTTGGTTGCCTTCCTCTAGGCTAGGGTAAGAATTAGTGATGACTCGCTACTGTAATTTAGAAAACCCAATTCAGGGACAGATTTTTAGATGAAGAGCCCTTGCTCTATCTATCCCTGTAATGGAACACCATGAGGTTATTTGTATTTAGTTATTTTACCAGGAAAGGCACCATTGAGCAAGGCTTATTTACAAGAAGGTCCTGGTTAGGTCAGTATAAATAAGGCATTTCAAAAGAGTTATCTGAGGTACAACAGGAGGACAATAGAATACAATATATTGCATAAGATACAATAGCTATAAGCTACAATAATACCATGAGGCAGTATGAATTTACAGCATTTAAAACCAAGAAAAACAGGCAGGAAAATTATACATATGTAGCATGGAGACCTACAAGCATGCAGAGAATAAAAAAAACATTATGGCATTTACTTGTATTCAGAGCCATATAGGCAGCAGCAGGGTGCCACAAGTTGATCTCTTCAGCTAAAGAGGTTCCCTTGAAGGAAGTCCAGTCCTCAGGGTGGGAAGGAGGAAAGCAGCAACCACTGAAAGCAGACTCACCTGGCTCCAACTGAGAGGAGGCCTAGGAGGAAGCCAAACTCTTGAGGGGCAAGGCATGGAGTTGAGCCTTTGAGGGCAGAATTTGAGTAATTGTATGAGCTTTACCCTTTAGGGACAGAGGAAGAGAAGTAGGTGGAGATCAGAGGAACCTCAGGCGGCGGTAAGGAGGAACAGATTTCAATGGTACTGCTGACCTGGTATGCACAGCTAAGGTGCCCCCAAGGACTTAAAGACACCACCTCCGGTGGCTAAAGTCTTAAATGTTACAACGAAAGGTGCCACTCAGTCGATCTGCATGTTTAAAGTTTCCTGGAGTGCAGAACATTCTCATCTATAGGGCAGAAAGAAGGACCCCACCCAAGTCAAGGGACTAAACTCAAGATGCAGTCATCTAGGGAGCAGAGTGAGACCAATGGCCTACAGGGCAGGGGAGCTCTGAAAGCCATGCTGTGGTTATGTCTGGCATGCATCTGAGTACAGGAGAGTAGTGGGAAGCTGATTGCAAGGCCTGATGGCAGCAAAGGTACCAGAGAGAGGTGAGCAGGACAGGACAAGTCAGCCATGTGGCACAGCAAAAATTCCAAGCATCAAAGGGTCACTAAGATAGCCACAATTTTACCTGCATGGAAGGGGAATGGCGTGTGTCGCTTGCTACACTTAGGCTGCATGCTAAGCCTTTTAATTCTCTTGCTATGATACTGCCTTCTCTGCTGGTCCTGAATCAGTTTTGTTATCCTGCACTGCAGTGTTTCCAACCTATCCCTGTCCTTTCTGAGGTGAGG
Source organism: Neoceratodus forsteri (assembly GCA_016271365.2). NCBI lineage: Eukaryota > Metazoa > Chordata > Ceratodontiformes > Ceratodontidae > Neoceratodus > Neoceratodus forsteri. The sequence continues at coordinate 524,921,436 of CM028138.1, read as the reverse complement.
GCTCCAGAACTGGATGCTGTACTCCAGGTGAGGCCTCACCAGGGATCTGTATAGGGAAGTATTACCTTTTTTGTGCTATCAGGACCCCTCCGATACATCCCAGCATCCTGTTAGCCTTGCTGTAGGCCTTGCTGCACTGGCTCATTTGTTTAAGGGAGTTACTGATGATAACCCTAGATCCCATTCTCTTCTATAGTGTTAAGTCTCACATCACTCACCCAGTACTCCGTATTGGGTTCCTTTTCCTAGGTGCACTTTTTGGCATTGAATTTTAACTGGCTGACTTTGAGCACCCTTCTAGGTTTTGTAGGTCCCTCTGTATATCCCTTATTCCCCATTACTATCCATCCTCTCACATCATTTTGTGTCATCTGTGAAGAGACACAGCCTGCCCTGGATTCCCTCATCAGTGTCGACAGTGAACATGTTGAAGAGGACCAGACCCAGAACAGATCCCTGCGGAACCCTGCTCATGACCTCCCTTTCATTTGAATTAATCCTCTAACTATGACCTTCTGCAGTCTCCTTCTAGCCAACTACCCACCCAGTTCACTACGGTTTTAGCCAAGACCCAGGTCTTCCACCTTTTGAGGAACCTTTTCCATGGTATCAATCAAAAGCCTTGCTGAAGTCAAAGTTCAGCAGGTCCATGGCATGATCCTTGTCTACTTCCTTTGTCATCCAGTCAAAGAAGAAAATCAGGTTAGTCTGACAAGACCTTTCTGCCATGAAACTGTGTTGCTTACTGAAGTCAGAAGTATTCCAACTTAGCTATCTCCAGGCTGTGTACCACCGAAATCTGCTTGCACAACACCAGAATGGACAGCAGGGTACCCAGACACAATGATATGTGTCTCTGGACTGGAATCTACAGCCGCTGGCTGTACACTGGGGTGGCTTGCCTACCATCCAGTTGCTTGCTGCCACCGTGTCATTGGGGATTTGGCCACGATATCAAGTGGCCCCTGCTCTGATGCACAGGCTACATTGCACCAGCGGGTGGCACAGAGAGCAATGCACAAGTTTCAGAAATGCTCATGCATATTCATGAGCAGCCCTGATAAAAAAGAGGCTACCGCAGCCTGCTACCATTGGGGTCCAGATCCTGGCATACCATGGCAGGGGTGCAGTGGCTGAATCGACAGTATGGTCAGCATTAGAAGGAGCAATCCTGCATCCAACTCAGTATACATATCTAAATATGGTCTCACCATGACCTGAACCAGCAAGACCATTACAGGGCTGGTTCCTCCTTCCCTGAGCCAATACAGTTGAGGCACACTGATGATTCCTGTGGATGAATATGTCTTCTGCCTTCAGCCTTTGCAGATTGTGCGAGGTCATTTGGCACCATGCACTGTTCAATGGTGATTTGCACATACTTCCCATGATGCATTTCATTATTGGGGCATGTGTAATGTTGTAGTTATATGTAAATATGGATGCCAAGGTGCATCTATGAATGTTGCCTTGAGCCTTATAAGACTGTGTGAGTGAAGATGACCTGTTATAGCACCACGAAGGATGCAGGAAGCCACACTCTTGAAGAGTGTAACGATCTCATCATTCATTCTAATATTTTGTAAATCATCCCATCTATAAAATATTTAAAAATAGTTTAAGAAAAATAAAACAAAAAAATTTCCCACTGACAATATAGCCAAGAGGTTAGAGTAATGAGCTGTAAATGAACTTGGAACATTCAGCAAACCTAAGTTTGATTCCCACAACTTCCACTTGCATATTGACTGACCCTGATCAAGTCACTTAACCTCCCCAGTGCTGCTAGATCACCCTGAAAATAGTACTTAGGCCTAGTGGGCCTTACTCAGTGAACAATCTATCTTTACAAGCCTTGCACATGAAAACCTCTTATGATTTAAAGAGTCCCCACAAGCAATTAAATGTTTTTCGTTGAATCAGTGCAGAGTTGATAAGATGCCCAGTCGTAGACTTAGTGGGCTGTATTCAGGAAAGGATACCACTGGTCATTCCAGCAGTATATGTCCCACTGCAGGTAGCCAAACCCCTGCCTGACGCAGGAAGGAGATGCCTGGCAATGGTCCTGGGCTGAGAGCTGCTACTGCAGCAGCCATGGCAGCATCTGGGACTGTTGGATCATTTGCTTGCTCACCACACTGGAAGCTGCATATAGGCTGGGACAGCCGGCAGTTATGCATAAGGAAATTAAGTCTCAAACATTTCTAAATTAGATATCTGCCAGCCCCATGCCATGTGGAACTCACCCTCAGAACAGAGGAATCAGACAGCAGGGTACCTGGACACAGGGATACCTGTGGCAGTGGATCGGAATCCACAGGATTTGGCTATACTGTGTGTGGCTTACCTGCCGCTGGTTGATTCCAGTTATTGGGGATTTGACTGTGGTATGAAGAGTGGCTCAATGCACAGACTCATCGACTGGCAGGTAGCACAGGGAGTAATGCATTCCTCTGAATATGCTTATACATATTCATGAGCAGCCACCCACCCAGTGCATGGACACATTACCACTACCTGCTGTCGCTGGGATCTGGATCCCACAAAACACCATAGAGGTGCAGCGGCTGGATCTGCAGTACAGGCAGTGCTAACAGGTACAGTCATGATTCATCCCATTGCTCTTACCCTGCCATCATGCCTGCCTCCACTGCGAAGACCCTGTGAGCTGAAATATTGAGTCCCTTTGGTTCAGCAGGAGCACTGTACTCTTTTATATTCCTGGTCTTATTTCATTTTACATGCTGCTTAATGAACAATTATATTTTATGGTTACCATGTGTGCATGTAATTCCATCCAAATGGAAAAGCTGTTGCACCATGGTTCTAAGGCTATAGAATGTTGATTTACCCTTCTGTGGTACAACTGCTTTTCAATTAGAATGGAAACTCATGCCACCTGCCTTTTATTTTCATTCTTCCCACACAGAGAACCCAGACCCTCCCCAATGCAAAATGTTCAGTTGTTTTATCATATTAAGAAACAGAAACCTACCCTTACCCGGTAGGTTTTCAGCAGCTGGTTGAGGAGAGTTTTATGTTTCTAAAATATAATAAAACATTACACTGAAGATTTCTTGGGAAGAAAAATATTTTTTTTTGATATTTTATGTTTTAGACCATATGCTATACAAAATGATACATAAGCAGTCATGTACAACCTGACCTGTTTCATCTCGGTTTCTGATGATGTCAGAGACTTCCAAGCTTCACTGTCACCTCCCCATGATGTCATCAGAACCCTTATTGGAAACATGGTCTTGTTGTACATGGTTGTCCATGCATTATTCTCTGTGTTTTGGAAGAAAGCTTTGTTCACCAGCTGATGTTCTTTTTGGGGTGAGTCCATGAGTTCTCGGCCTTGTCTATTGTGGATGCCTCTCTTGACTGTAATTACGGTAGTGCTTCTGGCGTCTGTCTGAAGCACTCTTCAGTTTTGTACAGGCAGAAATGGTTACAGCAAAACTTTAATATTTTTCTGATCAGATGGGGAGCAGCATGCTATGACCCCACTGAAGGAAGCTAAGAGAGCCTAGATGGCCTTCCTGTTGTGCCTGCCTGTCACGTTTCATTACCGTTTGACCTTCACTTGCCCTGGACCCTTGGAAGATGTACACAGCCAAAACATCCTCACACTGACAGCTGCAGTCATGTAAGAGTAATCGGCAAATCCATTTACATTTAGCACTCACAGTGACCCCTACTGTAAAGAGAAGGCACCTAATGAACTCAGTGGCTGCCAAGGCAACTTAAAAAACAAGAAAACATTTTCTCCCTCAATTATTTTTAATAAATTCATGTTAAGTGACCCTACTTAAGCTTTTTTTTACATTTATTTCTGTTTTGCACCCCACTAACTGGCCATTCCACTCTTAGGGATCCTTTTGTAAAGGATAAAGTTCTAACCCATGCCAGGTCAGTGTAGGAATTGCATCAATCTTGGGTTAGGAGCAAAGAATGGAAATTGCAATGGCATGTTTTGAGGGGATTGGCAGAATATGCCTATAACAATTCCATTCTTGCCCTAGTCCAAGATGGCTGCAGTCCTTACAGCTGGTCTATAGGAAAGTCTGGTGTTAAGTAGCCTTTACTGTATGATCTCTTTTTGGTTCTTCATCTCTCAACTGGAATTTCAGAGATTGGTGTCTTAGAAGTTTTTACTTCCAGCTCACTGTGCCCAAAATGCTTTAAGCAATTTTCCAGTTTGCAGACAAGAATTCACAGATGACATCAGCAGCAGATCTCAGTCACACATAATTCTCAAAAACTGAATTTCAGGGCCTTCCATTTTCTTTTCTTTTAAAAATGTAATTTTATTACTGTTTCAGAATACATTATCGTCAAATACATATGTTTAATCAGTCAAAACTTTACCATTATGCCATTCATTATTTACATGCAACAAGAAAAGGTCTAGCCCTTGGGCTGCCAACAGAATTAGGACATAGGAGTTCTAGACTGATATTTCAGTTCCATGCGAGGAGGGCTAGTATAGTATTTAAAGCAGAAACAGTTTTTTTTTTACTTTAAACAGAACTACTTCTTATTCAGTCCAATTGACTAGACACTTCACTGCCCAGCTGTAATCAATACTTTTCCGTCAGTCTCATTCCAGATTAAACTTATTCTTTTATTGGCCACTTAACTTAACTGTGACCAAGCAAATTGTAAGGAAACGAAAATAAAAATATCTACTCAGCCTAGTAGTGGGAGCACACAGAAGCAGCATGTACAAAATTAACAAAAATTGTAATTCGATTTCCTAAATAAATAAATAAATAAATAACAGCTGATTTACCTTTCAAGACTTCACCTCTTTTGGGGGTTCACTGTCTATGGAGCTAGAGGAGAGGAGCAGAGTATGGCAATTTTCAGCCCTTCCATTTTCATTACTGAATACATTTTTGTTATAAAATCATGATCTTTCCCTTATACTTCATCTTCTCACATTATGTAAACCTGCCATGAAGTCATAATCTTCTGCTTAGAAACATAGAAGTTGTCAGCAGATAAGGACCGCAAGGCCCATCCAGTCTGCCCATTTTTTCTACCTTATGAATGTGCCATAGGCCTGTACGCTGTCAATGGCCTATCTATTCATAATAATCTGTATTGCTCCCTTATGCCTATCCCATGCCTGTTTGAAGCTCTGCACCTTATTCATATTCACCACTTCCTGAGGTAGGCCGCTCCATGCATCCACCACCCTTTCATATTACCCCTTAATCGGCCTCCCCTAATCTCATGCTGTGTCCTCTTGTCTGGCTATTTTCTTTATTATATTATGTTAGGCTCTTTCACCTTGTTAATGCCCTTAAGATGTTTGAATGTTTCGATCATATCACCTCTCTCCTCCTTTGCTCTAGGGTATACATACTGAGCTCCGTTAATCTGTCCTCATATGTTTTCTGATGCAGTCCCTGCACCATTTTGGCTGCCCTTCTGGACTGCCTCCATTTTGTTAATGTCCTTGTGCAGGTGCGCCTCCAGTACTGCATGCAGTACCCAGATGGAGCCTAACTAGTGTCTTGTAAAGAGGATTATTACCTCCTCTTATGACTTGTGACACCCTTACTAATACACCCAACATTCCTCTAGCCTTATCTACTGCTTTAGTGGTCTGCTTGGATGATTTCAGGTCATCTGTGATGATGATGCTAAGTCTCTTTTTTCTCCTTGTATTTGCCAGCAACTTCCTCCCAACCTATAGGTAGCTTCAGGGTTTTCTTCCTATGTGCATGATCTTGCACTTCTTACATTAAATCCTGTTGCCACTCTTCCAACCATTTTGCCAGTTTATCCAGATCTCTTCTCATTCTGCCCACCCCATCTGGATCATCTACTCTGTTGCAGATCTTGGTGTCATCTGCAAACAGCCAAACTTTACCCTCCAGTCCATCTGCAATGCTACTGATGAAGATATTGAAGAGGACTGGCACCAGGACTGATCCCTGAGGTACCACACTTGTGACTTGCATCTCTTCTGACTGTATACCGCTTATCACCATGCTCTGTTTTCTGCCCACCAACCAGTTTGCCACCCAGTTGACTGACCTCTGACCCACCCTGAGCCTACCCAGCTTATTAATCAATCTCTATGTGGAACAGTATTGAAAGCTCTGCTGAAGTCAAGGTAGGCAACATCAACTGCACCCCTTGGTCCACCACGCTTAGTTACCCAGTCAAAGAAATCTATGAGATTAGTTTAATGTGACATCACAACCAATTACCATGCAAATGACTCTGATATCACAATAAGAGGATAATGACTTCATGGCAGGAACAGCAGTAGGACATGAGGAATTCTATGAGACATATGGGCATATGCCTTTAGTGATAAAGTGTAGATGTCCAGAAATTCATGTTTTTAGGGAATAGTATGAGATTTGTGGCCTGCTTATATCAACTATACTTGCATCATACCTCACCCTTTGTCCCCTATAGCGAGGGACACATACAATCAAAATGAGGGACAATGTGGGACATACTGGACCTCAGAGTGAGTACATATAATCAGTCATGAAGATTCAGTATCAAAACACTGTGGAAACCACTGCTTTTATTTGCTCAAAGTTTAGTTTTGCTTTAGGATCACAGAATGTTATAAAATTATGCTTTAATGTTTGAATTTATAGTACAGATAGATGAAGTTGCCAAATTCATGAATTTCAGCAACGTTTCTTCGCTGATAACCACAAATTGCATAGTTATTCACCTGGCAAAGTGCCAAATCAGTGTGCTGAGTCTACATGAATTGCCATTTGGTTGGTGAAATAGCCAATTTGCATAGATCACCATGCAAATTTTGCAATTTGCTGGCAAAACTACATGAACTGTGGTTGTCTACGACCCTAAAACTTTAAAAATGCCTCCTCCCACCCACTGTGCTGTAATACCACACCTCCCAGTATACTCTATACAGCATATACAGCTGATCAGGTTTTACTAGGATCAAACTTCTTCAACATTCATTCATGAGGGGCCCATTATGAGATGGGCACTGAGCAGAGCAGGTGCGCCACACTGGGGAACTTTTTCTTATTTACAGGTCACATTTTTCTGGGTGCTGGTTGGAGGAGGAGGTGGTGGAGGCCTGAGGAGGGTTGAGTAGGGATCTTATTGGTCATGGACTTCATGGTGGGACTCAGGTGGAGGGAGGTGGGAGGAGTGTGTTTGGTGTGCAGGTGAGGGAAGGATATGTTGAATTTAGTTAAATCATTATGTAATATACACTCACATTTTAGACTAGCTCTTTGACTCTTACAGACAGTGTTTTGAGTTGAAATACTCCAGGGCTTAGAGGGCATTGGGACGGGAGAGGTATATAACTATAAAGTTATTTGGAGGTGGGAGGGGTAGAATTACAGTATAGTAGGTGGGGTGAGTTTTTTATTACAGTTTTAGTTTAAAAAAATTCATACGACGGAGTTAGTGCGATTGTTGAATTGTGTGAAAATTCACGAATTGTGAATTTTTCAACTTTGAAAGCAAATTAAAACATTGCTGCATCTCGAGTTTACTATATCTCCTCTGTAATGCAGCGCTTCCAAATGTAGGACATACTGTATGTGGGACAGACCACTTGAGGTATAACATGAGGGAGAGGTATGTGTACTTGTCTTGTAGGAAACTGGAGAATCACTTTAACAGATCTTAGTGCTCTGCATGGTGACATGATAGGTATACCATAATTGCTGATGCAGAAGACAAATTAATTGGGTCTCTGGTGCAGAATGAATTGATTGCACCAACATCAATTGACCCTGTTCTACCCCAGTAGAGTGAGAGTTAAGTGTTTGGAATCTCTGCATAAGAGTCATTATTTCCACCATGGCATAGGTGCCCTGTTCCGCAGTAAATGTGAGGAGATGAAAGGTGATCCATTTACTGCGGCTGTCTGCAACGGGCTCCTGGTGAGCTTGACATCATTGCCTATAGACACCGGATTAACCTGGGCCATGCCCACCCCACTGGGGCTCAGCTGCAGGTCGGTCAGCTCACTGATAGAAAATAGGGTGTTGCATTTATACCAGTGTTGGGTAAGTTACTTTTTTCTATTACGTTTGGAAACATGGGAGCTCTGTGCAGTCACTAGCAAGGATGGAGCAGTACTAGAAAAAGTAATACACCTTAATTATAGTTATATTTTCTTTTATACAAAAACAATACAAAATAATAACTATAACAGATTACATTTTGAAAGTAATAGATTAGTTACTAGTTACTTTCAAATAAATGTAATCAGTTACATATTTCTTTTGTACAAAAGACATAAGTAATTGTAACTGTAAGGTGTATTACTTTTCTAGTACTTCCATCCTTGCTAGTGACTGCACAGAGCTTTCTGGAACAAGTTTCCAAAAGTAATAGAAAGTAATGGAAAAGTAATTTACCCAACACTGGATTTATACTGTATGTGTCAAGTAGGGAGCATGAGAGGAATGGATGTTTATTATGTTTTAAAATGTAAGTAAATTTTACATTTTAGGGCCTCGTTGGAGGTTTCCGTGAGTTAAGGGGTGGCCATGTTTGTAGTGGCAATCAAGATGAGTGAAATGGGTCATAATTCTGGGTATTAACCAGAGGAAAATGGATGGGTGCCAGCCTGCCTTTGGCAAACTAGAATCTAGGATTTTCCCAATCCATTTGATGATGGCTATAAATGCCCTAAGAATGTTCCAATAAACATCACTGCCACGGTCATTGTAGGAATTTAGAACTCCTAAAACAGTTTTAATAGTTTTATGCAATTTAAAATTAAAAAATGTTTTTTAATAATGGTGATAAGGCCTTTGTTCTGGGCCTCTCAAGGAGGATAATGTCCATTAAGAGGTTAAAGGTTATCATGTGATCAACTGCTTTACTATGAGAAAATGTGGAAGTGCTTCCATTGAGAGAAGGAGGTGGGCAGGTTATGGCAGTCACCTTGCCACACCTGGAGAGCTTCATTCTGTTTAGGAAATGTTGATGCTGGGGCAGGAGGGTGGAGTTGGATGCTGCTCCTGGGGTGGGAGGTGGGTGGAAATAAATAGATTTTTACAAAAGGAAAGCACTAGATGAGATGGCTGTCAGCCATGGAGGTGAGTGTGTGTGCAACTCACCCATCGTGGGAGTTTTTTGTTGTTGTTGCTAAAACCTTAATTGTGGGTTCTGAGGCGAAGGAGGGTCGAATTAGGTTTGTAGCAGAGTTTGGGGAGATGCGGATTGTGGTTTAAATGATTGAGCTGGAGGAGGGGAGCAGGGCTGTCTTTTACTTTTTCCCCACAGGTACATGAATAATGAATACAAATACCAAATTTCCAAACATTTGGAGTCCAAATATGAATATTCAGTCTAATATTCAAAATAAGGTATTTGCCCACTCCTAGTAATGGGTTTCATTTTGGTGTCTCTGTGCAGCATATGGTTAATTTCAGGTCTCCCTGAAACCCCTGTTAATCATCTGACAGAGGTTCCAAGTGGGAGGCCTCACAGCATCAAAAGCACAATGGAATGTTGCAATGGATGTCAGTTGCTCACTGAAAGCAGAGCAGAGCAGAGCAGAGCAGTTCTCAGTCTATCTGACTGAAGAAAGCCTCAGAAGAGGTACCAGCTCTCTCTTCCGCCATGTCAGTCCCTTGTTCAGTTCTGGAGTAGCTAAGTGTCTGGTCATGGCAGGTGCCTTTTCCTGTGGCGCGCCCCAGTGTGGGGTGAAGGACTTTTAAGACATCTGGTCGTGGAACTATGAGTAAAATGTGATAAACCTCTTGGAACTGTGAGAGATTTTTTTTTTTTAATTATTCTCTTTGCACCCTGGAGCCTGACGAATGGCTATGGCCTCTCTTGGAGGACTCATTCCGGTCCCGCACATCCCCACTCATGATGACCCCGATAGTTCCCCATGGCTTTCCCCATGGCAGGACCAGGAGGACAGCTCCAGACATCTCTCCCTTCAGAGCACAATCCAGAACTGGGGCGCACAGGGACACTTAGCCATCATGGAGCCCGCCAGCTCCTTTTCCACCTTTTCCTCCTATCCCTACTGATGTAGAGATGCTGGTATGTGCCACCCAACCCATACTGCCCTCTAGTCACCACTCACAGGGCAGTCAACGAGTGCGAAGACAACCCCTGAGAGAGGACAGTAGTCCTCTGATGTTGATCCTCCCTCACCCCTGCCAACTTCCAGCAATCCAGGCTTCTTCCAAAACCCGGTCACCAGCATGGTGTGAGGTAGTGACCAGTGCCTCAGCCTGCAGCACTACCAGGCCGGCCAGAGATTCTTTTTTGTGGCAGCCCAGAGCTGACTTCCCCATGCATGGCCCCAGTGGGAATGCCTGTGAGGGTTTGGAGGGACTGAACTTCATTGCCTGACAGGATCTTTGAAAGATAATAGTCTGAGCCAGCCTCCTGGCACAGTTTCTATAGCAGATAGAGTGGATCACCCTGACTGAAAAACGGGCACTACCTCTCTAACCAAAAAATGGGGAATAACTCACATACTACAAAGTTCGTACTCTGTCACAGAATATGTGTTCTCAAGCAAAGGACATAATCTGTCCCTAAAGTGTTGCAGTTTCTGACAAGAAAGTAATGTGTGTTTGCAAGTAAGGACACCAGCTGTCCCCATGGGTTTTCTGTTTTCTGCCAAGAAAGTAAACTGTGTTTCTATAAGGACACCAGATACCCCTAAAGAGTTTCTGCCTTTGAGGGAAATCCTGCTTTGTGAAACTAAAGTTGTTCAAATCTCATGAGGACATGCTCTGTCCTGGCTCTGATCCCAGAATAGGGATGGACAAAAGGCATTTAACTGATCCCTAATTCAGGGATCCACTTGGAATTTGTGTACAGTGCAATGGACTTTGTGCCCAGCGCACCTTCTGCACCTGCAGCCCCAGTGAGGTAAAACATTTGTTTATTTTCCGTCCTGTGACAGAATTAAACCTACCACTTGACCCTAGCTAAAGAAGGGACATTCCTCTGTGTTTGCTGTGCTTTACTAGTGCCCCATCATGACTGCACAAGACCCCAGTTAAATAGAAATGGTTTGTGTAATACCCCTTCCAGAGCCAATGCAGGCTGCAGCTCCTAGGCAGTTTGGGGAAGGGGTCAACAGCAAGGCAAGATACTATAAATCAGGGTTTACACTTGCATTTTACAAACATGTGAGTAACCAGACATGTGAAAGCCATCAGAAAGAATTACAGGTGAACTTGGACATACAGTATGGGGTTGATTTTCAAAACAGCTGCCCCGGATCTGTCCACAGTTATTTTCAAACACAGGTGTCCGACCACACTGTGAGACCATCTTGTAGATGAAATAACAATGTCCAAGATTTTCAGATGTAGTTTTGTTCAAAAATATGAAAGTTGCATTAAAAATTACATGATATGGCCAGCTCCTGGCGTTGTGATGGAGAAATCACTTTGGCACACTGGTGACCCGAGTTCGTGCCTAGAACATCAGGAGTGAAGGCTGGCAGGTACGGCTCAAAGTATCCAATGAACACTGTTTTTGGGAAGAGGATCTTTTTCCATCATTCTTACAGCTGCTTCTGGTGGGGTGTGATTCAAGTGCCACTTATGATGTGGAGCAACTTGACCAGTGGTCAGGTGCCTAACAGTTAAAATCGAATGCTCCAAAATGCAAAGTCATGCATATGGGCAAAATGATCCCACAAATAAAATAAGGTATAGATGGAGTCACAGTGGCAGCCTCCCAGGAAGAAAGCAATTTAGGCAGCAAAATAAACAATAACTTGATACAATCTAGTCAGTGAAGCAGTGCATGTGGAGAGCAAACAAGATACTGGGAGTGTCTAGTGAGAACTCCCAAGCTGCTTTGAAAAGGTGATTCTGCCACTGTACAGGTCACCTGGAGTACTGCATACAATTTAGGAGCCCTCACCTAAAAGACAGATAACACATCCATACATGTGATATCTCCTCTTGCAGGAGACTCCTGTTATTTTGACTGAACCTCTCTCCTCCCGGAAACAAAATCTCCTGCTTAAGTAAAATGATGTCCAAAATATCCATTCATGTTTGTTTTGCAGATAAAGACACATAAAAAGTAAATTAGTGAAGAACAACGTAAGTAATAACATTATACAACTAGCTGTTGATTCATTTTAGTGCTTATTCTTGACAAAATGAAATATATTAAATGCTTTTATTCTTATTTTTGACGCCATATAAGGACAAACTCATGACGTTATTACATCTCCCTACTAGTAGGCCAATCTTCCTACTAATTTGACCCAAATCTCCTCTTAAGCAAGTTGGACATATCACATGTATGCATATCAAATGGTGAAAATAGAGAACTACAGAGGAGGGCAACAAGGATAATTCACTGACAGCATGGGAAACATTACCAGGAGTGGATAGAAATCCTTAATATGTACTTGTTAGAGATGGTGAGGGTGGTGGAAGGAAATGACAGAGACCTTCAAATTCATGAGGGGATATAACCAGGTAGAAACCAGTAGATTATTCAGACTAAACAGTGAGAAGAAACACTCATAGGCACAATCTCACATTGAAAAGAGTGGGGTGGGGGATGGGGGTGGAGGCACTTGATGATTCAGAGGAAGTTTGTGCTGTTGCCATGTGGACAACATGAGTTCAGGAGTAGAATCAGGCCCTCATATGCTTCTTAGTTGGAATAGGGTACTGTTGCCCACTGTAGCAGAGACTTCTTATGTCAGGCCAGGAGCTTTACTTCTTTTGGAGAGTTGTGCATGCTCTGTGCTGCTGTGACTTGTGAGAGGCCATCAAGGAGGCTGCATGATGTAGATGCAGCGGGAGTGGTCAGACATGCATAGGCATGCTTCCAGCTATGCTGGAATAAGGGATAAACACGCCTTGGCCATCAGGATGACAAACACAGAGGACTAAATTTTCCACGCTCAGCGTGGTGAGAGGATCCACAAAATTCAGATATGAATATAATATGAAGAAATATGAACCGAAGTAGAAAATGAACAAGGTCATATAAAATAACAGGAAGTAAAACTTAAAAAATACTCAGGAATGCAGGACTGTGAATGTATATAAATATTAAAGGAATGAATTATATATTATTACTTTGGATGAAGGCATCTCTTAATAAAGCCAAGACACTTGGTGAAATGTTGAGGCTTGCCATTATTTAAATAAAAAGGAATCTGAAATCAAGAAAGATTGTCTAAGGAACTGAATTTGTAAAGCGCCACTATATTATACACTCTGCAATAGAGTACATGTTCATACATCAGGATGACAGACAGGGCTGGCACACTTCAGCACTAGCTGGTCGACCCCTCCTCACCAGATACCAGGACTCGAAAGTGTAGGGACAGGAGGACCTTAACCAAATGGAACGTAATGGGGGGTGGATAAGCTTACAGAGAACCAAAAGGGGTATGGGCCAGCATGGGGCTGGGTAGCTACTGGTTGCAGCCTGAATGCTGGATGATCAAGGGCCATAACAACAACGTGAAAAGAAAGATTGACAGGAGGAACATTTAGAAAAGACATTTCAGAAAGAGTTCCTTCACTGAGAAGGTGGTGAACCAGTGGAACAGTCTACACAAGGAGGTGTTTAACCCGGATTTATCCCAGAGTTCAAGATCAAATGGGCCAGACACAAAGGGATAATTAGGAACTCAGCAGATTCCAGGAATACGGAGAATGTGGAGGAAGCTAATAACACTTGGTAGGAAATGAGGGCAGGCTAGATGGATAGAAATATGTATCTGTCCTTAACCATCTGTGTATCTATATATAAAACAGTAATAATGCCATTCCATTACCAGTGAGCAAATCAGAAGCACTCACAGAGGTTCTTAAAGGGTCAGGAAATGTGGACCAGTAACAGAATTGAAATGTATATTTGAAAAAATAGCTTTTACTGGAAAAAACATATTGCAGGCTGAATACAGTTCTCCTTTGAGCACTGGAAAATCAGAAATTTGAAGCTAGGCTCCAGAGGAGGAAATCCAATGAGGGACTGCAGTATGAAGAATTAAGTTTTAAAGTGGAATAAGGAGTTTTTGCTGATACGGAAGTCGTGGTTTAATGAAACAAACCATATGGTATGATGCAAACCTGTTCAAAGAGGTTAATTGTCTCCTGCAATGAGGTTAAGATTTCTACATTATTGTACTTCACATAATTTATTAAACACTATCTTTAGAATTATTTTCATGAGGAAGAAAAGGCTGCAGTTTACATAATGTAAGTTATTCCATTATCTTCTGAGGATGGGATAATGAAGATTTAAAAAAGTGACCTTTGCTGTCATTAACAGATGACATTCTTTCACAGAAATACAAAAATAAAATGTGTTATTTGGCATTATGACTGATTTGCAAAGCAACCTCCAGATAAGTACTTGGTGCACCTTATACAAGAGGTTACATCAGTGACTCACATTTTAAGTGGAGATGCTTGAATGATTTGCAGGACTTTCTGGATACCCTGGATTTCACGTTTTTGACAAGAGCAGGCAATACCTACCATGGAAACTTTACACTGGGTTTGACACAGATAAATCTTTTGGAACAAGTTCTCACTATGCAGAACATTATTATGAATGTTAAGCTAAGAAAGGCACCTTGAGGAGGCAAACGTGTTTCCTGGTGCAACCTGAGAGAGAATTAGGCACAAGGAGGTTAGAAGGTTTTGCTCATGGACACTGACTAATAGTAGTACTACACAATGTACCCTATTCTATGGTATATAAACTCAAATGCTGAACATTCCACACTAATGCCACTGTCAGTCTTGTCCTCATCTGGTACCACACTCACACAATCACTGCTGTTCCTTAAAACTACAGACTTGTCATAATAAACTAGTCAGGTTCAGTATTCTGCTCACTGTCACTGAATCCCACAGACCTCATTGTTCCTGCTTATTTTATTCACGATCATGTCTTGGTTTACCAACAGGTTACAAATACATTTCAAGTGCATTCTGTCTCGTATAAAGGTTGGTCGATGTAACCACAGACTGCATAGTCTCAGCCATGTGAGAAGACTGAATATCAGGAGAACAAGCAGGCATGGAGACAGACTGATGGGTAGACAGATATTATGATTCATTTGTACTGGATTTCAAACATGTGATGGTCTGTTAAGTTACCTGAGACCATGGTGAAACTGCTCTAGATAGTTTAACTTGCAACAGAATTTAGATGTAAACGAACAGTCCTATCAAACAAGTGCAGTCCAAATTGTGAGATTTTTAATCTTCAACAGACTGCAGAGTCCATGCAGTTATAGATGAACATTGCTGATTGTTCACTGACAGAACCAAATAATTTTGACACCAGATAGTTTTCCCGCCTGGTTCACAGGAGCGAGCATAGTGTATAAATTGCGCTGTAAAATGCCAGTTGCATTATGGGGAAACTAGTGTAAACATACATGTCGGTGGCTAATTTCTTTGCTAAACTAATTGCAAGTTTTTATTATTTAAACACTAAAATAAGCATTTAAGCAAATCAAATGTCTGGAACAGCAATTGGAATAAAAGGCAAGTAAAACACTGATTATTGAATTTAGTTTATTTTATGACTGTTTGTTGCAATGCTGCTTTAAAATAACATGAAAATGAGGAGAAAATGAGGTATCTGTTACATTAAATGTGTTAAGAATAGGTGATCCTGAACAACTTGTGGGTTTGGTGACATCAGGAGTTCTTGAGCTGCACTCTTGAGCTGACATGATGTCACTGAACCCACTGCTTGTTAAGAGTTAGCCTGTTCTTAATCCTTGAGACTACTTATTCTATATAAAGCTGACTGCTGCAATAAGCATGGGCTGTTGGAGTGCAGTTCTGGTCAGTAACTTGCAGGACAAAATAAAGTGGACAAAATAAAGTGGCAAAAACAGTGTCACCATCAATATTAGCAGCACAAAATGTAGTGCCAGAACAATACAGGCCACACGACACACAGGTAGCAAACAACATCCACCACTTGGAGACACTGCATTGGAACCACAGGGGCCAGGAGCACAAGTCAGCATGCCATCTCCCTGTCCTGTGTGTTGCTGGAGACATGCTGGCCTGTGCTCCTGGCCCTTGCATATACACAGCCATCCACATGGTGGCCATGGTCCACCTGTCTCCAGCGGTTACCCCAGTGCTTGTTCTCCATCACTCAGCATTCTGGGTGGGTACCCCACCATGTGGTGCCTGTGCCACTAGATTACCATGGTAGGTGTCCAGTGGCCTGCTTCCCCAGTGGTGCTTGCACTCTGCCATGTTTCATTTCCTGCAAACCTGTGCTGTTCCTGTACATGGGTGCCTGCTGCTGTGTGTTCCAGTGCAGTGCCTCCATGCGGTGGACGTTGTTTGCTACCTGCGTGTTTGTGACCTGCATTGTTCTGGCTCGCTAAATTTTGTGCTGCCAATATTGATGGTGACACTGTTTTTGATGCTTTATTTGTGTTCACTTTATTTTGTTCCACGATGTTATTGACGGAACCTAAGGTACAACACCTTTAGCCCCACACTGGATCTTGGGTTCTCCAGAGGGGTTAGAGTTGATAATATTGTGGTTGACCCCATTTTTGGTCAGATCTCTAGACTGCGAGAATTAGCACTGGGGCCTCAGGAAGCACTCCTTCTACATTCTACACGAGGTGGCTAGTGTTACACTTGTTACACTAGCCACATGCATGTAGAATGGTCTGCAAAGTTTAAAAGAAAATCATATCTTTGGACTGTCCCTCCCCATCCCTCACTCACAGTCAGTTAAGCACCCAGCAGTCCTGTTCCCAATGTCATGTCATCACAATGTTGTTTGAGGGGCTGCAATGCTCAGCAGCCGCTGATTCAAACTCAGAGATTATGAGTGAAGCCCTTTGAAGCAACTGTCTAATTATCTCCTGTATAATCATATTCAACTGCTGGCTAATTTAGATCCTCAGGCAAACATTTTCTTGGTAAGAACTGGAAGCCCAGAGAGCAAGTTGGGATGAATCAAGCTGTGAGAGCTAGCGGTCTGTTTGACTAATCAGCTTTCAAAATCTGTTAGCCAAATCACATTTTCATGACCATAATTTTTAAGGGCTCAAAGTTCACATTGTGGGCAGATAGCCAGTTGGCCAGAAACCTTTGTAGCCAAACCATCTCTTTTTTTTGTGGCTATTGGCCACCTGAATACCTGATTTACCACCTTGCCATAGGTAAAAGGGCCATCAGCTGATCTTTAAATGCATATTTATTTGAGGTTCAGTTGCTTTTTATAAGTGCAATATAACACAGTCCAGGATATACCATTATGGTGTAATAATGGCACTTCCCTGTGGTCGAAGTCACTTTGCTGCCCTTGTACACCACAGCCCACTTAGGTTCAACTGCACACCCGCTGGGTGTTACTACTGATTTACCATTTAGGCAGTGTGGGGCAAATGAGGTAGCTAGGTGGCCAATGGCCACTAAAAACAATTGTTTGGCTAGAATATTTAGACAGTTACCTGCAAACTGGCTACCTGCCCACAAAATATTTTTGTGCCCTTAAATATGATGGGCATTAAAAATACTGATCTGGATACCAGATTTCAGAAATTAGTGGCCAATGTGATCACCAGCTTACAACTGATTCGTCCCACTCTGCAGTTGGGAATCTGGATTTAGGTCCTGAATGATGGATCCCCAGTCGGGAGGATTTAGCACACTCTACACAAAAGTATGGTGCACCACATAAGCCCAATATTATGCTTAAAAGCAGCTGACACCTTCAGGAGAACTTTAATAAAACATAATATTTAGATACAGTTCAGCTTGTATCTCACCATTAGTTCTGTATACCTCATACTCATTATTCATTACAGAGGTAATTTGCATGAAAACAGAGTCTTTGCTCTGAACAGTTCATCTATTCCTGCTGCTTCCTCCATACCTGAGGTCATAATGCACTGCTTGTGACATCATAGTTTCTCTCATGGCAATAGACTGTTATGTCACAACAGAGGATTATGACTGGAAGTAGGAGTAAGCTACAGAGGTATATGAACTCTGAGGGAACTCTACAGGATAAAGATCATATATTCATGCAAATTTACTCAGTAATTAATAACAGAACGAGAAATATATAGAATATATAGGGATACAAGCTAAATTGTACCTAATTATTATGTTTTCAAAGTTTTCTTGAAGCATCAGTAGCTCTTTAAACGTTATTGCTGAAAAGGTAAAATTACTGGTACTTCAAGTTGGTCTGACTCTTCGGGGTGAAGTCAATACATAACACAGGTCTTTTCATACAAAATACACTTAAAATGATAGACCTCTGTAAAGGCAGATATTTGTTTTAAAGCATTTCCAGTTTTTAATAAATATATTCATTTAAATACATCACAACCTGTTCGAAAGAAGTAAGAGGATAAAAGGTCTATACCATGAAAGTGAGCTGCCATTTAATGGTTCTCTCCAAAATGACATGTGTCAAAGCTAGGCAACTAACGGAATGCCTAGTACAAGTAAGCTTAGGTGCAAGTAAAAAGTCCAAATTCATAGTGTACACAATAAATGGATGAGTAAGAAAAGGAGAAACACAGAAACATAGAATTTGTTGGCAGACAGACCACTCAGTCTGCCCATTTTTCCCTATCTACATTACCACCACAGCCCCTATTTGATCTCCAGCTCTTTTTCCTCCCCCATTTCTTTTACTGAGATCCCCTTATGCTATCCCATCCATTCTTGAACCCCATCACTGTTTTTGCCCTTACCACCTTGGCTGGTAAACTATTCCATGAACCCACTGCCCTTTCTGTGAAAAAGTACTTCCTCACATCCCTCCTGAACCTACCTCCCTCTAACTTCACAGCATGTTCCTTGTTTTTATTAATATTTTATTTATAAAATACTTCCTTCCTGTACCTTATTATATCCCCTTTCCCTTCTCTCCTCCAAGGTGTACATGTTGAGTTCCCCAATTTCTCCTTGTAGGGCGTATGATGTAGACCCTCATTATTTAGTTACTCCTCTGGACTGTCTGCACTCTGTCTATATCGTACTGTGGCCTCCAGAACTGTACACAGTGTTCTAAGAGAGGTCTTACCAATGATCTATACAAAGACAACACTACCATCCTCCTTCTGCTGGTGATCCTCTCCTATGCATCCCAGAATCCTACTAGCCTTCCCAACTGCTTTGTCACATTGCCTGGCCACCTTTAGGTCCTCAGGGATTATTACCCCAACTCTTTCTCCTTCTTGGTAGTCCTCAATAACACATCATCCATTTTGTACTCTGCCTTTGGGTTTCTGTGCCCCAAATGCACTATTTTACATTTTTGCATTAAAACCTAGCTGCCATAACAGTGACCACTCTTCAAGTACTTTCAAGTCTTTTCTCATCATTTCAACCTCACCTGAGTATCCACCCTATTGCACATTTTGGTGCCATCCTCATTTAGGCAGACCTTCCCTCTAGATCTTCTGCAGTGTTACTTATAAAGATATTAAAGAGGACAGGTCCCAGCACCAATCCCAGAGGCACACCACTGGTCACCCTTCCCTCCTCTGAGTGAACTCCATTCACTACCACCTCTGCCGCATCTCCCCCATCCAATTTCTTACCCAGTTTATTACCTTGACCCACTCCTAGGCTGCTCATCTTGTTTAAAAGTCTTCTGTGTGGAACTGAGTTGAATGTCTTTCTAAAGTCTAGATGGGCCACATCCACCACTCCACCCTGATCTAATTCCTTGGTCATCCAATCAAAGAAATCTATCAGATTTGTTAGGCATGACCTCCCATCCATGAATCCATGCTGCCTTAGGTCTTGCAATCCATTTGACTCAAGATATTCTCTATCCTCTACTTCAGCAGTGATGCCATTAACTTCCCACCACCAGTGTGAGGCTAACTGGTTTATAATTGTCAGCCTCCTCCCTCCTACAAGTTTTATGGAGTGGTACTGCACCTGCCCTTCTCCAGTCTTCCAAACCACACCTGTCTCGAGTGAGCAGTTGAAAAGTACTGTAAAAGGTGCAACCAGTACCCCCTGAGCTCCCTCAGTACCCTAGAATGCACCCCCATCTGGTCCCATGGACTTCTCCACTTTCAGATTATTAAGTCCCTTTAGGACTCTGCACTGAAAAAGGATTTGTGTCTCATCTCTCTTCCAGTGGAGTTCCTTTCACTTTCTTGTAGCCCATCCCTTCTCTCTCCACTGTGAACACTAACAAAAATATTTGTTCACAATGTCTGCCTTTTCCTAGTCCCTCAGCAATATCCCGCCATCCTTTCTTAACCTTACAATCCCTCCCATGGTCTTCCTTGTTTCACTTACACACCTAAAACATGTCTTGTCCCAGCAGAAAATAATTCGCCACTTTTAAATCTCTGCAGCATGCAGTGATGGATCTGACTAGATCAATAAAACCACAGACCAAAAATTGGACTAATATGTGGGTTGTTTGGCAGCAGTAGAAGGCACAATTGAAGGAGTGGTGGGGAAAGCAGATGAATCTGAGAAAGCTGCCACCAGTGCCCATACTGAAAGCATACAGGATAAACCCTCATCATGCTGTGGCATGGAGAGACAGATCCAGAACAGTTCTGATGGCAACAACCTCGATGGGGGCCAGAGACCAAGTGTTGAAGGTGGCTGGGCCCAGTTCCCTGTAATAGTGGACAATAACCTTATCTTATAACATGGGCAAGGAGGTTCCTCTGATCTGATTGGCAGAGATTAATCACGTGACTGTTGATTAAAGTGCAATAACCCACTCCAGAGTGTGGGTGTTATTGGGATTAATCAACATCCGTGGTGCTGTGAGGACACTCGGCCTGCAGCCTCATGCCTCACAATCCACCAGGGTGTTGATTAATCCCCAATAACCATACACCCTGTCATGGGTTATTGCTTACTTAATTAGTCAGCTTGTTTGTTTGTAATGATCAGTCTGGTCTTTGAAAACCATACACCCTACCAGATCTTGTTAATGGCATTCCAAAAATTTCTAAAGGTAGCCATCTTGTTATCACTTTTTGCCATAGTCTTTCTGTAATGAGATTTCTCACCCACTCACCCACCCAATGGACTCTGTAGGCCAAGTGATTTGTAAATAGTCCCGTAGTAATTGTAGTGATGCAAACTACATGTGTTCTTTATGGTCCCAACACAGTAGGAGTGCTGTAGCACCCATCATCATCCTCCTCAAGTGGAGAAACAGAATGACTGTACAACGATAGAATGCAGTCATCCTCATAAGAAATGCAGCACATGGTTTGAAAAACAAAGGCTACATTACTTGACCCTGTTTCCACACAGCCGTGAAGCTATCTGGATGAAAGTTCCCAACCCTGCCAAATGTCCCCTAATACTGTGACAGTGACAGAGACACACCGAGAGTGTCGTTAAGCATGTCATGCTTGCTCTGAAATGGCTAACCCAATGGACTGAAACATACAAAGGTCATACCTCGCTGCATCAAGTCTTGCACTGTCATCTCTCTTGGAATTTGTGTGTTTCGTGTGATTTTTTCCTGTGCTACCTGCCCACCCTGGACCTCCATGAATCTCACCATCAAGTTTTCCATTGCAGCAATGTCAGCATACAAACCCCAAAACATATATAGAGAGAAACAAGTTGAGATGAGCCACATTTCCTGATGTGCCAGTTGGACAACAAGAAACTGTAGGGAGTGAAGCACTGTGCAGGAACAGAGACTCAGTATTCTACACACAGTGTGTGTAATGCATGTGTAGTCAGCACGTTTTCCACTATGTGTGACAGTACTGGCTTAATTCAGGGGTTCGAGTAGCAGTTCAGTGTCACCAGAGAAGGGGGTGGTAGAGACCTGTGCAAAATCTCAGAGCGCAGTGTGAGCAGAGAATACGATACAGCACCCTGTGCTCAGCAGAATAAAAAGTTTCAGTTGCTCCTTGATTGCATTCTCTGTTGCCTGTTCACCACAAACTTCTGTGTTTTGAACTATTTTACTGTGCCAGAACACAGAAAAGTGTGATATCATGCCATAAATAGTGGAAGAACACTAAATAGTTCCCACAATTTTTTCCCTCTTATTCCAACAGTTTTAGTCCATTTCTCTCCACATTTAGCCCATGTATAGCGCAATAACCCACTCCAGGGTGTCGATTTATTGATTAATCAACACCCGTGTGCTGTGAGGACACTCAGCCTGCAGCCTTGTACCTCACAATGCAACAGGGTGTTTATTAATCCCCAATAACCCACACCCTGGAGTGGGTTATTGCTTACTTGTTCTTCCCAGATTATTCTTTCACAATGAGCCAGTGGGCCTTTGAAGGTGGCTCGTAATCTTAAAGAGGTGTGAATTGGATATCGGATTAGAATCCCAGCCTATTTGCAATTTCTATGAAGAACAAGCAATATTCATTTACCGACCCGAAGGCCAGGATCCTAGTCGACAAATACAGTGCCACACTGCAACTGTCTGAAGAAGGACAGCAACACAGTCTGGAGGTAGCAGACTAGTAAATGGTCTGGAGTGGATAGTTTCTTGAATTAGAAGATCATAAGTACTGTTTTTCCAACACTTTCACCCATCTGTGTCAGAGAGCAAAGAGAGCTGGTAACTCATCTATTTCCCTAGGCTGGATTTATGACCAAAGGATTTTAACATTTGGCTAAAGATATAAATAATTACAGCTGGGACTTCTTTGAGTGATAAGCTTTAATTTGGGGCTTCATTCCTATTACAGGTTCTGTGTATTATCTTAGTTATGTTGAGATATTTACATTTCTGCCTATTGAATGTTATAGTGCTGAAATAATAACTTCAAATAATTATGAGTTGTGTGGTTAAGATGGTGGCAATGAGGGACTGAAAGATTGGCGCGGATAGTGCCAGTGAAGCCATGTACTTTGCCGTGATGCATACGGGTCTCCTTCCTGGAGCACGGGGCTTACCCAGGTGGTTAGGAGACATCTCCAGTGTGTGACATTTTTAATGAGAATTACAGTCTCCCTTGCACTTAATATCACTAAGGTTTAAGAAATATGGTTGAGATGTACATCCATTCTGATTCTGTGTGAACTCAGTTATTTCTGAGCAGAGCAGCTCTTTAAGTTTAGAGGGCAAGATATCAGTGCTGTTCTAGCACTGTTCACAATTTAAAATATCTAAAATATTACAAATTCAAGTTTTTCAGGTTGTGCTGTACTTTAGTCCTGGGAGTTACAGGAGATGCTGAATACTGTGATAAGGCATTATTTTCCTTTTGGGCAAAGATCATTAAACCAAAATAGGTTGGATATTTACTTACTGTGGATATTGTTTTTACATGGAACTGATTTTCTGCACTTGGCTGCAATGTGGCTTCTTTTGAGCAATTTCAGTGTACAGTTTAAGGTGTTTCTTCCCCTTAGTGGTAACAACAAGAAATATGTATCAGATCTTTTCCTTTGTTATGTTTATAGGAGCATACCAATACCTGAAGTAATGCCATTTCTTTGAATATAGGTGTAACCCCCTACAAATGGGGTTCCTAAAAGCCTCCTAGGAGCTTGCCTAAGTGTTCCCCCTGCCTGCTGGCATTCAGCCTTAGCTAGGAATGGCACTGTGAGTGCTGGCAGAGCTCCACACATACTGTCTCTTTAAGAGCTGTCTGCTTGCAGACATAATTAATGCTTTCCAGTGGGGCTGGTGTTTCCTGCTCAAACCCGCCTGAGCTGTGGAGTAATCGCTGCATTTTGCAGTCGCTGGAAGCGCAAAGGGAGACCATCTGAAAGATGTAACTGTTTGCCTGTAATCATTTAAAGCATTAGTAAAATTGTAGTTTGTCTAACCTGCCTTTATTGCAGCTGGGACTCTGGGTGTGTTGCCCTCCATATTGGACCTAAACTGCTGTGCTGGGCCAATTGGGTTTAGGGAGCTCTAAAATGGAGACTGCTTGGACCAACCAGAATTTGGACTCTCTCTGGAGCTGGTTTACAAGGGAATGTATAGCTAGTGATTCTGGGAAGTGTAGTTTGGACCTTGGCACCTTTTTGCACCAACAGAGGGAGATCTGGAGTGATTGATAGCCGAATCCACCAACTGGACTTGTTGGAACCTAAGGAAAATGCCCTGTACTGAAGCTGGAGAGTCAGATCTTTGTTGCCTGTGAAAGGAGTAGGAGCTCTGTATTTTACTGCGTGTACAGTTCATGGCGGGAAGCGCGTGAGAGGCCTTGAAGTTGGCCTGCTGCCATCGTAGCATTAATCGACTGAACCAAGTTTCTGAGAGGAAGGAAGACTAAAAGTGGAAGCCAGGCTCACCTTGTAGAAGACTGAGATATTGCTGAATCGCACTGGGTCTGTCAGGAACTGAAGCTGCTGTGCGTACTCCCGGCATCTTGCAGCAATTGCGACTGGATCGAGGAGCAGCCTGCCTGGTATAGTACTTTCCTTTTACATATGAATGTGTGGAGCTTGTGGGGAATCGCTATTTCGTGTCCTCTGTATGGTGTGCTGTATGGTGAGGCTGGGAGCAAACCCCAGCGTGTCTCAGACTAAACTGTGGGCTATCAACTGCCTAGGGGTCCAGCCACAAGGACCCTGTCTCAATGCCTTGCTGTTTCTGGCAATCCAGAGAATATCCACCATCCAGTTCTCAACTTGGGTATTGTGAGTACCAATCAGGTATTCCCCTGCAGCCTGTTATCACTCACAAGTGTGTCACCTAATTCCTATTGTTTCACTCTTCATGGACTGAGCCATCCGGCCCGGATTACAATTGGGTGCTGTGCATATATTATCTTCTACAGGACCCCATCCACTTGCACCTGCTGGTCAACCCCGGCAATGGACCTGGCTAGCCCCCCAAACCTGGTTACCCAGAGTGCGACTTTTCAGACCCTGTGTGTGTGTGCACAGTACTGTGATTTAATTCTGCCATTAACCTGATCTCCCTCCCGTGTTTCATTTCCCTAAATAAATCAGATTTGATGTTGTTGAACTTTAAACTGTCTGAAGTGTCAGTACCTATATATCAAGCATTGTATTGGGTTGTATGTTGATTAACCTTATTTTACAGGGGTCCTCAGAGAGACGAGCCTCAGAATTAATCTCAAGGGTAAGTGGAACTTATGAGTGAACAGTGGTACATGTGGGGTATTGGGCTGTAACCCTGTGCACTGTGTAAGCTACTAGGGAACCAAAGAGGGTCACGGTGTCCCAGAGGGCTGTGGTCAAGCTAGTCTAACCACTACAAACCCTGACCTCTGGGTGGAGGCACCGTCGAGAACCTAGGCCCTCAACCTGTCCGTAGTCAAGCAGGCAGGGTAGTAGCCCTTGGGATAGTGCCACCTGGGGTTACATATGCATATGTTTGTATTAACTTTATTTTAAAATTCAATAAAATATAAATTTTAAAAATGTCTTGTCCCATGTCGTTACCTCCTGGGCTATTTTCTCTTCAGTTTGTGACTTTGCTCTTTTACTGCTTTCCCTGCTTCTGTTTCTCCTGTTACACTTCTCTATCCTCCTCCCCTGGGTTTCCGTGATATCTTCTGAATGCCACTTTTTACCCCTAACCTTTTATCTACCTCTTTCGAGAACCACAGCAGCTTCTTTTCCTCATACTTACTTGTTTGATGCATAAGTGTGTTGCCTTCATTATGCCCCTTTCAGTTTTGCCCACTACTCTTCCACCCCACCTATTCTTCCCCCATGTCAGTTCATTCATGAGGCATTCACCCATCTTTATAAAATCTGCTTTCCTGAAATCCAGGAGTCTCACCCTTGTGTGATTCGATTCCACAACCATCCTTTTATTGAAGCACACCATATGGTGATCACTGGTCCCTAGGTGGTCTTCTACTTTGACATCCACAACACTGTCCCTGTTACTGAGAACTCGGCCCATTACCTGTGGGCTCACTGACTAGCTACAGTATCTGAAGAATGCCTCTGCAGTGAGTCCAGGATGTCACTACTTCTATATGAAGCCACAACTGGGATGCTCTAATCTACATCTGGGAGATTACAACCTCCCACTAGCAGCACCTCTTCTTTCCTGCCATTCTGCCAATGGCTTCTATCAGTACCTTATCTAACTCCTCACCCTGTGATGGAGGTCTGTAGATTTCAGCAATGTGAATAATGGCTCTGTTCCCCTTTCCAGGATGACCCACAGTACTTCCACCTCCCCTATAGTCCTTGTATCTCTGTTGCCATTATGTTTTCCTTCACATAAAGCACCACCCCCTTTTTTCTTCCCACCCCATCCTTCCTGAACAGAGTGTAGCCTGGTATGCCATGTCCCAGTCATGGTTTTCAGTGCATCATGATTCAGTACTGGCCACTATATACAGGTCAGCCTCTGCCATTATGGCCTCTAAATCCGCATCTTATGTCCGAGATATCTAGCATTTGCACACATGACCTTCCAGATTCTGTTAGCATCCTGCTTTTTACCACCCTTTTCCTTTTTTCCCCTCACTCATTCCCCTTCGTGTTAATGTTACTGTTCCACCCTCTTCAGTTGCTAGACATCTAGCATTTGCACATCTGACTTTCCAGATTCAGTTAGCATCCTGCTTTTACCACCCTTTTCCTTTTTGCCCCCCACCTCATTCCCCTTTCGTGTCAATGTTACTGTTCCACCTTATTTCAGTTAATAACACCCTGCTTCCTTTATTAATTTGCAATATGGGGTGGTTCTCTCCCTCATAATCTCTTCACTCATCACTCAGCCTGTGGGGATAGCAGTTTCTGCTCCCTGTTCTTTTCCCCACTCCTGTTAAATGTACATTAAAGTAACATTTAAACCATTCACTGAGGACCGTGGTACCCCTCTTGGATGGATGCAGGCTATCACCCTGTATAAGCCCCCATCTTGCCAGATGGGTCCCCAGTCCCAATGTAGTCGAACCTCTACTCTTTACACCATTCTTTCAGCCATGAGTTGAATGTCTGGGTGTGGAGAAATCTCACCTTTCTCTTGTCATATACATGCAGTACCTCAGCAAAAGCTACCAAGCTTGCCACCTGTCTAAGGGCACTTCTCAGTTTCCTAAAGTCTTCCTGCACTGTTTCATCCCCATCCCTACCCAGGTCATTAGTCCCGAGGTGAACAATGACATCCAATTCCTAATTCCTTCCTGCTACTCTAGCAATCCTTTATATATGTTTCCCATCCTCTGGGCAGTGGCACCAAGTAGACATCTGACCTCTCTCTCAGTCCCTTTCCTATTCCTAAATTTATCCCCTGACTACTGAGTCTCCCATCAGAAGCTGTTTCCTCATCCTCTGGGGTAGATCTCACTCTCCTTGGGGTCTCCACTATGGATGGCACTCACATCCTCCCTTTCCACAATCACTGGTGCTTTCTCCTGGCTGTTCCTCCCCACCAGAGTGCTGCAGGAATTTGGTATAGGTACCCTTCCCAAGCTCACCATAGTCTAGATATGCCTTCTCTGTGGTATCCCTGAGGTAATGCAGTCTGGCCTGATACCATAGTTTGTAGTATCCTACCTTTATTCTCCTGTCCTATTTCCCCAAAACCCTTTGCCTTATCCCTGCTCCTCTCCCCACCTCCTTCTACTTCACCATAACTTACAGACAGTGGAAGAAATCTATTTTGTAAGGGAACATCTCTGAATGTTCGCTGTCCTGTTTCTTCTCTCCCAGTCCCATCTTTTCTCCCACCACTTGTCACTCCCTCCACTGGCTCCCTAGCCCTCTGAGATAGTGCACCCACCAGATCTTGGCTAGTTCCATCAAACCTCATCTACTGCTACTGACTCCTCTTCCCAGAGTAAGATCTATCTGTTTTCCTCTCCCAACCCAGCTTCTTGTACAATCCACTGCATCCTCCCAGCTCCCATCTGAGCCCCACAACCATTACAGCACATCACTCTTTTCCCAGTACCCTGATGTCTATAAAGGCCCTATTCCCCAATATCTTCTCCACCTGTGGTCCAGCTACTCACACTATGGTTATTCTATGATTCTCCTTTGTTAACTGTTATTCGCTATATACACTTACCCTATAAAGGGTGTTTCTACAATACAAAATTGTAACCTACCTTTACCTATCACCCTTCCCCCTGTAGCCTAACCCTTGATACAAATGATTGTACTTAAAAGTTTTACATACACCTTACCAATTACTAAACAACACCTCAAAAAAGTCAACACTACAGCAGCAATACATCACAAAACACATTACCAAACAATACCATGTGAATTATATTAATTTGCAATACAAATCATCACCCTTTTTATATTACATAACAACCTAAACCACACCCCTTTGCACTTACTTATTTGTATTTATTGATGTTGGGTATTGACTCTTCTTGAGAACTATATATTTTACAATATACAGTTAGATATAACATCGATGGGTTTCACACTTGAGGTGCAGCATCTTCTACCGACTGCTTCACCATGCTGTCACCCCAAGTGTGTTGCCTTTAGTTCATCCCTATTGCTTAAAGCCTGCAGAGATAAAAATAAATCGTCTCAAAAGAGAGAAAAGGAATCTGTGTATAAAAAGAGGAGGGGTTAAAAATGAGGTAGAGGCAAAAACAAAGTAGTGGGGGGCTTTGGGAGGTGACTTTGACATTTTAAGGCATATCAGGATGCAATGAGGATCAAAGTCTACTGTCTAAGTACAGGGTAGCACTAATCTACAACATATGAAACTACAAAAAGGATTCTATGGAGTCAAGTAACATAAAACAATAGTAAAACAGAGACCTATTACCAGAAACAGAGATGAAGAACAGAGGACAAAACATGATGATAAACACGCTGATGGACGACTGGATACCATTTGAAAGTGAGTCAAGGATTCTGACAAATGTAAAAAGAAGAAAATACGTGTTAAGTCAATTGCAATCATGAAGTGGTAAAATAAACAACTGCAAATCTATATACAAGGAGACAGTTACAATCCCAGCACAATCACAGTCTGTTTGGACAAATAATGCCTTTCTCCAAAAGGCCAGGGCATCTGTAGTGGCCATGCCAGCAGAACCTCATCATGTGTCCCTCTGATACATGGTTTTTTGTGGGAGCACACAAGTGTCTCCTGGGCTGACATCTCCTGTAAGTACTCCACGAGTTTTGCCCTTCCACTCAGACCCAGTCAAAATGTCACAGGATCTCCTCCAGGATTGTGGTCACCTGGGGCATGGTGGAGATGATCAGTCATGGGAGGCAAAGGGTAACACATGATGACAGCACTAGTATCATCTTTGTCCAGGGCTGAGGAGAGGTAAGGAGGGGCTTC
Source organism: Neoceratodus forsteri (assembly GCA_016271365.2). Taxonomy (NCBI): domain Eukaryota; kingdom Metazoa; phylum Chordata; order Ceratodontiformes; family Ceratodontidae; genus Neoceratodus; species Neoceratodus forsteri. The sequence continues at coordinate 524,892,240 of CM028138.1, read as the reverse complement.
TGAGAGAGGCAGGATGAGGGAAAAGATATTTGATAACTAGAAGGAAACAGAAGGAGAAAATCCTCCAAAAGCATAATACTGAAAAAAAAGGGGCGGGGGTGCAGTTAATATGCATGTCTGTATCCCTTCATATTGCTGATAATTAGTAGCTGTATTTATATTTAAAGATCATTGTAAACTTAAATAGAAATATTTACGAACTGTGCCCTTTACAGTGTGAAAGCCTATGAAATGTTCTTTTAAATGAGGTATCGGGCTTGCCTGTAGCTGATAGTAGTCTGGAGTTCTCTCTGACTGAAGTCTGCCCCAATGTTGATACTACAGTACATTGGTGCCATTTCTAGAACACTGTGATAAATTGAGGGTGAAGCTGTGACTAACCACATTGTAGTTAGGCATAGCTTCACCCTGTGTCCCATGACTAGGTTCTTGAAATGGTGGCAAGGTTGTATCAATATAAGGCAGGCTTACTGAGAACTCCAAATTGCTGTTAGGTATAGGAGACTAAACTAAACTCAACCTTCAATTTTTTCTGAGAAGTACTGAAAGGAAATTACACCTTAGTGAAATAAGGAATTGGTATATAGACAATGTAAATGTGACTCCTGAATTAGAGTGAAGTAAAGTGTTTGACAGTATGTAAGATTTGATGCATTTTAATGTATGTATTTATTTATTTCTGCTTTTATTTACTGGGTAAGTGCACTAAACAGAAACTGCCTATTTTCAGGCATGACCCGGAGAAACACAATAATGTCAGATAACATAGGACAGTGAAGTACATAGGACAGTAGACCACAACATAACTTCAAAAGAAGATACAACAGCATCAGGTTACAAGGAATAGTGCAGTGTACACGTAGGACACTACATAATTACCATAAGACATTATAGGGGTAAGCAATGTTGTAGTAGGAAGCACTTGATTAGGCAACCTTATAGCTAAAGCAAGTGACTAAGTGCTAAGGTTTAAGTGGATGGGTTGCCTAAAAGTATAAGGGAGACACAGGGCATGGCACAGGAGCATTTGTCATTAGCTTGGAGGAACGAGGGAGCTCTTTCTTAAAAGTCAGGTGACAGTGCAAACTCCTGATGTGATCCGGAGGGTGTTCCAAAGCCTTAGTGCAGCTGCAGCAAAACACATTCACCCATTTTCGTTTGCTTGGGGACGTGGAACAATGGTCTACCAGCAGATATCAGTGGGTACGGTTGAGAGCTATGGTGTAGCATACCAGCCCGGGATCTGGATGCTCCAGCTAGGATAATGTTGTCTCATGAGACAGCCCACTGTGTATTGACGAGTGGTTGAGGGGACAGCCAACCTAGACTAGTGTAGAGCATACAATGGTGGGTAAGTTTGGGGACAGCCAAGGAAATGACAGATATTGTTGTAGCAAGTGTCCCATTTTTGCAGAGCTCCTTTATTAGAGTCCTGAAAAGCCATATGGCCATAGGTTAGTCTCAGCTTGAGAACCCCTTGAGCAATGCCTAGTCTTGCAGTAGCCGTTAGAGATGATCTGACTCTATACGCTATACCCAGTTTAGCATTGACAGCTCTGCAGGTGTTGGTTATGTGAAGACTGAAGTCTAGCAAGGGATCAAGAGTGATTCCCAGATACTTAAAGTTGTCCACTACCCCAAGGTAGGGCCATACAAGGCCAGGAATTGCAAGAGGTACAGCACAGGACTTGATTTTGAGGGCAGAGCCAAACATCATGGCCACAGTCTTTTTGTATTTAGCAGGAGATTTCTTTGCTGCAGCGTTCAGACAGTCAAGTCAGCCTGTAGCATGGTGTTTACGGATGCTGGGTCCTTGTTGCAAGTGTAAAGCACCATATCATCTGCATAAAGGATAATAGAGGACAGACTGGGGGTTTAGGCAGGTTATTGATAAAAAGGAGAACAACAACAGTCCAAGAATGGATCCTTGGGGAACACCGAGGCTGGTAGGAACAATATCCGATTTGATTTTGTTGATCTCCACAAACTGAGTAAGGCCAGTGAGATAGGAGGTGAACCAGGAAGTGGCACCTCACGAGAAACTGAGCGAAGTTAGCTGGTCCAGCAGTAATGGATGATTGACCAAGTCAAAGGCCTTAGAGAGGTCAACAAAGATAGCCCTAGTGAGGAGGCCCTTGTCCATTGCCTGTTTTATGTCATTGGTGAGCTGTAAGAGCACTGTATTTGTGTTATGGGACTTTTAAATCCATGCTGGGTAGGGGTAAGTAGCTTGTTGTGATGAAGGTAGCCTGACAGTTGCACTGCAACCAGCTTTTCCGAGATCTTGCTTAGGACAGTGAGGATGTCTATAGGCGGTAGTTATTTACACTTAGGGATTGCCTGTCTTATACACAGGTACCACCCTGCAGTCTTCCAGACCGCTGGTACCACCCAGTGGTGATAGATAGGTTGAGGACTGTCTTTACAGGAGCGCAAAGGCAGAGGCAGCTATTTTAGGAATTTTGGCAGTACTCTATCTGACCCCACAGATCCACAGGCTGGGATAGATTTTAAGAATCATTGAACCTCCCCGTAGTTACCATCCTTAGATCAAAAGTGCATAGTCTATTATCCTTACCAGCAGTGGTTGGATCAGGGAATTTCTAATAGATTGGTGTATTCTGAGAGGTTGGAGAAATTAGAGTTTGTAGCATTGGTTATTGTATGCAGGTTGTTACAGTTGATACCATTCAGTGTCATTTCAGTGATATCTGTCTTGCTTCTCTGACCCATTAGGGACTTTATGTGAGACCAAAAGCCCTGGGAGTCACTTACAGTTCTATAGTAGCTTCACAATAGGCTCCCTTTGCTTCCCAGATGTCTCTTGCAGGCATTTCTCCATCACCTGTGCTCTTTCCAGTCCCCCGTAGTGAGGATTTCTTAGCTTTGGCCCAAAGCTGTATGTTTTTAAGTATGTATGCTAAGTGATTCACTGATTAATGTGTCTTTATATGTAAAAGTAACTGGAACCCTGTATTGGAACTCACTGAAATGAGCTTCTGCACAGTTGAGATGCCCAAATCCATGTAAGAATGAATAAAAGATTTTACTACTACTACTACTAAAGACTGTATGTGCTTTCAAACCATGAGGTACACTGTTTATGAAAATGCCCTTTAAATTCAGACTTCAAGCAGAACATATTGGAAATAATCAGGACTCTTGACACAGATCCATGAGCCTTTGTATTTGGACCCTGACTACTTGACGTGGTGGATGTGAACTGTCTCTGCCTAGCTGTGAAAACTATTGATTTATACTGGAAGCTTTATTATATAGTCCCATACTAGTTTGTACCTGCACCAGAAAATAGAAATGTTGCTGAGACTCACCACTAGACAAAGTCCACACCGCTGCTGGTCACAGACGCTGCTTAAGTGTGAAAGGGATTCACTTTTATGGTAGGAATGGGATTGGCCTGGTAGAAGCAAAGGCCTCTGTCTCTCGTCAAGAAATAGGTACTCAGCAAATGCTGCAATCCATTAGAACCATACTTCAAGCTGGCCCACTGACACAGCAGTTGAGCTTCTGCTCGTGGCGCTGATGTTCCTGGTTCGGAAGCAAGCCTGGGGAGTCAGAGGGCCAGCCAAGGGAGAGAAGGCTTATGCATCCTCAGGACTGCTCTTCTCTTCTCTTCTTGGGGAGTGTGGGGAAGCATCCATGTTGACCAACCCCCAGTGGAGACTGGGGTTTGACAGCCAGCACTCAAGTGCTTCAGGAGGCATGTCAGACAGCTGGTGCTGTGTGCCACCTCATCATTGCACGCCACGCCTCCCTAGGGGGCAGCATTCACAAAAAATTACCGGCCAAGTGGTAGGATGTCTGCCCGCCAGAACCCACGCAGCTAACCGAGGCACTCCTGGATCACAAACCAGTCTCCATTCGGGAGTACCCATCCCCAACAGTCCCACCCTGGGGTAATCCAGGGACACCAAGGGTAGGTAAGTCCCAGGGATGGGGTCTGGATGGTAGAGCAACGGAAGGTAGCCAGCTGATGGCAAAGACCAAACTTTCTCCGAGTCCAGAATAGGTGCAGGAATGTCTAAAACCTCACATTTCTAGCATAGCCAGAAAGAAATGTCAGTCACGCCACCCTCATTACAAAATAGAATAGTAACAATTTTAACTGCTGGCTTAATGAGGGGTACTGCTACAAACAGAGACCAGAGGGGGAGTTCTTTAAAGTTGAATATTGGGACCAAAACTTAATGAGGGATTTCACCTGTTTAAATTTTAGGTTGTAGGTTTCTTTCCGGAAACATTTATAAAACTGTACAGGTCAGAAGCTATAAACTGCGTGGAGTCTTTTAACAGAGTTATCTCTGAGGTCCACAACCCGGATGATGCCATTTCAGTTCTGAATCTGGTTGCTTCTGCTTGAAGCCCTTATTAAATAAAAAAAATACTAATTTGATATAAATGTAAAGTGGTATAGTTAGTTTTCTATATTAGAAGGTTCAATGCTGTGGCAGAAGGAAAACTGCACTGAGATGTTATATTGTGAATTATGAAATGGATGGTCAAAGCCTCAAATCTGATTGGCTAATACCACATTTAACCAGGATGATATCTCAGTACATAATAAAAGTAGTTTATTATGCCATGAGTCAACAAAATTATAAATATGTTTACATTTTATTTTTTTGTCATTAATTCTAAAATGGATCTATTTCATAATCACACTAATATACTCCAGGGTTCTGGTCAGTAACATCATGGAACAAAATAAAGTGGACAAAAATAAAGTGGCAAAACAGTGTCACCATCAATATTGCAACACAAAATGAAGCCTGCCAGAATAATGCAGGCCACATGACACGAGGTAGCACACAATGTCCACAACATGGAGACACTGTACTAGAACCCCAATGGCCAGAAGCACAAGACAACATGCCATCTCCTGTCCTGTGTTGTGTGTGTTGTTGGGGACATGCTGGCTTGTGCTCCTGGCCCCTTGCATTATACACAGCCATCCACAAGGTGGCCATGGTCCACCTGTCCTCCAGTGGTTACCCCGTGCACTGTCTCCATCACTCAGCATTCTGGGTGGGGTACCCCACCATGTGGGTGCCTGTGCCATTAGATCACCATGGTAGGTGTCCAGTGGCCTGCTTCTCCCAGTGGTGATTGCGCCTGTCCTGTTCCATTTCTCTGCACCCCTGTGTTGTTCCTGTGCACGGGTGCCTGCTGCTGTGTGTTCTAGTGCAGTGTCTCCATGTGGTGGACGTTGTTTGCTTGCCTGCATGTTGTGTGTGGTCTGCATTATTTTGGCAGGCTTCATTTTGTGCTGCCAATATTGATGGTGACACTGTTTTGTCACTTTATTTTTGTCCACTTGATTTTGTTCCATGATGTTACAGACTGGAACCCACTCCAAGATGTGTGATACAGCCTTGTGTCTCACAACATACCTGAGGGAGATATCCATGATACTGCACACCTGGTCATGGATTATTGCTTACTTATTGCATACTTCTGTACATTTGTGTGTAAAATGTAAATTATGCATGCTCTGTACTGACTATATATGCTCTGGACCACATTACATGCACTTGAAAGCTTAGGCACTGTTTTCTTTTGTTACATCTATGTTGGTCCAATAAAAGGTATCAAGCCATTTGCTTCTAGATATGCACTTGTAGAAACATGGAACCATAGACCATGATGGCATAAAAGACCATTGGCCCATCCAGTCTGCTTACAACACTCTGTCATACACTGAGACATTTTGATGTAATTGCTGGCATTGTGCACCAGGGATTCATTGTCAATGTATTGATTTATTTGAAATTTCTCTAACTGGGACAACCCTGTGAGATGCAGCATCTTGTTTTCATGAGGGTCCCTGGGAGAACAACAGCAGGCAGCAGTATAAATCAGCGCACAATATACAAATATAAGGCAAAAATGCAATATAAAAGTACATAAGATACTACATAATTCATTACAGGATGACCTAGGTGGAATAACCATAGTATGGAAAGCTAGGCCTTAAGTGTATTATGTACTGTGATGGGGTGTAGATGACAATGGACCTTGGCTCAATGAAATTGTTTCTGATTAATAAACAAAATGAAATGAAATGAAAGAAAGCCTTAACTTCACCCTTGACACGGGTGCCTCTGTTGCTGCAAGCAGCCTGGTGGCCCCTCTGTCCTCCGGCTGCCTTCCTCGCTGTACTGCCTGCCAATCACCAGACTGAAGCTTCACTTTAGACACGGGTGCCTCTGCTGCTGCAAGCAGTCTGGCAGGTCCCCCTGTCCACCGGCTGCCTTCCTCACTGTACTGCCTGCTGATCACCAGACTGAAGCTTCACTCTTTACATGGGTGCCTCTGCTGCAAGCAGCCCAGTGGGTCCCGTCTGTCCACCGCTGCCTTCCTCATTGTACTGCCCGCGATCACCAGATTGAAGCTTCACCCTTGACATGGGTGTCTCTGCTGCTGCAAGCAGCCTGGCGGGTCCGCGTCTGTCTGCGGCTGCCTTCCTCGCTGTACTGCCCGGCCAATCGCCAGACCGAAGCTTCTGCATTGACACGGATGCCTCTGCTGTTGCAAGCAGCCCAGCGGGTCCCTCTGTCTGCTGGCTGCCTTCCTGCGTACTGCCCGCCGATCACCAGACCAAAGCTTCACCATTGACACGGATGCCTATGTTGCTGCAAGCAGCCTGGCAGGTCCTGCCTGTCCGCCAGCTGCCTTCCTCGCTGTACTGCCTGCTGATCACCAGACCAAAGCTTCACCATTGACACATGTGCCCTGCTGCTGCAAGCAGCCTGGCAGGTCCCCTCTCTCCTGCCAGCTGCCTTCCTCGCTGTACTGCCCGCTGATCACCAGACCGAAGCTTCACCATTGACACATGTGCCTCTGCTCCTGCAAGCAACCTGGCGGGTCCTCTGTCCACCAGCTGCCTTCTGTTGTACTACCTACCAATCACCAGACCAAGTTTCACCCTAGACACGGGTGCCTCTGCTGCTGCAAGCAGTCTGACGGGTCCCTCTGTCCACTGGCTGCCTTCCTCACTGTACTGCCTGCCAATCACCAGACCGAAGGTACACTGCTGAAACTTCTGGCATCTCCACGCCAACTGGCTGGAACCATTGACTCTGCTTGCTGATTGGCTGCTCCACTTTTTAAATTCTTTGTTACGCCTTTTGGACTTTAAGCTAATTTTATTTACTGATTCTAGTACTGGTTAAGTTTCTCCAAATTGTCCTGTGAATGCTAACTGAAATGTGAATCTAAGCCCATTTAGAGCAAGTTTGCACTCAAGGGTTGTTTGAAGTACAGGATCCTTTAGAGTGCAGGTTTTTAGGTTTTAAATTATTACAGTTCTGTGCAGAGCATGTTTAATTTGTGCCACAGTTGTGAGCTACGCCTGCAAATAATCCCATTTTTGTTTTACTTTTGTAATCCCTTGGTGGCGCTATCCCAAGGCTACTACCCCTGCCTGCTTGGCTAGTAGCAGGTTAAGGGCCTGAGTTCTGAACGGGTGCCTCCACCCGAGGTCAGGGTTAGTAGTGGTCAAGCTAACCTGGGCAACAGGCTCTCCGGGACACTGTAACCCCCTCTTTCCTTACTAGTGGCCGGAACAATACACAATAATCACTTTCACAATACTCCTGATAACACCACACAAGTATCCACACTGTTTGCACTTACCACCAGGGCTTTCCTCTGGCTCAGCCCTGGGAACCCCTGTAAAACAAGGGTATACACATCAAATAACAGTACAGTACTCTTGCACAAACTGGAACCACAGTCAGGATAAATGCAAAAAGAGTTAGATCTGATTTATTTAAGGGACTTGAACAAGGGAGGGGCGTAATCAGGTTAGTTTGCTTAAAGGCTCTATCAATCAAACAGTTGTGCATGCACTTCGGGGTCCATAAGCAGTCACACACTCTGGGTACCCAGATGGAGAACGGTAGTCTAGCCTGGAATGTTGCAGCTGGTTGGGGCCCTGTGATGGAAGAAAACAATATGCACAACACACACTATTTGTAATCCGGAGCCAGAGGGCTCAGTTCGTGAAAAAGAAAACAACAAGACAATCAGATGACACACTTTTGGATTAGGCTTTTTGCAGGGAGCTACCCTGATGATTACTCACGATACCCAAGACTGGACACAGGCTGGATGAAAATCAAGACAGCAGGTGGTTAATCTGGAGTGCCAGGAGAAGCAGGGCCCACACAATTTGCCAAGGTGTCGCTCCTGTTCAAGCATGGAGCAGGGAGCTGATCCCCAGGCAGGTCTCTCGTCGGTGGCTTCTTTGTGTAGTGGGTAGTCTGGCAAGGCCAGTGTGGCATGGCCCAGGCCGAATGGAGATGAACGCGGATTCAGTCCGATTAGGCTGGATAAAGCTTCCAGCAAGCAGAACACAGTTCACACAGTGGGGAACCAAATCACGACCCACTTTCAATACACAGCACATTTACATGTAAAAGATTCTACGGTACCAACAAGCAGGACACAGTTCACACAGTGGGGAACCAAATCACGACCCACTTTCAATACACAGCACATTTACATGTAAAGAAATTCTGTGGTACCAGGCAAACCGCTCTCTGGTCATGATCGCAAAGTCTCTGCACAAACCGGGATTCAAAAGCAGCTGGAAATCCTGACAGGCCGATCGATTCAGCAAAATCTTTGGTCTTCTTCAGGTATGAGCTTGGTAAAAATCAGTGGCTTACTTCTTTCTCACAAACTTGGATTTGGTCCAAAATAATTCTCTCTCCTTCTCAGAGGCAGCAGGCAGACATGAAGGCCACAACTCAGGCCTTTCACAGTTCTCCGTGCGGGGAAACTACTGAGAGCTGCTTGGCTGTCTCAAGTATGTTGCTTTTTCAGCTCCCAACTTAGATCTGACTCAAACTGCAACAAGCCTGGGAATTTCTCCAAGATCCAAAAGGTTCGGTTGGCTGATTCATCTGTTAGTCACAACAGGAGCTCCCTTCAGGTGCAAAAAGGCACCAAAGCCCAAAACTACAATTCCTACAGATTTTGACTCCAGACATCTCCTGTAGTCCGCTCCATTCTAGGTCCCACAAGTACTGATTGGTCCAATTCGCAGTCCCGGGTCAAATGGTGGGGATAAACAAAACAGTCCTTGCTGCAAAGAAGGCAGGTTAGACAAACTACATTATCATTATCACTCTAAATGATTTTCAACAAATAGTTATGTAACCCCCTGCAAATGGGGGTTCCTAAAAGACTTCCAGGAGCTTGCTTGAATGCTCCAAGCCTGAATGGTGTTTTGGTATTGCGCTATTTATCAGTGAGTGTTTTAGAGCCTCTGGTACTGTCTCTTTAAGAGCTGTCTGCTTGCAGACATAATTAGTTTGTATGGGGGACTGTGTGCTTCTCTGAGTACCACTCGAGCTGCTGCCAATTCACTTCATTTTTGCAGTCACTGAGAGTGCAAAGGAACCTATCTGAAAGATGTAACTGTTTGCCAGAAATTATTTAGAGTAATAATGAAATTACAGTTTGTCTAACCTGCTTTCTTTGCAGTCAGAACTGTGTCTGCTAGTTCCCATTCTAGTTTTGAACTGCTGAACTGGACCAATCAGTGTGGTAAGCTAGCTCTAAAATGATGCCTTGGACGAATCAGAACTTGGACTCATAATCTGAGCCAGCCACAAGAGGATTGTATGGGCAGTGACTCTGGGAGATGTAGTTTAGACTTCAGTGCCTTTTGGACCAACAGCAGCAGTCTATTGTGAGTGACAGCCAATCCAGTCAAGAACTGGGAGGAACTCAAAGGAAGTGCCCGGTTTCGTCAGTTGGAGTTCAGTTGAGCTTTGCAGTGAAGAAGGAAGGAGCCCTGTGCTTTTTCAGTGTGCAGTTTTAGTCAAAAAACGGTGTAAGGCCCAGAGTTCGGTCTGCAGCTTGTGTAACAGCTTGTTGAGACTGAATCGTCCTGTGAAAAGAATCAAAGGATCTCTGAAGAGAGAAACCAGGCTCACCCTGTAGAAGACTGGAAGAATTGCTGAAAATTGCACTCGGTCTGTCAGGAGCTGAATCTGCTGTGTGTTCTCCCGGTATTGTGCAGTAATTATGATCGGATACAGATGCAGCCTGCCTGGTATAGTACTTTTCTTTATATGGATGTGTGAAGAGGTTTGTGTACCTCAAGTGAGCCCTGCTGACATTGAAGGACCCTATCTTATTTGGAGGTCGTGAGTACTAATTCAGGGTTGCTCCTGTTGAATTGCCACATTAAATCCAAATGGAATTACTGTACTGCTGACTGTTTAATTCTCCCTTTTCTCTGTGTGAAAGGGCCCTACCAGCTGCCACGGTTTGGACCAGCCACTAGGGCTTGGGTGACCCAGGGACAGTAACTGATAGGGATAGGCCTGTGCACAGAGCCATAGGTAGATTATTAGAGGATAAGCTAATTAACCTGATTTCCCCTGTCCTTGTTATATCCCCTAAATAAATCAGAGCTGCTTGTTTCAGCAAAGTTATACTGCCTGAGGTATTTGTCTATGTTAAAGTACTGTACTGTGATTGTTGCACTGTATCTCATTTCACAGGAGGTCCCAGTGCGGAACAGACCTGGGGTAAGTGTATACTGTGAAGGTAATTCTGATATATTGTGTGGGTCCACTAGTGGGAAGAAAGGGGGGTTGCAGTGTCCCAGAGGGCTGTGACCAAGTTAGTTTAACTATTGCAAACCCTGACCTCTGGGTGGAGGCACCCCGCCATTGGATCCAGGCCCCTCAACCTGTTAGTGGCAAATCAGGCAGGGGTAGTAGCCCTGGGATAGCGCCATCTAGGGGTTACATCTTGGAGGCTCACCGCTGGGATTTGTGTGTCCTCTAGTGGCCATATTCTACGAACCACTGTTAAGAAAAAATGGGTACCCGACAGAAGTGGCTGTGCACCGCTGGTGGAGTGGTGTACTGGGAGGAGATCGACCCCCAAAATGCTATGCTTATCCTGGACATCCCCCTGGTATCAATACGGACACTGTGCAGGAGTACTTTCCAAGGTGGAAGGTTTACAAAACCCTGTGGTGGTGGGTCGGCATGCTAATCTGCTCACCCACACTTTCCTGGCCCTAGTAGAGTTTAAGGATCCCAGATAGCTCCAAAGTGCCACAGACCATTACCCCAGAGGGAGCCCTCACTGCTTGGAGAGTGATAACTAAGGACAGTAAGACCCGGGGAATCAGCCCCACCACTATCTGAAACTTTTGAGGAGAAATTTGCTGAATGGTTGCTGGGAGAGGGAAAACTGTGGAGGACTTGAAGAAACTATTCTTGCCACCTGGGGTGTTCCTCCCCAACACCCTCTCCTGCTCCAGTGCCCGTAATGGTGGCTGAACCAATGCAGACTCCTATTTCTGCACCTGCCATTAGTCCCGACTCTTACCAAGGTTGAGGATCTCTCTGGCACCTCCCACCCCCAAGGGAGGATGACTGGGAGACCTGGATAGACTATGTTGCCCCTCATGCTAGGAATGGCAAATGCTCGGAAGGTGAAAAGCTAAAGAGGGTTAGTGAGAGCCCGAGGTCCTGCCCTGGCTACCATCCGTGCTAACGGGCCAGTAACCCTGAAGCGACTGCACAGGCCTATCTTGAGGCCTTGGGAATGTGTAGGGAGCCGGGATTCTGATGAGGACCTATGGTGGAGAGTAAGAGATGCACAACAGTACCAAGGGAGTTGTTGTCTGTGTATGTATCTCGGCTGGAAAAATTGTTGCAAGAATGCCTCAGAAAAGGTAGTTTGCCAGCGATTGAACTGGACCGAACCAGGCTGGACAGGATCCTTAAGTCTGCCCCTTCTCAGAACTGCTGTTGCTTCAGTTACACCTGGCAGATCGGGCTAGGTCCCCACCCTCCTATGATGAGTTAATGAAGAAATTCGAGTTGAGAAAAGGCGACCTCGGGAGGACCTGCACCAATAGCTGCGGCTACGACCGAGTGACTGAGGTGACCCATCAAGTGAAGTTCAGGGGCAGAGGCTGGCAGTCAATGAGTGCTCTGACAAGGAAAAAAGATATGTCACAATGGGGCGAACTGTTGAGAGAGATCCGGGAATTCAAAAACAGTCCTTTATGAAGGCCACGCCTGCAAGCACGGGCCCTGACCTATATCCGACTGCATCTGCTATGGGGGTGGGGTACCCACCCATGTATCTCCTGCTGATAACAGCTCGAACTCGATTCCTTGACCATGGAAGTGGAGAAACTGACGGATGTCTCCAAATGCTTATCACGCCGCAGACAGAGATGGCACCAAGGTTTCCAGTTAGTAATACGCCTCTGGCTCCCAGTGTGGCGCTCGGCCAGCTCAAACTCCAGGAAGTATGTTTTGCTATAATTGTGGGAAAGATGGGCACATGAAAAGGAATGCCAGTCCCCAAAAGACACTGACAAAGTTGCATATAGGCTACAAGGAGAGCTTCGGAGAAGAAATCAGTGGTTAAGAGGTGCACGATATGATCCCAGTGAGGGCACCAAAATGCTAATTCACGTCCTTTGTGGCAAGGTCAGTTGCCAGGGCCCCACTACCACCCTCTCCAGACTGGTCCAGAATAGTGGGTCCCTCCATGGAGACCACTGTAAAGGTGAACGGAGTGTCTACAAGAGCTATATTAGACAGTGGCTCCAAGTGACAATTATGTTCCAAGATTGGTATCAAGCATTTGTCAGACGTACCCTTACAACCATTAGAAGGACTGCATGTATGGGGTTAAGTGAGGAGGCCTACCCTATTCCGGGTATATCGAATTTGGCTGTCTTTCCCCACCTCCGTGGCTGGAGTGGCCGAACAAGTAGAGACCCTAGCCTTAGTGTGTCCCCACTGGACTGTATGATGGTGTCCCTTGTTGATTGGAACAAATGCTCATATGTTCGGAAGGCTGGCACAGTTGTGTTATGAAAAACAGGGGTCAAAGACTAGTAGAGCTTTAAGAGTTCCGCTTTAATTAAGAAGGCCTATGAGGCACAGAGAGATGCTGAAAAACAGAACCAGAGGAACCGGTCGAATTGTATGGAAGAAGGATCCTGAGTCTCTGATCCTGGCGCCAAATGCCCAGTGTACCTTACAGGAGAGGTCCGTATCAGAAAGGATGTTAAGAATAAAATATTAATGTTGGATGCACCAGGCGATGGAAAATTGCCAGAGGGACTGCTGGTCAAGCCTCAGTATTTTGCCCGCTAGAGCCCATGCTTATGCCAGAAGGGTAATGGTCCAAGTTCATAATGTGTCTGAAAGAGACATTCGAGTAAACAGAGGTTGCATCCTGGCTAATGTGCATTGTGCAGACACTGCAGTGCTACCCAGCAGCAAGAGTTCAAGGAAGAATGACAGAGTAACGCCTGACTTGTTTGATTTAGTGACCCCGCTGCCAGCTGAATGGAAAGTGAAGATCAGTGAGAAGCTTGCCCAGAGAGACCAGGTGTTTTCTTTAAAGGAATGGGATGTAGGATGGTGCAAGGAGCTGAGCACAATATCCGGCTGCATGACGAAAGACCATTTCGTGAGAGGTCTCGACGCCTGGCACCTGCTGACATAGATGATGTGAGACGGCATCTGCAAGAGATGTTAGCTGCTGGTGTAATACAAGAATCAGAAGCCCTTATGCTTCCCCATTGTGGTAGTGAGGAAAAGAATGGAACAGTAAGGATGTGTGTGGATTATCGCTACTAAACCGCGGACTATCCCTGATCAGTACACAATGCCCCGCATTCAGGATGCTTTGACTGCCTAAGCGGGAGCAAGTGGTTCTCTGTGCTGGATCTCCGCAGTGGGTACTATCAGATCCCGATGGCCCCAGAGGACCGTGAAAAGACAGCCTTTATCTGTCCGCTTGGCTTCTATGAATTCATGAGGATGCCTCAAGGGATTTCAGGTGCCCCAGCCACTTTTCAACGATTGATGGGCGTGCAGTGGGGACATGAACTTACTAGAGTGCCTGGTATACCTAGATGATGTTATTGTGTTTGGCAGCTCACTGGAGGAACATGAGAGCAGATTATTTAAGGTATTGGACCGACTGAGGACTTTGGCCTTAAACTGTCCATTGATAAGTGTCAATTTTTCAAACATCAGTAAAGTATGTAGGACACATAGTATCCACGAGGAATAGGACCGACCAAGTAAAGTTGGAGGCCTTGACCACCTGGCCACAGCCCAAAATCTAAAAAGAACTGCAAAGATTCCTGGGATTCTGTGGTTATTATCGGCGCTTCATCAAGGACTATTCAAGAGTGATCCGCCCTTTACTTAACCTTACTCAAGGGTATCCCCAACCCACAAAAATACAAAGTCAGCATCCCTCAAGACTGAAAGAGTGTATTTTCATCCGAGTGAAGTATTTGGGGCCGCTTGGACCTCTGATTGTGAGACTGCTTTTCATGAGATCATATATCAACTTACCCATGCTCCAGTGCTGGCCTATGCCGATCCAAGAAACCTTCGTCCTGCACACTGATGCTAGCTTGCAAGGGTTGGGGGCTGTGTTGTACCAAGAGCACGAGAATGGCCTGAGACCAGTGGCCTTTGCCAGTAGAAGCCTGACCCCATCGAAAAGAACTATCCTGTACATAAGTTAGAGTTCCTAGCTTTGAAGTGAGCTTTGTTGACCAATTCCATGAGTACTTGTATGGGGCTAAAATACTAGTAAAACTGACAATAATCCTTTGACCTATGTGCAGACCTCAGCTGAGTTGGATGCCACTGGCCATGGGTGGCTTTCTGCATTATCTACATATGACTATGCTCTCAACCGAGCAGGTCTGAACCACATAGATGCTGATGCTCTCTCCCGAGGCCTGTTCCCCAGAATGATTGGGTCCGACTGGCAGAACCTGACATTCGGGCACTCTGCGGAAGTTTGACAGGGAGGAACAAATGTCCACGGACGCAGTGGACTGCATGGTGGATTGCTTGGGAGCCTCTGAGAATTGCATACCTGCTGCTTATTGCCACTTTTCTGCAATAGACATTGGTGCACTGCCTCAGCTGGACAATGACAGTATTCCGTGGGCTCAATCCCGCGATCCCATGATCAAAGCAGCTTTAGAAGCCCCTATGCAGGAAAAGATGTGTCCAAATTACGCTCCACTGATTTGAGAACTGCACTGTTATACAAAGAAGGTCCTAAGTTGAAACTGATCAATAAACTGTTATACAGAGAAACAGTAGACAGAGGGGACAAGTAGACAAACAACAACTAGTGCTGCCACTGCCTTTCGAGACTCAGTATTGAGGTCCTTGCACAACCACATGGGGCACCTTGGTATAGACAGAACACTTGACTTGGTGAGATCCAGATTCTATTGGCCTAAGATGGGGGCTGATGTGGAGCAACACATTCTGAACTTGTAGTCGCTGCTTACAGAGGAAGCTTTGCCCCAGAGGGCTGCCCCCTTGTTAACATAACCACCAGTGCACCCATGGAGCTGGTCTGTATTGATTTTCTAAGTTTGGAGTCAGATCAAAGAAATATCAGTAATGTGCTGGTGGTCACTGACCATTTCACAAGATATGCCCAAGCTTTCCCACCAAAGACCAGAAAGCATCCACTGTAGCCAAAGTACTTGTAGAAAACTTTTTGTTCACTATGGGGCTCCACAAAGAATCCATTCTGATCAAGGGAGAGACTTTGAGAGTCGTCTGATCAAAGAGATGCTTTCTCTGTGGGAGTGCGAAAGTCCAGAACCATCCTTACCACCCCAGGGGACCCACAGCCTGAACGTTTCAACCGCACTTTGCTAGATATGCTAGGCACCCTGCACCCAAAGGACAAGCCTAGATGGAGCCAACAAATTAGCACCCTGGTACATGCTTATAACTGCACCAAAGTGATGCCACTGGATTCTCCCCTACTGCCTGATGTTTGGAAGAGAAGCTCGACTACCAGTAGATGTGTGTTTTGGGGTCTCTCCTGATGGGGTTCAAGCTGACAACTATTTACAGTATGTGCAAAGTTAAAGGCCCAGCTAACTCATGCGTACCAACTGGCTCAAACCATGGCTGCCAAAAGAAATCTGCCAACAAAGAAAGGTATGATAAAAGGTGAAAGCACAGGAACTCCAGGAGGAGATCGGGTATTGCTAAGAAATCTGGGACTGCATGGCAAGCACAAGATTGCTGACAGATGGCACCATCTCCTCACATTGTAGTGGGCAAACTAGATGATCTGCCAGTGTACAAAGTAAGGCCTGAGAATAATTCAAAAGATGTAAAACAATGCATAGAAATCATTTACTGCCCATTGGACAAATCTTAATTGAGTCTGAGCCCTAGAAGATGCCCCTCTGGACCAGTGACTAGAGCTGCTGCTAAGAAAAGATCAAGAAAGTCTGCACCTACAGAAGCAAAGTTAAAGTGTTCCCCTCCACAAGTCCCAGTTGAGCATGACTGTCAGTCCATATCGGAAGAAAGTGAGAGTGACTTTGAATACTATCCTTCTTACGAACTGAGTCAATTGTTTCGGGGCAATCCCTAGTCAATACTGGAGACAAAGCTGGGCCTTCTGGACTGTCTAAGCCCTCAGCTTCATCCCTGGAGCCAATGCTCCCAGAAAGTGAAGTGCAAAGCATCAGATCAGATGAAATGGAATCATTGTGCATGGTTGAACTGTTTGAGCTTTCAGGGGAAAATGATAGATTGGGCAGACTGGTGATACACCCAACAAGAAGAGTATTTTGAGTGCCCTGACAGTCCACTGCCAGTGTCCGAAAGCTCTCCATGCGAGCCAAATGTTGTGGACTCAGAAACTGTAACTCCTGGAGCTGAAAGTGCCCCAAGTTCTAGCCTCTCTACCCCATGGAGACTCCTGACAAGTGAGGACAATGCTGAAAATGAGGCTCAGAGTGCAGAGACTATAACAGTTCCCCTAGAAAGACTGGTCGAGCTGTAAAGCCTGTGGTGCACCTCAGTTATGATTCACTTGGGAGGCCTGTGGACTGCCTCTCAATGTTGTCCATAAAGGAGTGTATGTGTCCCAGGCTCATTGCCCAAACTGAGCATCAGTGCTAACTCCAGGTTACTTGTGTTGCCTCAGTATGGTGCCCTTGCCCCATCCAGCCCCAAGGTAACTGATAGGAAGGGCCCCCTCTTCAGGTTTCATGTACAAGAGGTAATAACTTGAGTTATGGTACAATGTGTATGTAATACTGTGTAAAGAGTGACGTACTGCAATGTTTCCAGAAATGTGTTCTTGGTAAAATGATATATTGACTGATGATTACATGTGCGAGCCTAATGCAAATGTATATGGTTGCAGTTGAAACTTATGGGTACTTGCTTGACGCGACGCCAAGCTTTCCCAGGCCAGGAAGGTGTAACCCCCTGCAAATGGGGGTTCCCAAAAGACTTCAGGAGCTTGTTTGAATGCTCCAAGCCTGAATGGTGTTTGGCATTTAAGCCATTTATCAGTGAGTGTTTTAGAGCCTCTGGTACTGTCTCTTTAAGAGCTGTCTGCTTGCAGACATAATTAGTTTGTATGGGGGACTGTGTGCTTCTCTGAGTACCACTCGAGCTGCTGCCAATTCACTTCATTTTTGCAGTCACTAGGAGTGCAAAGGAACCTATCTGAAAGATGTAACTGTTTGCCAGAAATTATTTAGAGTAATAATGAAATTACAGTTTGTCTAACCTGCTTTTTTGCAGTCAGAACTGTGTCTGCTAGTTCCCATTCTAGTTTTGAACTGCTGAACTGGACCAATCAGTGGGGTAGCTAGCTCTAAAATGATGCCTTGAGCGAATCAGAACTTGGACTCATAATCTGAGCCAGCCACAAGAGGATTGTATGGGCAGTGACTCTGGGAGATGTAGTTTAGACTTCAGTGCCTTTTGGACCAACAGCAGCAGTCATTGTGAGTGACAGCCAATCCAGTCAAGAACTGGGAGGAACTCAAAGGAAGTGCCCGGTTTCGTCAGTTGGAGTTCAGTTGAGCTTTGGCAGTGAAGAAGGAAGGAGCCCTGTGCTTTTCAGTGTGCAGTTTTAGTCAAAAAACGTGTGTAAGGCCCAGAGTTCCGGTCTGGCTATGTAACAGCTTGTTAGGACTGAATCCGTCCTGTGAAAAGAATCAAAGGATCTCTGAAGAGTAGAAACCAGGCTCACCCTGTAGAAGACTGGAAGAATTGCTGAAAATTGCACTGGTCTCGTCAGGAACTGAATCTGCTGTGTGTTCTCCCGGTATTGTGCAGTAATTGCGATCGGGATACAGATGCAGCCTGCCTGGTATAGTACTTTCTTTTATATGGATGTGTGAAGAGGTTTGTGTACCTCAAGTGAGCCCTGCTGACATTGAAGGACCCTATCTTATTTGGAGGTCGTGAGTACTAATTCAGGGTTG
Organism: Neoceratodus forsteri; assembly: GCA_016271365.2. Taxonomy (NCBI): domain Eukaryota; kingdom Metazoa; phylum Chordata; order Ceratodontiformes; family Ceratodontidae; genus Neoceratodus; species Neoceratodus forsteri. The sequence continues at coordinate 524,873,918 of CM028138.1, read as the reverse complement.
CTCCTGTTGAATTGCCACATTAAATCCAAATGGAATTACTGTACTGCTGACTGTTTAATTCTCCTTTTCTCTGTGTGAAAGGGCCCTCTACCAGCTGCCACGGTTTGGACTAGCCACTAGGGCTTGGGTACCCAGGGACAGTAACTGATAGGGATAGGCCTGCGCACAGAGCCATAGGTAGATTATTAGAGTGATAAGCTAATTAACCTGATTTCCCCTGTCCTTGTTATATCCCCTAAATAAATCAGAGCTGCTTGTTTCAGCAAAGTTATACTGCCTGAGGTATTTGTCTATGAAAGTACTGTACTGTGATTGTTGCACTGTATCTCATTTCACAGGAGGTCCCAGTGCCGGAACCAGACCTGGGGTAAGTGTATACTGTGAAGGTAATTTTGATATATTGTGTGGGCCACTAGTGGGAAGAAAGGGGTTGCAGTGTCCCAGAGGGCTGTGACCAAGTTAGTTTAACTATTGCAAACCCTGACCTCTGGGTGGAGGCACCCGCCATTGGATCCAGGCCCTCAACCTGTTAGTGGCAAATCAGGCAGGGGTAGTAGCCCCTGGATAGCGCCATCTAGGGGTTACAGTTACATCTTTCAACAAAGATCCTCTCAGATTACTTATGACTGCAATCCAGGCAGTTCTAAAAGAGACAGTACACAGAGGCTATACAGGCACTTCTGGCAATCACATTCAAACTGCTAAAACGCAGGACACCAGCCTGGCAGTGAGCATCCAGGCAAGCTCAAGGAAGACTTTTGGGAACCCCATTTGTAGGGGGTTATACTTTCTCTGCTTTCTGCTTGATTGTTTGCCCACTGCCCCATCCCCCACCCTCAGCCTTTATTAAATACTCCTCCCCTCAGCACCGCCCCTAGGCAATCTTCATCCTCTTCACTCACTAATGCAACTCCTTAAAGATACAGAATGCAGTTACAGGGCCCAACACTTACTGGTGTTAATCTTAACTCTTTGTTAGAATACACCACACTGAACTCTAAACCAGCCTAATTTCTCCCCATTCGAAGGTGTCCCCACTCTACTCACTTTCTACTATCGGAAGGTAGGACACTGAACTCTAAACAGCAGGTGGCTGCCTCCTTCTGGTAGGCACCCCACAGTCTTGTACCCCGTCCCCAAAAGACAACCATGACCACTTCTTTATGCACAGCTGGTCCAGCCCTACTGTAGACACTACTACTACTTATTCTGCCCAGATAAGTCTGCCGATGCCTGCCATGCTTAGCATGTCAGATGTACCCTCGGACCTCCCTCCACCCACCTCTCCCCACCCTGACAACTCCCTCAGCCCCCACTCCCCCACTTTCTCCCCCACGATGCTGATCTCCCTCAACCTCCCCTGCCCTTTGCTCTACCTCGGCTTCCCAGCCCTCCACTCCTGCCCATTCTCTGCTCACTCCCCATAAAGTTCACCTACAGTCATCATCCAGCAATTAATAAAGCCTCTCAGCTCTCCTCAGGATAATCTCCTTACTACTCTTGCTGTCTGGTAACATCCATCCCAACCCAGGCCCTGCTACCTCCACCCAGCTGCTGACCCCCCAGGCTACAATCGCCTCCATGAACGTCTGCATCCTCCTGAAAAGACTGCATCCTTCCAATGCTGGCTAGTGCAACATCAACGGATGTACAGGCATTGGTGAAAGTTGGCTCTCTAAATGACCCCTGACTCCTTCGTCACTCTCCTGGCTACTTCCTCTTCAGGGAGGATAGAGTGGAAAGCGTGGTGGTGGCTGTGCTTTCTATATCTGAGACTCCTTGCTGTACCAAGCACTCCTGCTCCTACTCTGGACCATGTGGCACAAACCTCTCCCTAAAACTCACTCCTGATCCAGCCAGGGCTCCCTTATTATCACCGTGGCTTATATCTCACCGCAGAACCAAACCCCTGTAATCCTATCCTCTCCGATTACTCTCCAGCCTCCCCACAAAGTAGAACAGATATTGGTGGCCGATCTTAACGTAAACTGGCTCACCAGCTCAGCAGCCCATTCCAAGGACACTTTTGCAGCCCTAGACCTAACTCAATTGGTAACACAAACCTCTAGGTCTAGCCCTCAAGCAGCTCACACACCCTGCTGGACATCCTTCTAACCAATCACCCCACAGAATCACGGACATTGTGGTCCTCCCTAACTCACTGAGCAACCGCCTCTAATACTCTTCACCTGGCCCTGTCGGCTACCCAAGCCACCGCCCAGCTTTGTTTCCCATCGCCGCCTATGACCTGGCAGCCTCAGTAAGCTCAAACACTACCTAGCCTACTGGAATTGGTCCCCATAAACTGGCCCAGAACATAGATGAGGCCCTCAACTACTTCACTAGCTCCTCAACAAGGTCTGTGATATATTTGCTCCATTTGTCAAAACCCATACCAAGAAGTGTAATGCACCTTCGGTTACTCCTAGGCTTCTTCAGCAACTGTAACTGAGGACAACCTCTGGCACAAAGCCACCGCCTCTGGCAAACAGACAGATAGACAAGCCTATGATACCGGAATGAATAGATGTACCTGGGCCATACATAAAGCCAAGGCAGAATACTACAGATCCTTTCTGGCTGCCTCTTGGGAGCGCCCAAGTTCTGGGACAATATAAAAGAACTTAATGGGAAATCCTGCTCCCCACCCCCATCCCAACTCAACATTAACGGCACCACCTCCACAGACTCAAAAGTATCACTGACTGCCTCAACACTGCCTTTTCTGATCTCAGTGCAGTCCTCCCCAGCAACTTTTTGACCCAGCTCCACCCTCTCCGGCACCTAATCTCCACTGCCTACCATTCCACTCATGGGTCATTAGTTCACAAGAAGCCAAACCTTACTTAACCAAAGCACTCAGTGGCACTAGCCCCTGCAATGACCCCCTTGACACGAGACTCCTTTGACTGGTCCTTGACTCTGTCCTTGACCCGCCCACAGACTTACTCAACCTCTTTCTGTGTCTTGGATAGTTCCCAACCACCTGAAAATGGCAGTCATTACCCCCATACTGAAAGGTGGGATAGCTCCTCCCAACAATTATTGACCAATCTCATCCTCCATCCACTCCAAAGCTCTCAAAAATACTGGCCGATCAACTGCAGAGTACCTTGACACCACGGTCTGCTATGCAGGGAGCAGCATGCTTCCAATCTGCCCATAGCATGATCACTGCCCTCATGGAATTCTCTAACTTCCTCCACTTGCCCTAGACAAGGGCCACCTTGCAGTGCCTATTTTATCAACCTCTCCAAGGCCTTTAATCACGATCTCACACCCTTTACTGAACACACTCCACCAATTTGGCTTCTCTCATGGATCCCTCTCCTGGTTCTCTAGCTACCTTTCGTCAAGGTCCCAATTTTGAAAAATTCACACCACCTCTCCAGTACCCAGCCTGTATGCTCTGGTGTTCCCCAGGCTCCATCCTGCGCCCGTTGTTCTTTAGTCTTTATCTAAATGCCCTGCCCAGCTTCTGTTCAGGCAGGGTTCTTCTTATGCAGACAATGCAGTCCTCTTCACCTCCTACTTGACCCTCTGCACTCCAGTCCCTCTCCAGCACTCCTTTGGTCAAATTGAGAATTGGTTCATGGACCGTCAACTTATTGTAAATATTAAAAAAACGAATCCATGCTTTTTGCCCATCGCCAGAGCAAAGCCAAGGATTCCCTCCAGATCCTCTCCAGCTCACTCCATCCAATGGACCAGGTCCTCACCTACAAATATCTGGGCATCACTTTTGACTCTTCCCTTTCATATCACTCTCACATCAGTACACTCACCTCAGCCACCAATGCTCGATTGGTCTGTTATCTAGACATAAGGATTGCCTGCCACCCAAGCCCCCGCCTGGCAGTCACCTCCTCTGTACTGTCCATAGTGGACTATGGATTCACAGTATACACACAGGCTCCCTTCTGGAGTGTAGGTCGTGAGGGTCAGATACCTCCTAAGCAGCATGGGACCCCTCGCAAGCAAATCAATCCAGCAGAAACATAGCAACATAGAGGTTGGACGGTAGATAAGGACCGCAGGCCCATCCAGTCTGCCCCTTTCTTTTCCTACCTTATAAATGTGCCATCGGCCTTTGCTCTGTCAGTGGCTTATCTATTTATACTCATCTGTATTGCTCCATTATGCCTATCCCATGCCTGTTTGAAGCCTGCACTGTATTCATGGTCACCACTTCCTGAGGTAGGCCATTCCATGCATCCACCACCCTTTCTGTGAAAAGAACTTCCTCACATTACCCCTTAATCGACCTCCTCTAATCTCATGCTGTGTCCTCTTGTCCTGCTATTTTTCTTATATTTAAACATGTTAGACTCTTTCACTTTGTTAATGCCCTTAAGGTGTTTGAATATTTCGATCATATCACCTCTCTCCTCCTTTGCTCAAGGGTATACATATTGAGCTCCGTTAATCTGTTCTCATATGTCTTCTGATGCAGTCCCTGCACCATTTTGGTTGCCTTTTCTGGACTGCCTTAATTTGGTTAATGTCCTTGTGAAGGTGTGGCCTCCAGTACTGCACGCAGTACTCCAGATGGGGCCTAACCAGTGTCTTGTAAAGAGGATTATTACCTCCTCTTGCGACTTGTGATACCCTACTAATACACCCCATCATCCCCTAGCCTTACCTACTGCTTTAGAGGTCTGCTTGGATGATTTCAGGTCATCGGTGATGATGATGCCCAAGTCTCTTTCTTCCTTTGTGACTGCCAGCAACTCCTCCCAGCCTATAGGTGGCTTCAGGATTTCTCTTCCTATGTGCATGATCTTGCACTTTTTGAATTAAATCCCAGTTGCCACTCTTCTGACCATTTTGCTAGTTTATCCAGATCTCTTCTCATTCTGCCTACCCCATCTGGATCATCTACTCTGTTGCAGATCTTGGTGTCATCTGCAAACAGACAAGCCTTTACCCTCTAGTCCATCTGCAATGTCACTAATGAAGATATTGAAGAGGACTAGCCCCAGGACTGATCCCTGAGGTACCCCCTTGTGACTTGCATCTCTTCTGACTGTATACCATTTACCACCACTCTCTGTTTTCTGTCACAACCAGTTTGCCACCCAGCTGACCAACTTCTGACCCACCCCGAGCCTACCCAGCTTATTTATCAATCTTCTATGTGAACAGTGTCGAAAGCTTTGCTGGTCAGGTAGGCGATATCAACTGCTCCCCTTGGTCCACCACTCTGGTTACCCAGTCAAAGAAATCTATGAGATTAGTTTGACAGGACCTTCCTTTGTAGACCCATGCTGTCTTGGATCCTGTGCCCTATGGGTTCCAAGTGTTGCACTATCCTTTCCTTAAGGAGTGCCTCCATAATCTTGCCCACTACTGAGGTAAGACTGACTGGTCTGTAGTTTCTTGCCTCCTCCCTCCTACCACTCTTGTGCAGGCTCCCTCGTGGGTACAGGTCGTGAGGGACAGAATACCTCCCTGAGCAGCGTGAGACCCCGTTTGCAAGCAAATCAATCCAGCAGAAACACAGGCTCCCTCGTGGTGCAGGTCATGAGGGTCAGGATACCCTCCCTGAGCAGCACGGGACCCCTCGCAGGCAAATCAATCCAGCAAAACACAGGCTCCCTCATGGTGCAGGTTGTGAGGTCAGGATACCTCCTGAGCAGCGTGGACCCCCTCACAAGCAAATCAATCCAGCAGAAACACAGGTTCCCCTGTGGGTGCAGGTCATGAAGGTCAGGATACCTCCTGAGCTTCATGGGACCCCCCTGCAAGCAAATCAGTCCAGCAGAAACACAGGCTCTCCTCGTGGGTGCAGGCTGTGAGGGCAGGATACCTTCCTGAGCAGCATGGGACCCCGCAAACAAATCAATCCAGGTAATTAAAGCGCCTCCAGCGAGCTAGGGCAGAAGAAGTGCAGCCACGCCATCTTTGTTACTGTTTTGAGCCAAAGAAGGAGGACTTTAAGGACCCTGTTCTATAAATTGCACAATTTTATGCTTAAATGTTTTTGATTCCCACACATGTGAGATAGTTTTTTCTGCCCCAATACATTGCATTTAGCAGCAGAATTAGTTGATCCTAGCGTGCTCAAGTAAGGGCAGTTTTATTTTTGCTTCAAATTGTATTTGAATTTTTTCTTTAGCCTCCTGCTTGTGTCCCAATGCTGCCATAATACAACTGCTTGCTGTGTAGTAATCAAAAATGCTGTTTGCTCAGGGCTAGTCATTCTTAAACAGTAGTGGTGTTTTTATAATTTAAATGAAGTTTGGTTTACTTTCAGACACTTTAAAACAGTTCTGGTAGTCTGCTGCATGTATAGAGCACTGCTTAGCCTCTCTAATTTTGATTCAGCTCTGAGAATTTATGCACCCCAATCGATTGCTGATTAAATCCTCCAGCCATTGTGAATGTAAAACAATCTTTCTCATGCATATTCATCTTAAGTCCCAGCCTCTCTGATTGGTTCAGCTTCTCTGACTTGGTGTTAAGTACAACCCCCACCCATCAGCTCACAGACACTAAAAGCTGTCTCCTTTCTCTCCTGCAGCAGAAACACAGGCTCCACTCATGGGTGCAGGTCATGAGGGTCAGATACCCTCCCTGAGCAGCGCAGGACCCGGCCTCACAGGCAAATCAATTCAGGTAATTAAAGCACCTCCAGCACGCGAGCGAGGGCAGAAGCAGTACAGCCACGCCGCCTTTGTTACTGTTTTGAGCTGAAGAAGGAGGCCCCCGACGCCCCATGTCGGCTGCCCTGCACCCCCACCACCCTTGGTGGGCTCTGTGATATATACGGGAAATCAGGTGCCCAATTAGCACCAATCAACCCACTTTCCCATAAGCAGGCTATATGCCTGCCACTAGTGGCTACTATTCCATTTCTGCCTATTTTCCTTTCACTACTTAGGTAGGAAGCTTAAATTAATCTAGCCACAGTTTAAAGCTGCTCATCCTTTTCCAACATACAAGATATTTGCTAACTTCTTCAGCTAAGATCGTAATTATAAGCCATCTTAAAACATAATCTGCTTAGCCTCATTTCTAATCACTCCCGCTAGAGATGCTTTCCTGACATATTTTTCTCGGTGTCCTTTTTCTCACATGCCTTTCCCTGCCCTCTCCTTCTGCACTCTTTCATCACCCTTCCTGCCATCCTCTCTCCTGCCCCTCCACACCCCATCTTTTGCCCACCCTCTGGCTACTCCTTCTTCCGCTACTATGTCCCTCCCCCACCTCTCGATTGCTCCTGCCCACCAGCCCCAGAATCCGCTTTTTACCCTTCTCTTCATGGCTCAGATATACTGCATTTCACCCGCCTCCCATATTACAAACAAGCTACCCCTCTCTACAGGCTCCATGCAGTGTACTCAAAGAAGATACTAAAATGTGTGTTATCTAAGATCTCTATTATCCTCCTGCTAATCACAGGTAACATAACACCCAAATCCACTCAATGTAGACCAGTGAAACCCAAAGGTCTCATGCTCGCTGCCATCAATATATACAGTCTACAAAAGAAATATGCCCCACTACAAGTTTGGGTCTTCCATCACAACCCTGATGCCCCTTGCCATGACTGAAATGTGGCTATCTCAGAGTACCCCAGATGCAGCTGTCTCCTCCCAGAATATGCATTGTTCAGAACTGATAGACAGGGGAAGAGGGGTGGGGTGTGCACTGTACCTTCGTGATTACCTGCAAGGTGTCAACATTGAAACAATACACCCAGATGTGGGTGCCCAGACCCTCACCCTAAAGGTGGCTGTTGGCAACTCTGGGAAATCTTTCTACCTATTGGCAGTCTACATACCTCCTAGCAATCAGAAGGATGCTTTCTCTCTGTCCTAAACATCATCGCCGAACTCCCCAAAACTCTGAAATCATTGCCATCTGTGATTTTAATACAAACTGGCTAGCCCCCAGACGTCCCTATCTCAGGGATGCTGCTGTAGCCCTAAATCAATCACAGATGGTACTTACCCTACTAGGGTAAATGATACCAGGGGCTCTAGTACCCTCATTGATCTCATTCTCTTTAATCATCCTGAGAGAATTCAAGATGTTCAGGTCCTCGAGATTCACTCAGTGATCATTCCCAGTCACCTGTCACTGGTCAAACAGCTGGAAGCCCCCAAAAGATCTCCAGACACCACCAGCTCAAAAGGATCCCTGGCACACTTCCGCAACTACCTCCTAAACCTTGACTGGTCCCTCTCAATCACCAGTCATCGGTGGATGCCGCCTGTCCTCCTTCATTAGCTCATTTCAAGCTGCCTGTGATATCTTTGCCCTTTTGTAAAATGGATAGAAAAGTACCCTGGCTTTCCATGGATAAATCGATTCTTACTCGACCAAATGAAAGCTAGGGACAACCTGTGGCACTGTGCCCTGGAGTCCAGGTGCCCTGCTGACCGTCAACTTTACCATGCTGCTTGGAATTCATGTACCTGGGCCATCCACCAAGCTAAGGTGGCAAATTATCAGGCCAATCTTTCAGCCACCTGGGGAAATGGGAAAAGGATTTGGGAAAATGTAAAGGAACTATGGAAAGTCTCCCCCATCCCTGTTGATTATTGATGGGGCCTCATCCAAGACCCCAGCAAGATTATGAATGCTTTTAATGCAACCTTCTCTGACCTCAGCACCATCCTCCCCTGACTTTTTGTGGTATCCCCATGTCAGTTCCCACCTCCCTTGTGCTCCACTTTTTCACTTTAGGACAAACTCCTGAGTGTTGCCCGCACTTACCTCTCCATGTTCCTTGGCAAAACTAGGCAGAGTGGTGACTCCCTTGATGTAAAGCTGCCTCCTTAATGCTTGATGCAGTACTAACTCCCCTAACAAAATACTCAATATGTCTCTGTGTCAAGGGCAGGTCCCTCCCTGTGGAAAAGGGCGTCATTACTCCAGTACACAAAATGGTGATCGCACCTCTACTAGTAACTACAGGCCAATCTCCATCCTTCCTCCCCTCTCAAAAAGCGCTTGGAAAAATTGTAGTCGATCAACTTACTGAATACCTGGACTCACATCACTTACTGTGCCAGCAACAGCACGGTTTCAGGAAGGGCGAGTACAGCCACCGCCTCCTGGGGTATACCTCCTTTATCCATGATGCCCTCGACCAGGATACCTTGGCCGGTCTGTTCTATATCGATCTCTCCAAGGCTTTTGACACTGTTAATCACCCTATGCTCATAAACTCCCTCCTCTTTGGCATATCCCAAGAGTCTGCTGTGGTTCTCCTGTATCTCCATGGACGACACAGCAAGTGAAGATAAATAACACCCTATCCTCAAATCTTCCTATCTGATCGGGTGTCCTCAAGGATCCATCCTGGCCCACCTTTCTCTCTGTACTTAAACTCCCTTCCTATGGCCTCCACTGGCCGTCTCCTCCTCCTCTATGCAGATGATGCAGTGATCTTTAGTCAACACCCAGACTCACATAGCTTCAATCGTCCTTACAGGACTCCATTCGCTGAAAATGAATCGGGTTTGTCTCCCACAAGTTAGTCCTCAACTATAAAAACAAAGGTTATGCTATTCGCCCATCCACAGCATAAACATTACCGGACCATCCTGTCTATACAAAGTTCCCAGGGTTCCACTCTAGAACCAGTCACTTGTTTTAAATATCTGGGGCCACCCTCGACTCAGCCCTTTCCTTCCGTGAACACATAGCACTGGCGTGCTCCACAATAAATATCAGAATTGGCCTCCTGTATAAACTCAGACCCTGCCTCCTCCTGCCGCCTATGACTAGCTATCTCTACCTCCATCCTTTCCTTGGTAGACTACAGAATAGTCATCTATGGTGCCGCCTCAGACTTTACCCTGTCCCTGATAAAACGTGCTCTGAATAAGGCTCCAGTTAGCCACAGGCAGTGACAGGCTCATGCACACTTGTGACCTCTACCAATGATCATCTTGGCTTAACTTTCAGGGGCGGCTATTCTTCCAGATCTGCCTGCTGGCCATAAAAATCCAGCTGGGGCTATCTGTCCCAGGCTATCTCTCGCTTCTCCAACTGAGTTTACCCAAATGGACCACCAGACTCTCTGACACTACTCTTCTTCACATCCCCTTTGTTAAAACCAATGCTGGTCAAAGGTCCTTCCTGTACAGGGCTCCACTCTGGATGAACCAAATCCCTGGTCCTACCCTATCAATACCAAGGCAGGGACCTTTTAAAACTGAGTTACAAGACTATGTTATGTCTAACTCCAAATGTGACTGCAGGTGTAACCCACCTACAAATGGGGTTCCTGAAAGTCTTCCTTGAGCATGCCTAAATGCTCACTGCCAGGTTGGTATCCTGCGTTTTAAGTTTAAAGAGAGTGCCTGTATAGCCTCTGTGTACTGTCTCTTTAAGAACTGCCTGGACTGCAGTCATAAGTAATCTGAGAGGGAGCTCTGTTGAAAGATGTAACTATTTGCTGAAAATCATTTAGAGTGATAATGATAATGTAGTTTGTCTAACCTGCCTACTTTGCAGCAAGGACTGTTTTGTTTGTCTCCACTATCTTGGTCCTCGACTGCTGAGTTGGACCAATCAGTCTGGTGGGCCCTAAATGGAGCCGGACTACAGGAGCTGTCTGGAGTCAAAATCATCTGGAACTGTAATTTTGGGCTTTTGGTGCCTTTTTTCAACTGAAGGTGGAGCTCTTGTTGTGACTGACAGATTAGCCAACCGAATCTTTTGGATCTGAGGAAATCCCAAGCTGCCTGCTGTTTGAAGGCAGATCTAAGTCGGGAGCTGAATAAGCAAGAGCTCAATACAGTCTCTGTGGAAGGCCTGAATTTTTTGGCCTGCATGCCTGCCTGCTGCCCCTAAGAGGAGGGAGGGAAGAGAATTATTTTGGACTAATTCCAAGTTTGTAGAGAACGAAGTAAGCCACTGATTTTTACCAGGCTCATACCTGAAGAAGATCAAGATTTTGCTGAATGCGATCGGCCTGTCAGGATTTCCAGCTGCTTTGAATCCCCGGTTTGTGCAGACTTTGCAATCATGATGGAGAGTGATTTGCCTGGTACAGTAGAATTTTCTTACATGTAAATGTGCTGTGTATTGAAAGTGGGTCATGATTTGGTTCCCCACTGTGTGAACTGTGTTCTGCTTGCTGGAAGCTGTACCCAGTCCAAAACGGACTGTATCCGAATTTGTCTCCATTTGGCCTGGGCTTGCCACACTGGCCCAGCCAGAATACCCGCTGCACAGAGAAAGCCATCACGAGACCTGCCTGGGGATCAGCCCCTGCTCCACGCTTGAACAGGAAACGATGCCTGCGTAATCGTGTGGGCTCTGCTTCTCCTGGCACGCCAGATCAACATCCTGCAGTCTCAATTTTCGTCCAGCCTGTGTCCAATCTTGGGTATAGTGAGTAATCATCAGGTAGCTCCCTGCAACAACAGCCTAATCTAAAAGTGTGTCATCTGATTGTCTTGTTGTTTTCTTTTCATGAACTGAGCCTCCGGCTCCAGATTACAAATAGTGTGTGTTGTGCATGTTGTTTTCTTCCATCACAGGACCTCAACCAGCTGCAACGTTCCTGGCTAGTCCACCATTCTCCATCTGGGTACCCAGAGTGTGTGACTGTTTATGGACCCTGAAGTGCATGCATAACTGTTTGATTGATACAGCCTTTAAGCAACTTAACCTGATTACACCCTCCCTTGTTCAAGTCTCTTAAATAAATCAGATCTAACTCTTTTTTGCATTTACCCTGACTGTGGTTCCAGTTTGTGCAAGAGTACTGTACTGCTGTTATTTGCTGTGAATAACCTTGTTTTACAGGGGTCCCCAGAGCCAGGCCAGTGGAAAGCCCTGTGGTAAGTGCAAACAGTGTGGGTACTGTGTGGTGTATCAGGGGTATTGTGAAAGTGATTATGTGTATTGTTCCGGTCACTAGTAAGGAAAGAGGGGAGTTACAGTGTCCCGAGGGCTGTGCCCAGGTTAACTTGACCACTACCAACCCTGACCTCTGGGTGGAGGCACCCAATTACTGAACTCAGGCCCTTAACCTGCTACTAGCCAGCAGGCAGGTGTAGCCCTTGGGATAGCACCACCTAGGGGTTACACTGATAACCCCAGTTCCATGTAATGACAAGTTCCTCTGCTGGCTAGTCCTTGACCCTATTGTATAACTGTACGGTACACACCTATGGTGTTGCTCTCACGTTTGTTATGAAATATGCTCTGTATTTTATTTCTCTGTATTTGTTCCTATTATTCCTGTATTTGACTTTGTTCCTTGTATGACGTGGAGCTTTTGTAAATGAGTCCCTGACTCAAAGGGTTGTAATTCCTAGACTTTAATAAATAAAAATATACAGCAGCCAACGCCACCTCTGAACAAAATCCAAATTTCCATTTGCAAGGCATGCCGCCCCTGTCCTGAGCCAATAAACGGACACATACCTGCACCTTTATTCCTAACCAATTTACTCACACTCAAGGAGAGACTTCAATATCAGTCCTGCCTCCTTGCCAAAAAAAATACAACTGGGTATTTGCCCCTGGAGTCTCCATGACCCTTCTCCCTGCCACCCCTACTGTTGCCACTGCAGTGCCTCCAAGACTATATTGCAGATACCTAGGGTCAGGACTGCACTAGCACAAAGATCCTTCCCCTTCAGAGCACCTTCCTGGTACAATGGTCTCCCCCACCATAACCCTCTCACCAAAATAGGGTCTTTCAAGGTCACACTCAAGAATCACATTCTGTACACCCACAATTGTGAGTGTTCTCTTCCAAACCACCTTAGGCCTCTAGGTGCCTCTGTTCAGGGCCAGAGCCTAGCCAGCCTTGACAATGCCTCTCCTGAGACAGCACATTTTGTACCTCATAAGAAGTTACTGTGCTTGTACATTAGTAACTGCCTAGCTACTGATTGTATAGGGACTACAGCTCATTCTGCTGATGGACATGTTAACAACTGCCTAGCAACTATTTGTATAGGACTGAATTTTATCTGCTGGATGACACTGTCACCCTGCTAATTGTATTCAACGTTCTCCATCGTATTGATTACCTGTTCCTTCAATTTTTTACTATCTGTATTTTCTGATTGTATCATGTTGTGGAGCCTGGAAACAAATCTATGACTCAAAGGGCTGTAATTCCAATGTGCTTATAAATAAATAAATGAGACAGAAGTGACATCACACTGTTACCCCTAGAATGTTGTGACTCTGAGAGTTCCAGGCCAAGGCAGTAGTGAAATAAAATAACACCTCAGCAAGGAAAATAACATGCCAGCCCAGTAGTGCAGTGGTAGAAGAACTGCTTGCCATGCTGGTGACCCAGGTTCTGGAGCAAGCTTGAGTTGTTGGGTGTTGGCTAGGGTGGGAGGTCTGAGTGTCCAAGGAACTGCTCTCCCTCATGGGGTGGATGGGTTAGGTCTCCCACAATGTGACTGACAGTTAGTTGAAGCTGGGCACCACAGCAGTCGGGAGGCTCCAAAGGGTGTAGGACAGTGTCAAACAAGCTGTGTCACTGCACGTCAGACATCCCAGGGAGAGAATGAGGAAAGTCTCCCCACCGTGGGATGGTGGATAGCCCTCACAGGTCTAGCACCACCAACTGACCATCCTGACTAGATCCTGCCTTGGTGGGGCTAGGGCAGCACCTCTGACCCTGCCATGAGGGGTAGGTAGTGGGACTATCTGGGGGTATGTCTTGGGGATTGTGGGTGATTGGGTTAGAGGCTGTCCGGATGGGGTCGGCAAGGCAGCAGAGGAGAAAATACAATAATAAAGCAAAAATTAATACAGAGTACATGTTCCATTGTCAGTTTTATTAAATAAAGTAGTAATCCCCGCCAGCCCGGTGCCTAGAGGGCTGAGGCGCTGAACGCCACACCTCAAACCACGCCGGCGACCGGGTTTGGGAATGGACTCAGGACGCGGGGTTGGTTAGGAAGGAGAGGATTGAGGCCCAGAGGACTGCCTCCTCCCGGGGTGGGTCAGTGGAAGTCCTGCTCACGTAGTGGCCCCCAGTGGAGACCGGGGTATTGCAAGCAAGCGCCAGACAACCAAGGAAAGACGGAAAACAACTTTGGCGCCCGCTGGATGATGGCCTCCATATCCTCCACATCTCCAGAACCTCCAGGAGCCTGCTCCTCCACAGCAGCACCCCGAGTCAGTAAAGAAAAAATAGTGTGCTGGGGTTTCTCAGCCTCCCCTGGTGTCTTCCCCTCGAGAGGGTGGACCCGCCCAGAGAAGGGTTACTCTGGGACGACTCGGGGTTGGTTGTGATACGTGGTACAAGAGCAGCCGTGAAGAGGATGGCCAGGAGTGGGATACTAGGAGTGCCAGAAGGAGAGGCGGATGCTGGAACGTTGTAGAAGGTAAAAGATGATACAAAAAAAAGTAGTAATCCATATGGCCTACACTCTTGATTCATTGAACATAGAAAATATCTCACTGGAAAATTCCTGCTCCTGTGCCTAACTACAACTATGACCTGTCTTTGTGTTATGTTCAAATTGCTCTCGGACTAAAGCTATATATTCCAGGCATACCCAGTATTTTATTGTTGCCTTGCTTGTACTCATTTAAATCTGTATGTGATTATTAGGGCTGGGTGAAATTAATCTTCTGCCAGTGAAACTCTGGCAAATGTTGACTTTGCTTCTGTAACATTTTGTGAAATTTCAGTGAAAATTTGTGAAATGTTGCCAAAATTGAGATTTTAGTTATTTCCATTTAATTTCAAAGTGTTAGTCCATCTTGAAAGATGACTGAGTTATAAGCTCCAAACATTTGGAAATGTTGAAATTACATGTTGCAATTATGTAAACTGCAGAATTTCTAAATTATTGGTCCAAATTGTGCCACTTTTATTATGCAAACTTTAGCAAGGCCCATACAAATGTGTACAAGGTTTGGATCTCTATCGTGAAAGGTAACTGAGTTATAAGCTCCCAACTTTCAGAAATTTTAAAACTGCACGTCACAAATATGTAAAAGGCAGCATTTCTTAATCATTAGTCCAAATTGCACAACATTCAGTAGGCTGACTTTAACTCGCCCATGCATAAGTGTACCAAGTTTCAGATCAATATCTTTAAAGGTGACAGAGGTATAAGCCTCCAAACCTTCTGAAATTTAAAATTTTCATTTTGCAGTTATGTAAACTGTAACTTACCATTTACCTAACCAAGTACCTCTCTAGTTAGCAGTTTCTATGATTCTTCCAAGAAAGTATTAATATAAATTTCAATTATCTAGCTCCAAAGGTAGCTAAGCTGTAAGCATAGAAATATTTTTGAAATTTTCGCATGGATGATAAATTGCCAGACTTTGAACCCTATATATTCCCATCCCTTAAGCAAATGCCATGAAATGTGACACCTTTTAGGGCCTCACCCAAACAATGAGCGTACTACATTTCACATCTTTAGCTGTAATACTGACCAAGTTATGACCAATTATAGAATTTAGGAAAATTCCAAAATATTTTTGCAAAAATTCTGTGAAATTGAATTTGCTAATTTCCCCAGCCCTAGTTACTATTGCTCTTATGTACTTATTTTTGTAACTTTGCAATCGTAACACTTCTCCACTTCTTCTATTTGTTTGTATATACTGTTTGTAGTCCCCTGATAATTGTGGCTTACTTCTGTCATGTTTCAGAAGGACCTGTGGGCTGCTGCTGGAGTTTTGGGCCTTGTGTTTACCCTAGCAGGCTGTGGGCAGCCATGACAGTACCCTCCCCGAGTCCACTGATCAATAGTCTGCTGTTTTGGCGCTTTTTTCAGCCAGTAGGGGTCCCAGCAGCAAGACTTACATGCCATTTCAGTTAGTTGGGATGTCTCTGGATCCTGACAATAAAAGGACTGTACTGGGACTTCTGTGCTTCCTAGGCAGGCAGAGAGAGTCACTGAGGAGAAAGTCAAGAGCTGCATGCTGTTGTGTCCTTTTGCTAGCCATACTCTGCAAAGTAGACAGGCAGGAACTCCCTGCAAGTGAGACTCGTGTGAAATGAGATTAGTTCAGGTGAGAATTCAGCATTTCGGCAAGCATCCTGGAGAGCCTGAATTTTCCTAGAAAGACACCGACTACAGAGACTGTGAAGCCCAAGAACTGTATTTCCATTTGTCTCCCAGCAGAAAAGATTTTCCTGCCAGCCTTCATTCTTCTATTCTCATGCAGGAGGCTGAGGAGACAGTCCAGACAGTTTTTCCTGCAGAGGACCATCACCTTCAGCTCTGAAGAGGATCGAACCCCGGTTGGGGTGTGGACACCAAATTGCAACAGCTAAGTTCATCACTTTAAATCACATTCATGTTGGACTTTGCCTTATTTTAGAGCAGTCAAACATCAGTAACTTCTTCATAGTGGATTACAGTTTGGTATTTTACAGTTTATGCATGCATGCAGACTCATGTCATGTTTGGGGAGCGGAGCTTTGAAAAGATGTGTATCAACTTGTGCCATGCTAATTCCATATTCCCCACCCACACATACCATGCTGCAGGTTATTAAACCTGTGTTCTATTATACAACTGGTGTGGTTATTGACTGCCATAGAGTTTAAGTACTATAGAGTTGATAAGTATATGTGGGGACTGCATTGTTGAACATGCCAGTGCATGGGTGGCAAGCTCTAGGAGGGTGCTGGGCAGGTAATGCATCCCAAGGGCAGAACCTAAATCACCATCTAGCCTGCAGTATACTCTGGTACAGGCATTAAAACCATACTCCCCACATACCCTAGTAAAGTTTGTACCCAGGCAAGCCCCACGCACCTAGGGCCCTCATATATCGTCATATGCCAGAGCCAAACGGGGACACATGTTGTTTAACTCAGTCTCCTATAGAAACAATAGAATTTGATGGCAGATAAGGACTGGACTGCTTGGCCCACCCAGTCTGCCCATTTCCCTACCTAATGGATAAGCTGCAGATCCTAGTTAACCAGAAGCCTACTTCTTTCTACCCCACCGCCTAGAATTGCCTTATGACTGTCCCATGCATGCTTGAATTCAACCACTGTTTTTGACTCCACAACCTCCTCTGGAAGGCCGTTCCATGTATCCACAACCCTTTCTGTGAAAAACTTCCTTACATTACCTCTGAGCTGCCCACCATCTTCAAATTGTGCCCCTTGTTATTGCACACCTCTTTTTGAAAGATGCTACCCTCTTGGACTTTGTTGATTCCTTGAGGTACTTGAAAGTTTCTATCATGTCCCCATCTCCTGAAGTCCAGTACTTTTGCCTTTGTATGGCTTGACTCTATTGCTGTGTTTATTGTGAACCACACTGTTCGATGGTCGCTAGTTCCCAGATGGCTGCCCGCTTTACGCCTGTGATCCTCTCTCCATCTCCATTTGAGAGAACCAGGTCTAAGATTGCTCTCTCGAGTGGGTTCCAATATTAGTTATCTAAGGCATGCCCCTGTAGGCATCTAGAATAACCCTACTCTTTGAAGTGGCTGCTGCAACTGCACCCAGTTAACATCTGGCATATTCAGATCACCCATCAGCAATATCTCCCTTTTTCTGTCATTCTAAGTATACTTTCTATCATTTCCTTGTCCATTTCCTCCCCAGAGAGGGGGGGCTCATACAACCCCTAAGTGATTGTGGTGCCATTATCTGTCTCCAAATTGACCCACAGTGCTTATTCTCCTCCCTGTTTACCCTTTTGTTCTGTTGCTTTGATTCCTTCCCTTATGCAGAGAGCTACTCCCTGCTCTTTACCCTCCCTGTCCCTCCTGTAGATAGTGTATGCTGGTTTGAGTACCTAGAGGCCAGTGGGGCACAGGACCCAAGGCAGCATGGATTCACGATGGGAAGGTCGTGTCAGACGAATCTAATAGATTTCTTTGACTGGGTGACCAAAGTAGTAGACCAGGGAGGGGCTGTGGACATGGCCTACCTAGATTTTAGCAAGGCATTTGATACAGTCCCACACAAAAGATTAATACACAAGATAGCCAGCCTTGGAGTGGGTCCCAAGGTGGTAGCCTGATAAAAATTGGCTAGACAACAGGACGCAAAGGGTAGTAGTAAATGGAGTACACAGTGAAGAAAGGAGGGTTACTAGCGGGTACCGGAGGGTTCAGACTGGGACCGGTCCTTTTAATGTCTTTATAAGTGACATTGCAGAGGAACCGGAAGGAACGATGTCTCTTTGCAGATGACACAAAGATCTGCAACAGGGTTGATACACAAGATGGAATGGAAAAGATGAGAAGGGACTTGGCAAGGTTGGAGGAATGGTCAAATGTATGGCAGCTCAGATGCAATGCAAAGAAGTGCAAGGTAATGCACCTGGGAAACAAAACCCAGGGAAGTGTACACAATGGGGGATGAGATACTGACAACAGTAAAAATAGAAAGGGACCTGGGGTAATTATATCAGATGACCTAAAGGTCGGCAAGCAATGTGAGAAGGCGTGTAAGGAAGGCTGGGGATACTGGGATGCATAGGAAGAGGCATCAATAGTAGAAAACAGGAAGTTGTTATCCCTCTGTACAGACAGTTGGTGAGACCCCATCTGAGTACTGTGTGCAGTCTGAGACCCCATCTCTGCAAAGACATAGACAGAGTGGAGGCTGTCCAGAGGAGGGCACCAAAATGGTGCAGGGTCTGCACCAGAAGACATACGAAGAAAGACTAAAGGAGCTTAATATGCATACCCTTGAGGAAAGAAGGAGAGAGGGACATGATAAAACTTTCAAGTACCTCAAGGGAATCAACAAAGTCCAAGAGGGTAGCATCTTCCAGAAAAATGATGTGCAAGAACAAGGGGCACAATATGAAGATAGAGGGGACGGCTCAGAGGTAATGTGAGGGAAGTATTTTTTCAGAGAGGGTTGTGGATGTGGAACAACCTCCTGAGGAGGTTGTGGAGTCAAGAACAGTGGGGAATTCAAGAATGCATGGGACAGGCATAAGGCAGTCCTAGTAGGGGTAGGAGGAAGTGTTGTTGGTTAACTAGGATCTGCAGCTTATCTGTTAGGTAGGAAAATGGGCAGACTAGGTGGGCCAAGTGGTCCTTATCTGCCGTCAAATTCTATGTTTCTATGTTTACGTCCCAGTCATGGTTCTGTGTGTACCATGTTTCTGTGACTGCCACGATATCCAGATGTTCCTTCTCCGTCAAGGCCACTAATTCAGGAAGCTTGTTACCCAGACTACAGGCATTGGTACTCATTGCTCTCCATTTTTCGATGGCTTTACCTTTTGTAGCAGCATCCCCACTGACCTTTCTACCTTGGTCTTTTCTCATTTAGTACCCTGTTTTGTAAGGAGGTTGATTTTCCTGCTGCTTATCAGCCGATATATGTAGCGTATATATGAATCAAAACATTTTATGTTTTCAGCTCATTCTGTCCTGAGCGCCATGTTGGGTCAGGTTAAGCAATGGATGATTCAGATGCCATATGGTGCTATTGGAAGTCACTTTATTCAAAATGGCTGCCTCTGAGTTGAATGTACTGTAACTCATCCACTCCTTTTAAAACCTCAGTCATGCCTAAAAATAGGCAATTTGTGGTGTAGTGCACTTATCTAGTAACCCAAAACTAAATCGATCAATCAATCAATCAATCAGGCTTGCAGCAGTGTCATAGTTTTTTTTTTTTTGTGGCATCACAATAATTTCCATAGCAGCAGACTGTGATGCCACAGACACAGAATTAGGATGCAAGTGGAGGGGTTCACTGTGAGGGAGGAAGCTTGCCATATATTCAAAAACAAGCAACATTTCTTCTTTATTTTAAAAAGATAGCAAATGATTTTAAACATTTGCACATTTGAATAATTCCTCATTTTTGTCTTTAAATTTTATTCAATTTTCTGATGTCGTTGGTTGATTTTTCTTCAAAAATTTTTTTGGCCATTCAGGTAGCCCACATACTGGGGAGACTCAGGTTGCAGTATCAGGAAGCAGGCCTGGCTGGGGCTGCAGTTGATTGGCTTTGCACTGTGGAGAGAGCTGGTTGTGTGTTCTGGTGCCACACTTACCCCTGCCAATAGGCTGGGAGCGTGCACCATCTGCAGAGGTACACTGTGCATACACACTGTCGACAAACGCTACGCTTGTACCAAGGAGAGGAGGGATGACTGTGGGTGAACACTGTGGATGAAAAATCTTAGTCCCTGGCTGGATGCTGACTGCCAGCACCCTCAGTCCCCGCCATGCAGCACCTGCTATCAGATCCCTGGTCAGGATGGGGGGTTACAGCCTTCTCTCTGTCCCCCAGCATTGAGGGCAAGCCATGGGGACAACATCAGTGGTGAGTTAGTCTTCTCTTGGGGCTGGTTGGTAGCTTGTGACAGGCCAAGGGGACACTGGGACTAGAGGCTAGGGTAAAAATGCCTTTTAAAGAGCTAGTAGAACCAAAAATAGTAGACAGGAAATGTAACAAATTTTAAGAAGTAGTAAGATGTAACTTTTATTTGTGAAGTATTTTTCTTTTCCTTTTGCTCATGAGAAAGTTTTCTATGTGATAGTATTATGCTGGATGTGTGGAACAACACTCGGCTTGGCAGGTGACATATCTATTTCTATGGATCTACTACAGATGATCAAAACCCATTAGCCCGACACCTGGAAGCACGAGACAAAGATCTCAACACCAAAAATCCCGGCGGTGGGATTTTGCCACACGGATATTTTTTCATGTTTTGGGGGCTTTGCCCCTGCACACCCTTTGCTTATTTTAACTAACTCTGCACAGGCAAAATCCCACTGTCGGATTTTCGGCGTCGGGATCTTCGCTTTCGGGCTTCTGGGTGTCGAGCTAATGGGCATCGGCCTCTGTAGTGGTACCTTTTCTATTCTTCCCACTACATTATCAGTGCTGTGACATTACTGACAATGACATCACAGGTGACTGATCTGGCAGCAACTGAGTGGCTCTTCCTGAGCAGCTGTGATGTCAACTGTATTTGTCTTTTCTACCCGAACAGGTGGATGCACTCTCCATCTTCAACAGTCATCTCGTCGAAATCAAAGACTGGATGAGCACCAGCTGGCTGAGACTGAATGCAGAGAAGACCAAGGTGTTAGTTGTGGACCCTGTCACCCAGGGGTAGGTTTAGGGCTGGGCAACCTTCAGGGCCTATGGCTTGATGGTGTCCAACTTGCCACCTCAGACCGGGTGAAGAACCTTGGTGTTATTCTTGATGACAGTCTGAGTCTGAAATCTCAGGTGTCGACTGTTGTCAAGTCCTTTTTATCATCTGAGGAATATCACCCGGTGAAACATCTGGTTCCCCGGATGACTTGGCTACCTTGTCCACGTTTTTGTCACCAACTGCCTTGATTATTGCAATGTCCTCTGCCTAGAGCTATCTGGGGTTGATATTCACCATTTGCAGCTAGTGCAGAATGTGGTGGCCAGACTTTGACCAGTACATCTAGGGCCAGTCATATTACACCTGTGCTCGTGAACTGCACTGGCTGCCTGTTCAGTGGCAAATCACCTTTAAGGTTGGCTTGCTAACCTTTAAAGCCCTACACAGACAAGGACCCGACTACCTGAAAGATCTTCTAACTCCCTACTGCCCTCCATACCCTCTGAACCGCTGATGAGGGATTGCTAGAGATTCCCATGGTGTGCTTGAAAACCTCTGGTGCCCGAGCCTTTTCATTCGCGACGCCTACCCTGTGGAATTCTCTGCCTCAGCAGTTAAGAGAATGCCTTACCATTGAAAGTTTCGAAATTAATCTAAAAATTTATCTTTTTCAACAAGCTTTTCTTTGACTGCATTTTAGTTGTTTTTCTCAGGAACTTGATGATTTATAATCTATTTATTCATTTGCTAAATTTTATCTGTCATATTTATGTTAATTATTTATTCATATGACTGTGTGATTTTATTGTGGTATTGTATAGTGCTTTGATATTTGAAAAGCGCTTTATAAATAAAGATTACTTACAGTCTGTGAGGTCACAGCGATAATGATGTAATGGGAGGAACAGAGCTTTATATGTCAGCTACCAGCTAGAGTGCTGCCCAAAATCACACTTACTAACATCAGGTAATTAAAAAAGCATTCTAGTTCATCAGAGAAAAGAAATAACACCTCAAATTTTCATGCTTTGTGGGATTTACAAATTCCAGCAGAATGGAGTTCCGTAGAATTCCATCAATAGCGAATTCAACATTTCTAAAGCAAAATGCTTTTGCAGATTATAAATCTGTAGTTTATATAAACTGACAATTATTCTTCCGTAGTCCACGCTCTCTGCTGGGCAGTCAGCCCCCTATCGCCTTCTCTTCGCTGGAACAATCTCCTCCTCTTTCCGTCTCTCACCCTCCCTGTTTCCTTAGGCACCAACTAAAACCTCCCTCCCTCCTCCTCCTGCTTCTCTAGCTCTGACCTGCCCCTGGTGCCTTTTTTCACCCCCACCGTGGTGTCCCTGGGGTCAGTTCATGTCAGTACAACTGCTGTGCTTAATTGTATCAACCTGCTTTGTCATTTTAATTGGGTACTGGTGCTGCCTACTAAACGGACTTCTGTTCACTGTTTGTTGTTATTTGCAGTTGCACCTTGTTGAACTTGTTTGCACTTCATCACTGAAATGCTTCTCTGCTGCTGTTTTGATTCATTGTGTCCCCTTTCCCTTTCCCGGATACACCTGGAAATGGCGTTGGCTCAGTATGCCTTTCCTGGTTACCACTTTTCAAGTAACTAAATAAATAAATACATATTTTTGTGTTTTACATGATCTGTGGAAAATTATTATCCAGTTTACAAAAAATGTTTTTGGTATTCCACGTAATTCAAAACAAAATTCTGAAAAGCATTTGAGAAGCAGAATTGCCATTCTGCACTGAATCTCGCCAGTGGAATTCCGCATCCCACACAGCAAGAAATATTTGACTGCTTTTGAAAACTAACATTCCTTTCAGATAGTACTCTAGCTCTTTAATAACTGTATTTACTGCCAAATTGTGTTTTGCATTATGTCCTCGCAACATAAAGTCCGTACTGACATCAATGCCCAGAACTTAACCAACTCATTCATGCGTCAGACCAGCGAACTTTAAAATTGGGAATCACTCATTAATTGATTGGGCTCTTGCATCCCACCCTCAAAGGGTCATTAAATCTAGGCTACTCCCAGATGCCCTGAGAGACCACCATATGGCCTTTCTAGTTCACAAAAGCCACAAACCAAAGGCACCATATAAAACCCTGCAATTCCTCTCTTATAAATCCTTAAACCTTGCTCCCTTCCTCTATGACCTGGCCAACACTAATTGGGATCCTATAACCTCTTAGACTCTATAGACAATGCCTATAACTATTTCCATGATAAATTCCTGGACACCTGGAACACACATGCCCCCTTATGTCACTCAAGGGTCAGGGATAACCACCTTCCTTGGATAATCCCAGAAGTCTTGGCCTGCCTTAGAGCCAGAAACCAGGCATGGAAATGACATAAAACCACTAATCTCCCAAAGGACTATGATGCATACAGTTTCCCGCGTAACTGCGTACGAAAGTCACTTGCCTAGCAAAAGCCAATTACTTTACCACAACCTTCCAGTCCAACATAAATAACCCTTCCAGGTTCTAGAAGGTTGTTCACTCCTCTTCTCCCCTCTTCACCCCTCCCTCTTCTTAAAATAAACAACTCGCTTATAACCAAACATTTTAATGTAGCTTCCGAATTTAACTCTTATTTTACCTCCTGTGCCTCCACCCTTGCCTCCTACCTACCTCCACACAGCACCTCACTCCTCCCCACCCTGTATATTTTGTACACCTAAACCCTTCACCTTTTTAAACATCTCACCGCTGACACTCTTCGAGCTATATAACTCAAAATCCTTCCAAGGGTTGCTCCCTGACGATTTGGACCCTAAGCTTCTGTACTGGTCTGCTCCAGCCATCGCAACTCCACTCTCCCATCCTTCTTAACCATTCATTTGCAACTGTGACTATCCCTTCTGTCTGAAGCATGCCACAGTACTGCTCTAACTAAAGGAGGTGACTCCTCCTCGCCAGCCAACTATCGTCCCACATCTCTCCTTACTACCCTTGCTAAACTTCAAGAGCTCTTGTTCTCACTCAACTCTCTACCTTCCTGTCTGACTAACTGCTTCACCTGTTCCAGTATGGCTTTAGGAAGAACCACTCCACTACCATCTCTCTGATCACTGATTCCATCCTCTCAGGGACGGACCATGGCCATATCACTTCTGCTATGTTTGTTGATCTAGCAAGGCTTTCGACACAGTATCACACATCCTTCTTTAAAAGCCTCTCATTGGCAGGTCTGTCTGAATTTACCACCAACTAGTTCGCACCTACTTGGTAGTCAGGACTCAGTCAGAATAGTTGATTCTACCTCACTCCCCATCAACACTGGCGTCCCACAGGGTTCTGTCCTGGGGCCCATTTCATTCTCTATATTTCTAAATGACTTCCCACCATTTTCTCTTCCATTTCTATCCACATGTATGCTGATAACACTGTCATCTTCACATCTGGTCAGTCCTCAGTTGATGTAGCTACCAGACCTCAGCTTGACTTTAATAATGTTCAGCACTGGTTTAGCTCCCATCAGCTCTCCCTCAACACAAGAAGACAGCCTCAATGACCTTGGCACTAGGCAGAGACTCTCTAGGCTCCCCTCCCTGCCTTCCTTCCAAACTCTTAATGGGACAGTTCTTGAGGACACTACTTCCTATAGGTACTAGGGATGGGGCTTGACCACACATTCTCTGGACATGTGGACACCATCCTGAAAAAGCTGTGCCCCAAACTTGGTGCCCTACACAGGAATCGTAGGCTCCTCCCTGCTGCGTCAGGCATGAACTTGTCCAGAAGATGATCCTACCTATTTTTGACTACTGCGATATAGTCTATAGTGCTGCTCCCAAGTCTTCCCTGAGCAGATTGGACACTCTTTTAACTCATTTTGCTGCTTTGCCATGGACCCCTCCCATCACTGTGTTCTCTACCACTCCCTGGATTTCACCTCGTTTGAAAATCGCGGACGCCTACACTCATAAAATTTGTGTCCAAATTGTGGTTTAACATGCTCCCACCCTATCTTACCACTTTACTGTCCTCCCTCCTACCTCCTGCCCACTCGCTCAGATCGTATGACTCACATTTACTGGTGGTCCCCGTCAATCCACTACCGTGGGTCAGCTGGCCTTCCTAAACTGTGGAACACACTCCTCCCCAGATTCATCTCTCATTATCTTCCCACTCCATTGCTCTGCCCTACTAAATTTCCTTTCAGGAAACTGTACCTGTACAAACAAGTAATCTCATCTGCTCTTCTCTCTCTTCTTTCACCAAAATCAACATTTAAGCACCCACCTAGCTTTATACCACTCCTTATTGCTTTTTCCACTTCTTCCCTCTCCATCTGCTCCCCTTTCCTCCTCATTACCCCCTAGCTCCTCTCCCCAGCTCCTCCTCCCTCTGCCACTACCTCCTTTCCACATCTGCTTACCTCTTTCAGCTGTGTACCCTCTCTCTGGCCATGCTACTGTACCTGCATTTTCGTATATACTTAGATCAGTATTGTAATTTTGCTGTCCTTGTGGCACTTACTATGTTCACTATGTAACCCAACACTTAGAAAATGTTGCTTAATTTGCAACCTGTAGGATGTATATTTGTATATTGTGCTAGCCTTTACTCTGTCCGATATGTTATCTGTTTATCTGTTTATGTTTTGCATATCCTCCTAACCTCTCCCCAGGATGTACGGAGATGAGCAATTTATTGTTCAGTGTGCCTTTCCTGGTGAAACATAGAAACATAGAAGTTGTCGCAGATGGGAACTGCATACGATCCATCAAGTCTGCCCTGGCTTCCTACCCCTACTTAGCTGCCTGCTTGTGTATCCCACAGTGACTGTCCCATGCCCACTTGATTTCCCACTGTCTTGGCTCACACCACCCCTCCGGCAGGCTATTCCATGGTTCCACAACATACTCTGTGAAGAATTTCTCGTATTGCTCCTGAACTTTCCTCCTTAAATAATAAATAAATAAATAAATAACAGTTGGTGGCCATGATGGGCACAGCAAGCTGAAGCTCATCTATGGGTGTGACTGGGAGGAGGAGCAGATGACACAGAATACAACAAACTGAGTGCAAAGTATATGGAGTGTGGTTAAAACAAGAAAGAGCACAAAACACAAGCACCATAGGTGTGGAGACAAATATACAAAACATAGATGTGCAAAATTACAAATTTAACCAAAGGAAAAATGAACAACATGGTTGCATAAGAATAAATGAGCGGTGGGGGAGCAAACAACTCTATGTGAGATTAACAAGAATTCATTATTTAATAACATTGATACTGGAGGCGAGCAGTAGAGAAGAGGGCTAACTACACTTGCAAGAAAGAGAATAATGACCATGAAGGGAGACCTGACTAAGGGACCTGAGGAAGGGAATAGAGGAGGTATTCATGTCAGGTTACACTGTTCTACATTGTCAACTAAGCCATGGAACCATGAGAATGGACATTAGAGAATGTTAAGGAATATTGGAACTGACAGCTGTGAACAGCAAAGGGTATGAATCTTACTAGCATGGCAAAGTAATCATGTTCTGACTTAAACATTCAAAACATGTCAGAACAGTGGATGTCACTGGAAAAAAGACACAGAGGCCAAATAGTAAAAACTTACCCAGTACAAAACCCAGTTTGCCCATGCAAACCGGTTTTGCCCCCAAAGTCCCATATTCAAAAGCCTGATTAGCATGGGCATACTGGGATTATGCCAGGGCAATGAGTGGAGGGCGCAAGACAAAATATGTAAAGTGGGGGCGGGACCTGAATATTTGCACAGTTTTATATTATGTATTTTCTCTGTGCAGGGTTGCCCTGTGGGTCCCCTTGCACAGATAAAATACCACCGACCACAACCTAGTCTTAATCCGGCACAACCCTAGCAGTTGCTGGTGGTAGCGTGTTGGTGCCCTCAACCCCAACACAGTACTCCCTGGTGCTAGTGGCATCCTCCCTCCCTCCGATCCCAATCCCATTATTTAATATTATGTCCCTGGTGTCTAGCGGTGCCCCCGCCTTCTGACTCCAATCCGTTAATGTCATAGTATGTACCTGGTGTCTAGTGGATGCCGTCGACCTCTGATCCCAAGCATGATACCAGCAGCATACCTCCCTGGTGTCCAATGGTCCCTCCTTCCCTGCCAATCACTGTCCGATATTAGACATATATATCTGGTGCTCTCTCCCTCCACCTGACCACGCCTGATCAAATGCATAGTATCCAGGCCAGTGGTCCCTCCCCATGCCCAATCACCTGCCTGATAGAAGTCATCATATGACCTGGTGTTCAGCGTAACCCTCCCCATCCGGCGCCTCTGTATAGTACAAATGTACATGTTCCTGGTGGTCTAGTGGACCCTGCTCCCTATCCCCAATCCCCTTTGGCTTGAAATAAAGCATTTCCTTGGTGCCTAGTGTAGCCCCATCCCACCACCCCAGCAGGTAATGTCCCACCACCTGCTCACCCCATCCCGAACCCAAGTGGGCAACCTGCACAGCCCTCTGTCTCCACCATGGCTGGCCACCAACTGAGCTCTCAGTGAGTGGGTACTGTAGACAGTATGCACTCGTTGACAGTGATTCACAGCTCAGAGTGAGCTGTCATTCAGTGAGTGTGTACTGTATACAGTGCGGCGCTCATTGAGAGCTCAGTTGGTGGCTAGCCGATGGTGAGAGAGAGCTGTGCTGGTTGTTGGCTCAGGTTAGGGATGGGGAGCAGAGGTGGTGGGACACTACCTGCGGGTGTGGGGTGTCCATCAGACACCAAGGAAAGGCTTTATATCAAGTTAAAGTGAATCTGGGATAGGAAGTGGGACTAGACCACTAAGGACATATTATGACATTATCGGAATGGGATGGGGTGGGGACACTGCTAGACACCAGGGGCATATTATAAACTTAATGTTACTGGAATCAGAGGGTTGTGGCATGGAGGAGGCCACTAGCACCATGGATAATTCCCTGGACCAGGCTATTTGAGCACTAAATGGCCTCTCCCCATGCAGATGAGCCCATAATGGGCATGCAAATGACCCTTAGCACCTTGCAGCTCAATAGGCTCATTTGCATGGGGACATTTGAATATTGAAATTTTGCCCCAGTACAAGCCATGACAGAGCCATATTTCAGGTGGTGCTGTGGATTAGCACTGTCAATACTGGACCTATATTCAGATGACTGTCAATCAATCAATCAATCAAAATCTTTATTTATCCAGGTGGGCACCATTGAGCAAGGCTCATTTGCAAGGTGGACCTGGTCATGAATACATCAAAGTACAGTACAGAAGCAGGTATACAAAAGCAATAATATACAAGGAAGAAAAGTATATACAGTGTATACAGTACAGTACAAGGTTGAAATAAATAAAAAACAGCATTATTTTACAATTGAAGAAGTCAGCAGATGTATAATCAACTATAGGCATGCAGGGTTATAAGAAGAAATCTTTTGAGTGAGGCATCCAGCAACTACACATATAGGGGAAAGAGGCCGTGCACGGGTGGCAGGTTAGAGAGCTAAAGAACAGGAGGGATATATTACCGACGACTGGGGAAAACATTTTGCTAAAACCACAGAAAGTGACGATGGCTGTCGGGTACTTGTTTATTATGATAATGATGGAGAAGGGGTAGATAATTGGGACACTACTATGGATGGGGTGGGACTTTAGCCAGGCTGGAGTGGACAGGGAAGGTGGGTGCAGCAGGAAGAGTTAATAGGGAAAGAGTGGTGAGCATCAGGATGGAAAGGGGAGTTTGGAATTAGTGGGCTAGTAGTGAGGAAAACATTTGCAAGTTGCTTTCATGTAGCGATCGTAGAGCCTTGAAGATATTCAGGCTAACAGGGCAGCTCAGCTTCAAGTTCCTTTGTAAACCGTTCTACAATGTGGGTAAAGAGAGCTTAGAGCAGCTTTGCCGAAATGAGTTTTGACCCTTGGAACTTGGAGGCAATTAAGGAATAGCTCCTTAGAGCGTAGGTGCCTAACACACTCCGGGAATACAATCTGAGACATATGAGGGGAGTTTGTTGGTCACCAATCTCAAGGCCCATAGGGCGGCATTTCTATTCCTTCTATAGTGAAGGGAAGTCCAGCCTAACGATGAGTACGGGAGCAGTGGTGTGTGGAAAGTGGAATGCCAGTAATGAACCTGATAGCTCTGTGGTAGAGGGTGTCCAACTTAGCCAGTGCAGAGGCAGTGCAGTGGCTGTAGAGCAGGTCCACATAATCTGTTAAAGATAGGAAGGTAGCTTGAACCAGTTGAATCTTGGCCTCCTTTGTGAGCAGGTGGTTAATTCTGTAGAAAAGTCCTAATCTTTGCCTTAGTTTCTTCTGTAGTTCTTAGAGATGGTTGGCGAAGAGAAAGTTTATGATCGAGCCAAACTCCTAGATATTAATTTAGCTACATACTCTAGTGTTTCTCCAAGAACAGTGGTAATTTTGGGATAGCTCCCCCAGCAAGAATTGCCGCATGCAAGGAGGGGAGAAGAGCATGGCTTTTGTCTTTTCGCATTGAGCAAAAGCTTTTTGTTTATGAGCTGGTATTGTAGAAGGTTAAATTCAGCTTGGAGGTCTTCACAGGCTGCTTCCGCGTGGGACGACTCAAGTACAGTACAGTGTCGTCTCAGAATAAGTGGATGTTGGCTTTTTGATGGGGTCATTGATGTTGTTAATGTAGGCTGCAAGAGGAGGGACCAAGAATAGAGCCCTGGGGCATGCCCGTCAGCATAGGTTTTAATGGAGAAAGATCACCTTCAGCTTTAACCTGCTGTTTCCATTCTCCGAGGTAATCTGCAAACCAGCACGCAGATTTATGGTCCAGGCCTAAGGTGATTAGGAGGAAAGAAGCAAGCTGTGATCGACTGTGTCGAATGCCTTACTAAGATCCAAGAAAATGGCACAGACATGCTTCTTGTTGTCAAGGTCTAGGAGACAATCATTGGTCACCTTAGCTAGGGCTGTTATGGTGCTGTGCTTTGCTCTGAATCCAGACCTAACTGGGTTTAACAGGCTTCTGAGTCTAAGTATACCCTAGCTGGTCACACACTATTTTTTTCTAGTTATTTAGACAGGATGGGGAGGAGAGAGATCAGTCTGTAATTATTTAGATCGCAGGGGTCACCTGCTTTTAATAGAGGGATGACATGGGCTATTTTCCATTGGGGGCTACCCTGGGAGAGTGACCTGTTGAATAGGTGGGTGATTGGCACCACAAGCACATGGAAGACACATTTCAGATAGTATGGCTCTATGAAGTCGGAGCCTGCTCCTTCCTGGTGTCCAGTTGCAGCAGTAGGTCTTCCACCTCTTTAGAGACAGGCAGGAGGGAGAGTCCTCCTCGGTAGAGGGACTAGTGGGTTAGGGCCCTGAGCTGTGCGGAGGCCATTGGCAGGAGAAGTATTAAATGCTAGCCCTGCCATTGCAAAATGGTTTTGAGGGCTTCCAATATCTCGATCGTTACAGATAACACTGCCACTGGACTTCATTTTTGCTGGAATGGAATTACCCTATGTTATTCATCAAAATATAGCATTTCTGCACAGGCGCTATTGCAAGACAGGGACAAATGTTTTGCGCTCTGCCTTGTGGTTTTTGAATATCTGACCCAAGATATTTAAAATGGTTTCTGTCACCTTTAAAGAGCCCTGGAAATCTGAGATGGGATTTGAGAAAACTAATATGAAAGCCACATTTCAACATATATTTCACATTTTGGTTCCCCTTTCATAATTACTATGCATAGAACAGGATCACTGTCCATTTGATTTCATCTACTTTGGCTGCTTGCCTGCACCTGGCATCACAGTCCTGTTTATGACATCACAATCCTTTGTTTATGACAACATTATAATTTCCACAGTGACAGATTATGAAGTCACAAGCACAGGTTTGTAATATCGGGTATAGCCGGCAGCCAGAGCAGGTGGAGTCTAGGGCAGTGATCCTGTTTCTTTCTCCATGTGCATGATTCTGAAGAAACAGGAAAAGCTAAATACAGAAAACAAAGGGAGCATGCAACAGCTTAGATTAGAATGTGCCATTTATCCTCATGAGTGAGGGGCAGGACCATAACACATGAGAAGCAAAGCCACAAGTCAGTGATGAAGATCCTTCCTTTCACAAATGAATATAAATGGCACTTTCTGAGTCAGACCATTGCATGTCCGGTTTATACTACATGGCCTGCATATTCAGACTGCACCAGGCAGTGGCGCAAGCCTGGGGCGCAGCGCAACTGTGATGCGCCGGGCCAGGTCCAAGGATATTCAACGGGAAGCTTATGGCACAGAAAGCACATTGAATATGGCATGGATAGCGCATACCGCACATGGTGCAGTGGCACCGCGCTGGTGCAAGCCACAGATAGGAGCATGGGGATGCACCAGCGTAAATGCAGTTACACTAGGTGCATCACCAGTGATATTCAGCAGGAGGCATGAAAATGAGGCCATAATATATACCAAGGGTGCGAATGGGGCCATTTTGCATGTCATTTATGGCTTTGCATGCCTTGCGCTGGGCAGCCAGGCGACTTGCACCTGGTGCCCTGCACAGCATGACGTGTGCACAGTGGGGTCCTGGGGCATCTCCCGCCCCATAGCTGCGATTGTGGTACAGCTCCATAATGTAATTCCCTGGAAGTCTAGTGGTACCCACCTCCCTCCCGATTCCACGATAAATGTAAATGAAAACACACCCTGGTGGTCTAGTGGACCCCCTCCCTCCTGAATCCCGATCATGGTATACGTGTTGGTACCCAGCCCCTGGTAGTCTAGTGGACCCTTCCCATCCCAATCCAACGATGCTGACATGTCTCCATTGAATGTTCCTGGTAGTCTAGTGGTACCCCCACCTCCCATGTCCCCGATCACGGTTATCCACCATATTAATATGCCCTGGTAGTCTAGTGGTACCTCCCATGCCCATTGCTGCAATCATGGTAAAACCCCATAGTACAATTCCCTGGTGATCCAGTGACACCCCACCACTCCCACCCACAAGACCCCCTTGCCCACCCGCTGTCCCCGTCATTGGTGGTGGCTGCAACTCCCTGCATACTGCTCGGCCACCCACCCGAATAGCAGGTACAATATGGGCTGTAAGCCCATTGGTTCCAGTGTGGCCAATGGGCTTGCAGGGCATACAGTACTAGACAGTCTCGAATATGTGATACCGCGGGTCAGAGATTCGGGAGGAGGGGGTCCACTAGACCACCAGGGTGTGTTTTCATTTACATTTATCGTGGACTGGGGGTACCACTAGACTACCAGGGGGATGTGGATACTTGTGGATGGTGTTCTGGGTTGTGGGTGGCCACCCACGGCTGGCGCTACTGTGTTGCACCCTGCATGCAGCAGCCCACCTGTGGGTGGCTGGGATTTGTTCCCATTTTCATGGGCTCAACTTTGAGCCTCCCTATGTGGCACAATGCAGGGTTGCTCCAGCATGTGCGCTGCACATCCCGGGCTGAATATCGGGATGTGCCACATATGCATGGGCATGCCCCTGCATCTGCGCCTACATATGATTACATTGCATTCTGCGCAGCGATTTGTGCTCTGCCAGGCAACCCATTCAATATCCCACTGGGGCACAATGTGGGGTTGCACCGGCGCACCTCTGTTGTGCCATGCGTAACCCCTTTGAATATTCGGGCCCATATGTTTATATGTAAGCCTTTCAAAATTTGCTCTTTTGGCACTATAATTATTTACCTAAATATTATTTGTATTCATATTTATTAAGTAACAAAATACACTGTTACACAATGCAGGGCAAATACAAACAATTCCTGAAGATCACAGGTAATGTCAATAAATTAAAAATACAATCAGCCATACCATCAATACAGATAAATAAATAAATGACATAAATAAGTTACAGTCTAGATAACACCAATGTATCTAGCTATAAAATAAATTAACATAAAGTTTCAATCTGAAACATTCAAAGATCCAGCTAATAACAGTGGCAGATTTAGCATATGGGCATAGGGGCACACAAACACCCTTTTAAGTTACATCTTTTGTTTAATTATTTGCATTCTGTCACACAAAATAAAAATTAAGAATGCACCCTTATAACCACTAGAGACACAGTAACTGTACATATAAACATATATTATATACACCAGAAAGGATACTAAATGCACCATTTAACACAAAATGTTTAAAATTTTCCAAGTGAGGCATACTCCTGACTCCCCAGAATACTCTGATTATTTGACCCACTCCTCCCATACACACTTTTATAAGGCCCCTTCCTACATAGCAACTGTCAGTACCTCCTCCCATTTTATATGTCACCTCTGGATTTCTTTGCCCTAGATGCATAATTTTGCACTTTTTGCATGAAACCCAGCTGCCATACTCTTGAGCACTCCTCAAGATTTCTCAGGTCTCTACTCAATTTCTCCAACACCTCCGGAGTATCTACCCTATTTCAGATTGTGATGTCATCTGCAAGAGTCATATCTTCCTTACAGATATTCTGCAATGTCACTTATAAAGACATTGAAGGGACTGAGTCCAACACTTAGCCCTGAAGTACACCTCAGGTCACTCTTCCATGACTTGAGTGGCGCCATTTACTATCAGTCTCTGTCACCTATCCATCAACCAATTCTGTACCTAGTTTACCCCTTGGGTCCCACCCCCAAACTGCCCAGTTTCCTTATAAGCCTCCTATGTGGTACAGTGTGAAGGCTGTGCTGAAATTTTCTAGGTCATGTCCACCGCACCACCCTATTCATCTAATCTCACTGCGAACATGTCAGTCTGTCCTCTAGCAGTACCTGTTATTCTTCATTTTCACAGTCTTCTCTTGAAAAGTGCTGGCAGATAATAAGACATAGCAACCTAATATATGCAGATTATACACCAAAGTAACTTTGCAGAATTCACTAATGTGAGGTTGTAGCTGGAACTGTTTATAGTATAAAAGAGTTTATTGTAGATATTAGATACCAAAACTATAGTAAATACATGAATGTCGAAGGGATTATTTTACCATTTATTTAACCAGGATAGCCCAGCTGAGATACAACATCTTATTTCCTGTAGGTTCCTGCCTCTACCCATTTCTGCAACTGGGTGGACTGGAGCACAAAGAGGTTAATGACTCGCTCGAGGTCATCCAGTGAATACTTGTTACTAGTGGGGTTTGTACCTGTGATTTCCTGTTTCACACCAGTGCTCTAACCAGTAGACCACACCATCAGAGACCTGTACAAACTTAACATAAATGTAATATGCACAGTCCACGTACATTTGCTGTGAAACATTAAGTACCTTCAAAATCTATGTAACAAGCTCAATATCTACAGTATGTAACAAGTGACAAGTTAATGCTGAGAGCTAATCCAAAAATGAAGGCTATAATATGATATTTTGAAAATGTTCCTGATATTTATAACTAAACTTACATCACTTCTCTGCTCTGCTTTGATGTTGCATAGATCTATTGTGATGTCATCAAGCATTATTACAGCCACTCTCCCACTGGTTAAGTACATTATGACATCTCTAATCTATGCTAGGTATTTTGTTTGTGACATATCTACTATCAAGATGTAACCCCTGTTACCCGGGTTACTAGCATCCCAGTAAGACCTAGTGGTAGGCAGGAAGGTAGCTTGTGAAACTCCAGTTAAATGGATTTCACACTGTCTCACTCTGTTCTTAGTCTCAGCTGAGACTGAGGGATGACATCACCATAGAACTATCGCAGCTGCATGAGCCACATTGGAATCTGCAGAAGGGAGTTAGATTAGAATGTTGGGAGATTTGAATAGTCAGTGGTAGTCTGTAGTTGGAGATTGTTGTGAGAGGAGCACAGCAATTCTGTGCACAGGCTCTTGGAGCCTCAGCTCTGAAATAGAGTTACATTTAGGGAAAGGTGTGTATTTCCGCCTAAAGAGGGACACAGTAAGCTGTTCTTTAAAGTGGTGGAGACTGCTGATCGGGTCTCTGTGCCCCATCCCTCAGGGATGGGGTGGAAGGAATGACTTGCTATTCCAGGGGCAACCCCTGGCTACTACTAGAGAAGAAGATGCCTTATTTTTCCCATGTGTGTGGGGTACAAGAAGATTTCAAGATTAGCCTGTGGGGCACCTGCAACCGAAGGATGAGTTCTGCTCTTTTCAAAGGGCCCGTGTTTCATCTGAACTGTGTTAAAGTGGGATTGGACTGCTGAAGCAGTGGGAGGCCTAGAATAATAGGCTTAGCAAAGTAAAAGTGTGTTCAAGTCCAGCACAAGGAAAGTCAAGACATGTAGAGGAGATGTGCTATCGTCTACCCTGTAATCTACATTGCCAAGCTTTCAAAAGAGTGATTTAGTGTCCAGAGAAATGGCGGGTATGGATTGTGGGAGCTGGAGTGGGAGACCCCCATCTTTAGTAACTAGGTCCGCCTCTACGGTTTGCTCTGCGGTTTCTACTTTGCCTCATGCACTTGGTCAGTGATGAGGGAAGTACCCAGGCGATGGGATTGGAAGGAAAATTTCCCTTAAGGAGTCGAAGGCTCTCAGGTGGTTTGGGAAGCCACCAACAGGAAAACTGGTTCATTACCATATGGACCATGATTAAGTGGCCGTGGGGAGCCAGACCATGGGAAAACCAAGTAGTGTACAAGTCGGGCTGTATACCCAAAGCTGCATGCAAGTCTGGGCTGTGTGCCTGGTGGGTTCAGAGCCTGAGGGCTGGACTAGTGAAGAAGTGTGCTGTGTCTCTAATCTGCATTACCAGGAATGTAGCCCGTGGAGGTCCGTCTATGCTTTGTTTGTTCAGTTTGGATGTGAATAAAAGCCACCTTTAGAATCCCATTCCTGGTTTTGGACATTACAGTTATTGCTTCCTGTGTTCGGATTTACTTGGGTGCCCGGTGCAGAGTAGCCAAACCTAGGCCCCCTGTGCCGAGTAACCTAGTCCTCCGTGAACCCAGTCCCCACCAGGTACTGCTGTCAGCTTCAACAGCATACCACCTGTTGTTTTGCAAAAGGCAGGGATGAGAACGTTACAAAGATAAAAAATCTTGATAGTAGATATGTCATCAACAAAATCAATATAGAATAAATGGAAAGGTGGATGTGTGAAACAAGTTTTGTTTACACACTCGAGAATGTGTTTGCCACAGAAACCATGAGAGCAAAACTTGAGTGGTTTATAAAGACAAAACACATTAAGTGTGTAAAAATGAGTAATCACACAGTCACCCGTATTCTACCTTGTATAATATCTGTTAGGATCTGATATTAATAGAACTAGAGTGAAGCACGTGAGAGTGAGTGAGAGCACAATTAAGCCAGCAGACACTGTCACAGTTGTTCATTACTGTGACAGTGTAATGGCTTCACGCAGAGTAATTGAACAGCTGTAACTTTCTCCATATCAACCTGGTGTGACATCATACCAGGCTGATACGGAGAATACAAGGTCTGATTTCTGGTTGATATCAGACCATATCAGTTATTATCCCCATTTATGTTCTTGTGGTATAATATAAAATATATGTGAAAATGTGTCTGATAAAGATGTTTCTTCAGTGTTTCCCCTAACATGTCAGGGACCCTTTCAAATGTATTTAATCCAGGCATGCAGTCAGAGGCAATATACTAAATTGTATTTTCAGCTGTGACCTGGGGAGGAGGAGTATTAGGGAGGGTACAGTGCGAAGGGAACTGTAACAATTACAGACAATTAATCACTGAGAAAATCTAGCATTAGATCAGTAAAACTATTGAGGTAACTGGTCAGATGAAGAGTGCTATGTCTCTGAGCATGAAAAATATCTATATCTTTTTCTTGATGCAATATGTTATAGTGACTTAATATATGGGTGTACTTTTTCCAGTTGGGAGTCAGTGACATCAGAAACTCATAACATCACTCTGACATCAAAAGTCATAATACTATGGTTTTGACATCACAGCAATAATATCATGAGATGGAATGTATGACATGTTTCATATATTACATAGAGAATAATGTATGACAACCATACACAACAAGACTATGTTTCCATCAAGGGGTTGAGATGATAGCATGTGGACCTCGGGATCAAGCTAGAGGTCCATGCTGTCATCTCAACGCCTAGATAAACTCTTATAAGTTGTGTGTGTGCCATATTTTATTGTATATAGTATATGGTTTTGTACACAGAAATCATAGAAGTGTTGCCTCCCTAAATTAAAACAAAACACAAAAAACTTGCCGTTTCTTTGTTCTGTTTTACGATCAAAATTAAATGTATAGACCTTTACAAGTTAAAAGGTACAAATTTGGGCACTGGGTGGTTAGTAATCAGCTAGGTGCTGAGTGAATGAGGAATTTAAAATGGTATGACCTTTACACTGTGCTGAACAACAACTACTTGGAATGTGCACAACAGCACCTTGGAATGTGCACAACAGTTTAAAATGTGCACGACAAGGTTTTTGAGCAGGCTGATTTTTAAACAGAACAAAGGCCAACCATATACTATAAAAAAAATAACAGGTAAGAAACCATCGGTCAGTAACAAGGCTTGTCATTCAATCTTTGGATTCTAGTGACACCATAAGCAGCTCGAGCTTTGCTCTCACAGTTTATGAAGTCACCAGAATCCTGAAGAATTATAGCCTTGTTACTCATGATTCCATCTGTTTATTCTATTTATCTTTCCCTGTACCATTATGTCATAGTGCATTCTTAACTCATTCAACCCAGTTATGTCACTCCATCTAGAATGCTCAAATCCATTGCAAAACAAGTATTCCTCTGAAGTTTTAGAATGTTCAGCCTTAGCAGCAGCACTAACCACATTCAAATGGGAATAACTTTAAAATGAAAATGATAGCATGGTACTGGGAGCCTGAGAGTTGTTCCGCACAAAGATATTTCTGCAAAATGAGTGGTGTTTCATTTACAGATACCGTTTAGATTTTTTTAATAAGCAGCAAAAATGGCAGAAAATAAAAAAAAATGTTCACTTTTTCAACAAAGGCCCAAAAAGCAAAAACAAAAGAACTGCACATCAAAAGTTTTTATTATGTACAGGCCATAATGTAAAGCTTGTGGTTCTCTAGTTTTGGGGTGATGTGACCTGTTTGATCACGGTAAAAATAAAGAAATGTTTGCACTCCTCAATTTACGCTAAGTGCAGATTGTGTTTGGAGTCAAATATTCCAGCAGTCAAACAACCATCTCACACCAAACCTGAGTATCTCAAAAATATAGCTCACAGGACCATACTACCTGCATGTAATTGATTAGAACACGCATGTCATAAAATTAGAATTCACCCATGCCGGTGCGACAGTAAACCATGGCAAAGGACATTATAGTGCGAGCACAATGCCAACAGCGATATCACACTCCAGCAAGTGTGCCACTTGACCCTAGTTGTGCCCAGTGTCCTGGGGCAAGTGCAGACTTCACTCTCCACACCCCTCCAAAACTATAATATAATCACTCTCATCGCCTGATGTGTATGGGGCAGGACACATACACCCCAGAGCCATCCACGGCGAGCATTGTGAAATCCAGTTCATCAGTATGACAGGCGAATTGGTTGCAGCTCCCACATTATGGTGCCCTAATGATGATGCTGTTCTAATGATATATGTAAAATTAGTCACATTTCAAGCAAAAGTCAACACTATTTTTGTACAAAACAGCAAAAATGGCATAAAATGTAATTCCTTTCACTTTTTGATGATCAAATGCTCCCCAAAAATCAAAACAAAGGAATTGTACATCACTCTTTTTCTTTGTATACTGGCCATAATGTAAACCAAAGGGACTCTGTGAGTCAAACAGAAGTAGTAAATCTCAGAAACGACTCCAAAACAAGTACTGTAACTGTAAAAGAAGCTGAAAGTGAGTCACACATTTCCAAGTCACAAGCACTTTTTTACACATTCCCAATCATGTTTATCCCAAAACACATACAGTATCTGTATAACCAGAACATAACATGGCCTGACTGAAGATATAATATAGTGCACAGAGCAGCGTTGTTCTGTTGGTGTAAGTGTTGTCTTAATTGATATTTTGAAGGATAGTATCAGCCTAGTGCACTACTACTCCAGTCAGAAAGCAGCTTTCAGAATGCAGATCGCAGTAGCTCTGTGTAGCAATGAAGCTAGCAGTTACAATCAGTGTGAAAAGTTAACCCTCCAAACAGCATGAAAAGTTATTGCTAGAAAAGTGATGTTTTTTAATTCATTTTACTTATTTATACATCCGTAAACCTTTGCGCTAAGTGCTCATTTACAAAGATCCCGTCAAGTATTATAACATACAGAGTTGGATACAGGCAGCTCAGGTAAGCATTTGTCAATATGACGAGAAACCAATGCCCAATACATGTTATGTTAGAATAAATTAGTTGATAAAATAAATGTCAGAACTCCTAAAATTAGTCTAAGAGGAAGGGAAGGATTGGGGAAGGGCAGAAGACAAGGTCATAAGTGGACACAGTTGGGCCTGGTGGAGGGGGGAGTAGGCAAGGGAAAGGTACACAGGGTGGGCCTGAGCTTGAGTGTTAAGGGTTAGGAGAGGCAACTGCACAAGGATTCATAGGAGAGCTCCTTTTGAGGGCATTTTGAAAAGTGATAATTTTGGTAACTCTGAGATGGAGGTAGGAAGATTGTTTAGCCATTGGACTATCCATCAGGCAAAGATTGTTGACCTTGGCTAATTCTACGTATGGGGACTGTTGTATGAACCAGATAGGCAATTATCTGATTTTAATGCAAGTAATAAGGCTAACTGGTCTTTTTTTTGTGAGTCATTGTAGGATTTACCAACAGATAAAACACCAATTTACCAATCAGATTGCAGCCTTTTCCTGCTCATTTTATAATACATAGTATACTGAAAAGTTAATCCTCAGTCAATCAGAATGCAGAGCTACTATGTTATTATTCTACCATAACCGGACATTAGACTCAATAATGGCAATGTATTTATGTATGTATGTTAATCCCTATATTCTGATTAGCTTACACCTATAAACTACTCCTTGATGTCAACATTCTGGGCAGGATTCAAAGCACATTGTGGGACTAAGTCCCTCTGTAACCCAGTGGCACTCGAAATCGCCGAGTTGTGGAGCGCCCAATTCACAGCCGCAGCAGTTGTGGAGGGTGTTACAGTGGGTCCTACTGTCCATAGCAGCCTCCACGAGCTGTGGTGCTGTCCCTGGCAACAATGCCCAAATGCTGCCATAATTGTGGAGCCGGTCATAATCCGCTCCCACCTTTGTGAATACCCACCGCTGCGGATAATCTGCGAGAGTCGCAAGTGGCAAACCTCTTACGCTGAGGTTTTCCCACAGCTGCGGGACTTTTCTAGTTTTGTGAATCCTGCCCACTGTCTTTAAGCTGTACAGTAAAACTGGCAGCAAGAAGCTCATTTTTTCATTTCTTTGAGCCCCTTACTATGCCAGCCCCATCTGCCTTCTGCTTCACCCAGCCCCATCACCTACTGTCCCTGGGACTTACTTGGCTCTAACTCCCCATGGGTTGCCCCTGTAGTGTGACCAGGAGAAGGAGGTCCATTCTCCCACCCCCATGACCATATTAAGAAGAGCCAAGGCCCTCTAGGTGGTGCAGGGTGTGCCATGAGCAGTGGAGTCATCTTGACAGCAGATCTCTTTTCTCATTTTCTTATTTGCCATGCCCATCTTCCTGATGTCAGGCCTGTCCCACCAGACCTCAAACACAATTAGTGAAACTGTGGGAGAGGCAAGTTCCTGGTCGACTGCAGAGGTTGCTTGTGGATGGATCTTGACACCATCCCTCCCTGGCTTGGAACACTGCCACACAGCAGTGCCTTACCAGCCCTTAGGCCAGCTGACTGGTTTCCTAAGCTCACATCTGAACCCAAGTCACAAGCATGGAAGGAATGTAGCACTACCCATTGAGCCATCGGGTGGCCTACAGGAAGCTCATTTGAACTTCTACAAACATTTCTATTTTTTTAAATTAAAATGTATTTTTATTGTAATAGCTATAGTGGCAGGGGTTTACCTTGGTAATAACTGTATCTGGGGCTCTGTAAACATTTCAGCCTGTAGCCTGAGAGTTTATGTTGTCCAAGATACAGGTATTAATTCAAAACCCCACCACTGTACTATTATCACTATAATAATACACAGAAAAACAGCAGGTTAAATCAGACAGTTACTGTGAAATAAGTCAAAACTCTATGGCTTCAGACAGAACAAGGCATTCATATGACAATCATTGCTAAGTGGATATGCAAGCAAGAGGATACAGTTACTGTTGGCCTGTCAAAACTGTAGTTTTCC
Organism: Neoceratodus forsteri; assembly: GCA_016271365.2. NCBI lineage: Eukaryota > Metazoa > Chordata > Ceratodontiformes > Ceratodontidae > Neoceratodus > Neoceratodus forsteri. The sequence continues at coordinate 524,832,625 of CM028138.1, read as the reverse complement.
TTGCTGGAGCAATTTTGCACTACCATATTTCACTGTTTTGAAGCTCCAGCTTCTATTAAAACTTTATTTTTGACAAGCGTTTTAATTCTCATGATACATCTTTCCTTGACCTTGTACCTACTTCTACTCCTGCCTGGTTCCACTATTCCATACGACAAGAAATTTGTTGACCATTGGCACAGTGACAGCACAACACCGCCAATTGGTGTTGTATCGTCGCTAGGGGAAAAGAGTGTTTTCTGTAGAGGCTCTGCCCCCAAACCCTTGCCTAAGTTACTAACTCAGTTGGAGTTAATTCTGGGGGGCAAACTCTCTAGCAATAACAGTGTCAGAATATATGGAGACCATCACAGCAAACTGCCAAAATGTCACTGTGATGATCTTCGGTGGTATTCTATCGCTGTGCCATTGGTATACCCTCCTGCCTGATCCTTGTACCTCATCCCTATCCCTGCCATCTGTCTTTATCCTCCTTTCCTACCTGCTCATTGCCTGGCCCCATCTGCCCCCATACTCTTCTTTACCCTTGTCATTTAGTTTCTGTAGCCTTAAGTTTCTATTGTATATGCCTTGAAGTTATGTTTTATTGAAGTATATATTCCATGCTTTGTCATATTTATGTATATACCTACATGCTGTATGTCAGTTTTTGCCATTTTGTATTTGTTCTTCTGTATTACTGCACTGTCTCTGCTACTTACTTTGACCGGGTCGCCCCTGAAAAAGGGACTGTAATTGTCTCAGTGGCTTACCCAGTCACCAAAACTCAAATATATAATTAATAAAATTTGAGGTGTTACAATTTGAGGGTGGCTTATAAGTAAGCCTCCAGTAATCGCTCGCTTCGGCCCTATTAGTAACATTTCGTCACTGTTGCTGTCAAATTAGCAATTGACAAAATGTCAAACCATTACAATCTCTGTCACAGCTTGCTTCTGCTATCGATGCAGTTGTTGAACTCGTGGTCACAATGGCAAAAAGGAAAGTTACTATCTCGACTTAAGTTGTCTGTTGTTAACAGAGCTGAACGTGAAGGTAACTGCCCAATAGCTGATGCATTAAAGTTAGATGAGAAACAAATTGGAATGGCAAAACAATAAGGAAAGGCTGCAGGCAATGTTAAGTGAAGCTAGCAGCTCGAAAGCAACTGTAAATGGAGACGGCTCCTCGTGCAGGGCGTAAGCTTTTCCATCCAACAGAGGAGGCAAATCTAGCAAATTGGTTAGCACTTCAGAGAGAGCAGCACCTACAAGTGACAAAGAAAGCAACTGCTCTAAAATCCAGTGCCCTTATTAAAAAAAAAAAGTTCAAAGAGAGCAGAGGTGGGTAGACCGCTTATCCTGGTGAGGGTTCATGATTTGACAACGTAAAACTGTTGGCCAGCAACTATCCAAAGACTACCTCCCAAAAGTAACAGACATTGTCCATTATTGTACCAAGCAGTTGCACAGTCACAAAATCAAATTGCACTCTGTGGGTAACATGGATGAAACTGTGGTCTGGGCTGACGTGCCCAGTGAGAAAACAATAGATGTTATCAGAGCCAAATCAGTTCCACTACTGACAACTGGACATGAAAAACAACAGATTACCATTTGTTCGGCAGCAATGGCTGACAGCTGAAAACTTCCACCGTTTGTTGTATTGAAGGGCAAATGAATGCCTATGGAGGTTAGTGGTATTCAGGGTGTTGTGACCATATCAGAGGATGGCTGGATGAATGAGGAGTTAACACTGCAGTGGGTTGAGACTGCCTGAGGTGGCACTCGCATTCAGCAAGAGAATGCTAGTAATTGTTTTCGACAGCTTGTTTTTTTGCACAAATTACCACCATGTGTACAACCTGTTACGTGCCACCAATTTAATTATGTTGCACAATGTTCCTTGTTGTTTGAATCCAGTATGTACTGCTATCTATAACTAGTTCCAGGTTGCCCATGCAAATAGGACTTCTGTTCCAGTAGCCTACCCAGTCACCAAAAACAACAATCAGTAAATAAAATATGGGATTGAATGTAGGCTGTGAACATGGACGTCAGCCACAGGAGCAGGAAAGGTTTCATTTCCGTTAAACATCCATGAGCCTACTGAAGCAGTTACTGTTACTTAGAAGAGGCAGCGTGGTCTAGTGGTTAAAGTACCTGCTTGTGAACTGAGAGATCATAGGTTCAAACCCTCTGAAGTAGAGTTGCCACCTTTGAATGAGGCAAAAACCAGACCCTAAGCGCTGCACCTAGCCCCACCTTTTTCGTGATTCATTATGCATTGCTCCTCCTCCAAAGTCATTTATTGTGTCAGTAAAAGACAATACTTAAAGCAACAGTTCAACAAAATGTTAAGATACTGAAAAGTACATGTTAAATTTACTTTCCTAGGTTCTTCCTAGTTATTTATTTACTTATGTATTTATTTATTGACATTGGTTTACCAGATAAACATACAGAGATAAAAGAAATCTCATTTACAGATATGATCTGGGGGGAGAAAGAAATACTGTAAATAGCATACAGTAGTATACCTGGTATATAATAATACATAATAAATTGTTTCCTATAATGTGTACTTTACATCCTTTTCTCTGTCCATTTATTTTCATGTCCACAGTACTGTTTCAAAGCCAAAGAAGTGACCATACTTTTTTCTTGAGAAAAAAATATATATTCAAAATGCCTAAATTCTGTTAGAGATGGAAATGTTTACCAGCAAATGAAAGTAGAAGACAACTGACTCTGTTGTTACTGTTACAAAAAGGTGGCAGCTTTGCTGCTATGCAGCTTTAAGATGTAATGGAAAAGATTAGGTTAAGTAAGTGCTGATGGTGTTAATGGTTATACTTTACACCTCCCAGGTTGACTCTTTCACAAACAAAAGGGCTATAGTGACAACAGAACTTTATTTTATTTATTTGGTTTTGTTAACTGGTAGGTGCACTAGCCATAAAATGACTATTTTCAGGCATGACCCGGGAGAGTACAACAATAGGAGAACAGTTGAACAACAGCAACATGGGTACAATATACAAACAGAGGAACAGTACAGCAGTGCTACAAAAATACAATGGGTAGAAACAACAAAAATAATGGCAAGCATTATAGAGATAATGGCAGTAAGATATATAATAAGTGCAGAAACCATGGACCTGACCTGTGGAGTGAAAGGGTTAATAAGATAGTAAGGTTATATAGAGAGAAATGTGAGGAATGTTCAAACATAACAAGAAAGACTGAGAAGGAAGGTCAGGGTGGTAACTGGCAAAACAACAGTGGATGGTCAGCAACAAGGTTCAAGAAGGAAGAGAGCTAGTAGTCAAGAAGTTATTTACAAAGAGAAGGAAAAATATGGGGAGGGAAGAGGAGACAGTCTTGGAGCTGGATTAGAGCAGGGGTGACATTACTGGTAAGTCTCAGGAGCTTCAGGTTGGGTCAAAGCATGTACAAGCATCAGCTAAGGATAGATAACGACAATATTCACTTTTAAATCCAAAGTGAGACTGAGACAGCTGGAGGTTGAGGAAGAGCATTCCATAGCCTGGGAGCAGAGAATTGGGAGGCCCTGTGCCTTTAGTTGTCCGACATCTCGGAACATAAAGCAAGGATTTGTCAGCTGATCGAGGCCATGGGAGGATGGTTGAGGAACCAGCAACGCCGCCAGCTGGGATGGGTTTTTCCTGATGATCGAGTCTATTAGCGATCCAAGGTAGTATTGTCTACTGGCAGAGGGTGAGAGCCAATTCAGATCCTTATAAAGAAGGCAGTGATGTTTGAGTCAAGCCGACAAAGAGGCAAATCGGCATATATTGTTATAAGTTACGTCCCATTTTAGTAGGGAGGTTTTATGGGCAGAGGTAAGAAAAGAGAGAACCATAAATAAGGGTTAGGAGCAGAATACCTTGGGCAATTGCTAATTTGGCCGAGGGTGTAAGCATGTAGGCTCGTTTTGTAAGCTACCCTAGTTTCGAGTTTACAGCTTTGCACAAGGACTGAATGTGAAGATTAAAATCAGGGACTGGTCCAGTAGGATCCCAAGGTACTTGAAGGAAGTAACATTTTCAAGTGGAAATCCTCCTGGGTGAAGAACCTCCAGCAAACTAGAACAGGTCTTAATCTTGGTGCAGAACCTAGGAGCATGGCTTTTGTTTTCTTTTCATTTAGTACAAGCTTACGGTCTAGTAGCCAGTCTAAGACCTTACTGAAGTCTGAAGTAAGTGATGTGTTTATGCAGGCAATACTAGAAGAACTAGTGTAGATGATCAGGTCATCAGCGAGAGAATAGCTGAGCAGGATTCCAGGACCTCAGCTGCATTGTTGATAAAAATTGAGAACGGAAGGGGCCCAAGGATAGAGCCCTGGGGACCCCAAGGTTGATAGTAGACGTGTTGGACAGGGAGGAGTTAAATTTGACAGCTTGCGACCTGTTTGACAGGTAGCTACAGAACCAGTCCACAACAGGGGTAGAGAAATGGAATTTATGGAAAGTGGAGAGAAGCAGGGATGGTCAACAAGGTCGAAAGCCTTAGTGAGGTCAATGAAGATGGCACCTGTGAGTTTTCCAGAGTCCATGTTGGACAGAATATCAGTAGTTAGTTGAAGAAGAGCCGTGGTGGTGCTAAGACCTTTCTGAAACCATGCTGAGTGTCTGAGAGGAGATTATGCATGTAAGGTAGTCAATGGTCTGTGATGCAACTATTTTCTCTAGGATCTTGTTAAGGACAGAGAATTACTATAGGTCTGTAATTGGCCATGTCCTTTGGGTCACCTTTTTAAAGACAGGCGTTATTTTGCAGATTTCCATAGGTCTGGCACAGTGCTATGGATAATGGATAAAGTGTAGATTCTGGCAATCGGAGAGGCATGAGTGGAGCAGCCAGCTTAAGAAGACGAGGTTCCAGTGAGTCAGAACCAGAGCTGGTATTGGCAGATATGGATCTCAGTAATTTCAGAACTTCCGCTTGATATAGGCTTGAAATAGAATGGTGGCACTGGAGGAGCATCATATGATAGGGCAGTATGGTTGTCTGATGGTAGTGTGGTAGTAGATTGGAGTGCATCCACTAGGTTGTAAAGCCAAGGTATAGTATGAAAGATCAGAGAAAGATTGTTAAAACTGTTTGAAATGGTCCTAGGGTCATTACAATGTGCCCCATTTATGATCATTTCATCACGAGTGACCGACTCAGAGGTACCGAGAAATGTTTTGACATAGGGCTCAAAATTTCCTCGGGTCGCAGGCTGAGCTTTGTAGAAGGTCCTTGCAGTATTTGCTTTTAGCAGCTCTAACTTTGTCTCTTACATCTGTTCCTTAGTTCACTTATAGACAATAAGATCTGACTGTAGGCCAGTTTGTTTGTAGCGAATCCAAAGCTTGTCCCTCTGGCGCAGATTAGCAAGGAGGTCTTTATGCAGCCACCTTGTCTGTTTTCCTCTGACCCTCCTAGTAGTCTTGGGGGCATGTTTATATTGAATGGTAAGAAATTCATTTATGAATATCTGTAGAGCAACCTCCACATCCTTTGTTTGATAGATACCTTCCCAGTCGATATTGGAGACATCATAGAGAAATGCATCCTGGTCAATATGAGCTAGGTTTGTCAACGTGATTAGTCTAGATGGAGGAGATGGAGGCGCAACCATAGCTAGGATACAAAAAGTGGGTGAGTGGTCTGTTAGTGCATCTGCAAGGATTCCTGCTTTTGACACATGTTCCATACGGTTAACCATCACCCAGTCTAGGAGTGTACCCGCTTGATGGGATGACGTGGCTCTAGTTGCTTCGTGAGATCAACTGGTAGAAAATTATAACTAAGCGTGAGTGATTGCAAGGATATTTGAGCTGACCCTAACCAATTGAGGTTAAGATCACCTAGGATGACAGCCTCATTATGATTTACAGTCTGGGAGGTGATGTCAAGGAGTTCTTGAAGACCTACTATTCCCTCAGCAGGAGGATTATAGGCACAGATAATATGAAGCTTCTTTTCCAATACAGTAGTTGTCTGTATGAATTGCACACAGCGGGAGAGGCAGATGCCGGGACAATAGAGATGTTGAGGTGGGTTTTGAAGAATAGGGCAACTCCACCTCCACGCTTTGGATGAGGATCTATCCCGCCGAACAGGGAGTAGTTAGGCAAAGAACATACTTCATCAGGTATTCCAGGTTTTAGCCAAGTTTCTGTGAGACAGAGTACATCAGGATTGTAGAGTTTCACCAGCCTCGAGTTCCGTATGGTGACAGGTAAGACTTGATATTGATATGGGCAATTAATAATCCTTTCTTGGACATGCCAGATAACTCATTTGGGGAAAAGAAACAGATAGGTGGACCTGGATTTAGTTTGACGTCCCCAGATAGCAGAATAATGATCATGGCTAGGAACCAAAGCCTTGCACAGTGGCAGGATAGGGTGAAAGCACATCTCCATGGCAGCTTCCTCCTGGCATGTAGAGGGTAATAGATGCTGCCTCTAACAAGGAGGATAGGGTTAGGTTGCAGATCAGGCTTTGTCTCTGCAATCAAGTTAGAAAATATAGTTGTGGTAAGCCTCTGAGGAGTCTTTTGCCATTTGGTTACATGGGAGAGCCCATGTGGCAGTGTCCAGACTGAGTAGAAGGACAAATGACAAGAGTGCATGACAGCAGACTATACTTCGCCATAGTGTTACTATTTGACTTGGGTAGGAAGGCTAGTGGTATACTGAGACAGAGGATTAGCTCTTAGGATAAAGAGATAGTGTGTGTATAATTACAAGCCAAGGGTGACCGTGTTCCACTGTTTTAACCCTTGGCGAATTAGAGATAGAACAAAAACAATCTAATTGTTTCCTGCTGACGTAGTCAATTATTTAGAAGAAGTGGATCAGAAAAGCAGAAAGTAAAGCCCCACAAAGGTTAATTAGGAAAGCAGACCAGCTGGAGGCTCTACTTGTGGTAAAGATTACAGTGAGGAAATGAAGACCTATTCAAGATATGTTAGACGGCACCCCTAGTGGCGGAATGTTATAAGGAACAATGGGAGACTAGACAGATGGCAGTAATGTTTGGCAAGAGTCAATGCAAAGCAGAGGGCGCAAGCCCAGAGACTGATAATCCGACAGAGAAAAGGCAGGGCCAAACAGTGGCCGAGCAGAGAGCAGCAGTCCAATTAGAGGAGGGTGGCAGCAGGTGCCCGCTTATCAAACCCGCACTGTTTGTAACCTGGGCATGCAACTGAAACAGTGAATGATAAGACAAAATCTATTTCAAAAGTATATGAGCACTCAAAATGACTCAAAACCTGACCAGCACTGAGCAAAACGGATTACTGGATAGGGACCCTGAAAACCTGATCACCAGGTAAAGAACCTGACCGTGGCAACCCCACACTAAAGCCAAATACTCACTGCGTGACTCTGGGCAAGTCTGTTAACCTGTCAGTGCTCCAGTTCACCCAGCTGTAGAAAAAGGTAGAATGAGGACCCCACTGAAACAAACTGCTGCATCTCAGCTTCTGTCCTAGATATATAACTGATAAGGTAAAGGAAGGAGAAGACTATTGTGAAATGCAGAAGCCTGTACCAGAATGAAGCCTGTCTGGATTATCTTCTGCATTTGGGATTTATAACCTGTGCCCCAACTGGGACCTTAAAGAGCCCCAATGCCACAGGGGAATCTTGGGAAAACACTATATTTTGATGTATTCAGCTTCTATTTTGATATTCTCTGTACTGTATATGCCCTTTTCACAATAACTATGTGCGTTGACATGCAAACACAGTCACTATCCCCTTGACTTCCTTGGCTCTGTTGCCTGTCTAAACCTGACATCACATTGCTCTGTTTATAGAATTTGTTGGCAGAAAAGGCCACTTGGCCCACCCCATCTGCCTAAGTGTTCACTACCTATTCCATCTCCACAAGCCCTATCTGTCTCTGGTGACCCTCTCCCTTCCTGCCCTTTTTATGGGAGGCTGAAGCCCAGGTTTGATGTGGGGGAATAGCTCCTCCCACATATCACATAAAACAACTTCCACTTTCACTCCATGCTTAGTAGTTTTGCCACCCTAGGCCCTTGCGTGGACCATGCTGCAGTGCCTCCTTGTTTTCCTTGCCTGCTTTCATAGCTTGTTTTGCCTTATTTTCCTCTGCTTCTCTTCCATGCCCAATTCTTACTCTGTGCTTGTCCTCCCATTCTGTTCTCTGGTTCAGTGTTTGTGTTCTACCCCCGCTTACTGCTGTGTTATTGGTGTATTTTGCTCCTTCCTGCTTCTTTCCCTGTTTGATTTCCTCTCAGTCTTCCTCACCCTCCCTTTTCGTGCCTCCTGCTCATTCTTTATCCTCCTGTTCTGTCTGCTTTCATTACTTGTGCTTGCCTGTGCTGTGTTTGCTGGTCCTGCTTGCTCTGTGTTTGTCCCCCACCCCGTTCCTCATTTGCTTTGTTCTTTTCTGCTTCCTCCTCTTTCCATTTGGCAGTTCTCCACCTTGCCCTTACCTTGTTGTTGATGTTTGTGCTGTTCCCTTTGTGTTTCATTTTGGCTTTTTTGAGCTTCTTTATCCTTCTGAGCCACTGTCACTGCGGCTCCTGCCCAGCACCTCCAGGTGTGATGCTCCGCTGCACCTGGCTTAACGCTACACTCTACTCTCTCTCTCTCTCTGTGTGCCTTACTCTGAACTCTGCTGTGTTCCAGTCAGCTTTGTCTGGTCTACCATCATAAGAGTCCTTCCTTCATCAGTCACATCTCATTTCTTTTATGCTTCATTCCCTTCCTGCCTGCTCGTAATTCCTGCTATTTCTTTAGCCTGACTCTATTTCTGCATCTCGCTGCTCTTTCCTTACCAGCCCTCACCATCAGTTTTTTCCAGTGTCCATCTCTAAGTCATACCTGCTGAGATATTAGAGTGCAGGTAGGCTTGCCCTGTCTACTGGAGATGGGAGTTCTGTTGTTAATTATTCAAAACCTCCCAATTCTGTGTTTGTCTTGTTCAGTAGGTCCTGTTCAAGACTTGAGTTAAACTCCACTGCAGAAGGTGTGAATATATGAACCCCTAACCCATCTGCAAAGCACCTCCCTGGAACTGGGCCTCAGTCTGTGTTCAGCTCTGATCTAAGCAGCTGGGGTTGTCTCCTTTCTGTTACAGCAATACGTAGCTGCATATTGATGTTTTGCCTTCATGCACACTGACTGTCTGTAACTACCACACACGCAGTTGCATATTGTTTTGGCATCTTCTGGGCCTACTGGGCAGGATTTTCCAAAGGTTGTCAATGCTGCAAGCCCGAGGCGCACTGTATATACGATGCATGCAGCTTGTGGATTCACCTACGGCAATCAGGATTTTCTATCCTGTGCAGCAATTGCCACAAGCTAGATGAACTTTTGTGGTCTAGCTTAGCGCAATCCCAAGGACCTTCCTCACAGAGCTTGTGTAGATATGTGGTGCAAGCCGCTATAAATCCTAGAAACTGTTGCAGCTGTTGCCAAGATGGTAAAATCGGTGCAGTTGTGGTGAAGGGGTATGGGTGCACTGCCAAACCTATGTGGTGGCGCAGGGCTTGATAAGCCCTGTGCCATGCTTTGAAAATCCGGCCCACTGACTCTCTGCATCTACAACAAATGTGCAGCCCCAGACATGCTTTTGGCATCTTCTGCATTGTAACAGCCATGGAACCAGTGTTCCACAAGAAATATAAAAAGGTACCTTAGTGAAGACTAGGTCACCTAGGAGCGGGTTCAAGACTGTTCCACCAGCAGAGACAGAGGGTGGATCCTGTAGAATAAATCAGAAAATTAGCTGTGAGCATGTCATTAGAGTAAGGGTATTCAGAAAGCAAAGCGGGAGAGAAACAGAGTTATTGCCTCTTAAATGCACATATTTACATACACACACACACATTTAATATAAACAGTAATAAGCCAAGGGATAGTAAATAGTTGTCTGGATAGTAATTATCAGTCCTGGTGGTCCAGTGGTAAAACAGGGCTGGCATAGTTATAATCAGTAAAAAGCATTTATTTATCAATTAAAATAAAGCATTATGCTATTATTCAAGTACTGTGACAGCCTGCTGCAGAGTTACTGTGAGAGCAGCAGCAGCATGGCGACAAGGCGCACAGAGCAATGGAGAGAGAGAGAGAGAGAGGGAGACGAGCATCGGCTCCTGAGAGAACTAGCGCACTATGGCGGGAATCTCAAAGCAGCCCTGACCGCCTGGGAAGAACTGCAACAGCAGTCGTGGAGCTATGGCTACTAGAGCAGGGTTCTTGTAGAGAGAGTCACAACAGAGTACTCCTCTCACTGGCAAGGAGGACAGATAATGCATTTAAAACTGCATTAGTTGACAGGCAACAAGCACCAGGAAAATGTTTTAGGGACTGGCTGCATTATTTCTAAATAAGAAAATAAAACAAAGAGAACATGAAAGTGAATGGGAGAGTCCCATTCTCACGCATAAAGCACGAGCCAGGTGTCATTTTAGAAGCAGGAGAGGTGCTCTAGTACCTGAAAGCACTATACAGAAACACACAACAAAAATACTTATTAATATTGATTCAATTCATAATATAAAGGTTAGTATTGGTCCAAAGGACATAGTTATGTGTATGATTCAATGCAAAATACAACATTTTAAAACGGAGCTAGTTGAAGCCAGCTAACATAAGGAAATGGAGTAAACTATTTTAGACTGCAGAAATGTAAACGGTTTTACTAAGGAGAGCTGCCAACCGCCAAGCCATTTGTTGTCCGATTTTACCAAACTTGGTAGGGATAACATTAAATGTGCTCTACAAGGACAAATATTTGTTTGTTGACAAAAAGTCAGGAAAGGAGGGTCGCTAACCTAGGAAGGTAGAGTGACTGGAAATCAGGTTCCATGCTGCAGGGAGGCAGAGTGGAGGAGGAGGGAGGAGGAGGAGCCAGGAGAGGGTATAAGATTTCAGGCAGGAGGTGTTATAAGAGTCTGTGGGACAGCCCCAGGGAGGAGTTTAAAAGAAAGGATGATTATGAAAACAGACTAGGCCACAGATTAGTGCAGGAAGTGTTTTTAAAGAGAAATAGTTAATTTAACAATAATTTAGTTCTAGACACTGCAAGATGTGTGATTTTTAAAAGGGAGTGAACCTGAAGCTTTAGCGGCTCTGGGTTCCCATGAGTGAATTTCTGAGAGAAAATGCAGAAGAAAGCTGAGAATCATAGAATCATAGAACTTGACAGCAGAAAAGGACTTCTTGGCCCATCTAGTCTGTTCCCTTATCCCCTCGATTTTCCCTCCTCCTCCTAATGCTACCCCACCTCCCTGTAGCCCCATGCACCTGTCCCATGCTCTCTTGAAACCCAGTACAGTCTTGGCTCCCACCACTTCCTCTGGAAGCCTGTTCCAGGCCTCCACCACCCTCTCAGTTAAGAACCAACCTCTCACTTGGCTCCTGTAGCTTCCCTCCCGTAGTCTCAGACCATGCCCCGTTGTTATGGTGCCTTCCTTTTTGTGAAATTTGCCCAGGCTCCACTTTGTTTGTCCCTGTAATGTATTTAAAACTCTCTATCATGTCCCTCTCTCCTTCTAGTCTCCAGTGTGTAGAGCCCCAATTCCTACATCTCTGTTCGTATGTTTTGCTCTTCATCCTTGAACCATCTTGGTTCACTCTCTGAACCCTTTCAATCAATTCTATATATTTTCGCAGATATGGCTTCCAGAACTGGACTCTGTACTTGAGGTGCAGTCTCACCATGGCTTGGTATAATGGCATCAGGACCTCCCACTTCTGCTAGTGATTCCTCTGCCTCATACTTGCCAGCATCCCACATGCCCTCCCTACTGCCCTGCTTCACTTCCTCCCCACCTTGAGGTCACTGGATAACCTACCTGGTCACATAATAGCTAAACATTAGCCTAACCCAGAATAGCCTGTGAGACAAATGCGGTGGCCACCGCTGGTCACTGCACACGGGTATTGCACCATCAAGATTATCCCAGGCAGAGGATAAGACCTCTGCTGGGATGAGGATTCCACTGAGTAGCTGCCATAGCTCAATGGACTGAGCCACTGCAGCAAGGAACCCAGGCGCTATGCCTGGAACTGGGTTTGATTCCCAGTCCTAGAAAGTTTTATTTTTTTCCAACTTTTGTGCAATTTCGTGTTGAACCCGCCCAGAGTTGAGAATCCTTATGAAGTCGGGTGCAGCCCCATAATAGGGTGCAGGCAGAGCCCCCACAAAAAAATTATGTTGTATAAGAAATCATGCTGTACTGGCAGCATGATTTTTGTATGTGTATAATGTCTGGCAACATTATGACCCCGTGCACACTGGATACCACTATCCCAGATCTCTGTCTTCCTCCGTGACCCTGACCTCCGCCCCCAAGTCTGTATCCTGCCCATGAGTTTTGTTCTAGGTGCATAACTGCACACTTCATAATATTAACTTGAGTTGCCAGGTCTCGCTCATCCCTCCAGTGCCTTCAGGTCCTGTCTCATGTCTTCAACACCCCGCAGAGTCTACCCCTATTGCAGATTTTCAGATCATCCACAAAAGGCAACATGACCCTTAAGACCATCCGCTATATCACTTATGTAGATATTGAAAGGAGTGACCCCAGCACTGACCCTGGGGGATCCTGCTAGTCACCCGCCTGTTGTGGAGTGCACCCCATTCACCAGCACCTCTGTCTTCTGTCTGCCTCCCAGTTTTCTATCCACCTAGTTAATTTGTCCCCACCCCCCCAGACTTTCCACCTTGTTGACCAGCCTTCTGTGTTGAAGGCCTTGCTGAAATGCAGATAGGCCATGTGCAGCGCCACCCCACCCCCAGTCAATTGTCTGAGTCACCCAGTCAAAGAACTGAATTGTTGGACTGGCATGACTTTCCTTTAGGAACCCATGTTGTCTATCGTCCAGCAGACCATTTAACTCTAGATATTCTGTCACCCTTCCCTGATGAGCACCTCCATGATGTTCCCCACCACTGGGGTGAGACTGACTGGGAGGTAGTTCTCCCTCAACTCCTTCTTCACCCTTATATATTGGTACTATGCATCACCTTCTCCAGTCCTCAGGTGCCCTTCTGGAATCCAGAGACAGGTTGAATAGGCCCGGCCAATGGGCAGCCAACCTCTCTCTCAATTCCTGGATCACTCTTGGATGCAGCCCACCTGGCCCCATGGCCTTGTTCACTTTCAGCCTGCCTAGTTCCTCCTTACTCTCTCTGTGCTGAAGGGTCTTGTGTCCACCTCTGTGTTCCCCTCTCTGCACCTTAACTCTGGTCTCCTGCCCTCCTCTCCCTTGTAAATACCGAGCAAAAATATCTATTTATTTCTTCAGTGTTGTCCCAGTCCTCCTCTAATGGCTCCCTCCTTCCCCTACAGCTTTGTCATCCCTGGCCAATCTTCCTCATATCTCCCACATATCTAAAAAATATCTTGACACCTCTCTTGGCTTGTTTTGCTATCCTCTCTCCAGTTGGCCTTAGCCCTCCTCATTACCTTCCCTGCTATTCTCCTTGTTTCCTATAAGCATCCCTGTCTTGTCCTTCTGTGTTCACTTGTATTCCTGAATGCCTCCTCCTTCTCCCGACCACCCTCGCCACATCCCTATTGAACCAGAGTGGCATCCTTCTTCTTGTTCCTTCCTAACCTCCTAATACATTTTGTGTGGCTTCCCTCACCTGGTCTCTTATAGCTCCCCATAACTCTTTCCATGCCTTTTATTTCCCATGCTCTCCAGCGCCTCTTCACTATCCTTCTTATCTTGTTGAAGTCTGCACACCTGAAGTCCACCGCCATTGTGTTGGTTCGACTGCTTCCCTCTCTGCCCTCACCTTGAACCTGATGGTCCTATGGTCACTGTTTCTAGGTTCTTCCACCACCACCTCCTCCACATTCTCCCCATTTGTTAGGACCATGTCCAGCAGGTTGTTCCCCTAGTTGGCTCTTGGACCAGCTGTTGGAGGATCACCCCTACAGGGCCTCCGAATCTCCCTGTTTCTGGCCAGGCTGCATCTGGGATGGTCCAGTCGACAACTGGGAGGTTTAGGTCCCCTACCAGAAGTGTTTCCTTTAAGAGCCCTCCTCATGAAGGCCTGTGACATTCCCCTTATCCTGATCTTCCCCTGCATGGGTGGTCTGTAAACAACTTAGTCTCAAGGATTCCCTGACCTTCTGCCCAGTGTCATCCATAGAAGTTCAGTTTTCCTTCCCCTCCTCCTCCTCCGTGACCTTTGTGTCTTCCCTGACATATAAGGTCACCCCCACTTCTTGTCTCTCCAGTCCTTCCTGAACAGTCTAGCCAGGAATAGCTATCTTCCACATTTGATACTCCATTCACCAGGTTTCTGTGATTGCAATTATGTCCAGTCTGTCATACACAATGATGGCTATTAGTTCCTCCATCTTATTTGCCAGGCTCCTAGCATTAACCACCAAACCCTCCACCAGTCCTCCACCTCTGCTCTCCTTCTTCATCCTTTCCTGGGGGGAGTAGCCCCCATCTCGGCTGTAGTATGGTGGTTTTTAATCCCAGCTCTCCCCATTTAGTTTAAATTAAATGTTCAGTCAAAGAACTCCTCCAGCCTGTATTTCAGTACGGCTGCACCCTTTGTTGCTGAGGTGTACTGTCATGGGCAAAGAGGCTCTCATCCTCCCATGTTGCCCCTGTAGTCCGCATCCCATCTGCTTACACCATCTCGCTAGCCAACTATTGAACTCCTTGATCCTTTGCTTTCTCCGAACTAGCTCTGGATACTGGCAAAATGTCCAAAAGCTAGAGATTTGAAGCATAGACTGCTGCAAAACCTAGCCAGGGCCTTAAATCTCACCTGTACCTCCATGAGACTGTTACTTTCGGGTCATTTGTTCCCAAGTGGAACACCAGATTCGAGTGCTTATCCTGTTCTTACCCCATGAGGGAATATGGTGAATTACCCAGCACCATCATCCCGGCATGCACTCCACCCAAACTGCACTTTTTCTGCCCCCATTTGACACCCTTTATGATAGAATTCCAATCAATAGCACCGGCATTCTTTTTTCTTCTGGATCACGTGCCACTGTTCTCCTTCCTGAGATGCTGGTATCTGTTCTGCCATCCTGTCCCTCTTCCCCTTCCCAAATCCTTTCCTTGATCCCTAGCCCTCAATCCTCAGTAGCTCCCCTGCCTTCCTGTTGACTTCTACCACCTCCTCTGACACCCTTTTCCTAGCTCTCCTATCCTTGCCCTCTGTGCATCTATTCCTAGCCAATGATTTACTGGATTGCCTCAAAGAGTAGGTAGCTTTATGTTGCGGTCATTCAGCTCAGTGCCGTGTTTCCTCACTTCTTTCATCCCATCATCCTGTTTCCTTTGCTCCCTCATGTAGACTCTCTGCTGCCACTTGCCCCTGGGTTCTCTCCATTCTAATCTCTTCCCCTCTTTCTCTCTTACTGTGTATACCCCTCCCCTCCTCTCTGCCCCTATTTTTTCCTTGTGACTCTGTTAGTCCTGGTTTCCCTCCCATCCCCCTCACTTCAGTATCCCGTGACATACGCGACATGACTGGGTGCCTACAAAAATGGTGACTCAATCGTGGCACCTGTCATCGATGTGACCCAGCAGAGAGGGTGACCAGATGGGGGTTGCACATATAGCAACAGGATGTCACTACATGCCACACGTGTGTGGGGGAGCTAACGCCCAGATAGGGGCTAGATGGGAGGAGGGATTGTGAGGATGATGCAGTGAGTTGCTGAGCTGCTCCCGTGGCGTGGTGGGTGGGTTCAGGGCTGGGCTGCACAGGGTGCTAGGTTCAGGTCTGGGCGCAGGTACACCTTTGTTGCACCTGGCCTGAAATGTAATTTTATTTTGATGTTGCACTCCCCGATATGCACCCCACTGAAATTGAGAATCCTTCAGTAGAGGGCATGGGTACAGCCCCACATGAACAGTTAAATCATAAGTCCCTGCACCTTTTACTGTTTGTTGGGAGTATTCTGCATGTACATTCTCGCCCAACAGCTATCACATAAATCCCCTCACTTTTGCCCTCCTTCTCCTTCCAGCCTGCCTACTGGTTCCCCTGCTACATCCGAGACCCTCTTCACCATGGTGTCTGCTAGTGGCAGTGGCAAGTACTTATTTAAGACTGAATCTCCCCAGCATGCTGCCTTCTACGTCCCTTCTGGTGAGTTGAGTTCGCCTGCCTGGGTCCTGAATCTTTTTCCACTGCTGCCAGCAGCCCCACTCTCTGCCAACCTTCACCATCCCTTTGTCCAGTCTTGAACCTCTTTGCCTATTTCACCCTTGACCTGGCCTGACCTTCCACAGTTCCAGCTGACCCCCACCCCACTGTTCCTGTGTTTGCAGCCACACCCTCCCATCTATCTTTATTTGTGTGCCTCCCAACCCCTGCACCTCATGCCTCTCATCCACCTGTCCAGTTCTTCCCTGAGCCTGCATACCTCAGCCTCTAATTTCCTTAACCTGGCACATACTGGACAGTAACCCTAGCCTCCACAGTGTATTCATGGCCATCAACACCACAGCCACTGCAGCCTGCTTCCCTCCATATAGTAGTCAAGTCCCTCCCGCTCCAGTAGTGACCCTGCCCAGGCTGACCCTCCCTTCTTGCATCTTCAAACAGTGCCCCTCCCTCCAAACGGTCAATGCCCCCACCCATGTCCCCAACCTGATACTGCCATTTGCCTTGTTTTCTCAAGAAACAAACAAAACAGCTCAATGGTACTGACTATTGACTGGAAGCAAAACAGCTCAATGGTATTGACTAATGAACAGCTATAGAACCAGACCCCAGCTATATTGTCTCTCACTGAATATCTCTTCTCCCTCCCAGTAAAGCACAACAAGTCCTAGTCGGAGACCTCAGCATGAACTGGCACAGTCCTCTGCCTCACCGACAAAGACACCTTCGCTGCATTAGACCTGACCCAACTCGCCTCCCCAGCCCACTAGATAACCAAGCTACTGGGACCTGCACCTCCTAGACGCCATTATCTCCAACTGCCACGAAAAGATTCAGGATATTCAAGTCCTCCCAGACTCCTTAAGCTACCACACCTCTCCTATTCCTCTGGTCTGCCCCCCACCTCCAAGCTTGTAGCCTGCTACCACACAGAGGCGCCTTCGTCCGGGCGGACTGAAAAACTTAAACAGTTCCTTGCTGACATTGATTGGTCTCCCACCCGCCATGCAACCAAAATTGATGCTGCCCTTGACCCCTTCTCACAAGCCTTTAACATGGCTCAGGATCTGTTTGTCCTTCACCACGATCCGTCCAAAGGCAATGCACCTTGGTCACCCTGCCCCTGCTCCAACTGCTCAGGGACAGGGATAACCTCTCATATAGCCACTGAGACTGGCTGGATAGCAGACAGACAAGCATATAATGCCGCATTTAATAGGTGCACGTGCCATCTGAAAAGCCAAGGCAGACCACTACCAGGCCACCCTCACCTCCTCATGGGGTGTGCCCGGACTTCTGGGACAATATAAAGAAATAAATGAGAAATCACGCCCCCCAGCCCAACTTACAGTCAATGGCTCCACCTTTAGTGACCCCACTGAAATTGCCAACTGCCTTAACTCCTCCTTTACAGATCTTAGCCCTGTCCTCCCGAGTAACTTTTTGACCCAACCCCGACCCACCACCCCTAGATCCACAACGCCCTGGTTCTACCTCTACGTAAAATATCCATCCGGAAGCCAGACCACTCCTGCTTAAAGTGCTACATAGCAACAGTCCTAGCAGCGACTCCCTGGATCCAAAAATACTCCAGCTGGTACTGATGGTGTCCTGGTCCCACCCACTGACCTACTAAACTGGTCCTCTGCCTGGGGCAATTTCCAGAGCATGGAAAACAGCTATAGTCACACCTATTCACAAAGGAGGTGACAGATCCACCCCAGCAACTATCATCCAATCTCCATCCTTCCCCTTCCAAAGCCTTAGAAAAAGTGGTGGCCACCAACTCACTGAATATCTAGCAAAATACGACATTCTTTGCCCGAACAGCATGGCTTCCGTGTTGGTCACAGCACAAGTACAGCTAATGGAGTTCTCCAACTTCCTGCACTCCTCCTTGGACTCCAGTTCCCTAGCTGGAGCAGTGTTCATTGACCCTCTGAGGCCTTTGACACTGTCTCCCACCCTCCCTACTAAATGCCTCAACCATATAGGGCTGTCTGCTGGTCCCCTTGCCTGGTGTGTGAGTTACCTATCAGCCCACTCCCAGCGTGTCAAAAATATTGGGATACTTTCAGAACCCATCCCATCTGCTCAGGGGTTCCCAGGGCTCTATTTTGGGCCCACTACTTGTAGCCTCTACCTAACACCCTGCCCAGTGCCTGCTCTGGCAATATTCTCCTGTACTGCGATCGCTGCTATTTATGCCAGCCACAGGAATCCAACCTCCTCCAAGACTAACTCCAATGCTTCTTCAATGATGCTGAAAACTGGTTTAAGGAGAGCAGACTATCATTAACCTCAAAAAATGAAGGCAATGCTCTTTGCCCACCACCAGAACAAAGCCAGCAACAACCCTCCAAATCCTCCCCAGCACTCATCAACCACTTGAACAAGTTTACTCCTACAAATACCTTGGGATCACTTTTGACATGGCCTCACCTTTCATACCCACATTACAGCCCTCGCTTGCCGCTAACACTGCCTTTGGCATCCTCTACCGCCACAAGGACTGCCTCCACCTGATGCCTCAGACTCTGCCGTAACGCCCTCAGCAATGTCCCTGTCAATTACGGCCTTCCAGTCTATGGTGTGCTAACTCCACAGCCTCAACAAAATTTGACTCACCCTAAACAAGGCTTGCAGACTAGTGACCAGTGCCCTAGGCTCACCCACACGCAGCTCTATGACATGGCCAAACTCCTTAGCCTCAATGAATGCCTCGCTACCAAACTTGCCTATTAACTAAGAAGATTCTACTCAGGCTCTCGCCTCTGGGGTCTCTGCCTCCATCCAACTCAAACCTTCCAGAGTCAATACCTGAACCACTGACAAGGTCACACTACTGGTACCCAGAACTAGGACCACCCAGGCACAGAGGTTTTCAGCTCACAGAGCTCATCCTGGTTCAACTCGCCTCCCTGCAGCCATTTCCAACACCACCAAAATTGCCCCTTTAGACTGCCCCACAGAACCAATTGTTCAACACCTGCTTCTGCACCTGTCGGTAAGAGATGCTCCACTGCTCTCTATCACTATTGACATAGCTCTCTGGGCCGACTACCCCTCACCCCCAAGGGTCGCCTCCTGCCAGTACCTGCTGGTATCTGACTTGTCATGTCCAAATGTTTTTCGTTTTTAAATTATTCATTATGTTCAAGCAACTATGTAAAACTATGTTACTGTATGATTGTATTCTGTACGTATGTTGTCTCTGTATGACCTCTCTGTGATGAGGTACCTTTTGTAAACGAGCCTCTGCTCAAAGGTTGTAAATCCGATTTATACAATAAATAAATAAAATAAAATAAAATAAATGACTAGGGATGCCCTAAGGCAGGAAAACCCAAGTACGCAACCAAGTCAAACAGTGCAGAAAAACTCAGTACATAAACCGAGTGAAAACAGTGCAGTATTTCCAGCTCCACCCCTATACCTGTAGCTCCTCCTCGACCTAGCCTAGCCACTCTTTTGCATTGGCTCTAACATATGGCTCTATCCCTTTGTTGGGCATTTAACAGAGACTGGGGCCAGGGTGGTGGGATAAAACTCAAGCAGAAAAGCCCAGGAGCAGAAGTAAAGCAGATGCCTCCTCAGCTCAGCTAACCTCTTCAGGTAAAAACACACAGCAGAATTTTTGTTCAGCAGATGTCCCAAAATGTCCTCCGAGCTCTGATGAGCTCCTGTGAGGCAACAGATTTTGGGTTCCAGCTCTGGGGTTCATTCCAGCTTCCACCGATCACGGCTGTCTGTGAGGGTCCCAACTGTGCCACTGATGTGGCTTTGTTCTCTTTCTTGTGCTCTGCTCAGCTGCCTATGTGGCACTCCTTCAATCCTGTCCAGCGTGACCCAGTTTGCTCATCATATAAGTGCAGTAATGCTTAGACTTTGTGCAAGGATTTATTTATGTGTAAAATATGCATGTAAACGTGCAGTCCAGGCTGACAATCCAAGGCAGCCTCAGAATGTTCAGAGAGCAGTTGGGATTCAAAGTTGATTCCATTGTGGCTTATGCTGCTGCAGAATTCCAAATGGGAGTTTAATTTGGTTGGTGCTGAGAATTGGAACAGGGTTTTGTCCACTTACAGATCAGGATTTAGGTAAATTGGAATGCTCAGAGAGTATAAAAGGAGATGCATAGTCTGCTGAGGGGAGTTTGAGCAGAGAGAGCGATCTGAACAAACCAGACCAGACCACAGAGAGTCCAGCCAACAGAGGCTTGCCTATTTTGATAGTGCCTGGGGAACCAGCCTTCAGTTTATGGTAATAGATATAGGGATCACCTGTATCCCAGTGCTAGATATAGCAGGGCAGTCAGTGAGAGCAGGGACAGTGTTTAGAAAGCCTGCTGCTGTTGGTACTGAGTTTTTCCACAGGTGTTTCAGCTTCAGCAAAGAAGATTGGGAGCAGTTTCAGTTCCAGTGCCTCCACAATTGGCATCAGCTAATCATCTGCCAACTTCTTAGGTTCAAGACATCATTTCTGCAAATAGGGGATGTGCTACTGTACAATTACTCTCACCACAGGTTTCAGGCACACACCAATCTCAATAGAGGATGCCGAAATCTCTAGGTAAGTGTAAAAATCATTCCTTTGTTAAGACACATCCTGCTTGATGCTTAGATCTTCTGTGGTCCACTTAAAGATTCTTGAGAAAGGACCAACAGAAGGTCCTAAGTGTGTCAGGGCAGATGTATGCTTTCAAAATGAAAGATTTTAAACTTATCTAAAGAATTTTGGTGTCCTCTATTGAGGTTGATGTGTGCGTGAAACCTGTGGCAAGAGTTTCAATTTTCTCGATGCACCACCATCCTTGTGTACACTTTCTAGTGTCATAATACAGTACAATTTATTTGTCAGCTTGTGACTAGTTCAAGAGGGAAATTCATCTGTGTTATGTGTTGGAATCCTTCTAACTACAGGACTACCGTCCAGCTACTGAAGGGCTGTGTTTTCAAGAGACTATGGGGAAATGTATTTGGTAATGTAAAATGTGTAATACTATGTGATGTCAGTACAGTGAATGTGAATTTATAGATTTTAAGTGAATAGAGTCTAAGAGTTTTAAAGTATAAGTTACAGTAATAGATACCAGGAAGGCTATCTGGGCTTTTAAGGAGTGATGGGCTGACTGAGGTGGGTATAAGCCTAGTAACTACTGCACACCCTTAAGGCAGGTAAAAGTGAATGTGCAACAACTGAGGTCCGGGTGTGACCTGGTGCTGGGTGTGATATTGGTTAACTGGAAGGCTGGTGGAGTGTTGTATAGCCTACAGTTTCCAGGGGCTAGCAGGTACAGACCTGTGGGTGATTAGACAGAGATTGATGTTAATGTTTGAAAAATGCAGTTGTTTAATGTTTTATTTGTTGAATGCTAAGGTTTTTCAAACAACTGTCTCTGTACGTTGCAGAGCAGTCAGTAAATACTTCTTGTTTTCACTTTGAAACTGTCAGAGTCATGCTTCAAGTTGTCCAAGTCTCATGGTCTTCTAAGACAGTCTAGTGCAGGCCCTCTCTCCTACACAAGTCCTGCAGCTGCTCGATTCGGGAGGTAATTGTAAAGGTTCCTGTGTACACAGTCGGTGGTTGTAGGTGGAAGAGAGGCAAAGAACCTACTGGTGATGCAACCCTGTTAATCCCTGTAAAGGTACTGCATCTACATAGAGAGTAACTGCAGGAACATCTACTTCACTACATCTGGTGTGGGTGTGTGTTCTTAAGGTTATAAGTTGGCGCCAGCATGGGGTCAATGCTGTGTGAGTCACACCACCACATATGTGTCATGCTAATGTTATAGCACCCACCGCTCTCTGCATCTACCGAATGCAGCTGCATACTAGCTGCTTTTGGCATCTTCTGCGCTTACTGACGCTTCCAGATCTACCACAATACACAGCCGTAGTATTGGCATTTTGGCATCTTCTATGCATACCACATCCTGCCTAAATATCTGAAGAAGGTCCAGCAAGGTTTCCTCAGATGTCTTCCAGTTCTCAGTGCAATACACAGCACATTGGCATCATGGAATCTTCTCCGTCTACTGACTCTCTGCCTTCAAACCCCAAAGAAAGGTCCTGCAAGGGCTCCCGAACTTCTTCCAAGCTTCCCAGGCACATACGGGTGTCCAAATCAAACTACTCCATTAAAGATTGGACCATTCACCACCTCCTAGCTAAACTGCAGAAACTTTGTATCCAACACTTGGCGCCTGCCCGCAAACAGGGATTATATGAGTTATACCTTACTTGTAAGTCGCAGTCTGTTCAGGATCCTGATCCAAGCCAGTCTGTTCCTCAACCAGAACCAGCTCCTTTGTCAGAAATTGAGACTTCATGGCTCAGCTCGCCTCTTCAGTTTCTGATCTGCAATCCCACATGAAGGCTATCAAAGCTCGCCTCAAGGCCCAGCCTACTCCAGCCTCCGATCCATCAGCTCCTGCTGCACTTCTATCCACCAGCCATGCTCCTGACATCCCGGCTCCTCTGAGTACTTTTCCAGCCATCAGTTCTCTGTCCACCATTGAGCATCCTCAGCTCCCTAATTCAGGTACCATGTCTCCCTTGTCGCCTCCTTCTATCTGTCTTGTTCACCTTATTCCAGGTCACCTCTGCAGAGACATTATTGATGGATGGGTATTAACCTGATTTCCTGCTTATATCTTCACACCAGTCTATTGAAAACAGAATTGTTTCCTGTGGTGACATTTCAGTGATATTGAAGGCTAAAGATCCTAGACTCATGAAGAAACTGACTGTGCCTGAATTCATCCTAGTGTAACTCTAGGTTGGCGCTATCCCAAGGGCTACTATCCCTGCCTGTGGCTAGTAACAGGTTCAGAGGCCTGGGTACTGAAGCAGGTGCCTCCACCTGGAGGTCCAAGGTTGTTAGTGGTCAAGCCAACCTGGGCACAGCCCTCTGGGACACTGTAACCCCCCCTTTTCCTTCTAGTGGCCGGAGCTAATATACAGTAATAACTTTTTCAATGATCCGTATTCACCATGTAGGTACCCACACTGTTTGCACTTACCACCAGGGCTGGTTCCACTTGTTCAGCCCGGAGACCCCTTAAAACAAGGTTAGGCACAGCAAACAACAGCAGTACAGCGCTTTCAATACAAACTGAACCACAGTCAGGTTAAATGCAAAAGAGTTAGATCTGATTTATTCAGGGACTTGAACAAGGAGGGGTAATCAGGTTGATTGGCTTAAAGGCTAAATCAATCAAATAGTCATGCATTCACTTAGAGTCCCTACACAGTCACACATCTAGGTACCCAGGTAGGAAGATAGTGGGCTAGCCAGAAACACTGCCGAGTAGGCCGGCGTCGCAGCTGGTTGAGCCCTGCAATGGAAGAAAGCAACATGCACAACACACTATTTGTAACCGGAGCCGGAGGGCTCAGTTCATGAAAGAAAAGACAACAAGGCAATCAGATGACAACAGTTTAGATTTAGAAACATAGAAACATACAAGTTAATGAGAGATAAGGGCTGCAAGGCCCATCCAGTCTGCCCATTTCTTTTCTACCTTATGAATGTGCCATCGGCCTTTGCTCTATCAATGGCTTATCTATTCATATGAACTGTATTGCTCCCTTATGCCTATCCTATGCCTGTTTGAATCCCTGCACTGTATTCATATCCACCACTTCCTGAGGTAGGCTGTTCCATGCATCCACCAACCCTTCTGTGAAAAGAACTTCCTCACATTACCCTCTTAATCGGCCTCCCAATCTCATGCTGTGTCCTCTTGTCCTGCTATTTTTCTTATATTGAAACATGTTAGACTCTTTCACCTTGTTAATGCCCTTAAGGTGTTTGAATGTTTCAATCATATCACCTCTCCTCCTTTGCTCTAGGGTATATATATATTGAGCTCAGTTAATCTGTCCTCAATTGTTTTCTGATGCAGCCCCTGCACCATTTGGTTGCCTTTCTCTGGACTGCCTCAATTTGGTTAATGTCCTTGTGAAAGTGTGGGGCCTCCGGTGCTGCATGCAGTACTCCAGATGAGGCCTAACCAGTGTCTTGTAAAGAGGATTATCACCTCCCTCTTCTGACTTGTGATACCCTGCTAATACACCCAACATCCTCTAGCCTTACCTACTGCTTTAGTGGTCTGCTTGATGATTTCAGGTCATCGGTGATGATGACACCCAAGTCCCTTTCTTCCCTTGTCACTTGCAGAAACTCCTCCCAGCCTATAATGGCTTCAGGTTTCTCTTCCTATGTGCATGATCTGCACTTCTTTGTGTAAACCTCAGTTGCCACTCTTCTGACCATTTACGAGTTTATCCAGATCTTCTTCATTCTGCCCACCCCATCTGGATCATCCACTCTGTTGCAGATCTTGGTGTCATCTGCAAACAGACAAACCTTACCTTCCAGTCCATCTGCAATGTCACTGATTAAGATATTGAAGAGGTCTGGCCCAGGACTGATCCCTGAGGTACTCACTTGTGACTTGCATCTCTTCTGACTGTATACCATTTACCACCACTCTCTGTTTTCTGCCCGCCCAACCAGTTTGCCACCCAGTTGACCAAAATCTGACCCACCCGAGCCTACCCAGCTTATTAATCAATCTTCTATGTGTAACAGTATTGAAAGCTTTGCTAGTCACGGTAGGTACATCAACTGCTCCCCTTGGTCCACCACTCTGGTTACCCAGTCAAAGAAATCTATGAGATTAGTTTGACAGGATCTTCCTTTGTAAACCCATGCTGTCTTGGATCCTGTGCTCCTATGGATTCCAGGTGTTGCATATCCTTTCCTTAAGGATGTCTCCATAATCCTGCCCACTACTGAGGTAAGACTAACTGGTCTGTGTTCCCTGCCTCTCACTGCTACCACTGTTGTGGAGTGGATCACATGAGCCCTTCTCCAGTCTTCTGGGACCTCTCCTGTGCTCAGAGACTCACTAAACAGTTCTGATAATGGCTCTGCTAGTTTCACCCTTAGCTCCTTTAGTACCCTGGGATGTATGCCATCAGGTCCCATTGCTTATCCACCCTGAGCTTATCGAGCTCTTGTAGGACCCTTTCTTTTGTGAAGGGACTAGTGACACCTCCTCCCTCCTGTGTCCATGGTGTTGAGCTGTGGCCTTCCCTACCTTCTCTTCAGTAAATACTGAACAGAAGTATCTATTTAGGATAGATGCTTTTACGTGGTCTTCATCCTCACACGCCCTTATCCCCTTCATCTTAGCAATAACCCCTCTGGACTTTCTCCTTTCACTAATGTATCTATAGGAAGTCTTGTCCCCTTCTTTACTGTTCGTGCTAGTGTTTCTCGGTTTGGGCCTTTGCCTGCCTACTGCCTTCCTGCTTTAGGGAAGTTTGGTATCTTCTCTATCTTCATCCTGCTGCGTTCTTTATATTTCCTGAAGGCCAGCCTTTGGCTCTGACCTTTTCTGCTACTATGTTTGAGAACCAAAGTGGTTTCCTTCTTCTTTGCACTTCCTTTCTCACTAACACACAATGGGATGTTGCTTCAAGTATTGCATCCTTAATGGTTGCCCACTATGCCTGTACCCTCTCACCTGTATTTCTTTTGCCAGGGCTAGCTTAACTCTGTTGGCCATCTTATCAAAGTCAGCTCCTCTGAAGTCCAATATTTTTGCCTTGTATCGGGATGATTTTGTTCTAGTGGTCAAATTGAACCATAGCATGTGATGGTCACTAGCACCCAGGTGACCTTCTACCTGAGATCTGTGATCCTTTCCTGTTAGTCAGTACTAGATCTAGGATTTGTTGTACCAGTTGTTTGAGGCCCTCCCTGCAGGGAATCCACCATGTGTCTAGTTCTGGCAGATGTCCCTGCTGGTATTGACCATCTGTATCTGGCATGTTGAAGTCTCCCATTATCAGAACCTCACCTTTAGCTGTCATGTTTTGTTAGCTGTTGTTGCAGGGAGCTACCCTGATGTTTACTCATGATGCCCAATACAGGACACAGGCAGGACAAAATAGAGACAGGCGGCTGATCCCAGCAGGTCTCTCATCGATGACTTTCTCTGTGTAGCGGGTAGCCTGGCTGGGCCAGTGTGCAAGGCCCAGGCCAAATGGAGATGAATACGGATTCAGTCTGTTGGAGCTGGATGCTGCCTCCAGCAAACAGAACACAGTTCAGCACACAGCAGGGAACCAAATCACGACCCACTAACAGCACATGCACATTTACATGTAAAGAAATTCCACTATACCAGGCAAATGGCTCTCTGGGCGCATTACAGAGTCTTTGCACAATTCAGGAATTCAGAGGTGGCTGGAGATCCTAACAGGCCGATCGTGTTCAGCAAATCTTCGTCTTCTTCAGGTTGACAGCCTGGTCACAGTTCAGTGGCTTAAATCACGCCTCCAAAGTCGGATTCAGTCCGATAACCTCACCAGTTCCTCTCAGAGACAGCAGGCAGGCAGGCAGGCCAAAACTCAGCCTTCCACAGTTCTCCAGCGTGAAACTGCACAGGACTGCAGCTCTGGCTGTCTCTTGAGCTGTTCACCTTCATGTCCTAACTCAGGCTGACTCTAGCTGCAAGCAGCCTGGGACTTTCCCAGGATCCAAAAGGTTTGGTTGGCTGATCTGTCTGTCAATCATAACACAGGCTCTCCTTCCAGGGCACCAAAGTTAAAAACTATAATTCCACAGAATTTTGCTCCACAAGACCCTGGGGACAGGCTCCATTTTGGAGTCTCCAAGGTATTGATTGGTCCATTTCAGCAGTCCACCACCAAGATGGTGGTGATAAACTAAACTGTCCATGCTGCAAAAAGGCAGGTTAGACAAACTACAATATCGTTACCACTCTAACAGATAATCAGCAAACAAGTACATCTTCTAAAAGAGCCCCTCTGCACAAATAGCGATGGCAGAAACAGAGCGATTATCTGGCAGCCTGGGTGACTTCGAGCATAGAAACAATCAGCACCCTCCCAGATTAACTATAACTGCGATATAGGCAGCTCTTAAGAGACATACACAGAGGCTATACAGGCACTCTCTGCAATAACATTTAAACTGCTAAACGCAGGACACCAGCCTCTGCAGGAACATTTAGGCAAGCTCAAGGAAGACTTTTCGAACCCCCATTTCTAGGGGTTACACCCTTCCCTGCCTGAAGAAAACTTACGTCCGCTCCAAGTCCATACCATCACAATATTGAAAATGCAATATAAACTAGACATCTATAATATTAGCATGTGCTATGCAAACAACATCTGATGCATCAGTTAATCTAAACTTATACCTTTACTATACATATTCACTATGCTTCACAATACTATATCCATAATGATAAAACTTATTCATGTTTTATACATGTGATACTGATTCCACTATGATTAACATACTTTAAACATTACAATACTGATTCATGTTATAACTTCTTGCACAGTAAACAATGTAGGAGGCAGCCCTTCCCTATCAGCTGACTTGGGGCTGGATGGGACAGGGCACCATACTGAGAAGGAAGAACTATCAACCTGAATTGGCCATTAAGCTCAGTTTAGGTAGTGAGCTCTGAGAAATATAAACACCCTTGTGGACCACATTGAGAGGCAAGTCCACAGGCCTCCCAGGAGCATCATAGCTGAAACATAGCACTGGCTTAACAGGTCACCAGATTTTCTGGGGGAACAGACATAGGCTCTGGGCAGTCAACACTGGTATTGAGTTCTTTTCCTGTAGTGAGGGATGCCTCTGCACTCTTGAAAGTTGAATTGTGAACACTATCAGCTCCTGGCTCTGCAGACTCTGTTTCACCACACTTTGCTCATTATTACCTTCTGACGTTAGCCCAAGTTGCTCATTCTGGAGTAGACTCTGCACCATTAGGTTTTGTGGCACTGGAAGGTCAATACTTTCATATTGCTTCTCAAATTCTGGCATGTTCCCAGAGAGACTCAGACCATCAGCCCTTTTCTTCAGGCAAGTCAGACAGTTCTACAAGACACAGAGAGTCTGTAACCTCAGACAGGACATTTTGCACCTCACTTTCTAGGGCACTGGGTCCAGGGAAGAAGCTGGGGTTAGGCAGTCCAGAAGGCCCAGCTTCATCCCCATGAGTCTGCATAGGATTTCTCGAAACAACTGACTCAGTTCATATGAGGGATAATAGGCACTACCATAGTCACTTTCATTAGAGGTGGATTGACAGTCACTATCATTCGAGGCCTGCTGGGAGAAGGCTCCAAATCTTTAACAGCTGAAGCAGATGGACTCTGTCTCCTACTTGCAGTAGCATGAGTCACCAGCCCAGGGGAATCAATTTTGGATGGTTCAGCCTCAATTATAACTTGGGCTATAGGCAAGTGGTTATGGTGCATGGTCTTGACAGTTTGGAGTTATTCTCGGCACCTTGTACACTGGTAAATAATCCAACTTTCAACTACTACATGGGAAGATGGTGCTACCTGTCAGCAATTTTGTGCTTGCCATGCAGTCCCAAATTGGTAACAACACACTGTCTCCGGGCTTTAGCTCTTGAGCCTCTACTTTTATTATGCCTCTTTGTTGGTGAGATTTCTCTGGTGGCCATTGTCTGGGCCAGTTGATATGCATGGTACAACTGAGCTTTCAGTTTCTGTACATACTACAGGTGGTTTCAGCTCAGACCCCATCTGGAGAGACCCCAAGCAGACATTGACTGGCAGTCGGGCCTCCCTCATGAACATGAGGCAGTAGGGGAGAACCCAGTAGCGCCATTTTTGGTGCAATTGTATGCATGTACCAAGGTGCTAATCTGCTGGCTCCACTTATGCTTGTCTTTTGATGGCAAGTGCCCAGCTTATCTAGAAAGGTGCAGTTAAAAGCGTTCTGGTTGAGGGTCCCCTGCGGGTGATGGGGTGATTCTTGATTTCCACACCCCCATAGAGATCATTTCTTTGATTAGCTGACTTTCAAAGTCTCTGCCTTGGTCAGAGTGGATCCGTTGGGGGCACCATAGTGGACAAAGACATTTTCCACTAGCACCTTGGCTAGTGTAGAGGCCTTTGATCTTTAGTTGGAAAAGCTTGTGAATACCGTGTGAAATGATCCATAACCACTAACCCATTGCCAATATTCCGCTGATCAGGTTCTAAACACAAAAAGTCTATGCAGACCAGTTCCATGGATGTGCTGGTAGTAATATTGACAAGGGGCAGCCCTCTGAGGCAGGGCTTTCCTTTGGAGGCAACGACTGCAGGTCTTTACATGGTGCTCAACATCAGCCCCATCTTGGGCCAGTAGAATCGAGATTGTACCAGGTCGAGAGTCCTGTCAATACCGAGGTGCACCATGTGCTTGTGGAGGGACCTCAGTACCAAGTGTTTAAAGGCCGTGGGCAGGACCAATTGTTGCTTGTCTACTTGACTACCACGATCCACTGTCTCTTTGTATAACATCTGATTATGCAACTTCAACCTGGGGCCTTCTTTAAACAATAGGGCAGTTCGCAAATCAGAGGCATAACTTAGACACTACTTTCCTATTAAGCATGCCAAGTGCTGGATGAATCATAGGATCTTGGGATTAAGCCCATTGAATACTGCCATTGTCAAATTGAGGTAGTGCACTCAGTATCTAGAGCAGAGAAATAGCAATAGGCAGCCAGTATGCAGGTATCATGAGGGCCCAAACAATCTACTAAACAGTCCACTGTGTCTGCAGACATCTGTTCATCAAACAGTTCATCTCTGTCAAACTTTTGGCACAATGCTCGGATGTCAGGTTCAGACAGCCTGACCAACCACTCTTGGAAGTTGACCTTGGACAGGGCATCAGCATCAATATGGTTCAGTTCTGGTCTGTATTCAGCAGCATAATCATAGGTTGATAAG
This sequence comes from Neoceratodus forsteri, assembly GCA_016271365.2. Classification (NCBI taxonomy): domain Eukaryota; kingdom Metazoa; phylum Chordata; order Ceratodontiformes; family Ceratodontidae; genus Neoceratodus; species Neoceratodus forsteri. The sequence continues at coordinate 524,802,664 of CM028138.1, read as the reverse complement.
GCAGAAAACCACCAGTGCCCAGTGGCATCTAACTTAGCTGAAGTCTGTACATAGGTTAATGGGTTATTGTCGGTCTTCACCAATATCTTTGCCCCATAGTGGTACTCATGAAACTGGTCAATGATGGCCCATTTTAGGGCAAGGAACTCCAGCTTGTGCACTGGATATTTTCGCTCTGACAGGATCAAGTTCCTACTGATGAAAGCTACTGGTCTCAAACCATCCTCATGGTCTTGATACAGCACAGCTCCTAGGCCCTGCAGACTAGCGTCTGCATGCAGCACTAGGGCTTGGTAGGGTCAGCATAGGTGAGGATGGGGGCATGGGGTGAGCTGGTATATGACTCGTGAAAGGCTGCTTCACATTGGGTGTCCAGCAGGACCCAAAAGGCTTACCTGTTTGAAGTACACTTCTTGGGTTCTTTGAGACCCTTTTTTATTACAGTTGGGGGGTAACCTGGGTAAGATTCAGGCGAGGTCGAATCACCTTTGAATAGTCTTTTGATGAACTCATGTAGTATCCACAGAACCTCAGAAAATGTTGTAGTTCTTTCATGTTATGGGGCTGGGCCAAGTAGTCAGTGATTTAACCTTACTGGGATCAGTCTCCTATTCCTTCTGCAGATACTATGTGCCCCACACACTTCAGGAGGTTTGAAAAATGTCACTTGTCAATAGACAGCTTGAGGTCAAGTCTTCCAATCGGTCTAGGACTTTAAATAGTCGGGTCTCATGCTCCTTTAATGCTGCTCAAACACAATGACATCATCTAGGTACACTAGACATCCCAGCAAGTTCATATCTCCCACCGCAAGTTCCATCAGTCACTGAAAGGTGTCCAGGGCACCGAAATCCCCTGTGGCATTCTCAGGAATTCATAGAACCCCAAAGGACAGATGAAGGCTGTTTTCACAGTCCTCCAGGGCCATCGGAATCTGGTAATATCCACTGCAAAGATCCAATATCGAGAACCATTTGCTCCCATTCAAGCAAACCAGGGCATCTTGTATACGAGGTATGCTGTATTGATCTGGGATGGTACGCCAGTTCAGGGTTCGATAATCAACATACATCCTCATGGACCCATTCTTCTTATCCACATACAGAATGGGAGAGGCATAGGGCTCCTTGATTCTTGTATAGCCCACAGCAGCATTTCCTGTAGGTGCCTCCTAACATCATCTATGTCCACTGGGGTGAGGCATCAAGATATCTCTCGAAATGGCCAGTCATCATGCAGGTGTATGTGATGCTCTGCACCCTGGACACACCCATGTCCCATTCCTTCAATGAAAACACTTGGTCTCTCTGGGCAAATTTCTTGCTAATTCTAGCCTTCCATTCAGCTGACAATGGTGAACCACCAAAGTCAAATAGTCACTCTATCCTTTTCGCCAGAGTACTTGTTACTGGGTAATACTGCAGTGTCTGTGCAGTGTACGGTAGCTAGGTGCACCCTCTGTTCACCCGGACCTCCCAATCTGACACATTCTGAATCTGGACCAACACTCGTCATGCATAGGCGTGGGCACGGGCAAGCAAGATGCTGGGTTTAACCAATAATCCTTCTGGCAACTTTCCATCACCTGGTGCATCCAACATTAATATTTTGTTCTTTGCATCTTTCCAGAGGCAGAGCTCCTGTGAATGGTACACTGGGCATTGGGTGCCAGCACCAGAGAGTCAGGATCCTTCTTCCACACAATCCCCACAGGTTCATCCTGGTCTACTTCCTGGGTTTCCATTGCAAGTCATAGGCCCTTTGATTAGAGCCAGAATTCTCAGGGTCCGCCCAGTCCTTTGCCCTTGTTTCTCATGGCAGAGTTGTGCCAGTCTCCCAAACATATGGGCATTTGTCCCAATTAACAGGGGAACCCCATCACAAGTCTGGTGGGGGGACACTCAGGCGAGTGTCTCGACTTGTTCATCTACTCCAGCCATGGAAGTAGGGAAAGACAGCCAGATCTGAATATACCCGAGCACAGATAAGACTTCTCGCTCAACCCCACACATGTAAGCCTTCCAAGGGTTGTAGGGACACATCAGGCAGATGCTTTTGATACCAGTCTTGGAACACTATAGTTACTTGAGATCCACTGTCAAGCACAGCCCGGTGGGACACACTGCTCACCATCATTGTAGTTTCCATTGAAGGGCCCACCACCTCAAACCACTCAGCGACACAGACTTGGATGTCGACTGGCAGCGGCCTTTGATGAATAACTTTTGAGCAGCTCCACCTTGTGGCTGGTTATTGTTCCATCGAATCAAGGCTAGTAACCTAATAGTAACCTTTCTCAAGTTCTCCAGTGAGTGACAAGTGAACCAGGTGTGCCCATCCTCCCGCAGTGGTAACAAAATTGGGTTCTTTAGAGTCTCTGAGTAGTTGAGGGCTGTCTCCTGCTTGGGCACATCAGGCACCTCCAGGGCCCTTCTTGACTTGTGACTTATGTTCTTGGTCCTCTGGACTTCCAGCAAGGTTGGTGGTTTGTGTGGCTCATAGTAGGTCCCTCACCAGGGCTTTCAATTCTCATACTTCTTCCAGTAGGTTACCCTCAGTCTGGGTTTCCGAGAAGCCGATGTGCACTCCCACCCCACTAGGTGGGGCCTCACTTTTGACTCAGGAGGTGCCTGATAGAGGTTAGTATCTCTGCCCACCTCAGTGGCTTGTTGGCTGACTCTCAACTCCATCAATTCTTTTAATTAATTCTCTCATTTGCACACCTCAGCCTCGTCACTTCTCTCAGGGGTCTGGCAGGTACGAGCAACCCCAGCATAGGGCTCCCATCCCTCTTCATCATTCTCTGCTTCACGTAATCTCTTTCATGAGGTGACAATACTCAGGGAGTGTTAGTCTTCCTATCTTGCAATTTAAGTTTAGCAACATCACACTAGAGTACCTGGCTGACTTGACAATATGGTCCAGTCTGACCTGATTTAATTCACTAGCAGGTACCCCTCCTTTCCTGTGGGCCCTCTGCAGAGCCCTCTCAATTCTGGTAACAAACATAGACAACTTCTCATTCTTTCATTGCTTGGCGGATTTAAATTTCTACAGTAAGTCGTCCCTGACTCAGTACTACCAAAAAACCTCCAAGGCAGAGAGGTATTCAGCAGTAGCCTCTGGGCTAGTGGCTCAGTAGGGAAGTGAATGGCCTCCAGTGCAGGGCCCTCAAACTCTCCATAAGTCTTTTCTTTTCTCCCCTCAGAACACTGCCACTCATGGACCAGGGGGTAGCATAGTCCATCCACATTTCCAGATCATCCTCCCTACGGGCACTGGAACTGTGCCCAAAAAAAGTCTACGGAAGAGTCCAGATGCATAGAGGGAATTACTATGGGGAGGTGACCACGGGAGACCCTAGGGAGGCAGGAGATGCTGTTGGGGACTACAGTGGCATGGGTTCTTCAGAAAGGTCTAGCACTTTCACTAACTCTTGTGCGGATCACCCCTCAGAAACTAACAACTTAAGCAGCTTGTCCTTGAACCCCTCTATACTGGTGGATCCTTGTGGGGTAGCCAGATCACTGTGCAAATGGATGAAGTAGAACCACCATGGTCTGGTCAAACAGGTCCGAATCCCTCCCTTCACTTCAACCTTCCCTAAGCACTTAACATGCTCCATAGCCTCTACAATAACAGTATTAGTGGTCCCTAATGTGACATCCATTAACAGGCAGGCCTGTCAGGGTCTTCCCTCAGCCTCACTCCACCACCATCATTCAGTGTACTAACAGCTTATGGGGGCAATCTTGAGCTTAGGCATTGCAAGCTCCTCCATTTTGTCACCAGTTCTAAATGTAATGGAGTAATTCCCACCTCTGGCCACTAGGGATGCTAATCCCAGCGGTGCCTCCAAGATGTAACCATACCTCTCAACCTCTAAACCTGCCAATGTGGAACAAAGACCATGGCAATGTGTGACAAATGACCCAAATGTGGAACACCTTATTTTTTTAGCGTAGTAGCACGGCCATCTGATGGTGCACCAATAAAGTTATTTTAACCATGTGTGGTGTTGTGTGTTCTTGTAATAAAACCCCATCCTCCAATTGCCATCCCCTATTGTATCAAGATTTCCTGGTGTCTATTGGCACCGCCACCCCTTCCAATTGCCATGCCCTATAATGGTTTGACTTTCCTGGTGTCTAATAGCCCCCACCCTCCAATCACTGTCCCCATAATGATTTTCACTTTCCTGGTGTCTAGTGGCACCCCACCTCCGTTTGCCATTCTCATACTGCTTTCACTTTAATCCTAGGTACACATGCACTACATCTTGCTCTGCCACCCACCCCGAGAGCTAAGGGGACACCAAACAACAAACAAGTTGCATGCACAGAGAGCAGAGAGAGACTGAGGAGTGAGCACTGGACAGGGTATGCTCTGTCACTGTGAGAGGAACAAAATCCACTGCCAACCAAATTCAGTTTCTAAAGCCTTTAGACTAAAGGACAGTTAAGTCTGAGAAGTCAGTCAGACAGTGATCCGCCATGCCAGCGTTGGTCCTTTCTAGCCTTGACTGTAAAAGTGAAGCAACAAGCAAGGCAAGGCAGCATTGCAATAAAATCCCCACTGAGAAAATCTGCTTTTCTCACCTCTTGGGACTGTAGGCGATTGGTGCCAGCATTCGCTCCTGACCTCAGGCTCCCTTCTTATCCCTTTCACTGTGTGGTCTCCACAGCCACTCTTCTCAGCGGGTATGGTAAAGCTGCTGCCGCTTCTTGTTCTGCTCCTCGACTGGCTAGTCGGCTCTGACTCTGGGTGAGCTCCAGATCCTCGACCTCCGCTCTGTGATGTGTTGTTCTGTCCTCCTCCGGCTCTCCTTGAAACATCTACCAAAGAGCTCTGGTTCCCCTCCAGCCACTAGCTGCTTTATTGCACAGCAGCGGACCTGAGGGGACCAGCCATCAGGTTAATCTGTGGGGGTGGGCGGGTGAGCGGAGGCTGCTGGAGGAGGTGGGCTACGAGGCAGGCTTCAGGCAGGAGGGGGAGAAAAGCACAATTATTGGTCCGCAGCAGAAAAGCTCCCCATTGGTCGGCAGGGCACATCGGACATCGGCAGAGAGAGGCGGAAACCGGAAGTGTTTGGGGAACAAAGGCAAGCGTGTTTTCGGTGTTCAGGATGGATTCAGTGAAAACACCACAGAATGCGGGGCGTGGAACAGGCTGACTGGGACCAGCTGAATACGGACATCACGGAAAATCCGGAGCAGTTGAGAGGTATGGATGTAACCCTAGGTGGCACTATCCCAAGGACTACTACCCTGCCTGCTTGGCTAGTAGCAGGTTAAGGGGCCTGGGTACTGAAACGGGGCCTCCACCCGAGGTCAGACTTTTAGTGGTCAAGCTAACCTGGGCCTCTGAGACACATCGTAACCCCCTCTTTTCCTTCTAGTGGCTGTAGTAATATACAGTAATCACTTTTGCAAAGACCTTATTCACCATGCAAGTACCCACACTGTTTGCACTTACCACCAGGGCTGGTTCCACCAGTTCAACCCTGGAGACCCCCTGTAAAACAAGGTTAGGCACAGCAAACAACAACAGTACAGTGCTTTCAATACTAACTAGAACCACAGTCAGGCTAAATGCAAAAGAGTTAGATTTGATTTGTTCAGGGACTTGAACAGTTTTGTAACGTTCTCTCTCTTCTCATTCTTCCTCCACCTCTTCCTCCCGCCCTCTTTTCTTTCTTTCCTTCTCCCTTCCCCTTTTTCCTTCCCTTTTTTTCTTACCTTATTCTTCCCTTCCCTTTCCCATTCCATGTTCCTTTTCCTTCTTCTTCCCCTTTTTCCTTCCCTTCCTTCTTTTCCCTCCCCTTTTATATATGTCTCCTTAAACATTATTTATCTATAGAGCTATTAAATTTTGTTATAAAAGCAAAACATATTCTTTGTTCTGAAATGTTACCTAGTCAGCTTGTAATGAAGTTGTACCTGCACTGATGTGTGCATGATTGCTGGTTTTTATTTTCACGATGGTTATTTGGACATGTTAAGGTGATTACATATTGCACTGTCTCTTTAAGTAAGCGGAATAAAATACAGCATGTATAGCACATTGGCCACTCCTCTTGAGAAAGGGTCATGAGAAGACCCGAAGCACTGGGGTACTTGTAGCTGCAGGCTTCATGCTTTTAAATTAATTTTGGCATTCTGGCTTTATTTGTTTACTTTAAGTGCATTAGTGCTCCTCCATTTGTGTTCTCGTTGTTTACTGTTTTGGAGTGAGCACCTGCATATTTCGAGAGCTCCTGCAGTTGTGTTTTTGCTAAATCAATCAAACAGTCATACATGCACTTCAGAGTCCCTACACAGTCACACACACTCTGGGTACCCAGGTAGGAAGACGGTGGGCAGCCAGAACATCGCCCAGGGAGGCTGAAGGCCACTGCTGGTTGGGGCCTGTGATGGAAGAAAGCAACATACACAATCCACACTATTTGTAATCTGGAGCCAGAGGGCTCAGTTCGTGAAAGAAAACAACAAGGCAATCAGATGACAACACTTTAGATTTAGCTGTTGTTGCAGGAGCTACCCTGTTTACTCACGATACCCAATACAGAACACAGGCAGGATGAAATTGAGACTGCAGGTTGTTGAACTAGAGTGCCAGGAGAAGCAGGGCCCAGAGAATCACAGAGGTATCATTCCTGTTCAAAGCGTTGAGCAGGAGGCTGATCCCCAGGCAGGTCTCTCATCGATGACTTTCTCTGTGTGAGTAGCCTGGATGGGCCAGCGTGGCAAGGCCCCAGACCAAATGGAGATGAATGGTGGATTCAGTCTGTTGGAGCTGGATGCAGCCTCCAGCAAGCAGCACACAGTTCAGTACACAGTGGGAACCAAATCATGACCCACTTACAGCACACTACATTTACATGTAAAGAAATTCCACTGTACCAGGCAAATGCTCTCCTGGTGCAATTACAGAGTCTTTGCACAATTCAGGAGTTCAGAGGTGGCTGGAGGTCCTGACAGGCCAATCATGTTCAGCAAATCTGGTCTTTTTTCAGGTTGACAGTTTGGTCACAGTTCAGTGGCTTAAATCGCTCTCCAAAGTCAGATTCAGTCCGATAACCTCACCAGTTCCTCTCAGGGACAGCAAGCAGGAGGCCAAAACTCAGCCCTTCCTCAGTTCCTCCGCACAAAACTATGCAGGACTGCTGCTCGACTATCTCGAGCAGTTCACTCTTCACTTCCTAACTCAGACTGACTCTAGCTGCAAGCAGTCTGGGACTTTCCCCAGGATCCAAAAGGTTTGGTTGGCTAATCTGTCTGTCAGTCACAACAAGGGCTCCACTCCACGTCCATTTGGGCTCCAAAGATCCAAAACTACAATTCCGACAGAATTCTGTTCCCACAAGACCCTTGGGGACAGGCTCCATTTAGAGTCCCCAAAGGTACTGATTGGCCCATTTTGGCAGTACATGACCAAGATGGTGGTGATAAACTAAACTGTCCATGCTGCAAAGAAGGCAGGTTAGACAAACTACAATATCGCTACCACTGTAACAGATAATCAGCAAACAAGTACATTTTCTAACAGAGCTCCCTCTGCGCAAATAGCATGGCAAAACAGAGCGATTATCTGGCAGCCCAGGTGGGACTCGAGCATAGAAACACTCAGCCCCTCCCAGATTAACTATAACTGCAATATAGGCAGCTCTAAAGAGACGATACACAGAGGCTATACAGGCACTCTCTGGCAATAACGCTTAAACTGCTAAAACTCAGGACACCAGCCTGGCAGAGAGCATTTAGGCAAGCTCAAGGAAGACTTTTCAGGAACCCCATTTGTAGGGGGATTACACCAGCATTCTGTCTCAGTTGCAATGTGATCTGTTCTGTGTTCCTCGAGACATGAGGAATTTGACTTCTACCCTATATCTCATAGTTGACTTAGGCATTAGTTATGGAGAAACCCATTTCTACAACTACCATCAAGCTTTCTCTGCAAAGGCCACAGTAGCATTGACTCATTACAATACGAGAGTAAATTGGGCACTTCTCAACAATTAGCTCTTTTGTCATTACTTCGCTGGGCAGCTTGCTTACTCCTGCTCCTGTGTGGTTCCTTTTCCCATTTTGCCCCATGTCCTCTGCCAGTATCTAACGCCTTCATCCACCACTCCAGCAAGGCTCGATCGTCCATCAAGCTCCACTTCTGCTCTTTACCAAGGCTAACTTGGATTATCTCCAATCCTCCATCTTCTCATGCCTGACTGGACATCCTAGGCTGGCCTATTAAATTCCTGGGAGGCAAGTCCATTTGCAACAACTTTGACTATTCAAGCTGCTCAGGATCTGGCTGCACCTATCTCCATATCTGCAACTTCTGTGGCAACTCTCATGCTCGCTATATTTCTCTGAAAGCTCGTCAATCTCCTCAATGACAATTCATTCATCCATCTACTCTGATCAACTTGAAAGCTTTATCCAGGAGCCTAGCTTCTCATCCTTCTTGCCCAGTTGTGCAGCATATCCTTCTGGCCTTTCTCATCGATTTCACACAGGCGTTGTCAGTGCTCCCTCTGTTAATTCCACTGTTGTAATCTTCAGTCTACAGTGAAGGATTCTACAGTAGTCCAACAGCTCTTACAAAAGAACTGCAAGAAGGATTCCTTTGGGACCTTTTCAGCACCCGTCATTCTCACTTATTGTATCAATCCCATTGGTGTTGCTACTAGAAAATTTTCTGGCAAGAAGCACCTCATGATCAACTTATCAGCACCAGAGTCTTCTTCTACCCTAGGGCATTAATTCATTGATTCCTTCTGATGACTGTTCTCTTCCAATGCTCATATTGATGATGCAATAGTGATTATCAAATGCTTTGGCCCTGGCTCCTGGCTCTCAAAAGCCGATATCACAGACGCTAAGTTGTTACCCATTCATCAGTCTCTGTCATCTTTATGGTATGTTTTGGGAGGACCAATATTATATCGCAGTCCGTCGACCTATGGTTGCAAAAGCAGCCCTAAGCTTTTGATTTGTTCTCTGAAGTCCTGTGTTGGTCTCTACTTAATGTTTATTGCCGTCCAGCAGTTGTTCATCTATTAGACGACTTTCTCCTGATAGATCCACCAGACTCGTCTCCCACTGCTGGCATTGCTGCTTTTGTTCAGCTGTTCCAAGAGCTATCAGTTCTCTGTCCAAAGAGAAACCTTAAGTCCAGCGATATCCTCAAATTCCTTGGCATAACATTGGATGCAGAACGTATGGAGGCCAGGTTGCTTTCTGATAAATGCCACAGGATACAAGCTTTAGTAGTTTTTCATCCTGATCCTCTTGCACAAAATGAGAACTGCGTTCCTCCTGGGCTATCTCAATTTTGCAATGCTGATAATTCCTCAAGGTTGACCCGTTATTTCTTACCTCCTGACACTGGCATCATTGGTTTCCAAATTGAACCATCATATCCAAATCTTGGCTGCTACAAAATCTGATCTAGCCATGGTCCCACTGGAACAGATGTTCAATGTTTTAAAAGACCCTTCTTCTGACTCTCACCCCAGAATTTACACTGATCCATCTCCAATGCATGGATATGCTGCTATTCTTCAAGGAGTCCTGGATCGCTGCTCCGCCTCCAGACATTACTCTCTTAGGCATTTTCCAACAACATCTCCTCTCCTTGAGATTTACCCAATAGTAGTGGCTGCCTTTGTATGGGGACATCACTAGTCCCTCCAAAAGTCTCCATATTTTCTGACAATCAACCTACAGTGGACATCATCAACAAGGGCAGGTTTCATTCCATTCCATCATGCTGTTCATGTGGAGACTGACTTGGCCATCTCTCTATCACAATTTCATACTTCAATGTTTTCACATTTCAGGCTACGCAAATGAAGCAGCTGATTCATTATCTCACTTTCATTTTCAGACCTTCCATCACCTCTATCTGCAGCAGACTCAGTTATGACTCTACATCTTTCATTCAGTGACCTCATAATGACATTGAATTATATTACCAGCATGCCAACAGCATCATGTGGGCCACACTAGCTTCAGCCACTGAGCCACTTATACTACTGCATGGAAAAGTATTCCTTATTCTGCATACAGCAAGCCTCTCAGGGCACTTCTGCTCGTAGACCAAGATCTTGCATTCCTAACTTTTGCCATCAATCCTTGAAACTATCATATGGGACAATTAAACGCTCTTAAAACTATCCTGCAATTCTAACAGGTATTCAGTTCTTTAACTTGCAGTCTATCTTCGCCTTCACTGTTTTCTAATCCCCGATCAAATTTCTTCTATTTATTTATTTATTTATTGAAATGTTTCACCACAGAAGGCACACTGAACAACAAGTGGCTCATCTCCCGTGCATCCTGGGGAGTAGGAAAAACATACATACAGATAAAACATAGTAATGAATAACCAGTAAATGCACAAACAGTGTCACAGTGCTGAGTTACAGAAGTTATGTACATAATAAGTGCGCCATAAGAACAATAATAAATATAAATTCAATATAAAAGTCTGATAAGTACAAATGCTAGAATAGAGCTTAACCGAAGAAGTAAATAACAATGTTCAAGCTATCAGGTGAACAGGGTTAGATTAAGGTAATGGGTGGAGGTGGAGCACGAAGAGGAGGAGGTTAGTATTGGGGTGAGGTATAGGAAAAAGAATATGGATTGGAGGGATTCAGTGGAGGTGGATAGGCAGTAGTAAGGAATTATTGGAATTTAACTGGGTATTAAGTTTGAGAGCAGAGTAGGAAAAGAGGGAGAAGCAGAGGTGAATTTAGCCACAGTTACAATTTACCAAAAAGGAAATTATGTAGGACAGAAGAGATGTAATTAGGGAGGAAGAATGGTGAATCTGGGGAGGAAGTGCATTCCATAGTTTAGCGAAATGTTATGAGAAGGTCATCTGGCCAACAGCAGTTGACCAATGAGGGACTACCAAAAACAAGAGTCATAAGATTTGAGCGAATGGGCTGAAGAGGGAGGAGAATACTAAGGAAGTTAGATGGGGAGTGTACTAAACCAAAATTTAGACACAAATTTAGCACAGTGAAGGTGATGTTGATTTTCTAATGAGGAAAAGGCAGGCGTGGTAGAGATTACAGTGATTCATGAGAGAAGGGAATCCAGAGTGAAGTGACAGAAGGAGATAAAAAGGGTGTCCAATCTGCTTTGGGAAGACTTGGGAGCAGCACTGTATACTAGATCACAGTAGTCGTAAGTAAGATCATTTTCTGACAAGTTCACGCTATTGGGAGGCGGAGGCAGTTACAGTTCCTGTACATTGCGCCTAGCTTGGGGCACAGCTTTTCAGGATGGTGTCCACATGGCCAGAGAAGTTGAGGTGTTTGTCCAGTCACACCCAAGATACCTAAAGGAAGTTGCATCCTCAAAGACTGTCCCATCAAGGGTATGGAAGGAGGGCAGGGAGGGAGCTTGAGAGCCTCTGCCTAGTGCCAAAGGTCATTGAGACTGTCTTGGTGTTGAGGGAGAGTTGATGGGAGCTAAACCTGTGCTGAACATTATTGAAGTCATGCTGAAGTCTGGTAGCTACATGAACCGGGACTGGCCTGAGGTGAAGAGGACCGTGTCATCAACATACATATGGATTGAGGTGGATGAGCAGACAGAGAGGAGGTCATTTAGAAATAAGGAGAATAAGATAGGCCCAACACAACCCCTATGGGATGACAGTGTTGATGTGGAGAGGGGGATGTGGAGTCAGCTATTCTGACTAACTGGGTAATACCTATCAAGTAGGCACGGAAAGATTCAGTTAGGCCTGCTGAAGAGAGGGTGTTAAAAGAAGGGAATGGGAGACGGTGTCAAAAGCCTTGCTAGGTCAACAAAAATAGGAATGTGATTAGCCACTGTCCATCCCAGAGAGGATAGAGTCAGTGAGCCTAATCAGGGAGGTGGTAGTGTAATGGTTCTTCCTTATCCAGATTAGAACAGAGGAAGAAATTAAAATCAGAGAGATAGGAAGAGAGTTGAGAGAGAACCAAATGTTCTTGAAGCTTGGCAAGGGTAGGAAGAAGAGATATGGGATGGTAATTGTCAGAGTGGAAGAATCATTGTCCTTAGGTAGGGAAGGACAGTGACATGCTTCCAAACAGAAGGGATGGTAGCCGTTGTGAAGGAACGGTTAAGGAGGTCAGGAAGCACAGCAGAGATAGCAGGAGCTGATAGATTAAAAGCTTAGGGTCCAATCCATCAGGCAAGCAACCGTTGGAGGGGCTGAGAGCATACAAGGCATCCAGGGTGTCAGAGGGTGACATTTTTGAAAAGGAGTTAGGTAAAGAAGGTAGTCTGGGTGAGGAGGGAACGTTAGCGGACTGTGTAGGAGAGTAGGGAGGCTAGGAGAGCGGAGGCATAGGAGGTAAAATAGGAGTTAAATTCAGTTACTACATTGAGGTGATCGTAATTTGAGTGTTGTTTATTTTAAGGGGATAGAGTGAATAACTTTCCAGAATTTGGAGGGATTATTGTTAGACTGGAAAGTAGTACAAAAGTAGTCAGCTTTAGCTAAGCGTAGTAGCTTTAGGTAGCAAGTTTCATAGAGAGTGGTATGTGTCATAATCTTTAGGGAGTTTAGTGGCTTTATGTTTTCCCAGGCTTGGTCCTGGGCTCTTTGACAGGCCAAGAGCTTGGGGTGATCCATGGGACACTTGGTGTCCAAATATCTTCAAGCATCAAAACTCCTTGTCATCTCCCTATCGATGGCATCATTATTAGAAATCTCTTGGATTTACTAAGGCAATTCCTTTGATTCTTCATCAAATACCATGGTCGCTCCACTATTTGTCTAGCCTTTTATGGATTCCTGCTTCCTGGAAAATTCACAGTTGTATCATCTTCCTCTGCTAATTTCCTTAAGGTTTCCAATTTACAGAAACAAGCCAATCATTATATCCTGTTGCTTCCTTCTTCAAAGACTGACAAATCTCAGAGAGGACTTCAAATAACCTATTACCTGACCCATAACAACAGGTTCCAGTAACATGCTTTGACCAACTTGTGGTTTTCACTCATGCTCAGATCTGTTGCATCCACTTCTGACTTCTGATAACCGAACAGGTATGACGACAAAATGGTTTCTGGTACATTTCAGAATTCTTTTGCAATGACTTGGGCTCAATCCTTATTCCTTTTCAGGACATTCTTTTGAATTGGAGCAGTTTCTTCAACATCAAACACAGAAACACAGAATTTGATGGCAGATAAGGACTGTTTGGCCTACCTTGTCAGCCCATTTTCCCAACCTACTGCAATACTGTAGACCCTACTTGATCTCCAGCTTAGCCCTCCCTTCCCTAGTGACTAAGGTTCCTTATGCCTATCCCATGCATTCTTGAATCCATACAACTTTTACCCTCATCACCTCTGCTGGAAGGCTGTCCCAGGCATCCACTTCTCCCTCTGTGAAAAAGTACTTCCTTATTTTCCCCTGAGTCTACCCCTCCAGCTTCATGGCATGTCCCTTGTTCTTGAACATCTTTTTCTGAAAATGTTTTCCTTTTGTACCTTATTTTATACTTGTGGGGTATTTGAAAGTCTCTAGTATATCCCCCTTTCCCATATTTCCTCCAGGGTGTACACATTGAGGTCCTTTAGTCTCTCCTCATGTGGTCTCTGGTGCAGACCTTGCACCATTTTTGCTGCCCTCCTCTGTACTGCCTCTACTCAGTCTATATCTTTCCGAGATGCGGTCTCCAGAACTGGACACAGTACTCAGGCGAGGTCTCACCAATGATTTATACAGTGGTATCACCACCTCCCTCTTTCTGCTGGTGATACCCCTCTCTATGCACTTTAGCATTCCGCAGACTCTCCCACAGTCTTGCCCCACTGTTTGGCCATGTTTCGAGTTATCAGACATGATTACCCCCAGGTCTCGTTCCTGTTTAGTGGTCATCAGTACCACGCCCCCATCTTGTACTCTGCCCTGGTTTCTATGCCCTAATTGCATGATTTTGCACTTCTTAGCATTGAAACTTAGTTACCACATTCTTGACCACTCCTCAAGCTTTCCTAGATCCCTATTCATTTTCCACCCCACCCCAGATGTCTACTCTATTGCAGATTTTAGTGTCATCTGCAAAAGGCATACCTTCCTTCTAGTCCCTCTGCAATGTCACTAATAAATCGTTAAAGAACTGGTCCCACTACTGATGCTTGTGCCACCCACTGGTCACCCTCCCTCCCTGGGAGTGAACTCCATTTATCACCACCCTCTGATGCCAGTCCCTCAACCAGTTCTTTACCGATATACCACTGTTTTCCTCCCAGGCTGCCCAACTTGTTTACTAGTCTCCTATGTGGAATGGTGTCAAAGGCCTTACTGAAATATAGGTAGGCCACATCCACTGCTCCACCCTGATCTACTTCCCTGGTCACCCAGCCAAAGAAATCTATCAGATTTGTTTGACATTACCTCCCTGGTGAATCCATGCTGCCTCAGATCCTGTACATTGCTGGTATCAAGCTATTACACAATACTTCCCTTCAGCAGTGATTCCATTAATGTCCCCCATCACTGAGGTCAGGCTGACTGGGTTGTAATTTCCAGCTTCCTCCCTGCTACCAGTTTTGTGAAGTGGCACTACATCTGCTCTCCTCCAGTCCTCCAGGACCACTCCTGTCTCCAGTGGAGGTTGAAAAGGACTGTCAGAGGATAGTCAGCTCCTCTGAGCTCTTTCAGTATCCTTGGATGTATCCTGGCTTGCCCATTACCTTTTCCACTTTCAGATTTGCAAGTTTCTTTAGGACTCTCTCCTCTGTAAATGGACTACTCCCTTCCTTGATGTTCCTAGTGTGGTTTGATTCTGGCTCAGTAGTTATATTGAGCCACAACGTATGGTGATCACTGGACTTCAAGTTGTCACCCACCTCAGCGTCTTCAGTGCTGTCCCGTTGGTGAGTACCAGGTCCAACACTGCTCCCTCATGAGTGGGCTCCCTTACTAGTTGTCTGAGGAATGCCCCTGCAGGAGTCCAGGATGTCCCTGCTCCTAGCTGAAACTGCAGCTGGGATGCTCCAATCCACATCCAGCAGATAGAAGTCCCTATCAGCAGCACCTCCCCGATCGCCATCTTTTTGGATGGCTTCCACCAATACCTTAATCATTTCCCCCCATGCTGGGAGGCCTGTAGATTATGCCAATGTGAATAGCGTTTTCATTTTCTGTCCCTAGGGTAACCCACAGGGCATCCATGCCCCTGTATTCTCTGAGTCTCTGTAGCTTTTATATTAGCCACTCCTTCCCCCTTTATTACGTTCCTGAACAGAGTATAGTCTGGCCTGGCTATATCCCAGTCATGGCTCTCATTGCACCATGACTCTGTGATGGCGACAATGTCCAGGTCAGCCTCTGCCATAATGGCCACAAGGCCAAGGATTTTATTTCAGGCTTCCAGCATTTGTGCACATATCCTTCCAAATCTTTTATCACCCTTCTTGTCAGTCCGCCTTTCCTTTTGCCTACTCTCCCATCAATTCTGCCTTCATTCCACCCTCCTCATTTCTACCATTCTTCTTGTCCTGCTATTAGAAACCCTTAGGGATTCCCTCCCTCAGGGTTTTCCCCATAGACTACTTCAATTTGCGGGGTGGACAATTCATGTCTCCCTTGTTCCTTCCACCACCACTCGGGAGGTACTCAAGAATAACATTCCTCCACATCATCAAGAAACTTGGAAGATGAACTTCATCAGCTTTGTGAATCATATACCCTAATCCAGAAGCCAAAATCCGACAAGTATTTAGGATAATCTCCTTTTAGCTTGCCCAGAGGATGTGGGTCAGTGAGGCATGGGTCCTCAGAGGTTTCCTCCACAGAGGTTTTTTTCCCTCTCCTGCGTGGTCACACTGAGAGTTGGAGGAGGTAGGTTTTCTGGGCCCTTGTTCCCTTCATGCTGTCCAGCTTCCCTATCAAGGGTGGGAATAGAGAAAGGCCAAAATGTAAACAGTGTATGCAAGCACAATTACTGTTCACAACATATTGAAATGGGAGAGCTAAAGCCCAAGTTCAATTCAATGTGGGGAATAGTTCCTCCCACATATCACATAAAAGCAGCCTCTCCCTTATAGTCCACGTTTAGCGTGTTTCGTCACACCCACCATCCTCCCCATCCTCCTCATCCTCCGCCAGCATTTTACTCACCCTTGGTGCTGGGCCCTCTATTCCTGCACGCTGCTCGGCTTTCCTACCAAGGGTAGTAATAAAGAAAGGCCAAAATGTAGGCAGTGTACACAATCACAATTACTTTTCACAACATATTGAACTAATATACCCCTATGATTATCCCATGCATACTTGAAGCCTCCACCCCACTGTTTTAGCCTCCACTACAGGCTGGCAGTCGATTTCAGACATCAACCACCCTTCCTGTAAATAAATATTTATTCACATGTCTCCTAAACTTCCCCTCTCCAGCTTTATCGCATACCCCTGGTCCTGGTGCTGATTCTCATTTGAAGAGCCTCCCCTCCTGTACCCTGTTCACCCTTGTGGGTGCTTGTAGGTCTCGATCATGTCAGCTCTCTCACTCCTCTCTTCTAGGTTGTACATGTTGAGTTCCTTAAGCCTCTTCTTGTAGGGCTTCCATGCAAACTTTACACCATTTTAGCATCCCCCTCTGGGAAGTCTCCAATCTGTCTCTGTCCTTTGGGGTGCAGTCTCCAAAACTGGACAGAATACTCAGGTGGAGGCTTACACATATATATATATATTCCACCCAATCGACAGCAGGGGAGGAGAGGTGGCTGGGGCTCTTGACTCACCTCTAGTATCACACGGACTACCACTGGATTGCTAGCGCCAGTACTTTTTGCTTTACTCACTGGCAAGCTGTTCTACCTCGGGTCGAGGCACCGGCAAGCTAGCGCTTAACGGGTGGACCTCCCCGACAACCAGGACCCTCAATCTTTTTCGTCTCTGCTGCACTGACTGCTGGGGTTGTGGACTGAGGCTGATTTTTCACTGGGACCTACTCGCCCACCTCTGTCTCCCGCTCGTAGACCCATGACCTGAACCAGACAATCACCACGCCGCGCCTCCGCTGGGCCTATTGGGCGCGAAAATTCAAAAAGGCAACCTGCCCATTGGAAGCCCAAGCCGATGATGCTCAAGCAGCCTGGACAAAGGCTGTGAGCTTCAGCACTGGCTTATTCCGACCGATCGACAGTAGGGGCAGGAGAGGGTGGCTAGGGCTGTGACTGTCCCTCCCCACGTATCACACGGACTACCTCTGGATCGCTAAACACCAGTACTTTTGCTTTACTCACCAGCAAGCTGTTCTACCTTGGGGTCGAGGCACCAGCAAGCTAAGCGCTTACGTTTGGACCTCCCCGGCGACCAGGACCTTCAATCTTTTTCGTCTCCGCTGCACCGACTGCTGGGGTTGTGGACTGGGGCTGATTTTCGGCCCTCCCACCTGCCCATTCCCTCCTCCCATTAAAAGCTCCATGCCACGCCCACTTCTTGTAGGAGCAAATCAGGGCTGGGACAGCTGATTTCAGGGGAACACCTCCTCTCTCTCTGCCTTGCTGGAGTAAAACAGCCAATCTTGGACACAATAACAATTCAGCACTGCCCATACTGGACATTACTGTTCTCTCCAAACTGTCTGCATCCTCACTACAGGGTCTATCTAATTCCCTAAACTAATTGCACAGCCTGTATGATTATCTATTTTCCACTTGAATTTTGTGTTAGCGATATTTATAGGGGCTGAAAGCAACTAACTGATACAGAATCTGCACCATCAATGAGATTGTTAAGCAGTATAAGCAATCCAGTTATTTCTTGCATAATCTGCCTGATATTCTATTTTCCCCATGAGATGTATAAATGTGTATACTTTTATGGGGCTAGGATTGCAACACGCTTAATTAACACTGTAACTGCTTGATTACCCTGTTAACACTGCACCTCCAGCTAGACAGCCTCCCTTTATTGATTGATACAAGTTGCCTGGCTACGCATCTTAGATAGCTTTGCATCCAACCCACCTACCTACCTAAAGAGTAGTGGTGATCAAATCACCCTCAGGAGGACCCCTTAGTAACAAGTGCTCCTAAGATCACCTGCCCTGCAAATTTTTGACACACTCATCCCAGGGATAAGACGTCTGGGACTCATTGTCCCCACAAGATTGGGTACTGCTGACTAGCGGTGCCCTGTTGAAATCAGCCACTCTTGATCAGACCCCCCAGGGATTCGGTGCCCCTACGAGACAGGTTACTGCTCATAAGTGGAGCCCCTTGACGCGGGGTAACTATTACCTAGGGGCAAACCACTCCTCTGCCCAACTATCCTCCTCTCCACTCAGCCTCCTAGACCAGCATGATGCACCCCAAGCTAGGACCTCCCTATCTCAGCTGCCCAAACAGAGGGCTCCTCCTGGCCGTCCTGTACCTCCTGTTCCTCCACTGGGCAGACATGACTATTAGCTCAGGAGAGCAGGACTCAAGAAGTCCCCTACACCTGAGCCTCCCTTTGACATTCCTGGCACTACTACCCCTCCCTCATAATAACATGGAGGCACTCCTGATTGCTCATGTATTCTGCAGGAGAGGCATTTTGTACTCAACATTACTCACCGCCAAGGGAGACTCTGCACTAAGTCCTTACCCCTCAGAAGCCTCCCATCTCTTTGCCTCCTTTCTGCCCTCCTGCTGATGGCGGGGACATCCAACCTAATCCTGGACACCCACCTTACAACCTCCTGGTCTCCTCCCCTGGACCTGCACTGGGTGTCACAAGGGCCTGTGGATTGTGCGTATGAATATGTAGCCTAAGACCAAAGATGCAGGAACTTCAAGCCTGGCTGGACCGGTACAACCCTGACATCCTGGCCATATCTGAAACCTGGCTCAAGCCTCATATTCTCTCCCATGAGGTTGCAGCCTGTGGTTACCTCTCCACAGAAAAGACAGACTGAGCAAAAGGGGAGGTGTCCTAATCTAAACAAAGACACCCTTAACTCAGT
This sequence comes from Neoceratodus forsteri, assembly GCA_016271365.2. Classification (NCBI taxonomy): domain Eukaryota; kingdom Metazoa; phylum Chordata; order Ceratodontiformes; family Ceratodontidae; genus Neoceratodus; species Neoceratodus forsteri. Next base: position 524,783,691 of record CM028138.1, on the reverse strand, counting down.
GGAGTTCAACCTGCAACAGCCCACTTGCACGGAAGGTGAATCAATCTTCTGACGCATCACTCATGGTCCTCGTAAGCATCTCAACATTGGATGTGTATATAACCCCCAACTAAAGCGCTCATCTCTCAGGCGGTCCTAAGGGACATCTCCGAAGAGGTCACCTCTGAGCTACTCATTCTGGGGACTTCAACCTAAATTGGGCCACTCAAGACAACCACTCCCTAATAGGGCTGGTTCAGGAAGCTAACCTTGAACAGGTCATCATGAGGCCCACCGAATGAACTATAAAGCGGAAATCATTCCACGCTTGATTGGGTGCTTACGAGCAAACCCTCCAATATAAAAGCGGCAGGCACCTTAGCGGATGCCCTGGAGTGACCACTCCCAATTTTCTGCACCTGGAAAACAGGGCCCTCAGAGTCCACCCATGAATCCTGGTGGCAAGGGATTTCTCAAACTTTCAACCTGAACACCGGATTGGCTGCCTAAACAGCATTGATTGGAGTCCAATCAAACTACTCCCCTCACTGGATGAGGCTGCTGCCTTCTTCCAGGAGCCATCACTATGGTGGCTGATTGCCTGGCCCCTATGAAGAAATTCTGCACCAAGGGAGCTGCTACAAGTGGATCACCCTCATGTGAAATCACTTATGAAAACCCAGGACACAGCTTGGAAAAATACAAGCTCTCCTCCTATCGGCTGACCTAGCCTGCTATAAGTCGCTTAGAAATAGGTGCAAACTGGCCATTAAAGTGGCCAAATGAGAATATCTCACACATCTACAGAAAAAGAACCTAGGCAACCCTAGACACTTTTGGACACATATAAATGGGCTAAGAAAGGGGCGGCAAGACCGCTTACTGCCTCATAGAGGTCAGCGTCAATTAACAAATGATGACATTAGCATCGCTATGGCTCTCAACTGCCAGTTCACAAACCTGGACCAGATCAAAGTGGGTCTGCCACCTACCTCCCAGTCTCGATTGACCCCCTTCCCACAGACTGGACCACCCAACCTTCCACATCAGGCTAGTAAAACCTAACGAAATCCTCCCTTGTTAAAGTCCCTCAAAACATCGGGAACTGTGGGACCTGATGGCATCCCCAAATACTTAGGGAAGGGCCCTTGCACTCGCCAGGCCCCTTACCTGGCTCCTCAATCGATCCCTTATCGAAGGGCCATCCCTGAACAATGGAAAATGGCTCATGTAGTCCCTGTCCACAAGGGAGGTTCAAGGAGTCTACCAACAACTACAGGCCTATCTCCCTACTCTGTAGCCTTGGTAAGATTCAAGAAAGATTGATTTACAGACAACTCCGCTGACTACCTAGAGCTCCATGAATTACTTGCTCCTCCCAGCACAGTTCAGAACCAATCATGGGACTGACACCGCACTTATCAAGTTCTCCACAGATGTTCTCAGAGAACTGGACAAGGGACCCCACTGGGGCAGTCTTCATTGATCTATCCAAGGCATTTGACCTTGTCAACCACAACCTACTGCTTTCCAAACTGAGCCAGGTTGGGCTAGACAGCCAATCCCTGTCGTGGTTCAACAGCTACCTCACCAGGAGGGTCACTGAGGGTAAAATGGAAAGACTCCCTGTCGGAGCCTCTCCCACTAACTGAGGGGTGCCCCAAGGGTCAATCCTTGGCCCCTTCTCGTCTCTCTTTTCACTAATGATCTCAGTAAACACTGTGGGGTAGCTCAGTGGTACAGTACGCAGATATGCTGTCATCTAACGCCCCTCCTCTAATCTGGGAGATCTTAGCTCCGGCTACAGGATGACCTGGGATCCCTAGAGAAATGGCTTGTCACCAACAGAATGATCATAAATCCTAACAAGACCAAGGCCATGCTGTTTGGCCCAAGAACCCTCAGTCGGGACAGAAGCCAACACCTCTGACTGGCGACCGCATCAGGCAAAGGACTTGAGGTGGTTGAATCTATAAAATACCTTGGTCTTACCCTGGATCAGTGCTTCACCCTCAAGGAACACGTTGACAAGGTAACCAAAAACATTCACGCCAAACTCAAGACCTTGTACAGGCTGAAAGACCAGCTGATACCAGCGCCAGGGCCTCATCGCCACCTGCGGTCCTGCTCCCAACCTCACCTATGCTGCCCTGGTGGTTCATGGAGCAGCCAGACAAGAGATGAACAGACTACAAGTTCTCTATCACAAGGTGGCTTGCCCACGCCACCCTATCCGCCTCAGGACCCACCACTGTGACACTTTGTCCCAACTAAACTGGCCCTCCTGGGATGCCCGGCTCCAGTAGCCCTACTCTGCCATACCCATAAATTACTCAGCCCTCCCTTCCTCCCAGCCTCACTGGGCTCATTGCCCAAAGAGTAACCCTAGGCTCCTCCAGACAATGGCCGAACCCTCCTCGCAGTGCCCAGGGTTAGAACCAAGGTTGGGGGCAAGTGATTCGCCATCACAGCACCCATCCTATGGAACTCCCTGCCCCCAGGTGTCCAGGCTGCTACCTCTACCAACACCTTCCACACAAGGCTGAAGGCTCATATGATGGTCACCTCAAATGCAATCGCTAAAGAAAAGGCTCCTAAGCGTGAGTCTACCCCTCACCCTCCCAGGAAATACCTCCAATATCTACACCCATCTGTATAGCCTACCCAGGATATGTAACCTGCTGAAATGCTACTATATATTACCCATGCTATGTTTCGATGTGTTTTATGTAGCACTACTTTTGCTGTATACAATTCCATGTATTATTCCATGTAATCCCTGGTCGCCCCTGAAAAAGGGACCTTCGGGCCCAGTGGGCTTACCAGTTATCAAAATGTAATAAATAAATATATATATATATATATATTTATTTATATAATGGAAACTCAACCAAATCCAATCCAGTGTTCTGATTGTATAAAACACATCACATGACCGCATATATCAGAGTGCGACCACACATGACTTTTACCCCTTCCAGAACAATTTTGACATTTTATAAGATAGATAAACCACTCTGAGGTGTGCTGTCGCGCTCTGATATATGCAAGCCTTGGATGGTTAGCACTCGGCCTGCAGCCGTGCGTAACAACTCACACCAAGACTTGTATATCAAGGCGACCGCACACCACAAGTGGTTTATCTATTGCATATATATATATATTATAGGGGATACATAATGGGCAGGAGTGTGATATGGAAAATATCTTCACTCCTCTAGAGTGACCTCTGAATGAGGTTTCAGAGGTCACTGTACAAGACTGAACATATTTCCCATATCCCATGAGTGCATCATGTATCAATATATACAATGGGGCCTCATTGTTTGCAAATGTACCATTTGTGCGTGCTTTTGCTGCGGTTTCGTGGCTTTGCTCAGTTTGCACGGGTTTTGCGTGACTTTGCGCGGATGTGATAATGTCATTTCTTATGTAACCCCTTGCAAATGGGGTTCCTAGAAATGCCAGTCTGGGTTTACCTTAGCCCGTTTTGTTCTGTCCTTCTCCTGCTGTCTCTGGGCTTCTTCTGACTTGGCTTCTAATTTTTCTGGCTTCCCAGGTCCTGTTGCCCTCGTGTGCCCCAGCTTGCAGTCAAATGAAAAATCCAGCCCTCGGGGCTTAAACTGCTGACCATGACTCCCGCTGCAAAGTGCTGCCTCCAGGGCAGGCGGGAGTCAGTTGGCGCGCCAAAGCACCTTTGATGTGGAGCTGCTTGTTTTGCGGTCACCTCGGGGACTGTGCCGTGGGTCCTGGGATCCCTTCCACCTATTTGGGACCCAGTGACCATGGACAGCCTGCTGAGGGATCGCTCAGATGGGAATTAAAGGAGTTCTGACCGGGGCTCATTTGAGTATGCTTGTGCAGGGCCCCAGTCATCTGAATAATGCATAACAGTGTATCTGGCTGCCTCCAGGGTAGCTATGTTCAGTTCAACCGAAAAGTAAAGAATTAAAATGTTTTACATAATGGAACTGTTGCTGCTTGTTGAGAATATACTGTGCATGTGGGGAAAAGTGCTTAAAGTTAAAATAGTACTGTTTCCCTGGCAATTCCAGTATCTGGGACTCTGTGTGTCAGCTGCTGCAAGGGAACTTGCATAAGTGCAGTAGTTGACAGGAAAAGTAAAAGAGCCATGTTTTTCCATCTGTGCAGCGACTGCAAGTACAGCCTTTAAGCTATAGAACTGTGGGGCATTTGAGGCAAATAATTACTTCTTTCTGGCTGCACCAGGACATTATTCAGGACTGTATCTAATCTGCTATAAGGGACAGTGGGTTAAGCAGCCATTGCCAGCAGTACAGCCAATTGGAATTGCAGCAATAGAAAGCCAGGACTTGTGGGACATTCACTGCATCTCATGGGTAGCACCCACGTGCTTATGGGGGCTTAGGGACATTATTTTAGGTGCAAATTCCACAACCCAATTGTGCCTCGAGTGTTCTGATTGACGGGTCCTTCAGCAACTTGGAGACATGTCACCCGTATCCCCTGCTACCAATCAGGAGTCGAGCTAGGAGCTCTATGAAGAGACAATGTTGCCAGTTTGTCTGCAGATTCAGAGAGAGAGAGAGCAGCAGAGCAGGCTTCAGCCTGCTGGGAGCCCCGTGGGGAGGGACTCAGGCTTCAGCCATGCCATCAGGCCTGGGCCATTTAGTTCAAACCCTTTCAGTCTTCAGAGGGCATTTGTTTTCTTCAGTTAACAGTTAACTAGTTACAGTAATTGTGCTGTCTGCAACAGCTAGTCTGGAGGTTGCCAGTACTGTCCTCCACAGGCTAGCCTTCCTCCCACGTCGGGGAAAGATGTGGACCACAGAATCAGATGTCCAGCAGCAGTGAAGCGCTGTCCAGACCAGATGACATCAGGCAGTGGTGAGGCGCTGACCAAGTACCTCAGCAGTGAGAGAGGTGAAGAAGTCTTCAGGATGTCTTCGATTGCAGATGAGACCCGTGGAGGACCTGAGTGAGTACCCTTGTACCCCCGGTGCAAGGGAGAAGCTAACAAGTAATCTTGGGGGCTCCATGCCCCATTAAGAAATGCGTGCTGTTAAGTGTGAAGTATTGAAGTCATCAGTCTGGGCTACTAACCCCATAAGAGACTGCCTAGTTCAAGTAATGGATGCATCTTGTCTGTGGCCTAAATGGCTAAGTTGCAGGTGCATCAAGATGCTGGGCTTAGTGAATCATATAAATGTGTAGCTATGGGTTAGAGTCCTGCCATCTTGGAGCTGTCTGTCAAGCAGCTTGCCACTTCATGAGACAGGAGGCCCTAGAGCATATTAATATCTAAGATACCTTAAATAGAATGTTCCTGTGTCTGCACAGAATTTCATCTAAGAGCGCTTGGTATAAGTGTTAAATGGCTAGAGCGTGCTGGATAGGACTCCGCTTGTGGATAATGTTCTTGGTATATAGAATGTACTGGATGTGACTGCCTGTGACTAAAGTATGGGAGGCTTGATAAAAGTGTTGTTGCCAACGTACTCTGGATGGATGCCTTTTGGTATATAAAGTACTGGATGTGACCGTGTTTAAACTGCGTTTAGGATGCTTGACAGAAGCATCACTCTCATTACATTGGATGGGACTTTCAAATATTGTGCTGAATGTTCTGAATGTAAGATCCACATAGTTTGTTCTGGAATGTTCAGAAGTCTGTGAGTGCAGGGCAATCCTGCTTTGTCTGCTTAAGTGCAGGGCAATCCCTGCTTTGTCTGCTAAAGTGCAGGGCAATCCCTGCTGTGGTTGTAAATAGTAATTTGCTGCTTTACAAAAATCTGTTTCAAGTTTCCCCACCCTCAAATTAATAGCTGGCCACCTCGACCAGCTGCAGCTCCATCAGGCCTGCAACTTCTTGGACTGTGGTATCTGTTTAACCAGTATGGTACGAGATTGAGGGTTTCTGCTGTATCTGGGACTGGTACCAGTGTGGGTATTATATAATTATGTTTAACATCTGATTTATCAGCAGCTAGATAGCCAGGGCTCTGGATGTCTTAAGTCAAATGGTAAATGTGATTTATGTCTGCCTGTTAATATGTAGCCACCCAGCTGGAGGGTTCACCAGCAAAATCCAAAATGATCTCTATACATGTGTAAATACAGTAAGATAACCTCTACTCCTCCTGTTTCCTTTTCCTAGCTCCTTTATTACCCCAACAATAAATATCTTGTGTTGTTTGAAATCTTGTGTGAGCATATTATTAGAGAGAGCCTTTAATTCAAAATGTTGAAATGTGGGGAACTGTGTCTTGGGGCATGTCTGGGAAGGTAACTGGTCACCGTGGGTGGTGTAGCAGCTCAGGGCTACACCCAGCACCATCTCACCCACGTAAAGCAACCTGGTGGAGGCACTGCTAAAGGTTTTAAAAATGTTATTAGCTAGCGAACCCAAACCCTCTAGCCTATGTCCAGGGTAGTAGGCAGGGGTATAACACTGGGGGCACCACCCAGGTTAATTTACATTTATCACACCCTGGTGAAAATAATATGATTTATCACACTCATTTATCACTCACCCCAATGTGTGTGTATATATATATATCATATATTATGTTATTATACATAACATCTTAATCACTTCCACAACAGCAAACTGTAATCTCATAAACTGAGGACTGTGAAGTCAGGTGTATTCAAGCACCAGAGCCGCTAATGAAATCTAAAAGACTGTGATCCTATCTTTATGTTAATATGCACAGTTATCTTGAAAATAACTTGTTGAAAGTGTTCTGCACTGTATTTTAACTTGTTGTTTTGTACCATGTTTGCACTGTCATATTTAACTGGTGATACGTACTGTATCTTATTTATGCAGTGTTGCTATCCCAAGGCCTTGCCCCAGGACAAATGTTTCTCCTGGATTAAACAACAAATAAATACATACATACATACATACACAATTAAGGCAAGTGTGAATAAAGGAACTTTATGAAAAACATACAGAATGAGACTAACTGCAAATTTGAAGCATGTAACTTCATCAAAGGTTCTGCTGACATTAAAACCACAAGACATGTAGTAACATAATAATTTAAGGTTAGGTTAGAATGGGCTTTAGTTCCATCATGTCAAAGAGCAAAGCTTGAGTGGTTTATAATTTCCCAAGAATCCAGCTGATGGAACTGCAAGTCTTGCAATTTACCATTGGACTACTTTTTGTTGTGTAATGTAAGATTAAACACAGTTTGAATCACTTTAAACTTATTGTTTAATGTGAACAAGGAAGCTTATTTCTGGTCTGGAGGCTCTTTAAACAAAGTCTAGCCAGCGCCAATATGGCTGTGGCAAGCTTGTAAACCTCGGAAAATGAGCACCGCCGAGTGCCATCTCCAAGATGATGGTGGCCATGCAACTGTGCATATGGCACTCACACACATGTGTAGTTGGAGTGAATGGCATTCTGCCATTCCCAAAGATGTAGCGCCAGTGGAACTGCGCATGCACGCAAAGGCGTCCATGTGCAGTTCTTGTCTTGAATGCAGAAGTAACAGCCAAAATAGTGCAGCTGTTACTCCATATCAATCAACCATGGCAGAGTATTCCAAGCTGTGTTGGACTTTCGAGGGATACTTCCAAAAGTCCAATGGAGCGTGCCGCAGTCGGCCATTTTAGGAGCAATGAAAGTAATGGCTGTAGCCTGCACCACAGCTGTAAAAGTGCAGGGTTATTAGACCGAGTTCAAATGGAGTTTCCTTTCAGAGTTATGGGAGTATAAGGAAGTAATTTGGAACCAGTCTTGAGTACGCCAATAGGACGATTAAGAAAAAAATTCACTAAAAATACCACCAACAGCTTAATCTTGTTCAAGGTCAGTTGGCATTCATCTGTATCCCCTCCCGGTCGTGCCTGTGAACCCCTCAGTGGTGCTATCCCAAGGGCTACTACCCTGCCTGCTTAACTACTAACAGGTTGAGGGGCCTAGGTCCAATGGCGGGTGCCTCCACCCAGAGGTCAGGTTTGCAGTAGTTTAACTTGGTCACAGCCCTCTGGGACACTATAACCCCCTTTCTTCCCACTAGTGGCCCACACAGTGCATCAGAAATATCTTCACAATATACACTTACCCCAGGACTGGCTCTGTCAGCTGGACTCTGGGGACCCCTGTAAAACAAGATGATACAGTACAAAAGCCACAGTACAATACTTTAGTATAAACAAATACCTCAGTCTGGGTAACTTTGCTGAAACAAACAGATCTGATTTATTTAAGGAGCTGTAACAAGGAAGGGAAATCAGGTTAATTAGGTTAAACACATTAATAATCATAGTACTGTGCACATATTCAGAGTCCCAAATTGTCACTTTCACTGGGTACCCAGGATGGGGTGGAGGCTAGCCAGGATCGGTGCAGCTGGCTGGGGCCCTGTGATGAAAAAAACTTGCACAATACCCAATTGTAATCCGGGACTGGAGGGCTCAGTTAGTGAAGAAATGAAAAAGCAACAATTAGATGACACACTTGCAATTCGACAAACAGATGGCAGGGAGCTACCCTGCTTTGTACTTCAACTCAATGCTGGGAACTGGATGGAAGGCAGATTGTCCTGGATTGCCAGGAGGAGCAGACCATGTGGACAAGGTCCTTGTGACTGGACCCACTGCAGTTTAGAGCAAATGGATGTAGTCTGGATTAAGCTGGGGTTTACTTCCAGTTTCATGCACTCTATTCACTGTACAGGAGATTTGAAACGTGATTCCCCACAAGCACTACACACATTTATATGTAAAGGAAGTACTATACCAAGCAGGCTGCTTCTCGATCCCAATCGCAATTACTGCACAATACCCAGGAGAACACACAGCAGATTCAGTTCCTGACAGACCGGTAGCGATTCAACAATTTCTCCAGTCTTCTACAGGGTGAGCCTGGTTTCTGCTCTTCACATCTCCATGATTCTCTTCACAGGTCGGTTCAGTCAAACAGGTGCTTGCACAAGCTGCAGACCAAAACTTAGGGCCTTACGAGATTCCCACACTAAAACTACACACCGAAGAAGCACACAGCTCCCTGTCTCTTCACAGCCCAAACTGATCTGATCTTTCCAGTAGACAGAACTGGGCATTTCCTTTGAGTTCCTCCAGGTCAGTTGGCTGGTTTGGCTGTCACTCACAATCAGACTCCCCTGTTGGTGCAAAAAGGCGGCGGTCAAACTAAAATTCCCAGAGGCATCTGCCATACAGACCCATTGTGGCTGGCTCCAGAGGAGAGTCCAAGTTTTGATTGCCCAGAGCAGGCTCCATTTTAAAGGATCCCACACTGACTGGTCCAATTCAGGAGATCAGAACCAACATGAGGGAGCTACTCTGCACAGTCCTGGCTACAAGCAAGCAGGTTAGAACAAACTGCATTTTCATTATTACTTTAACAGGTTACAAGCAAACAATTACATCTTCTGAAAGAGCTCCCTCTGCACATATAGCGACTACAGAAATGGAGTGATTTGCTCAGTAGCCCAGGCGGGACTCGAGCAGGGAAACACACAGACCCCCATTTCAAAATAATTATACTTCAGTTTAGCAGCTCTTAAGGTGACAGTACATGGGGCATTAGGCACTCTCACTCAATTATTTTTTAATTCAGCTGAAATACAGGACACCAGCCTGGCGGAGAGCATTTAGGCTCACCCAAAGAAGGCTTTTTAGTGACCCCCCATTCATGAGGGGTTACACCTGAAAATAGAAACATAGAAACATATACTTTGACAGCAGATAAGGACCACTTGGCCCACCTAGTCTGCCCATTTCCTACCTAGAGGATAAGCTGCAGATCCTATTTAACCAACAGCCTATTTCTTCTTACCCCCAACAAAATTGCCTTATGTCTGTCCCATGCATTCTGAATTCTCCCACAGTTTTAGACCCCACAACCTCCTCAGGAAGGCTGTTCCATCGTCCACCACCCTCTCTGTGAAAAATACTTCCTCACATTGCCCCTGAGCTGTCCCCCTCTATCTTCAAATTGTGTCCCATTGTTCTTGCACATCTCTTTTCTGAAAGATGCTACCCTCTTGGACTTTGTTGATTCCACTGGGTACTTAAACGTTTCTATCATGTCCCTCTCCCTCCTTTCCTCAAGGGTATACATATTAGCTCCTTTAGCCTCTTCTCATATGGCTTCTCTTGCAGACTCTGCACCATTTTAGTTGCCCTCCTCTGAACTGCCTCCATCCTGTCTATGTCCTTGGGAGATGGGATCTCCAGAACTGGACACAGTACTCAGATGGGTCTCACCAACTGTCTGTACAGGGAATAACAACTTCTGTTTTCTGCTGGTGATGCCTCTCCCTATACATCCCAGTATCCCCCAGCCCTCCCTACCGCCTTCTCACATTGCTTGCCAACCTTAAGGTCATCTGATATGATTACCCCCAGGTCCCTTTCCATTTTATTGTTGTACTACCTCCCCCATTGTGTAATCTTCCCTGGGTTTTTGTTTCCAGGTGCATTACTTTGCACTTCTTTGCATTGAATCCAAGCTGCCATACTTCTGACCATTCCTCCAACCTTGCCAAGTCCCTTTTCATCCTTTCCATGCCTCCTTGTGTATCAACTCTGTTGCAGATCTTTGTGTCATCCGCCAAAAGGCATACTTTTCCTTCCAGTCCCTCTACAATGTCACTTGTAAAGACATTAAAAGGGCTGGACCCAATACTGAACCCTGCGGTGCCCACTAGAAACCCCTCTTTCTTCAGAGTGGACTCCATTTACAATTACCTTCTGTGTCTGTTCAGCCAATGTTTTACCCAGGCTACCACCTGGGACCCACTCCAAGGCTGGTTAATTTGACTACTAATCTTTTGTGTGGGACTGTGTCAAATGCCTTGCTAAAGTCTAGGTAGACCATGTCCACAGCCCCTCCCTGATCTACTACTTTGGTCACCCAGTCAAAGAAATCAATTAGATTCATCTGACATGACCTTCCTGCTGTGAACCCATGCTGCCTTGGGTCCTGTGCCCCACTGGCCTCTAGGTACTCAACAATTCTTTCCTTCAAGTGATTCCATCACTTTCCCTACCACAGAGGTCAAACTGACGGGTTTGTAGTTTCCTGCCTCTGTCTTGCTCCCACTTTTGTGAAGGGAATCACATCAGCCTTCTTCCAGTCCTCAGGTACCACACCATCCTCCCATGATTTGTTATAAAGGGTAGTCAGTGGTGTCACTAGTTCTCTGCTTAATTCTTTTAGAATTCTGGGGTGAATGCCATCTGGCCCCATTGCTTTGTCCACCTTCAGTTTGGGTTCTTTCAGAACCCTTTCTTCTGTGAAAGGACTGGGATCGACCCCCTCTCCAGAGTGCTTCTATTAATTGGATTAGGCACCTCCCCACTTCCTCTTTTGTGAATACTGAACAGAAGTATTCATTCAGTATCCTGCTTTTCACTGACACTCTCTGCCCACCCACCATCCATTCTATTCAGCCTCACTATCCTTCCCTTGTCTTTCTACTCTCCCTGATATACCTATAAAATGTTTTATCCCCTTCTTAACTTGGCTATCTTTTCCTCAGTTTGTGCCTTTGCTATGCTGACTACCCTCCCTGCTTCCTTCTACCTTAACTGGTACAGTTCTCTGTCCTGCTCCTTCTGTGTTTCCTTATACTTCTAAATGCTATATTTTTCTCCCTAACCTTCACTGCCACTTCTTTTGAGAACCATAGTGGCTTTTTCTTTCATTTTGATTTGTTTATTTACACAAAGGCTTGTTGCCTCTGTGATGGCAGTTTGATATTTCCCCATTGTTGCTCCACCTCTAATTTCTAGCCTGTTTGCTAGTGCTTTTCTAAGGCACTCTCCCATCTTGCCAAAGTCAGCCCTCCTGAAGTCCAGAACCCTCACTTTGTATGGCTTGACTCTGTAGCTGAGTTTATCGTGAACCACACTGTTTGGTGGTCACTTGTTCCCAAATGGCTACCCACTTCTAGATCTGAGATCCTCTCACTGTCCCCATTTGAGAGTACGACGTCTAAGATTGCTCCCTCATGAGTAGGTTCCAAAACTAGCTGTCTGAGGCATGCCACCTGAAGGGCATCAAGAATGGCCCTGCTTTTGGATGTGGCTGCAGCAAAGGTGCTCCAGTTAACATCTGGCATATTAAGGTCCCCATCAACAGTATCTCCTTTCTCTGCCATCCTAAGTATGCCTTCTATCATATCCTTGTCCATTCCCTCCTGACATGGGGACTATATTCAACCCCTGTGAGGATTGTGGTGCCATTTCCAGTGTCTAAGGTGACCCACAGTGCCTCCTCTCCTACTTGTTTACTCTTTTGTTCAGTTGCTTTTATCCTTCCCTTACATGAGAGCTACTCCCCTTCTGTCCTCCTGTCTCTCTTGTAGGTTGTGTACCCTGGTATGTTAACATCCCAGTCATGGTTCTTTGCATACCGTGTTTCTGTGACTGCTATGATATCCAGGCATCCCTCTTCCATCAAGGCCACCAGTTCAGGCAGCTTGTTGCCCAGACTACAGGCATTGGTACTCATTAACCTCCATTTATTGATGGCCTTACCTCTTTTGCCCCATCCCTGTCCTTATTGCATTTGTCACTTTCTCCATTTACCCCAGCGCTTCTCCTATTGACATCTCTATGTTGGTGTCTACCTCACTTAGTACCCTGATTTTTTGGGGGCTAGGATTTCCTGCTCCTTTCAGTGTCCCCCTTGGCTAGTTTAAATGCTTGCCAAGGAAGTATTTAAACCTATCACCTAGGATCCTGGCTCCTCCTGGACAGATGCAGACCATCACGCCAGTATAGGCCTGCATCTGTCCAGGGACCCCAGTCCCCAATGAAGCTAATTCCTGAGCTCTGCACCAGTTTTTCAACCACTGATTGAATCCCATGGTGTGGAGCACCCTAGTTCTCATCCTGCAAGCAGACAGGCAGCACCTCCGAGAAGGTTACCGTGGTGTGCTATTTGTCTAAGGCCCCTCCCCATCTCCACAAACGCTTCTTGCACTGCTCTGATCCCTTTCTTAGCCAGGTCATTTGTTCCCTAGGTGGACAATGACATCCAGATCCCTCCCCTGTGCAGCTGCTCCTGAGATCCTGAGGTTCACTCCCTGTCCCTCTAAGCCATGGCACCAGGCAGGCACCTTACTTCCCTCTCCCTTCCTCCCCAGTTCTATCATCCTAACAATGGAGTCCCCACCATGAATTGTTTCCTTCCGTGGGGTCCCATGCCACCCTCCTGTGGGTCTCCCTTGTGGAGGTTCCCAGCATCCTCCTTGGTCTCCACTGTGGGTGCCTCCATATAGGAAGGCAGGATTTGCCTAGTGCACTTACCCAGTCAACAAAAACTAAATAAATAAAATAAATAAATAAATTGAAAACAAGTACCAAAAGTCCCATTCTTATCAATAGGATTCTTTCTTGCATTTGTGCTTATGATAGGCAGGCTAAATAACTGAGACTGTGATGGGAGGGGGATTAAAAAGGCATTGATGAGCTGTGTAAAATGGTGTGTGAGTACAGTTTGTATTAAGTGTAATTTTTTAATGTTAGCAAGGAAAAGACAAAGTGCATTTGTAGGAGGTAGAAACCATTACTAGGTATTACAAAGGAACAGAAACTTCATTTACTGGCTTCTAGTGAATATTCTTAGCAGATGAGTCGTGTGTGTGTGTGTGTGTGTGTGTGTGTGTGTGTGTGTTAGAGAGAGAATTCAATTTGATCAATGACTGCTGCGCTCAAGCTTCAAGAGTTAAAGGGTTTCCCATTAGTGAAATGCATCGGTGGAGGTCACTGCTGAGTTAGCCCACCCCTCCCAATCCATTAATTGGGTTCAAGGAAAAGTGACCTGAAGTGTGACAGTCCCAGGTTTAAGGGCACAGTGTCATTGCTGACAATTAAGGCACACAGCGCAGTTACTCACAAAGCCAGTAGGCCCAGATATGGGGGGTGGCGATGGCATATAGCGCTTGTTGCTAGGAGACAAGAAAGTGGATGAGCTGCTTAGTCTGACCTTGATGGCAACTGATTGCGCTGAAGGGAGCTAATTCTGTGTTTGCGAGCAGGGAGGGGATGAGGCAGGGAAGGTGGGGTTAACAGCTGGCTTGCCAAACAAAAACACATACTTAATACATGTCCAGAAGAAATTATTGAGATGTAGTGAGGATAGCTGCTGCGTCTGCAGTGCCATCACTTTAAAATCTGTGCATTATAAATATTACTTCCACAACATCAAGTCATTCCTTGGGGTTTATCCGCACAACTTTGCAGGAAGCAAAGTTAACCATTTTCAGAAAGAGAACCTTACAAACACAAACATTTGTGCCTTTTTTCAACAAAACTGATGTTGCTGATGTTCAACACAGCCCAAAAATCAATAGTAAAATGGAACCGGCATTTTTGTTTGTCTGCCTTCTGAATGAGTCAGGCTGAGTTTGTTGTGACTTTACTCTGACATTTGTAGAGCATGTGGTTTGTATCTAGTGAAACCATCTTCCTGTACTCTCAGTGTTACCTTCTATAGAGGAACATAACTGAACTAAAAGGTTTGCATACCCCTAGTCTTTGCTGTGGGCCAGAAGGAGGTCAGAGTAGAGTCCGCCCTGGATGTGTGGGGGCAGGCTAAACCACTACTTGCTTGACACCTCCTCCCTTGGTGCCCAGAGCTCAGACAGACTGTGGCACCTGACATGAGAAGGGAATGTGGCTGACTGTGCATTGATACAACATTGGATGCATGTACTTGGAGCCCTCACCACTGGTGCACCCTTAATGGCAAAGAACTGGACACAGATGGGAAAAACACTTTTCTGGTGGGGGTGATGGTTCTGGCTGCACTGGATTCTCTCTTTGGAGGTAGGAATGCCTTCAAAAGCCATGCTATGGCTCACTAAGGATGGGTCATATGGGGCAACCTGTGAAAGAAGAGGAAAACACAGTAATGATAAACAATTCCTTTGGTGGTGTGGCAGCATGGGGCCACCTGCCCATGCACAATGACCCCACAATGTTCCTCTGAGGCCCACTGCCTCTGTACTCGATCTGTGTGTGAAGTATGGAGATCAGCTGCTGGAATGGAGCCACAGGTATGCAACAGTATAGCATAGTGATTAAGAGCACTGAGCTGCAAACCTGGAGACCTGGGTTTGAATCCCACCAGCTCCCACTTGCATACTGTGTGACCCTAAGCAAGTCACTTAACTTTCTTGTGCTCCCAGGTCACACCTGGAAACAAGATCTGGCTTAATGTGCCTTTCCTGGTTAAACAATTTCCCCATTCCCCATTCAAACACAGGAGATGGTGAGCTGAAGGGCTCAGGAGGGCTGTTAGTCAGTGCCAGATGAGGTCTCACAGAGATAGGCAGTCTCTGATTCATGGGGACAGACATAGAATTAAAACAAAAGCAAACAGACTGATTCAGTGACAAAGCTGCAGCACATCTCTTTTGTCACCAGGGACACTTAGGTTCATGGAATGCCACACTGAGGGGCGCCTGGGGGCCAGGCATTCTCAGAGGTGATGCACTCTACTCCCAGGGAGGAAGGGGAAGGCTTGGGTCACTTGCGATTTTACACCCCTGCCAGGCAACCAAGGTGTGGCACGACATGTAGGGATGCCAGGAGGGCCTCTTTTAGATAAAGAGTGTCCTTCATAGGCATTTAGGGCACCAGAACTGCTCACTTTTATTTGCAAGTTCTCTTGCTTAAAGAAAGGATGTGGCAACACTCATATCCATACAAGGTTCCCCTAGCATTCCTATAAACTTATAACAGCAAGTGTGTGGTCCAGTACTGAGATTACAGCAGTCATGGAAGCATGCAGTTTATTGTATAAAGTATTTGTTGAAGTTAGTTTTGAATGATCCAGTTGCAAAGCATTAAAACACAACCAGGGGTTGGGTTACCAGCAGTTATTCTAACCCTAGGTGGGTCATGAGGCACAATGCACAGCTGAGAGACTTAAGCCCCTAGAGTTAAGGCAACTGCCCAGTTCCCCTTATCAGTACAAGTTCCTAGTGCATGAGACTGCCACCTTGTTGACTCTGTTGCTGGCCCCCGACCATATCAACTAATAATGTATAAAATAAAGAGATGGAAGAGGACATTAAAATGCATTCTAAAAATGGTGTCATCATTAGTATGTAAGGTGAGATCCAGTTTCCCTGAATTACACCCTTTTAATCAAGCATTTTTAATTAGCTTGTCAAATTAATTTTATTGCTGTTTATTTATTGATTTTAACTGTTGACTTACTGACCCTCTGCGATTTAAGTGCAATGTGTATTGTTGTTGTATGTCTTTGTACTACCTTTGTAAGCCCAGAGCCTCCGGATTCGACATATATATATAAATAAATACTTACTTAGTTATTTACTTACACATCTGGAGTGCCTTAATATGTTATTAAATTTAAATGTTACAGTATTTGTTTTTAAATGACTGTTTTAAAAGTTAAAATTCTAACTATCCTATTATACATGAGGGTTTCCAATCAGAATGCAATTGGGATAGCGGTCCATAATTTATGTGTTAAATAGGTGAAGGAACACTGCTCCATTAGTGAAATCCTCAGAGGGATACTAAGTAAGGCCTCCTTACCTGACCATAAATTTTATTGGGATACCTGAGGTTTAGTAGGTTTGCAAAGCAGACAGGAGAAACACCATCATAAACTAATGCAAAAGAAACTGTGTCATAGGACCATTTCAGGGTGTCACATAGTATGGACATTTATTAGCATCATTCCACTGACTGGTTGTTTCATTATCAAATTATTTGTTCGGAAAGGTTAGCATTGTCTTTGTACTGCCATAATTTGGCAGGCAACCACCATGTCTTCTCCCAGTCATCCTGTTAAGTGGGTTTCCCCATA
The DNA here is from genome assembly GCA_016271365.2 of Neoceratodus forsteri. Classification (NCBI taxonomy): domain Eukaryota; kingdom Metazoa; phylum Chordata; order Ceratodontiformes; family Ceratodontidae; genus Neoceratodus; species Neoceratodus forsteri. Next base: position 524,766,893 of record CM028138.1, on the reverse strand, counting down.
TTGCATTCCTATTACGTAATGTTTTTAATGCCATTGTCTTTCTCTCTCCTTTGGGAAAGCACAAGCTGATCCTGGGCTTAAGGTACATGATCTGACAATTCCTGTGTGCTCCTCCGGGAGGGGAGGGGCATAAGTGAGTCTGGCTGATCCCAGTGAACTTACGACATGCGACATTTGGCTCATATGGTTGCTTCCAGGACAAGTGTGTGTGTGTGTGTGTGTGTGTGTCTGCATTCCAACAGCAAATTAAAAGTACAGAATGTTTTCTTTTTATTCTATAGGTAACTGAATAAAGTCCACAATGCCACAGGGCCCATTTACAGGGGCAACCCAGAAACACTGGGGTGGTTGACCGACTTGTTCAGAGTCACACAGCATGCAAGCAGAGGTTATGAGAATCAAGCAGGTCTGCTGGATGTACCAAAGCTTGTTACTCAAACCTCTAGGCTATACTGCCAGAATAATGCATGGACAACCATAGGCAAAAGGGTGTGTTTCCATCGATGGGTTATGATGACATCATAGACACCACAAGAGTGAAGTTGATCCTCCACACTTTAAAACTGTGCCTAGATACTCAGTTGACACGCTATTAAATGTGTTGCGAGAACTGAAGCTGTCCCTGATCTCGTTCCAGTTTTGCACAGCTGTTCTACTGTCCATGCATGCTGGCCCCATGACATAGTTACTGGGGTACAACCAGAAGTCATTGTACCACAGTAGCCACGTCACTACTGTGGTACAACAGGGGTTTTGAGTCTATAGGTTTTCATGTGCAACATCCCTGACCATATGACCATGTACTATAGAAGAGTTACATTAAATGCACACTGAAAATAGAATAGAGCTAATAATGTTGTTTTGACTGTCGGTCTTCTTCAGAATTATTTAGAACAAAACAGTAAGTATTGCTGCTGGCAAATAATTACGATGATTTTATTTTCTTTATAGAGCATTCCTGAAGGTGACCCATTGTCAAAATGCAGATTGCAACTTTATGTTCTATTTTCTGCATGCATTTAACAATTAAGAATGTGGAACTCACACAGGTAATGATGTTGCAAGGTTACCCTGACAACAAGAGTGTTAAACAATTGAGAGACATTTATTACTATTAGAAAGAACATTTTTTCAGTATCCTGGGGTTTGTGGGGGCAGGGGTATTTTCTTTTTACTGTTTCAATGCAGCCTCTCATGTTTAGCAGGGTCCGACTTCTCTCCCATTTTATAGCTGGGTGGGAATGTAGTCCAGGGAGGTCAAGGGTCCTGCTCAGGGTTGCACAGTGAGCCAATGATTGTGGAAGGGATTGAACACGGGATCCCCTAATTCACAAGTTGGTGGCCTAAACCCTGCACCCCACTGTCTTCTGTGAAATGGGTACTGGGAGCAGCTTCTTTGAGGTCCTGACTGATTACATTGTAATACAAAACTGTTGGATGACAATGGTCACAGCACTGACAGGAGGTAGAAAGTATACGGCTTGTTCACCGCTGTAAACATATTCTTTTTTATATGTTTGATTAGCTACAAAATGTAAAACAAAATTCCTCAGAGGATTGTGCAACAGTGTATTTATTAATTTTATTTAGCTTTGTTGACCAGATAAGTACACTAGACATTTGCCTATTTACAGGTACAAGCCGGGAGGTACAATGTAATAAGCTAGTGTCACAAGTATAATTCTGTGCACATATTTCAAGTTAATATTAATTAAATTAAATAACCTAAGAAATCAAGTCCCATTAATTGCAGTAACTCAACAGAATGTTTAAATGGATAACAGTAAAACACCATTCCAAATAATTTAATATTACAAGATGCAAGTTCCATACTAATGAGAGCAGGTAACTAGTGAAATGAATCAAGATGAATGTTTTCTGATTATTTTTTTACTTTCTATGCTTATTGTACTCCTAATTACGTCTGATAATGCAGTGCATATTTCTCTGTGTCTCTAAAAAGCTTTCATAAGAAGCCAATGAAAAATGAATTAAATTGCTGAAAATACTTGTGGAAAATGTAAACAACTGACAGATCGTTATTATATATGCTGTGGGTATCTCCTTTTAGAGAAAATGTTTGGTTAGAAAACCAGAGTAAAATAAATCCAGTGTTTTGGCATATGAGTTCAAATTTTGCCCCAGTAATGTATGTTGTAAGTGATTATGTTCTGGACTTGGGTTAAACCTTCTACGTGAGATGCTTTTACATAAACATATTTTATAAGTCCATAAAGAATGGTTTTAATAAACTGGTGAAAACTTCAGAATTGATAAAATTAGCTCATGTGTAAGGCGTGCTAATTATGACTCTAGAAAATAGGTATTTCTAAGGTATTTCTTAACCCTAAAACAAAAGATCCAAGATTTGTTTTCTTTTTATAAATGTTAGGCTCTGCTTTGTTGTGTGTCCTTGCTATTTGTTAATATTCTTTATGCAATAGTAAATACTGCTTATTAACACATAGCATAATCTATATACTGAAGATATAGACAGCAATGAGACTATTTATTTGATCACCATAGTTTAAAGGGAATGTCTACCATTACAAGTCCCTAATCTGCACTTTGTATACAAACGAAAAAATTTATTTACTGGCCTCCTTAAAATAATCATTTATGTGGGTTATCCTGCACCTCCAACCCCTCACCCTCCCCACCGCCCTGACACCATGTCAATCGAGCTTCTAGCAGCATCCCAGAATCCCCATGGGTGGCCAATGTCAGCGATAGGGTCAGACGGGAGATGCAATTATTCAATGAAAGTGCTGGAGGTATTTAAAGCACCGATATGCTGGTTGCCTGCCCCACTGTACTCTTGAAGCAAAGTACAAGCACACTATCTGCAGCTTTGGAAAACTGGTTATAATTACATCTAACCAGTTATTATATGTACTATAAGCCAGATGCCAAACACATTTTAAAGAGAGGCCATTTCTGATTCTAAATTATAGAACTGGTCAGGGGCAGGCCAGGTTCAGGGCTTATTTTTGTTTGTTTTGTTTTGCAGTCAGTTCTGCTAACCCCTAAGATATTGTTGCATATGATGATATCATTTCAAATACATTTCATTTCTCAGTGTGTGTGTGTGTGTGTGACCCTCTCCTAACCACATGCATACATGCCAGAGCCTCAAATGCAGGGCAAGGCATCATGGGTAGCAATATACAGTTCGGGCAGGCTGATGAAACCAGAAGTTGCCTGAAAAACAGGGTTTTACATTTGTTATTGAAAGTTATGACTGCTGTTCAATAGGTGGGTGCAATTAGCCACTCCTCCTTCCTGAGCAATTTAAATCAGGTCCCTGAAATCTCACTCAGATGCATTCTTTTCTTTGTTGCATCCGGAGGCTCTGCTGGAGCTCTCCCCTTCCCTTTTCTCCCGGTGTTTGTCTCCTGCTTCCTTCATGCTTTGAGGGATTTCTTCTGCCTTGTTCCTCCACCTTTCTAGGTCTGTATTTTGCTTTTGCCTCCTTGCTGCTGTTTTACTGTTTTTTATCCCCCTTTTCTTGCTGAGCTTTCCTTCTCAGTTCCTGTGTTTGTCTCTGCTTTTGTTTCTTTTGAGGGTTCCTAGTTGTCAGCATCCTGCCTTTGTCGTTTTATTTTGCTTTGTGCTTATTCAAGCTCTAGAGTTACTGTATTTCTATACCATCTGCAATCTCCCTGCTTATCTACACTGTTTTGTACCATTTGCAGTCTCCTGTTCATCTAAACTCCTTAACTGCTTACACCTGGCAGTTGTTCCCTTTGGGTTCAGTGGTTTCATTACTCAGTCCAGCAGTACACTGCTTCCTGGTTTGATTCCCCATGATATTGCATTCGATATGCTACTGCATTTCCTAACAGCAAGCATTTATTCATTGTCTACAGCTTCAGCATGCTGTCTCTTACCAGACTCAGTGCTAACAGTTGCTCCCCACCTCATGCTGTCTCACTGTCCTCATTGCTAACAGAGTTGCACTTCACTCCATGCAGTTTCATATACTCAGTGCTAACAGTTGTGCTCCCACTCATGCAGCCTCTTAACTTACTCTGTACTAACAGTTGTGCTCCCACTCATGCAGTCTCTTAACACTCTCTGTGCTAACAGTTGCACTCCCACTCATGCAGCCTCTTAACTTACTCTGTGCTAACAGTTGCACTCCCACTCATGCAGCCTCTTAACTTACTCTGTGCTAACAGTTGCACTCCCACTCATGCAGCCTCTTACTTACTCTGTACTGACAGTTGCACTCCCTCCATGCAGCCTCTCTTACCTCTGTACTGACAGTTGCACTCCCACTCATGCAGCCTCTTAACTACTCTGTACTAACAGTTGCACTCCCACTCATGCAGCCTCTTAACTTACTATGTGCTAACAGTTGCACTACCACTCATGCAGCCTCTTAACTTACTCTGTACTAACAGTTGTGCTCCCCACTCATGCAGCCTCTTAACTTACTCTGTACTAACAGTTGCATTCCCACTCATGAAGTCTATTGCTGTTCTCAGTTCTACCAGTTGTACTCCAAATCCTGCACTCTTAGTTGTATCCTGCCTCATTCTACCTACCATGGCTCTGCCCTCTTGAAGTCTGCATCTTGAGAGTGAATCCCTCACTGGGGTGGGTTGCTTCTCTTTCTACCATTAGGGTGAGATAGTTCTCTGCTCTGGGGAAGTTTTGGGCATGCACACAGCATCGGCATCACCTCTTGATATAGCATTTAAGTCTTTAGCTGCTGGAGGGTGGGGCCTCCAAGTCCCAGGGACTTCTTTAGCTGCTGACAGCATTGGCAGTGCCTTTAAAAGCCATTCTTCCTACAGCTGCCTAAGGATCACCTGGTCTCCATTCTATACCCTCCTTGTCCTTCCTGCCCCACAAGGATGAAATTGTATAATCCTCCTGTTTTCACCCCTCCAGGACTTGGCCTTACCCCTCCTGGGTTTGACTTTGGCCTTACCCTCCTGGGTTTGGCTTCTCCTTTAGGCCTTCGCTTGGAGACAAGGTAAGTGCCTTTCAGCAGTTGTCACTCTCCTCCTCCCGAGGGGTGGACATGGTTCCCCTTTAAAGCTGCAGAGACCATCAGCTTGCAGCACCCCATGGCTTTCCCATTAGAGAGACAGAGTGAGAGCCCTTCCTCTTAAAATCTTCCCTGAATCGGGTCTCTAAACTGCAGTAGTGAGCCATCATTAACTCATCCCAAGCCAAGAGGAAGGCAACCAAGACCTTGGCTCCCCAGAGGTTCCGCGCTCATACGGTGTTTTCCTCTCCTCGTGCGAAGTTCATAGATTAGGTAGTCCATAGAATGTAGTCCTAAGTAGTTTATCTATATAGTACATGTTGACCGAGGTAGGTTTCTGCTATTGAGTTGAGGGTTGGATGGTGGCCTTCTTTCTCTTTTCCATTCCCTCTCTCTAATGGAAGCCATGCCTTCTGCTATCATTACCAATATCGTCAGTCATTGCACAGTCTTGCCCATTACTGTAACTGGTCATCACTGCTGCTGTCAATCCATGCTCATCAGTTTCAGCATTCACCACTTGCTGTTTGTCTTTTGGGGTTCCTTCCTAAGGTCCTTTAGTCTAAAGGATTTATATCCAATGGCACCTCTAGGGTGGAACCTTCCTCAAGATGGTCCTTTGCCTTCATGCAGTACCCCAACAGGGTGGCTGTTCCCTGTGGGACAGGGAGTGTGAACAGCCAAAGTATCTATTTATCTCACTCAACAACATAAGCATTCAAATACTATCAGATTATCAATGAAGTTGCACAAGCATAACCCATCACTAACTTGCAGATACACCGAAATCAAAGGCTATGACTGCAGTTCAATGGGTGGGAACAATTAGCCATGCCTCCTGCCTGAGTTGTTTAAGTCAGTTCCTGCAGTCTCACTCAGATTCATTCTTTCTTTGCTCCACCATCCTTGTCTCCTCCTCTTCCAGTGGCATGCCTCTCTTTCTCCCTGGGGTCCTTCCTAAGGTGCCTTTAGCCTAAAGAAATTATATTCCTGTGGCACCTCTAGGGTGGAACCTTCCTCAACAGGTTCCTTTGCCTTCACAGTACCCCAACAGGGTGGTAGCTCCCCATGGGACAGAGTGCGCAAATGGCCAAAGTATCTATTTATCACAGTCAACAACATAAGCATTCAGTGAATTTGCACAAGCATAACCCATCACTAACTTGCATGCACACATTGAACTGATGTTTCTTCAAGCTTAGAGAAACAAAACATGAGGAGGCACAGTCTTAAGTGGGGGGTTAGGAGAGAGGCTAGGAGGAACTTCTTTATGGAAGGGTGGTGGCTGGTTGGAATGTACTTCTGGAGGAAGTGGTATCTTTGAAAATGGTAAGCAGCTTCAAGAGAGGATGGAATAGAGTTCAGGGAAAAATAAGGGTCCAGGAAGGGCGGACAGGAGGAAGGACAGATCGGGGGCAGGGTCAGTAGCTTATGCTGAGGACCCTGCAATATGAGCAGACTAGATATACCTGATAGCCTTATTCTGTTGGCTTCATCATATGTTTGTTTGTGTAGACTGATAGCAACCCATGTAAGATTTTTAAAGAAAAGCTAAGGAACCTGGACATGTACACACTGGGCAGCAGGAGAGAGGAGTGACATGATCGAGGCCTGAATGTTTCTATATGGAATAAACAGGGTGAACCATGTGAATTCATATATTATGTGTACAGCCACAAATGCAAGGCATAACTCTATGAAACTGGTGGGTGGAAGGTTCACAAGTGATGTCCGGAGGTATTTCTTTAAGAAAGGTGGTAGATCAGTGGTGCAAGATGCCAATGAAGTGGTCTGTGCCAAAATAGCAGTGGAATTTGAGCATTAGTGGGATAGACATGTGGGATTGCAAAAGTAAGTGCGAGGGATGGCAGGTGGGATAGAACTATAAGTGACCACCAGGATACTCACAACACATAACAATATAATAGGAAGGATTAGATATAATATGTAATATAATATTATATAACGTGCTAACATACTAAAATGCCAGCAGAATAGGCCCTAACGGTCTTTCGTGTCTGCTCGATTTTCAACAGTCGCACTGGGGCCAATATAATAGGTAGGATTAGATTAGGCAGACTGGATGAGTTCTCTGGCCTCTTTTCTGCTGTCATTGTCTGTTTAATATATAGAAACACAGAAACATAGTATTTGATGTATATGGGTAATATGTATATAGTTGTTATGGATAGAAATGTTGTTATGGATAGAAATCTATAACTAGAATGGAGTTGTTATGCTGCAGTAGCTATGTCACCACAGCTGTTATGCTGCACTAGCTATGTCACTACTGCAGCATAACAACTTGGAATGCTGCCACATAGTTGCTTTCCTCAATCCAGTTAAGCTGGAAGTTGCAGTTTTTTAAACAGGAGCTTGCAGAAATATCTGCAGCACACTGTGTCAGTTAAAAAGAGAAAATGTTAAAATTTCTATTCTCTATTGTCTTCTCCAGCTGGTTTTGTGTGATTTTCTATGCTGTGACTGCCAATACACTATAAAAGATTGTGTAAGCAGTCATACATACTAAGATATTCTTGTATCTCAAGGTTCCCTTGATAACAAAGCACCTCTCGAGCTGCACTCTCGAGGTCATCTATTACCAAGGAAACCTCTCGATATAAGAATATCCTTGTTATGTATGACTGCTCATACACAATCCTATATGTAATATTATTATGGGTATAAAGTAATATGAGTGTAATTTTCTCCCACAGGAATCAGTGACATCAAAAACTCATAATACTATCGTTCTGACATAATAAAGTCATAATACTATTGATTTGACATCAGATCAAAAGTATTATGAGATGGAATTTGGAGAATTCCATGCAATGCAAAATACCAGATAAGTAAACAGCAGTCAGTAGTAACTAGGCCAGCCATTCAATCTTAGATTCTGGCGACATCATAAACCACTCGAGCTTTGCTCTCATGGTTTATGATGTCACCAGAATCCCTGTGAGGAATAGCACCCTTGTTGCTGATCATTTCTTATCAATGACTTTGTTTCTAACAAACTACAGATGTGTGTCTTGTCCTTGTCTGTTTCCTCAGTGCAGTGCTGTCACTTCTCAGTCAATTACCAAGTTAGGGGCTGGCCCAGTGGCACTGAGGGTTGAGGCATTGGATGCCACACTCCACACCATGCCGGCACCCGGGTTCGGGAATGAGCCTGGGTCGCCGGAGGTCGGCTGGATGGAAGGGCAGAAGCTGGACTGAGCTGCCGTGAGCCAGCTGTCCTCTCCTGGGAGGGACGTTGTCACTCCTGTCGATGATAGCCACCAGGTGGAGGCCTAGGGGCAGTGCAAGATGGAGGCGGCATGAAGTGAGGGTGCTGCAGGACCGCAGTGTGCATTCGCCTCCATGCATGTATGTGTGTCCGTGACAAGAGGAGGGAGGCAACGGAAAAATGGAGCTGACATGCTCCATGATGGTCCTAGCTGCGATCCAGTGATTGGGACACAGTCCACAGATGGATGTGAGCTCCACGGGGAGGAGGGGGCAGAAGGAAAAACACAATACAGAAAATTACCAAGTCAGCCCCAGTGGAGAGGCATTTCATCCTTTACAGTTGCTAGTAGTAGTAGTAGTGGCTTTATTTATAAGGTACCCTTTCCAGTTAGGCTCAGGGTGCTGTACAGGCACACGAGAAAACGAAAATATCATAAATAGTAGATAAAAATATAAAACACATACAAAGTACATAATACTTAATAGTAGCAGGTGGAAAGGGTAGCAGATGAGTCCTGCAGATCAGTAGGACTCTAGTAACAGATGGCAAACACTATGGATGAAAGTCCCTCAGCTCTGTACATACCTATGATATCTATGACACATTACTTTTCCTGCAAACTGCACCTCTCCTGCATTCTGCCTCTGAGGTTTACTACATTCCTATTTATTTCAAAAATGTTGTGCAGACTCCCAGTGTAGTATGGTCAGGTGGCCCACCAGCGCTAGGAACAAATGCTCCTTTGCTACTACACAAATGTTTTAGAAGGCTCCTACTGTATGATAGTCTATTTTCAGACCTAGTCTTTTCCAGGCATTGGGTTATTCAGTATATGATTATTTGCAAACTAAAGTGTATATATATATATATATATATATATATATATGTATTTTCTGTTTATGCCCCTTTGGATCTCCACAGCCTTACCTCTCTCAGGTCCTCAAAGGCATCAGCTTGGCTGCACTTGGATCTCTTCCCTGGGCCACCTCCATGCTGCCTAGGATTTCCCCAGTGGGAGAGGAAGCAGCTCCTTCCCCCACCTGCTCAAAGTCTTCATCAGGTGCCTCCTCGGGATAAGTCTGAGCGGTCGGACCACATGCCAGAGGTCATCACCAGGTTCAGCTTTGGGACATTTTTCCTGCTTTCTCCCATCTCATGAGGAACTTGGCTCACTGGGAGATCCATGGGACGAAGCACACCAAGACATGCCGGCCGGCCTGGAATTCGGCCTACATCCTCCCTCCTATGGCATCCCTGAGCTGCACCTCCACCCATGGTCACCCAGGAGGCGGTATTGCAGCAGAGATGGCTGCCCTCCTCCCTGGAGGAGGAGGCGTTCCTGAGGATGTTCAATCATCCTCCCTCAGTCGACCCGATGACCCATGTCCACATGAACCCACATTGCCCGGCATCTGGCGGTGGCTCTACCGCTGCACCGATGGACCGCCTCAAACTAATGTTTTGCATTTACCCATCTCTAACCAGGAGCCCACATCCCACCCTTCACCACTTGTGCCTAGAGGACATTCACAGCTTGTATGCATTTGATACATGTATTACTCACAATGGTCTCCTGCCATGACACAACTGCAGGTGCTACCGAAGAAATTATTTGTCACTAGCATTACTCAGGAGAGAGAGAGAGAGAGAGAGAGACTAAAGTCCATCATCAGGCCATCAGTGAACTCCATTTTGAAAGCGACTCTTGTATTTGTTTTCTTTTATTGCTTTGGCAGAACTGTCCCAGGCCTTGGCGCCGGTTGCTCTTGTAAATGGACCTGATCCCATGAACCCACCTGGTTAACAATACAGATAAATAAGTGACTTCTAAACAATACCATACAGACTTCCAGAATAAAAGGAGAAGGCAACTTTTTGATTTGGGGAGGGGGACAAATTAAAATGAATTGCCATGTCAATTTTCAAGAATGTACATCAAAAAGACTGCTTCCCTATTTTAGGTCTTATCATGACTCAGATCTATAGGACAATCTAAGACCTGGTTCCCCGTTCCTTTGGGTTGAGATACAGATAAGGCACACTGATGAGTCCTGAGAATGACAAATCACATTTCTGAGTCTTCTGTTCTCAGCCTCTGCAGATTGTGTAAGAGATCCTTTGGCATCATGCACTCATATTTAAAGTAGAACCAATCTAAAATCTTTCATGGTGATTGGATACACTTCCATTATGTTTTGCATTATTGGGGTATGTGTGACTTTGTATTTCTAAGTCAAAGATTAATTTTACTCAAAGAAAGGGTGTTCTACTAGTAATATTTTACATTAACTTTAACTCTGTCAGAAATTTAACTTTCCAAATTTAGGGTCCCATTAATTGAGACTGACTGTTGATTTCAAAGAATCTGGAATGACTTTTAGAGGTGGATCCAAGGAATTTGTTGGCTTTTGCCTGGCCTGGTGGCACTAGTTCAGCACTGCACTACTGGGGCAAGAACAGATCACACATGTAGTGCAGGGATATGGTGCACCTGTGGGGCAGCCAACCCCAGACAGAAACACAGAAAAGCAAAATGCAGGTGCATGGACTCCTGAGAGTGAGACAAATAGGGATGCATGATCTGGCAACAAAAGGCACTCAGTCCCTATATAAATCTTCTGTTTTATTGCAAAAGATATACAGAAGAGCAATACTAGTGCCTCCAGTTGAAGAATGAATAAATTAATAAAGAAAACTGAAAATAATCGTTTACTCTTAGAAAAACCACTAGCATCTTCCAACCATTTCCGAAAATAATCTTTTAAGATATTTTATATTACTTAGAAAAATAGAAACATAGACTTTGATGGCAGATAAGGACTGCTTGGCCACCTAGCCTGCCCATTTCCATTACCTACAGGATAAGCTGCAGATCCTAGTTAACCGACAGCCTATTTCTTCCTACCCCCACAAAAATTGCCTTATGTCTGTCCGTGTATTCTTAAATTCTCCCACAGTTTTAGACCCACAACCTCCCCAGGAAGGCTATTCCATGCATCCACCACCTCTCTGTGAAAAAATACTTCCTCACATTGCCTCTGAACACGCCCCATCTTCAAATTGTGTCTCCTTATTCTTGCACATCTCTTTTCTGAAAGATGCTACCCTCTTGGACTTTATTGATTCCATTGAAGTGCCAAAAGTTTCTATCATGTCCCCCTCTCCTCCTTTCCTCAAGGGTATACAAATTGAGCTCCTTTAGTCTCTCCTCGTGGCTTTTCTTGCAGACCCTGCACCATTGTATTGCCCTCCTCTAGACTGCCACTATCCTGTCTATGTCCTTGCAGAGATGGGGTCTCCAGAACTGGATGCAGTACTCAGATGGGGTCTCACCAACTGTCTGTACAGGGATAACAACTTCCTGTTTTCTGCTGGTGATGCCTCTCTATACATCCCAGTATCCACCCAGCCCTCCTATTGCCTTCTCACATTGCTTGCTAATCTTAAAGGTTATCTGATATGATTACCCCCAGGTACTTTTCCATTTTGTTGTTGTTACTACCTCCCCTCCATTGTGTAATCTTCCCTGGGTTTTGTTTCCCAGGTGCATTATTTTGACTTCTTTGCATTGAATCCAAGCTGCCATACTTCTGTCCATTTCTCCAACCTTGCCTAGTTCCTTCTCATCCTTTCCACACCTCCCGTATCAACCCTGTTGCAGATCTTTGTGTCATCTGCAAAGAGGCATACTTTTCCTTCCAGTCCCTCTGCAATGTCACTTATAAAGACATTAAAAGGACTGGACTCTACTGAACCCTGCAGTACCCACTAGTAACCCCTCTTTCTTCAGAGTGGACTCCATTTACAATTACTTTCTGTGTCCTGTTGTCCAGCCAAAGTTTTGCCCAGGCTACCACCTGGGACCACTCCCAGGCTTGTTAATTGACTATTAATCTTTTGTGTGGGACTGTGTCAAATGCCTTGCTAAAGTCTAGGTGCATGTCTACAACCCCTCCCTGGCCTACTACTTGGGTCACCCAGTCAAAGAAATCAATTAGGTTTGTCTGACATGACCTTCCCGCTGTGAACCCATGCTGTCTTGGGTCCTGCCCCACTGGCCTCTAGGCACTCAACAATTCTTTCCTTCAGAGTGATTCCATCACTTTCCTACCACAAGTCAAACTGACAGGTCTGTAGTTTTCTGCCTCTGTCTTGGTCCCACTTTTGTGAAGGGAATCACATCCCTTCTTCCAGTCCTCAGATACCACACCATCCTTCTATGATTTGTTAAAAGGTAGTCAGTGGTTTCACTAGTTCTCCCATAATTCTTTTAGAATTCTGGGTTGAATTCCATCAGGCCCCATTGCTTTGTCCACCTTCAGTTTTAGGAGTTCTTTCAGAACCCTTTGCGTCTGTGAAAGGACTGGGATCGACCCCTATCCAGAGTGTTTCTGTTACTTAGATTAGGCACCTCCCCTCCTCCTCTTTTGTGAATACTGAGCAAAACTATTTGTTCAATATCTCTGCTTTTCACTGTCCCTCTCTGCCCACCCACCGTCCATTCTATTCAGCCTCACTATCCCTCCCTTTGTCTTGCTACACTCCCCTATGTACCTATAAAAGTTTCATCCCCTTCTTAACCGAGTTGGCTATCTTTTCCTCAGTTTGGGCCTTTGCTATTCTGACTTCCCTCCTGCTTCCTTCTGCCTTAACTGGTACAACTCTCTGTGCTCCTTCTGTGTTTCCTTATACTTCCTGAATGCTATCTTTTTCTCCCTGACCTTCCCGTCACCTCTTTTGAGAACGATAGTGGCTTTTCTTTCATTTGATTTGTTTCTTTGCTTCATACAAAGGCTTGTTGCCTCTGTGATGGCAGATCTGATGTTTCCCATTGTTGATCCACCCTCCTTCTAGCCTGTTTGCTAGTGCTTTTCTAAAGGCACTCTCTCATCTTGCCAAAGTCAGCCCTCCTGAAGTCCAGACCCTCACTTTTGTAAGCTTGACTCTGTACCTGAATTTATCGTGAACCACACTGTTTGATTGCCACTTGTTCCCAGATGGCTACCCACTTCTAGATCTGAGATCCTCTCACTGTCCCCATTTAAAGTACGAGGTCTAAGATTGCTCCCTCATGAGTGGGTTCCAAAACTAGCTGTCTGAGGCATGCCACCTGTAGAGCATTGAGAATGGTCCTGCTCTTGGATGTGGCTGCAGCAATTGTGCTCAGTTAACATCTGGCATATTCAGGTCTCCCATCAACAGTCTCTACCCTTTCTCTGCCATCCTAAGAATGCCTTCTATCATATCCTTGTCCATTCCCTCCCTGACATGGGGTCTGTATACAACCCCTGTGAGGATTGTGGTGCCATTTCCAGTGTCTAAGGTGACCCACAGTGCCTCCTCTCCTCTCTGTTTACTCTTTTGTTCAGTTGCTTTTATCCTTCCCTTACATGAGAGAACTACTCCTCTCCCTCTTCTCCCTCCCTGTCTCTCCTGTAGGTTGTATACCCTGGTATGTTAACATCCCAGTCATGGTTCTCTGTGTACCATGTTTTTGTAACACTACGATATCCAGGCATCCCTCTTCCATCAAGGCCACCAGTTCAGGAGCTTGTTGCCCAAACTATGGGCATTGGTACTCATTACCCTCTATTTCCTGATGGCCTTACTCCTTTTAGCCCATCCCTGTCCTTATTGCCTTTGTCAGTTTCTCTATTTACCCCTGCCCTTCTCTCTATCGACATCTCTATCTTTGTGTTTTACCTCACTTACTACCCTGACTTTTTGGGGGCTAAGTTTCCTTGCTTCTTTCAGTGCCTCCCCTTGGCTGGTTTAAATGCTTGCCAATGAAGCATTTAAATCTATCACCTAGAATCCTGGTTCCCTCCTGGACAGATGCAGACCATCATGCCAGTATAGGCCTGCATCACTCCAGGTGGACCCCAGTCCCCAGTGAAGCCAAATCCTGAGCTCTGTACCAGTTTTCCACCACTGATTGAATCCCAAGGTGTGGAGCACCTAGCCTCACCTCGCCATAGACAGGCAGCACCTCCGAGAAGGTTACCGTGTGTGCTACTTGTCTAAGGCCCCTCTCTATCTCTACAAACCCTTCCTGCACTGCTCTGTCCTTTCTTAGCCAGGTCATTTGTCCTTAGGTGGACAATGACATGCAGCTCCCTCCCGTGCAGCTGCTCCGGTGATCCTGAGATTCGCTCCCTGTCCCTCAAGCCATGGCACCAGGCAGGCACCTGACCTCCCTGTCCCCTTCCTCCCCCAGTTCTACCTTCCTAACAATGGAGTCCCCCACCAGGAGTTGTTTTCTTCCCTGTGGGGAACTTGAAAGCAGTAACATTTGAAATGTTTATCATAGAAACAAGTTTTTTAAATGAAAGCATGGAGGCAAATTAAAATGTACACAGTCTAACAATACAGTTCGGTATCATTACATGTCTATATATGTCGATGTAATATGTGTTAAAAATAACAGGACTTTATAAAATTTAGTGAACCATTATTTATGACTATATGATAGTTGTAGCAATATTGGAGTACTGCGTGCAGTTCTGGAACCCAGTCTCCACAAAGACATAGACAGGATGGAAGCTGTCCAGAGGAGGGCAACTAAAATGGTGCAGGGTCTGCACTGGAAGACAAATGAAGAGACTTAGGAGCTTAATATGTATAGTCTAGGAAAGGAGGGAGAAGGGGACATGATAGAAACTTTCAAGTACCTCAAGGGAATCAACAAAGTCCAAGAGGGTAGCATCTTTCAAAAAAAGTGTGCAAGAACAAGGTGGCACAATTTGAAGATAGAGGAGGGCGCTCAGAGGTAATTTAAGGAAGTATTTTTCACAGAGAGGTTGTGGATGCGTGGAATGGCCTTCTGGAGGAGGTTGTGGAGTCAAAAACAGTGGTGGAATTCAAACATGCATGGGACAGTCATAAGGCAATTCTAGGGGTGGAGGTAGGAAGAAATAGGCTGCTGGTTAACTAGGATCTGCAGCTTATCCATTAGGTAGGGAAATGGGCAGACTGGGTGGGCCAGCGGTCCTTATCTGCTGTCAAATTCTATGTTTCTATGCAAATGATTTTGGGGGATAAGGAGCTGCACAGCCAGTGTAAGAGAGTTCGAACAGGGATAGCAACCAGGAAGGAGGGACCTGTGTGAAGAAGGTGTCAAGTTAGAAGAGGCCTGCTGTTTGTAATAGAACCAGAAGGACAGCCGCAATTAAGTAAAGTGTAGCTTTAGCAATAGAGTCAAGCCATACAAAGGCAAAAGTACTGGACTTCAGGAGGGCTGACTTTGCCAAAATGGGTGAGTGCCTAAGGAATGCACTAGCAAATGGGCAGGAAGGAGGGTGGAAGAACAATGGGGAATAATAAAACTGCCATCACAGAGGTAACAAGCCTTTGTGTGAAGCAAATAAATAAAACAAAGCGATGTAAGAAACCACTATGGTTCTCAACGGAGGTGGCAGTGAAGGTTCAAGAGAAAAGAAAGCATTCAGGAAGCACAAGGAATAACAGAAGGAGCAGGACAGAGAATTGTATCAGTTAAAGCAAAAGGAAGCTGGGAAGGTAGTCAGAACAGCAAAGGTCCGAACTAAGGAAAGATAGCCAACTCAGTTAAGAAGGGGATAAAACCTTTTAGGTACATCAGGGAGGCGAAGGAAGACCAAAGGAGGGATAGTGAAGGCTTAATAAAGGGGGGCAGAGGTGACTGTGAAAAGGCAGAGATACTAAACAAATATTTTTGCTCAGTATTTACAAATGAAGAGGGAGGTACCTAAAACAAACAATAGAAACACTCTGGATACAGAAGTTGATACCAGCCCATTTACAGAAGAAAGGGTTCTGAAAGAACTCTTAAAACTGAAGGTGGACAAAGCAATGGGGCCTGATGGGATTCATCCCAGAATTCTAAAAGAACTAAGAGTAGAACTAGTGACACCACTGACTACCCTCTTTAACAGATCATGGAAGGATGGGGTGGTACTTGAGGACTGGAGGAGGGCAGATGTGATTCCCCTTCACAAAAGTGGGAGCAGGGCAGAAGCAGAAACTACAGACCTGTTAGTTTAACCTTAGTGATAGGGAAAATGATTGAATCACTTCTGAGGAAAGAATTGTCGAGTACCTAGAGGCCAGAGGGCACAGGACCCAAAGGCAGCATGGATTCCAGCGGGAAGATCATGCCAGACAGATCTAATAGATTTCTTTGACTGGATGACCAAAGTAGTAGATCAGGGAGGGGCTGTGGACATAGCCTACCTAGACTTTAGCAAGGCGTTTGACACATCCACACAAAGATTAATATACAAGATAGCCAGCCTGGGAGTGGGTCCCAAGATGATAGCCTGGGTAAAGAATTGGCTGGAGAATAGGACATAGAGGTAATAGTAAATGGAGTCCACTCTGAAGAGGGGGTTACTAGTGGGGTACCGCAGGGTTCAGTATTAGGACGGTCCTCTTCAATGTCTTTATAAGCGACATTGCAGAGGGACTGGAAGGAAAAGTATGTCTCTTGCAGATAACACAAAGATCTGCAACAGAGTTGATGCACAAGGTGGGGTGGAAAGGATGAGAGGGACTTAACAAGGTTAGAGGAATGGTTAAATGTATGGCAGCTTAGATTCAATGCTAAGAAGTGCAAGGTAATGCACCTGGAAACAAAACCCAGGGAAGAGTACACAATGGGGGTGAGATACTAACAACAACAAAATGGAAGGGACCTGGGATAGTCATATCGGATGACTTAAAGGTGGGCAAGCAATGTGAGAGGGCAGTAAGGAGGGCTGGGGGATACTGGGATGCATAAGGAGAGGCATCACCAGTAGAAAACAAGAAGTTGTTATCCCTCTGTACAGACAGCTGGTGAGACCCCATCTGGAGTACTGCGTGCAGTTCTGGAGACCCAATCTCCATAAGGACATAGACAGGACAGAAGCTGTCCAGAGGAGGGCAACTAAAATGGTGCAGGGTCTGCACGGAAGACATATGAAGAGAAACTTAAGGAGCTTGATATGTATAGCCTCGAGGAAAGGAGGAGGGGGGACATGATAGAAACTTTCAAGTACCTCAAGGGAATCCACAAAGTCCAAGAGGGTAGCATCTTTCAAAAAGAGGTGTGCAAGAACAAGGGGCACAATTTGAAGATGGGGGGTGGCTCAGAGGTAATGTAAGGAAGTATTTTTTCACAGAGAGGTTGTGGATGCATGGAGCGGCCTTCCAGAGGAGGGTTGTGGAGTCAAAAACAGTCAGAATTCAAGCATGCATGGGACAGTCATAAGAGCAATTCTGGGGAAAGTAGAAAGAAGTAGGCTGCTGGTTAACTAGGATCTGCAGCTTATCCATTAGGTGAGGAAATGGGCAGACTGGGTGGGCCAAGCAGTTATTATCTGCTGTCAAATTCTATGTTTCTATGTTTCTATCGCTAGATCAACATGGCTGACTCAAGCTTTCATTAAAAAATTAAGTTTCTAGCCTTAATGGTTCCAAAGGTATCCCATTTTAAAAGAAATTATCTTTTGAAAGGTTTAATGTTGGAACTGTTGGGAATAGAAACTTACTTTTTAAATTAAACCTGAGTACAGCTGGTAAAGCGGAACAGTGAGCAAGAACGACCCCACACGCAGGTGTATTATCCCACCACCTCTTTGTGTGCAAAAAGCATTTTTCTTTACTTACTGTTTACTGTTGTATAATAGATTGTAGCAAGCTGTTTGCTTACTTTCAGGCTGACATTTTCTGTAACTACAAATCCCAGAATCCTGCAGCTGCCATCAGAGCAGGACTGTAGCAGTGGGAGAGTCAACATCTGGCAGTGGATTTTACAGCTTTCTAAGCTCCGACCAACTATTTTCAGTCCTGCTGTTCTCGAGCCAAAAGTACAGACCTCTGTGACTGTACTTAGTCTCGAGAAGACACAGGGACCAACAAACAAAAGATCAGAGCCTGACATGCACTGCAGGTTATTGAATCTCCAAATGCTGCAGCCCTGCTCTGATGTCAGCTGCAGCAGATTTGGGAATTTGTAGTTACAGAAAATGTCCGCTAGAAACAATAAAAAAACTGTGACCAGCCATGCACTTCAGTGTGGCGCTTTTAATGCTGACTGTTACCCTTTAAGAATTATCTATAAATATATATATATATATATAAAATAACTATTTGAACCTCTTTTTCAGTATATTATCAATACATGTTATTTTAATTGTGGCATAGCCAAAAAAAAACAGCAAATACTTAGTGTCAATACTATTTTTGTATTCATAGGCTGTATTGATACTAGTCTGTTTGTATCAATACATAAAATTACATGATGGTTAAAAACTTAATAAAAATATTTGTCAAACTTTTCTGAATTTTAATATTACTGTACTACACATTATTTAATTGGTAACCGTGTAATTGTCAACTTAATTGTCATTCAACTTATGACTTTACTCGTGCAGTGAACATTTCAGTCTCCTCTAGCAGTACTAGTTCTTCCTCAAGGTAATATATAAATGATGCAAAACAGTCACAACTCTACCCCAGTTGAGAGACTCATGACAACAGCTGCATTGTGAGGATGCCCTGGCACTTTAATCATTAGAGCTTTGTCGGAGGCTGCATTACCATCTGTGAGAAGCAGGCTCAGTGCTCGACTCTCACTCCCACCCCAGACCATAGGGAGCAGGATGCAATGCAGTGACAAGCTGAACTAGTACTGGGAGGGAGGGTGTAGGGAGTCTGCCACAATAGCAACTCCTATGGCAGGCTCAGCATCAGCATGTGCACTGTGAGCACTCTGTGATGTTTGTCAGTCCCCACCAAAGATGACTGCCACAAACTTGTGGCCTCTCTGTGACAGGTATGCTGCTTCTAGCTGACCTCACCACCACAGTATTACCCTATGACCAAGAAGACCTATCGCATTTCACTGAGGACTGCCCCTTTCTGGCTCCCCACCTGCTCCAGCTAGATTGGAGTCCACCCCATCGGTGCCCTCACTCATGCCATGCTCTCTAACCTCCAACATCGCCAACTAGCTTCCTTATTTCTAACTCTTCCTTCTCCCTCCCTGCCCTCGGCCCTGTGCACCTACCTACTCCTACTCTCCTTGCTCCTACTGGTAGGAGACATTGAAACTAACCCGGCCCCATTCAAGCTGCACTCACATCTACTGACCCCATTTGGACTAGCCCACCTGGATTAAAACTCACCAACATGAATATTTGCAGTCTCCCAGCCAAATTTCCTGAAGTGAAGCCTGGGTCTCCCTTTACAGTCCCCAAGTACTATGCCTCACAGAGACCTGGTTGAAGCCGCAACACCCTGACATCATGGTCCAGCCAGCTGGCTACTCCCTACATCGCAAGGACCATCTCGGCAAAGAAAGGGTGATGGTGCTGCCATTTTCATACAGAATCGATCACCGTCAGGCTCATCCTAAACTCTGACAACAACTCCTCTAGTGACTGTCTTATCACTGAAGTTACACTTGGATCAATAAAACATTATTCCTGGGGTGCTGCTATAACCCCCTAATGGTGGGGTAGAAGGCCTTCAGAACCTCCTCACTGGCTCGTATCGCTCCCTCTCCCAGGGATTCCCTCCTTTTGGTGACTACAACCTTAACTGGCTCAGCTCACATGAACCCGACTATGTTAACCTCCTAAAACAACAAAATCTGAGGCAAATCATCAATCTCCCATGTGTCAGCAGTCTTACCTCCAACCATACTCTCCTGGACTGGGTGATTACCAATAGCACTGATAATATCACACATGCCGGCACACTGTCCGACTCCTTGAGTGACCTCTCCCTACATTCATCATATGGTCCACAAAGGCCCCCACTGTCTCCCAAAGTACATATCCATCCGTAATTTCAATCACCCCAATTTGCCCGCCTCACCAAGGACTTTGGTGCCATAAACTGGCAGGACCTCTATGCTATCTCTGATGTATCACAAGCCACCACCCACTTCACCAATGCTCTACTGGCCATCCAAGACCGCCACTTTCCCATTACCACTCGGTGCGTCAAAGGTGGATGCAAGCGCTGGATAACCAAAGAGCTCTTGACTCTCATGAAGTTATGAGATGGCAAGTGGGCTGCATATACACTGTCCCCCACCTCTGCCCTTTGGAGCGAATACCACCACCTGTGAAATAAATGTAAACACACTACCAGGTCATAAAAATGCAACTACTCTATTAGGCTACAGAGAGAAAGCCTGAGCAATCCCAGAAAATTCTGGGATACCATAGGCTCCCTCTTGAATCCCCACATCCATAGTCCCAACATGCAACTGCACTCCCTTCTGGCCTGCTAACTGACCTCTCTGAAGTCGCTGAAGTGCTAAATACCAATTTTCTGGCCTGTCAGCCCTCCTTGGCAAGCTAAGCCTAGCCTCCTAACCTCAGGGTACCCCCCTCAATTTCTCGTCCCTCCCACCATCTCATTTACCCAGACTGAAATACACTCTACCCCTCCACTATCCCGTCTCCTAGTACCCTCTCAAATGCTTCCCTCTCACCCCTTTTTACTTCATGTCTATAACCCCTAAAGAGACATACAAAATGCTAAAGAGACTACCTAATTGGGGTAGCCCTGACTCAGGCAGCCTCTCCCAGCCTTCTTGAAGCTTGTTGCCCCACTGATCTCCAAACCACTCACCTTTGTCTTCAACCTTGCCCTAACTACCTCCACTATGCCTGCCTCCTGGAAATCCACTAGAGTAGTCCCATTTTAACTCTGGGGACCCCACTCCCTGACAACTACCGGCCCATGTCTATTCTTCCCCACCTGAGCAAACTCCTAGAAAGGGTCATACATAGCCAATTAAGGACTACCTCTCCAAACATAATCTCTTATGCACCAACAGCATGGCTTCTGCAAGCATCACAGCACTGCAACTACCCTTGCCCTTTTACAGATCACATCTCTCTAATATGGACATGGTGCTTCACTGGTACTGTCTTTGTAGACTTATCGAAAGCCTTTGACATGGTCAATCACTCCCTCCTCATCTCGAAACTATCAGCCCTTGGCTACTCCACTGAAACCACAGACTGGTTCTGAAGCTACCTCTTGGGGCACTCCCAGTCTGTGTGCATTGGTACCACCCACTTCCCTCCTCTGTCTCTCTCACGGGTGTCCCACAGGGTCTCCATCCTGGGCTTCTTACTCTTCTCTATATTTGTCAAGTCCCTCCCGCTGACAGCCTCATCTGTAGCTCTCTGCTCTATGCCAATGATCTTGTCATCTTCCACAGTGACTAGTACCTCTCATGCCAATGACAACCTTCTCATTTACCCCTGACGGCCCTGCCCTTAAGAATGTCTCTACCTTCAAGTACCTAGGTGTGTTGCTCGACCCTCCTCACATACAATGACCACGTAAACAACAAAGTCAGAAGGGTAAACCAGAAACTGGGTGCTTACTGCCTAAAGTCTTACCTGACCAACGAGGCTCACCTTGCCATAGTCACTGGTAACCTACTCCTATCTTTGACTATTGCTCTCCATATATTCTAGAACCTCGACCACCCTTCAGGCTAGGCTCACGATAGCCTACAATGCGTGTTGATTTGCCTTGTCCACTTCTTACACTGCTCACCACTGTGACTTCTACCACTCCTTCGATGGCTCCCTTGCAGGAGCATTTGACCATACCCTTGGTTGCCTAGTGGATACCGCCACCAGAACTGGCAATGTCTCTTCCCTCACCACCTTCCTCAATTTCAGAACTCCCACCAGGAGCCTATGCTGCTCACGGTGCCCACCCTCCAGGTACCCAAAACCCTCACCAGTATGGGTGGGAGAGCTCTATCTAGTGTGGCTCCTCCCTATGGAATGGATTGCCCACCCCTCTTAGAGTATCAGATTCTCACCAAATCTTCAAACACAATCTCAGATCCTGGCTTCGGACAAATACAACTGTAACTGCCCTCTTGCTAGCACACACCCTGCCTGCAATGCCTCTGGAAATTTTCACCCTTCCTACCTTCCCTTGTTCCTCCCTATAATGGAGGCATCTTTTTACAATGTATATCTCCTTTTCAACTTGTATCCAAGTATGCACTGTTTGCCTATCGCATAAATTAAATCGCTTGTATACTTTAATGTGCATTGCAACTGCTACCTGTCTATACCATTATAGTGACCACTACTGTATGTACCTATTACCTGTACTGTAACTGTACTTGTGACTACTACCTGTAAACATTACTGTATATAACTATTACCTGTATTGCACCTGTATTGCGATTATTACCTGTAATATCTATGTATTTTTAACTGCCACTAGCTGGCCCGGTCATGCCTGAAAACGGTCCCCAGGATCAGTGCACTTACCCGCTACCAAATAAATAAATAAATAAATATAAACTCCTGGCAATCACCATTGGGTGATTGGAGGGATGTACTGTGGGAGAAATGACAGCTGTCAGACATATGATAACAGGGCACTTCGTTCCACACCTTGGGGTCACTGAATGATCCGGTCATCTTCTTGTTGGCTCTGAAAAGTTCAGTGTGTGTTCTTGGTGGTGAGTGAGCTTGTCCGGGGTCCATTCCTGCTGAGTATCACTGCAGAGAACAGTCATGGGGCTCCTGGAGTTCAGCAAGGGCTCAGGCGTGAAGGGAATCCAGAGTGTGTAAGAATGCCAGTGGGTTATAAGAAGGAGCGACATCACGTTAGGTCAACAAGACAAGAAGTCAATAAGTGTGACAGACAAGGGAATAAATACAGTGAGAAAAATAATAAAAAAAGAATTTGTTGACTTCAATAAAAAGCAAATTAAATGAGCTCTGGACCTACCATTTAAAATGTCTTTAGCCTGAGGACATGAGAATTGATTCTTAACAAGGATCACACTTGTTCACCAGCAGATGCAGTTGAGACCTCCTATGATTTCCATGCCTTGTGATGGTAGTTGAAAGTTCCTTTGAAACACCCTTAACACCCTAAACATACTTTTCATGTATCCCACATTGAAAGTGCCATTCCCTCAATTTACCCCTCAGGACCCCTCTGCCCATACCTTTCAGTTGTCCCACATTAAAAGTGCAGTTCCCTCATTTTACTCCTCAGAACCCTTCTGTCCATCATTTTCAACTGTCACACAATAAAGTGACATTCCTTTATTTTACCCCTCAAAACCCCTCTGTCCATAACTTTCAGCTGTCCCATATTAGTAGGGACATCCTCATTTACTGCTCAGAACCCCTCTGTCCATAACTTTTAACTGTCACACAATAAAAGGATCTGGGACAATAAGGGTCTTGTAAGCAGGGGCAGATTATATTCAAGCATGGCGGGAAGGAGGTACTAAAACAGAGGTTAGAAGAACACATAGTAACAAAGGTTAATTTATACTAGGTGGGGGTGAGTGGGTTGCTGAAGGGAAGGCTCTGGGAGACAGGAGACAAATGAGCCTACAAACTGTGTTGGAAGCAGGGAGGGATCGAAAGGCGGGCTGAGGAGGGGGGAAATTGGGTAAGAAGTGTAAGAGAACATCATGGAGGGTTGTCTCCTTGAATGCAAGGAGTCTGGGAACAAGACCCCCAGAACTACAGATTCTGTTGGCAGGCAGGGATGGTGGACATAGCTGTCATCACAGAAACATGGGCCAACCAATACCAGGGCTGGTACCTGATGATCCCAGGGTATAGGATTTACTGGAAGGATAGAGGCAAAGGGAAAGGGAGGGTAGCAATGTATGTCAGAGAAGGGATAAAGTGTGCAAGGAAGAGGGGAGGAGGGTCAGACAGAGGCCTTGTGGATGCAATTCCAGGACACGAGGAATAGGATTCTTAGGATGGGGTGGTCTACAGCCACCGACTCAAGGAGAAGACCTGGACAGGGAGCTGGCAGAGCAAATTAGGAAGGTGTGTGGTAAAGGTTACACAGTGATTGTGGGGGACTTCAATCTACCAGGAGTGGACTGGGGTACCCCAGTTACTCAAGTGCTAGGGAGCAAATACTCCTGGATGCCTTCCAGGACTGCTTCTTGGCACAGATGGCCACTGAGTTGCCTAGTTTGGGAATACACTGGATTTAGTTCTGGTCAATGGGGAGGCTGTAAAGGAGGTGAGGGTGGAGGACCTGATGGCTGGGAGTGACCACCACTCAGTGTGGTTCACACTTAATATGAGCAGAGAAGCAGTGGGTACAGTGACCAGGGTGGTGGACTGCAGACAGGCTGACTTTGGTCAGATGGGTGAAATCTTAAGGGGCATCTGGAAGGAATACAGCCTCTCTGGAATACAAATCAGAAATGGGAAAAAATCAAATTGAGGATATTGAAGGCTACTGAGACATGTACCAGACTGTAGAGCAAAAGGGAAGGTCTAAAAAACCGAGCTGGCTAAGTGGAGGGTCTTAGAAATGGTGAGGGCTAAAAAGCAGCGTTCAAGAAATATAAGAAATCCAGGAAGGGGAGGATAGGGAGGAGTATGTGAAGAGGTCCAAGAAAGTTAAGGGAGTCAGAGCAGCTAAGGCCTCCAGAGAATTGAGGCTGGTGGTCTTCAGATACATACAGGAGATGGAGCTGCAAGGACCAGATAGTGAGGATCAGGAAGGACAGTGGGTGGGCAGAGAAAGGGGTGGATCAGACAGAAGCACTGAATGAGTACTTCTGTTCTGTATTCATGAGGAGAAAGGAGAGCAGCTACTGCAGGGGTGGGCGGGTGGGGAGAGGGGTAATGGATAGGGTGATCACGAAGGGTAGGGTATTGGAGAGGTTAAGGGCTATGAGGGTGAATAAGGCACCAGGACTGGATGGCATATACCCCAGGGTGTTGAAGGAAATGGCCGAGATCCTAAGCTGGACCACTGGTGGAAATATTCAATACCTTCCTGGACAGAGGGGTACCACATGACTGGAGGATGGCCCATGTGGTACCCATCCATAAAAGTGGACCAAAGGATGAGCCAGGTAATTACAGGCCAGTAAGCTAACTTCCATCGTGGGGAAGCTGATGTAGACAATACTTAAGGAAAGGCTGGTGATCTTTATGGAAGTCAATGGGCTCCAGGACAGTCACCAGCATGGGTTTATCTCGAAAAATCCTGCCAGACAAACCTAGTTGAATATTGTGACTGGGTCACGAGGGAATTGGACAAGAATCATGTGGTAGATGTCATATACTTGGACTTCAGTAAGGCCTTCGATTCAGTGCCGCATGGAGGTTGGGAGGGAAGTTGAGATATGTGGGAGTGGGGACTAAGATGGTTAAATGGATCGAGAACTGGCTGCAGAGGAGACAGTAGAGGGTAGTGGTGGAAGGAACTCTCATCTCCAAGGGCTGTGACGAGCAGGGTGCCGGGGATCAGTACTAGAGCTAGTGCTGTTTGGAATATTCATAGCAGACATCTCATATGGCATCAGGAATAAAATCAGTCTATTCGCTGATGTTACCAAATTGAGGGCGGTAGTGGACAATATAGCAGGTTGGCAGGAACTGCAGGATGATCTGACCAAACTGGTGAGTGGTTGGAAGCATGGCAGTTGGGTTCAATGCCAAAAGTGCAAAGTCCTGCACTTTGGAGCAAAGATCCCAGGGAGGGGTTACCAGCTGGGAGGGTGTAGCTACGTTCACCGAGGAGGAGAAGGATCTAGGGGTGGTTGTAATGGGGAAGATGAACAATGCAGAGCAGTGTAGGAGGCGACAGCGAAAGCCAACAGGATGCTGGGTTGTACCATGAGAGGAGAGGTGATCCTGCCTCTCTACAGGGCATTAGTCAGGCGCACCTGGAGTACTGCGTGCAATTCTGGTGTCCATATCTAAAGAAGGATGTGAAATTACTGGAAGGGGTACAGCACTGGGGCAACAAGGATAATCCAGGATTGGAGGACAGACCATGGGTGTTATGCACCAATGGGGCGAGAGTACATACGAAATGTGCGTCCCGCCTACGGAGCTGTGCAATTGCGGACAGGTGTGCGGTACCAGCATTCACTAATGCCAGACACCTGTCCATGACCACACCCTCTGGCTTCCCTGCACCTGCGAGGCATGGATGCTGGCTGCCAGCACGCGAGTGAGCCAGTCACACTTTGATCAAGGTGCTCAATCAGCCATACCCCGGACCTCCTCATTTGCCCCATACGTGGGGGAGGCATGTTGCAGGGTCTGCAGCACTCTGACATCTTGGCTGCTGCCAGCGGCGCATCCTGGGAGGGCACGTAGCCCTTATGGCTGAGGGGTTACCAGGGCAAGATGCGACCCCCACTCCCAGCACTCTGCACCTTTGTGAATGGTGCGGAGTGCGGGCACGATCCCAGCACTACCCCCGCCCAGCCCCCAGCATGTAGCTGTCCATGCAGCAGGGGTTGGGGCAAGTAGTGTCCTGCGCCGCCCATAGTGCATGCCGCATGGGGTATGTGGGACCCCACCCATGGCATTCAGTAGTATAAATGCCAACACACCTGGATTATGCGACACGTTGCCATAATGCATAGGGCCCAATATGAGGAGAGGCTGAGAGAGAGTTGAACATGTACTCCTTAGAGGAGGGAAGGAACCAGGGGATATGACTGAGACCTTTAAGTATGTAAAGGGATAAACAAGGCAGACACTGAAGGGATACTCAGGCTGAGGAGGGGGAGGGTCATGAGAGGGCATGGCCTTAGACTGGAGGTGGGAAGATTTAGGACGAAATGAGGAGACAGTTTTTCATGGAGAGGGTTGTGGCAGAATGGAATGGTTTACTGGAGGAGGTGGTAGCCTGTAAGTCAGTGGTTAGTTTCAAAAGGGATGGGACAAGGTGAGGGGGTAATTGGGAAGGGGGTGGGGGCAGCTGCAGGGTGAGGGTGCTAGCTGCACACTTGAGCAGACTTGATAGACCAGGTGGCCTCTTTCTGCTGGCAAATTCGTATATTCATAACTGTTACACAATAAAAGTGACATTCCTTTATTTTACACCTCAAAACACCTCTGTCTATAACTTTCAACTGTCCCATATTTGAAGGACATCCCTCATTTTACTGCTCAGAACCCCTTTGTCCATATCCTTCAACTGTCCCACATTAGAGGGACATCCTCATTTACCCTCAGAACCCCTCTGTCCATACCTCTCACCTGTCTTCCTTTACTTGGGTTTCTTTCATTTTACCCCTAAGGTACCCTCTCTCCGTACCTTTTAACTGTCCTACATTTGAAAAGATATCCTCATTTTATCACCAGAACACTTCTGTCCATACCTGCTAACTCTGTGGCTGCTGCCCTTGAATTCTGCTTACTCCCCATATCATGTATAGTTATTTGTTTGCTGCAGTCGTGTGATGCGCTGTACCTTTGTTGGTGTATTTCTATTCGCATTGTTCTGCACCGATTGTCATTACTCACTGTATTTTACTTCACCACTGCTGCTTTAAGTATGCTATATGAATTTATTAGATTCTGACTATTCATTTATTTGTTTATTTTGAAAATTGATAATCGGGAAAGGCATACACTGAGCCACAGCTCATTTCAGGTGTGAGCGAGGGATGGAGGTAAGGGATATAGTCAAGCATAACAATAAAATGTACATCTGAAACAAACAAAGTGCAAACAAAAGTAGTGCCACAGCGTGACAAGCAAGCACAACATCTGCAGTGGATGTCTGGGCGGATCCATTAAGCATATTGAGATACAATCAATAAATGGTTGAAACAATCAGCCCAGTAGAATTATTACATATGATATATATTATATAATGTAAGTATTATATAATTAATAAATTAGTATGATAAGTAATACCGACCCTGTGGAGGGGCCTGAACTGGTGGGGGTGGGGGATAAAGCAGGTCAGGTGAGCACTTGACAGGAGCAGTGAGGGAGGGCAGGAGTTCAAGCTGATGCCTAAGGAAAGTTGGGGCAGGTGAGAGACAGGAGGAGGGAGGAGGTTCTTGTTGTGTATAGTTATTTCTCTGCTGCTGTTGTAAGTGTGATGTGCTGTACCTTTGTTGTTGTATTTCTGTGTGCATTGTTTTCCATTGATTGTTGTTAATAGCTGTATTTTATTTCACTACCCTGTTTTAAATATAATATACTATACATTAGAAAAGCTGTTCCTCATTATACCCATCAGAACTCTATCTATATATCAACAGCCCTATTTTTTTCATTCTTGTCTAACCAGGAAAGACCCACTGGGCCACGAGGCCCATTTACAGGAGCAACCTGGGAGCACTAGGGAGGTTAAGTGACTTGCTCAGAGTCGCATGGTATTCAAGTAGAGGGTGTGGGAATCAAACCCATGTCTGCTGGATGTACCAGTGAAAAAATGTTAGTAATTTTAAGCATGGCTGGGATAGAATGAAGAGTATAGTGATTGCTCAGGGTGTCAGATTCAGATAGGAGAATGGGCTGGGGCTTGGGAGGACTAGAACCCTACTGGAACAGGAGGCCCCAGGGCTAAACTGGAAACTCGGGCAGACTGGATGGACTTTGGTCTTTTCTGCCATCATTGTCTATGTTTTTGCTGTGTCTATGTACAGCTCATTTTCTCTAACCTCTGGGCTATACTGCCAGCCAGTTCAGCATATTTGAAGGGCTGTTCCTCATTTTACCTCTCAGAACCCCTCAATCTATATCTCAACAGCCCCACATTAGAAGGGCTGTTTCTTATTTTACCCCTCAGAATCCCTAAGTCTATATCTCAACTGTCCCACATTAGAAGGCCTGTTCCTCATTATATCCCTCAGAACCCTTCTGCCTGTATCTCAACTACCCCACATTAAAATTAATCAATTAATCAATCAATCAATGAAACTATATTTATAAAGCACCCCTTCCTGGGGCTTGGAGCACTGTACAATACATATTTAACTTACATAAAACATTATAAAACACATTACAGAACATAAACATACATCAGTTTCAGATCATAATATTAATAAATAAAATCAATGACAGTCACTAACTCTAATATTTCATATTATACCAAGCTAAATGCTTGCTCAAATAAGGACATCTTGAGCCCCCCTTATAGGTTTCCACTGAGGGGCCTCTCTAAGATAGGCCGGAACCAGTTCCACAGGACAGGTGTGGCCACGGAGAAAGTCTGATCTCCTGAAAGCTGCAGCTTTGTCCTGAGAACCATCAGGAGGCCACCCTAGGAGGAGCGAAGAGGGCAAGCCCGCCAGTGGGGAACCAGAAGGTCTTCCAGATAGGTCTGGCCATGTAGGGCTTTATAGGTCAGCAATCTGACCTTGAAGGCAATCCTCCACCTTATCGACAGCCAGTGCAGCCACAGGAGAACCAGCATAATATGTTCAAATCTTGGTATACCCGTTAATAGCCTGGCTGCCATGTTCTGTGCTAGCTGCAGATGGTGAAGGTTGCCTCCTGAAAGCCCCAGGTATAAGGCATTGCAGTAATATAACCTCAACGTGACAAAGGCATCTATTAGGGTGACAAGGTCATTGGGCAGTACCAGGAATGGATCCAGGTAATGTTTCCTAGATGACATAAAACACTTTGATGATCGCTGACACCTGAGCATCAAGTGTCAGGCCATCGTCAAGTACCACACCCAGATCCCTAACCCATGTGGAGGGTATCAGGGATAAGCCACCTAGTCTTAGACCCAGGTTACTACCTAGTACCCCTCCACCTCACCGATGACCCGGCTCCATCACCAATACCTCTGTCTTGTCTGGATTGAGTCAGAACCAGTTTCGAGTCATCCAGTCCTGGATGTCAGCCAGGCAGGTGTTAAACACAGAGACCACCATCTGGTTTCCAGGCACCCAGGACAGGTATAGCTGAGTATCATCAGCACAGCAATGAAAACCCAAGCCATACTGCCTGATAATGTTTCCCAAGAGCAGCATGTACACCATGAACAAAAGAGGCAAGAGGACTGAACCCTGCAGAAGCCCACAACGCAGGGGCATTGGGCTGATGAGGATAACCCCAAGACCACCCTTTGCACTCTATCTGTGAGGTAGGACTTAAACCGGCTGATGACATTGCCGGTCAGTCCACACCAGTTCTGCAGGTGGTCCAACAACACTTCATGATCCACAGTGTCAAATGCTGCAGAGATATCAAGGCAAACAAGAATAGATGATTTTCCTCTATCCCTCACTCTAAGGAGATTGTTAGACATCCTTACTAGGGCGGTCCCTGTGCTATGCACAGGTCTAACTCCAGACTGGAATTACTTGAATATGGCAGGGAAGCAAGACGAGCCTCAAGCTGAAAGGCCACCACTTTCTCCAGAACCTTCCCTAAAAACGGAGGTTTGAGACCGCCTGTATTTGGTGAGAAAGTCTGGGTCCAATGAGGGTTTCTTCAAAGGGGTCTCACAGGGCCTCTTTCAAGGCTATCTGGGAAGACCCCACCTCATGGAACACCAGACAATTTCAGCAACCGCAGGTCCAATCAGAGCCAATACAGTGGACCAATAGTCGGGTTGGTCCCTGGTCTAGTTCGCAATAGGTTGTCTGTAGCTTTGAGATTATCTCACTCACCCCATCTACTTCAACTGGGTCAAACTCACCCAGTCAAGAGGGATGCCCCCCATGCCACCGGCTCGACCCTGCAAGCCAATTGAGTGACTATGGAGGAGATATCAGATCTCATAGAGGACACTTTGTCAGCAAAGAACAGCACAAACTCATCACACCGAGTGCTTGAACTATCTCCTCCAGAATGAGACTGGCTGGGTGTAACAACCTGTCTACTGTGTGGAAGAGCTGCGTCAGTCTGTTCCCTGCTGCAGAAATCTTCCTAGACAGAAAACCCGCCTCTTTTCAGGAGATTGCCCTTGATAATCACTAAAATGTGACCTCAAGCCCAATTTGTCCTCCATCAACCCAGACCTCCTCCAGTGACACTCCAACCTCCGGCCCTTAATCTTGAACTCCCTGAGCTCCCCATCAAACCATGGGGGTCTCCAGTGAATGGACAAGGGCCATACACAGACAGGTGCGTTAGCATCACAGGCGCGTGACAGCCCGATTATAGCTGCCACTGCCCCTCCCACCATCCGCATGCAGTTTCCACACTCAATAGGTCCATTACCACTTGTAGTCCTACTGGGGACAATCCCATAAAGTGCAGTACTGGACCATATCTACAGAGGAAGGACCCTCGGGTGGGGCCCAAACGAGAACCTCACATTGCTATAATTCAGCCAAACCACTGGATCAATCCTGAGATCAACGACCTCAAGACCCAGTGTGAACACCCGGTCAATCTGTGCCTGTGCGAGGTGGGTCGCTGTGGTAATAACCTATGATAGGCTCAGAGCTTCCATACCTTGGTGGAGTTAGCATTCAAACGACAAGTTGTCGTCAGCAGGCATTGAAGTCCCTAGAATCACCCATCTGGGGACTCCAACACCAGGTCGGCAACAAAGTCCACGACCTCCTGCAAGAATTCCTTTCCTGCTAGAGCGGGCGTGCAAATGAGCAGGGTCCTTCAACCTGCGCCAGGACCCCCCAACATGGCCACACACTAAAGGACCTAGTAGAACCCACTGGGAGCACCAAGAGGTTCAATCAGGTTTTAAAACAAATGGCCACTCCCCCACCTCTGCGATCCTTCCTCGGGCTGTGTATCACAGAGTACCTGGCTGGAATCGCTGCTTCCACCCTATGGGCCAGCATTTTCATCCAGCCATGCCTCTGTGATACCAAGCCAGGTCTACCAAGGAAATCAGGTCTGCCATTATAGCGGTCTTGTTTCTCATCGACCTGGCATTAGAAACTGTTCCTTACTTTACCAGTCAAAAGCCTTTGCTGCACATAGAAAGAGTGCTTCCCCTACATTATACTCTGATGTTTCTGATAGTAAAACATTATATTCCTAGCATTAGTAATCTTTATGTAACCAGCATTTAAATATCCATACTTATTACTCAATGAACAGAAAACCCGATAGACATGGAGGCACTGGTTCCAACTGTGGTCTGAGCCATCACCGTGCTACCATATGATGATGATTTACTAACTTAGCTTTTTTCTCTTTTAGATAATTCCTAAAGAAGACCAATGGTTGAAACGTCGATTCTAACTATTTTCTATTTTCAGCATGCATGTAATATTACTGTGATGATGATGTCTCACATTTTTCCTCTTTTGACTGTCTGAGGAATGGCGTGCACATTTGGGTGACACAAGGTTTTATTTATTTTATTTTTCAATTACATTTTTCTTGTTCTCATTCTTGCCTGACAGCACACACCCCCAGCCCTGTCACTGACCTTCTCTTGAACTCATCTGTTATCCACCACTTGCCCAGGACCACAAGAGTGATGGTGGCCAGCCATGTCATCATACATGGACCTGTGGGGGTGCTGGCACAATGGCAGACCAGGGCTTTTCCTCTAGCTCCTGTTTTTTCTCTCCAAGGATGCCAGCATGCAATCACGTCCACAGATCCACAGACACGTGCTGTGGGATATATGCATGCTGGCATCAGGCAGCATCCTTTCTCTTTGCTGCAGTCACACTGTGCTGTCTCCTGGCCTCCACCAGATGGCACACAAACAGCAGAATTCTGTTCCCCGGAGGAAAGCTGTCCCTTCAGTGCTCAATCTCCTCCATCAGCCGCACCCAAGCAACCCGAGTCCTTTCCAGAATCCCAGTCACCAACATAGGGAGCAGTTGCCCTACCACTTGTTACCAAGCCAGCTCTGGGTTTATTTATTTTATCTGAAATATGCATAATACAGCTGGTAGCATGGTCCCATGCAATTCAATTGCTCAGCGTCATGGGGCCCTTGGTACAGGTAGGGAATAAATTATTTAAGTTTATGTGAATAAAAGTTGCAGTGGTGAACACTCACATCCCATACAGAGGTTAGAGAGGTGCGATAATTATCTTGATAACAAGGTACAGGCAATCACAGTTAGAGGGCAAAAGGGGATGGGGAATAATTGACTTTGATTATTGCTCTGGGGCTTAGTGGGTTTGGGGTGTGAAAGGAGTAAAGGTGGTAATCTCCATGAAGGGAAGGAAGCTAGGATAGGTTAGTAAGTGGTATGATCTAGACAGCCATGGGGGTCCTTGAGTTGCCCCAACAAGAACATTTGGAAAGCAGGAAGGTTAGGGCTTAGCAGGAAGGCAGTTGATAGTTTATTTCTGTCAGCTGGGGCTGAGAAGGAGAAGACCTGTCTGCTGCAGTAAGGTCCCTCTTGAACTTGGGCACCACCCAGCTAGTTGCCTCCACAGATCCTAGGAGCAAGGTATGTCCTTAAAAGATGTTTCCTGTGTATGATCGAACATGAGTTTGGGGGGCAGGGAGCTTTCCTTTTGATAAAGTAAAAACTGCAGTCTTTTACTAAGGTCATGTGAGCTACCGTCAACTTTGCAGTTCCAGTGAAAAGCTGATGTCAGAGTTTCTAATCCAGAATTCTGTGCCGCTGGAGAAATGTTTAGCATCAGGGAGGCACTAGGGTTCACCTCTGTCTCCGAGACCCCAACGTCCTTCCTCGTGCTAACCATGACAGGGGGCTAATTTATCAGCTCCATTACAGAGCCACTAATTCTGTAATGGAGGAGGCAAGCTTCCCTAATCCTTCACTTGCACATTAATATCACTAATCCTACAAGAGCACATAAATATAACACACTACAGCCACCGCCACCACACCCTCCCTTCCTCTCTTCTCCATTTCAGATGAGCACTCAAGAATGAGGCACCAGTTAATAGGTATAAGTAATGAAGGCTGCACAGGCTGTAGCAGCTCAGAGTGAGACAGTGGGGAGACCTGTCAAAGGCAGACAGGCAATTTTGTGTACTGGACACACTGCTCTGGGGACTGATCCCACTTACATTTGTACCCCCTTAATGCCCCTGTCTTCTGCTGTCGCCACCAGTGCATTTGTTAGCCTCATTGTCAGCTGCCCTGTAGTAGAAGAGGCATGCTTCGTGGTGCTTTTCTTTCATTCTCTGTTTCTTTTTTCGTCCTCATTCCCCACCCTTGTGCAACTCCCCGGCTGCTTCCTAAGTTGTGTGCCTTATGCCTCAAGGGTTGCATTAAGAAAGGTAACAGAATCCTGGGCATGTCTTAGTTCTATTATTAAACTGTTTCTGATACTTTTTAAATAATGCTTTGTTTTAGTTCCTACTTTTTATACACTATGGTGTCCGCCATTAAAAGAGGTCTTTGGAATGCTTGTCAGTCAGTCAGAAGGTTACATTTTCTTTTTGTAAATATAATTTGTATTCAAGTTTTCCAAGTCTGCAGTAGCTATAATTACAAGTTAGCAGTACATACAATTCAGCATGCAATCACATTAAAGCAATACAGCTAAGTAAGCCAGGTTACAGGGCAACAATGTCAAGTAGGTCTTCCACTCCCTTTGGGAAGTGTTGGGAGTCATAATAATTTGTAACATGTGAAGGTACCTCAGTACCGGACAATCTAATATGGCTTCATGTGTGTTGGAGGGCAGGGGGAGCGACAGGGAGTGGCACAAGAAGGTTCCATTTTCAACCATTGTTTATAATATGTTGGTAGGTGCTCTGCAAGATGTCTGTATTGGTAACTCTCATGCAGTGTGGGTGAGAGGAGTGCAAAGCAAAACTGAACAGTTCTGTCTGCCCAGGCTGTGCATGCTGATGTTCATATACCATAAGGACATCTCTCACAGTACATAATGTATAAACCTATCATAAATCACTGAGTTAGCTAGCTAGAGTGATTTGAAAGGATGTAATGCTCCTCCCCCACATCTGAAGGGAACGCTCCATGTCTAACATTGCCCTGTGACAACAGGATAAGCAACTCTGCTGTACTGGGTGCTGATTGCTTAAAATAAGTGACTTTAAAAAGAAAAATTCTGTTAATGCTCTTTTCAGGCATGTGGGGATGTACTCCATATCTGCCAACATGAGATACCCTAGCACCTGAGCAGCCGTTCCCCCCCTCCCCCGCCGCCCACGTGTTCAGGTGTTGCCATGGCTTACCCTCCATGTGGCCCCCCAAGAGCGAGTGGGAGAGGCTAATATCCCAGAGAGTCCTGCTGAGTCAGTCTGAGTTTTATGCAGCAGGGAGAAGGAGGAGTCCTTGGCGTCATGCTGTGTGGCTGAAAGGGTTTTACTTTCTGGTTCGCCCAGTAGAGCAGACATACAGGGGCATCAGTTGTCACCATGCACGCACTCAGTGCTTGGTCCATAGACATCCGCCACTCCCCCACCTCTATTTTATGATGCCAGGCATCTCTGGAGGAGGAGGAGGAGGAGGAAGAAGAGAGCGGTTCTGCAGGCGCCGATCCTCCTCTCCCCAGCTGGCCCTTAGATGACTTAGGTTTGTTTCAGAACCTGAATCATCAGTATCACAAGTTGTAGTGTTACCCATGCCGCCCCACAGAAGCAATTTATAATTATAATAATCAAGAATGGAGAAGAGAAATGCAGTTATAAAATTGTTCAGAAAAATTAAGCCACCTGACTTGCTAACAGTCCCTCCTAGGTACGTGACAACAGAAGATAGGATTGCCCCATTGAGCATCAAAAGCAGACGGTTAAAAACAATACAGTGCAGAGCAAGAGAGACCTCGCTTTTGTTAGACCTAGAAAGCAGCCATACACATATGTAGTGTGGCATATAAAAACTTAGTTTATTACAAAAACATGACAAAATTTAACAAGCATTTGTCAATGCCGAATGTTTCTTTGCATGGTTTATGTGGCAGGGGTGTATTGTGTTAGCTGAACTTCTGGTGGGAAAAAGCCTGCCTGAACTATGTTTTGACAAGCTGTCATATTTTGGACAGCATTTGAATATAGAAGCTCAGGTAATAAGAAGGCTATGTTGAAAATGTGGGGTGCAAATATTTAAGATTTCCTCAGTTACTAGCATGCGTACAAATTGCAATGAATGGGCATAACTTCATCATTTTTTCTATTTTGACCTCAAATGTTGAACATAGTCATCTTATCACCCCACCTCATGAACCCTCAGAGGTGATAATTTTCAAACCTGTGGAAAACAACATTCTGCCACAGGTGCGAAAACACATTTGGGCAGGATGTGAAAAATGACAGCTGTACTGTTCATGAGGCAGTGTGATAAAATGGCTATATTGAAAATTTGAAGTGAAAATATTAAAAATAACCAAAGCTACACAAGTGCGTGAGAAAATTTTGAATGACCACGATAACTCCGCCTATTGTTTGAGTTTTTACCAAATTTTCAACGTGGCCTTTTGGGACCCAACCTCATGAACAGTGCCACTGTCATTTTGTTCATTCATCACAAAGGTGATTTTGCACAGTGACCACGCCATTCTACACCATAGGTGTGAAAACATATTTCAGGCAGGAAGTGAAAATGATAGCTGCACTGTTCACGAGAAGGTGTGAAAAAATGGCAATGTTGAAAATCTAGAATTAAAATCTTAAAATTGGCAAAGTTACGGCGTGCATAGAAACTGCACAATGCATGCTCGTAACACAGTCATTTTGTGATTTTTTGCATAACATTTTTAACATGGGCTTTCTGGGACCTCTCCTCATGAACCCTGGCACTGTCATTTTGTTAATCAGCCCCAAAGGTGATTCCACCCAGCAACCGCAAAATCACCTTTGGGACTGAGTAATGAAGTGACTGTGCCAGTGTTCATGAAGAGGGTCCCAAGAACCCAAACTGAAAATTTAGGTCAAAATCCCTAAAATGGCTGAGATATAAGTTGAAAAACCCATTGACAGCCATTATACAGCACTTACCTTGATTCCTCAGTTGTGGTTCGGCTTTGATGAGTGCAGACATGCCCCAGTCTACAGAAGATCGCAGCCTCCAACCTCCAAAGGTAAGTATGGGGTAAGGGGGTGCAGGGAGGTGGGTGTACAGAGGGAGGTCAGAATGGGGAGGGGACGGGATGACGTAGGACCATTTTCTTTTACAGGCTTAAAAAGGCATCAGGGACAGTTTTCTTTTTAACAGGGTATAAAAAATGTTTATTTTGGGACACTGGGAGGGCTCCCCAGTGTCAGTGGGGTGTAGATAATGCCAATGGGGGATTGGGCACCCTGATGTTGGTACGAGGATGGGGGAGCAGAGGGTGTGGGGTGGACAGCATGTAGGGGAGGGAGCAGGAGGGCTTCATTCACATACTGGGATGGGGGAGCAAGGGTGCGGGAGGACAGCACACAGAGGAATGGAGCGGGAGGACTTAATTTTGATACCGGGAGGAACAAAGGGTGTGGGGAGGACAGTATGTAGAGGGAGGAGCAGGAGGGAATGCAGCTGATACCAGGATGGAGAAAAAGCAGTGCGAGGAGGACAGCATACAGAGGGAGGAAGCAGGAGGGAATGCAGCTGATGATAGGGAAACGGAGAGGGCTTAATACAAATAGTGGCAAAGAACAGAGCACAGAGCTGTCTGCTTACCAGCCGACATTATACAAATGAAAGGAATGAAGTGTTCTCATTGGAGCGCTTCATTTCTTTCAACTAGAGAGGCTTCCAGCTTGCGAAACTGTGACTAGTGTCACAATCTGGTTGCATGCTCATTGGTCTGTCTGAGCCCACTGTATAGTGCTGTGCATTGGACTCATCCCCTGACACACCTCCAAAATGTCATTCTACTACAAGATGTTTCTTAGCACATGCAAGGAAACATAAAACAGGAAAATACAATATCCGTAGTGCAAAAAGTTGTGTTACTGCTATGCCAGCACCACATAAATAATTTAGAATTACTGGTCACCTGTTGCTGGTCAATAGGACCCCTTACACCTCATGAAGACATCCTACCAGCATGCTCTTAGAGAGCAGCTCGGGCAGTTCAGGCCTTCCTCCTTCAGTGTGACTGGTCACCTTTAGACAAAGCCGGACGTGTAAGACATGGCCCTGGGTCACTTTATTACCCTCTTTAACACAGCCTGTGACACTTTTGCCCTTATAGAAAGCAGAAAGACAAAGGAGTTAGCAATCCCTGGATCACTACCTCCCTCCTAAACCTTATGGCCTCTCGTGACCACCTATGGCACATAGCCTGTGCTACAGGCAAACCAAAAGCCTGGCAGCTCTACAAGACTGCGAGGAATGTCTGCACCCGCAAGATCCAACTTGCCAAAACTGCCCACTTTCAAGGAATGTTCATCAATTCCTGGGGCAATAGTAAAACATTTTGGGAGAATATCAAAACCTTACGGGCAAACCCAATAAGCCTCCTCAACAATGCCTAATGCCAATGGTGAAACCATCCAGGACCGTAGAAGGAAATTGCAGACTCATTCAATGCTGCTTTCATGGACCTGAGTGGTGTTCTCCCCTGACTTTTTAATGACTCAGCCTTCCTTGACAACTCTAACAGCATTGCCAATATCCCTAACATCCCCCTTCTACTTCAGGATAATTTCAACTAAGGAAGCAAAAAGTACCTGCTGTACTTGGCAAATCAAGATATAGCAGCGACTCCCTGGACCTGAAGCTGCTTCACCTCGCTCTAGATGTTGTCTTGGTACCCCTCACCAAGATTCTAAACCTATCGCTTTGCTGGTGCAGTTCCCCAACAATGGAAAGTGGCAGTGGTGACACGGTTCACAAGAGTGGCAACAGCGTCACACTCAAACTACGCCAATCTCCATCCTTCTTCCCTCACCAAAGTGCTTGAGAGAATCATATCTGACCAGGTGACTGAGTACCTAGCCACCTATAACATACAATGTCCACAGCAGCATAGTTTCAGGAAGAAGCATAGCATCACCTCCACCCTTCTAGAATACACCGACTACATCCACAAAGCGCAGGACCATGGTCACTGAGTGGGATCGATCTACATTGATCTCACAAAGGCATTTGACACCATAAATCATTCCCTCCTGCTCTTGTCACTACCTGCCCTCGGACTCTTACATGAAGTCACATCTTGGTTTAAAACTATCTAGAAGGCATGTCATAACAGGTAAAAATCTGAGACACACTCTCTATCAGTCACCCCATGAGATCAGGAGTCCCCAAGGGTCAATTATGGGTCCCCTCCTATTTAGTCTCTTCCTTAACACCCTTCCACAAGTTTGCATCTGCAACCTGCTCCTTCATGAACAATGTCATGTTATTCACATGCCAGCCTGGTCCGCTACCCTTGGCAGTCAGCCTACAACACACCTTTAATGTCATTGAGGCATGGTTTGGCCAGTGCAATTTAATTATGAACTATAAAAACAAAGGTGATGCTCTTTGCAAGCCTCACGTAACAAGAGTAAAAATGCCAAATTAACCATCACAAATAGTCACTGCATGCCTCTTGAACAAGTCCATAGCCTTAAGTACCTTGGCATAATGCTAGACAGCAACTTATCCTACAACGAACATGTTAATATAATCTCCAAGGAAGTCAACTCAAGATTAGGGCTCCTCTACAGACACAGATCCAGTATGACCCAAGAAGTGCTCCACCCGGCAGTTACTAGTTCGATTCTCTCATCTACTGACTATGGCCTTGTAATTTATGGCTCTGCCACTGACACCACCTCAGAAGAATTAGTATTGCTTTAAATAAAGTATGCCGCCTGGTCACTGGTGTGCACAGTACGTTCACACGTGTGACTTATACGCACAAACCAACTGGCTGAACCTCCAGGGCAGTATCTCCTAGCAGACCTACCTGCTAGCAAAAAGATCAGCCTAGGGCAATCCCCACCCTCTGTACAGCAGCTTCTCATGGGCAAAACCCATGGCACGTGAAGTGCATCTAAACTCAACTTTCAAGTCCCTTTCTGCCGGATGCCGAAGCACAGCAGGCCTTCACATTTAGAGCACCTAGCTGGCTGAATGGCCTCCCCCGAACAGTAACCACTTCAAAGTTACTGAATGAATCCACCATCTATGAACCATGAAGAGGAGTGCACACTCACAGTCACAGGTGACATTGCTCCATGTGCTGACTTGAAGTCCAAAAGAGGCAGTGCACACCAAAACATGACATGCAAAGTGTAATTTTATCACATAGTAGAAAAACAAGAAAAGACAATGTGCATCTAGCCTCCAGAGTTCAGTAACTAAACTCCTCCTATCTGGAGTGACTCTGTCTCTGTCTCAGGGATGCCTAGGAGCTGACCTGCCAATATGGGAAAAAAAATATCATAAATATATTTCAAAACATATTATTTCGAGAATTCAGATTTATGTTTTTTCTCAGTGTGTGAATTGTTTTTAGTGCTCATGAAAAGTGCCGAACTGACAGCACTGGAAACTAAAGCCCACTGTTTACCCACATGATAGATACAGCATGGGCGATCACAATGCAAGCTTCCCTATACTGCCCTGCCAGTTTGCTTCAATCTTGCCGTGGGTGATCACTATGTAGGTGAGAGGTTCAGACTCCATGCCCATTCAGTCCTTGGCCTCTGATGTTCCAGTTGGGAACTGGACAATGATAGCCACAACAGATTTCATAGGCCACTGAAGAGCCCTCAGGTGGTATGGCTTTCACTACTGACCCAAGCTGGATTTGAAGCAGCAAATACATATTTTATTATATGTCTGAAATATATGCATATTTTATTAAACTGGACTCTTTAATATATCTATTTGATAGATATATATGACAAAGAACCTCTGTGCGCAAGCACTAAGGCAATGGTTACCCCAAAGGGCATTTGGCGGGAAGCCAAGTTTCAAAGAATACAAAATCACATGACCCCACAATGCAAAGCATCATGGGCTGAATATTCTGTGGTGATTTGCATATGCAGTCCATGATGCTTTGTATTGTGGGAGCATGTGTGATTTTGTATATATATATCATATATATAGATATATATATATATATAGAGAGAGAGATAGAGATATAGATATATATTCATTGCAAAAACATTGTTGATGCATCAGATAGGGTTGTCATTATAGTGACAAAAGTTTGGAAATTTGATGTTAGGGTTACCAACTCTATCCCCCACCCCCTCTCCACACACCAACATATGTTGGGGTGTGCCTTAGTTGTCAGCCCTAACTCTCACCCCATTCCATTTGTAAAGAAGCTGAGTGGTACAGCATAGGACAATGAAGTGAGAGTTAGGCCCGAAGAATCCCAAGGTATAATCTCACCTGTTGGTGTGGGAGAATGGGGTGGGTTTGGAGGATAGGGTTGGTAACCCAACATCGAATTTCCAAACTTTTGTCGCTGTAATGACAACCCTAACTGATGGCATTAATGAAGTTTTTTTGCAATGAATTTCCTTCTTTCTGAGAAAGTGTACTGTTACTCATGTGTGGTTGTGGGCGCAGGGCCCCATCATACATACATTTTGTAATTGTCTCTGATTTTCATGTGGGGCTCCATCTTTACATAAATGTACTGATATTTTAATTATATTACATCTCCATGTGGGGCGCAGGGCCCACTACTGCATAATGTAGGGCCTTCGCCCCATTATTGCATAATGGAATCCAAATGTACCCATAAGTGTAGAGACATAGCGCACGCCTAGAGCAATTCAGGTAATCCTTGTGCTGCAAAAGTTGCACTATCTCAGGAACCATAGAAACTTTGGAAAAAAAATCCTTTGCAGTTGTATTCATGGCCTGTCCACCTCCATGTGTGCTTGAAGGTGTACTAAGCTGCGCTTAGCAAAAATCTGTATCTTGAACCATTTTCGAGATATAGCGCAAAAGGTGCCACAACTGCCATAATGTTATCCTATGGAAAAATGTGCAACTTTGGAGTGTTGTAACTATGGAACCAGTGTCCATTTCTTCACCAAACCAGTAAAGGGCATATTTGTGGGGCAAGGGCTTGCCACCCTGAAAATTTCAGCCCAAAAGACCTAACCGTTTTCTTGCTATGAAATTGTTTTTGGGGCTGTTTACCTGCTTTCACTTTCAGATGACATATTTTTTCCCATAGGCTATCATGGGAAACTTTAAAGTTTATTAATATTTTTCACCAAACCTTCAAAGGCACATCTGTGAGGCAAGGCTTTCTACCTGAAAATTTCAGACCACAACCTAAAGCCGTTTCTGAGTTTCAGGTGGACAAAGAAATGTCAAAAACACAGATTTTTCTGTTGTTTCAACACTCTATAGCTCAGAAACCACAAAACAGATTCCCACGAAATGTGGCAAGTCAAGAGACCTACCCCTAGACATTATGCATGCCACATTTCATACAAATTCATTGAACAGTTCCAAAGTTATTAAGTTTCACAAATTTGAGTTTAACATAGAAGTGACCTTTCACCTAACTGTACTGGCACTACCATGCCAGTATTATTTATATATCTATATCTATATATATCTATCTATATATATATATATATATATATATACACACACACACACTCTCTCTCTCTCTATACACACACACATATATATATAACATATAATGTGTATGTATATATATATATATATATATATATATATACACACACACATACACATATATAAATCTTAGAAATGTATTCTCATTATATATGTATAAGATATATGTAGTTTATGTATTATATATCTGTTGAATATATTTTGAATATGTAATAGATATGCCTTATATATTTTTGACATACAACTTTAACATTTGTCTAGCATATATTTTGTAAAGACTGACATTGAAAAAAATCTTTAACTACCCAGATAAAAGATGATAAATAATCATGTACATTATCTTTATCTCTACACTTAAAATATTCATTTAACACCCCTTTAGACATCTATATTGGAATTATCACTTATGATGCACCTTTAATGCAAACATACAGTTTACACATTCATACTGTTTTGTAAGATTTATTTAGAAGGCGGTGATGTAAGGCACACTGAGAAAGGCGGTTTCCAGGTGTGACCATGAAGGTACAAGCGGCAAAAATACTCAACAGGCAAACAACAGGATGGGCATCAGCACAGTGTTAATAAACACAAAATACTGCAGGTAGTAGTCAGTGCCAGACTAAGAACAGGAATAGGTAGAGGTACAAGGAAACCTGTTTAAAGAAGCAGGATCTGTTAGCAGAAAAAATTTCATTATATACTTTTTAGTAATAGTGTATTTCTAATAAAACATCAATACTGTGATCAGATATGGTGTTTTAAAGGTTTTCAAGGTCTCTACTCTCTGACCATGCCCACTATGAATAAATTAAACGTCTTAGTGTGGTGCTGTGCTGTTTACCATCTGACATGTGAGCTACCACCCCACTAATACAGCCACAGTAGGAATCCTGTAGGTGAACTTAGAAAGTAACCTCGAGGAGAAAGGTTTTAAAACTAAACAGTCTACAATGCCTTGCAGCAGATGACTCATTGTCTTTGCCCCTCCCTGAAACCTGGCTTCTAGGTAGGCCAGTAGGGTCCACCCATGTGGATGGGAGGAACCACTGGGTCTGTCCACTGTGCTGGGGCATCTTGCTGAGGAAGGAGAGTGAGCTTAAAAACAGCTGTGGCATGTGGCTTCCTCTCACTCTTCCCTCCCAGCTGAAGATTTCCCACTCTTGTGAAAGCAGGGTTTCTGATTGGCAATTTTTACTAGGAACCTTATACCCCATTAGGGACTGCATTAGGAGTTGGGGGAAGTTTTCCCATTTTTTCCTTAGAGGGTTTTCCCAGGTATTTTGTCTCCTCCAATGGGCTAATTGAGATTATGGATAGCTTTGCTAGTCACAGTCTTTGTAACCATGAGAGGCTGGGAGTATCTCAGAGTGATGCTAAAAGAGGAAACATGTTGAATTCTTCTGAAGGACTCTTCTCCCCAGTTGGCGTGAGGCAGGGTACCACAGGGCCTGGTTCTCAGTTTGAGGGGTGACGGACAACCTCATCAGGTTTTCTATGGGTCCAGCACCACCAAGGCGTGATGGTCATGTGCCACCCGACCACAAGACCCACCTACTCACTGAGCTTTATGTTCCAACTCAGAGAGATAAATCATTCCCTTGGTCTGCAGTCTATGCATGAATATAGCACTCCATGGGAAGGGGTGCAGAAGTTCATAGGTTGACTTGGCAAGACTCCCCAAGCTGCGCACATCACTCTGATAATGTAATTTGTTGGTCAAGACTGGTGTGGTGTGTTTTGTCCAGGGTAAGACGTTATGAGGTATAACTAGACAATTGCTAGTGACAGCCATCCTTAATGATGTGAGTCATTAATTATAAACTTAGTTATAAAAATTGTTTTAGAAGCATCTGAGAGAAATAAAAATATTCTGCTGAGGAATCTAATTATGTCTGACCTATACTAATACTAAAAAATCTATGCTGAAATGTTTTGCCAACTAACAAATGTTGCTGCTTTAATTACATGAGTGAATAAATACAAAAGGAATGCAAAATATCTAAGGTATAAATGGGATGTCGCGGTAAGCATGGTACCAAAATACGACCGGGGCAAATGATAACACAGACAAAAATTGCAATAATGGAAACCTGACATGGGAAGAGTACTGAGTGGCAGAAGAAGGT
Source organism: Neoceratodus forsteri (assembly GCA_016271365.2). NCBI lineage: Eukaryota > Metazoa > Chordata > Ceratodontiformes > Ceratodontidae > Neoceratodus > Neoceratodus forsteri. Next base: position 524,722,383 of record CM028138.1, on the reverse strand, counting down.
TAGGAGCAGGAGGGAGAAGAGAGAGGCTTTAATAGGTGCTACGAGAGTGGTACAAGCGGGAGGGTCAGAGCTGGTGGAACAGTTTGTTCCAGAGGGAGAAAGACAGAAGGAGAAGGCAGTTTGCCCAGCATAAGTTTTGAAATGGAAGACAGCAAAGGATTGGGAGCCAGCAGTGCGGAACAAATAGGTGGAAGAGGAGGAGGGGGGTGGAGGGAGGGAGGGAGGAAGATATGGAGGAAAGGAGGACAGGAAGAGAGGAGAACCACTACTGCAAGAGGAAGAAGGCACAGTGTGAGAGATAATGGGATACAAGAGGAGGCAGAGGGTTACAGTAAAGAAGAGAAGTGATGGGTGAAGGAAAAGAGTACTGGTAGCAAAATGACAGAAAACACAAAAGAGAGTCCAGTTTGGTGAGAGAAGTATTGGGCCGGCACCATAGACCACATCCACATAGTTTAACAATGATAAGGTCCTGTCTAAAATTAAAAATAGCTTAGCTTTGGCTCACACCTGTACATGCTGAAGGTAGTCAATGCAATTAAATTGCTTACCGCCACAGGTATACCGTGGAGGAAAGCATAGTGGCTGCCAAAATCTGAGTAAACCGATTTATAACTTGTAACTAGTGTTTGTATTTAATTTCAGTTATTCAGAATCTCAGGTAATACAGGATAAAGTTGAAAAAGTTCTTTAGTGTAGGTCTGATAAACAAAAGACTTTCCAGGTTGCCTCCGATGCTATAACATTTCAACACAAAATGCTCTTCACTGGGGTGTACCTGTGGCAGGTAAGCAACTGCATTTACTGGTAAGATCATTTTAAGGAGGATCTTATGACAGAGTGGAATAAGAGGGCAAGTTGATACAAAAAGGCCAAGTTTCAGGCAGAGTTTTTGTGCATGGCATCAATATAGGTAGAGATGCCTAGGCATCTATTCTGTCACACTGAGGTACTTGAAATGAGGAACATCTTCAAGTGAAGAGCCATCCAGGGTTTTGAGGACTAAGGGAGGGGGAGCCTAGTTTTGGCTAGTGCCAATGGACATAGAAACCATCTTTTGGCATTTACCATTAGCAGGTGTGACTGGAACCAGCACTGGATATTACTGAAGTCATGCAGTAGCAAGGTTTCCAGAGCAGGGACTGAGGCACCAGAGTCAAGAAGTATAGAGCTGCCAGTGTGCATAGGGATGTGTACATTGACACAGGTAGTGAGCAATCACTGAGAAACACTGAGATGAGAATAAGGCCCAGTACTGAACTTTGGGGAACACCACAGAGCATGAGGAGGTGCAGGCAAGGCACTGCCAATCTAAACTGACTGTAGTTGGCCCGACAGGTAGGAGCAAAACTAATCAACCAATTGACAAAGAGTCCAGCAACCGTTAACTTGTGCAGTAGAAATGGGTGGCTACTACCTCAAAAGCATTAGCTGGGTCAGTGAGAATGGGAGCAGTGATATGGCCCAGATCCACCCTCTTTGATGGAAACAGTTACACAGAGAAGGAGAGATCCAGAAGCACATGGTTTGATACCTTTATTGGACTGTCTCTGTACATATAGTAGTTTGATTATATATTGGCACATTATTGAACTCTGAACATAACAGGATGCATGGTCTCATTTATTTGGGGATCCTTGACACTGACAGTTTTAAGGTTTATGGAATATAGTAACTGGTTGAGTGTATAGTTGGAAAATGTCTTCAGATATGTTTTAAACTGTATAGTAATAATAATAATAATAATTTTATTTATAAAGCACCTTTCAAGATGTCAAGTTGTTGAACAATTACAAACAATCCAAAACTCTAAATGAAATCATAAAAGTGGTGTGTAACAGTTGCTCACCCTCGTTAACTTTATTTTAAACATTCAATGCCATATATAGAACATTTCAGTTGTGTAGTTTTGTTTGTTTTAACATACAATAATATCACATATTAACATGTACTTAAGTAGCCGGCCTGGTGGTGCTGAGGGTTGAGCGCTGGACGCCACACCTTGCACCATGCCGGCGACCCAGGTTCGGAACGAGCCCAGGGCACTGGGGTCAGCAGGGAGGGAGAGGATTGAGCATCTGAAGGACTGCCTCCTCTCTCTCTCTCTGGGGAGGGTTCTGGGACAGATTCAGCATCCTAGCGACCCCGATGGAGATCGGGGTAGCACAGGCATGCCAGCCAGAACAAGAGGTGGCGGGAGTGTGGCAGTTGTCAGCAGGTGAGCTGTGCGTGGACGTCACTGCATGTCACACTCGAGGGGAAAACATAACAGAAAAACCCCACCTGGGACCGTGGAGATGATGGGGCACCAGAGGCAGGACTCACGTCCCACAGCCGGCCCGATCACTGATGGACTCCTGCCTGACCTCGCAGCTGTGGTAAGTCCTCTAATTGTAGATAGGCCGCTGAGGGTGAGCGGGCCCGCCCGTGGGTGAACTGGAGTGCATGGTTGCCCAGTTGTCGGGAGTCCCTATCGGATTAGCAGGGTTCAGGCAGGGGTAGCAGTTCTCACCACGAGTGCACCTCGGAAGGATGCCCCGCCCAGGGACAGCATAAGAAACGCTACAAAAAAGCCAAAAACATGTACTTAAGTGAGAATTGAATCCAACGGTTCATTAAGACTGTATTCACTGCACATGCTGTGACATTTAGAATTTATAATAGTTGAACTTTCTGCTCTGAAGGTTGTTATCTTATTCAGATGACAATTGATCTTGAAGGTATCTCAGCTAATAGCAAACTGGTGAGGTCTGGTTCAACTGTTTCTAACTTCAGTGATGGTTTAAATTAGTATTTTAAACCAATGAGAATTCTTTCTAGTTTTTTAATGTATGATCTGGGTGTTAATAGTATGTGAGTTTCTGAATAACTGTCATAACCTTCTGAGGAAGGACTTTGTTAGTCTGAAAGCTAAGCACTTTGTTCTTTTGTAACATCTATGTTGGTCCAATAAAAGGTATCAAACCATTTGCTTCTGGATCTGTTCTTACAAGGACCAATAGGAAAACTGAATCTGCATGTCATCATGGAAGAACAGAGGAGGAGGGATGGTGGAATGGGATTTCAGAAATCAGCCTCAAAAGAGAAGAGAAAGTCTGAGGAGTCTGAAAAGCAGAGACCTGAAAGTACAAACATTTTCCTGGAGTTTGGCATGAAGAGGAGAAGAGAAATAAGGGACAATTCACAGGGGAGGGAGTTCCCCTATGTTGAGGGGGAGAACTTTGGCATGTATCCATACCCAAAGGAAGACACTAAGGCTGAAAGAGAGGTTGAGGAGATGTAAGAAGCGCAACAACAGCAAGAGTAAGATAGGTGCAGGAGTTTGGGATCCAGACCATTGGGACTGTGTCCACTTAACAAAGAGTTGAAGGGGGCAACAGAGTATCAGGTGTGATAGGTTAGCTATATGAGAAGGAGAAAGGGGAAGCAGGAGAGGGATATAAGGAGGAATGATGTGACTGAGACCATGGGCTTCATTTTCAAAGGGTGATGCAGAGCTTGGATCAAACCTGACATCATACCGTTTTGGTTCTTATGCCAAACCCCTTGGATGCAGCTGCACTGAATTTTAGTACATCAGGCGCAGCTGCGACAGTTCCTCATTCTACGGCAGCTTGCACCAAAGATTTGGCACACAAGTCCTGTAAAGGTCCCCAAATGGCGAAGTTAGACCAGGAAAAACTGGTCTAACTTTTGGCATTTAGTGCTCAGACTGGCATTCTTGCTCGCCGGCTGGGAGAATGTCGCAAGTCCCATGCATCAAACGATCAGCGCACTCAGGGCCTGCAGCTTTTCAGGGCATTGAAACTCAGCCTACATACTGTAGGCTCAGTTAGGAGAGCTGAAATGAGGTTGAGGGATTCCATTTTGAATGATAAATTTGGCAGGGAGAGCCAATTAATGTTGCAGTGCCCTAAAAGAAAGAGCTCCTCAGAAGAGGATAGAAAGGCTAGAGTAGTAATAGCATCAGGTAGCAAAGCAGGACTGGCTTTGGGAGAGGCATTGATACTGGTGACAAAAACGGGGAGGAATAAGAGAGGACAGCTTGCTCAGGATGTATTTGTGGAAAGAGGTGATGGCAGCTCTGGAGATGTTGTCACAGGTGAGGCCATGATGAACATAGAGGCAACACCATAACCCCACCTACCACAGTCCTGTGAGTGGAGCACATAGTCAGCAATAGTGACATCACGTCACTGATTCTAGCTGATAGCCAGGATTCAGTGATACAAGGATAATCAGCTAATATTGGGAGACCTAACGCCTAAGTTGGTCCAACTTAGGAGAAGACTCATGATGTTAAGGTAGAAATGCTCAGCCTGATGGGAATGGAGGGGTGAGAATATGAATCCAGGATTCAGCTCCACATCACCACACACAACACCAGCAAGGTGAAAAGAAGCATTGTAAAATAAGATGATGGCTGGTAAGTAAGAGAGTGAGGAGGGAGGTAGTCCTGCAAATGGCTTCAAGATTCAGAAAGGGTGAGGATAGGAGGCTAGGATAGATAAAGAAAGGAAGAGGAAAGACGTATGGATAAAGCAAAAGGGGAAGAGGGGTTGGAGGAGGAAGATGTAGAAAAGGAGATGGGAGCAAGTCTAAGATAAGAAGTAGCAGAAATGGAGGCAGGAGCACATTGACAAAGTACAGTGAGCAATTGGATTCAACAATAAATTGAAAGCAATGCACAATTAAGTAAAAACTTTGACAGCTTGGTAATCGGGTAACCCTGCAACACAGTAGCAAAGTTGCAAAACCCCTTGGGGAGAGCACAGTAGTAACATTCAAGACATGCTACTGGGATAATGCAATTAAACATTAAAATATACAGATACACAAGGAAAGCTGACATAGAGGATAATGGATAGGTAAGTGTGTTATGGATTTTTTCACATATTCGAGGTGTGATGGCCCATAAACCTTGAGAGTGAAGCTCAAGAGGTTTATGTGGTCATCACACAACAAGGGTGTGTGGAAAACTTACAACCTCAGGTTTACGATCCTTTATTTTTTTATAATTGCTGGTGTGGAGGTTTAGACTGTATTTCTAGCAGCTTGAAAGAAAAGAAGTTTTTGCTAGAGTGCTAGAGTGTTAAAATCATTTGGAGACTCTTTGTGTTGGCAGAGAAGACAACCACCGTGAGTACCTGCTTTCAGTGTCTCGCGCTTACACTGCTACGTGGCTAGGTTCAGATGCATGTTTTTGGAGGGACTGTCATATCAACTGGTTTCAGTTTATTATGAGATGTCATAAAAACTGGATTTTGGGTTATTATTGCCTTTCAGCATAATAACCTGAAATCGATTGATATGCATTTTAACAAAACAGTAGTCAGGTGGATATTTATGGTCACCAGTAATTATAAAGTTCACTGACCTCGCGGTAAGTATAGTGTTATGATTGTGCAACTGTGTTAGTTTGGTTTGGGCCATTCGCACCCTCTATTCCAGAGGAATTATATCCTGTAGAAGTGCGAAGGCAAGGAACCCTCAGAGAGAGTTCCTCCCTAGAGGTGCCATGGGATGATTCCCGTGACTAAAGGTACCTTTAGGAATCCCCTAAGGAGAGAACACTACCACTGGAGGAGGAGGGAGGATGGTGGGGCAAAGAAAAATGCTTCACAATGAGGCTGAGAGGAACTGTTTATATAGCTCAGGAAGTGGGAGTGCTGCTTGGCCACTGAACTCCAGGCAAAGCCTTTCCAATTCACTGACCCATGCAGCCAGTATAGTGTTATGCTTGTGCAACTCGTTGGTTTGGTTTTGGCCATTCACACTCTATTCCAGAGGAATTACCACCCTGTAGGTACAAGGCAAGGAACCTCAGAAGTGTCACGGGATGATTCCGTGACTAAAGGTACCTAGGAATCCCCAAAGAAATGTAGTATAATCATTCCCAAAGAAGGAGGCAACATGAAGCATAAGGAGCAAGCAGTAACTGTGACGTAGGAGCAATAACTGTAACATATTAGTAGAAGCATAGGCAGTTTGATAATGTAATGAGATGCTCAGTTGGATAATGTAATGAATGCTCAGGCTTGTGTAGCATGATACTGATGGTTTGTGTTGATTAGGGATCCCCTAAGGAGAGAGGAATGGCAGGACATCCTCCAACTCCATCCAACAGCGTAATCTACCTAAAGAAACTAGGGAAACAACTATGCTAACTAAGTGTTATGACCTGAGGCAATGGAGGAGAGAAAAACTCCCTATGAGGAGGAAACCTCTGGGGATTCAAGGCCTAGGTTGCCTTCCCTCCAGGCTTGGGATAGTTTATTTAGTGAAGGCTCTGCAGCTGCAATTTGGAAAACCCAAGTAAGGGAGGTGGAAAATATTTCAATTTGGAGGAAGGCTCTCAATCAAACCTACAGCGGGAACACCATGGAAGGTTTGAGAAAACTCTGCAACAATATGTGCATCCAAGGTGCAAGATGACAGCAACAATTGCTGAGGCACTCACCTGGCCTACACGCCCTAAATCAAACCAGATGAACCAGAGGCAGTTGTAGGAGAATGCGGTGAAGGTGCCTTGCTAGGGAAACCACTAAAGTCAATGGCTAACCGTTATAGTGGAAAACTAGAGTCAAGGAGATCATTGTAACCACTCTTCACCGCTAGTCTTAAATTCTACACCAGGAGCTGCTGTCGCATAGCAGGCAGCTAAAGCCCAACCAGGGTGAGGACATTCCCAGCTATGGGCCAGGCAAGAAGGATCCGCCCAAGTTGGACACGCTCGACATGCGGACTAAATGCAGAGTGAGAGCATCAACTGCTGGAACCCTGTACCATAACAAAATGGCTGGCATGCCCCAGAAATTGATTGAGGGCTAAAAGGCAGGTGAGCTGAATGAGCATGGCATGCTAAGATCGTAATGAGCATTGAGTGCTGAGACCTTGCAAGGTCGAATGCAGAGTGAGTGCAGCAGAACCCAGAGGCTGAAGTCGAGGGAATGGAGTAGGCATGAAGCAATGGTTTGCATAAGCAAGGAGCAACAGTTGCAATGAGCAATGATAGCATATGCAAGCATGGACCAGTACGTGGTCATTATACAATGTGGTAAATTGAATCAGACAAATCCTGCAACCCGATTGGCTGGCTGGCACCTTTCCCAACATTGCAAATCCTTCAGTGTACCCACTGGAAAAGTACCAGCCAACTTTATCTCATGCCAGTCAATTTATCAATATGACACTTGTAACTTCAAAGAAACCAGCCGCCATTTTTCCTGTCGCACTTCAGTAAAGACACCATGTTAAATTTAAAAAATCCTCTTTGAACTGTACGGACCTCAGTCAGTTAAAAAAATATTTAAAAAACATTAAATAAACAGCATTTGCCATTGTACATAATACAACAGCGTTTATCCCTCAGGGTGTGGGTATGCCTGGAGGACTTAACACGACAGGTGTGGATTCGGTCACTCAGCTGCACCTTGTGACCGAACCACACCAGCCGTGGCAAATCCTCCAGCATACCCACACCCTGAGGGACAAATTGCTTAAATAAGCAGAGTAGTGATAGGTGGACCTGCACAGAGGTCTGCATAACATGCTGTATTGCAATAAAACAGCACTAAATTGGGGACAGGCCAGCCAGACATGAATAGCCAAATCAAGGTGACAAATGCTCCGAGGATTTTTTAGGCGAGGCAAGATTTAATAATAAAGCTATATTAATATTAACAGTCTCAGCAGGAGCTTAGTAAGCTGACTGCAGAGTTGTAAGGGCAATAAAACAGGCAAACAATGCTCTGAAAGCAGGTGTAGCCAGGCAGTGCAATGAAGATGCAAGTAGAATGAGAGCAGGAATGAGCAGCACAGCTAAGGTCAGGTAAACTGTGTCAGGTGAAAGAACTGAATATGCAACATGGAGCAGCTAAGGTTGAGCTGAAACACACAGATAATTATTGCAATTTCATTGCAGTAGTTTGAACATGTGATCAGTGTAAAAACACAAGCACTGAGTTCAATAGTAATTGGAGTAAACAGTAGCAGTGGCTGCAGTTGTAGGTAAATGAAGCAGTAGCATGAGCTCTGAGTAGCAGTATGCTAGGAGCTTAGAAACAAAGCCCCAAAAAGACAAAATCAAAACACAGCAAAGCAGAAAACAAAAACAAGGCCCAAAAACAAGAGACACAAAACACAGGAAGCACACAGTCTGAGGAAAGATACAAACCAGAAGCAGGAAAACAAATACAAAGTCCAGCAGAGACACACAGAAACAGCAGGTCGGGGGTGCCAACCAGTTCAGAAACAAATCAACAGAGCCTCCGCTGCAAAAAAAATGTTTCACAATGAGGCTGAGAGGAACTGCTTATATAGCTTAGGAAGTGGGGTGACTGGCTGCTTGTACACTGAACTCCAGGCAAAGCCTTTCCACTTATAATGTCAATAACACAGTTTATCAAACAGTGCTTCTACTAACGGTACGAGTGAACCAAACTTGGAAAACATACTAAGTGGCTGCAGACGGTGGCTCAGGGCAAAGGGACCTTGAATTACCAATGAGAGTAGCAGTAGTGACCACAGGCACCAGCACACAGGAGTTTGGGGTCAACTGGGCAGCATAATGTGCAGCCACTACAAGCTGACACCCTTATGCTGTGCCCTTGCTCATACTACATACCTCTTGACTCTTTATAATTCACATTTTATTTCCCAAATCTCCAGCCTGGCCCCACAGAGCAACCCTCCAGCACCTCCTCCAGGTCTCCACCTCCTGTGCAGTGTCAGCCCCATGTATTCTCTGATTTCTCCCCTGGGGGATTTACTCTGATCATGCTCAGAGTTGGCAACAGCAGTAGTGGTAGAACCATTCTGGATGTACAGGGCACCTTGGAGGCTTTTTCTCCCATTACATCCCTGAAGATGCTGCATGCAGGGGACCAATGCATATGCACTTGCAATACTACATAGCGCAGGTCCCTGGCCAACATCTTTCCTCCAGACAGTGCCTCAGCTGCACTGCCACTGTGGTCATGCATGTGGCAGTACTGTAGCTTGGAGGGTGGGCTCCTTCCTGGAGGCTAGAGAACATCCTTTGGGATGCTCAATCCTTCTGCCCCCAGCATCCGGGGTCCGTTCCCAAACCCAGGTCAGCAGCATCACAAGCAGTAGCTCTACTGCTCAAGGTACCTTAAGGTATACTGCAGTAGAAAACAATTGTTTTCCTTACGCCCACTGTAACGCCCTTTTGTTTCTCTTTTAGATTGGGGTGAGTTCTGACATGTACTTGTTTTTATACTCTAAACCTATACTTCTAGTCTGCAAACTAATGCTAATTCAGAATTATTTAAAAAAACAAAAACAGAAATTACAATGATTATGAATGGTAGATTGTGCTTTTTTAAAGGGAAACTCCTATAATGCCAGTAAGCACAGCAGCTGCTGCAGAAATGCCCCATTAGGGCTTTTAGCATTAAAGTAATTTTATGTACCTGCTGCCTGGTGATTTTAATTCAAAAGATCGCTCCATCCATAATGGCTGCAGGCCGGGCAGACATCTTGCACACCCCAGGTGGCTTAAGGTTATGCTATTGAGGGCTACCAACTCTGCCATTGTTGGTAGCCCTCATTAGCATAACCTTCATGGTGGAAGCCACCTGGGATGCACAAGATGACCACCTGGGGTTCTGCAGCCATTATGGATGGTTGGATCTTTCAAATTAAAATCACCAGGCAGCAGGTAAATGAAAAAATACTAGATGCTAAAAGCCCTAATTGGGTGTTTCCTGCAGCAGCTGCTCCACTTACCAGCGTTACAGGAGTTTCCTTAAATATGAAATTAGCTATGGAAATCTGTACACAGTACCAAAATAAACATTAATAAAAATTGTTAAATGGCAAGAAAAATCTGGAAATGTCATTGGCATGAGACATCACATGACCATGCATTAAATCTCTGTAAACACACAATCAGGTGTCGAATTTCATTTCCTCCCATAAAACCTACTGAGAGCCATTTTATAAGTAGTAGCACCTACAGGGTGTGTGCACCATATGATTTTAATGCACTTCACAGGGGTAAAGGACACTCCGGCCTCAGTCACATGCCTTAATGAGCATCCCTGGGGCATGCATTAAAATCCTGTAATGCACACCCTGTTGTGGCTTATTACTTACAAATATTATATATAAAGAACACACATAGCTATATACTGTATTACACAGTAGGTGTGGGCATACATTTTAAAAGGTAGCAAGTGATAATTTTGAGCTAAGTTTCAAGATACCAAGATATCACCTGTTAGGTACCAAGATATCACCTATTAGATACAACACAACTGACCCATGGATAACTGACTAATAGCAACAGGACGTACCACCTTACCTCATAACAATGCTACCCTGGCAACCATTGCTGCACACATTCTTCAGAGATATTCCAGCCATAGAAACATGCATAAAACAGTGAATGAAAAGAAAATCCTTGTTTACAGCTTTATTATGAAACCTTTAGGTCCTCTTGTATACATCAAATAGGAGATAAGCTAATGTACAATATCAGAAATATCTTTCATTGTACTTGCCCTCATGGCCTCACTCGTGACTTTGCCCCTCGTGAGATCAGAGGTCAAGTACAACTCAAGAAGATATTTATGATATCTGACATTAGCTCATCTTATATTCCATATGTATGTATTCTACACTGTATGTAAACAAGATATATATTTTACCATAAGATACAGGAAAAATTCCTTCAGGGTATATTTACAGAATGTATTCTACATATATTTTAAAGATGTGTGTAAAATTTATTTATTTATTTCAAACGTTTCACCAGGAGAGACATACTGAGCTGTAAACAACTCATTTCCAGAAGCATCGTGGGTGAGAGGTCGAAGGAGAAATGCATATCCACACAGCGTAAAAATATTTACAGAGAATGTACATTCATATTAAGAGCACACTTTTATACAATATTTCATAAATTAAAAGAAAACAGTTGTTAGGTAAAACTCCCCACCCGAAACCTGACTGCCCAATTTAGCTTTTGGCAGAAAAATAAAATATTAAGTGTCTGCACTTACTGGGGTACATTACTCGTAAGCTCTGCCCGGCAGGCAACACTGGAAGGTGGGCACTGCTCGCGGTGTCATCTCGTGTTAGTGTGTGGCACCGCGCTGCTCGCTCAGCATACAGAGTGAGCAGTGTGGCACCGCACTAACATGAGATGGCCCGTGCAGGCCACCATGTTGCCTGCCAGCAGAGTTAATGAGTGTTGTAGCATATGCAGACACTTAATTTTTATTTTTCTTGCCAAAAGCTAAATCAGCCATAAGGTTTTAGGGTGGGGAGCTTTACCTAACTACTGTTCTCCTTAAACATCGAATAATATACATTGAATGTACACGGGCATATACATAGGAATTATTTACAGAAAATGCAGCAGCAGCAGAAGTAACCTTTGCCTACAAGAATAGGGGATGAATAGGTTAGTGCAAGTGGCTAGGTAGTCTAGCAAAGGGCAAAGAGTAGAGAGGAGGAGGATAAGGAGAAGGTAGAGATAGGAAGGAGACAAGGGAGGTCCAGAATTAGGGGGGTAGGTAGAGGAGGTAGAGGAATGGGGGATGGAGGGAGGAGGGTGAGGGAGATCTGTAATATGAGAGTCGGGGGTGAGGGAGAAAGAAGGGGTGGAGAGCAAGGAAGAGGAAGGTATGGGGCAATACCGGGGAGGAGGAGTTAGTGGCAGTTACAGGAGGGGCAGAGTACTTGTGTATAAGACGGAGAAGGAGCGATGGAGGTAGCAGAATGAATAGGGCCAGGGAGGGAGTTCCAGAGTTTGGGAAGGCAGAAAGAGAAAGTAGCTTGCCCAGCTGAGGTCTACCTGGACGGGAGAGTTCAAGGTCAAATACATTTGAAATGCCTTCTTGGATAACAGACTGTATGCTTCCCATATTTCTCAGTTGATCTTTGAATGGATTTTTGGCCAATAGAATTTTACAACTTTTTTAATCTGTTTTATGTATAATCTGGATGTTAATAGAATGTATTCTTTGAAAACAATTGACATTAGTTTCTGATGATGGACTTAATGTAGTCTGAAAGCTCAGCACCTATTTTCTTTTGTAACATCTATGTTGGTCCAATAAAGGTATCAAATCATCTCTTTTCTTTGGATCCAATGCATTTAAGTGAGACTACTCACATTCTGCAAAGTGTGCACGTGGGGGATAAATAAATCAATAATTAAAAAATGTATATATTTCCTCTGAATGTGCCCGTTTTAAGGGCACCTCTGTGAATCACTTCTTAAAGAATGTGAGTGCCTTAATGCAGGGCAAAGAGTGCTCCAATTGATTGGGTGTGCTCCTCGATCTTTAAAATGGAACAACTTTCAAATCTTTTTTTTCTTTTTACAGTTAATCTTTTATTGGCTTAAAACTTGGTTCCTTCCATCATACCTGTCTCATCTCCTTTTCACCATCCCTTCCTCCTCCTTCTACTCCTTGCACTCAAGAGACCCATTCATTTCCTTCCTCCTATACTCCTCAACCAGGAAATATGTCTTCTCATACTGTGTCCCTCGCTTGAGAACCAGCTATCCTCCTCCATCCATCTCTCTCCCTTCCCTCTGTTAGATGCCAGCTAAAACTCCTCCCCCCTGCTCCTGCCAACCCTCTTCATGAATCCTTCCTTACCATTGCCTGGTTTTGACCACCCCTTACCTCTCCTCCCTTTACCTCATAGTTCTGACAACCTCATTAAAGTTTTCAACCTGTTTTTGACACCTGCTTTCAGCAGCGTCTCAGCCTTCCTTCACTCTGGCACTGTGCTCTTCGAGTTTGTCCAGTCAGCACAGATGATTTGTAGGCTAATGCATTTGTCCTCTAGATGCAGTGTTTTGTAATTTTGTCTGTACTCTGTACTACACTCAATGTATGCTCTTTATGTCACCCTCATTGTAACCACATAGCTCAGCATAATGGTGCAGAGCCATTCCTACAAGAACTCAAGGAACAACATAACTACTGTACATTGAACAATCAACAATAACTCAAACAAATGCAGAGGAATAAGGACATAAATAATACATATCTATTTCTGATTCCTGCCAGTGCATTTACAGCTGCATAGAGATGGAGTTGCAGCCAAGTACAGTCAGCTAATTCCAGACCTATGAGATAGGTATTGCAGGTAGGGCCCCACCAAGCATAGAATCTCTTCAAAGTGCTGGAGGTCATATGTGAGATGGTCGAAGGGCGCTAGTCTGGGCCAGACTTAGAAAGTACCTCTTGGTAAGTGTGAATTTCAGCAGTACACCAGTGGCAAAGAATTAATCTCTTGGCTTATGTACCAAGGAGGGCTAACTGTTTGTATCCCTTTGGGGTAAAGTGAGGGGCTTTTTGTGATGTCCAGTATAAGCAGGGCAGGAGAGGAAGGAACTATGCATTTTAGCACTGCAGAGCCAAAGAGGCAAAGATTTTTCCATAAAGGTTTGAGAAGGAGAAAGGACCATAGTACATGGACTAGGTCCCTCCTAGTGAGCTGCATTGCCAGCAACTATCATCAGGGGTTAGATTCAATCTGTGGAGGACTGCTGGCATTCCTATACCAGGAATGTTGAACTTTGTTCTGAGTGACATTGCTCTGTGCATCTCTGAAGGTCTTGTGGCAAAAGATCAACAGGTCTTCCGGTCCTGCTCTTCAACTGGAGTACCTAGAAGCTTATCCCACTTAACCTTGGAGAGAAGGGATTGATCATGGATGGTACCTCTGATTGCCTTGTATAGCTTTCCTGCTAAACCTTTTTGTGCATTAATTATTGGGAGACAGGGAGGATAGAAGGACTGAGTTCCTGTCATAGTTCAGTGCCTTCATGTGCTGCGTAACTGTAGGTCTCTCCAGAAATCAACCAGGGATACCCCAGCTATCCTGCAATGTCTGAGAAGTAACTACCACCAAACCACTCCCACGTTCTATATCCTGTACTAGGTAACTCCTGTTGCTTGCCATGTAGGTCAGATTAAGGGTTCCTTATTTGCTGTAATATCTGAATTACCCCAAAGCATACGTGGGTAACTGGTCTAGGGCCAGTCCCAGACATTTGCATTTTGTACCAATACCAAAAGGAGGGAATTATAGTGGGTGGTTTTTAGCCCTTGTGAGGGAGTGGGGATTGAAAGGTAGTGTTTTGAAAGACAGAAACTCAGTTCTCTGAGTTTCACTATCCCAACTCCAGCAGCCTGAAACAAAGTTGCACAACATACAAAGTTTGCCTACAGCGGAGTTTGTTATAAAAGGCAAGAGGAGTATGGAGCAAGCCCCTGAAACACAGAAAATAGGAAAACTTTGCATGTCAAGCAAACCATGTTTCTGGCTGCTGGAGTTGGATTAATGAAACTCAGGGAACCGAGTTTCTAGATTTCATAATATACCTGATTGAAAATAGTGACAGGGATGGGTCTGTTCTTCTTTTTTTTTTTCAGTTTGAGCCATCTCCATATGAAGCCACTGTGGAGATACTTCAGTGAGGGTCTGAACCTCTGAGAGTTTGGGAGGCTGAAAGCCCACATGTAGCCTGTTATCCAGGGAGGCTCCACCCACCAACCAATGAACGCTTTGTTTATTGCAACCGCAGTCTGGGGTGGGCACCTCCCAGATAAAGCTGCTCCTAAAATGTTAACCTCCGCCCACAGCTGTGCCATGCTCACTGAAACTGGAGCAATGCTGCAGCATAAAGGAGGGTGCACTCCCACCCACAGTCACTATAAACAACAAAGATGCTGCACACTTCTAGAGTAAACAAAATGTATAGCAAGCTGCACAAATTTGCTGCAAATGGCTTCATGTTTATTCAAAACCCCAACATGCTGAAATGTGTGAAAAGGCAGGTGGAAGACCAGGACTGGTCAAATTTAAGGCTTGTAAGTTCGGTTCGACCAAAGCTAAAAATGGTGAACCCATATAGTTCTCCATAGTCCGACTGTGGTAGAACTTGTATACTAAAACGTAAACTTTATGAACTTTGGTTACGCCCTGAAGAGTAAAAAAAAATCACACACCACCAGTCCAGATGCTGGGCTTCAGTGCCACACATGCTCCTTGGAGTTCTCTCCTCCAATGGCACACATGATGCGCCTCAGACAGCAGAAGCATTTGCACATGCACCAGTCCCTTGGAGAAAAAAACATGGAGAAAGGGAGGGTCAGGGTATGCTTGCAGGCAGCTACATGAGGGAAGGGGATTGATTTGATCAGATTGCCCTAGAGTGACTGTACATTTAAGTCAGTCAGCTATTGGAGGATGTCACAGAGAGGCCCACTTGGTTCATACTTCTTGCTGCTTGCTGTAGTGAGAGAGCAGCACTTGTATGGAGAAATTGAGAGCAGCAGTAGTGTCATTCTGTTCTCTGACTCTCTCTCTCGAGCATTTTTGGCGGTGGAAAAATTAAAGTTTAACTATATGTTTAAAAATTAAAGTTTAAACTATATGTTTCAGACAGCGGTCTCTCCTTCAGTTTAGGCAGCATGTTGGGGGTCGGGGGAGTTTTGGAACGGAAGAAAACTTTAACAAAAAAAACAATAAATGAGCATACTAAGATGATTAACGACGGTTGGGCCTGGCAGACAGCTTTGGTGGAGTGGTGTGACTGTCCGAGGCCAAAATTTTGTTGCCTTTCTTGTATGGAACTGGGGTTAACTCAGAGCTGACCTTTTCTGAGAGCTCCTTGATCCGCTCAAATACAAATACACACAGAAATTATAATAGCAGCAGACTGTATCAATGCTGGTTGTTGTAACTCTGGTATTCGATTTTATATAACTTCTGTGCTATAGACTAGAGGTGTGTGTGTATGCAGTGTGCACATGAGCACAGTCACATTATTCAGCCTTATAAACAAATCTCTTCTACTGGCTTACAGAACAAACTTGACTCGACGCAGCAAGCAGTGCTGTATTTACCTGTTAGGAGAAAATATCCCTGTGCCTTACAACTTAAAGTACTTGACTCGATGCAGCAAGCAGTGCTGTATTTACCTGTTAGGAGAAAATATCCTGTGTCTTACCACTTAAAGTTCTTGATTCAACGCAGCAAGCAGTGCTGTATTTACCTGTTAGGGAGAAAATATCCCTGTGTCTTACCACTTAAAGTTCTTGACTCGACGCAGCAAGCAGTGCTGTATTTACCTGTTAGGAGAAAATATCCCTGGTCTTACCACTTAAAGTTCTTGACTCGACGCAGCAAGCTGTGCTGTATTTACCTGTTAGGGAGAAAATATCCTGTGTCTTACCACTTAAAGTTCTTGACTCGACGAGCAAGCAGTGCTGTATTTACCTGTTAGGAGAAAATATCCCTGTGTCTTACCACTTAAAGTTCTTGACCTGACTGCAGCCATGAGTGGTAAAAAAATAGCAACACTTCTCAGGCAATCCAGGCAACAGTAACAACAGTACAGAAAATTCAGGACGTTGCAGGAGTAACCTGTCGTGGTACTCAGAGGATGAGCACAAGGGCCATAATAGTGCGGCAGCCAGTTTTAGTAAGCAGAGTGATGGATGATGATGATGAGGAGAAGAAGACTGATGAGTGAGGGGAATCAGTGGAACAGATCCTGAGTTTGTAGTAGATAAGGCAGCAGTCAGTATGTCAAGTAGTAGTAGTAGTAGCTCTGGGGAGTGGGAAGAAGAGGAGGAATACAGAGGCAGGAAAAGAACAAAACAAGTTTTTGAAAGGGTGGCTGTGGTGCTAAAAACATTAATGATAGTGGGCATAACTTGGAGAGTCAGACACCCACACATGCAGAGGAACAAAAGAGGACAGAAGGTGGACAGGCTTCATGAGGGGAAGAAAGAGATGCAGTTCAACCAGTCAGAGAGGTTGTGCATCTTCAAAATTATGTACAGATGGGCATGGAAAGACCTCAAAGAGGTAGTGGAAGTAGTAGGCTGTGGTGGTGGTGGCAGTGGTAGTAATGAACCTATCCTCCTTATAACAGCAGTGCAACAAAATCTGTGAAATCCATTGTGTGGATTTTTTCACACAAGATAAATCATCTGGCAGCCATGTGGTTTGCAAATTATGCAAAACAAAATTAAGTTGTGGTAAAGTGGGTACTGACTGGGAATATCAACAATGATAAGACATATGAACAAGTCTCACATTTATCAGTATCAAAAAGCACAAAAGGAGCACACAAACGTTGTTGCACTTCTGCACTCAGCTGAGGAGGATGAGGTAATGGATGTTTACCAAGGTGATGAAGTAACTGATGCAGAGGTGGAGGATGATGAAAGTCTTCCTTCCAGTCAAAGCACAGCATCCTCTATTTCTCATTTCTTTACCCTCTGACTCCACCACCACAGCTCAACTGGAGTCATATACCATCCATGGCCACAACATCCACCCTCATGGTGGTAAAGGTCAAGGAAGCAGCCCAGAAAATCAGGTGATAGCAGCAAGCATAGTGGGCATCAAATTTCTTTGAAAGACTGCTTTGAGCGGACACAGAAATATAAGCCCAACAGGCCTGAGGCAAGGCGATTGACAAAGGCAATTGGGGAGATGATAGCCACTGACTTGCTCCCATTCTCATTTGTGGCTAACCCAGGTTTTAAAGCACTCATGGAAATCGCTGTGCCAAAGTATCAGGTCCCCAGCCGGACTTATTTCTCCAGTGTTGCCATTCCAGATTTGTATGATGCTGTTCGGAAAAGTGTGTCTGATGCTCTGAAAGGTTCAGGGGCAAAAAGGTTCATGTCACGACAGATATGTGGATCAGTGGTCAGACGACTGACTATATGGCTGTGACTGGCCACTGGGTAAACTTTCCTCCTCTCCTCCTCCTCCTCCTCATCATCATCATCATCATCATCATCATGGTGGCACTGGTGACAGCAGCAGCAGCAGAAGCAAGGGACTTTCACAGTTCGAAGGCAGGCAGCTTTATGTATTTATGGTTTGAAAAGATCACAAAGCAGAACATCTTCTGGAGGGCCTCGAAGAAAAGTTTGCTGAGTGGCTAACTCCAAAGTCTTTGCAACCAGGGTTTATAGTGTCTGACAATGCTTCAAATATTGTGGAGGCTGACTTGGTAAGTTTACATGTACCATGCTTTGCACACACTATTAACTTGGTGGTAAAAGACTTCATCAGTGAGGACCGAAATGTGCAGAACTTGATTGCAGCTACCGCACTGTGTGCACTCACTTTAGCCATTCTGTGAAAGCCCGAAAGTTGTTGCGGCAGATTCAGATTGAAAACAGCCTCCTTCTCCACCAGATGATACAGGAAGTTCCAACCCGTGGAATTCCACTTACTATATGATGCAGAGAATGCTTGAACAACAGAAAGCCATCCATCAATATGCAGTCCAACATGGTATTGGGAAAGGAGATGTGAATATCAGCCCCAATCAGTGGCATCTGATGGAGAATCTTTGTTGTATCCTTAAACCCTTTGAGGAGGCTACCCGAGTGGTGAGCTCTGATGGTGCCGGACTAAGTCAGATCCTACCCTTAATTTCATTCATCAAGATGAGACTGCAGCGTCTCGAGTCACAGTTCTTTGACAATGATGACATCAATGCTGCATCACTTGTTGGAAAAATGATACAAACCTTCCTGGCTGATGAGTGCATTGTAAATATGTGCAAGCAGAACATTACATTTTGGCCACACTTCTGGACCCTCGGTTTAAGGATACAATTGAGACAATCTTCAAACCACATGACTTTAAAGACCTGGAACACTATCGTGAACTGTTAATTGAGAAAGTGTCAGCACGTATAGTTCAGAAAAGTAGTACATCATCAGTGTCCTTTTGGCAACATTCAAATTCTGACCAAAATCTGGTGGAGGGGAGGAGCACAATCTGCTGTTGCTGCTGCTGCCACCACTACTGATGTTTTGGCTCATCAAGTGCAAATCAGAACTGCTGCTACACCACAAGAGGACAAACCAGTGTGGGACATGCTGTCAGACTTTGGTCTAATAAAGACAGCTGGAAGGCTCAGGTGGCAGTAGTGGTACCAGAAGTCCTGCTGCAAAAATGGTTATGGATTATATGGAGGAGACTGTACATCTCACTGCAGGTGATGAACCTTGCTTTATTGGCAACAGAAAAATTTATCTGGCCTTCTTTAACTGAGATCGCAATTGAATACCTCAGTAGCCCACCTGCCAGCACATATTCAGAGATAATTTTTAGTGCTACTGGGGCAATAGTGAATGACAAAAGAACATGTCTTTCCACGAAGAATGTAGAGAGGCTCACTTTTTTAAAAATGAACCTGCCTCAGTTCAAAAACATATATTGTCCCAAATTTATGCAGGGTGACAGCACACAGATGGCATCATGCCACGCTGATGATGACGATGATGATGGTGAAGGATTCTGTTGCCACTAGTAGCCACTAGCCTTTCCAGCTGTCTTTCCTCCAGTGGTGGGTCCCCTGTCTCCTCCTCATCCTGGAGTTCCATTAATTTCAGAAACAAACATCCACTGCTGGTTCTCATGTGCCACTAAGGCCCAATCTGGCTAGCACCAGAAACTGAAGGACTACTGCATATGGCAGTTCAACTAAAATAACCAGAAATGACTACACATTGTCACACAGCTCTGTTTTCATCCATTAGTTTTATTGGATTTTTATTACAAAATACACACTCAATAAATACTTATTACTGGCTGTTAACAAACAAAAACATTAATAAAATAAATAATAAATAACTGTTCTTCTGGTTCAATTCAGATGGGAATTTAATTAAAACATTTTTTTGCAGTAAAATGTCAACTTTACAATACACTCCCAATTTCAATGTTGTACCCAATGACATCCAATATTTTGATCTGAAGGAACCATTCACCAGATAGAAACTGTTTTCATTATAACCTGTAAAATGAAAATAAAAAAACAGATTTTACAAAATGCTGTTCACACATACTGCACTAACTGACTATCATGACAATAAAAAATCCCTGATCTTACCCTAGCCCCCGTCCAAACTCCAAGCCTCCAAACCCCTGGGACACTCCCTCTTACAAATACTATTCATCCTCCATTGTTAGACACCAAACCATGCACGTGACCTGGCATCATAAACACAATTTGCAGATGGTATACTGTTATGGGTTTTCAATTATTCTGAGTAAAGATGAGGAAGGGCAGATGCTTTGGAGGGTGGGACAAATAAAGTAATACAGTATTGACATAGTTACCTATGGGGGTATAGGGATCAGGGCAGGAGAGTGTGGTAGGTAATGTATTTATTACTAACATCAACACTAGTTACTCAGAATAACAGAAAGCCCCAAACTAATAACTACACAGACAAAATTTAAAGTACAAACATAATTTAATCCACACAATCTGGTAAAGCAAAATGCCACACTGCCCCAAGCGCATCGGCACCATGCCTTTCTCGGGGGAACTGAGGAAGGTAAGGTACAGAAGTGCTGGGGCAGTGTGGTGTTTTGCTTACCACATTGTGTGTGGATTAAATACATTTTGTACTGTAAACTTCTGTCCATGTACTTATTTGGTACTAAAGCAGCTGAAGCTATAGGTACCACGGGCACCAGCTATTTTGAACTGGGTCTATTAGTACCTGAGTCTAACAGTGGGAAGACTCAGAATTATTGTAACAGGGAGTAGCTCAGGAGTTAACCATTTGAGTTGCCTATAACCAGATTTAAAAGCTAAGTTGTTAGGGATAATATCTGAGTCATATATCATCCTGACCTTTACCGCTTGTTAAATCTGTTTCAACACTAGTATTTTTAAGCATCTGCTGGTAACTAAGGTGGTTCTATAATATATAAAGTAAGTCATTCCACCTGGTTCTACTTAATTATAAAAATCCACATATTTTATTTTGTATGTTTGGGAATACACATGTAATACTAAGATTCATTTCTAACTTTAAGAATGTAAGTTTTGCAAAGCTTTCGAGCACCGAGACAGAATCCTATGCACCAAAGCTTTGCAATACTTAATTGTATTTATACCATTCTTAGTACTACATGTACTTTCCTAAACAAAAACATTACTTCTGTGGATTTCTTAATTAAGTAGAACCATGTAAACTTCAGGTTTTTTTTTTATGTTATATAGTATAGAACTCTTGTTATACCGCGTAGAACCTGTTTTACTTAGAACTTGTTTTTTACATAGTAGAACTAGTTTTATTTGTAGAACCTGGTTTTACTTGGTAGAACTTGATTATAAATGGTAGAACCCAGTTCTACCTGGTAGAACCTGATTCTACTGGGTTTTACCTGGTAGAACCAGGTAGAACTTTTGGGTTCTACTCAGAAAGTTCGCAAGGTAGAACTTTAGGGTTCACGCACCCTAGTCAAAATGCTGGGGTACACTGGAAAGAGGTAACTAGCAGGTCACAGACCTGATTGTGGCAGTCTGCCTGTGATTTATGTACCATCTTTTGCCTTTTGCACATTCGAGCATGTTGGGATTTTGACTAAATGCAAAGCCATTTGCAGAAACTCTGACGCATCTTGGTTTATATATACTGTATATATATATTTTTTTTACTTCAAAAGTGTGCAGCAAACTTGTTCCTCAGATTTTATCCATCTGGATGAGACATTTTGAGGTATATGTATGGGTATGTCATGTGGGTATAACATAAAACAGTTTAGGTGTGGAGATCATTTTGATGGGAACTGTTTTACCTGCCATAGTAAACTGAAGTAATCTCCATCTGTCGAATTCTGTCTTGAGTTCATTCAGCAAGGGGAGAGATTAGCCTCACACATTTTTGACATAGGTAAGCCAGTCTGAATGCCCAGATAGGTAATCACAGCAAGTGACCATCTGAGTCCAATGGACTCTGAGAAAGGGGTTTGGCAGGCTGGATTAAGGGGAGGACCTTTGTTTGGAAATGATTCAGCCTTAGGCCTGACAAGACCAGCAGGTCCAGCAGGGGCTATGAGGATGACTCTGCATCCCCAGTACCACTAGTACAAATAATCAGTATAGAGGAATAGCAGGTCTGTCCAATGCAGACTCCAGTGATCTGAGCATGTTGCCTGATGGTAGCTGCCAAGGGCTGCACTGCTAACACAAAACACTGGGGATAATGGGAGTTCCCAGCAAGTGCCTCTGTGGAGAGGAAGAGGTATGACAGGATAGAGTTGGTTAATTCCTAACAATAGGGAGGAATACAATGCTTGGACCCAGGATCAAAAGAGAACACCCAGTCCCACAGGGTTAAGACTTGATGCAGGTACGCTCATTCCACTGAAACAAAGGCTTTTCCCTAAATCAATGGCCACAACAGCGGATGGAGTGGGGTACCTTTTGGCAATATATATAATGTTTAGAAGGGAGCAAATATGATCTGAACTGACTCTGCCTGTTTATGAAACCCACCTGGGATGGATGTTTCAGCTGGGGCAGGATGGGGTCAAGCATGGTGGCCAGGGCTTTAGCGTAAATTTTGCTGTCAATGTTTATAGCACAATACCAGGAGGGTAGGGTGGATCTTTCCTTTCTTGGACAGGACCATAATTGTGGCTTCTCAAAGACTGGGGAGAGAAACATTTGTTCTGCTCTCAGTAAACTTAGCATGGAGATAAGCAGGTTTTGAGAATTCCACAGAATATCCATCACCACTAGGAGCTTTGCCATTATTTAGGATAGACGAACTTTAGTGATCTCTTCAGTCATGATGGGTTCATCCTGCTTAGCTACCAATTCTGCTATAATTTTAGGGTGAGGCAGGAGGAAGGAAGACTTGCACCTTTCAGAGTCTGGAGGGTGTGGAGTCATAGAGTAGCATCAAATAGGCAGCCTTTGGAGAAGATTTATCCTGCCCAGAATGGTCCGAAAGCCTGCAATAAATCTTTGTGCTTCTTATGTGTTATATGCCAGGAATTTGCCCCTCTTCCTCTCTCCTTCTCAATATGTGTGTCTGAGTCTAAGAATAGCTATTTTGGCCTTCTGGGGCAGGAGAGTGTTGATCTCCATCTGTAAGCTTTGTCTAGATCTATGTAACTTTGATTCTAGGCCAGGATTGGGCTCTGCCTTATATTGTGGCTCTTTGGTCTGAAGGTCCTGTTCCAGTGTATGCAGTTGTTGTTCCCTAAGACACCTGTAGCTGGTGGCAAAGGCAATTTGTCCGTGATTGTGGACTTGTAGGCATGCCATATCATCCCTGCTAAAGTGTCTGCAGGGTTGTTTTCAGCTAGAAATGAGGCAGTTTTTCTGCATTCAGGAATAAATTCCTGGGTCAGAATCACAAAGCGGTGCAAATGCCACAATCCCTGGGTCGCTGAACATATGGCACAAGGGCTTCGGCATCTAACCAACAAAAGGTATAACCACACTCAAAACTAACGCAGGATTTGCCTTTAGTAAATGATCCAACACAGATGTAAAGCTTGAAAATCAAAACTGCTTTATTGTGGCTCACCACACAAATCCTCAAGCACACACAAACTGTTCAGGCTGTAACAGCCACAGTGCACTTGCCCATGCTTCACTCAACAGGAGTTTCCTTAGGGGCCTGCAGCATCCATCCTGCTGGTGATTGGGATTATCGATCCCATGCGCAAGTTGTTGCAAGTTAGACCATCTTTTCTGGTCTGGCTTGCACCAATCTCAGGTACCCTTTTTAAAGGGTTTGTGCCAAATATTTGGTGCTAGGCTGCTATAAATCAGGTAAACTGTCATAAATGCACCTGATCTTCATGAATCAGCGCATTTTTTTTACCCAGCCAATTCCCAGATAGCCTCTCCTTCAGGCGGCCAGCCCTGGCCCGAACCACTTCACCTGATCTCCTGTCCCGTTGACACCACTTTTGACCCGATGTACCTCTTCATTACCGGGGAGGGAGTGGGAGGAGACCAGAGTGCCCATGAGCACTTCCTTGCATCTGCCAGGCGGCGGACAACAACGGGGCTTCCTGCTTCACAGCCAGGCCGCTGTCATCCAGTCAGCCAGGGAGGCAATTTTTCCTTGCTTTTCAACTGTCCCACCACCCCAATCAGCAGCCAGTGAGAACGGCCTAGGTAGGGCATGCAAGGAGTGTGTCAAGACTCCACGCATGCCCGCCAACCACAACCAGGTGCCGTGGCTATGCCCACCCACCCCAGGAGGGAAGTATCCAATGGATGCTGTGAACTCTCCTCCCTGTCGGACTCCACTTCTGGCACCTGGGCTCAGGACATGAACCCAGGTCACCAGTGTGCCAGAGCGAACCCTTCGCTGGCACCATGGAGCCGAGGCACAGCGCTTGGCAAGTTTGTGGTGCAGCTGTGCCACCAAATGGGGCATCACCTTTTATGAATCCAGACCTGGTCTTTAAAGAGCCCCTGACACCACTGGGAGCACTTTGAAAAATGTCAGGTATAGACACAATTCAGTTTAGATTTTATATACTTACTGTAATTATTTCCTTTGTTCTTTATTGTTGATGCCTGTCACACTAAACCAAAGGCATTGTCCCTAGACTTCATCTGCTCATGCTGTTGACTACATCATAATCTCCTGTTTGTGACATCATAGTAATTGCCACAGCAACAAATTGTGATATAATAAATAGAATTGTGATGTCAAGTGTAGATCCCAGCCAGAGCCGATAGGGCAGAGACCCAGTCTGCATGCAAATGTCCTTAGTAGGAATTAAATAATGGGAGAATTACAGAAGAAATAGGAAATGTAAGCTATACTGTGTCTAAATGTTACATTTTTCAAAGTTGTCCAAATGATGTCGGGGCTCTTAAGGAACAGTGGTCTAAGCTCCTGAGGGGATTTTGGTGCATATTCATCCCAGAGAAGGTGAAGCTGGACTAGAGAGGTCGGATATTATCAATCACGGTCATGATGGTGGAGCTGACTGTAGTGTGTGTGTGTGTGTGTGTGTGTGTGTGTGTGTGTGTGTGTGATTAACTAAAGGTTCAGTAGGCTACACGTACAATGGTCCATAGAGTGGCAGATGTAATCCTGTCATGGAGGTGAAACAGACACCAGATATCATAGAAACATAGAAGTTGATGGCAGATAAGGACCGCAAGGCCAATCCAGTCTGCCCATTTTTCCTACCATATGAATGTGCCATAGGCTCTTACTCTGTCAATGGCCTATCTATTCACTCATCTGTATTGCTCCCTTATGCCTATCCCATGTCTGTTTGAAGCCCTGCACTGTACTATATCCACCACTTCCTGAGGTAGGCCATTCCACTCATTCACCACCCTTTCTGTGAAAAGAACATCCTCACATTACCCTTAATCAGCCTCCCTCTAATCTCATGATGTGTCCTCTTGTCCTGCTATTTTTCTTATATTGAAACATGTTAGACTCTTCACCTTGTTAATGCCCTTAAGATGTTTGAATGTTTCCATCATATCACCTGTTTCCTGCCTTTGCTCTAGGGTATACATATTGAGCTCCGTTAATCTGTCCTCGGATGTTTTCTGATGCAGTCCCTGCACCATTTTGTTGCCCTTCTCTAGATTACCTCCGTTTTGTTAATATCCTTGTGCAGGTGCAGCCTCCAGTACTGCATAATACTCAGATGTGGTCTAACCATTGTCTTGTAAAGAGGGATTATTACCTCCTCTTACGACTTGTGATACCCTTACTAATCCACCCCAACATCCCTCTAGCCTTACCTACTGCTTTAGTGGCCTGCTTGGATGATTTCAGGTCCTCTGTGATGATGATGATGATGATGATGATGATGCCCAAGTCTCTTTCTTCCCTTGTGATTGCCAGCAACAATATCTGCCAGGTCCTAGTCCTGCATAAGGAGATGCACACCTGAGCACTCTATGTACAGGGCTCTAGACTGAGTGGCTCCTGTCCATGCAAGGAGGCTGAATTAGATTAAAATCCCCCTCCCAACATGAGAGCCAGTGTATCAGCGGTGGTCAAGACTTCCTACTTTCTGTTCTAAATCATGGAGAAATGCCGGTTATCCTTATTAGGGGCATATATGTTAGCTAGAAGTATAGGGTCTGAAGGTATATTCATAAGGCCACCAGCCATCAGCCTTGGGGGTCCTGCTCTATGGAGGTGGCAGACCATCATAATTATCTGTGAATCAGTATAACCATGCCTCACGCCTTAGTGGAGGCAGAGGTGTACAGGACTTTCTCTACCCAATGTGTGCAAAGGAGAGACCCATCCTTCACTAAATGTTTTGTGTCCTGTAAAAAAAGCAACCATAGATGTTAGTCTTTTAAGCATAGTGAGAGGATCTGTTTGCGCTTGGATGGAGAGTTCAGCCCCTAACATTCCACATGTGACACATAATATCACCTCTTTTCAAACATGTTAAATAGCCTAGCAGCCAGTATAGTGCTATGCTTGTACAACTGTGTTGCTTTGGTTTTGGCGTTTGCACTCTTTATTCCAGAGGAATTACTACCCTGTAGGGGTACTAAAGGCAAAGAACCCTCGAAGAGGGTTCCACCCCTAGAGGTGCCATGGGACGGTTCCCTTGGTTAAAGGTACCTTAGGAAGGATCTCCAGAAAGAAAGGTAGTAGTAAGAAGCATGTTAGCAATCAGTAGCTGTGAGGCATAGTAGTAGATAAGGCAACAGGCAGCTAGATAACATAATGAGATGCACAGGTTAGCAATGGCATGAGTACGATGGGTTGCACTGGAGATTGAGGGGCCTCCTAGGAGAGAGGGAATGGCAAGTAGGGACACCGTCCACCTCCATCCAACAGTGGAACCTGCCTAAAGAACTAGGGAACACTAACTATGGCTAACTAACGGTTATGACCTGATGCCCGGAGACGATAAAAACCCTTGAGGAGGAAATTCTGGGGATCCAAGGCCTAGATTGCCTTCCCTCCAGGCTTGGGATGTTTATTTTGTGACAGCTCTGCTGCTGCAATTTAGAAACCCAATAAAAGGGGTGGAAAATATTCCAATTTAGAGGAAAGCTTCGCTCGATCCCCTAATGGGAATGCTGTGAAGGTTCGAGAGCTCTATCAACATCGGGGCAACCAAGGCAGGAGGAGGAGAGCAATGGCTGCTGAGGCACTCACCTGACCTACTCACCCTAAAACAAACCAGGTGAACCAGAGGCAGTTGTAGGGAGAATGCGGTGAAGATGCCTTGCTAGTACAGTACTAGAGCCAAAGGAGATTGCTGTAAACACCCTTCAGGGCTAGTCTTAAATTCTACATGAGGAACTGCCATCAAGTCTCAAATGGCTAAAGCCAGGCCCAGAGTGAGGACATTCCCAGCTATGGGCCAGGTGAGAAGAACCCTCCCAAGTCAGGCACGCTCAAGATGCAGACTTAGAAATGCAGAGCTAGACTGTCAGCTGCAGGAGGCCCTGCACCAGAATGGAATGGCTGGCATGTCCCAGAAAACTGAAGAGGAGTTGAATGAGCATTGAGTACTGGGACCTCACATAGGTCAGATGGTAGTAGTGAGCGTTGAGCAATGATTGTGTAAGCAATGAGTCGACCTGCATGTAGGTCAATAAGGCAGAACAGCAATGGTCAGACCTGCATGTAGGTCTGTAAAGCAGAGTAGCAGTGATTGGACCTGCATGTGGGTCGGAAAAGGAGCAAATATGAATAGTGGGGCAAGTCAGCCAGGCATTCAAGGAAGCCAATGAAAGATGACAAATACTCAGGATTTTTGTCGGCAGAGGCAGGATTAGAACATAAAAGTAAGTATGCCACATGGGGCCATGACTCCCAACACCTTCAAGTCCTCGCTATAGGGCAAACAAGAAAGTGATGGAAGGTGCAGAGACCCACATGCAGATATTAAATCTAGTTTACAACATCAGCGGTAGCTTAGCTGACCTCCAGAGTAAGGCTATGGTGCCACTTAACGTGAACGCCGTTATTAATGACAATTGGTTTGCACGGACATAAAGTCTGTGCCAAATCCTAATTTGTATGTCTCCATATTTAATTACTGGGATACCATGACTCCCCAACACCTTCAAGTCCCCGCCATAGGGCAAACAAGAAAGTGATGGAAGGTGCAGAGACCCACATGCAGATATTAAATCTAGTTTACAACATCAGTGGTAGCTTAGCTGACCTCCAGAGTATACAGTGGGTGCCACTTAATGCGACGCAGTTATTACAGAACAATTAGTTTGCGAGGACAAAAGTCCGATACCAAATCGTAATTTGTATGTCTCCATATTTAATTACTGGGGATACCACGGACGCTTGTCTGCCGGGTATGCATGACGCTAATGAGCTTCAAAACAGCTTACAGCTCTCAGCTTCACAGCCTCGTTACCCCCCAATTAACACCTCGGTTGCTACAAAGGTGTGGTAAGCAACAGACCTCATCATTCCTTTAGTGCTGTGCTGTTTCATATGGAGGAGCAGCTCACTGCAGTCACCATGGCCTCCTCCCGACGTCCAGGCATCCCTCTTGTGAGGAAGATTGAACTCCTAAAACAGATGGAATCCTGCCATGAATGAGTGCGGACTATGTTTCACAACTCAAATTCCCAAATCAACAGTACCTGACCTGATCAAACAGAAGGACACCTTACTTGATCAGTGGCACAGTAACCATAACCTTGACTGAAAACGAAAAGGGATGGAAAGGCAGGGAGATAGAAGAAGCCCTGCTCATCTGGTTTATGGAGTGCGGCTGAGATGCTATGTTGAGTGGTCTATTACTGGCTCATAAAGCAAAACAGCTTGCAGAGGCACTCGGCAAACTAGATTTCAATCCCAGTGATGGCTGGCTCCAATGGTGGAAGACCCGGCACAACATTTGTTTTCACTGTGCACATGGCTAAAAGCAAACGCTGATGCTGTTGGAGCTGAGCGCATGAGTGAGGGATGTGCTTCCTGATCTTTGCCTAGTTTTGATGCAGCAGACATTTACAACATGGATGAGATGGGCCTATTTTTCCATTGTGTGGGTAGGGCACCTTCTCCTTCAGAGACCAGGCACCACCAGGTCAAAAGAAAGCAAAGGAGAGGGTCTCTTTAATTGTATGCTGCAACATGTCTGGAACAGATAAATGTCAGTTAGTTGTCGTTGGGAAATCAGCCCAGCCTTGTTGCTTTTGTGGTGTGAACCATTTGCCTGTTCAATACAGAAATAATCGTACAGCTTGGGTTATGGGAGAAATATTTACAGAATGGGTCAGGGCATGGGGCAGGTGGTTGGGGCGTTGCAAGATCCTGCTCTTCCTCAACAACTTTAGTGGGCACCCGAGGTTCGAGGTCTGAGGAGCATTAGATTGGCGTTTATCACCAAACACCGCATCAGTCATACAGCTGCGAGGCCAAGGGATAATTTATTCTCTCAAATGACATTATGTCAGGGGATGTGGGCCAGAATTCTGTCAGAGCTAGAAGGTGGGGTGAGCTCACATCAGCTGAATGTATTAGGCGATCACACTGTTGGATGCCATCCTGCTTTTTAAAAACAGTTTGGGATACAGTTTCGAGTCAAACCATCATAAATTGTTTTTGAAATGGTGGCTTCAGGCATCCATCAGCAGAGCCTGACATTGAGGAGATTGAACAAACTACAGAACATGTTGAGCCTGTGGAACCACCCCAGAAGGATTAGCAGAGGCAGAGTTTGAGGCACTGACACGGCTTGGGGAGAATGACCCAGAACCAGAACTAGAAGAGAATAAGGATGATGCAGCAAGGGTCCTTGAATCTTTGAAACCTGCATGCTCAACAGAGAATACAGAATCCTGCGACGAGACAGATGCAGATGAGCTCGGAGACATGGAAATGCCAAGTGTTTCATGTGCTGATGTCAGGCAAAGCGCTCTCTGTACTAAGACTGGCTGACACAAAGGACAGGCGTAGTGCCCGATTGGGAATTGCTGCAACACACTGAGGCAGCATGGAAAAAATATTCAATATCTGAAACTAGGCAGACAAGAATAACAATACTTCTAGTGAAAACAGAACCCACTGAATGAAGAAACTTTTTTTTAAATCGCACAAAGCACTAATGATGAGCACATTATGAGCACTACCCCACAAGAAAATAAAGGCTTAATGTATACTGTACTGTATAAGTATCCAAGCACCAATCACCAATCACTAAAAACACAGCACCTGTAACGTTACAGGAAACATTTCCACAACCATTGTCGAAACCACTCATGAGGTGGTTTCAACAACAGTTCTGAACGGATCCACCGCTGTACCATTACTGGCTGTAGTGTGACAGCGTGGCGCTTCTCTCAGCAGTGCCCGTGAGGCGCAAGCTGCATTGTGGATCAGTGCCACCTATAATGGTCACCTGGCACCTGCAGTGTGGACTGATGGTAACGGACCCACACTGAACACTGCCACAGTGTGGACACACTGTACTGCTTACCTGGCTGAAGCGGTTTGTAACTGCTACCGGGTCGTAGTGGTGTATTGTGGAGAGGGCCTTAGATTGGAGGGAGGCAATGCTCTAAAGCAGCTATTGCCAGGCAGTGCGTAAAAACTACAGCAATGAGGTATATGATATGAGTTGAGGAAGCATGAGTGAGCTGGATGGGCTAGGGTTCAGAGTGAGCCTGAACCAGGTGAAAACAATTACGGTGCATAGCATGGAGAGCAGCTGTGTGGTATGAGTTGAAACACGAGATAATGATTGCAGTTGCAGCGACAGTAAATGGGAGCACGTAGCATGAGCTCTGGATTAGAAATATACAAGGAGTTTAGAAACAGAAACCCACAAAAGAAGGCAAAACAAAGACACACAGACACAGAGGAACAGGGAACAAACAACACAAAGAAGCACACAGCCGGAGGTAAAATACAAACCAAATGCAGGAGAACAGACAACAGAAGTCCAGAGAAACAAGCAGAAGCCAAAATAGCGGGGTTAGGCCTCAGCCAGCTGTAAAGGACAGACCCCTAGCGCCTCTGGCTGCAAAGAAAAGTGTTTCAGAAGGAGGCTCAGAGGAATTGCTTATGTAGCTCAGGAAGGGGGGTGGCGGCTGTTTGTCCATTGAACTACATTCCCAGCCTTACAAGAAGGTAATAGATCAGCAAGCCATATGATAGGGGTGGAGGAAAGAGTGTCATAAGGGGTGTGAACTCCCAATCCAAACACAAAGTGCCTCATGGAATAGGACAGCACCCAAGAAAAGGGGTCCTGTAGAGATTCTATACTGAGGGGTATAGGGAGAATTCCAAGAGGATAATGCATATGTGGGTACTGTTGAGATAAAGCATGAAAACAGTAACTTTTAACAGCAACATTAACAAGAAAAGGAAAACAAAAATACTTTCTTTAGTGAGGCAGAGGATATGAGTCAGTTTCAAACTGAGGCCTGAGAGTCTCCTTTTGCCTCCCGAGTCATGACACATTACTGAGACCATTCCCAACGTTCTGTGAAAGTAAACAAATAGCCACAGGAAAAATGGTTCCTGCCCTTGGCTGCCCACCCCACCCCCAGCTTAACATCACCATTGTCAACAACCTTAGCAGTGTACAAGTATTACCCCTAAAGAAACACGTGAACAAGCAGTTATGCAAACAGATAAACCTCCTATGCAGACTTATGAGAGGTGAGGCTTAAGTCATTTATAAGGGTTAAGACCAAAGGGTATTTGGAGCAGTAGTCATCTTCAGCCCTCATGGGCGGGGGTGAGGGGTTGCTGAGTACCATAGTAGGTTGCGTCCTGCACCAACTCCAAAGTATGGAGACTCACCGACAGAGGCTGCACCATTAAGTTCTGGAGGAACTCACAAAGCTGAAGGTGGATAAAGCCAAGGGCCAGATGACATACACCGAGGATATTAAGGGAGCTGCGGAGAGAACTAGCAGCACCTCTGGCCACCCTGTTCATAGAGTCACCCAACATAGGCGTGGTTCAAGAGGACTGGAGGAGGCGCATGTAGTCCCACTGCACAAAAAGTGGCAGTAGGCGGGAAGAAGGAAACTATAGTCCAGTCAGCCTCACCTCAGTGGTAGGGAAGATCATGTAGACACTGAAAGAAAGGATAGTGGCACACCTGGAATCCATTGGTGCCCAGGATCTGAGGCAGCACAGATTTGCAACAGGAAGATCTTGTCAAATGAATCTGATAGATTTTTTATTGGGTGACTAGGGAAGTGAATCAGGGAGGGGCCGTAGACATCGCCTACCTTGATTTCAGCAAAGCCTTCAATACTGTCCCACCCAGGCGGCTGGTTAACAAGATGAGTAGTCTGGGCATGGGGCATAAGGTGATACAGTGGGTTAGAAACTGGCTGACAGACAGAAGGCAAAGGGTGGTGGTAAATGGGATCCAATCTGGAGAGAGAGGGTGACTAGCAGAGTGCCACAAGGATCAGTACTGGGACCAGCCCTGTTCAATGTCTTCATTAGTGACATTGCAGAGGGGCTGAAAGGAAAATCTGCCTATCTGCAGATGACACTATGATCTGCAGCAGGGTGGATACTCCAGAAGGGTGCAGATAATGAAGAGGGACCTGGAGAAGCTTGAAAGTTGGTCGGAGGTGTGGCAACCGAGGTTCAGTGCAAAAGTGCAAGATAATTCACCTGGATAGGGGAACCCTGGGGAGACCTACAGGATAGGGGAGAGATGCTGACCATCACCAAAGAGGAGAGGGACCTAGGGGTTATCATATCTGATGACCGAAGGTATCAAAGTGTAACCTCTAGGTGGCGCTATCCCAAGGGCTACTACCCTGCCTGCTTGGCTAGTAGCAGGTTAAGGCCTGAGTTCTGAAGCGGGTGCCTCACCCAGAGGTCAGGGTTGGTAGTGGTCAAGCTAACCTGGACACACCCTCCGGACACTGTAGCCCTCTCTTCCTTACTGGTGGCCAGAACAATACACAATAATCACTTTCACAATACTCCTGATACACCACATAGTACCCACACTGTTTGCACTTACCACCAGAGCTTTCCTCTGGCTTGGCCCTGGGGACCTCCTGTAAAACAAGGTTATATACAGCAAATAACAGCAGTATAGTACTCTTGCACAAACTGGAACCACAGTCAGGTACCTGCAAAAGAGGTCTGATTTATTTAAGGGACGTGAACAAGGAGGGTGTAATCAGGTTAATTTGCTTAAAGGCTCTATCAATCAAACAGTTATGCATGCACTTCAGGGTCCATAAACAGTCACACACTCTGGGTACCCAGATGGAGAATAGTGGGCTAGACAGGAACGTTGCAGCTGGCTGGGGCCCTGTGGACGGAAGAAAACAACATGCACAACACACACTATTTGTAATCCAGAGCCGGAGGGCTCAGTTCGTGAAAAGAAAACAACAAGACAATCAGATGACACACTTTCAGATTAGGCTGTTGTTGCAGGGAGCTACCTTGATGATTACTCATGATACCCAAGACTGGACACAGGCTGGATGAAAATCGAGACAGCAGGTGGTTAATCTGGAGTGCCAGGAGAATCAGGGCCCACACGATTCACCGAGGCATCATTTCTGTTCAAGCATGGAGCAGGGGCTGATCCCAGGCAGCTCTCATTGGTGGCTTCTCTGTGCAGTGGGGCAGTCTGGCAGGGCCAGCCTGGCATGGCCCAGGCCGAATGGAGATGAGCGTGGATTCAGTCCGATTAGGCTGGATAACGCTTCCAGCAAGCAGAACACAGTTCACACAGTGGGGAACCAAATCACGACCCACTTTCAATACACAGCACATTTACGTAAGGAAATGTTACTGTACCAGTCAAATCACTCTCCGGTCACGATCGCAAAGTCTCTGCACAAACCAGGGATTCAAAGCAGCTGAAATCCTGACAGGCTGATCGCATTCAGCAAAATCTTCAGTCTTCTTCAGGTATGAGCCTGGTAAAAATCAATGACTTACTTCCTTCTCACAAACTTGGATTTAGTCGGAAATAAATATTTCCTCTCCCTCTCAGGGCAGCAGGCAGACATACAGGTGACAACTCAGGCCTTTCACAGTCTCCCATGCAAACTACTCAGACGGCTGCTTGACTGTCCCAAGCATATTGCTTTTTCAGCTCCCAACTTAGATCTGACTCAAACTGCAGCAAGCCTGGGAATTTCCCCAAGATCCAAAAGGTTCGGTTGGCTGATTCATCTGTCAGTCACAACAGGAGCTGCCCTTCAGGTTCAAAAGGTGCCAAAAGCCCAAAACTACAATTCCCACAGATTTTGACTCCAGACAGCTCCTGTAGTCCGGCTTCACTGTAGTTCCTACCAGTACTGATTGGTTCAATTTGCAGTCCCGGCCAAATGGTGGGGATAAACAAAATAGTCCTTGCTGCAAAGAAGGCAGGTTAGACAAACTACATTATTATTATCACTCTAAATGATTTTCAGCAAATAGTTACATCTTTCAACAGAGCTCCTCTCAGATTACTTATGACTGCAATCCAGGCAGCTCTTAAAGAGACAGTACACAGAGGCTATACAGGCAGTCTCTGGCAATCACATTTAAACTGCTAAAACGTAGGACACCAGCCTGGCAGTGAGAATTTAGGCAAGCTCGAGAAAGACTTTCCAGGAACCACCATTTGTAGGGGGTTACACCTTCCTGCCTGGAGAAAATTTGGCATCCGCGCAAGTCTGTACCATCATGCATCAGTTAACATAAACTTATTACTTTACTATACATATTCACTACACTTCATGATACGATATCCATTCTGACAACACATTGTGTATATTTCACACAGGTAAATTGAACATTACTATACTGAATCAGGTAATAACTTCTTATACCTTAAACAATGCAAGAGGGGACCCTTCCTATCAGGCTAACTTGGGGCTAGAGGGGCAGGGGTACCATGGTGAGAAGGAAAGACAAGTAACCTGAATTGGCTGTCAAGCTCAATTTGGGCAGTGAGCTTGGTGAGACATAAACACCTTTGTGCGCCTACATTAGAAACATAGAAACATAGAATTTGATGGCAGATAAGGACCGCTGGGCTCATCTAGTCTGCCCATTTCCTGCCTAACGGATGAGCTGCACATCCTAGTTAACCAACAGCCTACTTCCTCCTACCCCCACTAGAATTGCCTTATGTCTGTCCCATGCATTCTTGAATTCCCACTGTTTTTTGACTCTATGACCTCCTCAGGAAGGCTGTTCCATGCATCTACAACCTCTCTGTGAAGATGTACTTCATCACATTACCTCTGAGCCATCTCCCTCTATCTTCAAATTGTGCCACCTTGTTCTTGCACATCTTTTTTGAAAGATGCTACCCTCTTGGACTTTGTTGATTCCCTTGAGGTGTTTGAAAGTTTCTATCATGTCCCCTCTCCTCCTTTCTCGAGGCTATACATCTTAAGCTCCTTTAGTCTTTCTTTTTATGTTTTCTGGTGCAGACCCTGCACCATTTTGGTTGCCCTCCTCTGGACAGCCTCCACCCTGTCTATGGTTTTACGGAGATGGGGTCTCCAGAACTGTACACAGTACTCAGATGTGGTCTTACCAACTGTCTGTACAGAGAGCCAACAACTTTCTGTTTTCTACGGTGATGCCTCTCCTATGCATCCCAGTATCCCCTTGCCCTCCTTACTGCCTTCTCACATTGTTGGCCCACCTTAGATCATCTGATATGACTACCCCCAGGTCCCTTTCCATTTTGTTGTTGTTGGTATCTCACCCCCATTGTGTACTCTTGCCCTGGGTTTTGCTTCCCAGGTGCATTACTTGCACTTTTTGTGTTGAATCTAAGCTGCCACACATTTGACCATTCCTCCAACCTTGCCAAGTCCCCTTTCATCCTTTCCACCCCATCTATTGTCCAGCCAGTGTTTTCACTCACCCTGGGACCCACTTCCAGGCTGGCTAATTCATTTATTAATCTTTGTGTGGGACTGTGTCAATAGCCTTGCTAAAGTCTAGGTAGGCTATGACCACAGCCCCTCCCTGGTCTACTACTTTGGTCACCCAGTCAAAGAAATCACTAGATTTGTTTGACATGACCTTCCTGCTGTGAATCCATGCTGCCTTGGGTCCGCAGCCCCACTGGCCTCTAGGTACTCAACAGTTCTTTCCTTCAGAAGTGATTCCATCATTTTCCTACCAGTGAGGTCAAACTGACAGGTCTGTAGTTTCCTGCCTCTGTTTTGCTCTCACTTTTGTGAAGGGGAATCACATCCACCCTTCTCCAGTCCTCAGGTACCACACCATCCTCCCATGATTTATTAAAAGGGTAGTCAGTGGTGTTACTAGTTCTTCCTTTAGTTCTTTTAGAATTCTGGGTGAATCCATCAGCCCCCATTGCTTTATCCACCTTAAGTTTTAAGAGTTCTTTCAGAGCCCTTCTTTTGTGAAAGGACTAATCTCAACCCCCATCCAGAGTGCTTCTATTGACTGAATTAGGTCTCCCCTGCTTTTCCATTGTGAATACTGAGCAGAAATATTCGTTCAGTATTCCTGCTTTTCACTGTCACTGTCTGCCCAAACACCTTCCTCTTTATTTAGCCTCAGTATCCTGCCTTCATCTTTCTTTGCTCCTAATGTACCTATAAAAGGTTTTATCCCGCTTAACCAAGTTGGCTATTTTTTCTCAGTTTTGGCCTTTACTATTCTGACTGCCTCCCTGGTTCCTTCTGCTTTAACTGGTACAGTTCTCTGTCCTGCTCCTTCTGTGTTTTGTTACATTTCCTGAATGCTATCTTTTCTCCCTTACCTTCCCTGGCACTTCTTTTGAGAACCATAGTGTTTTTTTCTTTCATTTTGATTTGTTTATTTGCTTCACACAAAGGCTTGTTGCCTCTGTGATGGCAGATTTGATGTTTCCCTTGTTGCTCCACCCACCTTCTTGCCTGTTTGCTAGTGCTTTTCTGAGGCACTCTCCCATTTTGACAAAATTCGCCCTCCTGAAGTCCACTATCTTCACTTTTGTGTGGCTTGACTCAACAGCTAAGTTTATCGTGAACCCCACTGTTTGGTGGTGCTTGTTCCCAGATGGCTACCCACTTCAAGATCAGAGATCCTCTCTCCTTCCCCATTTGAGAGTACCAGGTCTAAGATTGCTCCCTCCCGAGTGGGTTCCAAAACTGGCTGTCTGAGGCATGCACCCTGTAGGGCATCGAGAATGGCCCTGCTCCTGGATGTGGCTGCAGCAAAGGTGTTCCAGCTAACATCTGGCATATTCAGGTCCCCCATCAGCAATATCTTCACCTCTCTGCCATCCCAAGGATGCCTTCTATCATTTCTTTGTCCATTCCTTCCCTGAGATGGGTGCTCCAGTTAACATCTGGCATATTCAGGTCTCCCATCAGCAATATCTCACCTGTCCCTGCCATCCCAAGGATGCCTTCTATCATTCCTTGTCCATTTCCTCCCCGGGGCGAGTCTGCATACAACCCCTGTGCGGATTGTGGAGCCATTTCCAGTCTCCAGGGTGACCCTCAGTGCCTCTTCTCCTCCTTGTTTACCCTTTAGTTCTATTGCTTTGATCCTTCCCTTACATTGAGAGGCAAATTCACTGGCCTCCCGGAGAATCATAACTGAGGCGCATTACTGACTTGACAGCTCGGCCAGTCTTTCTGAGGGGATAACTATAGTCTCTGTACTCTCAGCACTGGTCTGGGGACTCTCATCACTTGTGAGGGGTGGAACATCCAAACTTGGGGCACTATCGGCTCCTTGCTCTGCAGGCTCTGTTTCTACAACACTTGACCAATTTTCGAAGGCTTAGGCACAATCAAGCTTTGAGGCACTGAAGCCGGGCAGTCAGCACTCTCATAGTGTTCTTCAAGTTCTGGCATGTCACCAGAAAACTCATACCTCAGCCCCTCCTCCGCAAATCATACAGTTCCACAATACACAGAGACTCAGCATCTTCAGACGTGATGCTTGCACTTCACTTTCTGGGAGTATTGGCTCCAAGGACAAAGCTGCGGGGTTAGGCAGTCCAGAAGGCCCAGCTTCATCCCCACTATTAATCATGCGGTACCTCGAAACAGCTGACTCAGTTCATAAGAGGGTAATAGGCATAGTCGCACTCACTTTCATCAGAAGTGGACTAACAGTCACTATCATTCTGGGCCTGCTGCCGTGGGAAACCTTAAATCTGTGATCACTAGGGTAGGTTGACTCTGTCTCTTTCTTGCAGCAGCATGAGTCACCAGCTCAGGGGCTCAATTTCTGGGGTTCAGTGTCAATCATGACTTGGCGATAGGTAGCAAGTGGTTACGTGCATGGTCTTGACAGCTTTGGAGTTGTTCTCTGACGCACCTTGTATACAGATAAATCATCCAACTTTCCAACTACTACATAGGGAAGATGGTGCCACTGATTATCAATTTTGTGTTTACCATGCAGTCCCAAATTGTGTAACAACACACGGTCTCCAGGTCGAAGCTCTTGAGCCTTTACTTTTAATCATGCCTCTCTTGTTGGCTAGATTTCTTGGCAGCCATTGTCTGAGTCAGTTGATAGGCATGGTTCAATTGAGCTTTAAGTTTTTGTACATATTGCAAGTAGTTTTTGGCTCAGACCCCATCTGGAGAGACCCCCAAAACAGATATCAACTGGCAGCCGGGCCTCTCCGAACATGAGGCAGTAGGGGAGAACCCAGTAGCATCATTTTTGTGCAATTGTATGCGTGTACCAAGGTGGTAATCTGCTGGCTCTATTTATGCTTGTCTTTGGGGTGGAAGGTGCCCAGCATGTCTAGAAGGGTGCAGTAAAATGTTCTGTTGAGGGTCTCACTGCGGGTGATAGGAGGTGGTTCTTGACTTTCGCACCCCCATAGAGAGAGAGCATTTCTTTGATTAACCCGATTCTCAAAGTCTCTGCCTTGATCAGAATGAATCCACTGGGGACACCTTAGTGGAGAAAGAAATTTTCCACAAGCACCTTGGCCACGGTAGATGCCTTTGATCTTTGGTGGAAAAGCTTGTGCATACTGTGTGAAATGATCCGTAACCACTAACACGTTGCCAATGTTCTGCTGATCAGGTTCTAAACACAAGAAGTCTATGGCTAATTCCAAGGGGCTGGAGTAATATTAAAAGGGGCAGCCCTCTGAGGCAGGGCTTTTCCTTGCAGGCAACGACTACAAGTCTTTACATGGTGTTTCAACATCGGCCCCCATTTGGGGCCAGTAGAAGTGAGATCGCATCAGGTCAAGGGTTCTGTCAATACTGAGGTGCCCCATGTGATTGTGGAGGACCTTAGTACCAAATCTTTAAAGGCGTGGGCAGGACCAATTGTTGCTTGTCTACTTTGCTACTCACAATCTACTGTCTGTCTATACAACAACTGATTGAGCAACTTCAATCTGGGGCCTTCTTTAAACAATAAAGCGGTTCCTCAGATTAGAGGAATGCAACTTGGACACATCTTTCCTGCACGAAGGGTGTCAAGTGCTGGCTGAATCATAGGATCTCGGATTGAGCCTATTGAATGCTGTCATTGTCAAACTGAGGTAGTGCACTAATATCTTGGGCAGAGAAGTGGCAATATGCAGCTGGTATGTAGGTGTCAGAGGGGCCTAAGCAACTACTAAGCAGTCCGCTGTGTCCTAGACATCTGTTCATCTCTATCAAACTTCTGGCACAATGCTCGAATGTCAGGTTCAGACAGCCTGACCCAATCACTCTTGGAAGTGGGCCTCGTGATAGGTGTCAGCATCAATATGGTTCAGGCCCGTCTGTATTTGACAGCATAATCATAGGTTGACAATGCACAAAGCCACCAGTGCCCAGTGGCATCTAACTTAGCTGAAGTCTGTACATAGATCAATGGGTTATTGTCAGTCTTCACCAATATCTTTGCCCCATAGAGGTATTCATGAAACTGGTCAATGATGGCCCATTTTAGTGCAAGGAACTCCAACTTATGCACAGGGTAGTTTCGTTGGATGGGGTCAAGCTCCTACTGGTGAAAGCTTCTGGTCTCAGGCCATCCTCATGGTCTAGATACAGCACCGGTCCTAGACCCTGCAGACTAGCATCTGTATGCAGCACATAGGGTTTGGTGGGGTCAGCATAGGCGAGGATGGGGCGTGGATGATGGTATATGATCTCATGGAAGGGTGCTCACAGTTGGACATCCAGCGGGCTGAAGAGTTCACCTGGGTGGAAGTATACTTTTTCTGGTTCTTTAATGGCCCCTTTTGTATTTATGATTGGTAGGAGGGTAACCATGGGTAAGGTTCAAGAGTGGGTGAATCACCTTGGAATAGTCTTTCATGAACCTGTGATAGTAGCCACAGAACCCCAGAAAACATTGTAGTTCTTTCAGATTATGGGGCTGGGACCATGTAGTCAGTGCTTCAACCTTACTGGGATCAGTCTCTATCCTTTTGTAGATACTATGTGCCCCACATACTTCATGGAGGTTTGGAAAACTGCCACTTGTCAATGGACAGCTTGATGCTGAAGTCTTCCAGTCAGTCTAGGACTTTAAACAGTCGGTTCGTGGTTCTCTAAGGTGCTCCCAAACACAATGGCATCGCCTAAGTGCACCAGGCATTCCAGCAAATTCATCCTCCCAATCGCACGCTCCATCAGTCACTGAAAGGTGGCCAGGGCACCCAATATCCCCTGTGGCATCCTCAGAACTCATAGAACTTCAGTGGACAGATGAAGGCTGTTTTCTCACAGTCTTCTGGGGCCATCGGATCTGGTAGTATCTGCTGCAAAGATCCAACACTGACAACCATTTGCTCCCATTCAAGCAGTCCAGGGTATGTTGTATAACGAGGGATAGTGTATTGGTCTGGGATGATCCACCGGTTCAGGGTTCGAATAATCAACACACATCCACACAGACCCATTCTTCTTATGCACAACCACAGTGGAGAGGCGATAGGCTCCTGGATTCTTGTATCACATCAGCAGCAAGCATTTCCTGCAGGTGTCTTCTCACATCCTCTATGTCTGCTGGGGCTAGGTGTTGGGACCTCTCTCGAAATGGCGCTCATTGTGCAGGCGATGTGATGCCCCGCACCCTGGACACATCCCACATCCCATTCCTTCAATGATAACATTTGATCTCTGGGCAAGTCTCTTGCTAATTCTAACCTTCCATTCAGCTGGCAACGGGAGTTGCCAAAGTCAGACAAGTCCGGGGTCACTCTCTCCTTCTCACCAGGGTGCTTGTTGCGGGCAATACTGCAGTGTCTGCACAGAGTACCATAGCTAGGGTTCACCCTCTGTT
Source organism: Neoceratodus forsteri (assembly GCA_016271365.2). NCBI lineage: Eukaryota > Metazoa > Chordata > Ceratodontiformes > Ceratodontidae > Neoceratodus > Neoceratodus forsteri. Next base: position 524,681,374 of record CM028138.1, on the reverse strand, counting down.
CATCCGATCTCCGATCTGACACATTGTGAATCTGGATCATCACCGACATGCATAGGCATGGGCATGAGCAGGCAAGATGTTGGGCTTGACCAGTAATCCTTCTGGCAATCTTCTATCACCTGGCACATCCAATATCAGTATTTTGTTCTTGACATCTTTCCAGAGGCGGACCTCCCTTGAATGGTACACTGGGTCTTAGGGGCCAGTACCATTGAATCGGGATCCTTCTTCCACACAATCTCCACTGGTTCATACTGGTCTACTTCCATGGGTTTCTGTTGCAAATCATAGGCCCTCTTGATCAGAGCCAGAATTCTCAGGGCCCTCCCAGTCTGTCGCCCTTATTTCTTGTAACAGAGTTTCGCCAGTCTCCCAAACATATGGGCATTTGTCCCAATTAACAGGGGACCCCATCATACAGTCTGGTGGGGGACACACTAGGGCCAGTGTCTCTACTTGCTCCTCTATGCCAGTGACAGTTGTGGGAAAAGACAACTAGAGGCGGACATATCCTAGATATGGATAAGACTTGTTGCTTAACCCCACACATGTAGGCCTTCCAAGGGTTGTAAGGGCACATCAGATAAGTGTTTGTCATACCAGTCCTGAAAACACAGTGGCCACTTGTGACCCACTGTCAAGCACAGCCCGAGTAGGAATACCATTCACAGCCACATTAGTCTCCATTGAAGGGCCCACTATCTTGGACCAGTCTGAGGGACAACAGCAGGGCCTGAACAGATGATTTAGCCACAGAGGGGTTTATGCTAGGATGGCTGAAGCTTTACTGCAGTCATTTTGTGCACCCCTTGACCAGTGACTCATTTTCTGAAGCTCTCCTTGAAGCTGGTTCACCACTCTCTAAGTCCCTCTGAGAATGATATTTCCTCTTCATGTGACCATCCTTGCCGAGTTGTGACAAATGACAGGCTCGGGCATCCTTGAGAGAGCATTGCAGGGGATGCTGGAGCACCGATTGGAGATTGTGATCTGGCTCCTGCTGATAGTGTCTCAAAAGTTACTTTAGGGTGGCAGTCAATTCCTTGAGCTGAGCCGAACTCACCTCAGTAGCGGATGCCTGAGGATGCACCCCATGGCAGTCACGTCCTGATAGGGGCCAGGATCTTTGTCAACAGGGATACCTCATTGAGAACATCCGGTTATACCTTTCTGACTTCTTCAGCAACCTCTCCCACCACTTAGCCCACAGTGGGACACCCTTAGTGGTCTCCATTTCGGAAGGGCCTTCTGGTGCCATGATCATTTGTTTGTCTATTTGTTTGTTTATTCACTTAATGGGTAAGCACACTGGAAAACTAGTTCCTTTACAGGTACGCACTACATAAAAATATACATATACAGTACAAAAGACATACATATACAATACAAATATAGCAGACCAAAATATCTTTGTTACAAAAGAAAATTAATCATAAAAAACATTTACAATTAAATTGAAGTTCAAAAACATCCTTAATTCATCTGCAAACACTTTAGCAGAACGCAACTGTCTTATATCACAAGGAATTTCATTCCCGATAGTTGAGCAATATAAGCAAAGGCTCTCTGTCCACTTTTAGTTCTCATAATGGTATTTTGAGAACTAAACCATCTGTCCTATGTCTGGAAAAATAGCCCTCATTGTACGGCCTCAACAAGTTACACAATTTTTGTGGACTCCAGAATTAACAATTCTATGTGTAATTTGGCTACATAATAATGGAAATTCAGTGAAACCGAAGCCAACCTATCTTTTCAAAATTTTGCAATGATGAGGCAATTAAGGATAATTTAAATTAAATTTAGCAATCAATTGAAGTAAAGTAGATTTCCTAGAAATTAATGTCGAGAAGCAGTATCAGTTACAATAGCATCATAGTTTACAATAGGAACTAAACAATGATTAGAAATAGCTAACCTAGACTCCATAATAAGAATTGAAAGAATTCTGTATAAAGGGCCATTCTACAGTGAATTTCGAAGTTATCCTCATAAAATGAGGTTTGTAACTTAAATTGTAATCTAGTAAGACCCCAAGATACTGAAATGTATCCACTTGATCAAACAATGATCCATCAAGAGATTTAACCTGCAGACATTGGCCCACAGTTCTAATCTTGCCGAGGTTCCAAAAATCATCACCTTTGTTTTGATTTATTTAAAACCATCCTACAAGCAATAAGGGATGATTGAAAATTAAACATTTCTTTTGTTAGGAATCACTTAGATCACCAACAGAAGAGCCCTGCATGCATATTACTGCATCATCTGCATAAAGAGTTAGAAAAGCATTGTTAATGACTTTCACTTGCTGATCAAAAACAAAGAAAATAAAGTGGTCCTAGTATGGAGCCTTGAGGGACCCACACTTTACCATTGCAGATTCAGAAACGACACCTCCATATTTAACCCTTTGAGACCTATCAATTAAATAATCCCTATCCAGGCCAAAAAGGCTGTCCTGTCTCGAAAACCCTAGTCTAGAAATTAACAATTGATGGTCCACTGAATCGAATGCCTTGGTCAAGTCCACAAACACTTGAGCTACACTCACCCCATAATTACAATCTTCCTCTTCCCTTCAACCTCCTGGAGTTCTTTTATCAAGTCACAGTAGTCAGGTGGCTTACCTGTCCTATCCTGGAGCCTTAACTGGAGGATCTACAATTTAGGATGCTTTGCATGTTGCAGTATGTGCCCCAGTCTCACATGGTTCAAGTCACTGATGGCTGCCCCACCTTTCAGGTAAGCTTTCTGCAAAGCTCTTTCTAGATGAGTAACATATGCAGACAAACTTTCCCCTTTCCATTGTTTGGTACCTTGAATTTCACATCAAATTTTCCCTGACTCAATGCTCCCAAAATTGCCTTCAAGTGCAGATAGGTACTTCTGAGCAGATGCATCAGGGTTTGTGGACCTCAAAGATTTAATGGCTTCAAGTGTGGGACCCTCAAACTTTCTATGATTCTTTTCCACTTCTCAGCCTCCGCACACTGCCACTCAGGTACCAAGGGGCAACATAGTCTATCCAGTTCTCCCAGTCATCCTCCCCTGGGGTGGAGAGGTGCCTGAGAAATTCTCAGCCTCAGTAGGAGTCATGACTAATGGCAGGTACTAATATAGGGCCAGCATTGGCATGGGCACAGAAGGCGGGCAGTAACAGGTGCTGGAGTGGAGGTGAGTTGGAGAAGGAACACCCCAGGTGGCAGGGATAGTTTCTTAAAGTCCTCTACAGTTTTCCCTTCCTCCAGCAGCAACTTAGCAAATTTCTCCTCAAAAGTCTCAGATAATGGTGGGAGCTCATCCTCCCTGGGGTCTTTACTGTCTTTTGTTATCCCTCTTCATGCAGCTGGAACCCTTCTGGGGCAATAGTCTCAGCACTTTAGAGGTGTCCACAAGGTCACTACTCTACCAAGGCTATGAAAGTTTGGGCAATCAAATTGGCCTGTCGACCCACCACCACAGAGTTTTTAAACATTCAACTTTGGGAGAGTGCTCCCACTACAGTGTCTTTACTGGTACCCAGGGAATATCCAGTATAAGTAGAGCATTTTGGGGTCGATCTCCTTCCCAGTACACCACCCCCACCAACTGGTGTACAGCCATTTCTACTAGGGTAGCCATTAATCTTTAACAATAATTAGTAATTTTGGCCACTAGAAGGCACAAAATCCCAGTGGTGGGGCTCCAAATGTAACCTAAGTGGCGCTATCCCTAAGGGCTATTATCCCTGCCTGCTTGGCAGGTAGCAGGTTAAGGGGCCTGAGTTCTGAAATGGGTGCCTCCACCTGGAGGTCAGGATTGGTAGTGGTTAAGCTCACCTGGGCACATCCATCCGGGACACTGTAACCCTCTTTCCTTACTAGTTGCTGGAACAATACACAATAATCACTTTCACAATACCCTGATACACCACATAAGTACCCACACTGTTTGCACTTACCACCAGGGCTTTCCTCTGGCTTGGCCCTGGGGACCCCCTGTAAAACAAGGTTATATACAGCAAATAACAGCAGTACAGTACTCTTGCACAAACTGGAACCACAGTCAGGTAACTGCAAAAATAGTTAAATCTGATTTATTTAAGGGACGTGAACAAGGGAGGGGTGTAATCAGGTTAATTTGCTTAAAGGCTCTATCAATCAAACAGTTATGCATGCACTTCAGGGTCCATAAACAGTCACACATTCTGGGTACCCAGATGGAGAATGAGTGGGCTAGCCAGGAATATTGCAGCTGGTTGGGGCCCTGATGGAAGAAACAATATGCACAACACACACTATTTGTAATCTGGAGTCGGAGGGCTCAGTTCATGAAAAGAAAACAACAAGACAATCAGATGACACACTTTTAGATTAGGCTGTTGTTGCAGGGAGCTACGTGATGATTACTCACGATACCCAAGACTAGACACAGGCTGGGCGAAAATCAAGATAGCAGGTGGTTAGTCTGGAGGGCCAGGAGAAGCAGGGCCAACACAATTTGCCGAGGAGTCATTCCAGTTCAAGCGTGGAGCAGGGGTTGATCCCTCAGGCAGGTCTCTCTTCACGGTGGCTTTCTTTGCAGTGGGTAGTCTGGCAGGGCCACATGGCATGGCCCAGGCAGAATGTAGATGAATGCAGATTCAGTCCGATTAGGCTGGATAAAGCTTCCAGCAAGCAGAACACAGTTCACACAGTGGGGAACCAAATCACAACCCACTTTCAATACACAGCACATTTACATGAAAGGAAATTCTACTGTACCAGGCAAACTGCTCTCTGGTCATGATCACAAAGTCTCTGCACAAACGGTGTAACCCCTAGGTGGTGTTATCCCAAGGGCTACTACTCCTGCCTGCTTGGCTAGTAGCAGGTTAAGGGGCCTGAGTTCTGAAACAGGTGCCTCCACCGGAGGTCAGGGTTGGTAGTGGTCAAGCTAACCTGGGCACAGCCCTCTGGACATTGTAATCCTCTCTTTCCCTCTAGTGGCCTGAACACTGTACAATAATCACTTTCACAATACCCCTGGTATACCACACAAGTATCCGCACTGTTTGCACTTACCACCAGGGCTGGTTCCTGTGGCCCGACCCTGGGACCCCTGTAAAACAAGGTTACACAGCAAATAGCAACAGTACAGTACTTTGAGCACAAACTGGAACCACAGTCAGATTACATGCAGAAAAAGTTAGATCTGATTAATTCAGGGACTTGAACAAGGAGGGCAAAATCAGGTTAATTAGCTTCAGGTTATATCAGTCAAGCAGTTATGCATGCACTTTGAGTCCCCCACACAGTCCACCTCTGGGTACCCAGGTAGAGAAGAGATGGGCTAGCCAGGACAGTTGCCCGGGTTGCAGCTGGTTGGGGCCCTGTGAAGGAAAACACACATGCACAATATTACACAATATTTGTAATCCAGAGCCAGAGGGCTCAGTTCATAAATGAAATGAAACAAGACAATCAGATGACACACTCAGATTAAGCTGCTGTTGTAGGGAGCTACCCTGGTATTTACTCACGATACCCTAGACTGGACACAGGCTGGACGAAATCGAGACTGCAGGTGGTTGATCTGGAATGCCAGGAGAAGCAGGGCCCACAAGTCGCAGAGGCATCATTTCTGTTCAAGCGTTGAGCAGGGGCTGATCCCCAGGCAGGTCTCTCATCGATGGCTTCTTTGTGTGGTGGGTAGTCTGGCTGGGCCAATCTGGCAAAGCCCAGACCGCATGGAGACAAGTTCGAAGCAGTTCGCTTTGGGTTGGATACAGCTTCCAGCAAGCAGAACACAGTTCACACAGTGGGGAACTAACTCACAACCTACTAGCAGCTCATAGCACATTTACATGTACAGGAATTCTACTGTACCAGGCAAAGTGCTACACCGGCACAATCGCAAAGTCTCTGCACACATCGGGAGCTTAGGGTAGCTAGAACTCCTGACAGGTCGATCGATTCAGCAAAAATATTCCATCTTCTTTAGGTTGAGCCTGGCCCACTTCAGTAGCTTACTTTAGTCACACAAACTTGGACTTAGTCCAAAATAATTATTTCTCTCCCTCTCAGGAGCAGCAGGCAGACATACAGGACAAATACTCAGCCTTTTCCCAGTTCTCCCATGCGAATCCACTCAGGATTTCTGCTCAGAATTACTTCAACTCCTTCTTGTTCAGCTTCCAGCTTAGTTCTAACTGAAAACTGCAAGCAGCCCGGGACTTCCCCAAGATCCAAAACATTTGTTGGCTGATTTGGCTGTCAGTCAAAGCAAGAGCACCCCTTCAGTTGCAAAAAGGTGCAAAAATGCCAAACTAAAGTTCCTACAGATTTTGAATTCTGACAGCTCCTGTAGTCCGCTACATTTTAGGTCCCACCAGTACTGTTTGGTCCAATTTGTAGTCCAGGACCAAGATACTGAGACAAACAAAACAGTCCTTGCTACAAAGAAAGCAGGTTAGACAAACTACATTATCATTATCACTCTAAATGATTTTCAGCAAATAGTTACATCTTTTACAGAGCTCTCTCTCAGATTACTTATGACTGCAATCCAGGCAGCTCTTAAAGAGACAGTACACAGAGGCTATACAGGTACTCTGCAATAACATTTAAACTGCTAAACGCAGGACACCAGCCTGGCAGTGAGCATTTAGGCAAGCTCAAGGAAGACTTTTGGGAACCCCATTTGTAGGGGGGTTACACTCCATCTCTGCCTGGGAAAACTTGGCATCCGATCAAATCTGTACCATCATAACATTGAAAATGCAACATATAGAAGATATTTATACCATTAGCATGCTATACAAGTACTATCTGATTCATCAATTGGCATAACTTGTCACTTTACTATACATTTCAATGTACTCCATGATATAATTTCCATTCTGACAATACATTATGCATATTTCACGCAGGTAAATTGAACATTACTATACAGAATCATGTAATAACTTCTTGTACTCTAAACAATGCAAGAGGGGCCCTTCCCTATCAGCTAACTTGGGGCTAGATGGGGCAGGGGAACCATGGTGAGAGGGCAGGACAAGTAACCTGAATGGGCCGTCAAGCTCAATTTGGGCAGTGAGCTCTGGAGAGACATAAACACCTTGTGAGACTACATTGAGAGGCAACCACTGGCCTCCGGGAATCATAACTGAAGCGCACTACTGGCTTGACAGCTCGGCCAGTCTTTCTGGGGTGAACAACCACAGTCTCTGTACTTTCAGCAATGCTCTTGGAGCTTTCATCACTTGAGAGGGGTGCCTCTGCAAGAAGGGAATGTCCAAGCTGGGAGCACTATCATCCCCTTGCTCTGTAGTCTCTGTTTCTACAACACTTGGCTCATTTTGAAGACACTCTGGCACTGAAGGAGGGTTTCAGCACCTCATAGTGTTCAAGTTCTGGCATGTCACCAGAAAGACTCGTACCATCAGCCTCTCCTTCAGGCAAATCATACAGTTCCATGATACACAAAGACTCAGCATCCTCAGAAATGATACTTTGCACTTCACCTCTGAGGAGCATTGGCTCCAAGGATGATGTCGAGCATTAGGCAGTCCAGAAGGCCCAGCTTTATCCCCGTAATTCAACATAGGATTTCACAAAACAACTGACTCAGTTCATATGAGGGTAAGGGCATTATCACACCACTGTCATCCGAGTTAGACTGGCAGTCACTATCATTCTGGGCCTGCTGCGGGAAAGTCTTAAATCGGCAACCACGGGGCAGGCTGACTCTGTTTCTTTCTTGCAGCAGCACGAGTCACTGGTGCAGGGAATCAATCTCGGTGGGTTCAGCCTCAATTATAACTTCTGACCAATAGGTAACAAGTGGTTACAGTGCATGGTCTTGACAGCTTTGAGTTATTCTCTGAGCGCACTTTGTACACTGGCAAATCATCCAGCTTTCCAACTATGACATGGGGAAGATGGTGCCATTGATCAGCAATTTTGTATTTACCATGCAATCCTAATTTCACAACAACACATGGTCTCCAGGACTAAGCTCTTGAGCCTTTACCTTTCTATCACGCCTCTCTTGTTGGCTAGATTTCTTTGGCAGCCATTGTCTGGGCCAGTTGATAGGCATGGTTCAATTGAGCTTTAAGTTTTGTACATATTGCAGGTAATCTTCGCTCGACCCCATCGGAGAAACCCCAAACAGACATCAACAGGCAGCTGGGCCTCTCCAACATGAGGCAGTAAGGAGAGAACCCGGTAGCATCATTCTTTGTGCAATTGTATGCGTGTATCAAGGTGCTAATTTGTTGGCTCCATTTATGCTTATCTTTGGGTGGAGGGTGCCTAGCATGTCTAGTAGGGTGCAGTTAAAGCATTCAGGTTGAGGATCCCCTGTGGGTGATAAGGGTGGTTCTTGACTTTCGCACTTCTAGAGAGAGCATTTCTTTTGATTAGCCGACTCTCAAAGTCCCGGCCCTGATCAGAGTGAATTGCTGGGGGCACCATCGAGGACGTAAGACATTTTCCACTAGCACCTTGGCCACGGTAGATGCTTTTGATCTTGGTGGGAAAGCTTGTGCATACCGTGTGAAATGGTCCGTAACTACTAACACATTGCCAGTGTTTTGCTGATCAGGCTCTAAACTCAAGAAGTCTATGCAGACTAGTTCCATTGGGGTGCTGGTAGTAATGTTGAGAAGGGGCAGCCCTGTGAAGCAGGGCTTTTCTCTGTAGGCAGTGACTACAAGTCCTTACATGGTGCTCAACATTGGACCCCATCTTGGGCCAGTAGAATCGGAGATCGTACTAGGTCAAGGGTCCGGTCGATACTGAGGTGGCCCATGTGATTGTGGAGGGACCTCAGTACCAAATCTTTGAATGCTGTGAGCAGGACCAATTGTTGCTTGTCTATTTGGCCACCCCAATCTACAGTCTCTATACAACTGAATATGCAGCTTCAACCTGGGGCCTTCTTTAAACAATAAAGCGGTTCTCAGATTAGAGGAATGCAACTTGACACATCTTTTCCTGCATGAAGGGTGTCAAGTGCTGGCTGAATCATAGGATCTCGGATTTAGTCCATTGAATGCTATCATTTTCAAAGTGAGGTAGTGCACTAATATCTTGAGCAGAGAAGTGGCAATACGCAGCCAGTATGCAGGTGTCAGAGGGCCCAAGCAATCAACTAAGCAGTCCGCTGTGTCCGTAGACATCTGTTCATTTCTATCAAACTTTTGGCACAATGCTCGAATGTCAGGTTCAGACAGCCTGACCAGTCGTTCTTGGAAATGGGCCTCCAGATAGGGTGTCAGCATCAATATGATTCAGGCCTGGTCTGTATTCGACAGCATAATCATATGCTGACAATGCAGAAAACCACCGGTGCCCTCGCGTGGCATCTAACTTAGCTGAAGTTGCACATAGGTCAATGGGGTATTGTCAGCCCTCACCAATATCTTCGCCAGATAGAGGTAATCATGATATTGGCCGACAATGGCCCATTTTAATGCAAGGAACTCCAACTTGTGCACAGGGTAGTTTCGCCTGACGGGGTCAAGCTCCTACTGGTGAATGCCACTGGTCTCAAACCATCCTCATGGTTTTGATACAGTGCAGCTTTAGACCCTGCAGACTGGCTGTATGCAGCACATAGGGTTTGGTGGGATCAGCATAAGCTTAGGATGGGGTGTGGGTGAGCTGGTATATGACTTCATGGAAAGCTGCTTCACAGCCAGGTGTCCAACGGACCTGAAAAGTTCACCTGGGTGGAAATATGCTTGTCTGGTTCTTTTACGACCTTTTTGTGTATTCTGATCGTAGGAGGGTAACCCTGGGTAAGATTCAAGAGTGGCCAATCACTTTGTAATAGTCCTTTATGAACCGGCAGTAGTAGCCACAGAATCCCAGGAAACATTGTAGTCCTTTCAAATTGTGGGCTGGGGCCAAGTAGTCAAGGCTTCAACTTTACTAGGATCAGTTTTATCCTCTGTAGGCACTATGTGCCCCACATACTTACAGAGGTTTGGAAAAACTGGCACTTGTCGATGGACAGCTTGAGGCCTAAATCTTCCAGTCAGTCTAGTACTTTGAACAGTCAACTCTCATGTTCCTCTAGGGAGCTCCCAAACACAATGACATCGTCCAAGTACACCAGGCATTCCAGCAATTCATGTCTCCCACCACTGCTCCATCAGTCGCTGGAAGGTGGCTGGGTGCACGATATCCCGTGTGGCATTCTCAGAATTGTAGAACCCCAAAGGACAGATGAAGGCTGTCTTCTCATGGTCCTCTGGAGTCATCAGAATCTGGTAATATCCACTGCAAAGATCCAACACTGAGAACCATTTGTCTTCATTCAAACAATCCAGAGCATCTTGTATACGGGCATGGTGTATTGATCGGGATGGTCCACCAATTCAGAGTTCGATAATCAACACATTCTCACCGTTCTTCTACGCACAACCACAATGGGAGAAGCATAGGCTCCTGGATTCTTGTATCACAACAGCTACGTAGCATTTCCTGCAAGTGTCTTCTCACATCGCTCTATGTCTGTAGGGGCTAGGTGTCGGACTCTCGAATGGCTATTCATTGTGCAGACGTATATGATGCTCCACACCCTGGGCACATCCCACGTCCCATTCCTTCAATGAAAACACTTGATCTCTCTGGGCAAGTTTCTGGCTAATTCTAGTCTTCCATTCAGCTGGCAACAGGGAGTCACCAAAATCAAACAAGTCGGGAGTCACTCTATCTGTCTTGCAGGGTGCTTGTTGCTGGACAACACTGCAGTGTCTGTGCAGTGTACCATAGTTAGGGTGCATCCTCTGTTCCCTCGGATCTCCCGATCTGACACGTGTATGAATCTGGACCATCACTCATCATGCATAGGCATGAGCATGAGCTGGCAAGATGCTGGGCTTAACCAATAATCATTCCGGCAGTTTTCCATTGCCTGGCACATCCAACATCAGTATTTTGTTCTTGACATCTTTGCAGAGGCGGACCTCCCCTTGAACTGTACACTGGGCGTTAGGTCCAGTACCATTGAACGAGATCCTTCTTCCACACGGCCCTTACCGGTACATCCTGGTCCAGTCCCTTGGGGTTCTGTTGCAAATCGTAGGCCCTCTTGATCAGAGTGGGAATTCTTAGGGCCTCCCAGTCCGCCGCCCTTGTTTCTGCAGAGCAGAGTTGTGCCAGTCTCCCAAACATATGTGCTTTGTCCCACTAACAGGGGAACCCCATCTTACAGTCCAGTAGGGGGACACACTAAGGCCAGTGTCTCGACTTGCTTCTGTACACCAGCTACAGCTGCAGGAAATGACAACCAGAGGCGGACATATCCTAGGCAGGGATAAGACTTGTCGCTCAGTCCCCATACATGTAGGCCTTCCAGGGATTGTAAGGGCACAGCAGATAAGTGTTTGTCATACCAGTCCTTAAATACAATGGTCACTTGACTCACTGTCCAGCACAGCCTAAGTAGGAATACTATTCACAGCCACTGTAGTCTCCATTGAAGGGCCCACTATTTTGGACCAGTCTGGAGGGACAGCAGCAGGGCCTGGAGATATGATTTAGTCACATAGGGATTTGAGTTACTACTTCTTGAACCTCACTGCAGTCATTTTGGTACTCCTTGACCACTGAGTCGTTCTCTGAAGCTCTCCTTGAAGCCTGTATACAACTTTATTTAGGTCTTTTGTGGACTTGCATTCCCTCTTCATGTGCCCGTCCTTCCCACAATTATGGCAAAATATGTTTTCTGGGATTTGGGTGACACTGGGAGCTGGGACAGTGGTACTACCAACTGAAAACCTTGGTGCCATCTCTGTCTACTGTGTGGTGAACATTTGGAGACATCTCATCAATTCTCTTACTTCCATAGTCAAGACATCGAGTTTCAGCTGCTGTCAGCAGGAGATGCCTGGGTGGACACACCCAAACCCATAGCAGATGCAGTTGGATAAGGGTCAGTGCCTGTACTTGCAGGAGCGGTCTTCATAAAGAGACTGTTTTTGTTTCCTGAACTCCTCAGCAGTTCATCCTATGCACGCACACTCATTGTCCCCACCTCGGAAGGGCCTTCCGATGCCATGATCACTTGGGCTGCACTCATCCTAGAATTACAATCTCTCTTCACCTTCAACCTCCCGGAGTTCTTTTTATCAATTCACAATAGTCCGTGGATTACCCTTCTATCTGGGAGCCTTAATTGAAGAAGCTGCAATTTAGAATGTTTTGCATGTTGCAGTATGTGCCCCAACCTCACATGGTTTAAGTCACTGGCGGCTACCCCACCTTTCTGTAAGCCCTTTGCAGCACTCTTTCCAGATGAGTAACATAGGCAGATAAACTTTCTGCTGGCCATTGTTTTATACCTCGAAATTCCACATCAAGTTCTCCCTGACTCAATGCTCCCAAAATTGCCTTCTAGTGCAGATAGGTACTTCTGGGCAGATGTATCAGGGTTTATGGACCTCAGAAATTTAATGGCCTCTAGGGCGGGACCTCAAACTTTCTATGATCCTTTTCCATTTCTCAGCCTCCCACACACTGCCATTCAGGTACCAAAGGGCAACACAATCTATCCAGGTCTCCCAATCATCCTCCCTTGGGGGTGGGGAGGGGTGTCAAGAAGATTCTCAACCTTCGGTAAGAGTCGTGACTAATAGCAGGTACAAACATAGGAGCCAGCATTGGCACAGGCACAGAAGGAGGGCAATAACTGGTGCTGGAGCAGGAGGGGGTGTTGGGGAGGAACACCTCCAGATGGCAGGAATAGTTTCTTTAAGTCCTCCACAGTTTTCCTTCCTCCAGCAACAACTTAGCAAATTTCTCCTCAAAAGTCTCAGATAGTGGGGGCTTATTCTCCCAGGGTCTTTACTGTCTTTAGTTATCACTCTTCAGGCAGTGAGGGCTCCTTGGGGGGTGATAGTCTGTGGCACTTTTGAACTGTCTACCGAGTCCTCACACTCTACTAACGCATGAAACTTTGTGTGAGCAGATTAGCCTGTCGACCCACCACCACAAGGTTTTGTAAACATTCAGCCTTGGAAAGTACTCCCCTACAGTGTCCTTATTGGTACCTAGGGAATATCCAGGTAAGTATAGCATTTGGGGGTCGATCTCCTGCCCAGTACACCACCCACCAACTGGTGTAGTGAGCCACTTCTGTTGGGGTAGCCATTTATGTTTGACAATAATTGGCAGTTTCGCCACTACAAGACACAAAATCCCAGCGGTGAGCCTCCAAGATGTAACCCTTAGGTGGCGCTTATCCAGAGGGCTACTACCCTGCCTGCTTGGCTAGTAGCAGTTAAGGGCCTGAGTTCTGAAACGGGTGCCTCCACCTGGAGGTCAGGGTTGGTAGTGATCAAGCTAACCTGGGCACTACCTCCGGGACACTGTAACCCCCTCTTTCCCCTCTAGTGGCCTGAACACTGTACAATAATCACTTTCACAATACCCCTGGTACGCCACACAAATACCCACACTGTTTGCACTTACCACCAGGGTTGGTTCCTTTGGCTCAACCTGGGGACCCCTGTAAAACAAGGTTAAGCACAGCAAATAGCAACAGTACAGTACTTTGAGCACAAACTGGAACCACAGTCAGATTAGATGCAGAAAAGTTAGATCTGATTTATTCAGTGGACTTGAACAAGGCAGGGGCAAAATCAGGTTAATTAGCTTCAAGGTTAAATCAATCAAGCAGTTATGCATGCACTTTGAGTCCCCCACACAGTTCACCTCTGGGTATCCAGGTAGAGAAGAGATGGGCTAGCCAGGACAGTTGCCTGGGGTTGCAGCTGGTTGGGGCCCTGTGATGGAAAACACAACATGCACAGTACACAATATTTGTAATCCGAGTCAGAGGGCTCAGTTCGTAAGGAAACAAAACAACAATACAAACAGATGACACACTCAGATTAAGCTTCTGTTGTAGAGAGCTACCCTGGTATTTACTCACAATACCCAAGACTGGACAGCTGGACGAAAAATCGAGACTGCAGGTGGTTGATCTGGAATGCCAGGAGAAGCAGGGCCCACAAGTCACAGAGGTGTTGTTCCTGTTCAAGCGGAGCAGGGGCTGATCCCTAGGCAGGTCTCTCGTCGATGGCTTCTCTGTGCAGTGGGTAGTCTGGTTGGGCCAATCTGGCAAAGCCCAGACCGCATGGAGACAAGTTCGAAGCAGTCTGTTTTGGGCTAGATACAGCTTCCAGCAAGCAGAACACAGTTCACACAGTGGGGAACTAACTCACAACCCACTAGCAGCTCATAGCACATTTACATGTACGGAATTCCTACTGTACCAGGCAAAGCGCCCACGGCACAATCTCAAAGTCTCTGCACACATCAGGAGCTTAGGGGTAGCTGGAACCCTGACAGGCTGATCGCATTCGCAAAATCTTCGGTCTTCTTAAGGTTGAGCCTGGCCCACTTCAGTAGCTTACCTTAGTCACACAAACTTGGACTTAGTCCAAAATAATTCTCTTCTCTCCCTCTCAGAGCAGCAGGCAGACATACAGGACAAACACTCATCCTTTTCCCAGTTCTCCCATGTGAATCCACTCAGATTTTCTGCTCAGAATTACTTCAGCTCCTTCTTGCTCAGCTTCCAGCTTAGTTCTAACTGAAAATTGCAAGCAGCCGGGACTTCCCAAGATCCAAAACATTTGGTTGGTCTGATTTGGCTGTTAGTCGAAGCAAGAGCCCCTTTCAGTTGCAAAAGGCAAAAACTCCAAACTAAAGTTCCTACAGATTTTGAATTCAGACAGCTCCTGTAGTCTGGCTACATTTTAGGTCCCACCAGAACTGATTGGTCCAATTTGCAGTCCAGGACCAAGATAGTGGAGACAAACAAAACAGTCCTTGCTACAAAGAAAGCAGGTTAGATAATCTATATTATCATTATAATTCTAAATGGTTTTCAGTAAATAGTTAACATCTTTCAACAGAGCTCCCTCTCAGATTACTTAAACTGCAATTAGGCAGCTCTTAAAGAGACAGTACACAGCGGCTATACATGCTCCGGTAATCACATTTAAACTGCTAAAACGCAGGACACCAGCCTAACAGTTAGCATTTAGGCAAGCTCAAGGAAGACTTTTGGGAACCCCAATTTGTAGGGGTTACACGGGATTCAAAAGCAGGTGGTAATCCTGACAGGCTGATTGCATTCTGCAAAATCTTCGGTCTTCTTCATGTATGAGCCTGGTAAAAATCAGTGGCTTACTTCATTCTCACAAATTTGAATTTAGTCAAAATAAATCTCTACTCTCCCTCTCAGGGGTAGCAGGCGGACATGCAGGCCACAACTAGGCCTTCTACAGTTCTCCCACGCGAAACTACTCAGACGGGCTGCTTGACTTTCCCACGCATGTTGCTTTTTCAGCTCCCAACTTAGATCTGACTCAAATTGCAGCAAGCCTGGGAATTTCCTCAAGATCCAAAAGGTTCAGTTGGCTGATTCATCTGTTAATCACAACAGGAGCTCCCCTTCAGGTACAAAAGGTGCCAAAAGCCCAAACTGCAATTCCTACAGATTTTGACTCCAGACAGCTCCTGTAGTCCGGCCCTTTTAGGTCCCACCAGTACTGATTGGTCCAATTTGCAGTCCTGGGCCAAATGGTGGGATAAACAAAACAGTCCTTGCTGCAAAGAAGGCAGGTTAGGCAAACTACATTATCATTATCACTCTAAATGATTTTCAGCAAATAGTTACCTTTTAACAGAGCTCCCTCTCAGATTACTTATGACTGCAATCCAGGCAGCTCTTAAAGAGACAGTACACAGAGGCTATACAGGTACTTCTGGCAATAACATTTAAACTGCTAAATCGCAGGACACCAGCCTGGCAGTGAGCATTTAGGCAAGCTCAAGGAAGATTTTCTGGGAACCCCATTTGTAGGGGGTTACAAAAGAAGTGTGTAAAGGCTGCAGGAGTGCCAGTGGCATGCCGGGGTGCATAGGCAGAGGTATTAGTAGGAGGCAGGTGAAGTGGTGATGTGATTGTACAGAACACTGTAAGGCCTCACCTGGAGTACTGTGTGCAGTCCTGGAGACCACACATGTAAGGACATAAACATGGTGGAGGTTGTCCAGAGAAGGGTGACAAAGATTTTGCATGGTTTACACTGCAAAACATATGAGGAGAGACTAAGAGACCTCAATATGTACTCACTAGAGGAGAGGAGAGGAGAGGAGAGAAAGGCAACATGATAGAAACGTTAAGTATCTCAAGGGCAAAAACAAGGTGTAGTTGGGAGATCTTTTCCAATGTAGAAAAGATGGCAGAACAAGGGGACAATATGAAATTGGAGGGAATAAGAGGTAACGTGAGGAAGTTTTTCTACACGAAGAGGTGGTGAACGCTCAGAATAGTCTGCCACAAGAGGTGGTAGGGGCAGGCACAGTGGAGGGGTTTAAACATGCCTGGAACAAGCACCGGAAACCTTGGGGGGGAGAGAGTGATGAAAACTCATTGACCACTTAGGGTGAGTGGATGCATACATGTATAGGGCCTATGTGTAAACTGGATGGGCTTAGCGGTCCTTTCTGCCCACAATTTCTATGTTTCTATGTCTCTATTAAGTTGTTCATAGGGAGCTTAGAAGAGCACTCACAGACAAAACCACAGAGCACCGATCCCTTGTCTGGGCAGCTCCAGGAAAGACCTGTGCAGCCTGGGGTGGAGGGGGGCACTACCATGAGGAAGCTCTGTGCTGCTGTGAGTTATACCCATAAGCAATGGTTGAGCAACATACCATGGTGAGCTTCAGAAAAATGCTAATGTACCCCTCTATTAGACCTAAACTACCCCAATTTTTGTAATATTAACAGCATTTCACAGCAGAAAAAATGTGTTAAGTTGGTATCAGTAAACGAAGCAGTGCAACAATGTCAAAGAATACCACATGAAGTCCTTTTACTGGGAGTCCTCTTAACCGCCTCTCTGAGGAGGGGCTGTTCTAGTGTGGTGGTCCAGAGCCCCAACCTCAGGGACTTAAGTGAGTATAGGGAAGGTAAAATGATGGTACCCTGTCGACAGTCTCTGCATTGTGCCAATGTGCCAACATGAGACACTGAGTTAGTATGGAGACAACACATGTGGACCTGGTGTGAGAAGAAGGATTTTTTTGTTGTTATTTTAAATCCAATCTAGAAGCTGTGAGAAAGGGTGAGTGGAAGGTCAGGAGGAAAATAGCGGGGGAAGCAAAAGTAGTGCACATTGGGCCTGGTGCCCTTAACGACCAACTGAGTGTTGACTGCACTCCCTGCCCCTCATCCCAGCAAATCTTAGTCAAAGACAGATGCATTCACAGTACTTAGTCTTCATTGCTTGTTTATGCCTCCAGTAAGAAAAAGGATGAAGTAGCATTCGCCAGTTGATCTGAGTTCTCTGCAGTGGCTTCTTTGGCACCTGAGGAGCTTGAGATGGGAGTGGGACCCGCTACCTAAGGTGGCCCTTGCAGATCTGCTGACTGAGCCCTTGGGAGCAGCTGTCCAGAAGGATGTGCAGGGTCTGTCAAGACATTCGCTGGTGCCTCAGCTGAGGGGGTGTTGCAAAGATGCTGGGAGGAGGAGCTCAATGCGTGAACTTGTTTTAGCTCAAATGACTCCTAGACATTCAGATGACCCTTCAGACTCCTCTCTGAAGTGACCAGCCTTCTGGATCTGTGCTAGCCTTGTGAATCTCCTGCTTTGGGGTGCTGCTGTTCATCACCTCATGTGCCTCTGAAGAGTTGATATAGGTGCTATGTTGGGGTTCACAAAGTTCCTTTGGTCAGTATTTTGTAGCAATCCATCACTGCATCTGGTGAGGTAACAGCAGTGGCACCCGTTGTGTACGACCTTCATTGTGGCGGGGTACCTGAGAGAAAACGGCAGTCCCAAATGATGCATAATGTGGTGGGCTTCCATATACCCCTTCCATTTGCCTAACAGCTCCTCAGAAACATCATGAAAGATGTAGATGGTATAGGTTTTGCCAGTGAAGTTCCCCTGTTCCCGTTAGAGCCTCAGTATTGCCTCTTTGGCAGTGTAGCTCAGAAATGAGCTAGTATAGGCCATGGTTGTTTGCCTTTTTCGGAGGAGAAGCAAGTAAACAATGAGCTCACTTGGTGGGACCAGCTTCTAAGATTTCATAGTCTGAAAAAGGTAGCTTCACCCCACAGTGAAAACAAAAAACTTAAATGTAAGGATCAAACTCCTTCTGACAATACCCAATATATTAGCTGTTACATTTGACCAGTTTATGTTCCAAGGGAGCCCTGCCTAGAAACCTTAGAGGCCATACTGATGGCTGTGGCACTGAAGACTGACCCTGTCCTGAAAACACTAGCTAACCTGATTCTATGCCTGAAGCAGCACTCAACTTCAACAACTCCAGCACAGCCAGTGACAGAGGACCCAGGGAGACAATCAGATAAAAGAGATTTGTATACATCGATAAAAAATTAGACCAGCTAGTCACCAGAACTGAAAGGCCTGAGAAAGTCTGAAATATATAAAGGAGAGCTAAAGACAGTGAAGGCTGAAATTGTCAATCAGAGCTACAATTGGTACAATTGTTGTTCTATTAACAACGAATACACATGCCTGTTGAGATTCAGTGAAAATGGAGTCAATGGAAAACGTACTACAATACTGAAATAAGAGGTCTGTAGGCATACCTGAGGCATTTGATTCTACATTTCCTAGTGTCAGAGACTTGATCAGGGCTATTATGGAAAATGGGCTGGCTTACAGGCAGATAATTTACCTCATATCATAATTGCCCACCATGTGCTAAGTAAATGTTCAACAACAGCTGAAAATAAGTTATTAATTTAGCCTTTAGAGACTGTTGCTCAGCTGGATATGGTTGGCTCCTCAGTCAGATACAAATCTGACTAGAAAATCAGTTTATAAAAAGCAGTGAGAAAAGAAAGGATGTGATTGGCTGACCCATATCATGTGACTATGCAGCAAGGTTTGTCTTATAGCATGGCTGTCTCTCAAACAGATTTAAAATGTCTTTTTCAGACATGTTTTGGCTTAAACAAGACGTTGTGTAAGTGCAATAACTTACTCCAGGGATGCGTAAGACAGATCTGCCCACACTTTCCAGGTCATTTAAAGAGCTCTAACAACTTATTGGTCTGCACTACATATAGTGCACCTTTCCTCTGAGATACACCATCTGGGTACATGTGGTAACATTTTGTCTTATTTACAAGTAAAGGGATCGTAAATTTGCTCCAATCTGATCCCTTCCACTTCCGGTGTTGGGGCTGCCAGATCTGCCCGCACTGAAGCATGTAATGGCGTGTGGCCAGGAGATCATGGGGACGCGCTCCATGAAAGCCTATGGGAGGAAGTTTTAACATTGTTTTTATATATAATAATGGTCATTTGGTGATTAATCAAGGGCACCACCCAACTAACAATGGCCCTGTTAGTCGACCAGTGATACAAAAGCGCTAGGCGATTGCAATGCGGGGTGCTACTCTTTGTTCTTTCTTTTTATACCTAATAAAATTAACTACGACAGTATTGTGAGGATTTATTATGCTTCAGGATGAGTAGCCTCATTTATCTCATGTGTGTTCATTATGTGGTGGCACTGTCTGTATTCTGAGCTACCGATACTTGTTCCAAATTAGATGTGCTTTGCAACAGGCTAGCCAGGTTGATACTTGACTGCCTTTGGCAGTCACCATTGTAAGCTCTATAGTGGGTTTAACTGTCCCTGGGTGACAGGAGGGAACTGCACTTGATACTATTCTCCTGAAGTGCATCAAAAGCATTGCCCCTCTTGTATGCACTCATGCCTTTCCGCAAGTCCTATGCTAGACCCCTGTGTTCCACTGGATCATTCAAGCTGATGGTCCCACACATAAATATGGCTAGCGGTCTTTGCCTTCAGTCTCAGATGCCCGACTGCATGGAACTGTCTGCCAGATCCCTACACCTGGTAAAACACCCCCTACCCTCCAGTAAAAAGTCACAGAATGGTTCTGTTCAGTCTTCTCAGGTCATAAACATTGCTGTCATCATTCCAGGGATGTAACATAAGCAGTCACAACAAAGAGCCTGTGTCCCTACATCCTCTGCACTGGGTGTTACCTAAGTTGCAGCTGAAACTTTGTAATGCCTATGTAAACCTACAATGCCTTGTAAGACGTGTTCTGAATCCAGCATGTTTAGGGTCTATAATATATTTGCTTGCCATCTGAAGTATTGCCAGGGCAACAATAGGACACCACTGTAAACAGGTTCTGCTCAGTGACTTTTATCCTGAATAAAACTGAATTAAAAGATATCTTAAAGCAACAGTGCAACAAATTTGGCAAAAAAAATTGACCCTGCATTTTTCACTATAAGGTTCTAAGCATCTTCCAGTTTTGGTAGGTAGTAAAGTTTCTAGTTCCATAATTTGATCCAGAAACCAAATGATTTGATACCTTTTAATGGACCAACATAGATGTAACAACAAGAACAAGTGCTCTAGTTCTGATCAGCTGAAGTTCTTGGCTCATGGCAGTTGTTTCAAATCAAGTTGTTGTAAACAACTGCCATGAGCTTCTGAAGAAGGACTGGTTGGTCCGAAAGCTAGAGCACTTATGTTCTGTTGTTACATCTATGTTGGTCCATTAAAAGGTATCAAATCATTTGCTTCTGGATCTATTCTTGCAAGGACCAATACGGCAACTACTAAATCTAGATTTCAACCAAAATTTGAGTAATTTATTAATGTTTTAATTTATTTTTTATTTCTCAAGAATAAAAGATGGCCACCACATTTGGCTTAGAAATGACACTTTAGACTCAGCAAAGGTTAGGATAGAAAAAAGAATTCATGGAGCACAGCTTAAGTGGTACACAGAAAAGTAGATTTGACAGGTGTACTAACATTTGTATTAACTGTAGGTGAACCTGTCTTTTGGAAAAACATTTTCGTTGCACTGCTGCTTTAAATGGATTAGAATAACATAACACTGTGTGACATCTGTGTTGGTGTCCAGCTCCAAACCCTGCATGTAGCATAGTACTGAATCCAGAGAGATGCACTGACACCACAAACCATAATGCATAGATGTTCGCCTGATGTCAAAACAGTTCACAGGCATAAAAGTAATAAAATACTGTGTACTATCTAGTCTCATACTACTTTCATTCTGTGGGACATTTTTGTTTGGTCTTTAAATCTAGTTATGAACAATTACTTATAATGGTGTTAAGACCTCTTACAACATTGTTTCTTAATGTTTCAATTTATATAAAACTAGATTGCTAGTTCTTATTTGATATAATTTACTTTTGAATGCCGTTCTTTCCCGAATGATATCACTACAATGGTTCTCAGTTCCTTTCACTACAGTAATGCTTTTATTTTGCCTGGCCTAAATGATATGCAGTGGGCTTCCATTTGAGAAGTTCACTGGGACTTATATGTTGCATCTGCCCTGATGTACTATACAAATTCTCAAAACATATAAATAAAAAGCATTAAAACATTCTGTCTGCAGTAATTTGACAGAATTCATCTTCTACATATTTCATCAAATAATTGCCAGTAAGTAACCTGCTAGATTTTTCTAAATAAAAGTTCATGTAAACTGGAGGATTTTTCCCCAATATTAACTGCAGAATTATTTACCATGGATGTGAATAGCTTGATAATGTTTCTTGACCCTGCAGTTTTAGGGCATGCTCTGTGTAAACCATGAAATATATGTAAACTGTGGACTTATCCTGCTGATGGGCTGAATTCTGTGGTTATGGTAATTTTCCTGCAGAGCCTTGTGAATTCCATAGAAGGCAATATTTCACAAAATCGAGGAAAATTAAGGTAGTTTGCAATAATTCCTGAGAAGATGAATCTATGAATTTTGCCCAGCCCTAGCTCACACATCAGCACTGGGTATAGTAGCATGTAAAATTCCCGGGCCAAATCAAACAAACAGGAAGTCTGGCAAAGAGACATGAATGAAGAAATCACTGATATTTATTTATTTTATTTATTTATTTCAATCTTGGAATTAATACCTTTGAGCCAAAGGCTCTTTTTACATAAGGCTCCACGTCATATCAAATAACAGAACAAACAGTATAGTGAGAAAATACATAGTGATCCTAGGAGTAAAGGTAACAATCAAATAGCACATATGGATTTAAGGTACAAAAACAGGTATTTTGCAGACATATAGTAGTTAGGAGTAAAGCTTAACTATCAAGGAAGAGCATTAGGGTTGGGATCCAGCTACAAGAGGAAAAAGATGCATCCAGTGGCTTTTCAGAGACAAAATGAGAGAAAGACAACAACTAGGGATGTGGTCTTACAGGATAGACAGACATTAAGGGCTAGAGCCTAACATTGTTCCAGAGTAGGGATACAGCCAAAGGCATTATCTGAGCAAGGAGGGCATTCCCAGGAGAGAATATCAGCAGAAAAACATGGGCTGTGTCATTCAATTTGAGTGCACTCCAGTGGGGCAATCTGTGCAGGAACTGATGATGCCCTCTATGGAGCAGCAAGCATAGTTTGATGCTGGGATTGGTTAATGGGGACCTCAGGAAGGCAGGTAAGTTACAGGGTAGTACCTAGGGTATGATGGTAGGGTGGAGGAAGGGTGGGGTAGGGTGTGGTAGAAGAAGAGGAAATAGGCCCAAGTTGTTTTATGTGTAGGAGTTACAGGAGGCATTGGTGACTAGTGCTTGGCACAGTTTCTTTTGAAGAGGCCAGTGTTTGGTCTTTGGTAACATCACAGTGGAGTGAATTATACCACAATGGTGCTCTGTATACAAATGAACATTGCCCTTGTGGTGGTACAGCAGTGAGGCTCTATGAATATGTGGTTCAAGGTCGTTTAGTATGCCAGGTGTAGTTTGGTGACCTAAGCATTGACTGTACACCAGGAGGCAAAAGACCAAGGGAGGCCTTTTTAGCTATTAGGCATGATTGACAGGATAGTCTGCCTTGAGCTTAAGCCAGTTTGCTTGCTCATATAAGTCACATATGTGTGTCAGGCGGGTGGTCCCAGTCAGAAGACGGCAGGCCTTGTTAAGGGCAGTGGTGACACAGTGCAGGGCGGTGTCAGAGGCAGATCCATAGATCACAAGCCATAATCAATTACTGAGACTACTGAATTATGTATAGCAAGCTTGAGGGCTTCGGAGTAAGGCAGTGTCTGTGTTTGTATAGTAGCCTATACAGGTATTCACTGTTTTGTAACATTGTCAGTATGGTCGGAGAATGACAGAGTGCTGTCAATTGTCACTCTTAAATACTTAAAGTCGAGTCTGTTCTAGGATAATGCCTGAGCTATTTCTGATTTCCAGGTGGTGGGAGAGGAACCTGTTTTGATGTGAAACATCATCATTTTGTTTTTGTGTAGTTAAGAACTAGCTTCTGTGAGTGGAACCAGTCCTCAGTGTTGGTAAAGCTAGTCTGCAATTGATTAGCCAGGAGTGTGGGATCAGTATTACTTGAGTAAAGAACCACATCATCTGCATAGAGTAGGATCTGACCGTGACAGGTGGCTGGGAGCTGATTCAGGAATATGGTGAAAACTAGTGGGCCCACTATAGACCCTTGTGGGACACCTGAATGAACCGTTGTTTCACTTGAGAATGTATCACCAGTCCTGACTTATTGAATGCATCTGCTGAGGTAACTGTTTAACTAATTGACGGTGTCCGTGGATAAACCTAGATCAGTTAATTGTCCGATAAGTAGAGAGTGATTTACAGTATCAAACACCTTGGAAAGGTCAACGAACATTGCTCCAACTAACTGACCTTGATCCAAGGCATGATGTATATAGTTTGAAAATTCGAGCAGGGCAGTAGTAGTGCTGTGCCCTTTGTGAAACCCGATTTGCTGGCTACACTGAAGATTATACTTCTCCATGTATTCTACCAATTGATTTGAACTATGGTCATTTACTAAAGCAAACTGTTAATCAGACACCTGTGAAAATGAAAACTCAACTTATTTAGCTGGCCACTAAGCGCAGCGGTATGCCAGTGCTACTGCTCATGTTCACTATGCCAGTGACCTATATTCCGAACAATCAAATGAGTACTCTCTGTGAATGTCCACGCTACAGCAGATGAGGGTGCTGGTTCCAGAGGCAGCCAGTTCCAGTTTAGTGAACAAGATCCACAGAGAACTGCACTCACTAGTTGTAAGATGCATGAATACCTTTATTTTGTAGCATAAATGCAGCACCAGATAACCCTACCAAGAGGGCACCCAGAGTTCCCTAGTGCTTCACTTGTGAGAGTTTCCTCAGTGAGCCCACCGCGTCCTGCAGGAGGTTCATGGAACAAGCCTGGGTTGTCCGGGGCTGGGGGATGATTGACGGTCTCAGAGGATGCTTTCCTCTGGGAGGGAGGTGACGAGCTCTGCAGTGCAATTGCCAACTTGGAATTCACAGGTTGCATCTCAGTCAGAACTGCTAGAAGAGTGTGGGGGACATCACTTGGCGAAAGTGTACACACGCACAATTTGTCCACATGGACACCCTCCCCATTACCATAAGAAACACGCCATCATGATTTTGGTATGAAAAGGTCACAGCTTTTACTTAAAGTCAGTAATCAGCAACAAATTTACAAACATCAACATCATTTTCAATATTGTTACATACATACCATGGGGCAGCAAATTTGTGTAACGTTTGGCTTGACCCTAAGCCTTCTGTGTCTTGTATAATGGGAACTCTGGCCCATAGGTCAGATAGATCCACCTGGGGCCACACCTCTCCACTGGACAGTTTCTTCCCACTTACCAGCTGGATTCTGGGATATCCATGCCCCTTACCGAGCAGTATGTCCACCCAGGGCCACACTCCCTGCCTACAGGTTATGTCCCCCTGCATTCAGTGCATGCCTCAATTGTGTGACTGACCCCTGTTTCTGTGAAGTGTACCCACCCAGGGTTGCGCTTCCGGCCTGCAGTCACTCAATCCACAATCCCAACTTGCTAAAATCTTGCCCAGAACAATTTCTTTTAGGAGGTCGGTCAGCCATGAATTTACTGCCCTCACATCACACTATCCTTCAAGCTGGGACTAGCCACTTCAAAGAATTATCATGCTACGCACTGGCAGCACAGTGTGGGTGGGTGGGAAAATACTGTACTGAGCTGTCCAAAGAGGGTGATCCCTTTCTGGACTCACTGTTTTCTACCTGCCCAAACAACTCCCTACTGGAGTACCCTGTGCCAGCCCCTTCAGGCGCTTTACACTATCTTGACAGTGGGCTGTGGAGAAAATGCTGCAGAGCCCCCCCAGCTACAGCAGAATGAAGTCCTCTCTCACAGGATCTGCATTGTCCACTGGACACCCTCCAACTGGATCCTGCTCTGAGGCGGCTAGGGGAAACCCTTGGCCCCACCTTGGAGAGGTATGTTGTAGGAGGCTTGGAGGGGTGAGATCCAGGGATGATGGGTGATGGGGCTGGAGGGAGACCAGTCTGAATGAGATGGGCTAACTGCTGGAGGATAAATACCTATAAATAGGAAAGAACAATTCAGCTTACTCATTTTAACATACTATATAGATTTTATTGGAATCCATATAAATTACTCAAGATTGGATGCCTAGAAAAGAATACCTGCTGGAAGTGCAATTTAGAAAGGCACTTTGATGCATTTATTATGGAATGCCCTCCGCCAGAGCCTGCTAGCTGAGTTGTTTTCCAGTGCCATAGTGGAACAAGAGTGGAGCCGTTGTTTCTGCCTGCCAGAGTGTGTGTTGTCGTTGAGCACTCTGCTAGTCAGATCGGCTGTTCTCCAGTGGTACAGGCCTCACATGGGGTGAACACAGAAAAAATCCTCTTAGTGGTGAAGAGAGTTCCAGAGGACCAAGACTTTAGCGAAATAACCACGTTAGTAACCACCTGGAGAGGCAGTGTAGTGCAGTGGTTTAAGGCTCTGAGCTGCAAATCTGGAGATCTGGGTTTGAATCCACAGCCCCATTTGCATACTGTGTGACCCTGCACACGTCACTTAACTTCCCTGTGCTCCCAGGTCACACCTGTAAACAAGCTTTCAGCTTAGTGTGCCACTCCTGGTTAAACAACTGAAAAAAAAAAAGAGTGCTGTAGGTCTGCCGCACTGTGTGTTGGAATCAGCTTTGATCCAGTGCAGAGCAGATCCCACTCTGCAGCTTATTGCATCCAGCTTACTGAATCCTGAGAGGCTGAAGTTTCAGGCCATGAGTATGAATACAGAACCAGGCCCAGCCCTGCATCAGTTTAATTAGTTAGGTCGATAAAGGCCTAGGCCGATCTGAGATTACTATTATGCCCAGGTGATTACTTGGTTAAGTTCATTCACTTTGGAGTGCTAGGGCTCTTATTGATTTGTTTAACTTGAACTACACTAACGTGTAATTTAACCTGGTATAACCCCTTATACTACCCTGGTATATATCACAGGAGCAGAGAAGTTCAGGGTTAAGTCCGCAGGGCTATGACCTCTGGAGGGATGTAGGAAGATGAGTACAGAAAGAATGTTGTGGGCGGGGGTGGAGATGATGGCTGGAGAAAAGAAAAAGGAGGAGGAGAGAGGCCAGGAGGTGAAGGAGGTTAAGAGGGATGAGTGGGAGAAGTAGGGAGAAGCAAACAGGGACAGGTGGTACAGATTGTACTGGAACAAGAGACAAGCCAGACGTATTCAGGAGTACTCCTTCTTTAGTACAGATAGACCAATCCGTTTCATATCGGGCAGACAAGCACAGGATACTCTCCATAGAACAACACATATAATAGATCAAATTTCCATGCAAAAATTACCGGCGTTGATCGTAAGTCTTGACGCTCAGAAAGCGTTTGATAGGATATCGTGGTTATTTCTGAAAGAGGTCCTTCCTGGTTTGGATTTGAGGCAGCTGATAACGTATATTTAAGTTATATGAATCTCCGAGCACAGATCAGAGCGAATGGGTATATCTGGAACTTTTAATTTAGAAAGAGGAATGCGACAGGGTGTCCTCTCTCTCCAATACTGTTTGCCCTTGTTCATTGAACCTCTTGCTCAGAG
Organism: Neoceratodus forsteri; assembly: GCA_016271365.2. Classification (NCBI taxonomy): domain Eukaryota; kingdom Metazoa; phylum Chordata; order Ceratodontiformes; family Ceratodontidae; genus Neoceratodus; species Neoceratodus forsteri. Next base: position 524,654,395 of record CM028138.1, on the reverse strand, counting down.
CATCCATCAGTGCCTAGAGATAGGATTAATATGGGGACAACCCACAAACTGGCTCTGTATGCTGATGATGTTCTTTTGTACGTGGCAGACCCTGTGAAGTCTTTGCCAGCGGTATTCAGACGCCTGGATAAGTTTTCGGGTTATCCGGCTATAAATTGAATAATAATAAACGGAAATTTCTGTTTCAATTTTACCCCAACTGAGGAGCTTAAAAGTAACGTACCCCATGTTATGGGATCAGACAGAGATAAAATATTTAGGGTAAAGTTGGGTAGGAACAATACACAATTGAAAGAGCTGAACTATCCTCCTATAATAGCGCAGCTTAAAAGTGACTTTCAAAGATGGTCCCTTCTACCCATCTCACTTAGTGCTAGGGCTCAAGCCCTCAAGATGAATGCATTACCACACCTTCTCTGCTTATTTCAATGTGTCCCATGTCTGTTAACTCCGCGGATCTGGAGAATTGGCAGGGTATGTTTTTCTCCTATTTATGGAAGGGTAAAAACCTAGATTAAGAAGATCCTTGCTTTATCTTCCTAAGGAAGAGGGGCCTTGCTCCCATGCTTGCAGGGCTACTGAGTGCAGCCCAGATGAGGGTTGCACTACTTTGGGGCAATCCAGGATACAACACCCATTGGAAGTGAATAGATCTTTGAAACAAAGGGATCCCTCTTGCAGGCAGTGATGTTTGGGCCTCTGGATACAGGGGAAACGCTTGGTCTCTCAGGTACAAGGGCGGTGTTGGAAGGATGGAGGAGGTGAATAAGTAGGGAGGCCACATTTGGGAATCTGTGGAGGTATAGATGGTGGGCATATGACCATCAGTTTACACCAGCAATGCTTGATAAGTGGTATCAGAAACAAGCTAGAAGGGGTCTAGGCTACTATCAAATAATGTCGGGAATACCCTACTCTCCTTGAAGCAATCCAAGAAAATATGTCCTGAAGCAGACAGATAAAGTTAGGTATTACCAATTGAGAGACTATTTGAATATACAAATTAACAAGATAATGCTGGAGGAACCGTGTTGGAAGAGAAAGGGCTATTTCAAAGAGTGTGGGGCAAAGGTGGCTGACCACGCCATTTCGTTGTTGTATAATATTTATGTGGCAGATATGGCCAACACGTCCCAGCACATAATGAAAAAAATGGAATTCACATAACAGATAAACACTGGTCTCTGATGTGGAGAAGGACATGGTCAGCTTCTAGTTCTTGGTGTGGAGGGACTTCTGTTGGAAGTTGAGAACCAGATATTTCTTAGTACCAACACAAATGGTTCATGTGAAGGGAGGGCCGTGGCTGAGTGTTGGAGGACTTGTGGAGAACAACATGCCTCACAGGCACATGTCTTTTGGTCATGTCCAGGTATCACTGTTTATTGAGGGAAGTTACGAAACATCTAGAACAGATATTTGCAATTGAGACGCAGTTAGACCTGAACACTTGGTTTTGGGACTAATCCCAGGGAAGTTAAAGATAAGGATGCCAGATACCTATGGAAGATCCTGGTGAGCAGCCCTAAAAATTATTACAAAGAATTGGCTGCAGCCAAGGGCCCCGGGATAGAGGAATGGAAGGATATGGCTGAATCTATACATTTGATGGAAAGGTTAACGATCAGTCTTAAGCAAAAGCCACAGATATATCAACAGAAATGGACCAGATGGTTACTCCATGACAGTGGTTAAGAGTGAGATGCCTGAACTGTACTAAAGAGAGATTTATCTTTACACTGGAGATAGAGAATGTCCCCAGTAGACTCCTGCTATGGGTATTCTCTGGATGCCAGACAACTAGTTATAGATAGTGAAAGGACAGAACAATCCCAAACAGTAGCACCTACTGTTACTGTTCTAGTTAGATTGTAGTAAAGTTGACTATTATGAACCAGAAGTGCTGTAATATATCTGCAATGTTGTCAGTGCTAGGAGTTTTACCCCAAAGAACAACATGTGATTCATGAAAATGATGTAACAGATGCTGACAAATTAAAGATAATAAACTAAGTATAAAAAAAAAAAAAAGGTTATTCTGGAGGTTTCTTACAAAATAGTCTGATCTAGCTTCCTGGTGGCTTTTGTGCAAGACTTTTTAGCCCTTGTAGCTCAGCAAGTCATCATGGGAGTCTAATGCTTTGAAGATGTATCAGGTAGAATCACAGGCTTTACTAAAATAATGAGTTCTACAGAGACCCAGGAAGGTGGGCTCTCAGATGCAGGTCCTCTTAAGAGGGGGTTTGTCTGTTCCAGGTAGAGTTGAATTTTGATTGAAGAAGGAAAGAACCTCACTGAAACACTGATGTCAGTGATGATTTAGAGAGGGACCAGTTCTTGTTACAGAGGTCATCAAGGAGGAAATCTTGTTAAGAGATCTACATTACCTCAACCTTTAGGTAGGCACGTGGACGCAAATTTTGAAGACACAGAAGGCCATGCTATGATTGAACAAGGCATCTGGAAGGGCACCATCAGCAATGATGTAGTAGGGACAGGAGTAGAGAACCCAGTCTATAAGTGAGTGGTTCATGGAGTGGGAATTAAGTAGTGTGTCATTTGGTGGTGATGAGTTGGTGAGATTAAGGGGTTTAATTTATTGAAAGGTCAATGATATGTATAGAAAATTTGTTTTTAATTTTCAATGATATATGCTAGAGAGAAATGGAAGCAAGGTTGTCAATAGAAAGCAATAGCAATAGCAATAGCAACAGTGCGCACAAGTTTATTGTGTATGTTTGAACGATATAGATTCAGGATATATATATATATATATATATATATATATATATACTTGCAGTACTGTAAGGTTAACAGCTCATTTCTAGATAGTTAAGAAGCTTTGCACTTTGCCCAGAAAATAAACCCAAAATACAAAATACTAGTGGAAGTTGGTAATGTCAGCAGGTACTGGCGAACTGGTTAAGGCCGCCCTGATGCCGCCGTGACAGGATACTGTACTTGGGCACTATAGCAGAGCAGTATAAACCCAGAGGGTTAACATCAGCCCTCATAGCATCTTAACTGAGTACAAAAGGGACCAAATGAACCAAATGAAAGAGTTCTGGGAATGAAAGAGTTCTGGGAATAGCTGGTTCCTGGAGAACTACCCCAGAATAATGGGAGGCTATTTGGGATAATAATTACATGACCACTACTCCAAAGGGCATGAATTTCACATCAAAGCAGCTGTCACTTTTTTTTCACATTCCAACTACAGCTAAACAGTTTCATCAAACATTTTTGGATAGATGCTGGAGAAGGTGTGGGGGGGGGCCATATTCTGCACTTTGGGATTGTCCAGTCATATCCCAATATTGGGATGAGATCAAGGCTAGCCTCTTCATTATTTTTCAATAAAACCTGTCTGGTCTCCCTTTCACATACTGTAAGGTGCAACCGGGTGGCAGCACAAAGGAGTAGAGGTACTTATGCAACATTTTTATTGCCATAGTAGTGAAAGAACTGATGGTAGAATGGTTGCCTCTTCAAGCCTTTCAGAGCCTGAGGGACACAGCTTGCAAGGGGTGTGAAACAGAAGGAACTCGCAGCATCATTGCTCTGGTACAGGATGGCTAAGCACTAGTGAGCCTGGTTCCCATTCCTCGGATATTAGGAAGAACAAGAGGAGATGTTGGTGCTTGATAGTGTGGCACAGATTCCAGGGGCCCAATATTCAGATGTTTGCATGGACACTAAGGGGTCTTTGCCTGTGCAAACTGGGATTTGTGCTGGATCCCCATATTCAAAAGGGGCTGTTGCACGGGCAAAGAGGGTGGGCACCACAAGTCAACATAATGTATATGGGTGGGCAGGGAATTGCGTGACCATGAATAGCTGCACTACTCAATATTCATCAGCTCTGTGCTGCAACGAAAGGGTTTAATGCGGTCCTTTGCACAGTGGAAATACTGCCAAACAAAACTGCGATGTAACTCCAGGCAACGCTATGGCTGCTGGGTAATGCAGCCACCTAGCTGGTTGGCCACTGGGGGCACACCTGCCCTTTGCAGCACTGAATACCCCAGTCACCCACTAGTACCTCGGTGTCACAGGTGCACATATAGTACTGCACAGGCTCCTTTCACATCTCTCAGCGCCATATGTCCAGTTAGGAATGCGCCTTATTTATAGGACAGAGTGACACACCCTGTCCTATAAATAAGAGGTGCGCCCCAGCCTAGACATATGGCAGCCAGTCAAGGAGGTGTGATTAGGGCTGTGCCAGTCACCATATGCACACTCGCAGCAATCAAGGTACCGGTAAGGTGACTGAGGGGTGGTTGTTCGGTGCCATGGGGGCCACTAGATAGCTAGGGATTGTGAAATTGTGAGAGGCAGTACCATGGATCGGTGCTGGGGGAGACCACTGATGCCAGGGAGGTTTTAAGTTTTACTACAGGCTGTCATTTGAGGGGCACCACTAGCACCGGGAGTTTTTATTACATTATAGACTGGTGATTGCTAGGGGGTGACTACTAGCACCAGGGAGTTTTTTAGTTGCATTACAGGCCAGCAATCCAAGGGAGGGAGGGAGAGAGGAACCACTAACACCAGGGAGTTTTTAAATTACATTATGGGCTGGCAATCGGGAAGGGACCACTAGCACCAGGGAGGGTTGTACTGGAACTAAGGACTGGTAGTTGGTGGAGGGTGCCACTGACCAAAGAGGGAGGGTGTACTTCCCTTAGCCAACCGGCTAGGTGGCTGCATTACCTCTGACAGCTGCTAGGGTTGCCTGGAGTAAGTCAGGATTTTGTTCAGCGGTATCTGCACTGTGCAAAAGGCCCACGCTAAACCCTTTTGTGCAGCACAAAGCCGCTGAACATGGGGTAGGCGGCAATTCATGGCATGCCCCTCCTTGCCCACTCCCATACAGTACATTATGTTTGTGTGGTGGTAACCTCTGTGCCCACGCAACGCCCCTTTGAATATGGAGATCCAGTGCAACCCCGGTTTGTGCAGGCAAAGACCAAGTATTGCCAGTGCAAACGCTTTCAATATCGGGCCCCTGGTGCTGCATGGATGATTGAAGATAAACTGTATTATATTATATATTTCTAATAAAAGTAAAAGTAAACAAAGTATTTTTAAGAGCAGAAAGTCATATTTTGTGATGTAACATCCAAACACACTTAGTAACCTGTTCAGTTTTACTGCATTTACTCCTGTCAACCAGGATGGTTACATGCTGAAGTGCTGTTATTCTGTTTTACCCAGGATGGGCCAGCCTCCTGCCATTTAGAACCATAAAAAGGCTCAGGCTCTTAAAGGCTTTTGTTTTCAAGCTAACTTTTAATCTAGTATGTTGCATATTTATTTATTTAATATTTGATAGCTGTGGGATCCATGAGCAGCAGCTGCCCACTTTCAGGCATGACCTTGAGACATATAATACATACAATACAGCATGAATATACATAATGATACATAACATTTATACATGTCATACAAAGTGTTTAGGTGCTGTACCATCATTAAAACATTTGCAATTAATTACAGAGCTGAAAATTGCAGCTTGTAGTATTCGAAATGAGCAGCACATTTACATGTCCTCAGGTTCAGAGGTTGCACATGTCAGAGTTTACATATAACTGCTCATTACTCATACAGTAATTATATAATCATTAAAGAAACTGCAGGCCGGTAACTGAACAATTGGTGAAGCTGCACGTCATCCAAATCAATAGAAACAAAAAGCTGGAGCTAATACCAGTGTGAGTGAAATAATCATCCCAAACTCTTGGAGGCCTTGAGAAGGAGTGCAGTGGAACTTGAAAGCATTCGTTGTTGGTAGCGTGTTAATGGCTCCTGTTATCATGCACAAATATCAATCAGACATTGGGATGATTATTTCACTCGCACTGGAGTTAGTTATGCTTTTTTCTTTCTATTAATTATATAATCGTGCCTAATCTACATTTTGGCCACAATAACTGCAAACAGAAGAAAACAATTAGAGGGACCCAAGCATTAGGTGGCACCAACAACATTTCCGAGACAAAATCACATTTAAGTTTTTACGTAAGTGCTTTTTGTGCATTTTACAAAATAGGCTGTGCCAAAATGGTACTAGCCATATACAGTGACATCAACACAGAGAAATACACCTGTCTGCAAAATCGACACTTTGCTGACAGGTCACTGTGTTGGTGTGCCTGAGACAGGGTCACACAGTCTCCTCGGTCCTGCATCCTCGCCCTGAATCAACTCTGACTGGAGTTGAGAATCAGAAGACGGGAGCAGGGGCAGAGCCCCAGCACCCACTTGAGGATTCTTGGGAAAGCCCCTGATAAAAAAAGGACCGGAGACAGCAGGAATCATGTAAACTGCAACTTGCAGTCGATATGACTCCTGTCGGATGAGATGCCGGGTCAACAAAAAGGTTGTCGAACTGAACTCAGAGCCTGCAAAAAGACAGTATAGCGGACTCTTGTTCATCATAGATTTCATACTTGTTGTACCACAGTTCAAAGGTCATGGAATGTGGTTGTACCCTTCTATGGGACAACAAGATATCAGTTTATTGGAAATCTGTTGTTTCAGAACCCCAGTGCACACACTGTTATATTTTAAATGAAACTGCCGAGCCATTGGGTAAGCGAGTGTGATAGTGGAGCTGTCCTGAGATTCATAACTCGCCAGCTCAGTTGTTTTACTTAAAAAGACAGAAAACACACACACACGAAAACTATACACTATAAAAAATAAACTACATGCCCAACCAACCTGTGCTGCCACCTCAACCTTCTGATTACTTCGGACATCTCCACTTTCTCTCTCTCTCTTGGTCTGATGTAATCAATTCAATTTCAGTTTTGTTGATTGGTCGCTGACCATTTCAAATTCATACAGTACACATGTAAAAGTTTAAAATACATTTAAAATAACATTACAAGACAATAGATATACAAAGTGCAGCATTTCAGATATTGTCATCTGGGAATGATGGTGCAGATAGTTTTACAATTTCTGTAATCAGAACCTCTGTGGCAGCACAGGCTGGTTGTGCAAGGTTTCTGAACCAGTACTCTCACATACACATACACATACCCCAGCACTTTGACCACTTGCATCATTTTTATTTAGGAAGGAAAAGAAAAATAGCAGTTATGGGATTAAAGGAGCCACAAACGTGTCTAATTCCCAATTATACTAAGAAAGAGGTAAAACAAGGTTGCGATGCCTGTGGTTGATAGTTCCATACCACAGGCATCGCTGTTGCTAGACACCCTGTGCCATGACTGAAGGTGCTAGAGGCTGGTTGTGCTGTAGTCTGGGTGGCAGCAGACATTGTAGACAGGTTTTAAGTTAACCCAACTTTACCCCACATATGTTCTCCATACAACCCATTTATTTATGCTGAGCTCCTGTGCAGAGTGTATGCAAATGAGCCCAATGGTCCAAGGCACTGCACTCGCTGCTACCACAGCTGCCCTCTAGTTAGGCAGTACTCAAGCTAGGGCCTTACTTAGTTTACTTAGTATATTGGACAAGTAAGGCATACACCCATCGGATTGTCCCTCACACTAGTGGGACTTAACTAGTTCTTAATGATCTCTCAACCAGCAGTCTAATCTGGCTTTGAATATATTAAAGGAATTTGAGTCAATTATATCATTTGAAGACAATTCCAGGCCTTTTGGCCTTGTAAGAGCTCCAATCCTGCATCGACAGGGTGTAGCCACAAACTCTGGGACAAATACTGTTGGAAATTTTTTCATCCCAGTTTATTGTATTGATTTTTCCAACATCTACAGCAGTACATATACTGGGACAAAACAGCTTAACAGCTTACAGTTAGATACTTGTTATCCAATAAGTGCATTAATGTCCCAGTCCACTTACTGGTATGTGCATTTTCTGTGCCTGTCTCTTGATTTGAAAAATGATAGTTAGATCATGCAACAGCAGTTGCTATAATGGCATTTCAGCAGGACAGGACATATTATCCCTCACTGGTAATGTCCAGCTACAGTACATGTTAGGTACCCCTTGTGGTGCATATCCCATCCCATTAATAGTGACTCCAGGATTCATGCAGGCAGCACACAAGTCAGTGTGAGTGGGGTCATGCATACTCAGGCTATGGGGAGGGTTATGGCTGTTGATTACCAGATCATAAATCAACAAGTCCTGTGACAGAAGACCCTTGATTCAGCTGGTGACTGTACAGATTTCCCAGAAGATCTTTTCACCCTTCCTGGGGGTGGGGGATGCCTGGTAGTGTACGTAAACAAAATAGCAGGTAAACATAGGTTGCTACTTAAGACCTACCAACCGGAAAGCAATCAATCTGATTTCATGGGGTAGGGTCCACCCCTTCCTGAGGTCTGAAGTATTCATCTAATCCCCATCATAAACTGTTACACCACTTTCTGCCGATCAAAATGCAAAACTCGCTGCTGCTGTGCACCTACTTTTGTTCCCTGTATAGCTGGCATCTTGCACTGTACTGTAAACAGCTGCATTCCAATGACATGCACATTGGACTGATGCATTCAGGCATTAAAACCTTAGGGGAGCACTGTTTAATCATACCTTGTAGAAAATATTTTCTCTTACTGTGCGTCTGACTTGTTCTTAAAATTTTATTTATTTATTTATTAGCTTTTGTTTAAGCACACTAGACAAGGAATGCCTATTTTAGGTGCAACCAGGAGATTACAAGAGTAGGTTTACAAGCAGAATGAGAACAATTACAACATAGTGAAATACAGGCATTAACAGGGTGAAACAAATAAACAAGTACAGAATGATCAGATGAGCATATACATCAAGGTAAGAACATACACAGTAATAACATTCTTGGTATAATACATGGGCTTTTCAGGTGGGCATTTGGTGGTTGTCCCAATAATAAGGGTATAGGATGATAAGGCTGAGTGCAGGGAACCATAAGAGTGGATGGTTCCCCTATTTGAGCTCGGAGGAGGGGTTAGGAACCAGGAAGTGGATGGAGCACACCTGGTCCAAGCCAGAGGTTGGAGGTACCAAGCAGCCTAGGGACGGTTACAGTCTGAGGCAGACTTCGGTGCGACCAGAGGGAGCTCTTAAACATGGGATGGGTAGGACTATATCTGATTGGCGAGGTAGGGTATTCCAGAATCTAGGGGTGCAGACAGTAAGGCACGATCACCTGCCAGAGCATGTGTTTTGGGACAAGAAGGGGGCAGGACAGCGACCTGAGTTAGTATGACGGTAAAGCCAGTTGGAGGAGTTGAGACAAGGCAGGTGGGGTGGCATTATGGACAATTTTGTCTGTGAAGCAGCCCAAGACAAAGGAATGATAATTACTTGGGACATCCAGAAATTGATTAGTCATGTAATGATTTATAAGCTAATCGGTCCTCCAAGGTGTCTCTTATGGTATAAGAGACATTGCGTGAGGTTTAGGCAGTCAGAACCACGTAACTTTGCTTTGTGATCCTCACACCTAAATTTCACATAATGGCTCTCATACCATAAGAGACACCCCTTAGAGGTACTGGGTAGGTGTCAGAGCAGTTATTTGGGGGGCGGGGTCATAGCAGGCACATAGTGTATCTCATATAGAAGGGACTGAAGATAGCCCACCCACTTGGTGATATACTCTTGTTGTTTACCCACTGTGGTATGGCTTAGTTTTTCAAAAGGTTAGTTGAGCCATAGTTGTCTGGGACTACTTTTACAAAAACAGTGCAAACAAATTTCACCTATGTCTCAAGTAATTACCTCCTTCTCATACTTTATTACAGATGACATTTGCATGAAAACAGAATTTCTGCCACTTTTTCTTCATCTTTTCTTACACTTTTGCAAGTTACTCATCCATGATAAGTCCAGCTGATGTGCAACATCTCGTTTTCAGTGGGGTCCTGCTTTTACCTATTTTCACATCTGGGTGGACTACAGCACTCATAGAGGGAGCATTTGGCTCCAGGAGGGCTTGAACCTGGTTCTCACACCACTGCTCTAACCACCAGACCACATGGCCTCTAAACAGAGGATTGTGACGTTGGGTATAGGCAAACAGTCATTTCCAAAGGAAGTCTGTGGGTTCAGGATCCTGTTCCCATGCTAATGTGCAGAAGTAGAAAGGACAGGTGGGTGAGGCTAAATCCAGAGAACATGTGAGATGGAAGCAGAAATGTGTTTGAAAAGTAAAATGTTTCTGATGTTTCCCTTGTGATGTTGGGGCGCTTTAAACTGGCACAGCTGTACCACTGGCTGCAGGTGGAGTCATCCATCTGTCTATGCAGAGATCTCTGTGTGCCCTGCTACAAGCAGCTGTGAGGTGTCTTGCTGAGGAGAGAAGGTGTGAAGTACTGCTCACTTGTTAGTGTCATGTCTTGTTTTTAATTAGCATTTCATCCCCCCCTCCCGCATTGAGCTGCTCTGACCCACAACCACCCCAACCCTGGCTGTAACTTGTACAGAAAAGCAAAAATAAACTGACTCAACCCAGTTTATATTTACTGCTCAGTGTATTTTGTAAATTGCAATGTGACAAAGCATTTTTTACCTAAGGAGTGGTAAACATATGGACAAACCTCCCAAAGGAAGCAGAAGTAGTGAAAGTGTGGAATGTTTTAAACTCTGCGGGATCATTTTCACGGAGAATAATATTACATTTGGGCAGCCAGCAACTACTTAGAAGAAGCAGGCAGCAGGATCTGTTTAACTAGGTGATTTGTGGATGATCACAGCCTTTAGGAACCAGTCGATTCATTTTGACCAGCTGAGCAGGGCAGCTTTAAGGCAATATTTCCAGTAACCAGGAAGATATTTCAATGTATAATAATCAGAAAAAATCCAGCTTAGATTTAATTAATTTCCTGCATTCATCACCCTCATTCTCTGTTATACGGTAGAAAATGCCCGTCGCCAAGAGTGTAGAGAGCTATTACCCCAGTATTCAGCCATAACTGAGCAGTGGCCTGAGCAACTGGACTGCATGCTGATCTCAGCATTCTGATTGCTCACCACTTAGAAAACTGCTGTGAACTGTCAACATTCTATCACTGTCTGTCACTGAGAAAAAATGCAGAGAAATCTCAGCTCACTTGAGTTTTTAGTGTACCAAGTAGATAGTTGGTGACTGACAAATATATACAATCGTTAACTCTTGGTCACGTGTAGAACCTGCATTCATTAAATGAAATTTCCATAGTAAACTGTTTCCTGTAGTCCCGTGTCTGTTTGTGTGTATGAAAATAATGCTTTGATACTGTGTTTTTCTCCCATGGTGTTTTCTGCAGAATAAAGCAATAGTGACATAATGAGCTGGGTAACAAGGAATAACTGTGCTGAGATGTCGATACAACACCTCAGCCTGCGCCTCTGTGTTTATTGGCACCCCAGTACAGATATTTCCATGTAAACTTAGCTCACTATGCCATTATTGCATAATTATGCTAAAATAGTTTTCTCAGCCTGGTTATTCTGCAAAACTGGACAGTAGACACAAGTAATAGGACTGTGTGCTAATCAACCTGATTGGCCAAGACTAGTACTACACCTGTCTGTGAGAAACTGCCAAACAGTATTCTCATACCATAGTGCTAGTGAGAGAATGATTTTGGTGCTCTATTTTAAAACCTTTTTTATTTTTTTTTTTCAGTATAATAGCTATAATGGTATTGGTGTAGTGGCCGAGGTGTTACTTGGTAATAACTAGACCAGGATGTTACTGAACACCTCGGCCAACAGTATCGGTTTTATTCACTGTGGTTTAGCCATTACCTCATAAACCCCGGTCACCATCCCATTTTTACTATATTACTGAGACCATTAGCATGAAAACGGGATCTTTGTGTCTTATCTGCTCTTCCTGTGTTTCACTCACTTAACTCATACTTTTCTGTTCCAACATCATAATCTGTTGCTGAAACTGATTATGACGTCCCAGTGTCAGAGGCAGAAAAGTAGTTGCTAGCACATCGGCGCGAGCGTTGGATTTCCGCTATACACTGGCGATCCGGTTTGGAAACGGACCGGCTGGAGGAGTAGGATGGAGCATCCTGAGGACTGATCTCCTTCTCTGGGGGCGGAGGATGGGGAAGTGTGCCCGCACTTGACGGACCCTGGCAGAGGCTGGGGTCACGCAGCAACCGTGCCAACATCAAGAGGGGCGGATGGATGACTGGACGCCATTGCATGTCCTCACCCCTGAAGAACAAGAAAATTCCTCGCTGCTGGCGTGTTGGTGAAGCCTGCCCTGGCTTCCACTAGCCTCCAGAGCCAGCTCTCCTCAGATAGTTACTGGTATGCGACATCCAGGTATGTCCCCGCCCCCCTGAGGGGTAAGCCAGGGGTGCTGGGAGAGAGCAGACAGAACCTGGCAGGTAGAAGCACGGAGGGCTCCATGACCAGGCTGATGTACAGTGGCCGCAACAAGGCCAAAAAAGACAATTAAAAAAAAAGAAGCAGAAAATTATAACTTCCACAGCCAGCGAAGTGGGGGATGCAGCCAAGTCTGGGGACGTTGATCCGTTTATTCTTGCAAATCTGCTCAGTAATAAGGAATGGGAGGCTGCTAAATATGGAAAAGTAATGAAATCTGACCTGAACCGAACTGTTTTCCAGGATATTGAGGAATCACTTTTAGCCAACCAGTGGGCAGAGCCTAGACCTTAGCATCCCAGTCAAGGTTCAGTCCAGCTACATTTATCCAGTTATTTTCTGAGAAGGAAAAAGGAGTGGGATTGTATCACTCAGCCAATGACCAGCTCAAGTCATTCAGCTTCTCCTCCAGTTAGAACAAGGTAAGATAATAGAGCTATTTAACCCAGTGACTTGTCAGTTCAAGTTGTGGTCAATCACGGTTGCTTAGCCAGCTGGAACAGGCTGGTGGCTGATGAATGCTTGTGGCTGTGTAGTGATTTGAATGTACAGTGTGGCCAGGAGCCTGCAAAAGTGCGCAGCCAGGTCAGGAATACAGCCGGCGGCAACACTTGCCTGACCAGGGAGGGTTGCCACTGAACCCGCAGTAACAGAGAGCCTTCTGGTGAGTGGGGAGCTTTGTTTTTCATTTATATATATATATATATATATTTTTTTTCCCTCTTCATTGCTGTCACCCAAGGTTGTACCTGCTTCAGTGAGGTGCCCAGTTTCAGATGATTCTTGTTTTATTGCCCTTGGTTTTCTCCCTCAATCCTCATCCTCCCACCTCCCTGTGGCGTGAAATGTGCCTGACAGCCTTGGCAGTACCATGCTCCTGTGGAGCAGCAAGTTCCGTGGCTCGCCTGCAGGGATCACTACATGCAGAAACCCACTGCCAAATCTTCCTGGCTAAGGCACGCTGCCCTCAGGCAGCTTTCTATGACCTGGCCTGTCCCCAGTATGACATCAGAGTCTGCTCTTAAACTTCGGCTGTCTGCGGAAGTGTGATATGCTACTGCTGGACCATTAATGTGGCTGGGGAGGTTTGCCTTTGCCCACATGGGATGTTGCATATGGATGTGGCCATAGCAGTGCACTGCACAATGCAATGTGGAGGAGGGACGCCACTTGAGAACAAGAGCTGGAATAAAATAAAATAAAAACCTAGAGACATTTCCACGAAGGTCCCTCACATGCTCCAGTTCCATGCCATTTATTGAAGTTGGGACTGAGAGGTTGCCTCATAGAAGAGGGGTCCCAATCCTGCTTCTGTGCCAGCAGGGGAAATGGCTCTAGGTGGGGCAAATGCTTTATAACAAAACATAAGCGCATACAAATTTTCATTTTAAAATGTTTCCTTAGTTTTGTTTTTTAGTGCTTTGCATTATTATGATCACTTCTCCATACACATTTCAAACTTTTCTGTCAAATACCTTCCGTTGATCTCACATTTAATGACAGGCAGTTCGACAGTTAAGTTCCAGTTTTTGCTTGATGGAACTAATGAGGTTGTGTGCTCCTGCAAGGCAACAGATGCATTGTGGTACACCAGGCACAGATGTGTAATTATCACAGGCACCCGCCTGTCACTCTGCTGTGACACCTGAGGAAACGGGAGGGATCAGAGCCTGACACCTGCCAGTTCCCGTAAAGCAATGTAGGTTACAAGTCTTCTGAGCCAAGGCAAGAGGTGTTAGCTGTTAGCTCACCCAAATGTACCAGTCAAGTGGAAAGGAGAAATGCTGATCCAAGGCAAAACAGCTGGCTGATTGAGAGCTGCTTCTTTGCAGAATGGATTAAGGTACAGCATACCTTTCAAGTCTGTCAATTTTCACGGAGTATCCCTGATTCTGCCTATCTGTTTACTCCCCATCCCAGCTTCTTAAGGCACCTGTCTAAGTTCCTTCCACAATCCACAAACTCAAAGAACAAACGATTTCTCTTGTCTTTTAATAGTTCTTGTAGTGCAGCATATCTACTGTCTTCTATAAAATGGTTTGGCTCAAACAGCAATCTGATTGGTGAAAGCTGGTTTCACGACCATGCACAAATTTCACATTAGAAAATGTGGTTAGAAAATCCTCAGCTGTGATTGGCTGATATCATTATAATGCCATACATTTATGTGGCAACAGAGACCACCAAAAAAAAAAGGTTCCAGTACCACCCTGCCCCCCTGCCAAGCTTATCACAATGCAGTGTAAATGTTACTGTTTCAAATAGCCACCATGTTTGTCTCTGCTTCAGAATCTACATATGACTCACAACTCGAGTCCTTCATCTCCAAATGAAAATCTGTACTAAATAAATTGCCGCTGAGCCAGGCAAAGCAGTTAAGAGATACCCACAAACAGAAACAATGACAGAAAGAATTCAGCCAATAGGAAATGGAGCAGTCAGCACGCAAGTGAAAATTGTCTCCAGCTCACAGCCATGACATGCTGTTCATGCTTGTACTCATGGTCCCTCCCCAGCTGCAGAGTGGAAGAACTACATTCACACATCCCTCAACTACTCCTGGACATGTAGGTATAGCCCTACACTGGTTATAGCCCAACACCCTGTCTTGTCTTAGTGCTTACTTACCCTCAGTTCAGATCTGACTTTCTTTTCCTTGTTTTCTAATTTTTAAAACCATTTTATAAGTGAAATAACACACTCCAGGGTGTGAGCTGATGATGTAAATTGCAGCACTGGACAGCACCTCATGCCTCACAACCCACTTGAGGCATGTGGTAACTTTACCACACACTCTGGCTTGTGTTATTGCTTTCATATTCAGTTATGCAGGTAAGCCACAGTAAAGCCCAGTGAAAATCTCCCTGATTTTAGTGGCCAAAATTGGATTATCTCCTGAAATCTGAGGAGTGCTGACCTAGAAGCTCTGACTGCAGCAATTTAGATAACTATTGTTTTCCAAGAGATTAGCATGTTTGAGAGGTAGGGCACCTCTGTACAGCTGCAGAGTTACAAATGAAAGGCTGTACCATTAAAAGCTCAGGTAGGCAGCATGCACGTCATTATGTACTTTCATAAATAGTGCTTCAGCTATTAACAGTTTTTAGAGAATGCATTTTCATTTTATACATTTTTATTTTAATTTTCAGTTTTGTCTCCCCAACTGACTCTGTAATGCCTTTGCTTCTGATATTATAGTGCTTAACATGACAATGGACTGTGAAGTCACTCTCAAATGAACCAGTTGTGAACATACCTGTCGAATGTCCCATGTTAGGAAGGATGTCATTCATTTTGCGAATCAGATTCCATCTATCCATCCATACCTCTCAACTGTCCTGCATGTAAAGGGATGTCCCTCATTTTACCACTCAGAACCCTCTGTCTATACCTCTCAACTGTCCCACATTAAAAGGGATGTCCTCACCGGCCAGGTAGCACAGCGGTAGAGTTACCGCTTGCCATCCAGATGACCCAGGTTCACACCCCAAGCCTGGAACATCTGGTGCTGATCGGCTAGGCAGGGTTCGGGTGTCCATTGGATGCCTCTTGCATTGGGGAGGGAGGGCACCTCCTTCCGTTAGATGACCACCCCTGGTGAACCAGGGGAGGGAGCTGTTGTAGGGAAGGAACAAGTGGTCCCTCTGAGGTGGCCTTATGTCAGCACACACCAACTCACCTGGCAGGTGTCATGGAAACATCACATGCCCAGAGTGGGGCCATCAGGGGAGCAATGAATGTAGGCGGCTCACTCACCCTTCTGACGGCCCTGATAGGCATCTCACCAAGGCCACCTCTCAAAACCACTCCTGGGGTGGGATAAGGGAGGGTCTGGTAGGGGAAATAAACCCCAGCAGCATCAGGCAGATGAAGCCACACCACCCCACCCCACCATGCCACAGCTGGGTCTCCTTGACTACTTCCCATGGGCCCCAACTGTCAAGTGAAGTATGGTCCTCCCGGCTGAGGGAACCTGGGGGTCTCGCCATGGGGGATAAGCCATGGGTTACAGTTGGGTACCCAGAAGATTCTACAGCAAAGACTGGTGTTGGGTTGGATCATCGAGGGGATGTCACGAGTGGATAAAAGGCTTGGGCAGGTGGAAGGACATCCTGGTAGCTGGTGAGGGAAACAGGGAACAAAACAGAAAATAACAATTAAAAAAAGGGACGGCCCTCATTTTAACAATAATAACCTCTCTGTCTATATATCTCAAGTGACCTACATTAAAAGGGAAATCCCTATCTATATCTTCAACTGTCCCACATTGAAAGGGACGTCCTTGTTTTACTACTCAGAACCCTTCTTTCCATACCTCTCAGCTATCTCACATTAAAAGGATGTCCCTCATTTTACCACTAAGAACCCTCTATCTATACCTGTCAGCAGTCCTACTTTAAAAAGAGATGTCCCTCATTTTACCACTCAAACCCTCTGCCTATATCTCTTAAATGCCCCATATTAAAAGGACATCCCTCATTCTACCACTCAGAGACCCTCTGCTTATACCTGACAGCTGTCTCGCATTAAAAGGGATGTCCCTCATTTTACCAATAATAACCTCTCTGTCTGTATCTCTCAAGTGTCCCTACATTAAAAGGGATGTCCTCATTTTACTACTCAGAACCCCTGTCTATACCAGTTAACTGTTCCTCATTAGTACGGACATCCCTGATTTTACCACTCGAACCCCTCTGTCAACCCTTATGGCACTCAGGGCACTGGCATTACGCACTGGGCAATCAGAGTACCAAATGCGGGATGTACCTCCTCCCCAAGGTCCGCCCACCCCGGAGTAGGAATCTATCAGTAGGGGGTGCAGGGGAACAGCCCCGCCAGAAACATGATCTGTGACATTGCCGATAGCAACCCTAATTGCCCAGTACCATATTACAAGCAGGTTTTGATGATGGAACCCTCTGTCAATACCTGTCATCTGTCCCACATTAAAAGGACACTGTCAGCCTTTTTGCATCATATTATTGCTCGATAAAACCTACATTTTATGATTGCTTACCTTCTCTAAAATCTATTGATGTTGCTTGTTGTTTTAGCTACTCCTTCTTTAGTAGAGCAGAAATGCATGCTAATCCGTAGTTATAACCAATCTCGCTTTGTTTCCAATCCTGGATCTGTTCTTACCTTATACTTCCTGAACATTAGAAACAGCCCCAAACAGTGCAAACACTCATGTTGCAATAGTCTCCCTACTCCCACTGCATAATGAGTGACCAGACCATGTTGGGGATGTTCCCAAGTCCAGGAAAGAAACAGTGAGAGTTGATCAAGAAATGTAAGCAAACATGTTTTTATGTGGTAACACCAGCATGGTGGGCAGTATATTTTTCACTTTTAAAAGAAAAAGAATTTTAATCAAACATTGTACTCTTCTGTCTCAAAAATTCTTCCTCACTGGAGTTGTCCCTGATGTCTGAAAATCACTAACATCAGCCCCATGCTCAAAGCAGATGATCCCAGATTCAAGGACAATCACAGCGCCATTGTCATACTCTCAATACTCCCCAAAGTCCGTAAAGGGTAGTAGCATCACAGTTAAATGACCATATATCCAAGTATGATTTCCTCTCTCCTACCCAAAGTACTTTTAGGAAAAATCATGCACCTCTACTTCCCTGGTCAGGAAAACCATGGCACCTCTACCACCCTGGTCAAACTTACAAATGACATCAGCTTATCTATGGACTCAAGACTCTTAACTGGTGCAGTGTTCATTAACCTCACTAAGGCATTTGACCTGGTCAGTCACTCACTCCTAAAAACAAACTTGCTTCCTTGGTGCCTCCCACCTGCAAACTCCTGGTTCTTCAACTACAGTACCTAACTGTCAGGAAATAGCAAGTTTGCCTCCACTCTGCTACTTCCAGCCTTGCTGACATTACTGTTTGGGTCGCCCAGGGCTCAGTCCTAGGCCTACTGTTTTTCCTATTTACATCAATGATCTCCAATGTTGCTACTGGTTGCAGTTCACTGTTGTATACTGATGACCTTGTCCTGTGCTACAGTGCTCAGACTGTACCTGCCATGCAAAAATCCATCTCGGATGCCATCACAAAAACTCAGTCTTGGTAAAATCCACAAACAAGCTCATCCTATACAGCAAAAGACTAAGTCCATGCTGTTTGGTTCCAAGCCGAAACTCCATGCTACCCCTTAAAACTCTCCATCACCTGTAAAGATGGAGCCCCACTCAAGAGTGTCAGCAGTTTCAAATACTTAGGACTACGCCTAGATCCCTGTTGATTTCCTCCCAATGTCTCCTCAGTCTACAAATCTGTTAATGCTAAACTGGGATGGACTTTAGGGTGAAATACTGCCTATCTCTGACTGCCCGACAGTCTATAGCTCAAGCTATACTCCTGCCAGGTCTCATCTTTGGCCATTTGGCATTCCTGGGTGCAAAAACTGTCCTCTAGATAGAATACAACATATAATAAGGTGTGTCGCTTTGCCCTAGCCTCACCAAAACTCACACATCACTGACTCTACAAAGGTCTGAGCTGGCCTTCCCTGCTGGCCAATGATCTCTTGTTCGAGGCATGTTTGTGGACAAACTCCTTCAAAGAGGTTTACCATCTTCCCTAGCAAGGTATCTGCAGCACCCATTCCTTACATACTCGCTAAGGTCTGTGGACTCTAGCCTCTCACTAAGTGGCAGTACTGCACTGGCCTGGGAAAACTGGCTTTTACAGTATATGCCGCTATCTACTGGAATGCTGTTTCCTGGATGATGCCTCTGTACCAGCCACCCAATCTTTGTAAGGCTCTAAAGGACTCACTGTGTCTTATCAGCCATTGCTCTTTGCTAGTAATCTCAGGACTGGCTGCCCTAGCACTGTTGCAGTTTCATGCAATTTCTCTGATGTGTATTATCTTTCCTACTAAATGTTATTGCTCTCTGTGTTGCTATACCTGCATCTGCAAAACTGATACCATTGATTGTTCCTCCACTGTCCTGTACCATGCCTTCCTTTTTAATTAGTGCATTTTTGACCGCACCAACTACTGTTTTTGTTTGTACTTCAGTATATTCACAATGTTTTATAATTGTAACCCCTCACTTTATGTATACTGTTTACTGTATATTTTTCTACTGTTAATCTGTAATTCTCTGGTCATGCCTGAAAGTAGACTTATGTATGCTTAATGTATCTTACCAGACACCAAAAATAATAAGTAAACCAGCGCATCAGCAGTCTCGACAAAATGTGAACAATTACAAGATGTGTTTCTAACTAAGGGCACTTTGATGCCTAAGGGGTTGACAGTGTCCCTTTTAAAGGATGTCCCTCATTTCTTTGACTGGGTGACCAAGGAAGTAGATCAGGGTGGAGTGGTGGATATGACCTACCTAGATTTCAGTAAGGCCTTCAAGACTGTTCCACATAGGAGACTTGTAAACAAGCTGGTTAGCCTAGGAATGGGACCAAAAGTGGTAAACTGATAAGTAATTGGTTGGAGGATAGGCAGCAGAAGGTTGTGGTAAATGGAATTCACTCCAAGGAAGGAAGGGTGACTAGTGGGGAGCCACAAGGATCAGTACTGGGACCAGTCCTCTTTAATATCTTAATAAATGACATTGCAGAGGGACTAGATGGGAAGGTATGTCTTTTGTAGATGGCACTAAAATCTGCAATAGAGTGGACAATCTGGGTGTGTGTGTGTGTGTGTGTGTGGAAAAATGAATAGCGATCTAGGTAAGCTTGAGGAGTAGGCACAAATGTGGCAACTAAGTTTCAGTGCTTAAAAGTGCAAAATCATGCACTTAGGGTGTAGAAACCCAGGGTCAGTATATAAATGGGGAGTGGTACTAGCGACCATCAAACAGGAAAAAGACTTGGGTGTTATCATATCTGATGACCTAAAGGTAGCCAAACAGTGTGACAAGGCAGTGGTGAGAGCCAGTGAGATGCTAGGGTGCATAGGGAGAGGTATCACCAGCAGAAGAGGATAGTGGTGATACCTTTGTATAAATCTGTGGTGAAACCTGACCTAGAGTACTGTGTCCAGTTCTGAGTCCTCATCTCCGAAGGACATAGACAGAGCAGAGGCGGTCCAGAGGAGGGCCACTAAAATGTTGCAGGATCTGCATCAAAAGCCCTATGAGCAGAGACTGAAGGACCTCAATATGTACACTCTGGAGGACAAGGGGAGATATGATAGACTTTCAAATACCTTAAGGGTATAATGTTCAAGAGAGAAACCTTTTTCAGAGAAAAGGATGCTCAAGAACAAGGGTCGTGCTATGAAGATGGAGAGGGGTAGATTCAGCAGAAATGTAGAAGTACCTCTTCAGAGAAAGGGTGGTGGATGCCTGGAACAGCCTCCCTGAGGAGGTGGTGGGAGCAAAACTGTAATGGGATCTATGAAGGCATGGTATAGCTATAAGAGGAACCTTAGAGAAAAGAAAAGGGGCAGTGTAAGCCGAGATCAAGTAGGGTTTGCAATGTGACTGTAGGTATGGAAAATGGGCAGACTAGGTGGGCCCAGAGGTCCTTATCTGCCGTCATATTTTATGTTTCTATGTTTTTATTTTACTACTCAGAACCCCTCTCTCTATACCTGTCAACTGTCCCACAGTAAAAGAGATGTCCTCATTTTATTATCAGAACCACTCTAGTTATACCTATCAACTGTCCTACAATAAAAGGGATGTCCCTCATTTTACTACTCAGAACCCCTCTGTCTATACCTCTCAGCTGTCTCACATTAAAAGGATGGCCCTCATTTTACCACTTAGAACTCATCTGTCTATACTTGTCAACTGTCCCACATTAAAAGGATATCCTTCATTTTACCACTTAAAACCCCTCTGTCTATATCTTTCCACTGTTAAACATTAAATGGGATGTCTGTCATTTTACGACTCAGAATCTTTCTATCTATACCTGTCCACTGTTCCACATTAAAAGGATGTCCTCATTTTAACGCTCAGAACCCCTCTGTCTATACCTTTCAACCGTCTCACATTAAAAGGATGTCCTCATGTTACCACTCAGAACCCTCTATCTATACCTGGCAACTGTCCTACATTAAAGTGACATCCTTCATTTTGCCACTCAGATCCCTCTGTCCAGACCTCTCAGCTCTCTCAGATTAGGACGAGTAGTCCTTATTTTCAAATAGTGAACCTCTCCCATACCTCTCAACTTTCCCACATTAGGAGTGACATCCCTTTATCCTGGTTGAGTAATTTCAAAGAAATAAATCTATGTCATATTGAAACGTTCTGAGGGGTAAAATGAGAGATGTCCCTTTCTATGTGGGGCAGTTGGGAGGTATGGACAGAAGGATTCTAAAGGGTAAAAGGAAGGATGTCTTTCTTAATGAGGCATCACTGAGAGGTATTGATAGTGGGATGTCCTCCTAATGAGGGATAGTTGAGAGATTTCATTGTCAGATTTGACCCGCCCTAATTTCTACTCAAAAGTAGATAAAATTTACCTGTAAAACAATAATTTATGTATGCATGTATTTATTTGCTTTTGTTAACCGGGCAAATGCACTAGACAAAAACCTGCCTATCTTCAGGCAGGACCCAGGAGAGTACAATTACAAACGCAAAAAGACAGTTACAGTAAACATGCTAAAAACATTCTCGATAAACATTGGTGAACATGGTATTAATGGATGTCCCCTTTTCTTCTGGACCCTCCCAACTTTTCTTGTGTTTTTTTTTTTACCAGCTGTTTTGCTCTAAGTAAATCCCACTTAAGCCTTAAATTGGTGTGCATTTGGGAGTGCTGCATTAGCTTCTAAGATTTCAGCAAAAGCACTGGTTTTGCATTACACTTCACCAGCCCACTCTCTTTAGAGCTCCAAAGACCCATTATGTGAAACAGCATATCATGGGTTTAAAATAAGTTTAGGCTGAAAGCAAAGGAGTGGGTAGAAACAAAACATATAAATGATTACAAACTGTTCTAATTGGATGCTTTATGACCACATGTAGGAAGTTTCCCACTGACCAGAGGGTTTGAATAGTGAAAGACAAAGTGTCAGAAATATTAAGCTTTCTGTTTTGTTAGGAACTGTAAATGCTTCAATTTTTAAACAGGGAGTCCTGGTGCTGAAAACAGATATAGTATGACACATATACATTTTGTCAGGGCTGTCTATCAAGGGAAGAGAGTAAATCTAGTCTTAAGTTTGCAGTTTGACTATGAGCCACTTACGGTATAGCTATATATGTGTTAGAATTCTGTTGATGCAACTGTTCTTGTATTGGAAAAAAAACAAAAACATTTTTTTTAAATACAGTGGCCACCCTTGATGCATTACTGTTAAGTCCTATGTGTAGATGGTGCTGAAGATGCCCACATCAGCATAAAGGGGTCACATGGATATATTCAGCCCTGTGGATGGTATGCCCTGGCAATCTTCAGTCTCAGTGAATGGGCCACCATGGATATCTTCTGACCTGGGGGAGGCTACCATGATATCTTCAGCCCCAATCAGTTGGCCACCTTGACATCTTCAGTCCTGTGGATTAGTTACCTTGGATATCTTCAGGCCCAATCAATTGGCCTCCATGGACATCTTCAGACCTGTGGTGAGATTATCATGGATATACCCGTGGTGGAGCCACCATGATATCATTAGATCTGTGGAGGAACCACTATGGATATCATTAGCCACAATCAATGGGCTGCCATGACATCTTCAGCCTTATGGAGGGACACCCTGGATATCTTCTGCTGCAGTGGATAGCCATTATGATATCTTCTGACCCAATCAATGGGTGACCATGAAATATTCATTCCTGTGGAAAGGGCACGCTGAATGTCTTCAGCCCCAATCGATGGGCCACCATGACTTCTTCAGTTCACCCTGAATATGTTCAGCCCAAATGGATGAACCACCTTGATATACTCAGTCCTGCTTGACTGGTTACTATGACATCTTCAGCTCTGTGTATGGGACACCCTTGTATCTTCAGTCCCAGTGGGTGAGCCACCTTGATATCTTCGGTCTCAATTCATTGGCTTCCATATCTTCAGCTCTGTGGATGGGACACCTGGGTATCTTCAGTCCCAGTGGATAAGCCATCTTGATATCTTCAGTCTCAATTGATTGGCTTCCATGATAGCTTCAGATCTGTGGATGGGACACTCTGGGTATCTTTAGCCTCAGCGATGAGCCATCTTGATATCTTCAGTCTCAATTGATTGGCTACCATGATAGCTTCAGCTCTGTGGATGGGACACTCTGGGTATCTTCAGTCCCAGTGGATGAGCCATCTTGATATCTTCAGTCTCAATTCATTGGTTACCACGATAGCTTCAGATCTATGGATGAGACACCCTGGGTATTTTCAGCCCCAGTGGATGAGCCATCTTGATATCTTCAGTCTCAACTGATTAGCTACCACGATAGCTTCAGATCTGTGGATGGGGCACCCTGGATATCTTCATCCTTAATCAACTAGCCATCATTACATCCTTTGCACTGTGAATGGGGCACCCTGGATCTCTTCTGCCCCACTGGTGAGCCACCATGACATCTTCAGCTCTAAGAATGGGGTACCCTGAATATTTTAGACTCACTGGATTAGCCTCCAAAGGGGTCATATGGATATCTTCAGTCCTGTGGATGGTGTACCCTGGCTAGTCCTCTGTATGGGGCACCCTAGATATCCTCAGCCACAATCGATGGGCCACCATGACATCGGCAGCACTGTGGATGGGTACTCTGGGTAGCTTCAGTCCCCATTTGATGGACCACCATGACATATTCTGCCATGTGGAGGGCCATAATAGATACATTCAACCCTATGCGAGGGCAACTATGGATACCTTCAGACCTGTGGAAGGGCACCATGACTACTTTCAGCTCTATGGATGGTCCACCATGGATAACCTCATGTCCACTCAAAGATATCTTCCATCCTAATGATAGGTAGACCAACATGTCTTATACCACAAGAACAGGTGAACAATGGTAAGTTCCATTCTTCTCCCTGAATGTGCAACTCAGGACGTCTGTCTGTCTGTCTCTCTGTTCTGTCTCACTTCTTTCTGCAAGGTCAAATGACCCAGGTTATCTTCCACTTCATGGACTGGCCACCCAGGATGTATTCCACAACACGATTGAGCCATTGCAGACAAGACATCACAGGACTACTCACCCTAAAATGTAAGTAAAAAATGCTCAGTACTTTTCATATAAAAACAAATGTTGCGTTTCATATGTACATGTGAGAGATGCTGTCATGCTGTTTGCATGCATATGTCCTGTGGCTGCTTATGAATTGCTTTAATTTTCTTTTTTTTTTTTTCCTTTTCTGGTCTCAGCAGCAGCCATCACCCCCAAAGATGACCTCTCCCAGTCTCCACCTTCGCCCACTGTGTCCCTCCAGGCAAAACCTTTGGGGACTCAGCTTTTTATTGTTGCTGAGACAGGATATTACAGGTCACCTGGGTGCCATTAATAATGGCTGGAGGGTGAAAGGCCTTCTTGTACATGGTTGTGTGATATTTTATTGCAGCACGCCATGACTGGGTTCCCAGAGAGCGAGTGAAGTAAAAGTGATGATTGTGCACCTCCCCACTCAAACCCACCCCTTCCCTTGTAATAGGTTGCTCTGTCTACATTATCTAGAAACTCTAGCTCCAAACTTGAATTAAATGCCTCACACTTGCTTGTTAATGCCATGCACGACCTTGAGTTTTGTCAGTGTGCATATCTCTCTCAGCCTTTTGGCACTCAGAATGTGGGATGCTGGCCCTCATAATGTGGGATGACATCATCAGATATGAAGCACGAGCTCAAAAGACTGGAAACTAGTACTTTCATTTAAGCAGTTTAACTTCAAGTCAGCATTATAGAGTACTATGAATTTCTGCTTTTAGTCAGACTTTTCAGTGAGAGAAAGACCCTTCTCTTTGTGGAGCAGTGGCTTTTCCATGGGATGGATACATTTTAAACAGATACACAGAAATGTGATGGCAGAGAAGGCCCCACGCCCATCTAGTCTGCCCAACACCCCACCTCCTCCTTCTGTTATGCTTCCACCCTCTTTCCATCCCTTAAATCTATCCTAAGCCCTCTTGAACCCCTCCACCGCTTCAGCTGCTACTACCTCTTCCGGCAGTTTGTTCCAGGCCTCCTCCACCCTCTCTGTGAAAACTGCACCTGACTTACCTCTGTATGCCCACCTTCCAGTTTGAGGCTGTGTCCTCGTGTTCGCCTCCCTTCTTCAATTTAAACATGCTATCACCCTCCACCTTATTTATTCCCTTCAGATACTTAAAGGTCTCAATCATGTCCCCTCTCCTCTTAGTCTCCAGAGGGTACAAATTCAGCTCTCTCAATTTTCTCTCATAGGGTACATCCTGCATCCCTTGTACCATTTTGGTTGCCTCTTCTGTACCCTTTCCATCAACTCAACATCTCTTCATAGGTGAGGCCTCCAGAACTGCACCCCATACTCCAGATGTGGCCTGGACCATGGTTCTGTATAACGCATTAGCACCTCCTCTTCCTGCTATTAAACCCCTCACAATGCAGGCCAACATTCCATTTGCCTTTCCCACCACCCTGTTACACTGGCTGCCCACCTTGAGGTCACGTGATACCATAATCCCAGGTCCCTTTCCATTTCTTCTCCTTAATCACTCCCAGGGTAAGTTTCCTCCTATTCCTCCTCCCCAGGTGCATCAGCGAGCACTTTGTGCATTAAACTTCAATTTCAGGTGTCAGACCACCTCTCCAGCCCTCCAGGTCCTGCCTTATGGCTTGCACCCCACTAGGTGAATCCACCCTATTGCAGACCTTTGTATCATCTGCAAACAGGCACACCCATCCCTCCAGACTCTCCGTTAGGTCACTAACATAGATGTTAAAAGCACTGGTCCTAGCACTGACCTCTGTGGCACCCCACTGGTCACTGCCAATTCCTTGGAATGTGTCCCATTTACCACCACCGCCTGACTCCTTCCTTCAACCAGTTTTCCACCCACCTGGTGATCCTGAGGTCCACCCCTAGTCTGTCCAGCTTAGCACATTTCCACCATGCGGAACGATGTCAAAGGTCTTGTTGAAATCAGATAGACCATGTCCACCGCTCCTCCCTGGTCCACTATCTGTGTCACCCTATCAAAAACTCTATCAGGTTAGTCTGACAGGACCCTCCTTGGTGAGCCATGCTGCCTGTCATCCTGCATGCCATTCATCTCAAGTATTCTATCAACCTGATCTTAAGTAGTGTTTCCATTACCTTTCCCCACCACCGAGTAAGACTATGGGATGGTAGTTTTGACCTCATCCTCCTCGCCCCCTATGTAGTGCAGCCACCTCTGCCCTCCTTCCAGTCCATTGGCACCACCCCTGTGACCAAGGACAAGAAATAGCCTCACCAGATGCGGCGCCAGTTCATCCTTCACCTCCTTGAGAACCTTTGGGTGTATTCCATCAGAGATCATTGCCTTGTCACCTAAGTCTGCAACTCTTCCTTACTCCTTCAGCTGTGAATTCTGCCACACCTACCTGCCTGTGGCTGTCACCCTCCCCAGCCCGTCCTTGTCCCCTGCCCTCTTTTTCTCCCGTGAAGATGGAGGTGAAATAGCTATTTAATGCCTCTGCTTTTCAAAATCCTTCCAATAATGTTCCACGTTCCCCCTTATCCTCCCAATTCCATGCTGTGCCTCCTCCTTTCTCCAGCGTACCTAAAGAAGGTTTGACCCTCCTTGCCTGCTTAACTATCCTCTCCTCAGTGGTCTCCTTAGCCCTCCTTATCTTTGCCCTTCCTCCTTTCTTTTTCCCTGTACAAGGTTTCCCTGTCTTCATCTTTTTGTGTCCTCCTGTACCTCTTGAATGCTCTAGTCTTCTCCTTGACCTAAGCCACCTCTCTAGTGAACCATAGAGGTCTTTTCTGTCTCTATTTTTTCTACCCTTCTTATACATGAGTCCATGGCTTTAAATACCCCTCTCTTGATGGCTGCCATAACTCCTCCACCCCCTGCATCCCTATCCTCAACATTTCTTCCCAAACTACCTTCCTTTCCATGAAAGTCAGCCTTCTGAAGTCCATTACCCTGGTTCTCATCCTAACCTCACCCTGAACCTGACAGCCCTGTGGTCACTGGAGTCAAGCTGTTCCCACACCTCCACCTCCTCACACTGTCCCCATTTGTGAGGACCACATCCAACAGGTTTACACCCTAGTGGGCTCACTGACCCTTTGCTGCAGGAATATGCCTGAACAGCCTCTAAGATGCCCTGCTCCTTGCAGAGATTGCTGTCTGGACCTCCCAGTTGATGTCCGGAAGGTTTAATTCCCCAACTAGCACAATTTCCCTTTCCATGCCATCCTCGCCATGGATTCCACAAAGTGTCGGTCCCTTCCTCCTCCTGCATAGGAGGCCTATAGACTACCCCATGTGCAGGTTTTTCCCCGTCCCTGTCTAGGTGACCCACAATCTCTGTTTCCCCTCCTCATCCTGCCTTCCATGGCCTCAATCCTTCCTGACACATAATGCCACCCTCCCCCTTTCCCTCCCGATCCTTCCTAAGCAAATGATACCCTGGGATCACCATCTCCCAGGTGTGGTGCTCGTTCACCAAGTCTCACTCACTGCTACATGTCAAGGTTCTCCTCCATCATGGTGGCCTCCAGTTCTCCCATTTTGTTCCACAGGCTCCTGGCATTTGCAACCAAGCCCTCCAACATGTAGCCCCATCCCATCCTTCCCTGCTGCTAAGTGTTCCCTTGATGAGTGTTGTGACTTGAGGGGAGGTTATAGCCTCTACTCTGCTTCATGTAAGGATGGCCCTGTACTAGCCACCCCCATTTAGTTTAAATTAAACTTCCTTGCCATGAAGTCCCCCAGTTTACTGTTTAGTGCAGCTGCCCCTGAAGAGTTCAAGGTGCAGCCTGTCATGGGCATACAGCCCTCCTCCTCCCATGTAGAGCCCCACCACCTATCCAGCCAAACCCCATCCTACTGCACCAACCTTGTAGCCAATTGTTGAATGCCCTTATCTTCTCCTTTCTGAGTGTCTCGCTCTTGGTACTGGCAACACCTCAGAGGAAAATGGAAGGAAAAAAACGTGTTGCTCTACAGAACCTAGCGAGTTCCTTGAACTTGAACCTTGCCTGTACCTCCATCAGACTGCTATCCTCCAAGTCATTTGTGCCCAGGTGAAACATCAGATGTGTCCTTCCATCCTGCTGCTTACCCAAGGAAGGAATATGATGCCTCACCTCAGCGCTACCATCCCTGGCATGCACTGTACCCATACTGCATTGTTTTTGCTCCTTCCTTCCCATTTTAGCCCCTTAATTATTGAGTCCCCCAAGAGTGCCACCCACTGTTCCGTGCTTCCTGAGTGTCCTTTTGGCCTCTAGCTTTGTGTCATGGGTTTGGCTCCTTTGGACTCCTCTTCATGTTCTGTCCTGACTTGGTTTCTGCCCCTGCTCATCTTTTGTTCCCCATCACCTAACCTATCCTGATTTTTACCCACACCCAGCATCTGTCCTTCTTCACCCTCTCCCTTTAGCCTTTCCTCACCCCCTCCTGTACCTCTTCATCCCATGTACTTCCGCCTGGCTTTTCATCCCTACAAACCCTCCTGCATCACTGCTTGAGCATGAGCCAGCTTCACCTGACCCTCTATCTGCTCCTGCCTTCCCCTGTCTGCATCACTGTGCAAGATTGTGCCAACTGTGCTTGATTTGATCCCTTCCAAATGTTTCTGTCCCTCCCATCTTTGCAGAAGGTTTTGAGCACCGTACCCCACTTGGGAAGTCTTCCTCCTCACCACCTGCCCTGTCTGCATATTTCCACTCTCCTGCACCTCTGCCTGCGCATGCCTCTAGCCCTCCTGCAGCTGCTGCCCTACAGAGTTTCCTCCAGTTTTTTAGCCTCCCAGGAGCTCAACTCCAGCTCTTCCAGTGCTTCCTTCCTGCCCTTTTCTTATGCCACAGTTCCCAGTGCCACCCTCTGGTGTGTCCTTAATGTGCCTGTCCCTCCTCCACCCCTTCCCTGCATGCAATGTGCCTGCCCCTCCTCCCCACCTTTCACTGCACCTGAAATCTTTCCTCTCGTCAACCAGCTGCTCGCCCCCGATGGTCCCTGCGGACACCTTCCTCAAAATGTCCTCAACTAGGATACCTGGGGGGCAAAACTATTCATTACTTCTACCCTCTGGCCCATTTCACCTATGCCTCGTCATCCTTCATTCTGGGCCTCGTCTGCCTTTTTCTGAGCCTACTGTCTTCCACTCCTCCTGATCCCCAGCTGACCCCATTTCTCTAGCTACAGGTGTCATTTTGTGCCTCCAGACCTCCTGCGTCAGTTCCACTGACCCCTTTCCTCCTATCTCGGGCATCCCTGTCCCATTCTGGACTTGCTGCTGTCTGTTACCACCTCTGGTCTATCCTCTGGATCCCTTCCATCCTCTCTCCCAAGCCTTTGACTTCCAAACAGTGTATCTGATCCTCCAGTGAATCCACTCTGCCCTTCCCACTCCTTCCTTGGCTTATACCATCCCTGTCTCTCTACTCCCTTTTATTTAGTTATTTATTTAAGCATTTAACCAGGAAGGCATACTGAGCATGCTAAATACTCAATTCAGATGCGTCCTGGGGAGGGGAACATAGACAATAGTTGAACAGCATATATACAGGTGAAAATACATAGTGTGAATTCTCTAACATTTGGTCTCAGTGTCTAGGTATAAAGGTCAGGAAAAACAGCAGAATATACAATAGCTTGACAGCATAGTGCAGACAACGTGAGATGGGAGAACAGTAGTTACAGTCATAGATTAGTTGCAGTACTATGCAGACAAAATACTGTCATTTCACACAGAAAGCAGATCTGTCTAGTCACATGTGCAGGTAGGGACGAAGTGAGCTTGGAGCAAGGAGTTCAGGTGCGAGGGAGGTGAAGTGACGAATGTTTGCTGGGAGGGAGTTCCACAATGTTGGTATCGCGGTAGCTGAATGCAGCCTCACTGCAGTGGACCTGTGTGGACAGCGAGGGAACGAGTCCAAATTCCAGAGGGAGTAAGCTAGGTGCAGGGATTTGCCAGGGCAGTGGTGAGGTAGGAGGGGAGATGCTGGGACCAAAACTTGCAGGATTTTGGTGCAGTGGGATTGTCTGCGATTATGTAGAGAGGGAGGTTCATAGATTGGTAAGGGCACAATGGTGTGTGGAGTAGGGACAGTTCAGTGCAAAGCAGCAGAGGAATAGAAAAGAGGGTCCAGCCTGACTTAGGTTGACTTAGGGCCGGCACTGCAGACTACGTCCCCATAGTCAAGACGGAGAATCATTTTCTGCACAATGGCCCTCCGAGCAGGTGCAGGGATGCAGTTACGATTCCAGTAAAGTATGCCAAGCCAGGGGTGTAGCATCTTGAGTAAGGAGTCTACGTGTGGAAGAGTTTAACTGCTGGTCCAGCCATACTCAGGTATCTGAAGGGTTTACAGGCTTCCAGTGGTGTCCCTTCCAGGGTGTGGAATGTGATTGGAGAGGGAGCCTGGAAAGTCTCTGCCTAGTGCCAAAGGTAAGAGAGACCATTTTCTTGGCATTGAGAAGTAGATGATTTGAGCGAAGCCATTGCTGGACTGAGATGAAATCTTGCTACAGTCGGGTCGTGACCTCTGAGGATGAGGGGCTGGATGTATAGAGCACAGTGTCATCCACATACACATGGATTGAGGTGTGTGGGCAAGCAGAGGGCAGGTCGTTCAGGAAGATCGAGAACAGGAGTGGGCCTAGGACAGAACCTTGCGTACGCCTGAGGTGACCAGGAGGTGCTGAAGTGGAGGAACTGATACGGATGGATTGGGACCTGCCAGCAAAGTATGATTGGAACCAGGAGGTGGCCCTACTGGATAGACTGGCATTGGCAAGTTTGGCTAGGAGTAGGGAGTGGGTGACTGTGTCGAATGCCTTGGCCAGGTCGATGAAGGTGGTTGCTGTGATGTGGCCAGCATCCATCCCAGTAAAGATGGAGTCGGTCAACCTGAGAAGGGAGGTAGTGGTGGTGGGATTTCCTAAAGCCGGACTGGTAGAGGGAGAAAAGGAGGAGTCCAGAAAGGGAGATAGGTGAGAGAGTACCAGGCGCTCCTGTAATTTTGCAAGGATTGGTAGGAGGAGATGGGCGGTAGTTGTTTGGGTTTGAGGGATCCCCACCCTTAGGAAGTGGAATTATGGTGGCATGTTTCCATTCAGAGGGATTTCAGCACGGGAGAAGGAGAGGTTGAAAGGGATGCCAGGGTTTGGCTATGGCTGGGGCTGAAAGGTGGAGCATTTTGAGTCCAGCCCAGTGGGCATTTACCCTTACTTGGATTAAGGGCAACCAGTGCATAATATACTGTACCTTCTGGGGTGACCTGTAGGAAAGAGAAAGACTGAGCTGGGGGGGTTGTCACTAACTGGGGGAAGGTGGGTTAGTGAAGTGTGTGTGGAGGTGCTGGCAGGGAGTAGCATGGCTGTTTGTGAAATGAGAGTTAAACAGAGTGGCCACTGCTGGAGGGTCAGAGATGGTGAGTCCTCCTATCTGCAGGGATGGAGTAGGGGCTGCGAAGGGGGCTGATGAGTGACTTGACCACGTTCCAGAATTTGGTCCCAGCTTCCCTTCCCATTTAACCCCCACCTTATTTTTTATTTTTATTTATTTTATTTAAACAGCAGTTTGAAAACCTTTGAGCCATAGGCTCATTTACAAAGGTACCTTGTCACAGTAAGACAAACCAAAATACACAGTATAGCAGTACAACACATAGGTATAACAGTAAATTAAGACATAGATACAAACAAGCTGGTACAGGTAGGATGGATGCAAACAATACCAGAGTTATGTTGTCCTTAGCAGCTTAGTAATAAGCTTTGTCATAAGTATTGAGTACTGCTTTGACTAGCGGCAGTTACAGCATCGGGTGTTAATAAGGTGGTTACGTAAGGAAGTTTTGAAGCACGATATAGTTGGAGCTCGAGATGGAGGGGGCAGTGTGAACCAGGAGGGGCCCTAAAGCTGAAGGCTCTTTGGCCGTGAGAGGTCCTAGCTCTAGGGATAACAAGAGAGGTTTCCCAGAGGTCCAGTATGAACTAGTGGGACAGAGCGGCGTATGGTGGTGGTCAATCCTGGTGGGGAAAGCCCAAGGAGGGTCTTTTGTAAGGGTACAGGTAAGATATTTGAGGCGCTCGTCGAGATCAAGTACCAGCGCTTTAGCATACAGTAGACAGGTGTGTGTCATCCTAGGTGCTCCAGTAATTAACCTGCAGGCCTTATTCAGAGTAGTGCGAATTTTATGGAGTGCGGTCTGATCAGCAGCACCATACACCGGCAGTCCATAGTCCACTAGGGACAGGATAGAGGAGGTGATGATGAGTCGAAGAGCTCCAGGGGAGGCAGTGTTTATACCGATGTAAGATGCCCAATCGGATATTAGTGGCAGTGGCTAGGGCGTGATGTGTCCATGGAAGGAGAGGAGGGTCAAAATGGATCCCTAGGTATTTATAGGAGCAAACTTGTTCGAGTGGGAATGAGGACCCAGAGTGAATGAGGAGTTTGAAGTTGCAGGACTTGTTTTGGGGTTGAGAGAAGAACATTGTTTTTGTTTTTTAGATTTATCACCAATCTATGTTCTTGAACCAGCCCTCGGCTTCCAGTGAAGGACTTCTGCAGCAGTCCTGGAGGGCAATAGGGTTACGACTTGAGGCAAAGATGACTGCATCATCAGCGTACAATAGAATGTTCCCGAGCAAGAGCGTGGAAGGGTGTTAAGGTAAAGGAGAATAGTAAGGGCCCAGAATGGAGCCCTGGGGAACCCAGAAAGATGGGACAGATGTCTGAGTAGGTCCCATTAATTTATACGCTGTGAGCAGTCAGACAGATAACTGGTGCACCAGGAGATAGGCCCAGCAGCAAAACCAGAGAGACTAAGGGCATCAAGAAGGAGGGTGGGAGACAGTGTCGAAGCCTTTGAGAGGTCAGTGAAGACAGCACCAGCCAGAGAACCAGTGTCTAAGGAGGAGTGGAGAAAGTTGGAGAACTCTAGAGAGGCTGTGTTGGCACTGTGGCCCGCTCGGAAGCCATGCTGCTCAGGACAAAGGACATTGTAGGTGGAGACGTAGTCAGAGATTTGAGAGGCCACCACTTTTTCCAAGGCCTTGGAGAAAGGAGAGAGAATGGAGATCGGTCGATAGTTTCCAGCCCCAGTCCTATCACCACCTTTAAAGATAGGGGTGACAGTGGCGACTTTCCAGGCAGTTGGAACCTTCCCAGGCAAAGAGAGTGGTTGATGAGGCATGTGATCGGGTAAGGACTGTGTCTAAGACCAGCCGTAGGGATACATGGATCAGGGGTGTCACTGCCTGTACTATTACTCTTGAGGGCAGTGACAAGGTGCGGCCCTAAGTTCTTGGGCAGAAACACACGGAGGAGAAAATAAGGCGAGAAAGATTTACGGCAGGTGCTGGGGAGGAGGGTCAAAAAATTTGTAGGAGGATAGGGCTAAGGTCAGTGAATGAGGTGTTGAGGTGGTTGGCTATGAGGGCTGGGTCTTAGCCACCTTAGCCTCGCCACTTCCTCCCTCAGCTGAGTGAGCAGCTTACACATCATACAACCCCATCCTCCAAGCCCAATTTAGGATCATAGCTGCTGCACAGCCTCTGCACCCCACCACCCTGCCAAAGATCTCCTCCGTGGTCGCCCCTCCTCTGTGCTGCCCTACCATTTCTTCCGTGATACTCAGATACAGTCCAAAATCACACCTTATGTATTTTTTGGCCCTGACCCTCACCCCTCCTCAGCCCCAACCCACAGTCAAGACTTTTTAGAAATAATAAAGCATGTGCAAACCATAGGCATCAAGAATTAATAACCATAGTCACCCAGTTCAAGTCCAAGACACCAAGTTCAAGTCCAAGGCCCCAGCACCTCCAGCATCAGTAGTCCAAGATCAAGTGACCTGTAGACCTGTGACCTGTTAGCTCCTCCACTTCATATATGGTTCCTCCTCCCTCCGTGTTTAATAGGGGTTGGGAGTTTTGAGTAGTAAAATGAGAGAGTTTCTCTAATGTGGGACAGTAGATATATGGTTTTGATGGGTAAATGAGGAATGTCCTCTTAATGTGGGACAGTACAGTAGAACAGAGGTAGCTGTTCTGGTGGGATAAAATTCTTACCCAATACTTTGTTGCTTCTGAAATAGCACCTTTAATTCCTCCCACCTTTCCTCCACACCGCTGAGTCTGTTTATTTATTTATTTATTTTACTTTACTATACTTTCTTCATCCCTGCCTGGCTGACCTGGCCACCGCTCTCACCCAGCCCCATCACCTGTTGTCTCAAAGACATACCTTTCAACCAGATTAGTGCCCCATGGTTTATCTCCTGTGGTAGAGCCTCCCAGGTTCTCCAAGCCTGGGAGGAGTTAGAGCTGGGTTGTGGTCATGAGCCTTTGAGCAGTGCAGGGTCTCTTGAGAGAGAGGCAGCATCATGCTGCTTCAAGCTAGGGAGGTGTTTCTTCCCCACATCCCTCCTGAGCACCTCGTGTGCTATGACCAAGTCAACATCTGCATGCAAGTGGTGGACATCCTGGTCAGGAGGCGCTCTGCCCACCCATCATGGCTTAACTGCTCTGCCACCTGTGGTCACCCAGATGGTGGCAGTGTCACAGCAGATCACACAGTCCTCCTCCCTGAAGAGGAGATGCTCAATCCTCCTCCTCGGCCAGCTCCCAATGACCCAGGCTTGCTTCTGAACCTGCCATTGGTGTTGTGAGCGTAGCACCGCAGCTGCACCAATGCGCCTGAAGCACACCGCTGATTCTGTCCATCCTAGCCAACATATCCTGGAGCAATGCCCTCATCGAGATAAAGTCTGCTCTGGAATACAGAACTTTAGCCTTTGATGTGGATGTACTGGTACTGAAAGCCACTTCTAACCATAGGGTGTTATGGTCACTGGACCCGATTGGTTCCCACCAGCACTCCGCCTACCATTTCCATGAACACCTTGTTGTGAATGGAAGCCTGCTTGCAGGTTTGCTGGCCAGCTGCACTGTTAGGCAATCCTGCAATGTATCTAGCAGGGTCCCACCTCTGGTGCTGTCAGCTGGTGGAGTGTCCCAGTCAGTGTCTGATATGTTGCCATCCTCACCACCGATGCTCTCCTCTTTGCAGCCCTGTCTCTGTTTCTGCCTTTAGTTCCCTATCACCCTCATTCCATGGTCCCAGTGGCCTATACACTTACAGCATGCACGATTTCTTGCTTGTTGCATCATGAGCTAAACACAGTGATTCTGCACCCCGTGGATCCATCTTCTACCTCCTCAAGGCCTTCTCTGACAGAGGGCTATCCATCTTCCTTTTCCTTCCTGATATCTGGCAAATACATGGTGTAGCCTGGAACCACCAGGTTCCAGTCATTATTTCATGTGGCCCAAGTTTCTGTAATGGCTACAGTTCAACTCTCCATCTGCCACAGCATCTGGAGCTCACTTATTTTGTTTCATAGGCTCCTGGAATTAAGGCAGACCACTTTCCATCTTGCACCTGTAAGGCCACATCCCTGGTCTAGGGACCTAAAGAAGGTACTCATATTTTCAGGGAAGGGACTCACGCAAACTACCATATGCATTTACCTGACCTCCCAAGCCTGAAGCTGACCTCTGAGCACCACTGGTACACAGCAGGGCAAATGGAGCAACAAATAAAGGGGTTTAGCAGAACTTACATGCAGTACAGATTTAAATGTCCAATCAGAGGTAAAACAACAGAGGATTGATCAGTCTCATTCTCCTGGGTTGGCTTTAACCCTGGTGAGGTACTTCTGCTGGCATATAGTGGCCCTGATGGAGGCACACAGACACTCTCAGAGTCCACCGCCCCCAGGAAGCACAGGTGGGAACTCCCTGGACATATGCTAGCCCATCTTTCACATTTTGCTTCAAAATGACATGTCAGACAGCTCAAGTGCCGACAGCTGAGCAGCACTAAAGGCATCGTGTCACAGAATCTTGAACGAATTCTGAGGCAAACTCCCACCAGCTGACAGAAATTTTTCGTTAAAAAAGTCACTTGTTTTCATGTGGGAGGGTGGGCACTGCTACAAGTCACTTCACATTTTAAATAGCTTAAACATTACCTCAGATCCTTAGCCCTCAGATCTTTCCTTGACCAACATTCTCTCAGGCAAACCTCAACTTCTACTTTCAGACCTTTTTCCTCCTGCTGGAGAGGGTCACTCTTTTGAAGCTCTAGACAAACAGCAGCAACCACGAATAGGTAGTTTTGTGATGCCATGTTCTACAGAAAAACTACAGAACAGTGAGAGCTAGCACTGTGTGCCAGGCGCATGCCTGCACCAACTCTGACTCACCAGTATCAGCTCTTCAGCTCAGACCACTGACTCCTCCCTTTGGAATGCCAAGTTAGACCAGCTGACCCAGTCCTCCAGGAGCATAGCAACTGGCACAACCTAGAGGTCACTAGACACTCTTAAGGTACAACGCCCTGGGAGCTACATGTCTAAACTCTTCCCTTCTTTTATAGAACCTGCCCTTCATCCTCTCTCAACCTCCTAAAAGGAAAACTACACCTCATATCTTGTAAACTTTATTTGTTTCCATTCCAACAAATGTAACCCCCTTTCAGATAGGGGTTTACTAAGATATCTTCCTGGGCTGCCTAATGCCCACTGTCAGGATGGTGTCCTGCGTCTGCAGTAGCTGTATGTGTCTGCATGAGCATGCTATAGAAAGCCTCCATGCCTGTCTCTTTAAGAGAGTCATTATGCTGTGTTAGAAATTAGTCTGGGCTGGGTCCAAGTAGTTTAGGGCTTGTGACCAGCCAGGCAAGTGGTATTTCTGCTCCATTCTGCAATCGCTATATGCACAGAGGAAGCCCAGTTAGGAACTGTGTTCATTCACTGTTTATATGCCTTATTAACAATAGTATAGACGTTTGTTTAACCTGCCTTCTCTTGCAGCTTGGACTTTTTGCATAAGAGCCACCATTTTGGTTCTGGACTGCCAGAGTTGGACCAATCGAACCTCATGGGACCCAAAATGGAGACTGTCCCCAGACGTCTTGTGGGACTGAAAACTGTAGGAACTGTAGTTTTTAGGTTTGGCGCCTAAATGGACCTGGGAGGAAGCCCTTGCTGTGACAGACAGTTCCCTCGGCCAACCAAACCTTTTGGATCTCAGAGGAAATCCCCAGAACTGCCTGCAGCAGTCAGTTGTGAGCTGGAGTTTGGAAAGTGAATAGCTCAAGCCATGGAGCAGCTGCTCACGTAGGAGCATGTGGGAGAACCGGCAGGAAGGCTGTGCTGGCCTGCCTGTCACATCTTCCAGTAAGAAATCCTGTGAATGTGAAAGTTGGACTTATATCTAATTCTTTTGTTTGAGATCTGAAGCCTGAAGAGAAAGAGAGTGATCACTGCCTGAATTTGGGACTAAAGACTTGCTCCAGAAGCAATCGGCCTGCCAGGTATCAAAGTGAGTCATGGATTGAGAAGTTTGCACAGAACTTCTAGCAAATTGCAACCGGACTTTACCCGAACTGTGATTAAAAGCTGTGTTGCTTATAAGTGTGCTGAATGTGCTGTATGGGTCGCAGTTTGGTTCCCTTCCTTCAAGTGTGTTATGCTAGCTGGAAGCTGCTCCAGCACTCGCATGGACTAAATCCGAACTGCCTGCTCTGGTCTGGGTCCTGCCATCTCGGCCTAGACTGCCACTCCCATCGCAGAGACATTTCCGACAGAAGACCCGCTCGACTGCCTCGTTCAACACCATCGAACAGGTAGTGACCAGTTCAGTGAGTCATGTGGGCCCTGCTTCCTGGCAAACCAGAACACCATCTCGAGGTCTTCATCTCATCAGTCCTGCCTCCTGGTCTGGGTAACGTGAGTACCAAACAGGTAGCTCCCTGCAACAAAGCTGCAATCATTGTGTGTCATCTGATTTATTTGTTTGTGTTTATTACAATGAACTGAGTCATCCAGTTCGGATTACAAATTCTGGGTTGATCATGCTAATTATTTTTCTCTCCTAAGGGCCCCAAAACAGCTGCAACACCAGCCTACCCCAGGCATTGCTTTAGGCTAGCCTGCTTAACAACTGGGTACCCAGGGCTGTGTGACTGTATACAAAGGATTCACTGTGCATGCATGCTCAGCCTGAATAATCAGATCTGTCAATCATCTGCTAGATTATTCCCCACCCTGTTCACTTCTGAATAAATCAGATTTTGTTCTTTTGCATTTAACTGGCTAGTGTGTACCTTTTTGGTGGGGTATTGTACTGCCATTGAACTGTTGCATTACAGGTCTTACTTTACAGGGGTCTTAGGACAGCTGCAGAGGATCCAGCCCTGGAGGTAAGTGCAAGGGATGTGAGCAAGTCATTATTGCCATATGGTACATGTGAATGTTTTGCTGCTATACTGTTTAGGCCACTAGAGAGGTTGGTGGGGGAGTTATAGCATCCCGAGAGCTATACCAACAGCAGTTATGTTACCCCAGAACCATTCCTCTGGGTGGAGGCGCCTGTTCAACAAGCTCAGACCCCTTAACCTGCACCTAGTCATGCAGGCAGGGGTAGTAGCTCTAGGATAGTGCCACCTAGGGGTTCATTTTGGAGGTACCGCTTGGGATTAGCACCCCTAGTGGTCAAAATCAAGAATTACTGTGAAAAGTTTAATGGGTATCACTGTAGAAAAGGCTGTGCATCAGTTGGTGGGATGGTGTACAGGGCATGGATTGACCCCCCACAATGCCTTGTTAATACTGGATATACCCCTGGGCACTAGTAAAGACACTGTGGAAGGACACTTTCAAAATTGAATGCTTGGGAAAAGCTGCGGTGGTAATAATAATAATAATAATAATACTTTATTTGTTATGCGCCTTTCAGGCATCATGGTGCAGTGCAATAAGAAAATAAAATCCAACAAATTCAGCCACATAATCAATACAATTCAATAAATAGTACATCCATAAGCTTTTTCCCAAAGGAAAGATTTCAGAGCGTGTTTAAAACTCCCTAATCCTACGGGTAGAGAATTCCCAAGGAGGGGCCGATACATAAATGCACAGGACCCAACAGATTTTAAAGTCACCCTTGGAATTCTAGCAACCCCTCGTCGGCAGAGCGGAGTGGTCTCACAGGGTGGTAAGGAATCAGGAGTTCTTTCAGGTAATCAGGGCCCAGTTCATGCAGGGCTTTAAAAGTCAATAAGCCAACTTTGAAGGTGATCCACCACTGAACTGGCAGCCAGTGCAGTTCCCGCAGCACCGGTGTAATATGGGAGTATCTAGGAAATCCGCCAACAACGCTGCAGAATTCTGCACCAGCTGCAAGCGATGGATATCAACCCCGAAGCCCAAAGTAAAGCGAGTTGCAGTAGTCAAGGCGCAAGGTCACAAAGGCATGGATTGAAGTTGGCAGATCACCGGACGGAACAAGGTGCTTGATCCTGGCGATGTTTCTTAGATGGTAGAAAGATGTCTTAACCACAGCTGACACCTGAGGTCAAGTATCGGTCCAGCATCAATATCACCCCCAGGTCACGCACCTGTTCAGAGACCTGTAGCTCGACAGCCCCAAACACAATCCAGATGGGGAGCGGCCACTGGACCCCTATCCGGTGATCCGGATCCAAGACCAACACCTCCGTCTTCCCTGAATTCAACTTCAGCCAACTGGACCTCATCCAATCTTGGATTTCATTGAGGCAGTTATTAAATACCGAAATGGCTCCTTCTGGTCAGGGGCAAAGACAGGTATAGCTGGGTATCATCGGCATAGCAATGAAACCGCAGACCATACCATCTCACAGTGTCTCCGAGGGGAAGCATATACACCACAAACAACATGGGGACAAATAGAGCCCTGAGGAACCCCACAAGGCAGAGAGAGGTGGGATCGGAAGAAAAGACCCTGAAAACCAGCCTCTGAGTTCTTCCAGTGAGGTACTAGGTGAACCATCTGAGGACCACCTCAGACAACCCACAAATATATCTCAAGCGGCCAAGAAGGACCCCATGGTCAACGTGTCAAATGCTGAGGATAGATCTAATATTACCAAATGGACCGCTTTCTCTGGTTCTCGCCATCAGGAAATCATTGAGCACCGAACCAGTGCAGTCTCGTACTGTGCCTCTTTCAAAAACCTGATTGCAGCGGTTCATAGATGCTATGGATGGTCAAATGGTTTCTTGATCACCTTCCCAAAAAGGGAGATTCGAGATAGGTCTGTAGTTGGCAAGACAGTCTGGGTCCAATGAAGCTTTCTTCAACAAGGGTGTCACCACCGCCTCTTTCATGGAACAGGGATATTCACCCAAGTCAAGGGAGCACCAGACTATCTGTGCTAGGACTGGGAAAACGGCCTCCCACAACCCAAAATAAGGGATAGGACCTGGATCTAAACTTCACAGCACATAGGGCGCATCCCTAGGACAATCCGCTAACATCTACGATTTCTGGGGGTCAAAGGTACTCAGGAAAATGAAGGGGTAGCGACCAAGTCCTGATCACTAACAACTCGCATAGAATGTGTCAAGAGGATCTCTGACCTGATGTCCTTCACCTTATCAGCGAAGAACTGAGCAAGCTCCAAAACACTGTAGTGTGGAAAACGCTCTTGGAGCTCCAGACAGGTTGGGTTGCACAATCTGTCCATGGTTCTGAAGAGCTGAGCTGGTCAGTTCTGGCGGCAGAAATTTCCTGGACAGGAATTCTGCCTTCTTATGAGA
The DNA here is from genome assembly GCA_016271365.2 of Neoceratodus forsteri. NCBI lineage: Eukaryota > Metazoa > Chordata > Ceratodontiformes > Ceratodontidae > Neoceratodus > Neoceratodus forsteri. Next base: position 524,613,336 of record CM028138.1, on the reverse strand, counting down.
AATTTCTGACTGATAGAATTGATAATGTTCTAGCAGTCTAAGATGATCGACATCCAGGCCAGATTTCCACCAACAACGTTCTAACCTGCGTCCTAGTCACTGCAACTCCTCAAGGCCCCATCAAACCAAGGTGCCCGGTAGAAGGGAGAGAGGTGCACAAACTGGAGCAACAGAATCCAGGGCAGAGTTGATGGCGTTATTATAGGCCAAAACCAATGCCTCTGGATCATTGCAATGCACAGAAAATTGTGATAGGTCAAGGACCGCGTGTAAGGCCATCAGAAGTAATATTCCGCAGGGGCGGTACTTGACCATCTCCACAGGGATCGGCTACAGGTGGGATGCCAAATTGAATCTCACAGTGTAATGGTTGGACCATCCGACTGGTTCCACCCCCACGCCAGAAGCCTCGATCCCCAGAAGGAAGACCAGGTCAGGGAATGGCCAGCTTTATGTGTAGCAGTGGTAACCACCTGTGTTAGGCCCAGTGAATCCATCAACTGGACAAAGTGTTGTCCAAATTGCAAGAGTTACTGTCGATCCAAGCATTAAAATCACCCAGAACCATCAGTCTGGGAGACTCAAAAGCCAGGTCGACGATGAAGTCCTCTACTTCCTAAGGAATTGCTTCCCATCTCCAGGTGGGACGGTGGATGAGAGCAATTGATAGTCCACACCTGCTACAACAGCACATTCAAAGGAGATGGTCTCCACAACTGGAACACTAGTGAGTGCCAATTTAGTCTTAAAACAGACTGCAACCCACCCCAGCGGTAAACCGACATGCTGACTTGACTGCCCAGACCATAATGGCCTTAGTGGAGTGTATCAACCCCATGGACAGCACTAAGGTACCCCAGACTATTACAGCTGCCTGGAGGGTGGTGACTAGAAGAGGTAAGGGCCCCTTAGAGAATGAGCCCCCACCTTTATCTGAGACCTTTGAGGAAAGTTTGCCAAGTTGTTACTGGAGGAGGATAAAACCATAGAGGATTTTAAAAGTTATTCATGCCACCTGGGGTGTTCCTTGTCTGCTGTCCATGCCAGCCCCAGCAGCTGTCCTTCACCAGCTCCCATGTCACACCAATACCTGCATCCACTTCTGTGCCCACAGTTAGTCACAACTCTTACTGAGGCTGAGGATATTCTCAGGCACTCTTCCCACCCCCAGGGGAGGCTGAATGGAGACCTGGATAGACTATGTTGCCTCTTGGAACCCGAATGGCAATGTTCTGAAGTGGAGAAGAGAAAGAGGTTGAGTGAAAGCTCTGAGGTCCTGTTCTGGCTACTATCAATGCCAAGTGGGCTACTAACCCCAAAGCAACTGCACAGGACTATTTAGATGCATTGGAAAATGTGTACAGGAGTTCAAATTCAGATGAGGACCTATGGTGGAGGGTATGAAACACTCAGCAAGACCAAGGGGCCCTTATCCTTGTATGCACCTCGGCTTGAAAAGGTGCTACAGGAATGCCTCAGAAAGGGTAGCGTGGCCTCTGACAAGTTAGATCAGACTAGGTTGGATTGGATCCTTTAATCTGTCCAATTCTCTGAACTATTACTGCTTCAGTTACGACTTGCAACCCGGCTGGATCTAACTTGCCTCCTATGATGAATTAATGAGATAAATTCTGGGTTGAGCAAAGGCGCCCACGTGGGGGGCTTTCTCACATATCTGCTGCTGCTGTCCAAGTGACAGAGGGTGACTGAGGCAGTGGAGGTTCAAAGGTGGAATCTAGCACCCGACAAGCACTTGGAGACTGCTAAGGACATTTCGTCATGGGCTGAGCTGTTGAGAGATGAGCTGTTGAGAGAAGTCAGAGAAGTGAAGCGGGTGCCTCTACAAATGTTCCTCCCATGGACAAAGACCCTGGTCCCTCTCAGAGCATGTCTGCGGTGGGGTGGGGTGAAGCTCAGGCATCCTCTACTGAGGGCAGCTCAAGACTGAGATCAGTGATTTGATGGCCACCATAAAAGAGTTGTTGAGACTTATTGCATCATCTCCAATACCGCAGGCAGTGGGTTAACCCTGATCTCCTGTTGTTAGTGGTCCTGCTTCAGCTCCCAATGTGTACTCTGCTCAACCTCTAACTGTAAATGGAGACTGGATCCTAATGTAGTGTTTCAGCTAAGGCAGACTCAAGAACCTGTAATTTTCACAATTATAGAAAGGAGGGCATATGAAAAAGAATGCCGGTCTCAAAAGGATTTAGAAAAGATGTTAAACAGACTCCAAGGGAGCTCAGAAGCAAACCAATTGCAGAGGGTGCAAGAAATGATTACAGTGGAGGTTCAGAAATCAAATTCCAATTTCTTTGTGGCTAAACTGTCCATCCAGGTTCCTCCTAAAGTCCCTCCAGGCTGGTCTAGATTGGTGGGCCCTTCCATGGACATTACTGTACACACAGACAGGATTCCGGCCTGAGCAGTTTTAGACAGCAGGTCTCAAGTTACAATAATTTTCCAAGACTGGTATGAATAGCATCTGTTGGCCCACCATTACAACCTTTTGATGGACTGCATGTGTGGGAGTTAAGTAAAATGTTATATCCTTGTCTTGGCTATTTGAAAGTGTGACTTTCTTTCCTTTCTTCAGTGGCTGGCGGGAGATTCTGTGGAGATACTGGCCCTGGCTGCCCTTCTAATGGACTTTATGATGGTATCCCTGTACTGATTGGCACCAAATGCACACATGTTTGGGTGCCTGGCCCAGCTATGTGAGGAAAGGCAGAAGAGAAAGACAGGAAAAGCCCTGTGAGTTCACGCCTGATCCAAAAGGCTTACAAGAAGCACATGCGCCGAGCAAGGTGACCAAGATGAGCCTGTGGGGATGGTTTGCAAGAAGGATCCTACTACTATTAATAATAATAATAATAATAATTTTATTTATATAGCGCTTTCACTATATCAAGGCACTGAACAAATTAATTCAAACTTCAACATTCAATACAAAGCATCAAAGACCACAAACATTATAAAATATATCATAAAAAATAATAAATTACAATAAAATTTCAAACATTTTACAGTACACATTAACTTTCCAAGAAGGCCATTCTCCATAAATGTGTTTTCAATTCCTTCTTGAATATCTCCACGGAGGTGCATTCCCATAACGGATATGGTAGAGAATTCCAAAGAGTGGGTGCAGCATGAGAAAATGCTCTGCTGCCAGTGGATTTCAAACTCACTCTTGGAATCTCTAACAACCCCATGTCGACCGAGCGGAGTGATCGGTCAGCAGTAAGGAACCAGTAGGTCTTTCAGATAGGACGGACCCTGATCGCGAAGAGCTTTAAAAGTCAATAAAATGACTTTAAAGGTGATCTGCCACCATATTGGGAGCCAGTGCAGTTCGTACAGCACCGGGTAATATGACAGAACCTACTTGTCCCAGTCAAACCCGGGCTGCCACGTTCTGTACAAGCTGTAGGCAGCAGATTTCAACCCCAGAGAGCCCAGAGTAAAGGGCGTTGCAGTAGTCTAGGCGAGGACACAAAGGCGTGGACCAATGTTGACAAGGAGTCAGACGGAACAAGGTGCTTAACCTGGGCAATATTCCTAAGATGGTAAAAGAAGTCCTGATGACGCTGACACCTGAGATTGAAAAGTCAGCCTATCGCCAAGAATCACCCAAGGATTACACACCTGCTCAGAGGCGGTAGTGACACACCGCCAAGAAAAATTCCAGAAGGCCCGCCAGCAGACGACCTCTCAATCTGACCACCCGGTCCACGACCAAAACCTCAGTTTTCTCTGAGTTCAACTTTAACCAACTAGAATCCATCCAGTCTTGGATTTCCCAGAGTTATTAAACACCGAGAGCTCCATCCTGGTGGTGCAAAGACAGGTATAGCTGGTATCATCTGCATAGCAGTGAAACCTCAGCCCATACCGCCTTATAATGTTTCTGAGGGCAATATACACTGCAAAACATGGGCGACAGCACAGAACCTTGAGGTACTCCACACAACAAAGAGACTGGGCCGGAGGAAAAACTGACACAACTCTTTGTGATCTCCCAGTAAGGAATGAATTGAACCATTTAAAAACAGTTCCAGACATTCCACAGATTTGCCCAGGCGTGCTAGCAACACCATGTGATCCACAGTGTCAAAAGCTGAAGAGAGATCAAGGAGAACCAAGATGGAACGTCTCCTTTGATCCCTCGCCCTCAGAAGATCATTTAGCACTCCAAACCAGTGCAGTCTTGGTGCTATGTCTTTACGGAAACCAGACTGGAAGGATTCGTAGATACTATGGATGGTTAAATGGTAATCCAGTTGAGCAGCTACGACTTTTTCAATAACCTTCCCAATGAAGGAAGGTTAGAGATGGATCTGTAGTTAGAAAAACAGTCTGGGTCCAAGGAAGCTTTCTTCAAGAGAGGTGTCACCACCGCCTCTTCAGGGAGCTAGGAAACTCACCCGACTCCAGGAGCACCAGACTATTTGTGCCAGAACTGGACCTATGATGTCTACACAACCCAAAATTAGGGAGTCAGTCCAGGATCCAAGCCACAGCTTGTGGGCGACACTATGGATGATCCTCTAATATCCACGAACTCAGGTCGACAAAAGGAACTCCAGGAGAAATGAGGCCCTGTGCTCTCACACACCCTACCACGTCACCCCTTAGATGTTGTCGGGCACAAGTCCGCCTGATGTCAGCCACCTTAGTTGCAAAGTATCGAGCGAGCTCAATGCACCAATTTGCGAAAAGGCTTTCGAACTTGCAGACAGGCTGGCTGCACAGTCTATCTACAGTTCAGAACAGCTGAGCCAGTCAATTCTGAGCAACTGCAATCGCCCTGGACAGGAATTCTGCCTTCTTATGGGTGATTGCAGATTGATAGCTGGTATAATGTTCAATCAATCTAAGGCAGTCGGCATCAAGGGCGGACTTGTGCCAGCAACGCTCTAACCTTCGCCTTGTCTCCGATCTCCTCAGAGTCCCATCAAACCAAGGGGCCCCTGGGTGATGGGAAAGAGGGCGCTCGTGAACAGGAGCACTAGAACCCAGGGCAACCGTGGATGGCCTCATTATAGGCCAGCACCAGTGCCTCTGGCTACTGCCCACCAACACGTAGGGATGATAGGTCAAGGACCGCCGCTAGACCTTTGTGAAGTAACATTCCATAATGGGCGGTACCTGACCATCTCCACAGGGGATGGCCTTCGGGTGTGCAAAATTGAACCTCACGATGTGGTGGTCAGACCAAACGACTGGTTCCACCCCATGTCGGATGCATCAATCCCAAGAAGGAAGACCAAGTCGAGAGAGTGTCCAGATTTGTGTGTAGCAGTGAAACTACCTGTGTGAGGCCCAAAGAAGACATTAGTTGGAGGAAGTGTTTACCAATGTGAGAGTTCATCGTCAACCAGGCGTTGAAGTCACCCAGCACCATCAATCTGGGTGACTCAAACGACATGTCGACGAGGAAGTCTGCCACTTCCTGTAAGAAACGCTTCCCATCTCTGGGTGGACGGTAGATGAGAGATGACCAACGCCCCACCAGCTACAACTGTGCACTCAAAGGACTCAGTCTCACCCACTACCACATCTGAGAGGCCCAATTCAGTCTTAAACAGACTGCAACCCCCTACCCCTGCGGTCCAATCTCGGGCGGTGTATCATCGAGTACCGGCTAGAGTCATGGCCTCCACTATAGGGCCAGAATTTTCATCCAGCCAGGTCTCGTGATGGAAGCCAGATCAACCGAACCAATAAGGTCGGCAATAATAGCAGTTTTATTCCTAACAGACCTGGCATTGCATAACACCGCCTGAGTTGGACAAACCTCGAGGTTGTTGGCCATCTGCCTACTGAAATCAGTAGTGCCATGGGTATGGAGATCTGACAAGGCGGACCTGATTTGGATTCCATTTCACCCCAGGGTGCCTTCTGGACTTAATAACCCAAACACGATGACCCGCTCGCTCATCCTCCCTGTTCCACGCATCCCGCCCCTCACCTCCCGGAGCAATCCCCAACGCCCTACAACACTGATAAACCTCGAACTGTAAGGGAGGAGTACAAAAGGAGCGGAGGGCACTGAAGAGAGGAGGAGGAATAACGCACCACCGTGGAGGAAAAAGGCCAGCACATGACGCTGCTTACCAAATTAAACAATAAGAACAAACCCACCACCCAAAATATTCAGATTAACCTACACTAACTATCCAGACTAACTAATCAACAAAATTAAATCAACAAATTATAATAAAATACACAAAAATAAATTTAAATAAACCCCTCCACCCCAGTCCTCTCACCACCGGGAGCGGGGTACAAAGGCACTCTCACTGCCACATTAATAAAACATACAAATATTTAAATTCCTCCCAGTTCTCTCACAACAGGAGAAAAATTAGTCTTTCTCCCAACCAGGAGAAAGACACACACTATCAAAGCAAACAAATAAAACAAATAATTAAATAAACAAAAATTTGGACCCAGGGTCCTCTCACCACCCAAGGTTCAAAACAGAGTCTGCAGGAGACAAAAATCAGCAGCTTCTCAAATACGACATAGGTCCAAAACAGTCCAAGTCCAGGGAAAAGGCAGGCACACAAATCCAAAAGGAAAAATTAGTCCCAAAGAGATCCAGCAAGTTCAAGAGTCCAGCAAGTTTATATCCACAGAGGATTAAACAGACTCCAATCCATTTACTCCCAGCCAATGCCCCCGGGCAATTATTGCCACTCACACTAAAGGGCCATGAGAGGAGCCACTACTGCAGCCCTTCCATGGTCCAAAGTGGCGAGGTACCCCACCAGTTCCCCGACTGGAAAATACCCCAACCCCTGTGGAGTAGCAACACCCAGGAGAGTGCGGCCAGAGCAAACAAAGGCAGAAATATCCACCTACAGATTTCAAAACTCAAGGCTCTCAGTCTCCAACAGAGCCCCAGTCCAAAGATCCTCCGTCTCCTCTTGTCAACAATCACAGTATCCAGAGCTCCTCCAAACGCTTCCGGGCCAACTCCTCACTTTCCCCATGACCGAGAACGCTCTCCACAAAGAGCCAGGAGACAAATCACAGAATCCCCACCTCAAATGTGGGGGAGTGTGGGGAGAGCACTAACGACTCACTAATAAGAAAACTTGAAATTTCCAACCCTCCAGTACCCGAACCAAGGAATAAAACAGAAAAATATCAATGTCAAACAGCCATAAATATCCATCCAGTCTCCCAAATTTCTCCCCAGGACGCTATTCCTACACACAGTCGCCCCAGAGCTTGTAACCCACGAAATATACTCTTTCCCGAGGAATCACACTCGCCCGACGCTTTCAGCAAGAATCAAGACAGGACCACTGAAGACTCTAAAAGGAAAGCAAGCTGGCATCTCTCACGGAACGGCAACGGCGAACCGGTACACTAAGTGACCAACAGGCTCAGGTGATAACGCTTAGCGCAAAAGCGCCAAAACCGGACCAAACCAAAAACAAAATAAACACAAACCAAATCTTAAACACGGTAAAAAATAAAATAAAACTTACATTACCTCCCAATGCAGAATGCAGTATCAGCGGTGAAGTATGGCTGCGGAAAGATGTCACTAACAAGATTTTGATGCTGGATGCCCCAGACGAGGGAAAATTACCCAGGACTGCTGATTGAACCCAGTGTGCTTCCGCCCAGGCTCATGCTTATGCCCAATGAGTGGTGGTATGAATACAAAATGTTACAGACCGAGACATCATGATACACAGAGGATGCAACCTAGCAAAAGTCTATTGTGCTGACACTGCTGTGCTCCCATCCCAGTGCAGAGCTGAAAAGGATGTGAGGTATCGCAGGATATGTTTGATTTTGGGATTCACCTCTTCCAAACAGCTGGAGAACCAGGATCAGTGACAAGCTGGCCCAGAGAACCTAAGTATTCTCCCTCAAGGAATGGGATGCTGGTTGTGTCCAGGGTGCTGAACACCACATTTGCTTGCATGACAAGAGACCCTTCAGAGAGAGATCTAGACGCTTAGCTCCTGCCAACATAGATGATGTCCGATGTCACCTACAAGAGATGTTAGCGGCTAGCATCATAAAAGAGTCACGCAGCCCATATGCTTTCCCATTGTTCTGGTGCAGAAAAGAATGACTCTATTCACATGTGTGTTGATTACAGGACCCTCAACAAAAGAACTGTGCCTGATCAGTATACAGTGCCACGTACACAGGACGCCCTGGACTGTCTAAATGGGAGTAAATGGTTTTCCGTTTTTGACCTCAAAGCGGATACTATCAGATCCCAATGGTTTCTGATGACAGGGAAAAACTGCATTCATTTGTCCTTGGGCTTCTATGAGTTCCTTCGCATGCCCCAAGGCATAGTGGAGTGCACCAGCAACATTCCAGTGACTAATGGAGCATGCAGTGGGAGATATGAATCTCTTGGAATGTCTCGTCTACCTTGATGATGTCATAGTTTTGAGAAAGCTCTCGAGGAGCATGAGGCTCGCTTAGTCAAAGTACTGGACAGACTTGAAGAGTTTAGTCTAAAGTTATCCATTGACAAATGTCAGTTTTCCTGAGTTCTGTCAAATACATGGGTCACATTGTGTCATCAGAAGGCATCCAAACCAACTCCAGTAAAGTGGAAACCAGAACTAGCTGGCCAAAGCCCAAAACTTGAAAGAACTCAAAAGGTTTCTTGGATTCTGCAGCTATTACCGCCAATTTGTCAAAGACTATACCAAGGTGATCCTCCCTACTAAACTTAACTCAAGAGTATCTGGCTATGCACAAAAGTTTAAAGGGCACTGACAAAGATGCTGAGAACACTTATTTCAGACCAAATTAGCCATATAAGGGAGATGGACGTCCATTGCAACACTGCTTTTGAAGAAATAATTTCAGACTGACTCACACTCCCATACTTGCTTATGCTGATCCATCCAAGCCTTATGTGTTGCATACAGATACCAGTTGAGCGACCTTGGAGCAGTACTATAGCAAGAACATCTGGAAGGACTGTGTCCTGTCGCTTTTGCTAGTAGAAGTCTGACATCTTCAGAGAAAACTATCCAGTGCATAAATTAGAATTTCTCACTCTCAAGTGGACCATATTTGACCAATTTCATTAATACTTTATGGTGCTAAAATCTTGGTCAAGGCCGATAACAATCCTTTAACATATGTCAAACCACAGCTAAGCTAGATGCTACCAGACACAGCTGGCTTTCTGCTCTAGCAACCTATGATTATGTGGTGGAGTATCAACCAGGCTTAAATCATGTAATCGCCAATGTTCTTTTATGAAGACCTGTTTCTGACCAACAGTGGGTTCATATCCCTGAGAAATCTGTAAAAGCACTATGCCACAAGTTTGACCAGGAAGAAACCTTGTCCTCTGAAGCTATAAGCTGTCTGGCAGATCTCCAGAGACTCGTATACCAGTTGCTCACTATAGTTTTGCAGCATTGGACTTGAGTTCTTTACCACAGCTAACTCCAGCTGATATCCGTAAAGAACAGTACTATGATCCAATGATCAAACCAGTAGTTGAAGCTCTAAGAAAAGGGAAGATATCTCTAAGATGCGGTCTAGAGACCCTAAAACTGCTTTGCTTCTTTGGGGGAGCAAGCTCAAGCTTTGAGACTAGTTACTGTATCAAGAGCTTACTGACAGCCAAGGTGAAATTGTGATAAAACACATAGTACTGCCAGCTAAATTTAAAAATATTGTCTTAAAAGATTTGCATGACCAAATGGGACATCTGGGTAGTGAGAGAACCCTTGATCTCTCCTGTTCACATTTCTACTGCCCTAAAATGGGCCTAGACATAGAACAACATGTTAAAACCTGTAGTAGGTGTCTTCAGCGCAAGGCTGCACCACAAGAGCAGCCCCTCTGATCAACATTGTCAAAGTGCACCCATGGAGCTTGTCTGTATCGATTTTCTGAGTCTTGAGAACATGATATGTCAGCACTTTTAGACTCTACAGTATGTCCATCTGCTTAATTAGACTTCAAAGAAACAGGCTGCAGCAAGGTGTGGTAAGCCCCACTTCCGATGTCTAGGGGTGCCTGGTGGTATGAATGGAAGGGGGGCCAGACCACAAGTGCCATCCTGAACCATCTTCTGAACAGGCAAGTTGAAGCATGAAATAAAACCCAGAGGGCATTCTACCTTTAGATGTATTCCCATTGAACTGGATGCCTCTGAACCCCTTGATAACGCTCACCTCAGCAGGAGCAACACAGAGCAGGAGCCGTGTCTCACACACTTCCATTGCTCCAGCACTCAGGAAAGCAAGATGAAGAATTATGCCAAAGTCCATCTGTCTGGGCCATAGGGAAATTAATTAGCTTCTTTGAAATAAAACATTGTTCATTCATTCAAGGTATATGCTGCAATCAAAACATGTTGGACACCAGATTAAGCCAAAAACAAGCAAATGTATTTCCTGGGATCCCATAATGATTCAAGGACCCAAGAGCAAAACTCACTCAGAAGTCAAACACAGTTCCATGGGGCTATTAACATGAACTGAGAGAGAGCAAATGGCAGACTTAGGTACAGTTCTTAAAATCAGCATACAGCAGATTACCACAGCTTCTATGACTAATTGATAGAACCTGCATTTCTAGTAAGTACCCAGATTCTTCCACAGAAACCCATCTTTCCTTGATACACAATTTCCAGATTCATTTCATGACACAATTCCTCTGAAGGGGAATGATGTACTCTCTAGTGCCGCCAAGAGAAAATAGTCCCTGGGGCGATGAACAGCCTAGCCTCCATGGCTGCTCCCAAATAATGACCAAATCTTTTCATCCCTTCCTTAAGCTGTTACCTGGTGCTGACAGTTGTCCTGGACCTTACAAAACAGTACCCGCCCTCCTGACACCATCCCTTCAACAACCCTTAAACTTCTCAGTCTTGTTCTTCCTCACTCTGTCCTTCCACCCTCCTAACCTCACTCAGGGAGCACCTCTGAAAAGACCAGGGAAGCCGAGTATGCCTTCAATCTGTCCCCAGCCTTCAAAAAGTTGCTCTTCACTATTTCAATAGGTTGGTTCACCAAATCATTGGTACCCAAATGTACCAGCACCTCCAGCTCCTCTCCTCCTCTACCATCCTCCCTATCTTACCTATATCCCAGATGGCTAGTGCACCAAGAAGGCAGCTGACCACCCCATTCCATTCCTCCTCTCCACATCTTCTTGACCCCTCTAACTATAAGTCTGCTAGGCCTAAAATACTCCCTCTTAGTTTCCTCCTGTTCTCACCCCGGCTGCTAACAAGTTGTCCTGCCTCGACTGGGTCCTAGATCTCCCCTACGAGACTGGGTACTTGCATCTCCTTCAGAGGTGCAAAGGATTTTCTGTCAAAATTGTAGGCCTAGATGACCACCTTGTGATTTTCTCTGCCTCCCTCCTTCCCTCCCCACCACCCTCCACCAGCCCTCTGGGCAAGTAGGTCTCTGGCGGTGGGGTGTATGGGGTGGGAGCCAGTTCAGCTGGTGTCACAGTTGAGAAATCTCATCTCATGCTGCTACAAGCTGTGAATGGAACTCCCCAATGGTCCTGCCTATGGGGCAGTGTCCCTCCTCTAGAACATAACCCCTGGAGAGGAGCACTCCACAATCCCTGTAGCTGACTATATTCCCACTGTGCCTATGCGCCACACTGGCAGTTGTCTACCTAGCAACAATAACTGACTGCACTACTGGTGTTAACTTTTAATTCCTTCTGCCTTCCTAATATCCTTTTAGTTGCTTCCTAAAATAGCTTACTCTAGATGGGGAGTTTGCCAAAGATACTTATTTACAACATTACAGTCTATCTGCCTCTCACCCCTTAGGTTGTTCCCTAATACACCTAACCTGAATAAGGAGTTCGTTACAACTGCTAAATTACACTATTATACCGTTACTCACTACGCTAACTGCTATGTTAATCTACCCCAGGGAATCTCTATGATCCCTTACTCTAGCTATTGTTTTGCTTACACCCTGAAGTATCAGATGCCTGCACCAGCAGAGTCCACTGCTATCCTGTGGATGCTCAGCAGATGTCCCTTAGGCAGATGCACACTCCTGTTCTGGGGCACTCATGTCATGAGACGCCACGCAATGGGATGCTTGGGTAGGTTATAATATAAGACTTCAGCCCTTGCTTCCTGCCACCCCTCCTCCAATTATCACCTAGCTGAGGCCCCAGGCTAGACAATTCTCATCCAGCCACCAAACTACAAGGCAAGAAACAGCTCCAGGGAGGCCATGTGAACCCAATCAAGATGACCGCTCAGGGGTTAGAGATCTACATATCCAAGCACAAAAAGCATTACACTTCACTTTTCAGTATATCTGCAGCACAGGCTTATTCTCACTAAAACCAGGTCTGCTTAATAATGGGGAAGCCCTAGAAAGAAAAGATGCAGCAAGACAAAGCTAAAGGTAAAACACTCAATGGCACTAACAACATGTTCTACAGCACCAGGCCAGCGACAGCTAACATAGATGACTGGGAGGATAGAATCCCTGCAAACCTTAAGCATAAAGATCAATCACCTTATATCAGCAGTGGTGGATCTGGCTGATAAATTTGTCTCAACCAACTGGGTGACTGTTTCAGAAACCTCTATGCACTCTAAAAAAAATAAAACAATTGAAGCAAATTAAAAGTCAGATACAGCTATGGAGTGATGACCAACTTTATAAAGGAAAACATGAATCTATGCCCGATATTGACTCCCTGGAAAATCAGGCCAGATCCTCTAATATTCAGGTAGTTGCAATGCTCAAGGCTGTAAAGGGATCATCTGCTATTATTTTTCACTGAATGACTGGAGCAGCAGCTCAGGAAGATGCTCAGTCTAGGCCACTCAACATACAGAAAGCTTATTGTGTAACACCAAGGGGCAGCCTGGCAATCCAGAGGCACCATGAATAATTGTAATGGTGACCAAGAGGGTAGGCACCAGGGGCTATATATTGGCACTATCGAGAAGGAAGATCACCTTACTTTAGGATGGGTAGCAGGTTTGTTTATATCCTGACATATGTTTTGCCACAAGGCAGAAGAAAAAAAATGTTTTGATGGAATACCTGATATGTTGGGGGAAGTGAAGGTGTCTCAAGGAATAATCTTGTCAGTGCATCTAAGACTGGTTCACCAGGGAAAGTATTTCTCTACTTGGATCCTGCAGATGCCCTGAAATGGCCCCTGATGCATGCCCTTACCAGCTTGAGAGGGAGTGACTGCAGGAATCTGATTCAGAGGACAGAAGCAACTTGAAGCTAAATTGGATTCCATTTCTAAATAATTTGTACCCTGGTAGTGCTCCTTTAACTGCCTAAGTACGATGTAAGACATCAAATGCTTAGGTCTGTATTGAGCTACAGAATTCATGTAAAGAGACTTAATATCTTCCCATGTTTGGACAGTTGCACTGTACTGTAGTGTACTATACTGTACTGTACTGCACTACACTACACTACACTACACTATACTGTACTACACTATACTACACTACACTGCACTGTACTGTACACACTACACTGCACCGTACTGTACTACATTACACTGCACTGCACTGTACTGTACTACACTACACTATACTGTACTGCACTACACTACACTACACTATACTGTACTACACTGCACTACACTGTACTACACTACTCTACACTACACTGTACTGCACTACATTATACTACACTATACTGTACTACACTACACTGTACTGTACTACACTACACTACACTACACTATACTATACTATACTTTCTTGCCCCTCCTAATTTGGGAGGCCTTCATTATCTTCTTGATGGTTTATAGCTTGTTGCTATAAAGTGGCTAATATACATCCTTCTTTCTTTTCACTCGTATACAGTGTTTGATGCTTTAATAGTAAGCATCTAATTTACTATATATTTATGTAGTTTCTGACACCAGGTAGATGCACTATGTATATCTATGCCTATTTTCAGGCATGACCTGGAAGAGTTACAGACTAACAACAGCAAGTTATGGAATACAATAATAGTTACAGTAACAGTGACATAATTTTGAGAGTAACATCAGTCATGGATTATGCATAAAATAAAAATGACAGAAATATACAGTACCACTATACATAGACTTGAGGGAAACATCAATCAGTCCTGGCTGTGCTTAAAAGTAACTTCATAATAAGCAGGAGTGCAAAATAAAATACAGTGGCAAGGGCAGTCAAAGCATTTGTTAAAAAAGGGTGCAGCACAGGACAAATAAGAATAACAACTATATCAGGAATACAGAGAATAATAACATGTAGTATATAGAAAATACAAAGGGATTTGAGGGCGGGGCCAATGCACTGTGCTAGGGTGACCAGACTTACGCCTACTAGGTGGAGCAAGGGCTGGGAAGACACAAAGAGTCCTTAGAGCCTTGCAGAAGGTCGAATGAGTGGGAGAAAGGTGTAAATCCAGGAAGGGAGTTCCAGTGCTCTGGAGCACAGACTGTAAAAGCCAGCTTTCCCAAGCTGGTGGAATACCTATGTTTAATGAGAGGCTGGGGTCCATAGACCCTTACAGCTCCTCTGCAATGTCACTTATAAAGACATTAAAGAGGACCAGTCCTAGCACTGATCCCTGAGGAACCCCACTTGTCATCCTCCCTTCCTTGGACAGAATTCCGTACCACCACCGCCTATTTTGCTCCAGGTTATGAATCTCAAGTCCTACTGAGCTTCACCAAAGCCAGTCTATCCAAGTATTCCATATTACATACCATAAGTATCTATCTGTTCAATGTGTCTACCTGCTCTTGCTCCTAGCTTGTGTTATCTACCTTGTGTCTCGATGGATTATAAACCTTTGACTCCTATGTAAAACAAGCTTTTGGCTGCATGCGTCTTTTTTGTAAACTGAATACAGTGTTTCTTTTCATATCTAAAATTTTGCCTGCACTTATTACAGTGTCATGTATTGTCAGTATTTATTACACTGTCCTGTATGTGTTAATTATTATGAACTACTGTATTGTAACTTTGTAATCTTCTAGGTTGTGCTTGAAAATAGGCATTTGGGTCCCACATATTCAAAGGAGATGCACGACCCAAAATGGGGTGTGTGCCATCTCAGAAAATGTGCAGAAGTGTGATATTCGAAAGGAGAGATGCATTGTGCATTTCTGAATGCATGATCATGCAGAAATAATGTATGCAGCACAGAAAAAGGGGCAGGCACCTGAGTATGCTGCACAAGTGCATACACACAATGGGGGTGAGATACTGACAACAACAAAATGGAAAGGGACCTGGGGGTAGTCATATCAGATAACATAAAGGTGGGCCAGCAATGTGAGAAGGCAGTAAGGAGGGTTGAGGGGATACTGGGATGCATAGGGAGAGGCATCACCAGTAGAAAACAGGAAGTTGTTGGCCCTCTGTACAGACAGTTGGTAAGACCACATCTGAGTACTGTGTCAGTTCTGGAGACCCCATCTCCGCAAAGACATAGCCAGGGTGGAGGCTGTCCAGAGGAGGGCAACCAAATGGTACAGGGTCTGCACCAGAAGACATATAAAGAAAGACTAGAGGAGTTTAAGATGTATAGCCTTGAGGAAAGGAGGAGAGGGGGACATGATAGAAACTTTCAAATACTTCAAGGGAATCAACAAAGTCCAAAAGGGTAGCATCTTTCAGAAAAAGAGATGTGCAAGAACAAGGGGCAGAATTTGAAGATGGGGGGACAGCTCAGAAGTAATGTGGAGGAAGTATTTCTTCACAGAGAGGGTTAGTGGATGCATGGAGCAGCCTTCCTGAGGAGGTCATGGAGTCAAAAACAGTGAGGGAATTCAAGAATGCATGGGACAGACATAAGGCAATTCTAGTGGGGAGAAGGAGGAAGTAGGCTGTTGGTTAACTAGGATCTGCAGCTTATCCATTAGGTAGGAAATGAGCAGAATAGGTGGGCCAAGCAGTCCTTATCTGCCGTCAAATTCTATGTTTCAATGTTTCTATTCAGCCAAAATATGCTCCACTTGTGTCGCATGACACAAAATGCACCACGTAAAGTTAGGTATGAAAGGAGATTGCCTAAACTGGCTAGCCAATTACAGGCAGGCTGCAGAACTGTACACAGATGACCCTGAGACAGTCCTCGGAGGTGCATCAGGATGTGCTCCAGGCACCCACACACAGCAATCATGCCAAGACAGTAGTATCCAAAGCCACAGCTGTGGTATGCCTGTTCCCGGGCACCTGCTGTATGCTGGTGGGTGACACCACCGCATCACCCAGTCGCCATCCTCCCTTCACCACACCAGGTTGGGAATGCCCAGCTACCACATGCCAGGCAGGCACCCCAGCACACTGGTGTTGCAGACAGCTACAATGTGACATATGTGCCAGGTGCCATGGCCTGCACCCATGCAGCTGTCAGAGTGCCACCTGGTGGAGACTTGTGCCCATGGTGTTGTCTGGCACAGTGGTGATTAGGATGCATGGCAGTAATCATGGCAGCATGGCATGGGTCTGGGACAGCCCAGTGGCACACATCCATGGTGGAACACCATCAGTGCACCATGACATGCCATGCCACCAGGAACTCACATACATGTCACTGATGCCATCCATGTAGTGTGGCAATGCCACAGAGACCCTGGGTTTGGGTCACTGTGGTGTACTGGTGGTGGACAGTGCTCAGTTGTGAGCAGTGCAGGGCAGGGTGGTACCACCTGCAGCCTGGAGGTGGCAGGGCATACCCCAGGACACAGACCATCCCAGTGGTGTGCATGTGGCCACATGTAGTAGCACTGCATGCCTCTCAACTGTCACACAATATGGGGTACAGCACTCATGTTATCTCCCAGACACCTCTGACCCACATAGTGTGGGTGGCAAACATTCTGACTACTGAGACTGCTATGCAGAATTGTATGATAATATGAGATGCTAGGTTATCAGCTTACAGTAGCAGCATTAGTGCACTTATTTCCACAGTCTTCTGAGCTTACAATGTCATGTTTGAGGATGTGTCACTCATCTTGTCAGGTGTCACACACCTTGGTACACATTTGGGTGCTAAAGGTTGGGGGTATGTAGCACTGTACTCAGGCCACTGCAGTCCACCCACACACAACCATGCATTCTCCCGCCTGCCTGCAGGCTGCAGTGCCTCCTGATCACCTTTGTGGAGTGGTGGTGCTGTCCTGAAATGCTCGGTATGTGCAAGGCAATGGCATGCAAATGGCATTAATACATTCCTGTAATGAGATGCAAATGTGCTGTTTGGGTGCTGACTGTGCAATGAGGCCATTTGGATATCTTGGCTGAATACTGCAATTCTGCAACGGCACAAGTGGCTTTACATTGTGTTCTTCCGTATGCTCCACACTGGACTCTGGACACTTACTGCGCCATGCATCTCCCACTGCACAATTAGCATGTTCAGGATATTCTGCCACACATGCAACTGCAATTACGGTGCACCTTCTGATAATACCATTTTTTGTGCCAGCACAGTTGAGATGTGTGTAGCAGGCACTTGTGCGATGCAGCCTGCCACTTTGACTATGAGGCCCCTGATTATCTAGCGCACTACCTGATAAATAAAAAGAAATAAATAAATATATGCTACACTCCTCCCCTAGATGAAACTAGTCTGAACATAACATTTTTCTAACTTCCAGTCTGCAGTAGACCATTCTGCAACCCAGAGACAAGTTCTGGGGATTAGCCTACCATCTGGTAAAGGTTACTACTTACTATGTAACAAACACAACATGTAACAAGTGGTGAAACATGAAGAGGATGGAGGACTTGTCTGTACTTTGTCACCTCAGCCTATGCTGGATCAGATGTATAAAGCCTAATTAGCACTGATGTCTGTTCTGGCAAAACTTGTCAGCCTGATTTGCACAAGGTTCTGATACCTATAATGCCTTGCTCTTAAAATTTCGTTTTATTTATTTTCATGTCATTTTATTCAAGGCTAATATACACTAGCAGAGCACATTTGCAATTGGAACACATTCACAAAACAATACAAGGTACACATCAATTAAGTTTTGCAAAATGTAGAAGTGTATGATATATACAAAATAAGATAAAAATAAAATACGGTACATATAACCATAGCTCATAGCAAACATTGTACAAATAATTCAAGTAATGCCAACTAACTCAAAACGTGAACAATTGACCAAAGAAAAAGGTAAAACATTTTCAAGGCACAAATTAAAGTGTGTCTAGTGTCCAGAGTGCAAAATGGACCAGCAGCGAGTTCCACAGGGTAGGCACAAGATAAATAAAAACAAAACATATAGACTGTATGGTCTTCACTCATGGATTTTATTATGTTTGCTTGCACGCATGTGCAAGAAACATAGTGCCATCATCTGAGTTTTCGGAGGTGTGTCACCCTCTTCCAATTCAGTCAGTGTTGACAGGCGCTGCCCCAGTCCGCCATCGTGGAGCTGCACCATGACAGCTCCAAAATGCAGTGGTGTACAGTTGAAAGTGGGGGATACGCTCAGTGAGCAGCCGATAAGATATCGCCTGCTCCGCGCAGCCCCCTACACACACACACAGAAACGCACACACGCATACTGCATGCTGCCCCTGCAGACATCAGATAGCCGACGGGGTGCCTAATCCCAGTCGGCTTGTGCTGCGCCTCTCCCCAAAGCTCACATGCCACGCTAAGTTCACCCAGCGTGGCAAGTCATGGTATAGCCGGCAGGTGCCCAATCCCCGTCGGCTCCACTATCCTCCCCAGACTACAGGGTGCCACGCTGGGAGCCCACCCCAGCGTGGCAACTGATATCATATGGCCGACGGGGTGCCCAATCCTCGTGCCGGCTCCACGGCCCCCAGTTATCCTTGTGCCACACTGGGAGCCCACCCCAGCGTGGCAAACGCCCCTGTCATCACTGAAGAAAAATAAAACCTGAAAATTAAAACGGTCCCTCTGCACTTCTTCCTGGCCCCCTCCCACAACCTACACCCACCCACTGTGCACCCCACCTCCCCACACCCCCTCACCCCATACTTACCTCTGAGCTCGGCACGACGCTCTTCGGTGGACCGGAACACGCCTGCACTCTTCAAAGCCAACTGCGAACTGAGGAAATGCCGGTAAGCTGTATAATGGGATAGATAGTTTTTTCAACTTTGTTGCATATCTCAGGCATTTTTTGAATTTTTACCAAATTTTCAACATGGGGTTTTTGGTACCCTCCTCATGAATTTCTTGCACTATCATGGCGTTACCGGGCCGAAGGAGTGATTTTACGCCGCTGTCACGAAATCACTTTCCAAGAATGATTAGCGAAAGCGACACTGCCAGTGTTCATAAGGTGGGCTCTCAAAAGCCTATTTGAGAAATTTGGTGGAAAAATTCCAAAAATGACTGTTTTACGAGCATCGTTGCATGATTCAGTCGCAGCACGCTAAATGATTCATGGATTTCAATATTTTCACTCAGATTTTCAACATTGCCATTTTACCACACCTCCTTATGAGCAGTACAGCTATCATTTTTCACATCTTGCCCAAAATGTGTTCTCACTTCATGTAGCATACAATGGCTCAGTCGATGATGCGAAATCAATGTATGGGACACATTAAGAAAATCACAGTGACACTGTTCATGAGCAGAGGTCTTAAAATGGCTATGTTGAAAATTTGGTGAAAAATTCCTAAAATGACTGTTTTATTAGCGTGCATTGCGCAGTTCCTATGCATGCTTGTAAGTTTGCAATTTAATAGTTTCACTCCAGATTTTCAACATTGCCATTTTATTACACTTCCTTATGAACAGTACAGCTGCCATTTTTCATATGTTGCCCAAAATATGTTTTCGCACATATGGCGCTTTAATGGTGCTGTTGGTGTGCAAAAGCAATGTTTGGGACAGATTACAAAAATCACAGTTATACTGTTCATGAGAAGAGGTCTTAAATGGCTATGTTGAAAATTTGGTGACAAAAGTCCATAAAATGACTGTGTTATTAGTGAGCATTGCAGTTTACACGCCCTCGTAAGTTCATGACTTTGTAATATTTTCAGTCCAGGTTTTCACCAGTGGCATTTTTCCACACTTCCTTAGAACAGTACAGCTGTCATTTTCACAACATACGGTCAAGTGTGTTTCACACTTTCAGTGCAGAGATGCGTGGTCGCTGTGGGAAATCATTGTTCGGGACAGATAAAGAAAATCACAGTGACACTTTTCATGACGGAGGCACCAAAATGCCTGAGTTGACAATCTGCTGTAAAAACCCAACCTAATTATATTATGGTGCGTGTTGCACAGTTTCTATGTACGCCGTGACTTCACCAGTTTTTTTAATATTTTTAATGCAGATTTGCAACATTGCAATTTTTTACACCTCCCCATGAACAATACAGCTGTCATTTTTACATCCTGTTCGAATGTTTTTGCACCTGTGGTGCTAAATGCCATAGTCGCTGTGCATAAGCAGCTTTCAGCTAACAAACTGATATTGCCACTGTTCATGAGATGGGGTCACAAAACCATGTTGAAAATTTGGAGTGAAAATACCAATGAATGCCTGAGGTATTTGGGTTTCAACCATAACGCCCAACCCTGTAGAGAATGACAGGCGTCAGGGTGTGACTTGGGATTCTTGCCTGTAATGTCATAAAATTCCACACCTTGCAGTCAGTGAGAGGCATCGAGGTATGCCTTGGACTCTTTGCCCCAAAGTTCACCCCATTCTCTATATCGCATCCATCTCACCGTGATTTAATGGAATGGGATGACAAGGGCCGAAGACCCCAAGGAACACCGTGACATTTGTCAGTGTCTGCAGGGTGGGTGGTGAAATGGCGTGGCCGTTATGCCTGACGGACTCCAAAGGCACACCCCAATGCCTGTCACTCTCTGCAGGGTGGTGGTGGTGTTGGCTTCAGTTCAACTTCACTGCTATTCCTATTATGCAGCTCTGTAACTTCTACACTACCACTGCCAATGCCAGCAAGCAAACATTCGCATTGACAAATGCTTGTTGAATTTATAGAGATGCACATTGTGGAAGGAAGGTTTAATCTTTTAATTGAGATCCAGGGCTCAATTTTTCAAAGGTTGACGCGGGCTTGTGTAAAACCTGCATCAACCTTGTTCTTTAAGCGCAGTTGCGCCAAACTCCCTTGATGCAACTGCACCTGATTTTTAGTACACTGGGTGCAGTTGTGACATTCAGTGCAAACCCTGTAAAAATGGTTCCCAAATGGTGCAAGTTAGACCAAAGAAACTTGGTCTCACTTGTGACATTTGGTCCTCAGGATTGAAAATCCTGATGGGCGGCTGGGAGAATGACGCGGTCCCGGCGCTAAAATGATCGGCACATCAGGGCTTGTGGCATTCTTGAGGCTCTGAAAATCAAGTTTGAGACTCAGTCTGTCAGGTCATCAGGGACCTGACTGAAGATGCACTCACAGGAAACAATAAGCTTGTGTAGTCTGTTTGTTTTCCAGAGAGATCCACCCCAGCCTCTGATAGATGAGACAGTGGTCGATCTCTTTGGGTCAGTTAAGAATTAATCTGGTCAAGCAGTGATATAATACCTCTAATTTATGAAGTCTGTTAGCTGTAGCATATTCATAAAAAGTCGGTAAAAGTGAATAATAAAAATATTTGCACTTAATTTTCAGTATAGTTTCAGGATTGAGATCGCTATTTCTATAGAGGGGCTCACCCTGGATCCAGGTTTTCCTAATCAGGTGTTCCAGATGCCTGTTACTAGATCCAGCAGAGTCAAATCAGAAGCCAAGATATTTATAATTATCTACAGACTCCAACAGGGTGCCATCATTATTAGCCGAGATAGTGATCTCTGAAATATTTCTAAGCTTTGGATGATGACCAAAAATCATTAACTTTGTTTTTGTTGCATACAAACACAGCTTGGATTTTGTTAAAACTTCTAATAATTCATTGAAACTCCTCTGCAGATTATTCTAAATAGTCACGGAGATCTACTGATGTTATAGATGACAGTGTCATCCATGTACAGATGATATTTTGCATCACTGACACTGTCGCCCAGACCCTTCAGGTAAATCAGAAACAGGAGTACAATATGTATGTATGTGGTTTGGAAAGGTGCACAAAAACCAAAGAATGTCGATATTTCTTCTCTCTATTACTGATCCCATATACTGCTTTCCTGCAAACTGCCCTCTAGTATGCTCATGCCAAGTGTTCTAAATGGACCTAACATATTACAAGTCCAGTTGCACCACACATATTAACTCTGTTTTCCTTAAAGGTCAAGTCTTCAGGGTGCTGTTTGCCGCCACATAGGGTTACTCCAGGCTGGAACAACTGCTGCCAGTGGAACAGGAACATCAACGTTATTCAGCACAGACCCCAGTGGATTTCTGCAGGGAGGAGCAAAGTTCTCAGTGTCCCTGTCTGCTGCTGGAGAGACGTCTTCACGCTGAACCGAAGCTGGAACCCTTGATGACAACAGGTGATCTGCATGCACATGAACTATGTGATGGCCCATGTGGGCTCCATAGGACAAAGGTCCACATTTCGAAGCACTGCACCTGCACTCCAGAGATGCTTTGGATGTCTGATATCCTGAGCCATCACCCTCTCTTCTGGATATAAGATCCATCTAGTTTGGCAGACTTGTCATGGTCCCCTGCTTTGCAGCTGATGCTTCACCACAGTACAGGTTTCAGCAATAACAAGCAGGTTCCAGGCTGAAGTTTCAGGAACAGTTCTGTAGGTATTCTCTGTGACAGTGTAAGGAGTGTTTCTATAGGTGAACAAGAAACCAGGCAGCTTCTGGGTTGAATGTACTAACTGAGAATCTTGTTTTGTCCAGGTTTTGTGGAAACTTTGTACAGTCCTTTCAGCTACACCATTTGATGCTGGAGGGTAAGGTGGAGATAAGATGTATCTGGCCATATTTCACATTAAAAACAACTTGAATTCTTGTGAAGAAAACTGAGGACTCTTCTCTGACACCAGCCACCATGGCAGTCCATACGATGCACAAAAGTTGTCTAAGGAGATTCACACACTTCTCAGTAGTCATCGCTACATGGGAAGCACTGTGATCCATTTAGAGTAAACATCAGCCACTACAAAGAAATGCTGTTTGTCCACTTTTGCATAATCAACGTGGATGCACTCCCAAGACATGGTAACCCAGGACCAGAGAAGCAGAGGTGCTGTTGCAGTGTTGTGACACTCAGCTGCACAAGACATACATTAGCTGACAAGATTTTGGCTGTCTTGATAAAAATCCCAACAGCCAGAGGTAACCTTGGGCTAATGCCTTCATCTGAGAGATTCTGGAATGAGTCTCATGTAAGTCAAATAGTAACCGCTTTTGAATTTCAGAGGTATCACGACTGAGCACCCACAGAACACAGCCTTGATCAGTGAACAACTGGTCCTTCTTGTTAAAGAAAGGCTGAAGAGTCAGATCCTTTTGTGAAGTTGGACCACCCTTTAGTGTGAAATTCAGGATCTTTGAGAGGACCAGATCCCATCTGGTTTCCTTTGCCACACTCTGGGCAGCTACAGGTAGCTCCTGATGTGCAGAATTTGGAAAACTGCCACACTGTCTTCCATCTCTGCTAAATCTTTGCATGACAGTTGTACAATGCTTCTAGATTTGCTCTGGTCCTGAGAATGCTGGTGCTCGATAGCATAACCATCGCTCTAACAGGATAAGAGCCAAGCATTGCAGCCTTAACAGTGCAAACATAAGAACCACGGCCTTTGGCTCCAGGATGGACAGTGGAGGCTTATAATCTGTTAGCAAAATGAATTTTTATTCAAGCAGGTATTTATGGAATTTCTTATCCCTAAAGATTATGCTTACGGCCTCCTCTCAATCTGAGCATAGTTCCTTTCACTTGGAGACAGGTTCATGAAGCAAAAGTAATTGGGTGCTCCTCCTCTGAAAGCATCATATGAGAGATTACAGCACCCTCCTCATATAGGGATGTGCCGCATGCCCATCTCAAAGGCTTTGCTGGGTTGAATTGTGCTAGCCACTTGCTATTCCGAAGCTGTTGCTTGATGATTGGAATGCTGCCCCATGCTATGGTAACCAGTTTCACATCACTTCTTTTGCAGCAAGTCATTTAGTGGTTGCAGCAATGTGGACATGTCTGCCAGGAAGCATCCACAATAATTCAGCAGGCCCATGAATAATTGCAACTCATTCATATTTGTTGGCATTGACGATCGCTGCCACCTTGTTCTCTGTCAGGTGCATCCCTGGTGTCAGTCTAATAGCTTATGCACGTGATAGAATCCTGGTGAAACTGACATTTGGCTAGCTTTACTTTCACTCTATATCACTGTAATCTGGACATAACCTGGTCCAAGATCATCAGATGCTTTTCCACTCTGGGTACTGTTACCAAGATATCACCTATGAAGCAGACTACATACTCCAACCTGCGAAGTATCTGCTTCACAGTGTGCTGAAAAATTGCTAGTACTATAGAAACTCCATAGGCCAGCTGATGATATTGGTAAAGTTCGTGTGGTGTTTATGGTGAGAATAGCGAACTCAGGGTTTAATTCCAGCTGCTGGTATGCAAAGATAGTCAGTCTGCAGATGAATTTGCCACCTACCAGTGTGGCAAACAAGTCCTCTGCATTTGGCGGTGGGTCCAGTTCTGCTTCCACGCAGCAGCTGACTGTAACTTTGTACAGTAGCTGTCACAGATCCTACCACTTTGTCTCGTTTTGGTACCATGATGATAGGGCAGCTCACTACTCACTCTTACTCATGGTATGTTACCATGTCTCACCAGATGGTCCAGTTCCTGTTCTACCTTCCTTCAGTGCATGGGGCACTGGTCGCACTTGTAGAAAATCAGTGTAGTTCTCACTTGCACTTGAATTTTTGCCTTGTAATCCTGCATGATGCCACAGCCATCTTGGAAAAGAGGACAATGCTTGTCCAAAACCTTTTGACTATTTTGCAGTGAAACTGTTGGCAGTTCTCAATGTGAAAATCCATTCCCAGTTCAGCCTGATTTTCTCCAACCAGTTTCTTCCAAGCAGTACAGGGTTGTCACCCACACTGCCACTAGGGCAAGGTCCACTTCCTCCCTCATAGTTAGCTAGTACCTGTATCTCCCCCAGCATGGGATGTCATCTCTGAGACGGTTATAACAAGCACTTACTTAGACAATCTCTGTAGATGTGCTCTGACAGAAGTGATACTAATGCCGTGGTGTCAGTCTGCATGCTTACCAGGTTACCCCTGAAACTGATTGGAGGCAAATTCTCTCTCCAAGTCCTTGAGTTGCATAAACTGCGAACAGTTTCAATGGGTCATCCCCTGTTCTGTCTCTGACCTGCTGTCCATGACATACTGCACTCTGGCAGTGCATGCTACACTTACACAGGCTAGTGCTAGATTACTTTTTAACAAAATTGTGGCATTTTGTTGCCAGAATCTGCATGTGCTTTGCGGGACAGTGGTCAGCTCCACAATGGTAGCATGACTGCTTTGCCTTGCTTGCTATGCTGGTTTCAAGGGCCTTGCTCATGCTGACATGTTGTCTGAGGACTATCCCATAGTCTAGCATGTCCTCTTACACCTGGTGTAAAAGTCACTTGTGAACCCCACCACTGGGTGGTTCAGCATGTCCTTCTAGCTCCTGGTGTCCTTCTGGGTGAGTTCTAGTGCGAGTGCAATGTTACAAGCCAACCTGAGCATTCAGTCCAGTTCCAACAATAGTCGCTTTGTGTAATGTTTCCCTCATAGACTCCAGACCAACTGATTCCTCAGGGTGTCGTTTTAAGAACTATCCATATTTGCACAAGCTTGATAGATTTTTAAGGCAACGATGTATTCTGAGATGGTCTCTCCTCCTTCTGGGTACATTGGTTCAGTCTGTAGCACTTAGCTATCAAAACTGGCTTGGGCTTTTAGTGACACAAAAGGGTTGCTATTAGCTGTCGTGGTCAAGTCCTGTAACCCTTACGACACAGTTAAACTTTTTGAAAGACTGACTATGAGGGTGTTAAGATTGCAGAAAAAGGTCTCTTCTGTATTCATTGGGTACTTGGTTTACAGTGACCCAGTACTCAAAATGCTCCAAGCACATATTGGTCATATTGCTCTTGTGATGCCTGGAATTCTGGCACTCAGCCCACCAGCACCATTGTGCTGAATGTGGAGGGTCACTGTGGTTTGTACAAGTCCAGGAAAGAGTTGTCACTAATGGTACAGGTTCTGTGTGACTGCTGGGTAGCAAGCCCCAACAAGCAAACACAAACAACAGAAAGCAGACACACATTCCCAATAAAACTCCTGGCTACCTGGCCTGGTGAGAGTGCTCTGTCACCAGTTTACAACAATATGAAGAAACCAGCAGCTTAAAGCCATTTGGTCTATCTAGTCTGCTTGTATTGCAGGGTCCTCAGCTTAAGCTACTGACCCTGCCCTCGTCTCCACTCCCCTTCCCCTCCTTTGACCCTTATTTCTCCCTAACTCTATCCCAGCCTCTCTTGAAGCTGCCCAACTTCTTTAATGAAACCACCTCTTCTGGCAGCACATCCCAACTCGCCACCACCATCTCTGTGAAGAAATGACTCTAGCTTCCCTTCTAAACTCCCTTCAAGCTTGAGACTGTGTCCCTCATGTTTCACTTGTTTCTGTTTCCACTAAGCTTAAAGAGACCCTCCTTAGCCACCCTATTTATTCCTTTCAAATACTTGAACGTCTCAGTCATGTCCCCCTTCCAGGATATCCATGTTCAGAGCCTCCAATCTCCCTTGGGTGTAGCTACACTTTTGTGTCAGTAAAGTGTATGAATTTGTTTGAATACAACATCGTACATTTCTCAACATGACTTCAGTGAGTTTTCTACCATTTTGTGAGTCTGATTGGGAGTGCGGCTGCTTCCTGCTGTTTGTCACCATGGTCTAATCTGCACTGTGCTGGTCCCAACTGTAAAATCTGCGCTGCCCAGGGAGGGGTTGAAAAGCTTCCAAACCCGTTCACAATGCACTAAGTCATGTAATAACTCTGAGGTTCAAAGTGGGGCCCAGGCCCAGTCTACCTTCACATTTCCTGAAACTGAGAATGCTTCTTCTAAACAAGTAACCCCCCCCACCCCATTTTGTCCCCAATTCCTCTGCGTCCCTCTCACTAGCTCTCAAAAGAACACTGCCTCACTTGACATCATCTGCAAGGATCAGTAGCGATCATGTTTTCTGAGACCCTACCATTTCATTTTATCGTCTGACCACAGGAGGTGCTGGAGAGCAACATTCTGTTGTTACCCTCCCTGGAGAGTCAGTGTATCACATCTGAGATGTGACCCACCCTCCGCCAGCCCAAGTTCATGACAGGCATTCGGTCACTCTGGAACCCGGTCTTCCTACGTGGCAGCTAGCAATGCCATATGCTGCCAAGAGATTCAGCACAATTTTGAAAACTGATGGCCCGAGCGTTGTTGACCAATGAAACGGTCACCTTGTCATCGGTGGTCAGGCTAATTGTGATTCAGCCAAATGATGAGACCAAGAACCCCTTTAAAATGTTTAAATTATTGAATGAAGGCAAAGTAAGAAAATGGAATTAAATGAATTGCAGACTGTCAAACTGCATTTTTGGGGAGGGAGGGGAGCACTGGTATGATAACAGTTTGATTCGAGGTTTGGCCAACACCAGAAGCACCCCTGCAAAATGTAAGAAAAATGTATAAGAACTGTGATAACATCTTTGTGTGTTTAACAAGGTTGCTTAGTAAACCTTTAACATTGTTATTAATGGCCAGTTGAGCTACACTTTGAGAACATGTGCTCACATCATGTGACCTACCGATGTCATCAAAGTATTCCATCACCTTCAATCTAAAAAAAAACGTAGCTGGGAAAAATGACACCTTTTATAAACAGACACATTCTTGCTGGATCTCGTTGCTTGCCTTCGAGACCCTAATAAGTTTCTGCCTCAGGTGCTGGCAGAATGAAAGAGGAGAGAAGAGAGACAAATTCATATCATAACACCTGCAGATCAGTTTTTGAATCATCTATCCCCTTATATGGGATGTCATTTGTAATATTAACATTCTGACCACAAAATATAGTTAGGGGTTTAACAAAGGCATTTTCATGACAGCATGAAATTAGCAGTTTGACAAAAGCATTTTGCCCATAAAATGTAGGTAGGAAATTGACAAACTTCATTCTGTGCACAAATTAATTAAGGAGTTGGCAAAAGGCATTTTGTC
The DNA here is from genome assembly GCA_016271365.2 of Neoceratodus forsteri. Lineage (NCBI taxonomy): Eukaryota > Metazoa > Chordata > Ceratodontiformes > Ceratodontidae > Neoceratodus > Neoceratodus forsteri. Next base: position 524,585,141 of record CM028138.1, on the reverse strand, counting down.
CACAGTATGAAATTAGCAGGTTAACAAAATGTATTTTGTCCACAGATTGAAGTTAGCATTCTGACAAAAGGCATATTGTTCACAGTATGAAGGCAGCAGTCTGACAAAATGAGTTGTATCCAGTGGTGTAGTGCTAAATTTAGAAATATGGGGTCTCCATGAACCACAATCCCCAAACCCCCACAGGCTGAGAGTCTGAGGGTCTTCTAGGCCCCTTGAAGCTACCAGGTTTTAGATGTATTCTGGTACATTTTGAGGGTCATTTTGACACCGCTTGGCTGCTTTTATATACAAAGTCACCAGCAGATTAGGCCCAAATGTCTATCTTGTTCTGCTTTGAAACGCAGCTCCAAATTAAGTTTTGGCAGCTGCCCCCAGTTTTGGTACCTACCCATCCTAACTGTTACCCTGCCTATGTTCCTGTTCTATCCCATCTTGAATCCTCAGCAGTTTCCCTTGCTAACAATTCCACTGGTAGAGCATTCCAAGGTGCCACCCTCTCCATGAAAAAGTGGCTCCTCACTCCCCCGTACCTCCCCCACTAGTTTAAGGTTATGTCCTCTCGTATTTCCTTCCCCTTCAACGTAAAGAGACCATCTTTGTCCACCCTATTGATCCCCTTCATATTTGAAGACCTCTATCATATCACTTCTGTCTCTACTGTCCTCTAGGAATACATATTCAGCTCCCAGTCTTTCCTCATAGGACATTCCCCAGACTGTGGATCATCCTAGTGGCTCCCTCTGAACTCTCTCCAAAAGGGCAATATCCCTCTTAAGTAAGGTCTCCAGAATTGCACACAGTATTCCAAGTGAGGCCTCACCAAGCAGTTGTACAGAGGCAGAATGACCTTTTTCACCTTGATGTTATCCCCTAGAGATACACCCCAGTAATTCATTAGCCTTGGCAGCTGCCCTCTGGCACTGTTCTGAATTGTTCATTTGGTGTCTATGGCCACCCCAGGTCTTTTCCCCTTAGATGTCAACAGCTGTCCCCCAAGAGACAGTCATGCCCAGGGTTCCTGCATCCCAGGTGTAGCACTCTGCAATTACTAGCGTTAAACTCCAACTGCCAGGTTTGTGTCCATCCCTCCAACTTTTCCAAGTCTTCCTGAAGTGACATTCTACCCTCATTACTATCTACCACCGCCCAACTTGGACTCATCCATGAAGGGCTCATCCTGCTCTTAACACCCTTCCGAATGTCTGCAATAAAAGCGTTGAATAGGACTGGGCCCAATACCAAACCCTGGGGAACCCGCTGATGACCGCCCTTATAGTCGGAGTTTCTCCCCACCACCACCACCCTCTGCTGCTGGTTTCTGAGCCAGTTTGCTATCCAGCCCACCATTTTCTCCCCACCCATAGGTCTCCTTAGCTGCCATATCAGCCTTCCATGCAGGACTGAGTCAAGGCCTTGCTGAAGTCCAAGTACAGGACATCAACAGACCTTCCACAGTCCAGTGATCTTGTCATCCAATCAAAGAATTCGATCAGGTTGGTCTGACACAATCTACCCTGAATGAACCCATGCTTGCTTTCATCTTGAAAGCCATTTGCCTCCAGGAACTCCACCATCTTTTCTTTCAAGATGGCCTCCATCAGCTTACCCACTATGGACATCAGACTAACTGGCCTGTAATTTCCGGTTCTTCCCTTGACCCACTCTTGTGGAGCGGAACAACATGTGTTGTCCTCCAGTCCAGGGATACCCATCCTGACTGGAGGGAGGAGTTGAATGGTTCCATCAATGGAGCGCCAGGATGTCTGCCAGTTCCTTAAGGACTCTGGGGTGAATTCCATCCGGTCCAGGGGCCTTATCAGTCCTCAAGGACTTTAGACCATCCCTCACCCTCCCCACCTGGATCTCATAGTCTGTAAATGCCCCCCAACTGCCCCAACCTTCCTCCCCACTGTGGTAACAGACCTTCCTTCTCCCTCATGAAGACTGAGCAGAAATACTCATTCAGTATTTCAACTTGCTCAGCCTTCCCTTCTAATCCAGCCTTCTTTCTTCTTCAACCTGTTTATCTGCCTTTCCTTCTCTCTACTGATATCTATAAGATACCTTCTCCCCTCCCTGGTCCCCTGTGCCAGTCTTAGCTCCTTGTTCGCCTTTGCTGCTCTTACCTTTCTACTTATCTCCTTTGAGATGCATGTTGGTAGCTTATCAGACAGAGCCCTATAGAACCAGAGGAAGGAGTTTCTTTTCCTCCTTGTAGTGAGGAGGACCATCCCATCTCTTGGTACAGCAGGAAGTGATTGGTGCAAAAGACAAATTGAGGATGAACCTCAAGGCCCGTGATAAAGAGTGTCAAGTTTACAGAGCACTGAAGAGGGCAGTTGCTGTAGAGAAAGTCAGCGTAATCCAGTAAGGGCAGGAATGTATATTGCACTAGTCTCTTTCTGGTTTCCTTGGGAGTAGGTGCTTAATGCGGTAGAATATGCCTAAGCGTTGTCTTAATTTTTTCGAGAGCCTCGTTCAGGTGGCACAGAAAGTTAAGCTTATTGTCTAGCCAGAATCCTAGGTATTTAAAGGTATCAACAGTTTCCAGGGTTCACCCAATAAAGTTAGACTCTTAAAGCTGCATGCTGGTCCTGGGTGGCATTCTGTAGAGAGGATCATGGCTTTGGTCTTTTGGCGTTAAGCAGGAGCTTGTGCTTCATAAGATTACAATGGAGAGAGAGAAAATCTCGCTGTAAATCCTCATGGGCCATGTCCAGAGAAGAGTTAGAGGCGTAGAGGACAGTATCATCTGCCAATAAGTGCACATTAGCTGTGCGCAGATGTGATTCAAGGTTATTGATGTAGATTGAAATAAGATTAGGCCCAAAATAGAGCCTTGAGGACACCTCGTGGTTGTGTTTCTAGTGGAGACAGTTCTCCCAAAGCTTTGACTCATAATCTGTTAGTAAGGTAGCTGGTGAACCATTTAATGGCAGTACTATTGAGACTGATGTTACTCAATGCATTAAGCATAATGTTGTGTTCCACAGTATCGAAGCCTTAGAAGGTCAAGGAAGAGTGCAAACACATGCTTGTTAGAGTCCAAGGCAATTTGCCCATCAGTGGTTACTTTAGCAAGGGCAGAAACTGTGCTGTTTGGCTCTAAAGCCCGACTGAGCGGTGTTCAGCAGTTTCTGTGAGTCCAGGTTCTCCTGATTTGGGTGTTGATGATTTTTTCCAGCAGTTTTGAAAGGGTGGATAGTATGGAAATAGGCTGATAGTTGTTCAGGTTGCTAGGGTCCCCAGACTTGAACAAGGGGATGATGTGAGCAGTTTTCCACAGCAGAGTCATGCATCCTGCATCAGGGAGGTGTTGAATAAGTGGGCCGGTGGGGGCGGTCAGGTAGTAATGGCCTAATTTTAGGAAGAAAGGTTTGATGAGGTCAGCACCAGCACTCTTTTTGTATCCTATGACAGTAGGAGATCCTCTACTTGGCAGAAGGATACAGAGGGAAGCTGAAGGGGGAGTAACTCTGGTTGGTGTCGATGTTGGGGCTTGAGACATTAATGGCATCCTCTGCAAGGGCTGATCTTACTGATTGAGAGACATCGAAGGCCAGTCCCTGCAGTGGCAAAGTGTTCATTGAGTTGTTCTAATATATCCGCTTTATTCGTGAAAGTGGTGTCACTGGACACTATTTTGTCTGGAAGGGAGGCATCGGTAGTATGACCCTCAACCTCTTTGAGGATGCCCCGAACTTGGCAGCATTGTTTTTGTTGTCTTCCAGGGCTGATTGGAAATATCTAGCTTTTTCAGACCTAATTAGTTTGGTGCAGGCATTTCTAGAGACACGAAGGCAAGCCAATCGGCTTCAGAGTGAGACTTCCTAGCTCTTTTCCACCAAATGTCTCTATCCTTGAGGGCTTTCTTTAAGATGGGAGAGAACCAGCCAGGAGATCTTTTCTTGGACTTTATCAGCCTTAGGGGAGCATGTTTGTCTATTAGACCCACTAAAAGTCTATGAAAGATGTTAAATGCCTCATTGAGGGAAGGGGCTAGGTAGAAGTTCTGCCATCTGATGTTGCCCAGGTCATTTAGGAAGGCATTCTGGCAGAACTTTTCAAGCACCTTTTCTCCCCACCCGTATGTCCTTTAGCTGTCACATCAGCCTTCCATGCAGGACTGAGTCGAAGGCCTTGCTGAAGTCCAAGTACAGGACATCAACAGACCTTCCACAGTCCAGTGATCTTGTCACCCAATCAAAGAATTCGATCAGGTTGGTCAGACACAATCTACTCCGAATGAACCCATGCTGTCTTTCATCTTGAAAGCCATTTGCCTCCAGGAACTCCACCATCTTTTCTTTCAAGATGGCCTCCATCAGCTTACCCACTATGGACATCAGACTGACTGGCCTGTAATTTCCCAGTTCTTCCTCGGCCCACTCTTGTGGAGCGGAACAACACTGTTGACCTCCAGTCCAGGGGTACCCATCCTGATAGGAGGAGGAGTTAAATAGTTCCATCAATGGAGCATCCAGGACATCTGCCAGTTCCTTTAGGACTCTGGGGTGAATTCCATCTGGTCTTGGGTCCTTATCAGTCCTCAAGGACTTTAGACCATCCTCACCCTCCCCACTGGGATCTCGCAATCTGTAAATGCTCCCCAGCTGCCCCCAACCTTCCCCGTGGTAACATGCATTCCCTCTCCCTCATGTAGTCTGTGCAGAAATACTCATTCAGTATTTCAACCTGCTCAGCCTTCCTTTTGTCCATGCCTTCTTTCTTTCTTTCTTTCTTTCTTTCTTTCTTTCTTTCTTTCTTTCTTTCTTTCTTTCTCTTTCTTTCTTTCTCAACCTGTTTATCTGCCCTTTCCTTCTCTCACTGATATATCTATAAAATTCCTTCTCCCCTCCTGATCCTCTGTGCCAGTCTAAGCTTCTTATTAGCCTTTGCCGCTCTTTTACCTTTCTACTGACTACCTTTGAGATCCTGTGATACTTGTCCCTGTCTATCTCCCTATGTGAGTGTTTGTATCGTCTGAATGCAAGCTCCTTTCCCTCACCCCTGCTGTACTTTGCGACAACCAACACAGTCTTCGGGCCCTAGACTCTGTGCTGAGTTTTAGTGCAGGTTTTTGTAGCTTCCAGGTGGCCCGACTTTAGTTTCCCCATTGAGCCTCTGTGATCATCCCCAGCCTGAGATTACGTAGTGTTCCCCTACTATATCAGCCATCTCCCGAGTCAGCTCCCTGAAGTCCATCACAGTAGTTTTAGACTGGTTCCAGTCCTTCCCCATGTCCAGTGTGAACCACATTACTGAGTGGTCACTCTCTGCCAATGGTCCAATGGTTCCTCCACAGCCAGATTTTTTACTTGTACCCCATCAGTCAGTACCAGGTCCAGGATGCTGTCCCCCTAGTAGGCTCTCCCACCAGCTGTGTTAAAATTCATCCTGAAAGGTGTCCAGTATTCTTTGCTCTTTTGCAGATCCTGATGCCATGGTATCCCAAACTGCCCCAGGCAGAGTTAAAGTCCTCCAGCACAACTGTCCTTCCTCTATCCGTTCCACAGTGTTTGCTAATGCTGGCCACCAATTTGTTGTCCACGTCCTCCAGCTTCATTGGTGGCCTGTATACAACCCGCAAATTGACTCTCCTTACCCTACTTCTTTGACTTGTTACAAACAACCAATATCACTATCAAAATAACTAAAAACTTTAAAAAACTTTAAAAAGAATTGTCAAAACTAAAGCAGAAATCCCCACTCCAGCCACCCTTCAAACACCTGACAATGTACTAATTTCTCTTGAGTACAGTCAGCTATCACTGCAGATCAGTACCTAACTCCTGAAGCACTCAGGTTGACAGACTCGTCTTCCATCTTGTCTGTTATTGACTACAGACTCATGGTCTATGGGTCGGCATCAGACACTGCGCTAAAATGAGTAAGCCACGGCCCTGAACAAGGCCTGCAGGCTGGCTCTAAGGGCTGATAATCTCCTACACACCTGCTCCCTCTCACAGGCGCACTAACTGGCTCAGTCTTGCCAGCAGAATCAAATACCAAATGTGCCTGCTTGGCATGAAATCTCTCCTCAGTAAAGCTCCATTGGCCTTTAAAGAACTGCTCCATGACGTAGAGATCTGGGTACTGCACTAGAAGGCAGACTCGCACTCCAATTTGCTATCCCTTCAGGGAAAAGTGCTTGGCCAACGGTCCTTCACATACAGGGCTCCTTATTGGCTAAATGAGATCCCAGCATGCCTTTTACTCATTCACAGCCTCCCTGTCTTCAAGGTGGAACTAAGATGTCCACCTTGCCAAGGCTGAGTATGTAGCTGTGGTAACCTGTAGCACTAACACCCAGTAGCTTGGAGTCAGCCTACTCCTGGGATGCATTCTCCAATTTGCTACCCTACTGCCCAGTAACCCTGAGTTTAAACTCTTACTTCCTACTACCACTTGCCAGCCCTCGAACTTGAGCCTTCCATAGTCACAGCCTGTCAACGAGCTTTCTATCTACTGTCCTTAACTCAGCACTCTGTTTTAAGTCCCTCCCTGCCATTGACCCTTCACAAATGTAATTGTCTCAAAGTACCTGTCTTCCCCTAGCTTATTCTGTGTACGGTCCTCCCTCACATTGCTCTCTAAGACGTTCCTACTGGTCAGTCCTGCACAAAAATTACACCCCCACCCATGGCTTGATTAACGACAAAGCCTCATCTTGGCTGCATTAACATACAGGGTGTGAAAGCTTATTTTGAGTCTCCCTCCTGACTTTATCTCAAATAATGACAATGCCTCCTCTGGTTGCTTTGCCTCCTGCTAAATTAGTTCCTTAAACCCACAGCACTCACCATGTACCTTGGGCTGTACTCATACCTCTCAACTGCTATGAATTCGCATAGCGCTGTGATTTTCACACTCAAATTTACCCTTGTTCCTCACAAGTTTACTGATGTTCCTCATAATGTTACAGCTATTTCTGGACACACAAACTATTAAATCATTAAACTAAGTTGATAGAAACATTCCTTATCACTAACTATATGGGGTCCACTATCTGTAGACATAATATTGCTTAAAATAAGAAAGTGCTCCACATTCTGACCCTTTGCTATAATTTTTGAAGGCCAGTGCTATGATTTTTAAGGCTGAGAGGTATGGCTATACTAACTGCAATATATACCTCTATATGAGGTAGCTTACAATTGTAAATAATTAGACCAATTGCTGTTATTTCTTGTATTTTTGTCTCTGTACTTGTGCACCCATACTGTGTAACTACCTTCTGTGTTGCCCTCCTGTCAAGACGTGAACCTTTGAAGAACAGCATTTTGCTCAAAGGTTATGTCCAAATGAAGAAATAAATAAATATATAAAAATAAAAGACAACAAAACTGCAGTGGTGGTGAGTAGCACAGTAATGATATCATAAATTATAGTGCACCATGAGGTAATATCTTCCTCACTAGCTGTATGCTACTTAATATATAAAGGCTATAGCAGTAAAACGGCAGCAGCTGCCATCTACCAATATTGCTACTGATGTAGCTGGCTGCCATTGTATTACAAAGAGCATTACCTAAAAGGTTATTTGTGCCACATAAAGAGTTACAGGTAATACAGGATTATATGGCGAAAACAGAAAGAACTGGTAGATCAGAACAATCTGTAGCATTTCAACTGGGTTGGTAAACAACATTAAAAACTAGGCAAAGGCAAAATTGCACTGCTAGTAAGGCATGACTGAATGAACAGTGTGTTCTCATTAGTATTTTTTTTAATTAAGCCCTGAGGTGAAGGCTGGGGAGGAAGAGGACAGAGCACACAAGAGGACTGATCAGTGATGTAGCCTGTACTGTATTTATTTTTCTTAGCAATAATGGTATAGTATGTGTGAGATTTGGAGTAAAGCTATACCCCAAAAGCACTAATTCTCAGCTCCAACTCGGTTTCACACTTCACAAGCTCTAACTACAGGACCACACAGCTTTTTAGGTATTGTTTCTTCTCTTCATCTCATTCCCTTTTAATCCTAATAGAATTCATAAAGTAAGTTGTCTAAGGATGTAGCCTTTTAAACTCAAATTGTTTATTAGTGACCTGTTTCTGAAGGATGCAGTTGAGTTTCTTGTACACCAAACAAGTTTCTTCATTTAATTCATAAACAATTTCTCAGGCTTACCTTTGACCAGTCAGTTTCACCTCACCAGACCGACCTCAAAGAACTTGTCAAATGCAGCACAGTAGACAATGGCACTGGTTTTTAAGCTGTGGTTGCAGGTTGACGTAGTTAAATACAGCTCAAGTGCTTTCTGTACTTACGTGACTACTCCCAGTTGATGGCTGTGAGTGTGGTGTGCCAGGCCAGCCTGCATGGTCGAGAGAGTTGAGCGACCACCACCACCGCCACTTTTGTGCTGCGCTGCTTGTGCCATGCCAGAAACCGAATGCTTATGGACTCCCCAAAACCTAAAGCCAAGCTCACACCTCAATGCCTGCCTCCCAGAAGACAGTGGGGCACAGCAGGCGCTCCATGCTGTGTGTGTGTGTGGCACCTCAAACAAAGCATGTACACTGCAGACCACATGTTCTTCTCAGACTGGCAGGCTCACTCTGAGTGTGTCAGTCAGTGGCTGTGTGGCACCATGGTGAGATTGTGGGAGACAAGTCTGGAGTGAGGAGTCCATTACGTGGCATGCGCTGCCTCCAAGGGCAGCACTTAGGACTTTCATAAGGATGGGAGCAGCGCCCTCTAAAAATAAAGTAAGGGGTCAGCGCTCCTTCACCTCCCCACAGGACTACACCCTGGTTTTATATACAAATTGCAGTTAGCAGTCTGACAAAAAGCATTTTGTCAACAGAATAGTTAGCTGTTTGACAAAAGGCATTTTGTCCACAGCAGGATGTTAGCAGTCTGACAAAATACATTTTGTCCACAGAATGAATTAATTCAATTCAGCTTTAGTCAGATAAAACCACTGAGCAGATCTTGTTTAACATGATGTCCTCCTGCTTAGGCAAAACTTCTCGTGACAAGTGAACAAGTCACAGGCATAAAAGTGCTAGACACAGTGTACAACTTACAAGGCATTGTAATGAGTGTTTATGCAGTGTCATCGAGGCACAGGTCAGGAAGCATAGAAAACTCAGGAGCAGTTGTAAATTCCATAAAACTGTTTATTTGTAGTTGCAGTAGCATAACATAAAAATAAACCTGTTCAGAATAACTATGTACAGAAGCAAAATAAAATCTTTCTTGTAAAAAAAAAGTATTTTCAACCCATATCTTTTCAAGCTTCCTGTTCTTTGTAAATTTCAGGAGCTGCTAGAACATTGAGAACTTCCTGAGGTCCCCACAGCAGCTGCAAAGGCTGAGACATTTGTACTTAAGTAACTCTAGTTTTTACAGTTATCTCAAATTATAAATATATATACATTTCAACAGTAACACCATATTTTCTAAACAAAGGGATCCCAATTTCAGCTACATTTCCATACATTGATTCTCATATATTTTATATTAGCAGATATAGATATGCAAGGAAGAAAGACAGCAAGAGAAAACTGAGAGACAGTGAGAGGCAAAGGATTGTGAGACTGGTCGGGCTGATCAAGTCCGAGATCTCACAGGGAAATTTGTTGCAATCAGACAGAAGAGGAAAGAATACAGATCCTTGCATTTAAACAGTTTCTCCAAAACAATGACACAGGGCCCTACCCTGTCACATGCAGGTGGAACAAAGTTTCAAGTGCAAGATAAAGCCCAGTGCAGGGGATGTAGGCATGGAGGCTCATGATTATTGATACCTATATCACACCTCTGGAATGATAGCAGCAAACCTATGCCCAGGGAGACTGAAAGAACCCTTCTGTGACCTTTGAATTGGAGGGCAAAGGTGGTTTACCAGGCATAGGGTTTTGGCAGGGAGTTCCACAAGTCAGGCATCAGTGACTGAAGGCAAGGGACCCTAGAGTTGAAGTTATGGTGACTATCAGCTCAAGTGATCCAGTGGAGTCAGGGATCTAGGACAGGACTGGCAGGCATGCCACAAGTGCAGATAAGACAGGACAATGCCTTTTACTCACTTCTGGAGAACATTATGAAGTACGATTCCCTGCTGTTACCTAGGGACAGCCAGTTTAGCACACTGTAGGGCTTACAATGGTGAGTGTTGCCTTAGTAGTTGAGTATCAGCCTGGCTAGCCTGTTGTAAAGTACATCTAATGTGGCTAGTCCAAATTTGGAGGTTCCACCGAGGAAGATGTCCATGTAGCTGAAAGAAGGGAGTATCATAGATTGGATTTTTCTCTCTGCAGTCCTGGGGTAGCAAGGATTTGTTTATGAATGGGAAGCCAATCTCTGGGCCTAGGCGTATGATGAGTTTGTCGATGTGGGTATTCACTGTTAGCAGTGAGTTGACCCAGACACCCAAATATTTGTATTCCCAAACTTACATGCTTGTCTGGGGTTCAGTGGGGCAGTGGGTGACCTTGCACACCCCCATTGAGCACTGTCAGTAGCACACAGTTCCAACTGGCCTCCAGATACTCATTTTGTTGCTTGCGGCTGCAGGGGTGCTGCTTGCTGTATTTTTCCTTGCCTGCCTCCTCTTGGTTTGCCATGGCTGTTACCTCTGCCTGCCACTCCTAGCTCTGTGGCTGCTGCTGGCTGCTTCTGGGTCCTCTCTGTCTTCTGGTCATACAGTGGTTTCCATTCCTCGGGGTGGTTTCTCTCCTGCTCCTTGGGTTCTGGCGGTCTGCAGTTCTGCCCCTTGCTTTCTGTTTTCACTGTCAGCTCCTTCTCTTCTTCCCTTGTTTGTCTGGTACCACTGGCTTCACCCTCTGACACATCTTCGGCACTCTTGGGTGACCCTATTTCTTGCTATTCTTTCTGCTTGAGTCTTGCCCTCTTTCTCTCAGCCACCACCTGTGGCTTCTGGTCCTCAGGGTGTGGTCTTTGCCTCACTTCCCTCCACTTCCCTTCTTTCAGGTGGTTGCCTGGGGTGAGTTTCTTTCCTACCTCTGCCATGCTGCCTCCTTTGGGTGTCCACTTGGCCCTCTATGGTGATTACTGTTGCCTAGCTCCACTTACTCTATCTCTTGGGCTTTGTTCCTACCTACCTGCCTGATCAGGGCTTTTCTTCTGCATCTCTTAGGTCTCATACCCTAACACCACTGGGCTTACGCCCATATGGGTACTGGGCTCTTGTGCCATGATTACCAGGCTCCTGCTTCAATGACTTTGCACTTCACTCCAATTATTACTTTGGGAATCTGTCCAGACTGCCATGACAACCACTGGGCATCCACCCCTCTGATCACTGAGCCTATGCTCCACAACTACGTGATACCATCAGAACATTGAACCCCAACAGCTAAACCAGCACATCGACAACAACCCATTCGACATCCAGTGTCAAACGGATTGTCAGAGCTCAGTACAATATAGCGACTCTCAGTATTGGCCATTCTCGCCAGTAATCTGCCCTCCCAGAGTTGATTTTATATATATATATATATATATATATATATATATATATATAGAGAGAGAGATATCTCCAGGGGGTGGGGCAGAGCTCAGCGGGTGGTGCAGGGGCTTCAACAGTCTAAAATATCCATGACATTGTGGTTCATCAACATATTTGCCAGGCAATGTGATTGTGCCATCAGCAAATTATTGTAGATGTAAAGTCCGTTCACAACTTTGTTGTCGATGCAACTTGGTGGAACCCATGACTACTGGGCTCATGCCCATTGATAACTGGGCTTCACCTACCTCCAACTTCATTCAGTATGCACTGGCCTTCAAGACATCATACTGTCCCTTCTCAACTGCTCCAGGATGTACTATGTTTGCCTACATGGCTCTATTCCATACCAACCAACCCATCCCTGATCTGATATCTGTATGCTCTCTTCCTCCTACCACTATCACCATGTCCCTGGACCAGCTTAGGGCCTAGTTTGACTAAGTAGCTTGAGGGCCTAGTTTCACTGGGACAAGCGGTAGCTGATTTCTTTTCTGTGCTGTAGATCATAGGTCTAGCATGAGCTGTTCTGTAGGCTGAGGATAGTTTAGTTGTCCTGTAGTCTGACCATACTGCAGGGCAGAACCCTCTTTAAGGGGTTCCTTTGGTCATAAGAATGTAGCTCTATGACACCCTCAACCTAGGAAACCCAGGATGTGTTTGGGCAGCTCATTTGCTTGGCAATGATTGGTCCACTGCACCTGCTATGTACATATCAGATCTCTACCCACACCCCTTTTTAGCAGGACCCTGCTCCCAGGGACCATGTTCCTGGAGCACCAGCACTTAAGGCTCCTTTAGTCATATGACTGCAACTCTGTGACACCCACCTAGGTTTTGGCTTTCCATGGGTGTGTGCAGATTGAGCATTCCCCATAGCAGAGTTTAGCTTCTTACAGGAGGCTAAGCTTCCTCATTATAGGAGCCAGCTTCCTTCTTCCAAGGATGCAACCTTATTCTGGATCCTTTCACCACATTAACACAGTTCTGTGACACCTTCGACGTGCATCCTATTAGATGGACGGAATGAGTTTTACTTCTTTCAGAGTATGGCAATCCCCTGTTCCTTCCTGGATTACACAAAAGTTCAAGCCATTTGAATTGCCCCTTTTCTCATCTTCTCCATAGTCAGTTTTCAGTGTTTTCTATTACACCTAGACATAAAACTAGTTATGCGGCCTGGAGGAATGGCGACCTGAAGCTCTAGATTCCCAGAGGTTTCCTCCACTGGTGGGGTTTTCTCTCTCCATGCTGAAGGTCTTAAACAGGAGATAGGTAGTTAGTTTACTCCACCTGTCAAGTTGGGATTCAGAAGTGCTGCCTTCATTTGGTATGGGAATGGCCTTCCTTCGCCTCCTATGGAACAATGTCCCAATGATTTTCTATGCCTTTGGCTCAGAGTTTTGTTTTTAATTTACTTGGGTCTCTATGTTCCCCTGATGACCCCCATGGGAAGAGCTACCTGGTGGGGGGTCACACCAGTTCCCCGGCAGAGTTAGAGTGTCAGTGAGGGACAGCGAGGCCCAGTCAGTGGTGCAGGACCCACAGTGGAGTGACGGCTGCATCCTGCATGGTTGGGGATTTTTCCTTGAGTTACCACCTTACGCATGAGTAATGCAAGATGTGCTGATGTCACAACATCAAAGTGATGCTCCACAACCCCAGTATACTGCTTCCTTGCTTGCACTATCACCGCGGGTTACCAGGGTAGTGTAACATCGAGACTAGAAACCTCCTCCCTTGAGGAGGTGAGCATCCACGGGATGCTCTGCCAGCCTCCCCTGGCCAGCCTCTCCAACAACCCAAGCTCATTCCTGATCCTGGGTCACTGGCATCACAGGCAGTAGCACTAATCCTGTGCCAGAAAGCTAGCTTGACTTTGAGTTTCTTCGACATCTTCCCTAAGATACCTTCAGCAAAGGGACCAAGCTCCTGTGACACCTCTGGGGTGGAACCCTCCTAAGAGGGTTTCATGCCACCATACCCCAAGAGGTGTAGAATTACCAGGAACAGAGAGTGCAAAGACTACACACAAATTCAACCATAACCTCTTCCGCTGTTGGTGGGATTGTGAATGACCACCTTGTCACCCTCTCCCAGCGCCTGTAAGTAGCATGCAGCTCCAAGCATCATCCAAACACTTGTTTAATTTCTCCCCATCCACCCCCTTCTCCTCCAGTGTCTCACCCTCTCCATCTGGGCATCTTCCTTAAGGTACCTTCAGACAAGGGACCTCTCTCCTGAGGCACCACTAGGGGTGGAACCTCCTGAAGAAGGTTCTGTGCCACTGTACCCTGAAAGGGTCATAGTTCCTCTGGAACTGAGAGTGCAAAAGGCCACACACACAGACCCAACCATAACCTCTTCTACTGTAGCATAAGCACCACCATGTTGCACCACCATCCTACATACAGTCGTCCACTGGACCAGTGAACAACTTTCAGGAGGATCTGAACATAGCAATGACGAGAGAGGCAGAGCCAGCATAGCTCTTCAGTTGTGGAACAGACACAAATACCATAACTTTCGTATTTCCCATGTTTAATGTCAGATTTATGAAGATCCGGGTATGGTTGTTACTGAGTTTAACTTCCACCTCTACAGCTGTTATAGCTATTATACTGAAACAGAAATATTAATAGTATTTAAAAGTTCATTAGAAGAAATGTTTGAGAACTTGAAATGAACTTTCTGCTGCCATTTTACTGTGCTGGTTAATGACAGAGTGTTGACAGTGAAGAGAAGATCGTGAGCATTAGCCAATAATAATGCAGAGATTAGCATGCAGTCCCACTGAGTCTAAATGTCCGGATATGGCAGGACAAGACTGTAGCTCTGTATTCTGACTGGCTAAGAGGAACTTTTCAATATAATCTGTCATACATTAAAACATCATATATCAAGAGAAAATGAATTATGTCTAAATCTTCCATTTTTGAAGTTCTCCGAAGGATCAGAGGTGGGGTCGGAAGGTGATGTTGCTGGGTGGTTGCCTGCTTGACTAAGGGGATGTCCATCCAGGAGGCTAAATAAATTATGAAAAATTACGCAGTTTAACAAAAACAGCTGCAAGATCTGGGCTGTTCAGCTGTGCTGAGATGACCAGACACCCGTGATAGTTCTCAGCCAATCAGACTGCTGTATTTTTATCACCTTCTTTAGAGGTGTATACAATATGTAGGCAACATCCTATACTGCAGTTGGTTATATCTCAGCTGCTGGAGTTGCCTTGACATTTTCATATGTTTCTGAGATACGACAACTTGTTTTAAGTAGGACCTTGTTTCTACCCATCTCCAGAGCTAGGTGGACAGGAGCACTGAGAGATCAAGCAACTTACTCAAAACACCACAATGAGTACAGTATTTGACTGTGGTGGGGTTTGAATCTGTGGTCACCTTGTTCTGAAACGAGTGTTCTAACTACTAGAACCCATTGCCTCCCATGCAGATCTCAATGTACAGGACAGTCTGCAATGGGGACCTCTTCAGCAGTGGCACAGTCAGTGACATGGGACTGGGTTTTACCATTTCATTCAGTTTGCAACTACTGCTCAAAGACTCCTGAAAAGGCTTTTGGATTTGCCTGCATGGGGAAACATGCAGGAGTATTTTGTTGTATATCTATGGCATATACAAACCTCTTGCATTTCAGATAAGAACTCAAAAGGTTCTAAAAGTTTCTTCTTTTCAAACCAAGCAATTCACATGCATATGCATACTATTACATATGCTATTTACATGTTTTATAAATTGCATCTTTTTTCTGTTCAAGTGAATGGGTGAGGCTATTGCATGTGGAGACCATAGAGATCATATATATAGAGGGCCCATCCCATGATCCTTCTATCAATTTGCATATTATCCCCATAGACATAGTGTACGCACTTGCATATAGTGGCATGAAAGCCCTTAGTATTCCATGGGATGTCCCATCTAGTTTTCCTATATAGGATCTCTATGGTGGAGGCCTGTTGTACATTTAACCCCCGGGCTTACCTGAATTGCCCCTTGTTGGCTGCTGATTGCTGATGTCCCTCGATCTGTCCCTGGTATCACTGCCATGGCCCAAGTCTCTTGGTGTGCTATGGAGCCCCTGAGCAGTCCTTTGCCTTATTCCAGCCGTTTTGGGCTTTGGAGCTGAGTCGTGAGATGCCAGCATTTCCATAAGTATGCCGGCCATGCTAATTGAGAAGGTATATTGATCTGCTGGACCACCAATCTATAGGACGATGAACTCTAAGATGGGAACAGGCAGTCTCCTGGACTGGGTCTTCTCCAACCACCCCAACCCCGTATCTCAGTACCACAGTGCTTCCGGATGGCTTGTGACCATTCCCCTGTCCTATTCTGCTGGACCAATAAATTCTTCACGCCCTCCCAGAGTAATTTCCCCAGGGTCCTCACCCAGGATTATCTTGACCTCCTGAAACTTGACCTCCAATGCTTGGACTGCTCCGGTGTCTTCTTTACCTGTGGTGTCAATACAGTCCTTGAGCAATTCATACAATAATTCAGTGCTGTCTACTATCATGCTCCCTACCGAACATGTAAAATTAAAGGCCATGATAACCCCTGGCTCTTACCAGACCTCCTCGAACTCTTAAAACCAAGGACCACTGGCACAGGGCCTGGGCCTCTGGGACACAGGCTGACATTCAGAACTATAAACATGTAAAAACAAACGTGCGTCAGAGCTATCTGCATGGCAAAAGTAACTACTATAAAGAAGACCTGTCTCAATCGTGGAATGGCAACAGGAAGTTTTGGAGCAACCTCAAAGAAATTACCAAGAAAAGCCTCTAAAACTCCCCCTCCATGCTGAGCATTAATGGCATACTTCTACTGACCCAAGAGTTATTGCTAACACTCTCAATGATGCGTTTATGGACCTGAGCAGCATCCTCCCTACTGACTACTTCTGTCCGATAAGTAACTCCGACTCTTGGGAATGCTGCTTATCACCCTCTTTCCCACCATTCTACTTCAGAATCATGTCAGCCACTGAAGCCAGAAAATACCTCATCAGGGTCCTGGGAAGTCTAGATATAGTGATGACTCTCTGTATCTAAAGCATGTGCTCACGCTTGACAAGATCTTAAAGCCCTAACTCACATTCTCAGTTTATTGTTCAGGTACTCACAATTCCCACAATTGTGGAAGGCAGCAATAGTGACACCAGTGCATAAGAGTGGTGACTGTGCTATACACGGAACTACCATCCGATATCCATACTCCTCTCCTCTCTAAAGCTTTAGAAAGGATAGTGGCCGACCAGCTGATCGAATACTTAGAAAAGCATCAGCTGCAATGCTAAGAGCAGCACGGTTTTAGGAGCGGCATAGCACCACATGAGCCTTGCTTGAGTTCATAGGCTTTATCCATTGCTTCTTAGACCAGGGTCACTTTGTTGGTGCAGTCTTTATTGACTTAACCAAGGCATTCACAGTAAACCATGCCCTCCTGGTTGATCAACTCTCTGCCTCTGGTCTCCACTGACACAGTGGAGTGGTTTAATAGTTACCTGGTGGCCACTCGCAGCAGCTCAGGACTGGGAACATTCTCTCAGATAGTAGACCTTTTGCGCTGGAGTCCCCCAAGGCTCCATTCTGGGACCCCTCCTGTTTAGTATTTTTCTTAATAAACTCCCTCTTGTCTACTGGGACCATATTCTGTTGTATGTGAATGATGCTGTCATCTTCACCAGTGACCCTGACCCCAAAGCTATGGAAAAATGGCTGCATGAAAACTTTACAGACGTCGAAAGTTGTTTCTGCAACCATAAACTTATAATGAATCATAAAAGATGAAATTAGTGTTGTTCTCTAATCCACAAAACAAACATAGTTCCTACCCACTAACAATCACCAATGAAGTGGGCTCCCCTGAACTGGCTCAACACTTTAAATATCTCGTGGTCACGATCGACAGTGCCCCGTCCTATGCCACTCACATTGACAGTGTCGCCAGGGTGTCAACTCACGCATCAGGCTTCTTTACAGGCACAAACCTGTTTGACCCTGGATACCCTCAATTTAGCCATTCTCGGCTCAGTGGTATCACTCATAGACTATGGACTTGTCATCTATGGATTGGCCACATATACATCCCTCCACTGCATCTCTGTAGCACTTAACAAAGCCTGACGGCTCCTAACAGGCTCCACCCACCTGACCCATACCTGCGACTTGTATGCCCAGGCCAACTGGCTCCCTTTAAGAGCAAACTAATGTTTCAATCATGTATACTAGCAAAAGATGGACCTTGAATGTTGCCCCTGGTGTTCAGGAACTCCTCACCCTGTTCACCAGCCTCTGCCCCACTAGAAGCTTGATTAGCCAAGTTTCAAAATTCCCTACTGCCGTACCTCCAAGGTCAGAGATCTTTCACCCACTAGGCCCCTTGTTGGTATAACTCTCTTCACGCTAATATTTCCTTGGCATCTATGCTGGACTCTTTTAAACAATTGCTTAGACAGCATCTTGTTGCCTCAGCCAGCTGTGGCTGCTTCCATCAGGAGGCACTAACCACTGACCCACTATCCCTGGTCCCTTACTTCCCACACCCTACCCCTCCTTTGCATCCCTCACCCTTCCCCACCCCTCCCACACTAAGCCACACCTCCCCTCTTACCTCACCCTGACACCCCATGGACCTCCCCATCTCCAAAACCCTATTCTCCTCACGTCTCCTCACCTTAGTTATGGCCCTCTAGGCGCTCCCTAGCCAACCCACTGCTTCCCGACTAGCTAATTTCTAACTATAACTCAGGCCACTTGGGTCTCCTCCCATCCATTACACCAATTAATCTACCTATGACTTGGCCTACTGGGCTGTAATTGCCCTAATGCCATATGCCCACGGGTTCCCACTCTCAGAATTCACCTCTGCTTCACATTTTCTCTCACTCGACTTGGCCTTCTGGGCTGCAGCTCTCAATTTTTCCTGACCTTTGGCCCTACCATCATGATCTTCCTCTCCCTCTCTCCCGCTAAGTATCTGTACTGCTTCTTTGTCTCCATATGATTCTTATTTGCATTTTCTTGCTAACCGAGGCATATATTGTACAATGCCATGTGTGGATAACTTTGTCTGCCTATTGTGCCTTTTGTTAACCACCTCTGAGTCACCTGTGCCCGGTACAGTTATGTGCGATACAGGATTTTCTTTTTCTTTTTTTTTTGTTACTCGTAGACTGCATGTATTTAGCTCCCAACAGGAATGTTCTCTATGTAATTGTTGATTGTAATGTCATGGACCCTACTTGTTTTGTCTTTGCCCTTGTACATAATTCCTGTGATGTGGAACCTATGTAAAGAGCTCTTAGCTCAAAGGTATTAATCAAGACACTAATAAATTAGTCAATAAATAAAATAAATCTTGTGGTCCGTGGGAGTGTTTGAGGATCCCGGTGCCCCTGCTAGGTTAAATGGGATCGGTGACCTCGAGGAGGCTGGTGAAAAGCCTCGGAGCTTAAAATTAAGTTTTAAAATGGGGCATGTATTGGGGCTAATGAATATTAATAAGCTCCTATGAATATTAATGAGGATGCTGCTGCTGCTTGGGGAGACAGTATTCTGGCAGCACTGACAGGAAAAATATTGTAAATGAATGTGTCATGAGGTGATCGCTGTACAGAGCACTAAAGGGCTACTGAACTGGGAAGGATTAAATAGATAATTGTGTTCTTACTAGCTGCATGAGGACTAGCAAGTGGGGCTACTATATGAACTGCTAGGGGACTGAATTCGAGCAGCCATATTTGTGATGCTTTGACCCCACAGAGATGGCCAATGGAATTCTTAGGTGCCCAAAACTGACTGAAAGGACTTATGGGTGGAGGAATGAACTATGTTCAGGTACCAAGGGACCTCCCAATCGCTAACTAAAGAAAGCTTATAAATGTGATTGATAACGTTGGGCAGCCAATCAAAGGGCAGAGGTTCCTGGAGAAATCACAGAGACTTGAAGTATTTGGTCAGTCTGGAGTGGGCTCCAATAAGTCAGGAGGGACATGTGCTGAGAGAGTTGAATTTACTGAGACCTTTCACAGGACTTAAGTTTGGAGATTATCTAGAAAAATGATGAATTGAATCCTGTCTGAGAAGGACTGGGCTGGTGTGAAAATGCTCAAGGTACTTTTGGACTGTGCTGTTTATTTTGGAAGAGATTCTCTGCTGCAGAAGTCCTGCACTGTTGCTGGGACTCTGATCGACTGTTTTGAGAGCTGAGAGTTTACTGGAAATGGGTGCTAGCCAGGACAGATTGGAAACTGCAGAAGCTGGGAGATTCTAGAAGGGCTGTGAACCTGCTGAGTGGAAAGTGAAAGCGGCCCTGAAGCTGAGAGTCTGCGAGGGAAAGGTGACCGGCCTATGTCTTGGGACCCTGTGATTGCTGCCCTAACTCATGAAAAGTGAGAGTCTGCTGGGCTGGACTGTAGCCTTGCTGCCAAATGGCACTGGAGAAGTGGAGAAGCTGTGTCCTTGTCTGGCTGCACCTTGGAGATAATTTTTCCTGTAGAGAGAAGTTGAGGAATTTCAAGTTGCATTCCGAGCCAGGTGGGGAACTCGCTAACCTCCATCAAGTTGGGTCTGCTAGTCTCAGGGGCCACTGCCGTTTGTTAGACTCTAGAGCACCTGTGACTCATTAGGGGAGTTGGACTGTGGAGCCACTTCTGGGTCTAGGCCTCTGGGGCTTTGGCTTCAATGCTCTGCAACGGGCCAGAAGAGGCTGAAGGTGACAAGCGGACAGATCTCCAATCATGGGGACAAGTGGCTAGACCTTCAATCAAGATCAAGGCTTCAGACTTATTTCTGCCACCCCTATCTGTGCCCTCTGCAAACTGAGACCCTCTGCTCCTGGATTTTGGAAGCCTGCTTTTCTAGAGCCTACCTAAGTCTTCAAAACCATGTACCCTGGGCTTGCTCTGACTACAAGGGGAGCTAAGCCTATTGTTCTATTCAAACAACTTCAAGTTTCTACGGCCCCAACAGCTGGCCAACCCACTGCAACAACAGGCCTGCAACTTCTGGGTACCAGATAGGACTAGGATTAAGCGTGGGGGTGGGCAACTGGGGGTTGTTTAATAGGTCTGTTATTTTTGCATTGTTATTTCACCTAACTTTACTTCCATAGCTATCTCTTGTCCTGGTACCCCACCCTAACCTTTACCTCCAATAAAGCTGTGTTTTACTGTTTGGAATTGCTGTGTGGAGGGTATTTTTGTGATTGGCAACAGAAAAGTGTACATGGTTCATGATATTGAGAAACAATTGGATATCCAGTGTGTGGGGTGGTTGGTAGGGAGGTGGGTAGGTGCAGCATCCCAGGGGAGCTGCACCAGGCAGTCACCTGACCCACTAGACACTAACTCTGTGTGGAGGCACTGCGCTGTTTACTATACATTTGGGATAGAACCCCGAGCACCACTGTAGCAGGACCCAGGACCCTTAACCTGTATAAGGGCCAACAGGCAGGGGTAGTAGCCCACTGGTGCATGGTGCCTGGGCTACATACAGCAAAGATATCTTCATGTGCAAAAGCCTCCAGCTGTATTTGTATTTCAACATCTGCACTTTAAATCCTATCCTTTATTTTAATAAAAATGTGAAGCATTTAGTGTCAAACCACCAGCAATGATTGATTGCTCTAAACTTATGAGATATGTTCACACACCCCTCGCCTGCTTTCAGATATGTTGAGGAATATATTTATTACAGACCTGTGCCTATAAACAAAAGTTATCTTTTGTGGGCTTACTTAGTCTTCTTCACTCCTCAATGGTAGGCTCAGTAAGCATATCAGAAAGCATTATTAACTATTTGAAAAAAATGTCTAGCTACAACCCACTGTAGTGTGCTGAAACAGAATTGTATTGTTTTTCATCACAAGGAGGTGTGTAGCGTGTATATGTGTGTGTGTGTGTGTGTGTGTGTGTGTGTTCTGTATGTCTGTGTATGCATCATATCTGTGTGTGTCTATGTATATGTGTGTGTGCATGTGCATATGTGTGTGTGTGTGTGTGTGTGTGTGTGTGATGGAGGATGTATTCCATTTAGCATTATCTATAAATGCTCATGAATCAGGCAAGTCAGGGAAAAGCATATCAAAGCCAACAAGTGTTTTGTGTTCTTCAAATTGTCACACAAATTTGATAACACATTGATTTGTGCGAGTGACTGTGGTAATGAAAATATATACCATGGGAGGGATGAATAAACCATCAAAATAAATAATGTATTTCTAGTATGTAATTCACCCTGGGATGAATAACATGTTATTCTCTCTCCACTCTGTTTATTCCTCTCTTACTGATGTCATACATGTTGTTTTCATGGACCTCCACCACCCACTAGCTGCGTTGTCATCACACAACAGTTTGGCATTTTCTCACTGTGACAGCATTCAGATGAGCAGTCCTCGATTTACCGTAAGTGCTCCGTTCACAGCACTATATAAAGCATTTAAAAATTAGAATACATTAAGTATATTATGACTAATGAGAACCCCTACAAACTTCACTCTCCATGGTCTATAAGACAACCCATAGAATATCCCTGAATAGCTTTTATTCACTCTGCAGTGTTGTCAATATTGTAATGCCACCTAGCACTTAGGGCTGTGCTCCTTTTGGCTAGGTGGCGTATTGTCACTTTCCAGGGTGAACAGAAATCTTATTCAGGGACGTCCCATGAACTATCCTCTATATAACTCAGTTGAATTGATTATTTTCCAATGTGTGTAAGGGGTTAGTGGGGGAAGAGTGTCCTTAGTATTTGAAAGCCCTTCAGTGCATACTGTGATTGTCCTGATATACCAGCCATGTTAGAAATCCTTTGGCATGGACCATACTCAACTATCTTCCATAGTGAAAAAAGACAAGATTAATAACAACTGGATCTCGAAATGTCTTTTGGCTAATCACGAGCATCATCCTGTGACTCCTTAGGGTTCCAGAACCATTTTGCTTCATATCACAGTTCTGAAACCCTAAGAAGTCATGGCATTACACTCTTGATAAGCCAAGAGACATTTAACAGACCCGTCATTTACTGATAAATGACTAATTTGCCATTTAATCACTAAAACTACTTTTTAAGGAGAGGTTATTTTAGATTCTTAATTTTAGAGCCAACTGTGTTCTATGGGGTTCTGTGTTTAAGAACTAGTTCCACCTAGGCCTACTTTTTCCAAAATGAAGGCAGCCCCCAATGGCCAGTAACATCTCCTTTTCCTTCCTGGCGACTGTACCTTTAAAGAACCCTTGAATCACAAATAAAACTTTGAAAAAATTAATTTAGTTGTTCAGGTGACTGTGAGCCATTTCAATCTCCTGAAGCTCCACTGTGTTGTACGTTGTATTTTACCTGCTTTCAAGTTCAAGTTTCATGTTCAAGTTTATTGCAGGAAAACTCCGTTGAGCAAGCTCATTCACAAGGAGGTCCTGAAGCATGTAGACAGTCAAGGAGACATTGCATAAAAAGGCATCATAGAAAAATAAAGCAAAGTATAAAAAGGTTCATGTGCACCATTACATAGAAGAGTACATCATAATAAAATAAAGTACAGTTACGGTTCATTTGAAACATAGTGCTCAATTAAGACAAAGCAAAGTAGGGATTATAAGCATAAACTGGTGAGAAGCAATAAATGTGGACAGTGTACAGTGACAGGAGAGAGTAGTTAATTAAGAAGGAGGGTTGAAGATTAGTGGTGAGCGGAGAAGGAAGAGGGCTAGAAAGAGTAAGGGGAGTAAGATATAGATAAAGAAGGCAAGGGTAGGAGAAGGTCATGAGACCAGCTGGAGAGATCATTTAGATAATTTTACTACTTGTTGACACTCATACGAGTGTACTGGAACCCTGTTTCACAGAACAGGAAACAGGAAGAGGAGGAGTAGTTCTCAATCTCTGCCCAAGAACTACAACTCAGAAGGAGACTTTGAATACTATTTTGGGCACCATTACTAGAGAAGTGGTGTGCAGCTCTTTGAGAGGTTTTCACCCATAAAAATAACTTACAATGGCTTTTTTAGTGATGTAATGGTCCAGTGACCTTATAGTTACTTCTGGATCATGGACTGGTATTTAACATAGCCTTACTGCAAGCAGGGTGAGTGTGCAGTGAAGTGCGCATCTGGCAGGAGGTCAAAGAAGGAAACAACACGACAAAATAAAACCAAACCCTAAAAGGTAAGATCACAAACCCTGCTGAAGTGTTGACTCAGCCCAAAACTAAAATGGCCAAGATTAAGGCATACTGGGTTGAAAAATTTGTTGGGCCTTAGAAACATAGAAACATAGACTTTGATGGCAGATAAGGACCGCTAGGCCCATCTAGTCTGCCCATTTCCCTACCTACAGGATAGGCATAGATCCTAGTTAGCCAACAGCCTATTTCTTCCTACCCCACAAGAATTGCCTTATGTCTGTCCCATGCATTCTTGAATTCTCCACAGTTTTAGACCCCACAACCTCCTCAGGAAGGCTGTTCCATGCATCCACTACCCTCTCTGTGAAATAATACTTCCTCACTTTGCCCTGAACGCCCTCCTTCTATCTTTAAATTGTGTCCCCTTGTTCTTGCAAGTCTCTTTTTCTGAAAGATGCTACCCTCTTGGACTTTGTTGATTCCACTGAGGTACTTAAAAGTTTCTATCATGTCCCCTCTCCTTCTTTCCTCAAGGGTATACATATTAAGCTCCTTTAGTCTCTCCTCATACAGCTTCTCTTGCAGACCCTGCACCATTTTAGTTGCCCTCCTCTGGACTGCCTCTATCCTGTCTATGTCCTTGCAGTGGGGTCTCCAGAACTGGACACAGTACTCAGATGGAGTCTCACCAACTGTCTGTACAGAGGGATAACAACTTCCTGTTTTCTGCTGATGATGCCTCTCCCATACATCCCAGTATACCCCAGCCCTCCCTACTGCCTTCTCACATTGCTTGCTAACCTTAAGGTCATCTGATATGATTACCCCCAGGTCCCTTTCCTTGTTTGTTGTTACTACCTCCCCACCCATTGTGTATTCTTCCCTGGGTTCTTGTTTCCCAGGTGCATTATTTTGCACTTCTTTGCATTGAATCCTAGCTGCCATACTTCTGACCATTCCTCCAACCTTGCCAAGTCCCTTTTCATCCTTTCCACGCCTCCTTGTGTATCAACCCTGTTGCAGATCTTTGTGTCATCTGCAAAAGGCATACTTTTCCTTCCAGTCCCTCTGCAATGTCACTGATGAAGACATTAAAAGGACTGGACCCAATACTGAACCCTGCGGTACCCCACTAGTAACCACCCTTTCTTCAGAGTGGACTCCATTTACAATTACCTTCTGTGTCCTGTTGTCCAGCCAATGTTTTACCCAGGCTACCATCCTGGGACCCACTCCCAGGCTGGTTAATTTGACTATTAATCTTTGTGTGGGACTATGTCAAATGCCTTGCTAAAGTCTAGGTAGGCCATGTCCACAGCCCTCCCTGGTCTACTACTTTGGTCACCCAGTCAAAGAAATCTATTAGATTTGTCTGACATGACCTTCCCGCTGTGAACCCATGCTGCCTTGGGTCCTGTGCTCCACTGGCCTCTAGGTACTCAACTATTCTTTCCTTCAGAAGTGACTTAGAGTATTTAAATAAATTGAGTGACTTAGAGTATTTAAATAAATTGTGCCAACTAGTATTTTTACCGGTAAGGTCTGTACTGAATCTAGAGTGAACTAAGAGCGATTGTCCTAAAACTCCAATAGGTTGTTTGTAGTTGTTCCCAGTGATCACTGCATCAATCTATACTATGGATACAATAATGATGCTAGAAGGGAAGTGGGAGGAAATATACCTCCTGTGCCATGTACTTAATTGTCGCTACAGTCAATGATAAGCAGCCATTCAAATGTTGCAAATGCAAGCAAATGAAGACATGGCCAAGGAAATTAGCCTCTTGAACAACAGGTTAGCCATAATAGAATCCAGTCAAGAGAGATGACAGTGAGATTACATGCTAGAACATGTGACCCACTGTTGGAAGAGAAGCACAGAGTAAAGCAAAAGAAAATACTAATGAAATAAATATACTCACTAACACACCAACCACCACAGCCACTCTCGTAAGTGATGCACCTTGCACCTCAACAACTGCTACCCATAGCCCTAAACAGAAAGAAACTCAAAAGAGGAAAAGAATAAGAGAAGAAGCAGTTACAGAGAGCCCTGAAGAGGACTGGTTTTAGTCCAGAATTCTAAAGTTCCAAGAGGGGCGCAAGGCAAATCAGTTTAGTATACCTGTATATGTGCTATTCATGTTGAACACGGCTCTTGGCTCTCTTGTTCACTCGACTTTTTTTCTGCTCTTGTCATTGTATATATTGACAGTGAGAAAAGTATGGGTCCAGCCCAGACAACCTCAGTATAAAAGAGTAAACAAATATATGTATTTTTAATTAAGGGAGGAGCCTAAACCAATCATTTCCCAGAAATCAGCAATTATCAGATTGGTGAATAAAGGCCTGCTCACCCAAAATATTCTTGTATCATATAACCTTTTTATTTTTATGCATTTAGATACAGTATCAAGAATCTGGCTATACTGTTGAGTTCCACTAGTATACGTTTCAGCAAAGCCTTCATCAGTACAATAATATATCTGATAAAAACAAAACAAAACAAATATAATAAACTTTCTATAATATATTTAAACACATATAAAATCAATTACTCAATTTTGTAAATGATGGTAATACTATTCCAGATCACCAAAACTCTAACTCTGCTTACCAAATCATAAATAATGCTGTCTGCCACAGCTGCCCATTTTCTCAGTTTATACCACATAGTGGAAACTCCTAAAAATGTTGTGATAAAAGATTTTTACTTCAATGTTTCAAATGAATTCTTTAAATCTATCTTAGATCAAACACTTTACTTATCCATTGCATAAAGTCCTAAACAACAATACATTCAGAAAAGTGTCATCTCCAAATTTCACTCTATAAACAAATAAAATCCTTATTCACAAAAATAAAAAAACTAACTTGTTTCAAAGACATCATCATAAATTAACAACAACATTTAAACATCTTAGGAATAATACTTTTTGTCTTTCAACCTGATACTCGACTTCATTAAAAACATACATAACAAATACAACAGTGATTCCTTTCACTTTTATCATATAACCTCAGTTTAGACATGTCCTCAAAATGCCTCTTATTTATCTGTACTACTCTCACTTGTATAAACCAAATTACATATATAGATATGAAGACCTTATATGCTTACCAAATAAGTTATGCTGCATGTATACTTCATAAGACTATTTTTAAAGTCTGAGTTTCATTACACACATCTGAAACACATAATATAGTATTAAAGGTCTGAATTCTCAAAGGAGATTCAAAAATAATATTTATAAAGTTTTTAAAGTGTTTTTAACCTGCACATTGCACCCAAGTCTTCAATGTAAATGATTTCTGTGGACAAATTCTAAAGTTGCCAGAGGGGTTCAAGGCAAATCAGTTTAGTATACCTGCATATGTGCCATTCATGTTGAACACAGCTCTTGGCTCTCTCGTTCACTCACACTTTTTCTTCTCTGCTCTCTTCATTGTATATATTGACAGTGGCCATACACAGTGCTATCCAAAATCTTGAAACATATTGTATATATTTGTATGCTAATTGGTACATGTTGTATATATATATAGTGTTTTCTTGGCACATATTGTATACATTTTGTAAACATCACCTGTATTGTTAATACAGCTCTTGTTGATGTTCTGCCTTGTTTGAACCTGTATTCTCCTTGTACCCCTCCCGGGTCGTACCTGAAACTGAGCCCTGGCTCAGTGTGCCTTTCCGGTCATCAAATGTTTAAATAAAAATAAAAAATAAAATACCTACCTCAAACTACTTTGACTCCTGTACTTATTAACAACAAATAGCAAAAGTGTCCCATCAGTGTCTAATCTCCAGGAAGGGCTATTAAACCAGTCCCAGAGTCAAACCAGGGTAGAAATTAATATTACAACTATTAGTACAAACCCTAAAGTCAGTCACCTCCAGAATTTAAACTTGGGTACATCTACCACCATTAACAATGATATTGGTGCATCAACTTCTGGTCACCAAGAGGAGTTAACAAAACTTGTCCCAGAGTCAAATTGGAGTGGGGCAGACTACTAGAATTATTAGCCCTGAAGCCTGTCATGCCCAGAAAACAAATGTGGCCACTGAGCCATCCAATGTAATAACTAATATAGCAACCCTCAATGAAAGAACCAGTATAATAGATAGTGAAGTCCCTATGGAAACAGGAAATAATAATCCCAACTAAATCTATGTTCTAGGAGACTCCATAATTAAACACTAAGGGCGGATATTCAAACTGCACCCAAAAAGTGCTAACAAGCAGGAGCAAGCAAAGTCACTTGTGCACAGGCGAATCGTCGCGATATTCAAACATGGAGCAAGGTCAATTGCACAAGCAGCCAATGTCTGAATATCGCACAAATTGTGCCATAGCGCAACCAGGAAGGGAAGTTGAGCAGAAATGATGCGCTATAGCGCAACAAGGCTAGCCCAGCTGAGCAGTCCAGAGGTGCCAAAGCGCAAGCAGAGCCCCCCAGCAGCAGAGCAATGGAACTGCACAACCAGGGAGGCAGGCTGGGGCCCACCACCAGCCATGCCACACATGGGCACAGGAACACACTGCAGAACTAACAATACACCTGCACACCCCAAGCACAGCATCACTGGGAGGATGGATGATCCACTGGCCCATGGGGACAAGCCAACAAAGCACAGCAGGACCATGTCGCCCCAGCACACCCACTGGCAGGCTGAGACTGCCACACACAGGGGTCGACAACCACAGTGCACATCAGCCCCCTTCTGTACAGCACACCCTGCACTGTGACCCCAAGACACCACCCATGTGCAGTGACTGTCACTGCAGTAAACACCATGCAACCCCGCACACTGCAACCTCGTGTAGCACAGAACCATACAAGCCAGACCCACCCTGGGCACCCAGCAGTGGGCGGCAGCAGATGGCAAGACCGACTGAAAGGCACTCCCACACCGGAGACACCTTCCCATGCACACACACACACACACATACCCAGGACCTTACAACCCCAGATGCCATGCACACCACTGCAACTGAGCAACCATAGCCCACTGCAAATCAGAGACCACCACAGAATTCATAACAAAATATATATATTTGAAAAAGATATGTACAACACCAACAACATCTATATACATATGTACAAGACAAGGGTGGGGTAGGGGTACAAGGTAGGGGTGGGTAGGGGATGGGGTGAACAACTGGGAGAGGGAATGCAGGGTGGGAGGCTGGGTGAAGTGGGAAGGAGCGCAGTCAGTGCCCGGCAGGCTGGTCCCCTGCTGCCTGTTGATCTTCCCGGTTCCTCCAAGGCCGCCTGACCCCATGGCGCTGCATGTCTGTCAGGAGGTCATGTGTAGCGACTGACACCTGCGTTAGCCGCTGGAGGGCACGGTCCATCCACCGTAGGATGCTGAGACCTAGGAAAGGAACACAGTCAATGGCTGTGACTGTCCACAACCCTGAACACCACCCATCCTGCAAAGCATATCGCCAGTGCCCCGCACCTGTGATGGTATGCACCCACCCACAGTGACCATGCACATGACACGCCCAACCAGGCAGCACCAGCTATGTGCACCACTGCACACATACACTGCCCATGTCCATCACAGCACAAACAAGGCTGTCAAGTGACATGGCAATGTGGTGGGATGCCAGTTCCACAGCCATGTGCCCAGTGCATGCATGGACCACCAGTGATGCACACACAGACGTGCAGTGACACTGGACGGTGATGACTGTCGCCTGTGTCGTGCATGGTTGTGTTGTCCATGGCTGGTGTTCAAGCCCGCCCCTCCAGCATGCAATAGCATCCATGATGTAATGACACTCACACTCATCAAGCAGCTGTGGCTGCTGCTGCTGCTGCTGCCACTGTGGCCCACCATCACGCCTCCTCGGCCACCTGGGCCCGCCACGCCCTCCTCAGCCTGGGCCTGCATCCCTCCACCAGGCCTGTGGGTGACAAATGTTGAGAAAAACATCAGTGTGACCCCAAAGCAGACTGCCCCCTGCCCTGGGTGAGTGTGCCTGCCCACACAGCCAGACCCATGCATCTCACACCTGCACACACTGACACAGCCAACCATGGCAGAGCCATCCCCATGCACCGCCACCAAAACACACTCACACCCCTACGGAGAATACAGGTGCATAGATGGTACACCCACCTGGCCTGAGGCACAACGCCCTCCTGGCACGTGACCTGAGGCATTGCAGCACGTCCGGCTCCCTCCCGCGGAGGTCACTATACCTGTGCTTGCACTGTTCAGCAGACCGGCATCATCCTGTGACCCTCTCCAGTTCAGTGGCCACCTGCAGCCACACATGGGTGCGGGCCATGGTGAGGGGCTGATCCCCAAACAGTGCCCCAAAGTGAGGCTCAACTACTGCCACCAGGTTGGCCACCTCCAACTGACTCCACTGGGGAGCTCTCCTGTGTGCCATTACTGTGGTAGTAGAGCAGGCAATATGGCCCGCAGTGTGGCAACCCTCGTGGAAATGTTAGCAATAGACCACCATAGGTTCCAATCGCGCTGTTCAGTATAGCGCCGTCGGTTCACATAGCGCTGTCACCAAACAGCGCAACAGAGCCGTACACATGGCAGCCGAACAGCGCCAGGGGCAAAAGGTCGGACACCAGGTCAGGGGTCTGTGACGCAAGGCCACGCACAGCGCCATCTGACATCTACGCATCCTGGCGCGAACGGTCACCCGCGTGCCAGTGCCACAGTGGACTATGTGCGCAGTAGTGCCACAGCGCCATATGGTGCCCAGTGCTGTAGCGCCACTGGCACAATGGTGGCCATGGCCTGAATTCACCGATTGCGCACAGCACGTCATCAGCGCCGCAGACACCCGCGTAAGCTACCTGGGCATGCGCAATGCAGTGTACCACAGTCACAGATATGCGCCATTGGCTCAGCTGGCTCAACTGTATTGGGCAAGAAAGAACGGGCGCGATATTCAGCCGACACATGCAAATCATCTGATCAGCCATTCAAAGGCGCAGTGGTGCGATTTGCATCTCATTACAGTTGCTCCACTCTAATTTGCATGCATTGCGCTATAAATGTGTGATGGTCAGCTGCTGGCCAGATTCGTTACTGCAGGTGAGAGGTGGGTTGCATGCTGTGTGATGTTCTGGACAATGGTCATGGGATAACGCTGTAGACTGCACAGTGACAGGTGTCCACTTCCACCCATACAGATCGACATGACCGAGCAGAGCCAAGGTGAGGGTGAGGATGGTGGGTGGAGGAGGAGGCCAACTTCACCATGGCGGAGACAGAGGCCCTCTTCCAGGCCTACCTGAGGAGGAGCCACTACTGAGTGGACGGTGGGGCACCCCTCAGGCCCGTGTGGCTGCATGGGAGGGTAGCTCAGGCAGTGAACCTGCATGGAAGCCACCAGCGCTCCGTGCAGGAATGTAAAAGAAGATGGGGACAGACCGCAGAAGGGTGAAGGAGAAGGTGGCAGCCCTCAGGGCGGCATGTGCTGGCACAGGCGGGGCCAGCCAGCGGTGGTGGGGAGCTGACCCTGGCTGAGGACCAACTAGCTGCATCAATGCAGTGGAGTGCTATTGAGGGCGTACCAGGAGGTGGATTCCAGACAGGTGGAAGCCTATCACTGCACGGTATGACATGGTGGTGGTGTTGGGGGGAAGGTTGTTCACATGCACTCACATGTCCTCACTTTCTGTTACAGATCCTGTTCATCTTCAGGGGATGGTGGTGGTGGGTCCAGGCAGTGAGGAAGACCTGATGGACAGGAGGAGGGTCCATCCACCTCTGTCACCAGCCAGCATGCACTGCACCAGCATGCACGCCAGGCTGCCAACTCTTGTGTCGGTGAGTCGGTGTGGGGGGTGCACAGCCTGTGTCTCAGCAGTCTGGCATGCAAGCATGCCAGCATGCTGTGACTGGCTGTAGCATGTACCTACACCATTGATGATGCAAGGACTGCAATGGGCAGTGACATGTGTGTCCCATGACGGACACACAGCAGGCCAGCACATGCCCCTGGGCCTAGCTGGTTCCAACGTGTGTGCCAGCATGTCGGCACAGTCCCAGGCTGTGCTTGTCAGCACCGTGGGGCAGCACGGTGGCTGTGCAGGTGTCTGGCACTGCTGCGGCCACAGCAGTGGGCTGGGCACAGCGTTGGAGGGGCGCAGCAGCAGTCACCCACCAGGTCTGGGGGTACAGTGTCCAGTGGTGGCATGTGCCCACCACCTTTGATATGCCCATTCCTGGTCCTGGTAAACAGCGCCCACCCTCAAGGGGTGTTGAGCATCAGGACCTTCCATACCCTGGGGACAGGATGCCGTTGTGGCAGAGTACCCATTTGAAGAGCACACCTACCTGCTGCGGGAATCAGTACAGCAGCAAAGGCGGGTTGCAATGTCCGTGGAGGCACTGTGCATGGCTGTGGAGCGGCACAGCAGGGACTGTGCTCTGAACCTTGCAGAGATGGTCCATATGCGGATGGATGTGACCGCCGCCATTGAAAGGCAGACCCAGGCATTGGTCGCTGTCGTGGCTGCATTGGGCACACAAGCAGGTGCCCCTGTACCACGCACCCCACAGCACGCTCACTCCCCGCTCCCGCGCCATGCGACACCAAGCCTGTCGTCGCCGGGTTCTGCTGTGGGCATCCTGAGCACCCTGGTGCAGGTATGTTTGGCATACTACAGACCCCAGTGCAGACAAGGTCGCGATCGCGCAGTGGGACCCCTGGTGGTCCATCGGTGCCACCCATGTGGCCTCTGCTCAGCCTGCCAGTGCTGTTGGGTCACGGCGGGCGCCCACGCATCCGCTGTGGCTGTGGAATGGTGCAACATGACTGACCTGTCTCCCAGTGCGGTCCCTGTCTGCGCCGCCCTGTGTGCACTGTGCGTCATGGTGGGCAGTGCACTGGTGGTGCCCTGCACATCACGCCGACATACGGACCACCTGCACACCATCCCGACTGCTGTCCACAGGTGCGTGTGCATGATGATGCCTGCATTGTACTGTACACCAAGGTGCAAGGTGCCCAGCATCTGACACGCATGTTGGACAGTACAGGTGGTGGGTGTGGTCTGTGATCTGTGTGTTTGCCATGTCTGTTCCTGCTCTGCTGTGCACCTGCCCATGTACGCTTGGTGCCTGTGTGTGTGTGTGTGTGTGTGTGTGTGTGTGTCCATATGACTGTTCACCCTCCTGATGGAGTGTTTGTGTGCCTGGTCCTTCCACTCCCTTGCCGTCGTGCACCCCTGGTGTGTTACTCTGTGTGCCTGTGGGTTGCACCAGGACAGTGTTGGTTGCACATGGCCCCTTGACTTACCTGTGTCGTGCATAATGCTCCTCCGTGATGGTGTCCCGGTGCAGCTGGGCCTGCCGGATCAGTCGGGGTCCCGCCGTCCAAGGGGGCTGCTCATCACCATCATCACCGGGCCACTGGCGTCCCCATCACTGTCCCCTCCTCAACCTGAATGGTTATCCCACAGTCTTTGGCCATTTTGTGCAGGATACAACAGGCCAGGAATATCCCACAGGCCTTTGAGGGGCTGTACTGTAGGGCACCGCCGAGGTGTCTAGGCATCGAGCGTGTCTTGAGTATCCCAAACACCCGCTCGATGATGTTGCATGTGGCGGCATGCACCTCATTATAGCGTTGCTGCGATGGGGTCATGAGGCGCGGTATGGTGTGAGCAGCGAGGGACGGAGTGGGTATCCGCTGTCACCTGTGTGGAGATGGTGGAGATGAGTATCATGTTCAGGTCCATTTTGCCAATATCCCTGTGTGCCACTACCATAGCACCTGTGGCATTCGCACCCTTGCCCCACGTTTACAATTCCTACATGCGTACTCACCCACTAGATGGCATGTGGGATGTCCCCACTCTGAATCGATGGCACAGTGTGGACTGATACCATATAAAGGCATCATGTGCTCTGCCAGGGTGTGTGGCACAGACATTGATTATGCACCAGTGGCATCACACACCACCTGGCAGTTGACACTGGAATAGCCCTTCCTGTTCCTATATGCAGCCCCATCGGGGCCAGGTGGCATGTGTATGGCCACATGGGTGCAGCCTATGGCCCCTAGCATGCCAGGCATACGTGCTACCCTGTGGAACTCCTGCATGTTTGCTGTATGCTCTGCCGGCGGTGCTGGGGAACTGGATGTGCTCCGCAGCATGTGACAGCAGTGCGCTGAGGAATTGGGTGAGGATGCGTGACGTGGCCGACTGTGTGATGCCTGTGGTGTCCCCTGTCGGTCTCTGGAAGGTGCCCGTGGTGAGCAGGCACATGCAGGCTGTCACCTTGGTCTCCACCGACAGAGCGTGACTGCCGTGAAGGTGCCTGCATCACATCACTGCACAGCTCACAGAACCATCTCAGTATTGTTTCTGTTCAGGCGGTACCGCCCACGATCTCTACATCTGTGTACAGCTCAAAGCTGATGCGGCACTGCACTGCCTGTTGGGGCGCATTTCACCGACGGGCTCTTCCCACGCCACGCCCCCTGCAGCATGCATTCTCACTCCCTCATTACAGCTTCCATGTGGAAGCTGGCACTGTCCATCTCCCTGGCTTGTGACCCCCCGGCTGATGTTGCTCTGTTACCCCCGCTGTCCTGACTGCTACCTCCACTGCACCTGGTACACCACTGGCCTCTGCAATCTGTGGCCCCATACAGCTTCCATTGCCCCTCTTCGGTCCTCAGCACCCTGGCCTGCACTGTTTGTTACTCTGGCCTTCTGTCTCTCTGCCTCATGTGTCTTCCCTGTCGCGTTCTTGCACCTCTTCCTTGAGCCTTTTTATTTTGGCTCATTTCCGCTGGGGCACAATTTCCGGCTGTTCAGTTCTTGCGCATTGCGCAGTCTTTGAATATTGCATTGCGCTCTTTATGCATGGATCCACCTTGGTTCCGCGCATGCCTTCATTTGCATTGCGCTGTTGCTCAGCCTGTTTTCGTGGTGCAACTGCCTCCTGCTGAATATCACAGAATGGCGCACCTTCTGACTTCTGCGCATGCGCAAACCCTATTGCGCATGGTGCAACCCTTTGAATATCCAGCCCAAAGAGTCATTTGTAACCCAGACAAAGCCAACAGAACATTATCAAGCTACAGCAGGTCAGACTGTCCGACATTACTGTTATGTTAAATGACATTTTAGCAAATGCTGGGGAAAACCCATTGGTTATTATACATGTGGGAGTAAACAATATCGTTAATGAGCCTGCCTCCAAAATAAAACAGGACTATGTATCTATAACTAACAAACTTGATTCAAATGGGTTGTAACATTGCCATTTCTGAGATTCTTCCGATGCCAAGAGCAACTGAATACCAGACCAACAAGATTAAACATATCAACAAATGGCTGAGAAGTGGTGTTTTAGGCAGGATATCAAATGTATCATGCACTGGGAGGACTTCACAGAAAGAATTGAATATTTTGTTGGGACAGATTACATTTAAGCAGGAGAGGGTGTAATTTGCTAGGAAAGCATATTTTAACCCATATTAACCATTGTTTGAACTAAGCATTGGGGGAGAGGTTAGACTTAATGACCCTTCTTGAGGTAGGCCCACGTGATCTTTAATTGGAGTAGTTTCAACAACAGGGCTAAAAACATAATCAAACAAGAAACACAAAATTATCATAATAATAAAAGCTCAGAATATTGCTCTATAAATGCAAGAAGCTTAAGAAATAAGATTGATGAGCTTAAAGATATTCTGGTCACAAAAAAAATAGCAATCTGTGGTGACATGGAAACCTGGTTCCGGACAACGACTGGAATTCAGATATACCGGTTACACAAAAATTTGGAAAAATCGTGACTGGCAAAAGAGGAGGTGAAATTGCACTATACACTGATGAAAATATAAAGTACATGAAATTAGTCCTCAAATGACAATACATCTGAACTTATATGGGCTCAAATAAACCTACCTAACAAAAACTAACCCTTGGATTGGGTTATCATTCACCTAGTCTGACCTCTGATGAAACCAACAAATTCCTAACCGATATTGAAAATATGGCAACTAATGGGTAATATATATTGATAGGAAATTTTAATTTCCCAACAATTAACAGGGATAAGCTAGAAAGAACTGGTGCTAATGAAAACAGGTTCATAGCTATTACAATTGTAAACAATCTGGAACAATTAGTTAAGGTGGCTGCAGAGAAAATTAAACTCTTGACTTGATACTATCTAATATAGAAACAGGAATATCTAACCCAATGGCACTCCCTACTAGGAGATAGTGACCACAAAATGTTAGAAATGGAAATAGAATTGAATGGTAGTGGATTTGCAGGCATAACCAAAGTTAAAGACTTTTATAAAGCAGATTACAACAGGATTAGGAAATGGTTATCCCAATGGAACTGGGAAAGAGAATTCATGAATCTCCCTTAGAGAGTATCTGTAGTAAAATAAATGAGAACGTGAATTACTATATTAATAACTGGGTACCAGAACAAGTAAAATGAAGCAATAATGCACAACAGGGTGTGGGTTGTGCTGGGATAACTCTCATGCCTGGGGTGATTCAGCACAGGGCCGATTATACTCAACACCCCAGAACTGAGATTATCCCAGCACAGCCCATCCTGAAGTGCATTATTGCTATTATACAATGGCTCTTATTTATTAGCATCGTGGGTATACAAATGAGCACATGTAGATGGCTATTAGGCAGAGAACAAGTGTTGGAACATCCTGTTCATGTGAGGGACATCTATTTTATAGTATCAGTTATACCGCTTTATTTTTAATTAAATTCATTTTTGGGGAAACTCTAACCATGTGAAAGCACTGCATCATGGATATGCAAATAATCAATTGTATTTTATCACTGTAGTGTGTTATGCAATACCAGGCAATTGGGTATTTGAATACTCATGCTGCAGTGTAGTCATATAATGGTGTGTTTCCTCATAAAAATAAAACTGTAAAACTGATGCTATAAAAGAGATGTTCCACACTATAAAGGAGATGTTCTGACATTTATTCTCTGCCTAACTATGAAATGTTTTAGCCATGACAAAAATGTATGCACCCCACAGTATAAGTAAATAAGGTTTTTATATGAAACTAAGTTTTTGCTTCTATACTACAATTAGAAGTTCACGCCTCTTGGTAAGAGAAGCTGTGGTTTGTTATTCAGTCTGGTATGCAGTCATCTGTGTGTTTGGACTTGATGTTGTGAGGTTGTGCTCAAATAACCTCAGTGTGACAAGCAAACACTGACCAATCAGAGTCCAGAAAATGTTTTGCCATTGTATAATACTCCGCTAACCATAGGATTCTGACTTGGTGGAATAAGAACATTAAACAACTCATTAATAAATAAAAAATAAATTTTATAAGAAATACAAGAAAATCGCATACAGAAAAATTTGGAACCAGAATAAAAGACAGTCAACAGGACAAAGAACATCCATCAGGAGGGCAAATGATCATATGAACTAAAACTAGCTAATCATTCCAAAGATAAAAAAAACTTGTTAATATTCACCCAAACATAATAAATTGATCATTTATTGGCTTGACAACAGAATACAAAGGGTTGTAATAATGGGGATTCTTATTAGCTTGGGGACAGGTCACAAGGGAGTGCCGAGGATCAGTCTTGGGACCTACCCTTTTAATATTTAGCGTCATCCATGCAGACAGTCAGTACTGCATGGATGTGTAAATATGCTGACGATTGCAAAATCGTGCACTTATGTCAGATCAAAACTCTAGAAAGGAATTTCGAAAATATAAATCACCTTGGAGAGTGGGCAAAACAAAACAACATGAAATTTATTGAAAATAGATGTAAGGTCATGCATTTAGGACATAACAACCCCCAGTTTTCATAAACCTTAAATGGCCACCCTCTTCAGATCACAACAAATGAAAAACCTAGGAGTTCAGGTTACAGATTATCTCTCGTTTGAGACACACACCGTATTCAATGTCAAAAGAGTCACAAAATATTGGATTGCTTATTGAGTAACATCAAAGTAGAGAGCCAGAGGTTATTGTTCCTTTGTACTCCAGCTTGGTGAGACATACCTGGAGTACTGTTCACAGTTTTGTTCACCACAATAAGGGCAAAACATTTTTGAGAAAGTCCTGAGAAAAGCAACAAAAAAATCAGAAACATGCATAATCTTAGTTATAAGGAAAGATTAAATAAATTAAGACTTTACTCAATTGACTATAGACGAATTAGAGGGATCTATGTCTAGCATATAAAACCAGCAATGAACCGTCTCTTATGGAAACAATAGGGCTAGTCAACCACACCACAGACAAAAAACAAGATCACACAAAAGCAAATTAATAGGAGAAAGAATAGAACGATAAGGAGAGATAAATGGTACACTGGAGAATAATAAGCATCTGAAATACTTTACCTCAGCACATAGTTGAAAGTAACAGTATTACCACCTTTAAAATAGACTAGATAATGTATATGGGTACTAAAATATGAATACCACCTTTTAAAGATCTAAAGGTGGCAAGTTCCAAAAAGGTGCAAGCCTACTGAACTTAAAAACAACCTATGAACCTATATGTTCATCTTATATGTCATATGTTTCTATGTATTTAGCTTCCTTTTCATAACTGTGACATTAAAGGGACACTGTCGACCCCTTAGGTCTCAAAGTGTCCCAAGTTTAAAAACACATTTTATGATTGCCAACATTCTGTAAAGACTGCTGATGTAGCTGGTAGTTTGAATCTGATTCTTTTTTCTTTTAAAAAGTGAAAACAGACTGCTCACCATACTGCTGCTACCACACAAAACCACAGGTTTGTTTACATTCTTGATCAGTTCCAACTGCATCTTTCCTGGACTTGGGAACACCTACAACACAGTCTAGCCCCTCATGATGCAATGGGAGTTCAGGAGGCTACTGCCTTATGAGTGACTGCACTGTTTAGGTGTGTTTCTAATGCTCAAGAAATATGCAGTAAGAACAGATTGTAAACAAAAACAAGGTTGTTTATAAATATACATTGCCATGAATTTCAGTTCTACTAAAAGGAGACAGACAAAACAAACAGCAACATCAATGAATTTTAGAGAAGGCAAGCAATCATAAATGTGTTTCTAATTAGAAATGATATGATGCAAAACAGGTTGACAGTGTTCCTTTAACATGAAAATTGGATCACTGTCTCCTAGACTGCATCTGCTTTGACTGACTGTCTACACCTACACCTGACTTCTCAATGCCCTACTTGTGACATCATTATAATTGCCACATCAACAGACTGTGATGTCACAGACAGAGCATTATGATGTCAGTTGTAGACAAGTAGCCAGGTCAGATGAAGTTTAATGGGACAGTGATGCTAGTTTCAAGGTGATGTGCAATTATTACAAAAAAAAAAAGAAAGAAACTAATTGAAGAGAATAGTTGGAAGAAAAGCAGGAATGTGTCTAAAATGATGTTTTTCCAAAGTTTTCCCGGTGATGTCAAGAGCTCTTTAATGAGCTAGTAACACTAAAACAGCAGGCAGTGAATGTTATTCATTTTTAAAAGTATCCAGCTGTTACATTTTATTTCTAAAATATTTTCATTTTCATCTGGCATTTACCAATATAATGGAAGGTATAGAAGATGTACAAGTTCTTCCACCATTGGGAGACAGCGATCACTGAACAATACTACTTAAAATCAGGATTGATAGTAGGCCCACAAAGGAAAAACAACAGTTAGAAACTACTACAAAGCTGACTGTAATGGCATGAAGGGATATCTAAAAGAATGGAACTGGGAATCACAACTAACAACTTAGACATGGACCACATCTGGGGAAAACTAAAACAAAAATTGACACCTGAATTGAATATTGGGTACCACAAGCAAAAATATATAATAATAATAAAAGATTACCACCATGGTAGAATAAGAACATGCAAAGAAATATCAGGAAAAAGGAAAAAGCTTATTGAAAATATAAAAAATTCCAACTGAATACAATTTACAGCAATTTTAAAAATTGCAAACAAAACAAAGAACAGTATAAGGAAAGCTAAACAGAAAAGAAAACTATATCTCACCAGAACAGCAAAGGATAATTAAAATGTTTTTATAGCTACGTAGGGTCATTTAAGGGTGGACATCAAACCACTGGACCACTTGAAATTCAAGGTAAAATTATACAAGATGAATGTCAAATAGCTAACAAATTAAATAAATATTTCATTAGTATTTTCACACCAAAAGAGACCATTACAATAAAGGATGTAAAACCAGAAGAACATATACCATTTACAGTTGAAGAGGTTAAACAGGCAATTAAAATTATCAAACCAAATAGTTCAGCTGGCCCAGATAATATCCACCGAAACTTCGAAGGGTTAGTAGAAGAACCTAAAGGACCATTGACATGCTTGTTTAATCCATTATTAAGTGAAGGTAGGGTTCTGAAAGAATGGAAGGATGCAATAATCACCCGATACACAAGGGAGGTACCAAAAGGAATCCAGAATTACAGACCTATTAGTCTGACCTCTGTGGTGGGTAAACTTTGAAATATTAATACAGGGACATATAACTACACATATTCATCAGAACAGACTACTAAATGTAACCCAACATGGTTTCATTACAGGACAGTCTTGCCTAGCAAACTTATTACAAGTCTTCAATCCAGTTAGTGCAGCACTAGACAGCGGCTTACCTGTTGACATTGTGTTCTTGGATTACGTAAAGGCTTTTGACACCTTGTCTCATAAAATCTTAATAGACCAACTATACAGGCTTAATTTCAATACTAACATAGTAATATAGATCACATCATGGTTTAATGAAAGAAGACAGAAAGTGGAGGTCAGAGGTAACATATCAACCTGGGGTACTTCACCAGCGGTATTCCCCAGGGCTCTGTACTGGGACCCACCCTATTCAACATATTGGTGTCCACTATGCCGACCGATAGTACATCTTGGATATGCAAATGCACAGATGACTGCAAATTAGGCAGTATAGTTAATGACAAAACACTAGGACAAAACTTCCAAGGCAGTATAACAAAACTGGAAAACTGGTCCAAAAACAATAAAATGGAATTTAATGTAAATAAATGCAAGATTATGCATCTGGGACAGAATAACCAAAGAAGAAACTATAAATTAAATAATATTATCATACAAACGACCACAGCTGAAAATATTTGGGTGTGACAATCACGGATAATTTATCATTCGATTACACACAATAAACACAGTTAAAAAATGCCAAAGGTTACTGGATATATATTAAAAATGTTAAAAGCAGAGAACCTAAGGTAATAATTCCTCTCTACTCGTTTGGTTTGACTACATTTGGAGTATTGTTCCCATTCTGTGCACCACAAAGCAAAAGAGGAACAAAATGAGAGAAAGTGTACAGAGGAAAGGAACTAAAAGGTAAAAATGTGAAAATCTCCAGTAGTAGTTTATACTCATTGGAATACAAGGGATTAAGAGGAGATCTATGCTTAGCTTATACTGCAAGTAAAATGAGTGTGCAGTGTCTTAGAAACAATTGGTCTGATTAAACAACCAGTGATAAAGAAAACTAGATCACATAGTCATAAACTGAGTGGTAACAAATGTACAACAGTTAACAGAAGTAAATGGTACACCAATGAACAATCAATATCAGGAACACATTACCAGAGGATGTGGTAAACAGTCCTACTATCAGGGCTCTAGATAAGATTTTTGGGATGAGTATGTTACTCCTCATTTTGAAAGTGAGGTGCGAAACCAAATTCTGATGCATACAAATGTCTGGATGGAGGCGAAGGAGTATGTTTTTAATAATAGTGTAGTTTTTTCAGGATATTAATCAGGTGCCAACAATGCTCTAGCTAATGTTGGCAGGTAGAATAATTTACTCATCAATTTAAAATATAGTGAGCAAAACAAAATTGTGATGTGCATGAGTGTTGTAAATCTGGAAAAAACTGTTCCTTTTGAATCACCAAGTATGTTATGAAGCACTATTCTATGGAGGTGACATTGACAAATGTTGTGTGAGTACTAGTACTCATTAAAAAATTCTGATGAGTATTTCCTAAAAGATGAGTAAAATAGGTTGGTATTCACCTTATCTGGAGCCTTGCCTACTATGAACACCTTTTAAAATAGGTTAGACTGATTTATGGGTAATTCAAAACAAATGTTCTGCCACTAGTGGTAGTGAGTTTATTAAAGGTCTCTGACCTAACAAAACTCATAACATACCTTTGAACCTATGATTTTGCTTATTAGAAGGTTTTCTACCTGGTAGTGGTAGGTGTGAAGTAAGGAGCAGTATTTTACCTGAAGACTGACATGCCCACTTCTAGTCCTTTTTTGTAACTCAGCCTTATTCAAAGATAAGTCATACAGACTTCATAATAATGTAAATATGGTACCACAATGTATAGGCAGACCTTGTATAAGATAACACATGGAAAGTGCTCGATATACACTATAACTGTCTTTTGTCTCCTGCAAAGAAAAATGTCACTGCAAGGCTGCATTACACTGCTTTGCAGAGTTAATCAACAGCTACTGAACTATAGCTATGGCCCCAACTGGGGCCCAGCCCTAAAAGTAAAACATTGCTGGTCATACACATTGACTTCAATCGATACAAAGTAAACCTGTGTCACCACTAGAGGGCACCTCTTCCCATTATATAACCACATCATATGTGCCTGTCACTATTAAAGGAATCTGAAAGAGCCAGGGGTCTGTGGACTAGGGCTTATTTGTAAAGCCCCTTCTCAGGGAGCTTGATGTTTCTATAGATTTTGAACTTTGAAACCTGGACCAGAATGTCACCCGACCTTGACCCCTTCCCTTGAAATACCTTCAAATTAGGAAGACTCAATTGGCAGCGCTTCTCCTGCTTATCCACATGTTAATCATAAGATCCCCCACCCTGTCCCAAGGAAACTCGCATTAAGGGTGTTTATAGAAAAGTCTCCATGGCAGCCAAATCAAGTCTTTAACCTGTGTGTGCCCCTTGTCCAATATCGGGCTGTGTCCTGAAGCCAGTGTCTTGTGATACATTTTAGGGCCACTGACAAATGAATCAGCCCTAAAACTCTTCTGGTGTTAGGGAGCTGCAATAAATATAGAACCCCAGGACTAGATTTGTGAAAGAAAAGGAAAATACCTTAATAGAATGTTATCCAATGCTCCCTGTCTCTCTCACTCTAGAATTGCTGAATAAGAGAAAATTCCCCAAATTTAAGAAAGTGCGAGCCTCATGACCACACCTTCTGTATCAGAAAGTTGAGAGTCTGATCTTGGAGTACATAAACAAATCTGACAAACACATTCCAATAGAATTCCATTTGTGTGGGGAAGCCGAGACCTTCCAACCCCTCTCTACTCTGACTGTGATTCCACTCACCTTTGATGAAATTACTGTGATTGGATGGCAACAAATATATACACTATTAGGACCAGTCCTATTTACAAGGTGTTCCTGTATTCAAAACGTTTTAAAAGTTGCAAAGAAAACATAAAACAAATACACAATACAAATACACAGTACAATAAAACATTAATATATTTGGTTTCATTATCTAACAGGCATGACAACTATGCATATTAGGACTGATGTAGAAAATATTGACACATAAGACAAAACATGTACAACGTACGCCAATTCCTGTTTCAAAGCAGTAGTATTAAACTTTCCTGGACTTTCATTTGTACATTTAGTCTGCACTCTTAGCTCATTCCATATTAAAGCTGTAATTGAAAACGTCATTTCACCATATTTACTTTTAGGCACTTCAATTTGATATTCTCTTGATTTTTACTTTTCCCCAAGTTATAATTATGTTCAATTCTTTTTAACTTATAGATAAAACAGTTTCATGGAGACTAATGCTTTTTTTAATTTAATTGCCCAGACCAATTTCTGTTTATTTTCTAATGTTAACCATTCCAAGTTTTCATATAATTTACAGTGATGAGGGGTCCATCTACTTGTTCTAAGTGCAAATCTGCTAGATGGTTATAAGTAACTTTAGCCTTTTTGAAACAGAAACAATTGCAAATGTATGTACTGTATATATGCTCACAATATTTATTTATTTATTTCAAAAGGTTCACCAGGAAAGACATACTCAGCTGTTAACAGCTCATTTCCAGATGTGTTCTGGGGGTGAGGATAAGGGAGATAGTCAAGAATAGAAAAATAAATAAATAAAAATAGCAGTCATATTCAGCAATACAATGTATCAAATGAGCCTAATCATAAGCATTGTAAGACAAGTCAGTACTAGTGTTGCTCAGATAGTATCCTAGAAATTAGGATATCAACAGATACTTCCCATTTGACCAGAAAGTTGCTGTGGTA
Organism: Neoceratodus forsteri; assembly: GCA_016271365.2. NCBI lineage: Eukaryota > Metazoa > Chordata > Ceratodontiformes > Ceratodontidae > Neoceratodus > Neoceratodus forsteri. The sequence goes on along the minus strand of CM028138.1, from coordinate 524,541,175 downwards.
GGATAATAGTACTATCTGACCATAGATCCTACCTGCTAGGATCCAGCTCGGATCCTAACTAGCTGACATAGGATCCCTGGATCTGACCTAGGATCCATCACTATCTGATCCTGGATCCAAACTATCTGATCTAGGATCCCTGGATCCTAACCAGGATACCTGGATCCTAACTAGGATCCATCACTATCTAACCCTGGATCCTACATCTGTCTTTTGTAGGATTTCTAGTAGTATCAGGTAGGATACCAGCACTATCTGACAGATAGTGGTAGGATCCACAAAAGCACTATATGAGCAACACTAGTCAGTATACATGTACAGTAACAGATAAAAAGTAAGCTTTGATAGGCAGGGGGAAATTACTCATACAGGTATAGTGGGGAGGAGAGAGCAAAATGGCCAGGTAACATGAGTGGGGGAGGAAGTCAAGAGGCAGAGGGTCAAGGACAATTGCAGTTGGGAGTAAAAAAGTCACAAAGAAGAGACTTAAGGAGAAAGCAGAAGAGGCAGAGCAGATTAATAGGAAACAGTGGACCAGAGTTTAGGAGAGTTATATAAGATGACAGCTTGGCCAAAAGTAGATGTCCTTGATGAAAAGAAATAGAATGGGAAACTTTACTGTGCAGAGGGTAAGAGGAAGGAGGGGAGAGGACAGTAAAGAGGTGAGATACAGTGGGTGAAAAGTATTTGCCCCTTCCTGATTTTCTCTATTATTGCATATTTGTCACACTGGATGTTTCAGGTCTTTAGACAAAATATAATATTAGATAAAGGGAACCTGAGTGAACAAATAACACTTTTTTTTTTACTTATTTCATTTATTTAATGAAAAAGTTAACCAACACCAATGGGCACTGTGTGAAAAGTAATTGCCCCTAGTTAAATCAACCCAATTAAAGGGATAATTAGAGTCAGCTGCTTGAACACAGCAAGGCTTGATTACAGCCAGCCCTGCTCAATATAAATCTCACTTATTTTGACCCTTACCATCAGAGTCACGTTGCAGCATAAAGATTCAACAAGCACATTATGCCATGATCAAAGGAAGTTCCTGAAAAGATCAGAAAAAATTTGTTGCCCTCTATCAGTCTGGAAAGGGTTACAAAGCTATTTCTAAGGCTCTGGGACTCCATCGAACCACAGTGAGAGCCATAATCTCCAAATGGAGAACACTTGGAACAGTAGTGAATCTTCCTAGGGTGGGCGGCCTGCCAAAATTACTCCAAGGGCGAGCGTAAAATCATTCAGGAAGTCTCAAAGGATCCTAAAACAACATCAAAAGAACTGCAGGCTTCTCTTGCCTCAGCTAAGGTCAGTGTTCACGACTCCACAATCAGAAAGAGACTGGGCAAAATGGGCTTCATGTGAGAGTAGTAAGGGAAACCACTGCTAACTAAGAAGAACATAAATGCTTGTCTCTCATTTGCCAAGAAGCACCTGGATGATCCATGCCTTTTGGGAAAATGTTCTATGGACAGATGAGTCCAAAGTGGAACTTTTTGATGACATGGATCCCATAATGTCTCACAGAAGCAAACACAGCATTCCACAGTAAGAACACCATACCAACAGTCAAACATGGTGGTGGTAGTGTGATGGTGTGGGGATGCTTTACGCCTAAGGACCTGGATGACTTGCCATAATTAAAGGAACCATGAATTCTGCTCTGTACCAGAAAATTCTTAAGGAAAATGTCCGTCATCCTTCCGTCAGCTGAAGCTGAAGCGTAGTTGGGCCATGCAGCAAGACAATGATCCAAAACACAAAAGCAAGTCCACATCAGAATGGCTAAAAGAAGTAAAATTAAAGTTTTGGAGTGGCCTAGTCAAAGTCCAGACTTAACCCAATAGAGATGCTGTGGCAGGACCTGAAACGAGCAGGTCATGCTCGAAACCTACCAAATGTTACTGAATTAAAGCAGTTCTGAGAGGAAGAGTGGGTTAAAATTCCTCCACAGCGATGTGAAAGACTGATATTGAATTATAGGAAGTGTTTGGTTGCAGTCATTGCAGCTAAATGTGGCATAACCAGTTATTAAGTGTAAGGCGAATTACTTTTCACACAGTGCCAGTTGGTGTTGGTTAACTTTTTTCATTAAATAAGTGAAATTAAAAAAAAACAAGTGTTATTTGTTCACTCAGGTTCCCTTTATCTAATATTACATTTCTCTAAAGACCTGAAAACATCCAGTGTGACAAATATGCAATAATAGAGAAAATCAGGAAGGGGCAAATACTTTTTCACGCCACTGTATAAGCAAAGGGAAGCAAACCAGAACCGGATACAAAAGAGGCACAATGGGAAGGAGAGAGGAGTGAAAGGGCAGAGTAGAGAGCAGTGATTGTTACAACGAGAACAGTCTAAGGCAAAATGACAAAAGAGTGAAAGAGGGAGTCCAGTCTGGTAAGGGAGGATTTAGGACCCTCATTGTAAACTATGTCACAAAAGTCAAAAATAGGAGAATCATCTTTAAAACAATCTCTCAGCAGGCAGGGAGCAAGATACTTGCTTTTTCCTGCCCAGTGCACCAAGGCTGGGGTGGAGCTTTTGGTGTATGGCATCAACATGCACAGAAAAATCAAGAGGTCGGTTTAGCTAGACCACGATGTACTAAAGGAGGATGCATGCTCAATCATAGCACCATCAAAGGGTGGAATTTTATCAAATTCACAAAGTTCTCCTTTTAGGCGAATTCCTACTTCACCTTAAAGGAGAACTTCAGAATGACAAATGTGAACTTTCCATGCGAATAGTGATTCTAAGGTAAGTTTGTAGATTTGTGGGATAATAGGTCACATGGTGCTTCAATGATCTATATTGTTCATTCCTGCTGCTGTCCCCTTTCAGCTGTACCTTCCGCCTCCTCCAGGTTCAAGGAGCAGCCACTACATCAGGCACTACAGCCAGAAATGGCTCGCGCCTCCTCCCGGACTGCAGCGTTCTCCCTGCCGCTGTCCCCTTTCAGCTCTACCTGCCCACCTACACCAGGTCCAAGGAGGAGCCACTACATTGGACGTTATAGCCAGAAGTGGCTGCACCCTCCTCCTGGGACTGCGCGTTCTCTCCTGCCACTGTCCCCTTTCAGCTCCATCTGCCCACCTCCTCCAGGTCCATAGGAGGAGCCACTACATCAGGTGCTACAGCCAGAAGCAGCTGCACCCTTCTCCTAGGACTGTGGCATTCTCTCCTGCTGCTGTTTCCTTTCAGCTCTACCTTCCCACCTCCTCCAGGTCCAAGGTATGGTTTTTGCTCACTGAGCTGCCCAGTTTGAACCCTAGCATATCTCCCAACACTACTGGCTGAACTCAGCCTCTTTGGCTGATCCGATTGGCCTGCTTCAGGAGCTTGCTTTGAACTCAAGCAAAAGAGCGTGTTCCTGCTCTAACTGCCATCTGAATCTCTGTTATAGTAGTAGAAGTGTATGTTTTAGAAGTGTTTTGAACTTTTTGCTATTATACTACATTGGGGTTTTAGTGTAATTTTACTGCTTGCTACTAGAATACATCCGAGGTTTTAGCCATTTCATCCTTGCTGTCTAGTTTAACTCTGTTTTTTTACTGCAGTGTAAACAGTGTTGCATATGCTACACTGTCTTGAGGGCAAACTGCAGAGTTGAAATTCTCTAGTTCAAATTTCTCCCCAAATTAATTAGGCTCTATTGTTTGCTAGGTCTTTTTACTTGCTCAGACTTTCTGAAAGTGTAGACTGTTTCTGTAGTGATTCCAGCCTTTTGTAAAGAATTACACAGCCGGAACAACTTGATTGATTGTTAGTCCTTAAACGCTTCTGATTCTCTCCCCATTTCTTTTTCCCCAGGCCAATTCTAATCTTGCTGTGATTCCACTTCCTGTCTGCTGCATCCCTTACCCCTGCCCCTGCCTCACTTCCTGAGGCCCTCCCCTGATCTTCTTTCCTTTTGTCTCTGAGTCCTACCCTGCTGTTAAACTGTCCCTACACCCTGTCTAATCTCCGCCCACCATTTTACAGCTACTCCTTATTCTAATCCTTCTCTCCCTTGTGTGCTTTCTATCCAGGAGGAGCCACTACATCGGGTGCTACAGCCAGAAGCAGCTGAGCCCTACTCCGGGACTGCAGCATCTCTCCTGCCACTATCCCCTTTCAGATCTACCTGCATGCCTCCTCCAGGTCAAAGGTATGGTTTTCACTCGCTGAGCCGCCTGCTTTGTACCCTGGCAGCAACTCCCAACACTATTGGCTGAAATCAGCCTCTTTGGCTGATCCAATTGGCCAGCTTCAGGAGCCTGCTTTGAACTCAAGCAAAAGAGTGGGTCCTGCTAATAACTACGATCTGAATCTCTGTTACAGACTATAGTAGTATTTTGTCTTGCCTGCCCCGACACCGTCCTCTGTTAAATACTCATAAGCTCCTCCCATAACCACCATTCCCTCCCTAATAGGTCACCTGGATACTGTCTGAATATAGTTCCAAGCCCAGTTACTCTTTCTCCTGCCTCCCTCTTAGCTCTCTACCTGCATCATCATAGACTGTACAAAGAAGGCTAAAAGTTACTGTGCAGATTGAGTTTTGAGACACAGGTACTAGTAGCTTTTTAGCGATTTGCTGTTGTAAACTAAGTATCTTCAGCTTCTTTCTCAGTCCCCTAGCCAACCATCTGTCTGCTATTCAGTTCCCATACTGCCCCACCCTTCTAAGTGTTGACTTGCTCATCGGTGCTGTTTGAATTGCTCATCTGCTCGTTGTTTTTCCACCACCACTAGAGGGAGTCTGCTCTCCATTCTCCATGAATTGCTCTACTAGCTTGACCTACTCCTCTATTAGTTGCAAACTTCTCATCTCCGATCTACAAATTGCAATACAAATCACTGTTGCTCACTCCCCCAGCCTACCTCTCATTACTACTTACTTCCTTCCTTCTTCCCTGCTCTCTCCCTATTGCCACCTCTATCCCACCCGAAAATCCTACTCCCCCACCTTTGCCTCCCTGCAGCAATCAATCCCAACTTCCCTTGGCAACGATTCCATCCATCCTTCACCTAATATGGACACACTTCCCATCTATTCCTCTAGCAATACTCATATCTACCCCAAATTCTTATGCCCTACTTCTACCAATAATAACCAGGCCACCGCCCAACAATCCCCCACCACTTTTCCCTAGGTTCTCACCCCTAGTACAAAAGTAACAAACTCCATTTCACTGAATCTAGAGAAGACACTCTTGGGGGCTAGGGGGTGGTAGGCAGCCATTAGGTTGCTGGCTTTGAGCAGACAAGACAGACCATTTGGCCTATTCTGCTGGCTTTTTAGTATGTTAGTATAATTGCATTACTACTCTTATCTGCTGGTGATATAAGCCCCAATCCAGGCCCAACCTCCACCACTGGCCCCCAACCAACTGACCCTTGCATTGGCTCCACTACCCAGCCACCTGACCATCCCGTGGCTTAAAACTCATGCACCTCAATATAAGAAGCCTCTTACCAAAAACAGATCTGCTTCAGCCTTTTATTTACATCACTGACTCCCGACAGTATTCATTTTATCTGAAACGTGGCTAAGCAACAAAATCTCTGATACTGCTATAATTATCCCAGGATACACCTCTCTTGCCAAGACCATACATCCAGAGGTGGAGGGTGACAATTTACACCTCCACATCTCTCCATTACATACTATCTTATCATCTTCCATGCCATCAGCATATGAGGCACTAGTACTAAGGTTATCCTTGCCTTTCTCCGTTTCCATTAATATAGCTGGGATTTACTGCCGCCCTGGCCTAAACTCTGCAGTTGCTACTGGCTAATTACCATCATAATGTCTTACACCTCTGCTGGTGAACTATACATGATGGGCAATTTTAATCTAAACTGGCAGGCTCTGCCCTTGCAAAAATTCAAAATGAGCTAACAGCCCTAAACCTCACTCAACTAATTCAAGAACTGACACGACTAAACCTAAAATCCCAAAGCCACTCCTTGATTGACTAGGCCTCATCTCCCACCCTCACTATGTCACTCAGTCTGGTCTACTCCTGATGCCTAAAGTGACCCCACTTGATCTACCTGGTCTGCAAAATTCACCGACCAAAGGCCCACCGCACAATATTGCTAACTCGTTCCTTCAAAGCCCTAGACCTTGTCCCTCCTCTCTGAAGGCCGGTCCAGATTGACTATAGACCTAGTCCTCAATTACTTCAAGGATAATTTCCTTAAAGTCTGGCACAATTATGCCCAGCTAAAATGTACCAGAGTCCGTGGAAACCATCTCGCATGGGTCACTCTGGAACTCTTGGTGTGCCAGCGAGCACGTGATCTTGTGTGGAAAACCCACAAAGTATCCAAGCTGCCTAGCACTTACGAGAAATACTGGATGCTCCAGAACTCCTGCACCAAAGCCATTCAATTAGCCAAAGCAGAATATTTCGATTACACCTTTCAAAAAAATAAACAACACCTCGAAGTTTGGAAGGTCGTCGCTCTCTTTTATCCTCCATCCAAAACTCCACCCCTCTCCTAAGGTAAACAACTCCCTCATCTCCCGACCATCCTAGTGTTGCAGCAGAATTCAACTCCTATTTCACATCCTGTGCTTCTGCCCTTCTAGCCTCTCTCCCCTCCCCACCCCTGCCCCGCATCTAAAAATCCCTCAGATCTTCCATCAGCCACATTCTTCTCATTCTCCCCAATTTCCCCAACTAAAGTGCTGGAAGTGCTCCTTGCACTCAACCCCTCTAAAGGCAGTTCCCCAGATAGTCTTGACCCAAAATTACTGTACCTATTAGCACCCACTATCGCTTCTCCACTGGCTGTCCTTCTAAACCTCTCCGTCTCCTTTGCTTCTGTCCCTACAGCCTGGAAGCATGCGATCATCCTCACCCTACCCAAAGGCAGTGACTCTACCTCTCCTGGCAACTACCACCCTATTTTTTATTTTATTTATTTATTTATTTAAATTGGTGACTGGGAAAAGCACACTGAGCCGAGGCTCGCTTCAGGTGCGACCGGGTACAAGTAGTATAAGGTGGTAGACAGAGAAACACAAATACAGCAATTATCAAGTAACAGACGAGTGATACAGTATAGTACATTACATGCAGTTTGGTGGTGAGGTTACACTTTTGAATGAACAGCAGGGTTGAAAAATAATTTCTTCATTTCATTTCTAGACCATTTATTACCTTAAATTTCAAGTGCATGTATTTACATATCTACAGTAGTGGATTATCGAAAAAATTGAGTTTTCAGGAGAGGGTGAGAGGGTGTCGTGGGGTGGGTGATTCAGCAGTAAGAGCTGGCATGAGGAGTTAATTTTTATTACCTGGCGAGGCTATTTAGGGTGGTGCTAGGACTGGGTAAGGAAGGATTGGGTGTAAAGCTGCGGCAGAGAGTGGGAGGAGAAGCCTGAGGAGCTGTTTGAAGGCTGATAGGGAGAGGCTAGGTGGAGGTTGGAAGGAGGTTGTTCCATAGGAGAGGAGCCGGTAGGAAAAGGCAGCTTGCCCAGAGGCTGAGAGGGGCGTGAGAGGTGGAAGGTATGTGCATGTCTGTGGCGAGTGAGTAGCCAAAGGGTTGGCTTGAGAGGCGGGAGGCAAGGTGGAGGAAAGGAGCCCAAGCCAGTATTTCGCTATGAGTGAGGAACTGTGGGTGGTCCGCCTATGTGAGAGTGGCATCAGAGATAGAGTTGAGAATAGTTGGCAGTGATGAGTGAGTGGGGAAGCAGTGGCGAGCGCATGAAGGAGTTTAGCAGGACGTCGAGGTTTTGCAAGGGAGGAGGAAGAAGCTGTGCCATAAATGATGTCTCGTAGTCCAGTACCAGTAGGATGGTTTTGTATGAGTTCACTCTGAGTAGGGAGGGGAGGCAGTCTTGTGGTGGTAGAGGATGGCAAGTTTGGGCCGGAGTTTGCTGCAGACAATGTCGACGTGGGTGGAGAAATTGAGGTTTGTGTCCAGCCAGACTCCCAGGTACTTAAAGTGGGCACAGACTCTAGAGGTATTTCATCCAGGGTGGAGATCGGAGGGGCAGGAAGGGAGGCGAGTTTCTTGTCTTGTGCGAATACCATGGAGATAGTTTTTTTCATTGAGTTTTAACTGATTTTTCTGGAACCAGGCTTGTACTTGGTTGAAATCGCTCTGAGGTTTGGGTGAACACTGACATGGGAGGGCCTGAGGCATAGATAATGGTGTCATCAGTGTATAGGTGCATGTTATTTCTCTCTTACCTGTCCTGGCAAAGCTTGAGAACATCTTGTCCTCTCCCAACTCTCCTCTTATGTCTCAGAATCTTCCTTCTTTACTCCATTCCAATCTGGGTTTCAGAAGAACCACTCAACCCCAACTTCCTTACTCAGATTCACTGGCTCAGTCCTAACAGGGATGGACAATGGGCAGATCTCCTCTGCCATATTTGTCAACCTCGCTGAGGCTTTCTGCATGGTCTCCCACACCCTCCTAACTGAAAACACTACTGCAGCTGGCCCTTCTGACTCTGCCACTAATTGGTTGAGAGCCTATCTCACAGGTAGGTCACAGTCTGTTAGGACAGGTGATTCTTTGTCCTCCCCAACTTGAATTCAGTAATGATCAACGCTGGCTTAGCTCTCATCAACTTATACTCAACGCCAAGAAGACTCTCTCAATGATCTTTGGCACTAGGTAGAGACTTTCTCAGCTAACACTCCTTCCTTCCACATCCTTGATGGGACTATCTCGAGGACACGTCCTCATTTAGGTACCTTAGGGTTTGGCTCAACCAACACCTCAACTTTTCTGGTCATGTGGACACCATCCTGAAAAAACTGCATCCCAAGCTTGGCGCTTTACAGGAACCATAGTTGCCTACCTTTACGACCAGGCACCGAACTAGTCCAGAAAATGATTCTACCTATTATTGACTACGGTGATGTAGTCTACAGTGCCACTCCCAAGTCTTCCTTAACCAAATTGGATTCTCTTTTCAATGCTTTCTGTCATTTTACCCTGGATTCTACCCTCCTCACTCATCACTGTAACCTCTATCATTCTCTTCCCTTCCCTTCTCGTGAAAATGGGCGACTCTCCCATTGCGCCAAATTCGGATCAACTTCTGGTTTGGCACTCTCCCTCCTACCTCTCTTCAGCCCTTCACTCTCCTCCCTCATCTGCCCCCCACTCTCTATGTCATTTGACTTCTGCACCCTGTTTGTCCCCATCACAAGACCACTATAGGGCAAACAATTGCAAATGTATATACGTTTTCTCACCAAACTCCCTCCACTGCAAATCTGCTTCTCCTCATCCACCGCATCCAACTCATCAGCTCTGTCAAACTTCTTCTCTCCAAATTGCACCTGCTCATAATTCTCACCCCTTTTATCCCTAATTACGCTGTTCTCCTCCCACCTAAGACTTCTTCTAACTCATCGCAGTATCTGCCCGTTCTAAGCCTTAGGGGACCCCCAGCCCTAGTGTCTCTTGGTACACAACTGGCTGCACTCCCCTCCCTATCTACCGGTCACTATCCTAGCACCACACTACTGTTCTTCCTACCGCAGCCTACTGCCTTCTGGCTCACCCACCACCTAGTATACTTTCAACTAGCACATACTAGCACTTATATCATGGCCTAGATCTGCACTTGTGTCTCACAATCCAAACTGCACATGTTATGTAGTTATGTCTATATGCTTTTGCTGCTAATCAACTTTTATACAATTTCTATGCATTGTGTAACTGAATTTCTGTTCATATCTGCAACCTCCATTCGACCAAATGTCTTTTTGTGTTCATTTTGCTGCTTGTACTATTTTATACATTGTTAACTCAATTATGTTATACTTGAGGCCTTCATTGACAAATGTACAATTTTTGTTTATCTTTTGTTTATGTTCTTTCTACTCCCCTGTACCCCTTCCTCAGGATGCACTGGGAGACAAGCAATCCCAAGTGCTCAGTGTGCTTTCCTGGTGAAACTTTTCAATAAATAAATTTATAAATTACCATGCATAGGTCGAATTCAGTGCAGTGTGAGGAACAGAGAGCTGGTGTTAAATGTGTTCTGTATCTTTGTGCCTAAAAGCTTTGGAAAGCATTGAAAACATGCAGTTTATTTCTCCAACAAATCACTCCATTAAGTGTCTACTGTGACTTATGCCTCTAGATCACCAATTACTTTTGGTGTTTGTTGTGATTTAGTTACTTTAAAGTTGTAGTTTTATTTTCTGTATTCTGTGTAGTGAGGCAGTGCTGTGGGGAAGGGAGTTTAGCTGCAGCATCTTCCAGCAAGAAAAGACAGGCTTGGCATCCTTTTCTGTCTTAGCAGGCAGCACTGTTGTAAACAGTGTTTTGTGTGATTTTTTCCTGATTTCTGTGGTTTGTTATTTTAGTTCTGTAGAGTAGTTAGGTGTGTTTTAGTGAATTACAGTGCTTGTGGAATTCCACTAGCGAAATTAGTGCAGAATGACCATTCTGCCCACGGAATTTCTGCCAGACTTTCACTGATTCTTCTATGAAATTCCATCTGTTGTGATCCATGGAATAAACAGCATTTTTCTGTGGAAAACCATTCCACAGCCATTTCCATGGAAAATATTGAGATCCGCGAGAATAGTATTCTGTGGAACAGCATTTTGTTCTGAGGAAAATCATTCCACAACCATTTCCATGGAAAATATTGAGATCCACAGAATAATATTCAGTGGAACAGCATTTTGTTCTGTAGAAAATCATTCTGCAGCCATTTCCATGGAAAATACTGAAATCCTCAGTGGATTTGTAGAAAAAATTCCGCATTTTCTGCAGCGGAATTCCACTATTTCGTTGCCAGTGAAATTCAACAGAATTTCAGTGGAATTTCGAAAATTCCTTGACATTTTGTTCCACTGGAATTTGAAAATTCTGCACAGCCCAACTAAATTGTTTTTGTCAGTGTAGTTTGAGTATCTTGATTTTGTTTTGTTTATTGATAGAAGTTAGCTTTTTTCATGTACATAGTAACATTGTGATAATTACCTGGTTTGTTGCACCTTGTGTGCATCTCCTTAGTGCCTGAGATCCCTGTTGTGCACTGTTTATTTAAAAAAAAAAGAAAAACTATGGGTGCTGCAGGTGCTGCTGGTTCAGGAGGAGCTTGAACTTCAACAGGGGCACTGCTGCTTCCACAAGGTGTGCCCGCCACTCCACCATGACACAGGAGCTTTCCATATGCCCTCCAAGTACTGCCGCTGGCACAGATAGGCTACCTCCTCCACCACCCATCACTCACCACTTCCTCTCCTTTTCTCCCACTCAGTCTAGTGATTTGCCATGAGATGGGAACTCTAGCCCCAGTTCCAATTTGGGTCCCCTGCTAGCCCTGGTGAACATTAAGATTGCAAGTGACCACACCTGTGGTCACTAGGGAGACAGGTAAGGTTCACAGGTAAAAATGAGAGGCACACAGGTGGCAAAGACCACACAAGAGAGGGCTAGAGGTATATATATGTAGTGCCTCAGAGTTCCTGGTGCCTCCAAAAAATGGGCATCCAGGTGCTCCAGGGGCTCGCTAGGGATAGAGGTGCCCAGCGTTAGAGTGTTAAGTGTGCCCCAGCATAGATAGGTGCCCCTGTCATGTGCTTTGGGGTAGTGTTAGGTGCCCCAGTTAGGTGTGCCCCAGGTTATAGCTGCCCCTGTTAGTGGTGCCCCTGTCATGTGACCCAGGGGTATCACTACGATATCCCAACACTCATTTGCCCGACACCCGTAGCCCAACACCAGAATCCCAAAATGCAAAATCCCAACAGTGGGATTTGCCCCTCTCAACTTTATCTTAATTAGGGACATGGGGGGCAAAGCCCCTAAACATGGAAACAAGCAAAATCCCACTGTTGGGATTTTGCATTTGAGATTATGGCATTGGGCTACAGGGTGTTGTGCAAACGAGTGTCCGGATATCGTGTATATTCCCCCAGGGTAGCCCCAGTGTTACATAGAAACATAGAAGTTGATGGCAGATAAGGACTGCAAGGCCCATCCAGTCTGCCCATTTTTTCACCTTCTGAATGTGCCATCGGCCTTTACTCTGTCAATGGCCTATCTATTCATACTCATCTGTATTGCTCCTTATGCCTATCCCATGCTTGTTTGAAGCCCTGCACTGTATTCATATCAACCACTTACTGAGGTAGGCCATTCCATGAATCCACCACCCTTTCTGTGAAAAAGAACTTCCTCACATTACCCCACAATCTGCCTCCTCTAATCTCATGCTGTGTCCTCTTGTCCTGCTATTTTTCTTATATTTAAACATGTTAGACTCTTTCACCTTGTTAATGCCCTTAAGACATTTGAATGTTTCGATCATATCACCTCTCTCCCTCCTTTGTTCTAGGGTATACATATTGAGCTCTGTTAATCTGTCCTCATATGTTTTCTGATGCAGTTCCTGCATCATTTTAGTTCCCTTCTCTGGACTGCCTCCATTTTGTTAATGTCCTTGTGCAGGTGTGGCCTCCAGTACTGCACACAGTACTCCAGATGGGGCCTAAGTAGTGTCTTGTAAAGAGGATTATTACCTCTGTTTTAGGACTTGTGATATCCCTGCTAATACACCCCCAACATCCCTCTGTGCCTTACCTACTGCTTTAGTGGTCTGTTGGATGATTTCAGGTCATCTTGCCGATGATGCCCAAGTCTGTTTCTTCCCTTGTGATTGCCAGCAACTCCCTCCCAACCTATAGGTGGATTCAGGCTTTCTTCCCTATGTGCATGATTTTGCACTTCTTTGCATTAAACCCAAGTTGCCACTCTTCTGACCATTTTGCCAGTTTTTCCAGATCTCTTCTCATTCTGCCCACCACATTTGTATCATCTACTCTGTTGCAGATCTTGATGTCATCTGCAAACAGGTAGACCTTACCCTCCAGTCTATCTGCAATGTCACTGAAGAAGATATTGATACCTCTCCTGTGAGACCTCTCCAGAGGAGGTTGTGGAGTCAAAACAGTGGTTGAATTCAAACATGCATGTGACAGCCATAAGGCAATTGTAGGAGGTGGGGTAGAAAGAAGTAGGCTGCTGGTTAACTAGGATCTGCAGCTTATCCAGTAGGTAGGGAAATGGACAGACTGGGTGGGCCAAGCGGTCCTTATCTGCCGTCAAATTCTATGTTTCTATGCTCAGAGACTCACTAAACAGTTCTTCTAATGGCTGTGCTAGTTCCAACCCTTAGCTCCTTTAGTACCCGGGATGTATGCCATCAGGTCCCATTGCCTTGTCTACCCTGAGCTTAGCGAGCTCTTCTAGGACCCTTCCTTTTGTGAAAGGACTTGTGTACACCTCCCTCCCCCGTGTCCATGGTGCTGAGCTGTGGGCCCTGCCCTACCTTCTCCTTAGTAGTAACTGAGCAGAAGTATCTATTTAGGATAGATGCTTTTCCTTGGCCCTCCTCCACACACTCCCTTATGCCCTTTGATCTTAGAAATACCCCCTCTGGACTTTCTCCTTTCACTAATGTATCTATAGGAAGTTTTGTCCCTTCTTTTACTGTTTGTGCTAGTGTTTTTCTCAGTTTGGGCCTTGCCTGCCTTACTGCCTTCCCTGCATCCCTTAGGGAAGTTTGGCATGCCTCCCTATCTTCATCCCACTGTGTTCCTTATATGTGCTGAAGGCCAGCTTTTTAGCTCTGATCTTTTTCTGCTACTGTTTTGGGGAATTAAAGTGGTTTCCTTCTTCTTTTGCTCTTGCCTTTCTCCCTAACACAATGGTATGTTGCTTCAAGTATTGCATCCTAATACTACTTATCCACTTTGCCTGAACCACCTCACCTGTATTTTGTCTTGCCAGGGCTAACTTATTTCTGTTGGCCATCTTGTCAAAGTCTGCTCCTCTGAAGTCCGCATTTTAGATGTTCCCCACCCCAGAGCATAGCCCCAGCTGGACTCCATTATAAAAGTTTTATTTCCTGCTCGTTTTCCTGCTGCCTGCTCCTGTGTAACCCCTCCTTTGAGTTACCTGGCCGCGGAATCTGCTCGCATGGAACCCGGTCGTGAGGGCAGGCAGGCAGGGTTGGGCTTGTGAGGATTCCGAGATGGAATCCTCAGACCCTGTTTGAATGGCAACAGCCATTTCTGAGCAGTCCATTAGAGAGAGAGAGAAGCAGCAACAAGTAGAGAGAGGAGCAGCAGGCCGCAAGGGATCCGCAAAGAAGGACCTACCTGTGGTCCTGAATCCTCCGATGTCCCAGCAGGTCCCATAGTTCATGGCTTCTTCCTTCCTGGCGGCATCAGTCCAGTGCCATGGCAGTGAAGTGGTCCCATCGGGAGGCACAGCAGCAGCAAAGGTCGACCCTCTAGCAGCAGAACCCACCAGAAGTTCCATCGGAAGGGGTGGCGGGTCCGCTGCCCCTCCATCAGCAGCAGGAGCAGCAATGGTCCATGGGGAGGTGGGTCTAGGCTCCGCACCAACACCCAGCAGCAGCAGTACCTGAGGAGGCCTGGGAGGAGGTGGGTCTAGGCCTCCCCATGCTCCTTGACAGCAGTCCTGGCCCAGAAGCAGATGGAGGGTAGCAGGGTGAGTGGCAGCAGAACTAGGTCTGGGTGCTGGCTGCCGTCTGATGAAAAAGGACTTTGATTGTTTTTTTAAATAAAAATAAAGAAACTTTGGTGCTTACAGGCACAGGCAATGACTGTGGGGATGGGCAAGGCCCGTGAAAGAACTGCCCATGGGAAGAAGTTTAAACAAGGCTCTGTAGAGCCAGTGACTGTGGGGTGGGCAAGGTCCCTGTAGAAGGAACTGCCCATGGGAAGAGTTTAAACAAGGCTCTGTAGAGCCAGTGACTGTGGGGTGGGCAAGGTCCCTGTAGAAGGACCACCCGGGGAAGAGTTTAAAAAGGCTCTGTAGAGCCAGTGACTGTGGGGTGGGCAAGGTCCCTGTAGAAGGAACTGCCCATGGGAAGAGTTTAAACAAGGCTCTGTAGAGCCAGTGACTGTGGGGGTGGGCAAGGTCCCTGTAGAAGGAACTGCCCATGGGAAGAGTTTAAACAAGGCTCTGTAGAGCCAGTGACTGTGGGGTGGGCAAGGTCCCTAGAAGGACCACCCGTGGGGCTGAGTGGAGGCAAGGCTCCATTGAGCCAAGGAACTGGGGTGCGCAAGGCCCCACCTTAGAACCACCCACGGGCAGAGCAAGAAGGAAGAGCCCCATAAACAGACTGAGAAAGGGCAAGAACTATTTAAACAGAAATTAATGTTTATGAATGCCTTCAGCCGAATTTAAAGTAGCAATGTGACAATGGCTGGATTTAAAGTGGCAATGCAACCCATTGAGAAACTGTTTGACCGAACTGTACAGAAATGATTAATGGTGATGTTTTGGGGCCCTGTAATGCTATTGTCTATTGTTCCAGCATCTGGGTGTCAGCTGAAGATGGCCACTAGGAGACAGTGCCCTGTGAGTTGTTTGATTTGATAACCTGAACTGCTTTATTCTTTGCAAAGTGCCAGAACTGAGTGGGCACAGTGCCCAGACAAAAATCTCTGCTAGAAATAACCACCACCAACACAAAGGTTTAAACGAAATGTTTTATTGTGCCGCCACCATCTGCCTGCATGTCGTCTGAGGTGCCCCAACCCAGTTTTCCCCAACCAGCTGTCTTTTCCCCATCTGTTCTTTCTAGGTTCCTGTGTTCCTGTTCATCCTGGTGTCCTGGCAGTCCACGGAGGGGCTGTGGCTGGGTGATGTTGACTCATTCCTGGAGGGTGTCCTTTACTGGTGGTCCATGGAAACCTATAACTGAAGATCCATACAGCCTCGGAAGAGTCTTCTGTATCCTTGTTTTGTGTTTTCTTGTCCTGGACAGCTGGCTCTCCATCCTGTTCCTTCCTTTTCCCCAAAAGACACACTCCTTGGTGGCTGATCCCTGTACGAACTAAAAGCTTTTGTGATGACTTGTTTAGAGTTTAAAACAAACGTAGAGTCATAGGAATAACTGATGTATAGCAGAGAATGTAGAGCATTAGGAGTGATTTATTGCTAGCATAGAACTTAGGTTATAGTAATAGTGATTTAGTAATGTTTTACACATTTAGAGCTTTTAGAGTTTAGATATTTAGTGTAATGTTCTTATTTAGTTATATTCAATAAACATTTGCCTTGTTTTGCAATCAAGTCAGGTTCATGCCTCTCCTGTGTTCCCAGATTGTGGCTATTTGGCCTGGCCCCCTTTCCCAAATTCCCGTCATCCACTGGCCAGGCATCACCTTAAAAATCCACCCCGGGTGGTTGGCATAGTCGCAATTCATATTTTTCCTTCAAGTGGTAGCTTGGGAGGGACCTGTGCCTGACCCGACCAGGCCATTTTGAAAGCGCTTTGGTGTCAGTGGCTTCCTCGCCCATTACACAACTTAGTGGTCAGCAGAATATAGAGCGTAGTCTCTGAGGAGCCCAATGCGAAGCAGCTCAGGTAGGAACGCAAAACAATGGTGTAATGTGCAGTGTATAGTATTTTAGGTTAAGTTAGCTATACATAGGGACATGTATAATTTTGTGTGGGTGAATTTGTAGTGCCACAGAGTTCCTGGTTCCTCCACAAAATGGACATCCAGGTGCTCCAGGGCTTCTAGGGTTAGAGGTGCCAGAGTAAGGGGTTAGATGTTCCTAGAATAGATAGGTGCCCCTGTCATGTGCCCCAGGGTAGTGTTAAGTGGCCAAGTTAGGTGTGCCTTAGGTTATTGCTGCCCTGTTAGAGGTGCTCCTGTCAGGTGCCCCAGGGTAGCATTAGGTGCCTGGCGTTGGGTGCCCAGTGCTAGATGTTACCTGCCTCAGAACACAAGCCCCAGCTGGGCTGCATTGTAAAAGTTTTATTTTCCTGCTCATTTCCCTTGCTGCCTGCTCCTGTGTAACCCCCCAAAAAAAAATACCAGGACCAGGAACCTGCTCTCAAGATCCGTCACGAGGCAGGCAGGGATGGGTTCATGAGATTCTGGGACAGAATCTTGTCCTCGCTTGAACAGCAGCAGCCGTCTCTTGAGCAGTCCATTAGAGAGAGAGAGAGAGAAAGGAGCAGGAGGAAGTAGAGAGAGGAGCGCAGGCTGGCCTGGGCTCTGCCAAAGGGAGGGACTTACCTGTGGGCTTCAGTCCTCCTGATGTCCTGGCCAGTCCTCCAGTTCATGGTTCCTCTCCTTCCTGGCAGTAGTCCAATGCCGCAGCAGTGAAGGGTCTTCAGGCTGTGGAGTGAGAGGACAGAGGGACTGCTGACCTTGAGACTTTGTGTACCAGTAGCTTCATTTTGATCCATCTTTACCTTGGTGTACCCAAAGGAGAAGTTTCAGGTGAAATTGCCAGGTGAACTTACCAATGGCAAATTCTATTAAATAAGAAAAACTTTGAAAATTATCAGTGGAGTCGAATTTGGCTCTTAGCTCTAATTTGCCATTGAATTAAAACTTACAACATCTCTGCTCTAGTGTAAAGAGGATGATGGATTGCAACAAATGGCATGGGGTCAGGAGCAATTACAGGCATGTGTGTGTGATGTCACAGAGGAGAGACTTGAGGATGGGAGGAAGAGGCAGAGTGGATGGTCAGGGAAAGAGGACCAAAGTTTAAGGAAGTGATAGGAGAAGGCAGCTTGTCCTGTGGTGGACTGTATGGGCAGGAGGAAAGGGAATGAGAATCAGTGTTGTGAAGTGAGTATTAGGAGGTGGGAGGGAGAGCAAGGTATGAGGAAAGAAAACCAAGTCAGAAGTTGAGACAAGGAATACAGTGGGAAGGTGCCTGACATCATGGGAAGGGGGCGGAGAGGAGGAGTACCTGGAGAAGTGATGGGTATGATATGCTTCTTTAAAGAAAATGTCATCAGTAATAAAAAAAATATGTAAGGTCTGAAATTCCAGTTTTTGGGACATTTTGCATAACTGAGTCCTGCTAATGCTGTGATTTTTTTTTTGCTGTGAGCCAGAAAATATGTTAGACGAAATGTCAGTCAGCCCCCAAGTTACCTGAAGTTATCTGTTGCTGTGTATTTTAATGTGCAGTAGCTTGCACTTTGTGTTTTAGGCCACTCTTACCATGACTAACCTGTGAAATGATTCAGTTTTGCTTGGGACTTTTACTGAGCCATAGATATAGGCAGAGTTAAACTGGTCAGGAACTCAATTCCACCTCCTCTGACACCTTTCTTTTCTGAATGCTATTGGAGAACAATGGAGACAATCCAGGGCAAAGTGGCGGGGGGCAGTCTGGCTAGGGTGGATTTGGGAGTGGCACTGCAAAGATGTCACCATAGTCAAAGATGGGGAAGAATATCTTGAGATGATGTCATGGGCGACAGGCAGGAAGCAATATATTTGCTTTATTCCTGCAGATGCACCATGTTTATGGTGGAGCTTCTGGTAGACAGCACCCATATTCACGGAAAATCGAGATGATGGTTCAACCGGATCCAGAGGTACTTAAAGAGGAGACACCTCAATCACTGCACTATCAAGAGTATGGAAGAGTGGAGAGGTGAGCCTGGCAAACTTCTGCCTTGTGCCCGAGGTCATGGAGACTGTTTTCTTGGCATTAAAGGACAGCCGATTTGCTAGGGACCAGCACTGAATGTTTGCGAAGTCCAGTTGGAGCTGGAAGTGAGGTCAGGCACAGAGGTACCAGAAGCAAAAGGCACAGTATCATCTGCATACATGGATGAATGCAGAGTAACGGGCAGCAGGGTGCTCATTCAGGAAAATACAAAAGTGAATTGGGTCAAAGATGGACCCTGGGGAACAGCTGACCAGATAGGGAACAGGGGGATAGGGTGTCTCCAATGTGGAAAGCTTGAGACCTGCCCTCAAGGTAGGATTAATTAGCAAAAGAAAAAAATCAGATAAAAGAAGTAATAGGTAGCTACTGAAAGTTAATATTAATTTCAGGCAGTACACTAGCTCTTTAAGAAAATGCAAAAAATTGTTTTTTCCCTGGCTTCTGAGTCCTCTGCAAATTGACAGGATGTCTCATAAAAAACTCAGCCTCTCCCCCATCCATGACCCTGGGATGAGATGGTCCTCACATTGACCTCTCTTTGACATTGTTTGGGCTTTGAAAAAGAAAATGAAAAAAAAAAATAGAAGGTGTGCACATTAATCTTTCACCGCCACAACGAGCTGGGAGGTCCCCAAAGCTCAGCTACACTATAAAGCATTCCATCCCGACAAAACTGATTTTATACTGCTCTGCCGTCTGCCATGTTATTTACAAGTTGGACTCGGGACTCCAGCTAAACGCAATATCTAGGTGAAGGCACATCAGCAGTGCAGTAGGGAAGCTATCACTGATCACCTCGTGTACCTGTCATGTGGATAAGCAAAGGGCTTCAATCGCCAGTTCTGTTGATGCTGCACCTTTCATATGCACTAAAATACACCACAATTTTTAAACATAACAAATGTACCTACTCTATATGGGTGCATAACATACAGTTGGGGGCTCACTCAGCTTTTGCAGGGCCCTTCAGCAGACCAAGTGGTACTTTTAAGGTACTAGAGCAATACTTTCAGTATGCAGTACTTATTCATTTTATTTATTTTGCAATTTAGTTACTCAAGATCGCCCAGATGAAATGCACCATGTCATTTTTCAGCTGGTTCCTGCTTCGACTCACTTCTGCAGCTGGGTGGACTTGAACAAGTCTGAGACCAAGGAGTATAGATACAGATTTGAATCCCACCACTGCTACTTGCTTTCTGTGTGAGCTTTAGAAAGATTTTTTTTTTACTCAGGATAGTAGAGCTGAGATGCATTCCTTTTATTTTCAGTGGGGTCCAGCTTCTACCCATTTTCCACAGCTGGGTGGACTGGAGCACTCAGAAAGTAATGGGCTGGTCACACTGTGAGCATATGGCTCTAGTATGATTCAATCCTTGGTCTCCTTGTTTCAAGGACTGTGCTCTAGCCACTGGACAATGCTGCTTCCTCGTGTGCTCACCTAATGGCGTGCATTTGTTCATTGCATATAAGTGCTTTGGGACATGGTATGTGTAAAGGTGCCATATACAGTCCAATTCCTTTCATTTTTTTCCCTTAAGTGAGAGTAGAGGAGGAGACGTTTTCCTGATTGTTGGGGCCATTTGGGGGGCCTTTCCTAGAATTTTGAGTGAGTCCATCGGTTAGGGGAGTTCAAGACCCCCACCTTAGGCTGGTTAGAAGATGGTACCAAAGTATACTCCATTGCGATCGTGTGGCCCAGCCAGTTGGCTGAAAAATGTCCCTGCCTGGAAGGGCCAGGGATATCTATCGGAGGAGCTAGTAAGGGAGGAGCATGTAAACACAATAATGTTATGACCATTTTTAAAATAATGAATATTAATCAGCCTGGTGGCACTGAGGGTTGAGGCGCTGGACACCACACCTTGTGCCACGCCGGCAACCCGTGTTCGGAATGAGCATGGGTTGGCAGGGGAGGATATGGATTGAGCTTCTGATGGACTGCTCTCCATCTCCGGTGGGGATCAGTGGCGGTGCACGCCAGAGCCTTAGCAGAGCCTGGGGCTTAACAACACGGACTGCAACAACATGGGGATGGGAGCGCAGCAGACGCTGACATGGCATGCACGGAGTATGCGCGACCCTGTCAGGAGGCTTCAAGTATGCCATATGCCCACAAGGGGTAAGAAAACAGGAAAAAGGGAGTAGTGTGGCGGATGAAGGAGGATGCCTTGCAGGCCTCTGCTCCCAGCTAGCCACAGTGCTGGTCACACTGGATCCAGTCTCCAGCGGGAGTTGGGGAATCCCGCTGGCACTGCAGGGGGGGCAAACCCTGAGGTGCACCAGCACCAGCTGGTGGACGCTAAAGGATGGGCTATGGACTCCTCCAGATGAGGGACCACACTGCAGGAGAGAAAAAAATAAAATAATGAGTAGTATGTATTAATAGGATTATGATTTAAGTGATTTAAGACTGATGAAACTTTTCCTGCTATCTGTCACCGCCATCCCCACCCCTGGGACCTAACTGAAAACTAGGTGATTGTATCTGGCAAATGTTATATTGTTTTAGAGTACGTAAATTTAAAATAAATGAATACATTGTACTGTGCCTCTGCTCTCCTGAATTATACAGTTATCACTCACTCATCACGTGACTTGGGTATCTCCGCTGACACATGATATATATCTCTGTTTCTTAAGGCTTACCCTGTGCAGCATGCTAATCTCTTATGAAAGTCAAGCTCAAGCTGTCTGACTTTTCAAATTTTCTTGATAGATGTTTATACTCCCCCATTGACTATCCTGTGTCAGGCTGCACAGCACCCCCAGCTTTTACAGCTTCATACCTGTACTTGTGTCTCTGACAGCTTGCCTCCCTGTGGGGAACCTTCAGTGGTGCTCCCCTTAAGAATACAATCAGATCAGGCACAGCACCAGCACTGGATTTTCCCCTTTTTTCTCCTCCTCCTTGGGGATGCCATCAATTAGGGCTCCAAGCACACACGCACACCCAATGGCATGCAGAAGTGGGACAAATATGTATTTGGTGAATGTTTCGAAATTTGACCTTCGATCCAGGCCATTTGAACTTTGGGTCACTTCAGGGTCACTTTGACCTTCGAACAGTTAATTTAAAAAGAAGCACTTTAGCACTTCCCAGTTGGCCAGGGCCAGGGCCAGTCCTATACCCCCATTCACCTCGGTCATTTCCCACCCTTGTCCTCCCTCCCAAGACATTTTGTTTATTAAAACATATTTTGGCTCCTGTCATTCTGCTAGGTGCAAATTTTATTTTTGCCTGACTGGAGGACCAGGGAGGGTGGAAGAGGTTGGGATTAGAAACACAGAAGCATAGAATTTATCAGCAGAAATGGGCCCTTCTTTTCCCTGGCTATTCTGCCACCGCAGACCCTACCTAGTCTCCTGCCACCTCCTCCTCCTCCTCCTGCTTTGATATCAGTTATCCTTTATACCAATGCCATGCATGCATGAATCCCATCACTGTTTTTGTCCCCACCACCCAAGCTGGAAGATTGTTCCATGTATCCACCACCCTCTCAGTGAAGAAGTGCTTAAACACATCCCTCCTAAACTTCCCTCTCCAGTTTCACTGCATGCCCCTTATTCTTGTACACCTTCTTTCTGAAAAGTACTCTCTTCCTGTACCTTATGTGCCCCTGTGAGGTATTTAAAAATCTCTATCATGTCCACCATCTCCTCCTCTTTCTAGGATGTACATGTTTAGATCCCTCAGTCTTCCTCACAGGACATTTGGTGCTGTCCCTGCACCATTTTGTTGCCTTTCTTTGGATGGCCTCTGCCCTGTCTATGTCCCTTCTGAGGTGTGGTCTCCATAACGGGACACAGCACTCCAGGTGTGGTCTCACCAATGACCAATACAGTGGCAACACCACCACCATCCTCATTCTGCTGGTGATACCCTCACTATGCACCCCAGCATCCCACTGACACGATTGACTGGAGTGGGTTAAGGGTGTCATTTACTCTATTTGTGGCCTGCTGAACCCCAATACCAAGGACCCAAAGTGGCTTTGGCTGAAGTGTTGAGGATGAACCGAAGAGGGGCCTGAATCTAAACCGAACTGCAGTTGCCATTTCACATTCACTCACCTTCACCAGAAGTTGAAGGTTGACACATTACTAAAGGATGCAACCCATGTCAGCTGAATAGCTAATTGACCATTCCTTCTATGCTTTGGCAAGGCTCATAAACCTCCCATGTGGAATGGCTAACCTCATCAACAAAATAAATTTAACTGCCATTGTCTCAAGAAGGCCCAGCTGAAGTGAAGCATGTGTTTAGGGTGGTGGTAAGAGGACAGACCTGCATCCTCCACATTTTTGCAGTTTGCAGGTTGCCGGTACTGAAGCAAACAGAAGCACTACACCCACTTAAGGTCCCACAGTGAATCTCTGCCATTAGGAATTAGTCACAAAATATTTGTGTTTTAAACACAGTATTTAAACATACTTCTCAGCTATCCTGTTCCTTGTTTTCAGGGACATCCATGATTTTACCTCAAAAATTACCTCTGTCCATCCTAAACTTTGTGTTTCTATGACTGAGTAGTAGGGATTGTAAGTACAGAATAATTTTAAACATTAGAGTCAAAGACTTCTTCTTCTTCAGAAAATATATTTTAGACTGAGCCCTTGTTCTAATAGCTTCCTGAGTGGAGATCACCATTTTTAAATTTTGAAGACATGCCCCTGATTTTGGTCCTTTGTCCTTGATTTCTTAAGCCTTGTCCCAGATGTACGAGGCAGGAGGTTGACAGGTATGCATTTAAATTCTTTCATGTCAAAATAAATATTTTGGTGACAATTCTTAAACTGTATTAGGAGATTGAACCTTTATGAATATGCAATATTGGTCGCCTCCCCAGCTCCGGACTTGTGTGTAAAACAACTATGCTCAGCTCAAGTTGACTATTCAGTTAAACTTGCTAATAAACAAAACTAAACTAAACTAATGGTTGGAAGGGGATGGCTTATGTTCACTGTGTTTTGCAGTGGTGGTGGGGAAGGAGGCAACAAGCATCTGCAGGCGAACAGTTGACATGCTTATGGTCGGTCAGTGAGTCTATGGTCGGTGGGAGGGAGGAGGTTAGACCTGGGATCCGAGTTCACAGTTCTGTGTTCTAACCTATGCATCACATTGAGCCACCTTTCGCCATTTACATGACAACCATAAGCAACTGCTGTGGCAATTTTGAAAACACTTTTGGACAAGCAGAAAACTGGACAGAGGAAGAAAGAAACATGACTGCATGTCATTAGG
The DNA here is from genome assembly GCA_016271365.2 of Neoceratodus forsteri. NCBI lineage: Eukaryota > Metazoa > Chordata > Ceratodontiformes > Ceratodontidae > Neoceratodus > Neoceratodus forsteri. The sequence goes on along the minus strand of CM028138.1, from coordinate 524,517,474 downwards.
AATTCTGACTACCATCAAAGGTACTAAGGACTGAAAACAGGGTAAGCAGCAGTGCCTCAAAGGGCAAGACCTGATCATGTTTCAGGTGTCTATCACAGGATGCAGGGTGATTTCTCACAGTAAAGGACTCACGTTTTTTTTAAAGACAGTACAAATAAAAAAATGTTCTCATCAATCGATGATTCAGACAAACTCGCAATTAACAAACCTTCAATCCTGTTTTTAGATTTCGTTGTGTTTTCTGTAAATTCTTTGGCCTGTATTTTCAAAGAGTTGTTACAGGCGCAACAGTAAAATGTATCACTTTTGCTGCTTCAGAGTAGCGATGCTGCTATGAACCAAAAACTATGACTCTGCCACATTTGAGAATTGCAAATGTGTCTGAGTCATAGCTGTGTCACTCTGTGGCACAGTTGCATCACTTTTTGTGTTACTAATCTGGATTAAGCACAGGCACAGCAAAAGTGACACAGCTGTCACTTGCTGTTGTGTCTACTGCAACTCTTTGAAAAGACAGTTCTTTATCTTTTCTAACCATTTAGCCCAGGCCTTGCCAGTTGTGCTATATTGGCTTCGGAGGGAAAAGGGTGGTGCCATTCTCTCTTTGGTTCCTTTGTTTGAGTAATATAACTAGCATGGACCACCCTTCCTTTGCTTGAGTGTTCATAGGAGTAAGCAAGATAAACAAAGGGTGAAAAACAGGAAATGGTATGGGCGCTACCATATTTCCTGTGGATCCACAAACATTATAAATGTATTAAAATCTGGGAAACAATTATCAGAAGACACTCAAAACCTAAAAAGTAAAATTAGAATTTTAAAATACTAGGCAATGCAAAAATCTGGGAAGTGATGAAAACGTTATAGTTAACTATTATCACTGCATCAAATTAGGTTAGTCAGGTTTTGAAACAAAGGTCAGTGCGTATCCTGAAAAAGCAGTGTGTGGAACCATGAAACAACAGAGTATTGCATAGTGCCTTTCTATCACACTACCCAAGGACTGCACTCCTAGCTCCAGGGCACTAGACGCTTTAACAGATCTCCTGACTCTCTCATTCAATGTCCAACCTTGAAATATTCAAACATAACCTGAAACTTCACCTCTTGGTTAAATCTGTCTGTACCTGTTCATAACAATAACCACCTCACCAATTCATTTTCGTCCCCTTCGCTTTCTACTCTCAATTAATTTTACAGCTGCTTTGTAAACCATGTGTATTGATTGAACGATCTCCTCCACCCCTATGTATATAACTTCCCAGGCTTTCCTACATTCCATGTGTTTTACAGTTGCTGTCATAATCATGTGCATGTTTTGATTGCATTTTCCCATGGCCATGTATATTTTATTTCTTGCTCTCTTGTGTGCCTGCCTCTTTGTATTTTTGTTTTATGCTTTGTTGTCTTTGACTGGAGTGGACGCTAGAAAACGAAGCAGACAGCTCACATGCCTTCCAGTAAAAAAATAAAAATGAAATGAAAAGAGTGGCCAGATATTGTATTATAAATTCACGAGAAATACAAAAATAATTTTTGTTCGTTGATGTGATATCTTAAAGCGACTTAGCAAAGTTTAAAGACACAAGCTTTTAAGGTGTCTTATCATGTTGGTAAGCTTTAATTTTAACCTTTAGTTAACCTAATATGGGTAATATATCCACCTAACACAAAATTATTTTTTTCTTACGATTTTGTGTGAGCCAAATGGCACACCTCAATCATTTCACCTGTAGTAAAATCAATAACTGAGTCAAAAAACTTGATGAGTTTGCCATGTCTCATCTTTTTTTAAACAGGAAACTGCCTCCCAGACTTTCTAGAGTCATCACCCAAGAGCTTACTGTTGTTATAAACTCTGGTGATGCCAATACAAATTCCAAGAAAGCAGTTTTCTGCTTATCACCCAAAAGAGCCAGCTGGGGAAGGAGAACACTCTCCTCCTCCTCCTCCTCCAGGGAGGAAGACAGTCACCTCCCGCAAGACTGCCAGCTGAGTGAACCGAGGTGACAGTGCACTGGAAGTGACTTTCTGGGCAATGAGATGGTGATGTGCACTGCATGCTTGTGTTCATCAAATATTTACACCCCCATGTCAGTATCTCAGTGGATCAGGATGAAAACCAGAAGAAAAATCCATGACCAGGGGAAGCATGAAGGACTGACCTCCCCTATTGGCTCTGTACTGGTGACGTGGCCCTCCTGAGAACTGGATCCTGATCTGTGGCAGTTAGGGCCCTGCCACCCCACCATGAGGGGTTAAACATCTGGGCAGATAGGAAAGTAAAGGTAAGTTTCATGAGAAACCAGGTCATGGGGTTTGGGGGTTGGTTTGGATGAGGGGCATGGTTGGCTGGAACTGGAGGATAAAGAGTTAATAAAAAAGAATGATGTAACGTGGAGGGGTTGAGGTGTTGGGCACTGTCATTAAAATTGAACCAAAGTAAATTCTAGGAGCCAAGAAACTTCTCCGGTGGTGCTGTGTTGCTGACAAAGACCTCGAGAACCTGACAGAAAAGATGCCATTGGCCACTGAAAGGGTTAAGGCTGTCTTCACGGGAAGTGGTGCAGAAACTCTGCTGTCAGTGACCTGAGCCACTTTGTATTTGATTGGATCGATTGATGGTGACCTGCTCTTGACCTTCCCTTTTGTGCTGCCTTGCATCAAAAGCTGAAGGGACAAAGAAGGAGCTCGGAGGACAGCTCTGGCGCTGTACACGTCCCTCGACGGAATAACAGCAATCAGCCAATATCTCTGCCACATGTGCTTTCTCTCTCTCTGCTTTAGCACCTGTAATTCTGAACTTGGCCTCTCCAATGTACAGCCATTGAAAGGAACAGAGGTGAAATTACCTATATCCATTGGTTAAATTGGAAATGTTTAGGAGGAGGAACTATAACTTCTATATTTGTAAGACATGGAACTGTCATCCCTAGGAGGTGGAATTCTCCAATAGCATTCAGAAGAGAAAGGTGTCAGAGAAGGTGGAACTGAGTTCCTGACCAGTTTAACCTCTGCCTATATCTATGGCTCAGTATAAGTCCCAAGCAAAACTGAATCATTTCACAGGTTAGTCGTGGTAAGAGTTGCCTAAAACACAAAGTGCAAGCTATTGCACATTAAAATACACAGCAGCAGATAACTTGGGTTATCTGGGGCTGACATGACATTTTGTCTAACCTATTTTCTAGCTCACAGCAAAAAACAAAACAAAAAATCACAGCATTTGCAGGACTCAGTTATACAAAAATGTCCCCAAAATTGGAATTGCCAGACCTTAACATATTTTTTTTTATTACTTATGACATTTTCTTTAAAGAAGCATATTTTCCCCTTAGGCTTCACCTGTTCAGAGTGCATATACCTGCTGTAAAGTCATGATCCTCAGTTTATGACATCACAACCTGTTGCCATGAAAACGATTCTGATGTCACAAGCAGAGCATAATGATTTTAGGGCAGGAAAACAGAAGGAAATGAGGAAGTCTTAGGGGCCAGGAGCTTGTTGTTTTGCAACTGTCTTCAGTAAGGAAGAATGGAATGTCCTGAAATTCAGATTTGTATGGAATTTTATGGATTTGAAATCTGGTGATGCCGACTGTAGTTGGTTTTTTTTTGTTTTTTTACCAGAAACTAGAAAAATTACCTTAAGTGTTGCTGACGCTCAAAGAAAACTTTGGAAAACATGACATTTAGGTATGATTCAGCTTGCATTCCATATATATTCCATAGATTTATCCTCCCCATTATTTATTACTGAGGAAATTTGCATGACTACATGATCTTTGTCCCATAGAGTTCATCTACCTCTTTAGTGTACTCCCTACTTCAAGTCATAAATCCTGTGCTGTGACATCACAATCTGTTGCCATGGTGTAACTCTGATGTCACAAACAGTGAATTATGACCTCAGGTAGGGAGAAAGCAACAGGAATAGATTAACTCTTCAGGAACAAGGGTCCTGTTTTCATGCAAATTACACCAGTAATAAATAATGGGAGGAGAAATACAGAACTAATGTGAATTACAAGCAGGACTGTGTCTAAATATTATGTTTTAGTTCTCCTGAAGGCATCAGCTACTCTTTAAAGGGGGACATTTATGCTGTTTTGAACACCCATTGTTCCATAAGGTCAGAGAGCAGTGTCTGTTGCACACCAGTTCACATTAGTGAAAGAAACATGATGTTAAGTAATGGGGTTCAAAACCAATAGAGAATACTGATGAAAAGCTGGAGCTATCATTATTAAAAGGAGCACCTTTTAATATTTTGAATCTACAATAAATGTTAAAGCAGACTCAAAATGGGAAGAAGGATATCTTGCAAGACAACTGAACAAGAGTGATCTGGAAAAGGACAAGAAGGTATAGGTCAGAATGTTCACCATAACATGCACTGCTGCTTTAAAAAAATTTATCGCATGAGTAAAAGTTCTGGTGATCGGATTGGCCAAGAATGTCATGTGACTGTTTGGTTATCATCACCAGAACCAGACACCACAGATTTCATAGTGGGTTTTTCATTAGCTATGTTGGAGTTTTAATTTTTATGAGTATTTTATAAGAGGAATTACACTCTTCAGGGTGCCCCATTGTGCTAGATACAGTATGTGGAGTCATCCGGTGCTTGAAAGCACTTGGCTCTGCCTCATGCTTCACTGCTCTTTAGAAGTCTCCAGATACTTTAGCACAACCAGACACCCTGGTGAGTGCCACTCCATACTGTACGTAACATACACTAGTACATAGATGGTATTGGAGAGCTACAGTGTGCAAAACATAGAATGCAATTAAAGCAACAGTGCAATGAAAAGGTTTTTCCAAAAGCTTGTTTCAGCTACAATTGCTGAAAATATTAGCACATCTGTCAACTCTACTTTTCTAGGTACCTCCCATGCTCCTCGCCATATATTTTTTAATGTTCTCGATCCTAACCCTTACCAGGTTTATAATTGCTTTTCTTTTTTTTCTTATGTGCCTGACTTCCTTCAGCACTTGGCCCCTCTCTTGAGTTACCACTGCACCTCAACTCCATTACCTCAACTTCTCTTGGGACTTACTTTTCCCACATTACCTCCATGGTTTTCCCCATGGAGGAGCCCTCCGTTGGGCCATTTCCTTGGGTGCCTATAGCCTGTCATATGGGAGAAGCCCAGGTTAGTGAGTGCAGGGTCTGTGGGTGCAGTGAGCTACCATATTGCACGGTGGTGGGGATTTTCCTTCCTGTTTCATCCCTGCCCGAGGTGCTGGTGACTTGGGTGTGTATGCACATGCAATCATGCATACCACAGCACCAGCCTGTGTCTGCCCTCCCCATAGCTGCTCCATTGCACTGGCACCACTGGTCAGCCAGGTGACAGAGTATAGCAGAGCAGGCTGCCCTCCTCTCTCGGCTGTGCTGATGGGCTGGCTACAATGGTATTTCTAAAACAAATGTGGCAGCCATCTTTTTCTTGAGAAAAATACATCAAAACATTTATAAAGTAATCACATTTGGGTGGAACTTGAAAATGTTACCACCAAATAAAACTGGATGATGTCTGAATCTATTATAATGAAAACATGTAGGGTAAAATCTTTGCCCAATTTCATTGCACTGCTGCTTTAAAAGAAACACTAAACAGATACAAACATATCTAGAAGTAAGTGCATTCAAGTATTAAAAGGACGGAAAACAAACCTTTTCAAACAAAATAACCCTTAAATAAATAAATTATATAACAACAATGAATAGAACTAATACATAGAGGTGCAACTCGGCTTAATCAATTCTCACAGTTGCTTTCACAGACTGGGAGGACATGAGAAGGATATTTTTTTTTGCCCAAGTGTTCCACATTGTGGGAAACCTCCAGCAGAAAGCAATGTGACTTTATTTCTCTGACTTCAGGGAGTCAGAAATTCTTTTGTTTAAATTTTTGTTAATTGGGAAAGGCAGGCTGATGAGTTGAAGCTCGTTTCCAGATGTGACCTGGGAGGAGGGAAATGCCATGGGAGGAGAGGGCACAACACAAATTGATACACTGCAGCCACAATGCTATGGTGTGAATACAGAGTTTAGCCCAAAGATAACAAGCATTTGTCAGTGCGAATGTTGATTGCGTTGGTCCGTTGAACTCGCTCACTGGCCCTGTGTCACTCGCTCATTCTGTTTCTCCAGGTGCTGCAGGCTGCTGTTTTGTACTGGGCTCCTGCCTGCATTGGCACATTTTCTGCCTACAAAGAAATTTGCAGCTGTCCCGACAGAGCTGTGTTGAGGTGGGTCACTCCCCTCTCTCACTCGCTCATTCTGTTTCTGCTGGTACTGCAGGCTGCCCATTTGTACTGGGCTCCCACCTCTGTTGGTGGCTTTTTCTGCCCACAAAGAAACCTGCAGCAGTCCTGACACAGGTCCGTTGAGCTAGCTCACTCCCCTCTCACTCGCTTCGTTGTGCTTTTTCCGGGCGCTGCTGGCTGCCCTTTGTACTGGCTTTCTGCCTGCGTTAGCACCTTTTTCTGCCCACAAAGAAATCTGCAGCTGTCCCGACAGAGCTCGTTGAGGTCGCTCTCTCCGCCTGTCTCACTCGCTCATTTTATTTCTCCTGGTGCTGCAGGCTACTCTTTGTACTGGGCTTCTGCCTGCGTAGCACGTGTTGCTGCCCACAAGGAAATCTGCAGCTGTCCCGACAGAGCTCTGTTGAGGTGGGTCACACCCCTCTCTCACTTGCTCATTCTGTTTCTGCTGGTGCTGCAGGCTGCCCTTTGTACTGGGCTCTTGTCTCTGCTGGTGGCTTTTTCTGCCCACAAAGAAATCTGCAGCAGTCCTGACACAAGTCCGTTAAGGTAGCTCACTCCTGTCTCTCACTGGCTCATTCCGCTTCTGCCGGTGCTGCAGGCTGGCTCTTGTACTGGGTCATTCCTGCCGTGCCACCTTTTTTCGCCCACAAAGGAATCCACGGCAGTCATGATAGAGTTCTGTTGAGCTTGCTCACCCTCTCTCAGTCGCTGTTGTGTTTCTCCTGGTGCTGCAGGCTGCCCTTTGTACAGGGCTTCTGCCTGCATTGGCACCTTTTTCTGCCCACAAAGAAATCTGCAGCTGTCCCGACAGAGCTTTGTTGAGGTTGCTCACTCCACCTGTCTCATTCGCTCATTCTGTTTGCCCTGGTGCTGCAGGCTGCCATTTTGTAGTGGTCTCCTGCCTCTGTTGGCACCTTTTCTGCCCGCAAAAGAAATCTGTGGCAGTCCCAGCAGAGCTCCGTTGAGCTTGCTCCTCCCCTCTCTTTCACTTGCTCGTTCCGCTTTCTGTTGGCTGCAGGCTGCCCTTTTGTACTGGGCTCCTGCCTGCATTGCTGCCCTTTCTGCCCACAAAGCAAATCTGCAGCAGTCACGACAGAGTCCGCTAGCTCGCTCACTCACTCCCCTCTCTCACTCATTAGGTCTGTTTCTCGCACACTGCAGGCTGCCCTTTGTACTGGACCCCTGTGTGCATTGTTGCTTTTTCTGCCCACAAAGAAATCCACAGTAGTCCCAACAGAGCTCCATTGAGCTCACCCACCCCCTCCCTCACGCACTCATTATGTGTCTGCTGCTGCTGCAGGCTGCCCTTTGTACTGGGCTCCTGCTCATGCTTGTTGGCTTTGTCTTCCCACAAAGACATGCAACAGTCCTGACACAGCTCTGTTGAGGTCGCTGACTCTATCTCACTCACTCATTCCGCTTGGCGGGGTGCAGGCTGGCCTTTGTACTGAGCTCCTGCCTGCATTGCTGCCTTTTTCTGCCCACAAAGAAATCTGTAGCAGTCACAATAGACCTCCACTGAACTCGCTCACCCCCTCTCTCAATCACTCCTTCTGTTTCGCAGCGCTGCAGGCTGCCCTGTTGTACTGGGCTCCTGCCTGCATTGGTACCTTTTCCTGCCCACAAAGAAACTGCAGCTGTTCCAACAGAGCTCCATTGAGGTCACACTACCCCTGTCTCACTCGCTCATTCTGTTTCTCGGCTGCCAGCTGCCCTTTGTACTGGGCTTCTGCCTCTGTTAGTATTTTTTCTGCCCACAAAGAAATCTGCAGCAGACCCGACAGAACTCCGTTGGCCTCACTCACTCCCCCGTCTCACTCGCTCATTCCGCTTTCTGTTGGCACTGCAGGCTGCCCTTTGTACTGGGCTCCTGTCTGCATTGCCACCTTTTTCTGCTCACAAAGGAATCCACAGCAGTCACGAGAGAGCTCTGTTGAGCTCGCCACCCCTCCTCACTCGCTCATTGTGTTTCTCCTAGGCTGCAGTCTGCCCTTGTACTGGGCTTCTGCCTATGTTGGCACCTTTTCTGCCCACAAAGAAATCTGCAGCTGTCCCGACAGAGCTGTGTTGAGGTCACTCACCGCCTGTCTCAATTGCTCATTCTGTTTCTCCTTGTGCTGCAGGCTGCCATTCTGTAGTGGTCTCCTGCCTGTGCCGGCACCTTTTTCTGGCCACAAAGAAATCTGCAGCAGTCCCAACAGAGCTCCATTGAGCTCTCTCTCCCCCTCTTTCATTCGCTCATTCCGCTTCTGTCAGCGCTGCAGGCTGCCCTTTGTACTGGGCTCCTGCTCACGTTAGCCACCTTCTTCTGGCCATAAAGAAATCTGCAGCAGTCACAATAGAGTCTGCTGAGCTCGCTCACCACTCCCTCTCTCACTGCTCGTTCTGTTTCTCCCACTGCTGCAGGCTGCCCTTTGTACAGGGCCCCTGCATGCATTGCTGTTTTTTCGCCCACAGAGAATCGCAGCAGACCCAACAGAGCTCCGCTTAGCTCACTCACTCCCCTCCCTCACTCACTCATCCTGTGTCTCCCGCTGCTGCAGGCTGCCCTTTGTACTGGGTTCCTGCCTCGTTGCTAGCTTTGTCTGCCCACAAAGACATGTGCAACAGTCCTGGACACAGTTCCGCTGAGGTCGCCACTCCCTCTCTCACTCGCTCATTCCGTTTCTGCCAGAGCTGCAGGCTGGCCTTTTGTACTGGGCTCCTGCCTGCGTGCCGCCTTTTCCTGCCCACAAAGAAATCTGCAGCAGTCCTGATAGACCTCGTTGAGCTCACTTACTCCCTCCTCTTTCACTCACTTGTTCTGTTTCTCCCAGCGCTGCAGGCTGCCTTTTGTACTGGGCTCCTGCCTGCATTGGCACCTTTACCTGCCCACAAAGAAACCGTAGCTGTCCCGATAGAGCTTCATTTGAGGTCGCCACTCCCCTGTCTCACTCGCTCATTCTATTTCTCCTGGTGCTGCCGGCTGCCCCTTTGTACTGGGCTTCTGCTCTGTTGGTATTTTTTTGCCCACAAAGAAATCTGCAGCAGTCCCGACAGAACTCCGTCTGGCCTCACTCCTCCCTTGCCTCACTCGGCTATTCCATTTCTGTCGGCGCTGCAGGCTGCCCTTTGTACTGGACTCCTGCCTGCATTGCCACTTTTTTCTGCCCACAAAGAAATCAGAAGCCATCACGATAGACCTCCGTTGAGCTTGCTCACTCACTCCCCTCTTCACTCATTCGCTCTGTTTCTCCCACCGCTGCAGGCTGCCCTTTGTACTGGGCCTTATGTATTGCTGCCTTTTTCTGCCCACAAAGAAAACTGCAGCAGTCTCAACAGAGCTCCATTGAGCTCACTCAATCCTACCCTCCATCAGTCACTCATTCTGTGTCTCCTGCTGCTGCTGCAGGCTGCCCTTTGTGCTGGGTTCCTGCCTGCATTGGCGGCTTTTCTGCCCATAAAGACATCTGCAGCAGTCCCGACAAAGTCTGGAGTCACTCACTCCCCCTATCTCACTCTCGCTGGTTCCGCTTGTGCCGGTGCTGCAGGCTTCCCTTTGTACTGGGCTCCCGCCTGCATTGCCACCTTTTTCTGCTCACAAGGAATCCACAGCAGTCACGATAGAGTCTGTTGAGCTCGCTCACTCCCCCATCTCTCACTCGCTCATCGTGGTTTCTCCTGGCTCTGCAGGCTGCCCTTTTGTACTGGGCTTCTGCTATGTTGGCACCTTTTTCTGCCCAAAAGAAATCTGCAGCTGTCCCGACAGAGCTGTGTTGAGGTCTCACTCCGCCTGTCTCACTCGGCTCATTCTGTTTCTCCTGGTGCTGCAGGCTGCCATTTTGTAGTGGTCTTCTGCCTGTGCTGGCACCTTTTCTGACCACAAAGAAATCTGCAGCAGTCCCAACAGAGCTCCATTGAGCTCAGTCACTCCCTCTTTCACTCACTCATTCTGCTTCTGTCAGCGCTGCAGGCTGCCCTTTGTACTGGGCTCCTGCCTTACATTGCCACCTTCTTCTGGCCATAAAGAAATCTGCAGCAGTCACAATAGAGTCTGCTGAGCTCGCCACTCACCCTCCTCTCTCACTCGCTCGCTCTGTTTCTCCCACTGATGCAGGCTGTCTTTGTACTGGGCTCCTGCGCATTGCTGTTTTTTCTGCCCACAAAGAAATCTGCAGCAGACCCAACAGATTCTGCTTAGCTCACTCACTCCTCCCTCACTCACTGGCCCTGTGTCTCGCTGCTGCAGGCTGCCCTTTGTACTGGGTTCCTGCTTACGTTGCTAGCTTTGTCTGCCCACAAAGACATGTGCAACAGTCCTGACACAGTTCCGTTGAGGTCGCCACTCCCTCTCTCACTCGCTCATTCCGCTTCTGCCAGAGCTGGAGGCTGGCCTTTGTACTGGCTCCTGCCTGTGTTGCTGCCTTTTCCTGCCCACAAAGAAATCCAGCAGTCATGATAGACCTCCATTGAGCTCACTTACTCCCTCCCCTTTCATTCACTGTTCTGTTTCTCCCAGAGCTGCAGGCTGCCCTTTTGTACTGGGCTCCTGCCTGCATTGGCACCTTACCTGCCCACAAAGAAATCCGCAGCTGTCCCGATAGAGCTCATTTGAGGTCACTTATTCCCCTGTCCTACTGGCTCATTCTATTTCTCCTGGTGCTGCTGGCTGCCCTTTGTACTGGGCTTCTGCCTCTGTTGGTATTTTTCTGCCCACAAAGAAATCTGCAGCAGTCCCGACAGAACTCCGTTGGCCTCACTCACTCCCCTTGCCTCACTCGCTCATTCCATTTCTGTCAGCGTTGCAGGCTTCCCTTTGTACTGGACTCCTGCCTGCATTGCCACTTTTTCTCGCCCACAAAGAAATCAGAAGTCATTACATGAGACTCGTTGAGCTTGCTCACTCACTCCCCTCTCACTCATTCGCTTCTGTTTCTCCCACTGCTGAAGGCTGCCCTTGTATTGGGCCCCTGCGTGTATTGCTGCCTTTTTCTGCCCACAAAGAAATCTGCAGCAGTCCCAACAGAGCTCCATTGAGCTCACTCACTCCCTACCCTCCATCAGTCACTCATTCTGTGTCTCCTGCTGTTGCAGGCTACCCTTTGTACTGGGTTCCTGCCTGCATTGGCGGCTTTTTCTGCCCACAAAGACATCTGCAGCAGTTCCGACAAAGTCCGTTGAGCTCGCTCACTCCCCTATCTCACTCGCTCATTCCGTTTCTGCGGTGCTGCAGGCTGGCCTTTTTTGTGCGGGCTCCTGCCTGCATTGCTGCCTTTTCCTGCCCACAAAGAAATCCGTAGCAGTCATGATACACCTCCATTGAGCTCGCTCTACCCTTCTATCACTCACTGCTCTGTTTCTCCCGGCGCTGCAGGCTGCTCTTTGTACTGGGCTCTCGCGTAAGTTGGCACCTTTTTCTGCCCACAAAGAAATCTGCAGCTGTCCCAACAGAGCTCCTTTGAGGTCACTCTCCCCCTTTCTTACTCGCTCATTCTGTTTCTCCTGGCATTGCAGGCTGCCCTTTGTACTGGGCTCTTGCCTCTGTCAGCATCCTTTTCTGCCTACTAAGAAATCTGCAGCAGTCCCGACACAGCTCCATTAGCCTCACTCACCCTCTGTCTCACTTGCTCATTCCATTTCTGCCAGCACTGCAGGCTGCCCCTCTGTGCTGGGCTCTGCCTGCATTGCCACCCCTTTCTGCCCACAAAGAAATCTGCTGCAGTCACAACAGAGCTCTGTTGAGCTCGCCCTCTCACACGCCGCTCTGTTTCTCCCACTACTGCAGGCTCTTTTGTACTCAGGTCAGCCCTCAAATGCATTGCTGCCTTTTTCTGCCCACAAAGAAATCTGCAGCAGTCCCAACAGAGCTCTGCTGAGTGCACTCACTCCTCCCTCACTCGCCGCTCTGTGTCTCCCCGGCGCTGCAGGCTGCCCTGCTATACTGGGCTCCTGCTTGTGTTGTCCCTTTCCTGCCCACAAAGAAATCCGCAGCAGTCCCAACAGAGCTCAGTTGAGTTCGGTCAGCCCTCCCCGCCGCCGCCCTAATCTGTCCCAAACACTGATTTCCAACGCGCACATGTGTATTCTGTGCTGGAAGCGTGGAAACACATTTCAGCCAGGATGTAAAAATTACATCTGTACTGTTCATAAGGAGGTGCGAACAAATGCCACTGTTGAAAATCTCAGTGAAAAATTACTAATTTGCAAATTTAGAAGGGTGCGGAACCTGCACAACACACGCCAGAACACACTCATTTTATGTAGTTTCATCACAAAATTTTCAACATAGGCATTTTAGGACCTCTGCTAATGAACAGTGTCAGTGATTTTCTTAATCTGTCCCAAACACTGATTTCTGACAGCAACTGCGTATTCTGTTGGAAGAGCAAACACATTTTGGCTAGGATGTGAAAATGACAACTGCACTGTTCTTAAGGAGGTGTGGAAAATGGCAATGCTGAAAATCTGGAGTGAAAATATTGTAAATTGCTAAGGTACGAAGCGTATGGAAATCTGTAATGCACATTCGTAATACCCATTTTATGTAGTTTCATCACAAAATTTTCAACATAGGCATTTTAGACCTCTGCTAATGAACAGTGTCACTGTCATTTTCGTAATCTGTCCCAAACATTGATTTCCACAGCGATCGTGCTATTCTGCTACCGAAGTGCAAACACCTTTTGGCCAGGGTGTGAAAACTGACAGCTGTACTGTTCAGAAGGAGGTCTGAAAAATACAATGTTGAAAAATCTGGGGTGAAAATATTGCAAATTCCACGGTTATGACTGTATAGCAACTGCACAATGCATGCTTGTAAAAAAGTAATTTTTGTTTTTTCCACCAAATTTGCAACATAGGCTTTTGAGAGCCTCCTCATGAACACTGGTACTGTCATTTTGTTAGCAGTCCTAAGGGTGATTCCATGCAGTGACCGCTAAATCACCTTTGGGGCTGATTAATGCCATGATAGTGATAGAATTCACGAGGAGGGGTCCTAAAACCCCATGTTGAAAATTTGGTGCCAAAATTCCAAAATATGCCTGAGATATGCATCAAAGTTGGAAAACCTCTATTTATTCCATTATACAGCTTACCAGCATTTCCTCAGTTCATGGTCGACTTTTGAAGAGTGCAGGCGTGTTTCTGGTCCACCAAGATCGCTATGACTCCAGAGGTAAGTATGGGGTGAGGGTGTGGGGAGGCAGGGTGCGAGGGTGGGTGTGGGTTGTGAGGGGGGCCAGGGAGACCGCCGAGGACTGTTTCCTTCTTTACAGGTTTGAAAAGAAAAAGAAATTATGGACTGTTTTTCATTTTACAGGGGCACCCCAGCATGCCAAGGGAGTCTTTTTTTGGGGGCTATTGTAGCCGACGGGGATTGGGCACCCCTGCCAGCACACACACAAAAGTGGAGGGTGTCACATAATGCCAATGGAGGAGCTTCCCGCAGGCAACATCAATCTCGGGCACAGCCGACAGGGATTTGAGCCCCCATCAGTAAACAAGCTTGTGGGGGGGCACATGCTGCCAGGGGATTGGGCACACCTCAGCGGGTTAATATTGCTTTGAACACGGTGGCAAGCCGCCACCATGTTCACAAACAATGCCAGTATTGCAAGATCCCACCCTGCAATGACAGGTTGCTCCCTCATTGTAGCAAATGGCTGGGCGCTGCAATGACGAAGTGGCCCTGATTGCAGCGGCTACTTTTTAGAAGGTTGTGGCACGCTGGCTGAACTAGGTCAGCAGCAAGCGCCACAGCATTGGGGGAAGAGGGCCAAGCTTTCTAAAGGCTGTGGGGGCATTGGCCACAACGGTGCCGTGCCTCCACAACCTGCTTCTCGAGAAAGTTGTCGCACATGTTTCTTGTGCATGCGCCGAATCAACATAAAAACAGTAATTAGAAAATTAGAAAAAAACAAGACAGTGGAATAGAACTCAAAGAATACATTAAAATGCAAAGTGAACAGTGCAAACATGAGGAACAATGCAAACATAATGCTACACAAGTTTAGGTGCAAAAGATCACCCAGTGAGGATCAATAACTAAGAGGAATAGAGTAAGAATAGAGGAAATGATGCAAATGCCAAAACATGCTGTGGGTATGAGAAAGTAAACACTCTACCCAAGGGCAATAGGAGAGGAATCACCAAATCACAGAGGGAGCACAACCATGATGTACACTGTACAAGGAGGCATGGGGTTCAAGGAAAGAAGGGTCAGGAAGGGGAAAGGAGGAAGCGGGAGGAAGTGACAAAAGGAGACGAGGGAGGAGAGCAGTGAACTGCAAAGTGAAACTGAAGTGAACTGAAATTGTGGGGCAGCATGGTGTAGACTTTTGATGGAGTTTTGGGAAGAGGAGAAAGAGGGAGAACTGAAGGGGTTTGTTCCAAAGGAGGGGGAGTGGAGAAGGCAGAGTGCCTAAGGAAGTTTTACATCTGGGAAGGAGAAGGAATAAGAGCCAGTGAAGTGGGATGGGAGGAGGATGAGGCACCCTATGCACCATCTCGACACGGGCACTCACCAAAATAGGGTATATTAGGCTGCACAAGTACACGCCATGCACCCATCCCAAACTATCACTCAGGGCTGGAAATGCACTATCCCTAGCTAGTCCAATGCACAGGCATGTGGCTCCATGCAAGGGGGTGGCAGGATCAAACTTGGTCTAGATGCCGGGCTTCCAGTCAGAAGCCCAGGCCAGTCCTGATACATATTCCCTGCTCTATGGGTTAGCAGGGATTGTGGGATACAGTAGTCTGCACAAGTATTATCATTTCAGTAAGTATGGTTGGTTTCACGAAAGCAATGACATGTGTGCAGTGGTTGACCTTCTCAACCCAGCACCCCGTGGAAAGGAGGTGGGCTGGAGTCCATAGCTTTGGGGCCTGACCAAAGTCTCAGCACTCCAATCAGGGAGGGTACGTGCAGCAGTTATGGTGGTACTCTGGCTGACATAATGTAAAGCCCCTGACACTGGGCTGGCAGAGCTCAATTGCCTTCATGCATGCCATGCTCTGCCAGCCCAGCCACTGACATGCCCCTTTCCCACCCCTCATACTGACTGGTCACACAGGTGTGTAAGTACAAACACAGTCGGGGCCTGGGATGGAAACATGGCCAGGTAGGGTCATTACTACTGCAGCCATGGGCATCCAAAGGATAACCAAATGCATGTAATATGGTGGCATGCATACATATCATGGTGCACAAGTCTGAAATACAATAGTGCATAGAGCCTGAGGGGAGGAATAGTGAGAGAAGTGAGGAGGGTAATATGGAAGGATTTGAACCAGAATTGAGAGTTAAAGGCTTTACACTTTGAGGGAGTTGGGTTTTGGAGAGGAAAAGATAAGTTAAAATGGAGTCAATGGTGGTGTACAAGAGGAGGGCAACTGAGAGCAAAATGAAGTAGTGGTAAAGACCAAGATCGCATTTTTAGGCAGTTGGAGGAGGTAGCTGGAGAGAAAAGAGAGCTGTATTCTGGGAAGGAATCAGATGCACACAAGTGTTAAAATAAATGAGACAGCTCTGCTCACATAATCCAGCAGTGCCTGTTTGTTTCAGAGAATGACACGGAGGCTAATGCTGGAATGTTTTTGCAAGACCAAAAAGACTGCAGTCAGTTACTGGCTTGGTGTGAGTCAGCACTACTGTTTGTTACACTGGCAACTAGAGTTGGTGCCCAGGCTTGGGGAGCCAGACAGCCGGTAGGAGGAGGATGAAGCAGCATCCCAATCTATGTCCTCTGCCAGGTTGGGGCATCTGGGTCTTTCTGCACTACTGCTGCCTGAGTAACCCCAGGTGGTAGTGCAACTGACAGCATGGAGTTCAGTGGAAGGGTTGATGGCTATGTTCCATGGAAGCAAGCTGTGATATGCCTGAACCTTGGATCCTTCATGTCAGCACTTCCAAGGAGACATTATGGATAAACCTCTCATTCACATGGGATGAAAGGTATGGCACTTATTTGGGTCTGCATCTAGATGGCTTTGGCTTGCTGTGAGGATTTGGCATGAATAGTGTTCCTCCCTGCTGGTGGTACTAAGAAGGTAAGCTGTGGATGCCAAAGGAGCTGTGGAGCTGACAGGGCTGGACGTCTCAATATAGACAGGGTCTGATGGGCCACATGAGATGCATTAGGAGGACAAAAAGTAAATCCAAAACAAAGATTGCATTCTGAATAAGACCCTGGTACATCCCTCTCAAAATGGGATCAGTGTATCTTAGAGACTTAGAAACTGGTAAGTGTAGAATGATTGACATGGAAGCTAGCCATACAAGTGCTGTAAATAGAGAATGCAGTGAGAAAGAAGCTAAATAAGGACAATTTTTAAACTTCATTTTATTAATTTTCAGTTAATACATTTGTTTAATATATACATTTTTCTGGGATTTTGACGAAGGCTGCTACGATGGCCTGCATTAATCACTAAAGTCTGGGCATGGTAGCACATGATCCAAGCTCCAGGGGCCCAGCACAACCACCATAAGGGTCTGCAAGAGAAGCCATACGAGGAGAGACTAAAGGAGCTTAATATGTATACCCTTGAGGAAAGGAGGGAGAGGGGACATGATAGAAACTTTAAGTACCCTCAGTGGAATCAAAAAAGTCCAAGAGGGTAGCATCTTCACAAAAGAGATGTGCAAGAACAAGGGAACACAATTTGAAGATAGAGGGGGACAGCCCAGGGGCAATGTGGAGGAAGCATTTTTCACAGAGAGGTGTGGGATTTACGGAACTGCCTTCCTGAGGAGGTTATGGGGTATAAAACTGTGGGAGAATTCAAGAATACATGGGACAGACATAAGGCAATTCTTGTGGGGGTAGGAAGAAATAGGCTGTTAGTTAACTAGGATCTGCAGCTTTCCAGTAGGTAAGGAAAGGGCAGACTAGGTGGGCCAAGCGGTCCTTATCTGCTGTCAAAGTCTATGTTTCTATGTTTCTATAAATGTTCCTGCACCTGCCCGACTCTTCCGCTAAGACTGGTTGCTGGAGCCATTGAGACTTATTTTCTTTGGTCCCATGGTAGTGATGCTTGGTTAGTGCTTTTAATTAACCTTCTAGGATCTAAGGGATAGCCCATCTATTCATCTCTGGATCCAGGATCCCATCTGACCCCATATGGATTCTGGATCCAAGGCTGGATAATGGGATCCATGTTCGTATAGTGGATCCAAGTTCAGATGTCTGCCTTTGGATCCCTTGACCCTGTATAGTCACATCAGATAGTTGAGGTCCTATTGGATCCTAAGTGGTAGGATCCATAGTCAGATGCCAACAGTATCTGATGCCATCCGCATCCAAGAAAATTAATGATATATGATGGTACCAATTCTATTAGATACTATCCAAGCAGCACTATCTTGTGGTCCTTTCCTGGTGATTCAGTGCCTCCCTCCCCATGGTCCAAGCTTTGAAACAGTCCCTGGTATCAAATGAAACCTCCCCAGCTCTGCTCTTTGATCCTGGTGTGCTGCTTGCCGTTGTCTGATCCCTTGCTTGGTCTCTTTTCCCACCCAACTGGGTACTTGATGGTTGGGCATAGAGTTCCAACATCCATACTGCCTGTCAGTATTTCTTCACAACCAACCTCTGCATGAAGGAAGTGAGTAATTTCAGAAGGAAAAGAAACCAAGTAGGCTTCTAGGGAAGAGGCCAAGGTAGTGAAGGAAAAAAGGTGGCATTCAGGAGGTATGAGGAAATGCAGAGGAAGGAAGAAAGGGAGGTGTACCAAGTAAAACAGAGTGAAACAGGAAAGGCAGTGAGGGGAGCAAATGTACAAACAGAGGAAAGGATAGCCAAGGGCTAGCTACAAGGGATATCACTTCTTTATGTACATAAGTGAGAAGAGGAAAGCAAGGGAAGGAACAGTGACAATAAGGAGGGTGGGAAGGGGTACTGGAAGAGGATCAAGAAAAGTAGACATCCTGAACAGGTACTTCTGCTCAGTCTTCACTCGTGGAGGGAGAGGGATGAACCACCAAGGAGCAGGACCGGGAGGAGGGGGGAGGGACACAAGTCCATTTTCAGAGGAAAAGACCTGAAGGAACTTGCAGCTCAGAAAGTGGACAAGGCTATGGGACCAGGTGAGATACACCTAAGGGTACTAAAGGAACTCAGTGGGGTGCAGCTGCCCCACTGATGCCCTTATTCAATGGCTCTCTGGAAACATGTGGTTCCAGAGGATTGGAGGAGAGCAGACATTGTCCCACTACAGCAGCAGCAGGGGGAGGCTAGTAATTTGTAGGCTGGTCAGTCTCACTTCAGTGGTGGGAAATTAATGGAACCCTGTTAAAGAAAAGGTAGGTAGAGCATCTTGATTCCAGTGGGCTGCAAGACCACAGGCAGCATGGATTCACGGGAGGTAACGCCAGACAAATCTGATTGATATCTTTAACTGAGTGACCAGAGAAATAGATCAGGAGGGCAGTGGACATGGCCTATCTGAACTTTAGCAAGGCCTTCACATACAGTGTTGCACAGGCCACAGGATACTGATAAAGAAATTGAGCAACCTTGGGGTGGGATTCAAAGTGGTGAATTGGGTTAGAAACTGGTTAACAGATAGGAGACAGAAGGTGGTGGTTAATGGCACTAACTCTAATGATGGGAGAGTGACCAGTGGAGTGTCACAGGGCTCAGTACTATGACTTGTCCCCTTTAATATCTTCACAAGTAACATTGCAGAAGAACTGGAAGGATGCCTGCCTTTGCATATGACACCAAATTACATCAAAGTCTGTAATAGGGTAAACATTCAGGAGGGGATGGAGAAATACATAGGGATCTGGGAAACTCAAGGAGTGGATCAAGAGCATGGCAATTGGGGTTCAATGCCAAAAGTACAAAATCATGCACCTAGGGCATAGGAACCCAGGAGCTGAGTATAGGATGTGGGGAGTTACTGACAGTCACTAGCAGGAAAGGGACCCTGGGGTTATCATATCTGATTGCCTGAAGTGGCAGAGCAGTGTGACAGAGCAGTGAGCAGGCCAGTGAGATGCTAGGATGCATAGGGAGAGGTATTTCCGGCAGGAGGAGGAAGGTGGTGTACTACTATATCACTCACAGGATACGACCCCTAACTGGATTATTGTGTCTGATTCTGGAGGCTGTACCTCAGTAAAGAATATAGACAGGGGAGACAGTCCAGAGAAGGGCAACTAAAATGGTGTAGGGGTTACACTCACAAGACTACAAAAACAGACTGAAGGATCTTAGGGACATGATAGAGACACACACGACCTCACTGGGGTAAACAGGGTGCAGGAGAGGGAGTCTCTTCAAATGAGAAAGGGCACCAGGACCATAGGACATGCGATGAAGCTGGAGGGGCAGAGTTTAGGAGGGATGGAGGAAGTACTACTTTACTGAAAGAGTGGTAGACACCAGGAACAGTAGGAGGCTTCAAGTATATATGCAACAGACATAGAGGAATATAGGTAGGTAGAGCGAGGGTCAGCAGAGATCAGTTAGGTTCTACAGAGACAGACTAGGCAGGGACCCATGAGTAGAGTGGCTGGGACAAGTGGTCCTTTCTGTTGACAAATTCTGTGTTTCTATGTACAGGTACAGGGTGTTGAAAACTCTGTGCCCACAAATGTGAGGCCACTTTGTGCGAGACCCTGCAGCCTATTTGCAAGGCAACCACTGCCCCTTTCCCACATGGTCGTAATGTCACCAGCTACTGTGGATGGGGAAGATTTGTACCACAACTGGGTCACTAGTGAGAGACTGGTGCTATGTGAGCATTGCAGCCACTTAGTAACAGTCCCTTGTGATCTTGTATGTTGCCCCATCCTTAAGTTGGACCCCAAATAATCTTGGACCCTAAGCACAGGCATAGTTTGCCTATATGTAAATCCTGCCCCAAATAGATAGATATGCCTCAGAAAACATAAGGCAATGCAGATGGGGAGGAGAACAGGGAGGTACTTGGGAAACAGAGAGAAACAGGAAAGCAGTAAGGAGTGTGAAGGCACAAACTAAAGGGAGAATAAACCAAGAGGTAACAAAGGGACAAGACATTTTTAGGTATGTAGGCAAAAAGAGGACGACCAGAGGAGGGATTGTAAGGTTAAAAGGGATGGGAGGCCAGCCCACTGGCGTGGAGGGCTGAGGCACTTGCACCTTACCTCCTGCCAGATTGGTGAGCTGTGTTCGTGGCAAATGCAGTTTGCTGGGGTCGGCTGGGAGGGAGAGTTGAGCATCTGGAGGACAGCTCTCCTCTCCTCTCCTCCTGGGAAGAGGAATTGGTGTTTCCACTGAATGACTGCCACCAGGTGGAGGCCTGAGGGTAGTGCGGGTCTGAAGGGTACCAAACATGGGAGTGTGCTGAGGGACTCCACAGCAAGCGCAGACACCTCCACGCACATGCTGATGTCATGCCCCAGCAATAGGGAAGGAGATAATGGAAAAATGGTTGGTGTGGCTACATGAAGCCCTGCCAGCCTACCTCCTCCCATGCAGTCACCTGACTCACCCAATCTGATTGGTTCTCTGGGTGGGGGTGATGGCTCTACCCTTCTTGGCTGTACCCACTGGGGCAATCTGTGGGGATCCTGGGCCTGAGATGCTGGATGGGAGGAGACGGTGACAGGGTGACAGCCTGCCCTGCCTACCAGAGAGGAGAAAAGCTTATAGGAAAAAGAAAAGGGATGGGGGCTGTGCAGAGGGGGACCTGGAAAAGGCAGACATCCTCAACAAATACTTTTGTTCTGTGTTCACAGAGGAAGGATAAGGGAAGAGTCCACAAAAGTAACAGGAGCTGTGAAGGAGGGAGGACACTAATCCCTTTTCAGAGGAGAGAGTCCTAAAGGGACTTGCTAAATCTGAAAGTGAACACAGCGATGGGACCAATGGGGTACATCCCCAGTGTATTCAGGAAACTCATGGAGGTACTGGCTGCACCTCTGAAAGTCCCATTTACAGCTCACTGGAAACAAGAGTGGTTCTAGAGAACTGGAGGATGGCAGATGAGTCCAAATCTACAAACATGGCAGCAGGAGGAGGCTGGCAAATTATAGGCCAGTCAACCTGACATTGGAGGAAGGGAAGTTAGTGGAATCACTCTGAAGGAGAGGATGGTGGAATATCTTCAGTTTAATGGGCTGCAAGACCCAAGACAGCATGGATTCACAAGTGGTGGGTGGTCATGTCAAATGAATCTGATAGATTTCTTTGATTGGGTGACCATTAAATTAGGTCAGGGTGGAGCAGTGGATGTAACCTACCTAGAGTTCAGCGAGGCATTCAACACCATTCTGCATGGGAGACAACTACAAGCTGGGTAGCTTAGGAGTGGTCCAAAGGTCAAACTGAGTAAGAAATTGGTTAGAGGATAGGCAACAAAGGCTCATGGTAAATGGAGTTCAGTAAGAGGAAGAGGATGTGACCAGCAGGGTGCCTCAGGGATCAAGTGCTGTGATTGGTCCTCTTTAATGTCTTTACAGGTGACATATTAGATGAGCTTGAGGGGAAGGTATGTCTCTGTGGATGACACCCAAAATCACATAGGGCAGACATTCGTGGGGGGAAATGAGCAGAGATCTGAGAAAACCTCGAGGAGTGGTCAAGGTAAATAATGCATTTGGGACAGAAATCCAGGGGCTGAGTACAAAATGGTGGTGGGGGTAGTGTTATTGATGACCACCAAGCAGGAGAGGGAGAGAGAGACCTGGGAGTAATAATGTCTAATGCCCTAAAGGTTGCCAGGCAGTGTGGCAAAGCAGTTGGGAGGGCTAGTGGGATGCTGGGGTGCATAGGGAGATGTATCACCAGCAGACGGAGGGAGGTGGTTCTGCCTCTATAGATCGCTGGTAAGACCTCACCAAGAATACTATATACAGTTCTACAGGCCACATCTCCAGAAGGACATATACAGAACAGAGGTGTCCAGAGGAGGGCAACTAAAATTGTGCAGGGTCTGCATCAAAAGCCCTATGAGGAGATAATTAAGGAATTCAGTCTATGTATACCATGGAAGAGAGGAGGAGAAGGGATGTGATAGAGATCTTTAAATACCACAGGAGGATAAATAAAGTACAGAAGGAAAGTATTTTTCAGAAAAGGTGCACAAAACAAGGGACATGCTATGAAGTTGGAGAAGGGTAGATCAGAGAGAGATGTGAGAAAGTACTACAGAAAGAGTGGTGGATTCCTGGAATAGCCTACCAGCCAATGTGGTGGGGGTGAAAACAGTGGTTGGGTTCAAGAATACATGGATAGGCATAATGGAGTCTTAGTGGAAAGGAATGGATGGGGAGAAAGAACTGGAAATCAGGTGTGGACTACAGAGATACTGCAGGCAGAGGAAAATGGGCAGACTAGGTAGGCCAAGTGGTCCTTATTTGCCGACAAATTCTACATTTCTGTATGTCTATATTTCTAGATAGAGACTGGAAGGAAACAAGAAGTTGAATAGAGAAATGGCATGAGGAACAGGTGGTGGGCTTTACAGCAGATTGTATAGGAGATCAGTGAGAAAGGATTTGGCACAGACAATCGACGACTAAATACTGTAGGCATTTCAAAAGGGTTGGAGAAATGATGCTATCACTCTGAAAGTTTTTTTTTGGGGGATAGAATTGAAGGAGAGTCGAGATTCTGTTAAGGACATCGCAGCCTATCACTGAGTCAAATGGCTATGCGCCACAGAGAATTATGACTCCAGCATAGAGAAATACAAGATTGAACCTTGGGGTCAAAGATTTGTTTTGTTTTTCATGCAAATGTCCTCAGTAATAAAGAACAAATGGAGATAAATGCAGAAAATGATTCATCTTATTTAGTTCCTTCTCACTGTGGAGCCTTGTGGATAGGAAGCCAGGTTGGCCAGCAACTGCTTTATAGTATCAGCTAGTTTCTGATATAGCTTTTACCTCTGCAATGAGATGGCTACCTGACATCATGCACCTTGGCAGTATATCATGCCAGACACCACTTCTCAGCCAACATCCCCACCCTACCCGAGTGGGGCCTTCAGGGGCATTCACCAATCCAGTATCCACACCAAGTGTGGCCAAGAGGTGGTGGGCCCAAGGTATTAGGACTGGTAGCTGCTGGGCTGAATCTCCTATTAATTGTCCTTCCCACCACCCGCTGGTGTTGCAGCTGTCCTGTCTCCACAGAGACCCCATGGAGGATGTAGAGATGCGTTATCCAACATCACCCTTGGCCCATCAGAGGGGACGCCAGAGAGCAGAAATGGAGAAGCTTCTCTCCTGAGCCAGGTGACCCTGATGTTCTCAGCAGCCCCAAGTTCAACTCATGGGCTGCCAACAAGCGGTGACTCTGGTTTGCTTCTGAACACACTCACATCAGGGCCACTAGGGCCCATGTATCAGGACATTTTCTAAGTACAAAGGACAAGGGTGCTTATTTTCAAGAGTGCAGCACAAACCCATGAGAAATACTGCATCATGCTTACCAACAGAGGCAATGTAAGTCATTCCAGCAGTCTTTGGTCTCATGGATTCAAATTGAATCAAAGAGTTATTCCAGTGTCCCGTCAAGACAACTCGCATGAATGACCCTGACATGTCGCAGAGCTTGACTGCTTAACTCAGTTTGAATCCCTGGGACAAAAGCCTCCAGGACGGAATTTAGATTTGCATCAAGAATGAAGGAAGATGAATACTGACATGCAAAATGGCAAGGAGACAAGGAAGGGCATGAATTGGCTGACCCACATCATGTGACAATGTGGTCAAGTTCATCTTACATCCCTGCTGGCTGTCACTCAAGTAGTTGTTTTTAAACTTACAAAACATCTTGTTCAGACATCTGTCTACCCAAGCAATCCATCATGTAAGTGCAGTTAACTCACCCAGATTGCATGGTGACTAAGGCAAATCTTACTGCATTCCTAGTCCTCGACTCCAGAAGTGATTTAAGTTACTCAGCTGTGCCTCATACCCTCGTTGCAACCTGGAGCATGTGATAAGAGCTGTCTTACCACACAACATCTGTATCATGGCAGAGTGTTTACATATATGAGATCTATGCTAAATTGTGTTTCAGAAACAATTTTTAAATTTTTTAATTTATTTGTTGACAGGCTAAGTGCAGTGATCCAGGTGATCTTTTTAGCACAGCTACAGCCTGGATAGGAAAATATAATAATGTAAACAGTAGTGAATGACATGGGTCGAGCCCTGAACCTTGAAGCCACCTATAGGTTTGGAGGGAGTTGCTAGCAATCACAAGGGAAGAAAGAGACTTTGCGTCATCATCACAGATGACCTGAAATCATCCAAGCAGACCACTAAAGCAGTAGGTAAGGCTAGAGGGATGTTGGGGTGTATTGGTAGGGGTATCACAAGTCATAAGAAGGAGGTAATAATCCTCTTTACAAGACACTGGTTAGGCCCCATCTGGAGTACTGTTGCAGTACTGGAGGCCACACCTGCACAAAGACTTTTAACAAAATTGAGGCAGTCCAGAGAAGGGCAACCAAAATGGTGCAGGGACTGCATCAGAAAACTTATGAGGACAGATTAACAGAGCTCAATATGTGTACCCTAGAGCAAAGGAGGAGAGAGGTGATATGATCAAAACATTCAAACACCTTAAGGGCATTAACAAGGTGAAAGAGTCTAATATGTTTCAATATAAAAATATAGCAGGACAAGAGGCTACAGCATGAGATTAGAGGGAGTCCAATTAAGGGGAATGTGAGGAAGTTCTTTTCACAGAAAGGGTGGAGGATGCATGGAACGGCCTACCCCAGAAAGTGGTGGACATGAATACAGTGCAGGGCTTCAAGCAGGCAATGGACGGGCATAAGGAAGCAATAAAGATGAGTATGAAGGGATAGGCCATTGACAGAGTGCAGGCCTATGGCACATTTAAGGCAGAAAAAATGGGCAGACTAAATGGGCCTTATGGTCCTTATCTGCTGTCAGCTTCTATGTTTCTATGTATTTTCCATAAGAAGGTCAATCACGTTAGGGTCTTCGCAAGCAAACTAGACAAAACAGGCACCAAAAATCTTTGAAAGTTCTCACAAAGATGTGTACAATTTCAAAACTTGTGCCAAATCCATAATCATGATTTTTGTGTCACCATCAACCACCCCTTACCCCAGGACTGGGATGTGGAATCCTATTACAGAAGAAAATGGAGAAAAGAAAGGAAAGCTTGGCTGAACCAGAGATGTGGCAGCAGTGCTCCATAGTGCTGCCTCAGAGACCCACGTTTGAGCGTGGATTTGGGTTCCTCATCTGGGACCACCTGGCAGGGGGCCAGATGTGGTGCAGAGAGGAGGCATGTGGCTTCCAAAGGAAGAAGCTGGCCACCACCATGCACTAGGGCATCCTCTTTCAGCTAGCCATGGAGCAGCATTTGTGTCATATGTGAAGACAGCCACTTTCCGCCCACCTGCCTTCTCAGCCACGAACCCAGCTGATGCCACAGTGACCCTGTCAGTGATCATATTTTAGCTGATTTAGTCAGGTGCTTTTCCTTGGACATAGCAACAAAATAACATGGTATTGTGGTGATGGAAGGAACTTAGGGCCCATCTTGTCTGCCCTCCTGCTGCACAGCAGTGACTATATTTAATTTTAGTATGGACACAATTCAAACTTAACAACTGGAGTACTAACCCTATTCATGCTGTGAAACTATCAATGCCATCTCTCTCAGGAATCTGTGTAGTCCTACTTTGATAGCCCTAATAACACTTACATAACTTCACTGGGTAGCTTGTTCCACACTCATTTATTTATTTATTTGATAAGCGGTAGGTACACTGGTCCAAATGATCATTTTCAGGAATGACCTGGGCCATCTAGATGGCACACCCAAATACATGAGATGCAATACAAGAGGTTCAGCATGCATGAGAACTGTCCCAGTACACTAAAGGGTTAAAGATGTCAGTCAAAATGAATGAGAGAAAATGTTTCCTGTGTACTGCTTAGCAAAGACTGCTGTATTCTAGGAGCTTGTCAATATCCTGGATGCATCCTGTGCACGTTAAACACCTGCAAGGTTCCATGGTTCATGCGTTGCCTACCCTTAGGGGTATAAACATGGGTATCCAGGCAGAAGTTAGTCAGAGGTTGGAGACATAATGCAGTAAAGAACTCCATGCAGAAGAGACAGGATTTTCCCCATCAAAGTTCTAGTTGTGACTGGTGGGTGGGGACTTGCCAGGCTGGGTGGTGGCACTTGTCCTCTCTGGGCTGAGCCTCCAGAGGCTTGGATCCTGATGGGGCCTGAGTTTGGGACAGTCCCAGGGACAGTGAGACCTATGTTAGCAGTCCACCCTTAAGGAGGGTGGCCTGATGGTGATCACAATCATATGTCCTCTGTATCTGAAGGTAACCACCCATTTCTTTGACATGTTCATGGCCTGGGGCACAATCCGAACCTAAATCAAAAACTAAAGAGGTGGCACAGAGACATCATGATCCAAGGGGTAAGATGCGGTATGCTCTGTTAAGTTTCAAAGTTGTACCAATTTGGCGCTGTGACATTGAGACTTGAGAAAAAGGGATAAGATGCAGCGATCCCATTTATTGCCTCATATTCTTAGTGCCCATGTCCAGGTCCAGATGGGTTGCTAGCTAGGGGACATCCCTCACCCTGTTAATGGCAGAGTCTGTATGCTGTAACTGTTTACTGTGCCTTTAAGGGAGAGGGTATATCCTGTGGTCTGGTCCTTTGTGTCTGCAAGAGGGCATGTTCGAATTGTAAATATGGTTAAAGAAGTAAAATGCTTCTAACTGTGGTTCCTGCTGCTTAGGACCTGTAAGTACTGATTCCTGAGGCTCGTTGCATAATTCCTTTTTCTCTCTCTAGTACTATGCATGGTTCTGTGTAAACAAATTGTTGGTGTTTCATGCTACATCTGTTTCAAGAGCAAGTGCCCAGCATACCAAAGTTATAATTGGGGAAGAGGATCTGAGAATGAAAACTGAAAAATATCCAAACTGTTGTTACTGTAAGCCCTTGTGAGAGGAGAGTCTTCAGTGGTTTAACTGGAACTCTGTTGTCGGTTTAAGGTCTTGGGCCTAAAACCCATAAAGGTTAATTTTCCTTCCTCCAGGGAGTTGGTCAGCAATGGGTTGGGAGTACCCGGAGGGCGATCTCATTTGGGCCATGTGGAAGAGTGTGGGCCAAAGAAGTCAGCTTGAAGGTGGGAGCGAGGCTGATTGCCCACTTCTGCAAAGCCTGGTAGTTCTTTGGGGATAGGAGGCCTAGTCCAGACCAGGTAAGGACATGGTGGTGGCTGTGGTTTACAAGACTCCTTGGGGGTGCTGACCACTGAGAGGAGAAAGAGGAGTTATCCGCCTATAGCAGGTGATGGGATTGGAACCTGAAGACAGCAGGGACTGCACATCCTCAAGATGAAGTTAAAATGAACTTCATGTTCACTAGGGAAGTATTATGTGACAGCTGAAATGATTGGGCCTTGGGATCCTCTCCCATGGGGGTCGGTTCTTGGGTGAGAGTGGGGGTTAGATATGAGTGGCACTGCGGACCCCCAGAGATTCCAGACTCTCCTTGCCCAGTATAAATTAGAGCCCTGGGGCTGAAGAAGTAATTTGACCTGGGACTTCTTGGTCATGAGGGCTGCCTTGGCAGAGAGGTGGCAGGCGCTGTCAAGTGGCACCAGGGACCCCTGGGGATGGTGGCCTTCCTTGCCCACTAAATTTGGAGATGGAGTTAATTAAGAAGCTAGGCTGCAAGGCATTTGCGGAGTCAAGCAGGACAGCTTGCTGGTACATACCACTGTAGTAAGAGGAGCATGGTTGTTCGAAATGGCGTGAGAGATCGCGGTCAGTCTATGATGAGAGGATTGTGGGCAGTTTGAGTCTGGGTCTGCAGTCCAGAATTGAGATTTGAGTCAGTGGATTTATAAATGCCAGTGGGATCCTGCCAGAGAGAGTATAGCCAGCTGAGGCAAACAGGATTGGATTTGTAAAGGAGAGGTACAATGTTGCCTGAACTGTCTAGTGTAAAGTTAACTGTATGCTGCCCTGGTATTGGGGGTTGTCGGAATGATCGCCTTGCCTAGTATGGGCATTAAAATATATGGACTTACGGACAATGCATGGATATGGCAGTAACAGATTACTGGTTCATTGCCCTAACTTCCCCATGGGATATTGTGTTATCAATTTCAAATAACTCCAGGAGACATTAAGTTTATTATTAAAGGATTTTGTGCTGTTTTCAAGTGCCATTTGGACTTTTAATGCTTGCCTTGTTTTGCTGTGTTGCTAACCAAGTTTGCCTTCTAGCCCAGTGCCCCATGGAGGAAGCCTGCATCCCAGTCCTGAAGAACAAAACATAAGTCAACTGAAGTTTCAATTGTGGTTCCCCTCCCTTGGATGTTCCACCATCGCACCCTCTAGACACCAGGGAGGAAGTGGGTGACATTGCTAATTGATTTTGAACTTTCTCCCTCTGCCACTGTCCAATTTCCAGGGATCCATCTATGCCAGACTAGTACCATTCAGAGTTACTGCTTCCTTGCCCAGTGGGTTCAGTGTTCAGGTGCCCCAGGGCACCTCCTAAAACAGTCCCAGGTGTTACCACGTTATGTAAGTTGCTGTTTCCATTTCCAGTGAACTTTTGGTAAAGTACCCAGGCCAGCCCCTCTGTATAAGGGACTTGTTTCCCTAGGGCCCTAGTACAACCACCGGCAGACTGCCTGCCTCTACCACCACAAGGCATGTGGGCACAGGTGCAACAAACCCTGTGGATACAGTACCAGCTGTCCGCATTGCACATGTAAACCACCCTTCTTTGTTTACCTGGATAAGCCAACTAAGATGCAACATCTTACAGCAACATCTACTGATCCTACTCAATTTCTTCTACTCCTTCCTCAGCTCTAAGAACTGATCCACAGGGATGTTAAAGAGAGCTAATCAAGGTCACACATTGAGTAAGTGTCTCTGCTTAGATTTGAACCTGAGATCTTCTTTGTCACAATGTACACTTAGGCAACCACTGGGCTGCACTACCAGAAATGGCATTGGACACACTTAGTCCTAGTGGTCGCTGGGGTGGTCCCCACCCACATACACATACATACTTTTAGAGGCCCCCAGTCAGATGCTGTGCAGGTCATCAGTCAATAGGCATGTTTACACTGCCACCTTTACAGCAAATAAACCCATGCACATGGCTTGATGCACTGCAAAGTCAGCAGTGTGGACATGTACTGGATCATCCTGGGAGTGCTTTGGATGCTCATTTTGCTCTGGTGCAAGAGTGGGAATGTTTATCGGAACAGCTAATTCTGTTGTGGTGTAAGTCGGGCAATAGGGCATATCCAGGCATAGCAATGACACTCGACCTGGAAGCTAATTGCCCTCACACTAGATGAAGCCCTACTACCACTTACAAAACTCCTGAACCTGTCCCTCAGACTAGGACAATGCCCCACGTAGATGGAAAGTCGCAGTAGTCACTCCAGTCCACAGAAGTGGTGACAGAGCCTCCACTCCAACTACCACCCTATATCAATCCTACCCCCCCAAGGCTTTAGAACAAATTGTTTCTGACCAACTGGTCGACTACCTTGGCAAGTAAAATTCAATGCCCTCAGCAGCACAGTTTCCAGTGGGCTCAAAGCACCACTACAGCACTGCTGGAGCACACAGGCTTCCTGCATAGGGCCCTAGACAATAGCCAGCTATTGGGGTAGATTTACATCGACCCTACAAAAGCATTCAATACAGTTAATCATAACACCCTGCTCAGTACACTCCAATCCACTGACTATCAATGGACGCAGAGGAATGATTCAAAAGCTTCCTCAGTGACCAGTCACAAAAGTAAACCCTTTCTGACAGCACACAGGTGGAGATGGAGTGCCGCAAGGGTCAGTCCTTGGCCCCTGCTATTTAGTCACTTCCTGAACCACCTTCTACTAGTCTGTACAGAACAAATACTTTTATATGCTGATGTTCCTCTTTTATTTCCAAAAATCGTGACCCACACCACTTAGAAGCAAAGCTCCAGCGGAGCTTTTCCACTGTTGAGGACTGGTTTGCTAAAAACAAACTACTGTTGAACTACAAAAATTCGCGAACACCCACAGCAAACACAGGTCATATCAATTGACAGTACTGAACAGGGCATTAACTCCACTAGAGTAAGTATCTACCTTTAAATACCTAGGGGTAACCCTGGATAGTTCCCTGTTCTACACACAGTATGTTGATATTTTCATCAAGGCCGCAATATCAGAACAGACCTCCCATAGGCATTGCCATAGCATGACCCCTGATGCGCTTACTCACAGTCAAAAGCTCCATCCTTTCCATCTTAGACTATGGCCTTGTTGTGTATGCGACAGCCTCAGACACCACTCTAAAAGAATCAACAGGGCTAAACAATGCCTGCAGGCTCACACTGAGGGCACATAGACTTACCCATACCTGTGATCTTTATGCGCAAACCAACTGGCTTACCCTCCAGGGCAGGATTCACAATCAAGTCTGTCTCCTTGAAAAAAAGCTTTGGCTTAACCTCGCCTCACTCCAGAACCTCTTAACCCCAGTGACCAACCCCACCAAACCAAAGGTATGTGTTGGCAATCGCTGAAAGTCCCTTTCTTTGAACCTCTCAGGCACAGCAGTCCTTTGCTTACAGTGCCCCCAATGGCTTAATGATCTTCCCACTACAGCCAGTGAGTCTAAACTTGGGCCATTTAAGGGACTGCTCTGCCAACACCTGACCTCTCTGAGCAGTTGTGACTGCCAGCCCTAACTGCACGCCTCATGCTGCCTCTCTCTCTCTCCCCATCTCCTCCTTGCATAACCTACCACTTCTTCACTTCTACCACCCTTCACACATTCTATCCATCCTTCCTACCTCTTACCTGTCCTCACCTCTTCTGTGCCTCCACCAACCTCTCCCTCACCCTTCCCCACCTACTTCACTCTCTCCCTCTCCCCCAACACCACTCCAGGCAAAGCCTGTCTCCTGGCTGCCTTCTTATTGTTGTCCAATATGTTTACCTGATTGTAATAAACTGAACTCTATAACATTGCACTTACTCTGTTCCTATGTTCCTGTGCTCGAAATTGCACTTTGACTGTAATAATTGTTCACTTGCTGCCTGTACCGCGTGTCCTTTTGTCTTTGCTTGTATGACATGAAGCTTTTGTAAATGAGCTTCCAGCTCAAAGGTTAATACAGAGATTTCAATAAATAAATTAAAATCTGCTGTGATGCTCGCCCAAGAATCTCCGCTCCCATGAGAGCAGCGAGCGATCACCAGCATCGCCACTGCTGACATCAAGGGTGAACAAGTCAGGCCCCCGAATGTACTCTCCAACGCAATCTGCATTGGAGTGAGTGAATGCTACATAAAGACACAATTGAGCCCACTGGACAGATCGGAGTAGGAGTGGAATGATGTGAATGTTAGAGCGCTGCAGCTGTATAAACATGGCTTTTCAGATTTCATGTTTGTTTCAATTTATGCATTTCATTCCAGGTGTACTGTGGAAAGATCACAGAACGGACATCACTTGGTTGTACAGAACCTTCAACTATGCATCATACTGCCAAAAGAAAACTTGCTAAGGTACACTCAAGGGCCTCAATGAGTAACCCTGCTTGGGGCTCCCAGAAACATAAGATTGGCTCTGTGCACTACCCTCCACTAGGCATATATCTCCTTGAGCAGCATAAGTCAATGCTCTTTACTGCGCTACTCCCCAAACATAGTAAAATCCCAGAAGCATGCCCCTGTCCAGAGGTCATGTGAGGCTTATCTGTCCCGATGCTCATCAGCTGTGTAAGCAGGAAGCAAGCAGGAGAGCTAGGAACAGGAGATAGCCGAGATTAGTGGTACATTGGTTTTCAACAGAAATTAGCCTTTCAAATCCCCAGGAGGGCTCACACCTAATAGAGTTTTCTGTTTGATTTTCCACATGGATGCCTCCAAGACACTCTGCAAATCGTTTTAATGGAAGTGTTTTCCTTGCCTTCGTTAACTCTATGGAGTCTCTCCCCACAGCATGAGGAGATGCAACTGGCAACTTAACATGCACGCTTCCAACCATAGTCCCCACCCAGTCGAACAGAAGACAAGGCACAGGGATTTGGGCATAACAAGGACATTGCTTTTATATGAGTCAGATGATACAGCAGACAACAAATGGTATAATGTACAGTATATGCACACATACAAGTCAAATAATACAGCATATAGCTCATGGTATAGCGTAACATGCAAAAGTCAGACAATACAGCATACGGCACCTGATATAATGTACCATAGATTTGAGTCAGATAACATACAGTTCATGGTATAATGTGAGATATACTGTATAACAGTCAGATTATACAGCATATAACACATGATATAATGTACCATAGATCTGAATCAGATAATGCAGTATACAGCTCATGGTATACTGTAATAAATATATATCAGAGTAAGATAATACAGCATACAAAACATGGTATAAATATAGAATAATGGATGGGTGACTGTGATATGAGTGTTTTATACACCAAGGTATGTTTAGCACATAATCATAGAGAGTGAAGCTCAAGTTATTTATAAGGCAAAGCACACTGAGGGTATCTAAAAAATGAATAATTACACAGTCACCCCTTTTTTATTATATCAGTTAGGGTCTGATATCAAACAGCACCAGAAATTGGCAAGTGAATGTGCATAAAAATAAGAGTGAGTGTAAATAAGCCAAGGATGCTGTCGCAGTTGTTTTCAGTTAGTGCAACAGTGGAAGGGCTTCCAGCATGGGTGACTGATCATCTGTGACTTCTCTCCTATCAACCTGGTGTGACATCATACCAGTGTGACACCAAGAATACCAGGTTTGCTCTCTTGATGATATCAGACCCTACGTGTTATTATTGTACCATATATCCAAGACAGATAATACAGCACACAGTTCATGGTATAATGTACTGTAATACGCATCACATACCC
The DNA here is from genome assembly GCA_016271365.2 of Neoceratodus forsteri. NCBI lineage: Eukaryota > Metazoa > Chordata > Ceratodontiformes > Ceratodontidae > Neoceratodus > Neoceratodus forsteri. Next base: position 524,484,280 of record CM028138.1, on the reverse strand, counting down.
ACCAACTTGGACAAGGGTCTGAACACAGGGCCATATTCACAGACTTAGCAAAGGCTTTTGATACCATGGACCATCATTGACTCTTACTCAAACTACCTGACTCTGGTCTCTCCTCCACAGCCTTAGCATGGTTCCAATCATACCTGATCAGCTGGACCCAATCTGTCCAGCTTGGCCAAATCTTGTCCCTGCCTATCAGTATCCCTTGGGGTCCCGCAAGGCTTGGTCCTGTGGACCCTGCTGTTCGCCATCTTTATTACTGACCTACCCTTGTCCTTCACTGCCAGCAGCATACACATGTATGCAGGCGATACCATTATCTATCTATCTGGCACTTCTACTTCCTCCATGGAGGGTTCCTCCAACAGAACTTCTCCACAGTTCAGAAATGGTTCCTGGATAACCACCTCATCATGAACCAAAAGAAAGCAGTATCCATGTTGTCTGCGGTGTATATGCTTCCCCTCGGAGACATTGTAAGGCGGTATGGGCTGAGGTTTCATTGCTATGCGGTGATACCCAGCTATATCTGTCTTTGCTCCTGACCAGGAAGGAGCTGTCTCGTATTTAATAACTGTCTCAAGAAATCCAAGTGTGGATGAGGTCCAGTTGGTTGAGGCTGAACCCCGAAGATGGAGGTGATGGTTTTGGATCCAGGTCATCGGATAGGGGGTTGGGGAGGCGGTCCCTGGGATTATTCCTAGGGATGTGCTGAGCTCAGGCCTCTGAACAGGTGCAGACTTGGGGTGTTGTTAGACTCAGGCTGACATTTCGCGTTTAGGTGTCAGCCATCGTAAAGTTTTTTTTCACCATCTTAGAAACATCGCCAGGATTAAGCACCTTTTTCCATCCGTGAGACCTGCCTACATTGGTCCATGCCTTTGTGACCTCGCACCTAGATTACTGCAATTCGCTTTACTCTGGGCTACGAGTTGATATCCGTTGCTTGCAGCTGGTGCAGAACTCAGCAGCCGGTTGTTGATGGGGATTTCTGGATCTTTCCATATTTCGCGGTGCTGCAGGATCTGCACTGGCTGCCAGTTCAGTGGATCTTCTTCAAAGTCGGGTTACTGACATATAAAGCCCTACATGGACTGGGTCCTGACTACCTGAAAGAGCTTCTGATTCCTTATCTCCTGAGCGACCACTCCGCCGGCTGACGAGGGTTGCTAGAGATTCCGAGGGTGATTTTAAAATCTGCTGGAGCCCGGCATTTATGTTCGTGGGTCTGACCCTTTGGAATTCTCTACCCTGTCGGATTAGGGAGTGCGCAGCTGGGGTTCAAGCAGGCTTTAAAAACGTTTTGTGGGATAAAGCTTTTAATGATGGTGTTGGCTGACAAGTATGTATTTTTAACTGTGCAGATATTTTGTTTTGTTTTGTTCTATATGTTTTAATTGGTTTTATTGTTATGCGCCTTGGTTATGAAAGGCACATTATAAATAAAGAATTATTATTATTATACTGTTTGGCACCAGGAAATGGCTCAGCACTACCACTCCAACCGTGACTTTATGCACACCAGATGGATCCCGCCTAGACTCTTTCTCCACCTACAAATACCTGGTCTCCATCCGACCAGCACCTTGACTAATCCGGACACATTCCCCAGGTAGTAGCCAAGTCACATATAGAAACATAGAAACATAGAATTTGACGGCAGATAAGGACCACTTGGCCCACCCAGTCTGCCCATTTCCTACCTAATGGATAAGCTGCAGATCCTAGTTAACCAGCAGCCTACTTCTTCTACCCCACCCCTAGAATTGCCTTATGGCTGTCCCATGCATGCTTGAATTCAGTCACTGTTTTTGACTCCACAACCTCCTCCGAAGGCTGTTCCATGCATCCACAACCCTCTCTGTGAAAAATACTTCTTACATTACCTCTGAGCTGCCCTCCTCTATCTTCAAATTGTGCCCCTTGTTCTTGCACACCTCTTTTTGAAAGATGCTACCTCTTGACTTTGTTGATTCCTTGAGGTACTTGAAAGTTTCTATCATGTCCCCCTCCTCCTTTTCCTCGAGGCTATACATATTAAGCTCCTTTAGTCTCTCTTCATATGTCTTCCGTGCAGACCCTGCACCATTTTAGTTGCCCTCCTCTGGACAGTTTCCATCTTGTCTATGTCCTTGCGGAGATTGGGTCTCCAGAACTGCACGCAGTACTCCAGATGGGGTCTCACCAGCTGTCTGTACAGAGGGATAACAACTTCCTGTTTTCTACTGGTGATGCCTCTCCTTATGCATCCCAGTATCCCCCAGCCCTCCTTACTGCCCTCTCACATTGCTTGCCCACCTTTAAGTCATCTGATATTACTACCCCAGGTCCCTTTCCATTTTGTTGTTGTTAGTATCTCACCCCCATTGTGTACTCTTCCCTGGTTTTTCTTTCCAGGTGCATTACCTTGCACTTCTTAGCATTAAATTAAGCTGCCATACATTTGACCATTCCTCTAACCTTGACAAGTCCCTTCTCATCCTTTCCACCCACCTTGTGCATCAACTCTGTTGCAGATCTTTGTGTCATCTGCAAAGAGACATACTTTTTCCTTCCAGTCCGTCTGCAATGTCGCTACAAAGACATTGAAGAGGACCGGTCCTAATACTGAACCCCTGCGGCACCCCACTAGTAACCCGCCTTTCTTCAGAGTGGACTCATTTACTATTACCCTCTGTGTCCTATTCTCCAGCCAATTCTTTACCCAGGCTATCATCTTGGGACCCACACCCAGGCTGGCTAACTTGTATATTAATCTCTTGTGTGGGACTGAGTCAAATGCCTTGCTAAAGTCTAAATAGGCCATGTCCACAGCCCCTCCCTGATCTACTACTTTGGTCACCCAGTCAAATAAATCTATTAGATTTGTCTGGCATGACCTTCCGCTGTGAATCCATGCTGCCTTGGGTTCTGTGCCCTCTGGCCTCTCAGTACTCAACAATTCTTTCCTTCAGAAGTGATTCCATCATTTTCCTATCACTGAGGTTAAACTAACTGGTCTGTAGTTTCCGCTTCTGCCCTGCTCCCACTTTTGTGAAGGGAATCACATCGGCCCTCCTCCAGTCCTCAGGTACCACCCCATCCTCCCATGATTTGTTAAAGAGGGTAGTCAGTGATGTCACTAGTTCTACTCTTGGTTCTTTAGAATTCTGGGATGAATCCCATCACGCCCCATGGCTTTGTCCACCTTCAGTTTTAAGAGTTCTTTCAAGACCCTTTCTTCTGTAAATGGGCTGGTATCAACTTCTGTATCCAGAGTGTTTCTATTGTTTGTTTTAGGTACCTCCTCTTCGTTTGTAAATACTGAGCAAAATATTTGTTTAGTATCTCTGCCTTTTCACAGTCACCCTCTGCCCACCCCTCCCTTTATTAAGACTCACTATCCTCTCTTAGTCTTCCTTCGCTCCCTGATGTACCTAAAAAGGTTTTATCCCATTCTTAACTGAGTTGGCTATATTTTTCTCAGTTTGGGCCTTTGCTGTTCTGACTGCCTTCCCAGCTTCCTTTACTTTAACTGATACACTTCTCTGTCCTGTTCCTTCTGTGATTCCTTGTACTTTCTGAATGCTTTCTTTTCTCTTGAACCTTCACTGCCACCTCCTTTGAGAACCATAGTGGTTTCTTACATCGTTTTGTTTTGTTTATTTGCTTCACACAAAGGCTTGTTACCTCTGTGATGGCAGTTTTATTATTCCCCATTGTTCTTCCACCCTCCTTCCTGCCCATTTGCTAGTGCATTCCTTAGGCACTCACCCATTTTGACAAAGTCAGCCCTCCTGAAGTCCAGTACTTTTGCCTTTGTATGGCTTGACTCTATTGCTGTGTTTATTGTGCACCATACTGTTCGGTGGTCGCTAGTTCCCAGATGGCTACCCACCTCTACATCTGTGATCCTCTCTCCATCTCCATTTGAGAGGACCAGGTCTAAGATTGCTCCCTCTCGAGTGGGTTCCAATACTAGTTGTCTAAGGCATGCCCCTGTAGGGCATCTAGAATAACCCCACCTTAGAAGTGGCTGCTGCATCTGCACTCCAGTTAACATCTGGCATATTCAGATCACCCATCAGCAATATCTCCCTTTATCTGCCATTCTAAGTATACTTTCTATCATTTCCTTGTCCATTTCCTCCCTGAGAGGGGGTCTGTATACAACCCTGTGCGGATTGTGGTGCCATTGCCTGCCTCCAAATTGACCCACAGTGCTTCTTCTCCTCCCTGTTTACCCTTTTGTTCTGTTGCTTTGATTTCTTCTCTTATGTAGAGAGCTACTCCTCCTCCTCTTTACCCTCCCTGTCCCTCCTGTAGATAGTGTATCCTGTATGTTTACGTCCCAGTCATGGTTCTGTGTGTAGCATGTTTCTGTGACTGCTACGATATCCAGATCTTCCCCTCCATCAAGGCCACTAATTCAGGAAGCTTGTTACCCAGACTACAGGCATTGGTACTCATTGATCTCCATTTTTGATGGCTTTACCTTCTGTAGCTGCATCCCCCACTGACCTTTCTACCTTGGTCTTTTTCTCATTTAGTACCCTATTTTGTAGGGGAGGCTGGGATTTTCCTGCTGTGTATCAGTGTCTCCCTTGACTAGTTTAAAGGCTTGCCAATGAAGCATTTAAACCGATTGCCCAAAAGACTTGTTCCTTCCTGGACAGATGCAGACCATCCTGCCAGTATAGGCTGGTGTCCTCCAGGTGGAACCCCAGTCCCCAATGAAGCCAAACCCCTGTGCTCCACACCATTTTTCAACCATTTGTTAAACTGCATGGTGCAAAGTACCCTCGCCTCACCCATGCCACTGACAGGCAGCACCTCTGAGAAGAATACTGTGTGTGCTACTTGTCTTAAGCCCCTCCCAACTCTACAAAGTCCTTCTGCACTGCTCTAATCTCATGATGAGCTAAGTCATTTGTCCCAGGTGGACAATGACATCCAGCTCAGACTCCGTGCAACTGTTCTCGTGATCCTAAGGATGCGCTTCCTGTCCCTCCAAGCCATGGCACCAGGCAGGCACCTTACTCAGTTTTCCTGCTCCCCAGTTCTATCTCCCTTATTATTGAGTCCCCACCAGGAGCAGCTTTTCCCTGTGGTGCCCTCTGCCTCCTTCCTGAGGGCCTCCCTTGTGACAGTTGTCTGCACCCTCCTTAGTCTCCTCTGTGAGAGCATCCATGGGGAACTATGCTCCCCAGAATGGTGTATGGATTGTGAAGTGTAACAACTGACTGGGTGTGCTTCTGTTCCACCACCCTTACCCTCCCTGAGCCCATTGTGGTCCAACTGCTGTGCTTTGCAACCTCTGAGGTAGTGGTGGCTCTGGTGCTCCCTGGATGGGGAGGTTCCCTGCCACTGTCCAGTGCGGCCTGAAGACGGGCAACTTCCTCCCTCAGGGCAGATAGTTGTCTGCAAACAGGGCAGCATCTCAGCCTCCAGAAAGACTCCCGGAAGACTGCTGCCCCACAGCCATTACATTATACTACTCCCCACATAACTGTCTACCTTGTTTAGTTTTTTTTTTTGTGTGTGTGTGTGATTGGTAAGTTATATAGAAATATATGTATTTATATAATGTGTATGCTTATATTGTCAGTGCAGTGTGCTGGACAGGATATGACAGTGATATGTACCTTGCCCTCTTGAGGAAATTATGTCAGAACCCCAACTATAAATGAACTATTTCCAGGGTGGGTGGGTGAGGGGTGGAAGGGTTGGGCCTAAACTGTGCCCTCACGAAACAATCAGCTAAACGCTCTGACCTACCGATGCGAAGAGTGCCTTCCTGTCAGCAAGGTGCCATACACCTACAATTTGTAATACTGCTTCAAACCAATTTGACAGAGAAAATACCCTGCTAATCAAACAGAGAAAATCCAAACATCCAAGTCAGACACAGGTAAACCTCCCCAGCCCCAAAAGAGCCTGGTGACTTGTGCTCTGAAAACAGTCAGCCCCAAAACACGTCAGCTGTGCAGAAGGGCAGACACAGAAAACAGTATTCAGCCTATGTGGGTTTAAACTCTTCCCGCGCTGAAAACCTTAACACTTGTAACAAAAGTAAAGCAAACTCCACCTCCGTCTGTTGATTGAAAGACTGCCTTTTCTGATAATTCTAAGTTCCTTATTTCACCCTTTAGTTAGAAGTATCTCCACCTGAAGAATATTAACTTTCCTAAGGAATCTGCTTCAAACCAAAGACAATTGTAAATTGTAAGGTTCACCTCCTCTGTTGTGAGCACTACTGCTGTCTTGCAAATCTTAAGTCCAGTGTTGCAGCTTGCAGCCAGAGGTAGCTTCACCTGAAGACTATGAGGTTATCAAGCTTGGTGCCCTATACAGAGTAAAAGATGCCTCCATCAAAACATCAGAAGACAGGTTGTGGAACAATCAATCCTTCTTCCCCTTCTGCACTACTGGGATGTCATCTACTCAGAAGCTCCCTCCACCTTACATGATAAAAGCAATACTGTAGTCAAGCATTATGTAGATTCTCCCTAGGCTGTCCTGTCCCGTACTCACTGCTGCAGTATATACAATGAGCTAGGTTGGTTCCCTCCTCCGTGAGACAATGATGCATATTGCCCTCTTGGGTGTCAAGTTTTGGACTGGGCAGCTGCCCGATATTTATCTGACCTCTTCTCCCCATAGCAAGCCGATCTATCTGCTCAGATCCGAGTCAGATGCCCACCTCCACGTCCCATGGCACAAGCATAACCTAGGCCAAGCTTTCATCAACTATAGGCTCCTAACATCTGGAACAATCTCCCTGCCGCTGTCACTGCCCCTCCTCACATTAAGCAAGACACTGATCAAGTGCCACTGCAAATCCCTGTAGTGATGTCCCAAATGGCAGCTCCCTCCTGAGCCTATCTAATTAATCTAACCAATGCATAATATATTAACCCAGTGATGTATACTGTGCTAACTTTTGTGATCCTCTGTAGGACAGGTGGGTTCTACCTTTTTATTATTTTTACTGTGGTTATGCTGTCACGCTGTACAAGGTACTGTACCAGGACGGGGTTGCTTACCATGTACTTGTTTCATTTGTGCTTTGGAATGTGTAATGTAGCAGTGTATGAATGTTGTAGGATTCCTAACTTTCCAGTTCTTCTTCTCTCCTAGTGTCGCAGACTGGAGCTAAGCCCTGGGCTCTGTGTGTGCTTACCTATATGGATAGACAGACAGACAGATAGATAGACAGATAGATAGACATATAGACAGACAGATAGATGGAAAGAATAATGTTCGAGCAACGCTACATAACAAGGCTTCGTTTCCGTCGAAGGGTTGAGATGACAGCATGTGAACCTCAAGAGCAAAGCTCAAGAGGTCCATGCTGTTATCTCAGCCTCAAGATGGAAACGTGCTGAGTTGTGTGTGGTTGCCATATTTTATGTAATATATTATATTGTTTTTAAGCCGGAGTCACAGACACTCCCAAAGAGAAATAAAAAACAACTTGCAATGATCAAAATAAAATTGACAGACTTTTTGCAAGTTAAAAGGTACAGCTTTGGGCACTAGGTGGTTAGTTAGTAAGCAGCTGGGTGTGGGAGAATGAGGAATTTTAAACTTTATGACCTTTGAACTGTGCAGAGTAACTATTTGGAATGTGCACAGCTACACTTTGGAATGTAGACAATGGTTTAGAATGTGCACAACATAGAGAATACTGGATGAGCAATGTTCAACCAGTGTGTTCTGCCACAGAGGGTTCTGATTCCCAATCTGACCTCGAGACAAAGCTTCCATGGAATCAGAACCCAGAGGTGGCAGAACACACTGGTTATGCATAAAGTTGCTCATCCTGTATTTTTCATAGTGTATAGAATTATGTGAAATGTGTGCATTGTGTTTTTCTCTTTCACAGTGAAACTGACTCGTGCAGTCTTTAGGGGTTCTAGAATGCTGTTCTACCGCAAAGGGTACAGTCACATTCCATGACCTTTGAACTGTGGTACAACTGCATTTTGAAAAGCATGTATTTCTATATAGAACACAGAGGATAATGTATGGGTCCCATCGGTAACCAACTTGTTAACCATCGAGAGGTTGACACAGCAATCATGTAAATCTTGAGAGTGAAGCGAGAGGTTTATGTTACCATGGCAACCTTGAGACGGTTACAAAGTTGGTTGCCAATCGCAATCCATACATTATCTTTTATATTGTATGGTTGCATAAAGTGCGAGAAAAAGAAGCAGATACCTTATTTAAAAGTAAATTAAGTCACCACGGATGAAGTTCTCACCTCAAGTAGGCCGCTTGCAGCGAGGGAACTCGCCCTGTACCAATGCATGCCCAGAGCAATCCCTGTTGTTATACCATTGATGTGACATACCATCGATGGGTAAACAACAAAGTGACATCACATCAATGGTATAACAATGCTGGTAAATGATAGATTTTGGTAAATAACAACGTTCTACCATACATTATAATGCTCTACTATACACTATAAGGATTTTGAGCAAGCTGATTTTTATACTGAACAAAGGTTAACCATATATGTAGATAGACAGACAGACAGACAGATTGATAGATAGATAGATAGACAGACAAACAGACAGAGCTAGACAGATTATATATATATATATAGAGAGAGAGAGAGAGAGAGAGAGAGATAGGTAGGTAGATAGATGATAGATAGATAGATTGATAGATAGATAGATAGATAGATAGATAGATAGATAGATAGATAGATAGATAGATAGTTAATGGAATTTGAAGCTGCTGGGAATCTGACGCAGAAGTCTGGCCTGTTAGCAAATGGCTGAAGAATTTGGAAAACAGCTGCTGAGGGCCCCTATGGTTCCATGTCCTGCAGTGCACAGCTGCATCCACATACAGTGATGCCCACTAGCGGTGCTCTCCTGTAGCAAGTAGCCACTTTTACATAGAATCATAGAATTTGGCAGCAGATAAGGAACGCTTGGCCCACCTAATCTGCCCATTTAAGAACCACCTAACAGTCTGCAGGTTTGGGATTTTGCCTGTGGTTCTTGCCTTGCTGCACATAACAACACTTTTACAGTGGTTCCCAGCCATGGTTCTGTCCTGTAGAAAGCAAGTGCTTGTTTAAAATCACTGACTAGTCAGCTAGTTTAGGATGGCACCCTGGCTCTGTGTCCTGCAGGACATGGCAACATCCATGCAGTGGCACCTCTTGTGACATTGTCCCTGTAAGCACCTGCTTTTTTTTAAAAGCATCAGCCAGCTGCCAGTTCAGGAGGGTACCTGTGGTTCTGTGTCTTGTGGCACACAGCAGCATCCAGGCAGAGGTGACTGCCTGTGGCACTGTCCCAGGCAAGCAGCTGCTCAACCAATCAAAGCACACTTCAACCCACAATAAAGACTAAGTGCTACTAAAGACCCCACTCCATTCACTCTGAGGAAAGGAGGGTGACAAATGGGGTGCCACAGGATCAGCACTGGGACCGGTCCTCTTGAATGTCTTTATTAGCGACATTGCAGAGGGCTAGAAGGGAAGGTATGCCTCTTTGCAGATGACACTAAAGTCTGTAATAGGGTAGACACTCTGGGCGTGTGTCTGGAAAAATTATTCTTATCTGCTGTCAACATCCATGTTTCTATTCACTCTCTCCACCCACAGCACAGACTATCAATTGAAGTATTTTGCTACCCGCAAATAAATGAGCCCCTAGTAGTGGAAATTTTAATGTGTACTGCTCAATAGATTCTTCTCTCCCCTGAATAAAATCCTTGCCATATAAGAACTACCGAAACGTTGGTTCAGACACACAATCACAGCTGGTGTTGTGCAAATATGGGTTGCAAAGTGGCATTCCACTGCACCACTACTGAAAACTGCCCTGCACACAGGGCAGACAATCGCCAGGAAAAATAGTCTCCCCGCTGACCAGGTCACAATGCAGATCAGTTGACCTGATAATAGCTGGCACAAATTTAGTTTACAGATGTTAACATGCTGACTTGCAACAGGGATCTGGGCATAGCCTAGCCTTAGGTACCTGGCACAAATGCCATGCTCTGAGTCCTGGATGAATGGCATCACTACTGCCATGATCTTCCCTAAGCTTCCTTTGCCCCTCACTTTGAGGCCCACTTCTGGATGTTTTTTTTCTTGGTGCCCTTAGATCACTGGTGGTCCAGTGCCCCCCTTACCCACTTCCCTTCCTGTAAAGCGTCACTGCCATTCTGTGACATCCCCAGCCTGTTTGCTCACTGCCATTACAATGCTATTCTTACAGGCAGGGTTTGTTACAAACCAATACAACCACAATTAGGGTTTCATAGTGAGGTGACAAGGGTGATTATAATGGGTATGGCTGAGTAACATTGGGAGCCAAGGTATTGTAACTTCATATCAGAGTGAGGTTTACGACAGAGAGGCATATAGCGAGGGTCCAATGCACAGTATTACTTTTAATGTAATTAGCTTGAATCAGTAAATGTCCAAAACATTTATTACAACAGTCAGGTCATGTCTCTTTCTGCAAGCTCGCTACTTATAAGACTGCTGTACTTAAAGTGAGTTCTGATTTTCTGAAAAGAATTCATAGCTGGAATTAGCAGAACTCAGTTACAAATAATACCCATCAAAATTAGAATTTATTGGAGATTCCATTTTAAGTTCACCATGCACACATGCAGCAAAAGTCTTGTGATAGAGTGACTTTTGAGAGGTGTGTCATTATCTGTCCAATGCAGAATGGTCTGCAAGGGCAGGACAGTGCTACGCCAATCATCAGCTAGGTTGACCATGATGCTATTTTGCCTGAAATGGTCTGCACTTGAAAAGAAAAGCTGCTCCAATCATAATGCAACTTTTTCTTGTCATCTGCAGGACACCACCCAGCAAACAGCAGTTACGTATCCTGATCAGCCTGGCTGACGGACGCCCCACGCCATCCTGTCCGTCTCTTCCTCACCAAGGCATGCAGTGATTTGCGTGCCACCTTGCCCCTGGTCCTGGGTGACCACTGAATGATCCTGCCAGACCCGTTATCTGTTGGCCTTGATTGGGGTTCTGGCAGGTGCTAACAATGAAGCCACATGCTGGCGGGGAGGTTGCCAATCGCTGCGCGCAGCTCAATGTGTGAGCTGCTGTCGGTTACTCCTCATGTCCTCTCTCTCTCCTCTCGCATTACTGAAAACTATCCATCATTTTTTTATGATATTCTCCCCACACAACCCTCCCTCTAAGCACCCACCACCTTACACCTCCCCAAACATAAGATACTGACACTGGGGTGCCCAATCCTCAGTGTCCTCAACTGTACAGTAAACTCTCCCTGAAAGAAAGAAAAGAATCCATCATTTTCAGGACACCGCTGACCTCTAACGTGACCTCGTAAGGGTGGCTACTGACTGCTCTTGCTGGCCTCGTTATCTGTTGGCCTTGATTGGGAGTCCAGTGGAGCATAACAGTAAAGCCAAGTGCTGTCATCTTCTCTGGACCAGGACACGTCTGCACTCTTCAAAGCCAAACCTCAAACTGAACAATCAAGGTAAGCGCCAGATAATGGCAGTCAAGGGAGGTTTCAACTTATGTTGACATCTCAGCCATTTTTGAGATATTTGCACCAAAATTGCAACATGGAGTTCTTCAGACCCCACCTCATGAACATTGTCGCTGTCATTTCATTACTTGGTCCCAAAAGGTGATTTTTGCAGTTGCTGCACGGAATCACCTTTTGGGACTGATTAATGAAATGACAGTGCCACTGTTCATGAGGCGGGTCCCAAAGTCTATGTTGAAAATTTGGTGTAAAAATATCAAAAATTGAATAGTTATGTGTGCTCATTGAAATTTTTATGTGCACGCATTTAACTTTGGTTATTTTAATATTTTGACTCCAAATTTTCAACATAGCCATTGCTTCACACCACCTCATAAACAGTAAAGATGTAATTTTCACATCCTGTCCAAAACATATTTTCGCACCTGTGCGTGGAATGGAGCAGTCGCTGCACAAAATCATCTTTCAGGACAGTGTACTGAAATGATAGTACTACTGTACATGAGGTGGGGCCTAAAAGTCCATGTTAAATTTGGAGCAAAAATACCAACAAACACCCAAGTTACGTGCATTCCTTTAAATTTTCCTATGCATGAGCGCAACTTGGTCAATTATTAATATTATGACTCCAAATTTTCAACATAGCCATTTTCCACACTGCCTCATGAACTGTACAGCTGTCATTTCTCACATCCTACCCAAAACATGTTCTTGCACCTGTAGGTGGGATGGTGCAGTTGCTGCACGTAAATCACCTTTGGGACTGAGTAACAAAATAATAGAAACATAGAAGTTGACGGGAGATAAGGACCGCAAGGCCCATCCAGTCTGCCCATTTTTTCTACCTTATGAATGTGCCATAGGCCTGTACTCTGTCAATGGCCTATCTATTCATACTCATCTGTATTGCTCCCTTATGCCTGTCCCATGCCTGTTTGAAGCCCTGCACTGTATTCATATCCACCAATTCCTGAGGTAGGACATTCCATGCATCCCCCACCCTTTCTGTGAAAAATAACTTATTCACATTCCCCTTAATCGGCCTCCCTCTAATCTCATGCTGTGTCCTCTTGTCCTGCTATTTTTTTTATATTGAAACATGTTAAACTCTTTTCACCTTGTTAATGCCCTTAAGATGTTTGAATGTTTAGATCATATCACCTCTCTCCTCCTTTGCTCTAGGGTATACATGTTGAGCTCTGTTAATCTGTCCCCATATGTTTTCTGATGCAGTCCCTGCACTATTTTGGTTGCCCTTCTCTGACTGCCTCCATTTTGTTAATGTCCTTGTGCAGGTGTGGCCTCCAGTACTACATGCAGTACTCCAGATGGGGCCTAACTAGTGTCTTGTAAAGAGGGATTATTACCTCCTCTTACGACTTGTGATACCCCTACTAATACACCCCAACCTAACTCTAGCCTTACTTACTGCTTTAGTGGTCTACTTGGATGATTTCATGTCATCTGTGATGATGATGATGCCCAAGTCTTTTTTTCCTTGTGATTGCCAGCAACTCCCTCCCAACCAATAGGTGGTTCAGGGTTTCTCTTCCCTATGTGCATGATCTTGCACTTCTTTGCGTTAAACCCCAGTTGCCACTCTTCTGACCATTTTGCCATTTTATCCAGATCTCTTCTCATTCTGCCCACCCCATCTGGATTATCTACTTGTTGCAGATCTTGGTGTCATCTGCAAACAGACAAACCTTACCCTCCAGTCCATCTGCAATGTCACCGATGAAGATATTAAAGAGGACTGGCCCCAGGACTGATCCCTGAGGTACCCCACTTGTGACTTGCATCTCTTCTGACTGTATACCGCTTACCACCACTCTCTGTTTTCTGCCCGCCAACCACTTTGCCACCCAGTTGACCAACTTCTGACCCAGCCCGAGCCTACCCAGCTTATTAATCAATCTTCTATGTGGAACAGTATTGAAAGCTTTGCTGAAGTCAAGGTAGGCACATCAACTGCTCCCTTGGTCCACCACTCTGGTTACCCAGTCAAAGAAATCTATGAGATTAGTTTGACAGGACCATCCTGTTGTAAACCCATGCTGTGTTGGATTCTGTGCTCCTATGGATTCCAGGTGTTGCACTATCCTTTCCTTAAGGAGTGCCTCTATAATCTTGCCCACTACTGAGGTAAGACTGACTGGTCTGTAGTTCCCTGCCTCCTCCCTCCTACCACTCTTGATAGCACCACTGTTCATGAGGCGAGGTCCCAAAACCCCAGGTTGAAAGGTTGGAGCAAAAATACCAACAAAAGACAGAGTTCGAGAACTAGTTGAAATTTTTCTACACATCGCATGTAACTTTGCTAATTTTCTATATTTTGACTCCAAATTTTCAACCTAGTCATTTCTTCACACAACCTCATGAACAGTACAGCTATCATTTCACACATCCTGCCCAAATGAGTTTCTGAACCTGTATGCTGAATGGAATTTTGCCACTGATTAAGAAATTTTCACCTATGGGTTTATGAGGTACTGTGACATGAAGACTATGTTGCAAATTTGGGGTCCAAATGTAAAAACTTACAAAGAGGTGCATAGGCAGGGCTGTCACCAGCAGAAGGTGGGAGGTAGTGATGCCATTATATAAAACCCTGGTCAGGCCTAATAGCAGGTACGCCATGTCAGACAACTCTGATAGATTTCTTTGACTGGGTGACGAAGGAAGTAAATTGGGAGGGGGAGACATGGACATCAAGATTGGCAGTCTGGGCATGGTAGACAAGGTGGTGAACTGGGTTAGAAACTGGCTGACAGGAGACAGAGAGTGTTGGTAAAAGGGTACAATCTGGAGAGAGGGTGACAGTAGGGTACCGTAGAAATTAGTCCTTGGGACAGTCCTGTTCAGTGTCGCCATTAGTGACATTGCAAGGGCTGGAAGGAAAGGTCTGCCTATTTGCAGATGACACCAAGATCTGCAACAGGGTGGATACTCCGAATGGTGGAAAAAATGAGAAAGGACCTAGGCAGGCTTGAGAAATGATCTGAGGAATGGCAGCTGAGGTTTAAATCAAAGAAGTGCAAAATTATGCACCTGGGGCATAGAAACCCTGGGGAGCTACAGGATGGGGGGCAGTTGCTGACAGTCACCAAGGAACAAAGGGACCTAGGGGTTATAATTTCACAAGACTTGAAAATGTCAACGCAGACTACAAATGCAGTGGGATGGCCAGTGGCATGTTTGGGTGCATAGCAGGGATCTCATCACCAGCAGAAGGAGGGAGATAGTGGTGATATTATATAAAACCCTGGTCAGGCCTCACATGAAGTACTGTATGCAGTTCTGGAGGGTGCACCTTCGAAAGGGCATAAACAGGCTGTAGGCGGTCCAGAGAAGGGCAACTAAGATGGTACAGGGCTTGCACCACAAAACAAATGAGCAGAGATTAAGGGACCACAATATGTACTCATTGAGGACAGCAGGTAGACAGGAGACATGATAGAGACATTCAAGTACTTCAAGGGTATAAACAAGGTGCAGGGGAAGACATCTTCCAATACAGGAGGAATACCAGAATGATGGGGCAAGACATGAAATTGGAAGGTGGCAGGCTAAGAGGGAATATGAGGAAGCTTTTTTCACAGAGAGCGTGGTGGACATATGGAATGGTCTGCCGTAGGAGGTGGTGAGTGTGAGTGCACTGTAGTGGAGGTAAACATGTATGGGAAAGGCTTGAGAGAACCACAGAGGTACAGTTGAGGGAGGGTCAGAAGCCATAGTCAAGTACATGGCTTATGATTAGACTGGATTGGCCTAGTGGTCCTTATCTGCTGACAGTTTCTATGTTTCAACCTCTGGCAGCCATGTTCATAGAGTCAATGTGGCGCAGTGACAATAGTAATACCAATACCAGTGGCAAACATTCAGCATTATCAAATGCTTGTTTATCACTGAAGACACTGTGCATGGAAATAGGTTCTTAGTCCTTAGACTTTATCTGTTTCATCTGCTTTTCCTCTCTGAAGTTATGATCCTTTGCTTGTGATGTTCGAATTATTTCCATGAAATACGTGGTGGCAGCATACGAGAGATGAAGACTTCAAGGCAGGAAAATCAAAAGGAACAGATGAAGTCTAGAGGTTGAAGAGCTTGTTTACTTGCAAATGGTTTTAATAACTAGAAAAGAATGTACTTAAACAGAACAACCGCAAATATCTTCCGACTAGTTTGAAAATGAGTTTTTATGATATTCATAATGTTTTTTAAACTTTCATTTATGAACTGTTAGCTTAGAAACTTTTAAATAAAAGTGTGGACTCGAGTCCAATCAACATGAGTAGATCATAATGATAAACAATTCTCATGTGTTGAGACATGTCTATGCATTTTCATAATATGCAGTTAAAAATTATAGGATTTTAAAAATGTTATGAACTATTTCATTTATATTGTATATATCGATACATATATAAAAGTATATATCGATGCAAATATAAAGATGTAGCAACATCATGTATTTATTTATTCGTTAACCAGCTGGGTGCACTGATCCAAAGGACTGTTTTCAGGCATTATCCGGGCCATGAAGATGACACAATAACACGGTACAAAGTAATTACAGAAACAGGTACAATGAGCAACATGATTGTGGGTGGTTGCAGAAACAAGTGACACAAATAAGTAGTACTATACAGTCTTGTGCCAAATTGAGCAGATAGTGTGCACAGGATAAACATGTGAATACAGTATAATAAATGAGGTACAGGTGACACATTTTAAGTAAAGCTATATACCACTTTTGTGGAAAACTGAGCATAACACTAATTCAGTGTGAGCATGTGAATATAGTACAATAAGTAAAGTGCCAGCAGTGCAGGGACCACATGAAACAATCCAATACCATTACCTCTTGGATACAATACAACAGTTCTGGCATAGAAAACTCTGGACAGTCCGACTACCCCAGGACAGGGTATGGCAATCAACTGGGGACAGAAATAGGTGACTGTCACCATAATGTGAGACTTATAGTGGGACATAAATAGAGAGTAAGATCCTCGAGTCCTTAGTGGAACAGATAAGCTGTTTCACAGGTTTGGGGCAACTGAAGAGAGGGCCTTCTGGCTCATATATATGGAGACCTGTGGGCACTCTAACATGAGGCTAGAAGAGTTCCAGAGGCCACAACGGCAGAGCTTTAGCTTGATTGGGGAGTGAGGGGAGGGCACATTTTTCCCCTAGATTTATTTACGACGAGCCTTAGGATGAATTCATGGCAGGCCTGTTGGGGCTATCCTAGTGCCTAGTAGAGGGAGCAGTGATGAGCAGAGTAAGGGTCATCAGCGCAAATCTACAAATGTTATTGTAAGCTGTGTTTAGTCTGGAAAGTCCAGCAGATGTGGTTTGTGAGTAGATGAGCGAACAATAGTCCAGTAGGGGGAGTAAGGTGCCCGAGGTCAGGTAGTCTAGCTTCAAGGAATAGGTTATCTTTAAGCCTGTATCTGACTCCTATTTTCTGATTTATGCACCAAACAGTAAGACCTATGTGATCAACGAAGGTCAATGCAGGTTGAAGGTGACTCTGAAGCATTTGAAGGAGGTCACAGTTTCCAGTGTGAGTCATCAGGAGCTAGGCCATTGAGAGGAAAGTGTCCCTAGCTACCCTGTTAGCCTGGATTTTGCCCAAAGAGCATGGCCTTAGTTTTCTTGGCTTTGACCAGGAGTCTGTTGGTTAGGAATCATTGAAGGGTGGCACCATAGTTGTTTGTAAGTGTGGTGTAAAGGTCTGCTGGGGTCTTGTCACTATAGTATAGGATAAGGTCATCAGTGTACAGTAGAGAGTAACACATGATGCTATCTTTAGAAAGAGAGTTTACAAATAGGGAGAACAGGATGGATCCAAGAATAGATTATTGGGGACCCCAGTAAGAACCTCCCAGGCAATGGAGGTTGTATCCCAGTACAGACCATTTGGGTTTGACCAGAGAGGTAGTCTCATAACTAGGCAGTGAATGAGGGGAACAACCAATGCCACTCAATTTACTTAGGAGGATGTTGTGGTCCACCAGGTTAAATGCTTTGGTAAGGTCCACAGAGACGGTGCCAGTGAGTTTACCTTCATCCATGCTGTGGAAAACATGGTTAGTGAAGCAAGCCAGAGTTGTGGTGGTGGTGGTGCTGTGGCCCTTCCTAAAACCATTTTGTTGGGTACAGAGGCGGTTGTACTTCGCCACATGGTTGGAGATCTGTTGGTGCATGACTTTTTCCAGAATTGTACTTAGGGAGGCAGAGGATAAATGTGGGGCAATAGTTGTCTACTAGTCGGGGATCACCAGATTTGAAGATGGGAATGACTTTGGCTTGTTTCCATACTGGGGTACTGTTGATGTGGTAGGGGAAAGGTCAAAGACTGTAGTCAGGAGGCTGACAATAGTGAGGGTTGTGAGCTTTAGACATTGGGAGAGGCCATCACTACCACTACTTTCCTGGTTTGGGAGGCTCATAAGGAGCTTGCAGGTTTCTTTAGGGAGATGACTTTGAATTAAAAAGGAGGGAGGTGAATATGCCGTGAAGTATTCATTAATTTAACCAAGGCCCCACTTGGTAGACCATCACCTGCTTCTTGCTAAGCTTAACGAGCTTGGAATGACTCCTCCTGCTCTAAATTGGAGTATGGGCTTCTTCTGAATAGACAGCAATAGGTCAAACTGGGCTCGACATTATCTGAGCCTGCACCATCTAGAGTTGGCGCCATCTTGAAGCCTTTGTTTTTCTCTATTCACATCAACAACCTGCACAAGTGCCTATGTTTCAATAAGCCCATTCTCTATGCTGATGACCTGGTACTACTAGTCAGTGCTGATACTGTATGTAATATCAACAGCATGTTATCCCATGATCTTAAGGCTGTACAAACCTGGCTAATACATGACACACTTCTCTAAATGTATCCAAAACACAAGCAATGCCTTTGCTTCTCCCCTAAATTAAGAAGCTGTCCCTCTCCCTTACATGAATCTTGTAAGGATGGTACCCTGCTTGATGTAGTACAGGTATTTAACTATCTGGGAGTCTTGCTGGAGCCCTCCTTGATTTCCACATGCACATTATGAAAATGTGCAAATGGTGAATTCAGGCTTGGTCTGGCCCACAGAGTCAGGAACAACCTCATAGCCCATGCTTGTCTGTCTGTCCCCAGGGGACTGCTTTTATCTAAGCTCATGTATAAGATAGCTGTATATGCCCCATCTACAGCTACGCCAGCACTTAGGAAGTGGGACGCCTGCTATAACAATATTTGTCGCTTTGTGTTAGCCACCAACCGACTCATTCACCACAGCTCCCTGTACACGTCCCTAGGCTAGCTCTCCCCAGTGATGCACATGAACTTGCTACAGCAGGTATTGTCTATAACATTCTGAAACACGAGCAACCCCAACATCTTACTGAATTGCTTCACCCAGAACATAATTCCTACCATGAGTCCAGAGAAGGACCGTGATACCCCTCCAATACGGTGAGTGCAGATTGGGGGCAGCTAGCCCAAATGTGCAAAACCAAGCCAGAACAAATCTGCACTCCAAACCTCAGGAAACACAGCACACTCACCAAATGAGTTTCAAAGTTTATTGCTTCTTTACAGAGTGTGCTGGTCAGTAATGACCACAAACACCACTTTGCCCTAGTAGCTGGTCCAAGCCTCTTCATCACGCTCTGACAAACATGTACTCCCTGTAACAGAAGAGGGAGAGGGGACATGATCAAGACCTTCAAGTACCTTTAAGGGTATAAACAGGGTGCCAGTGGAAAGCATCTTCCAGATGAAGGATAATCAGAGGACAAGGGGCATGGCCTGTAGGTGGAGGGGGCAGTTCCGAGGTAACATTTGGAAGTACTATTTCACAGAGAGAGTGGTGGATAAGTGGAACAGACTCCTGGAGGTGGTTGTTGGAAAAGAAACAGTGGAGGGATTCAAAAGGGTATGGGACAACCACAAGGAGTGTTGAGGGTGAGGGCCTCATGTCCAAGCAGATAGCTGGACCAATGGGCAGACTCAGTGGGCCTTGTCGGTCATTTTCGCATCACACTTCTATGAATCTATGAATCTATTTGGTGAGTGTGCTGTGTTTCCTGAGCTTTGGAGTGCAGATTTGTTCTGGACTGGTAATTCCTACCCCTAAGGTCCTTGAACCTTACTTTGCTAGCTGTCCGTAAGTAAGGACTAACCTTGGGGCAGCAGCTTTCAGTACTTCACCCCAAATTGTGGAATTGTGGAATTTATTCCACCTGAGACATGCTAGTGCACAACTTCTGTAGGCTTTCACGACGCCTATTGCAAACACCTTCTGAGTGTCTCTGCCTATAAAATGCTTTGACACACCAGGATCGATTATACCTTGCACTCTTTAGCCTTGAACATACTACTACGTGATTTACCCATCTCGAGTATTTTTCACCTAGTTGTTGTTTCATGCCCTTTACTAACATATTGCTTGTTATTTCGTTTCCTTTATGCTCATATATTCCTCCTATTATTGCTTTGTACAACTGATGTTTCTTCTACCTTGTCTCTGAATAGCCTGTCCTATCCTGCACATTGTTATGCTGTTTCCTGGTAATGCACTGCATATTGTATAGTGATTATTGCATTGTACACTTCTGATGTTTGTAATACACCTTGCCTCCATATATCCTACTGTACTTTGTTATACTGTTCCTCGTTTCCTTGTCATACTGCTTTATGCTTTTCCCTGTAGTGTTGCTATTGCTGTGTACTGCTGTTGTTGTTGTAATCTACCTGCCTCTTAATATTCTATTGTGTATTGTCATATGGGTTCCTACATTTTTGCTGTGCATTCTATGTTTTTCTGGTTGTGCTGTTATCTTCCAGGTCATGCCTGACAAAATGAAGTTTTCTGCTTAGTGTACCTACCCAGTTAACAAAAACAAAATAAATAAATATTACTTGAGTTTTCCATGAGCAGGCCAGAAGGCAGCTGGCCGGGTTGCTATGGTGGTAATTTACAAAAATGTAGCAATGTGTTCAGCGGTCCATAAATCTGGCATTGAGGGTAGCTGCAACTTTGGATGGGTCGGTTTGGGATCCTGTCTCATTTGTGAGTTGAGTGGCAGTCTGTCTGGCCCCAGGTGCTACCTGGGAGTTTACCACTGACCAGAAGTTTTGCAGTTGCCATGGTTGCTGGATTGGGAATTATGAAGGTACTCCATCTAGTGCAATTTTATCACTTTTATGCAGAGGATTCACAGGTGTCTGTAGTTGTTCCAGTGGGAAGGGGAGACTTTGTGTGCTTCTCATTTAGCATCACTCTCCTTCATCATCTTAAGGAGGTCCTTGGAGAGCCATCTCCAGATAGTTAAGGGAAGTGCCTATCTTGGATTGCAGGCAGGGCTACGATAAAGAAACCCAGGTCTGAACTTAAATCCTTCATTGTGTCCAGTTGACTGCTCTAATGTCCGGGAGCAGATGGGGCATCATATTTGGAGAAATCTCTGAAAGTCAAGTATTTGGGGGCAGGGTGGGAGGTTGGAGGGCCAGAAGTAGAAACATAGAAACATAGACTTTGACAGCAGATAAGGACCGCTTGGCCCATCTAGTCAGCCCATTTTCCTAACTACAGGATAGACTGCAGATCCTAGTTAACCAACAGCCTATTTCTTCCTGCCCCGACAAGAATTGCCTTATGTCTGTCCCATGCATTTTGAATTCTCCCACAGTTTTAGACCCCACAACCTCCTCAGGAAGGCTGTTCCATGCATCCACTACCCTCTCTGTGAAATAATACTTCTTCACATTGCCCTTGAACCTCCCCTCTATCTTTAAACTGTGTCCCTTGTTCTTGCATGTCTCTTTTCTGAAAGATGCTACCCTCTTGGACTTTGTTGATTCCACTGAGGTACTTAAAAGTTTCTATCATGTCCCCCTCCTTCTTTCCTCAAGGGTATACATATTAAGCTCCTTTAGTCTCTCCTCGTATGGCTTCTCTTGCAGACCCTTCACCATTTTAGTTGCCCTCTCTGGACTGCCTCTATCCTGTCTATGTCCTTGCAGAGATGGGGTCTCCAGAACTGGACGCAGTACTCCAGATGGGGTCTCACCAACTGTCTGTACAGAAGGATAACAACTTCCTGTTTTCTGCTGGTGATGCCTCTCCCATGCATCCCAGTATACCCCAGCCCTCCCTACTGCCTTCTCACATTGCTTGCTAACCTTAAGGTCATCTGATATGATTACCCCAGGTCCCTTTCCTTTTTGTTCTTGTTACTACCTCCCCGCCCCCATTGTGTATTCTTCCCTGGGGTTCTTGTTTCAGGTGCATTATTTTGCACTTTGCATTGAATCCAAGCTGCCATACATACATACATACAGAAAGTAGGGAGTGGCTACTGGTGGAGTCAGATAGATTCTAGCATGTGGCACCCTGTCCTCATGATTGGTCAGTATCCAGTCCAGTAGCGAGTGATTCAAGTAATGGTTGTTTGGGCGGGGTTGGGGTGGTAATGAGGTGGCTGAGGTTTAGTTTTTAACAGGTCACAGTACTCCATTTGGGAGTTATTTAGTCAGTTCAGGAGTCTTTCTGGAGGCTGAGATGCTGTCCTATTTGCAGACAACTCTCTGCCCTGAGGGAGGAAGTTGCCCGCCTTCAGGCCACACTGGACAGTAGTAAGGAAACCTTCCCCAGGCCACACTGGACGTAGGGAAGGAACCTCCCCATCCAGGGAGCACCAGAGCCACCACCACTACCTCAGAGGTTGTGAAGAAAGCACAGCAGTAGGACCACAGTGGGCTCAGGGAGGGTGAGGATGGTGGAACAGAGGCACACCCAGTCAGTTGTTCCACTCCACAATCCATACACCATTCTGGGAAGCATAGCCCTTATGGATGCACCCACAGAGGAGACTAAGGAGGCTGAGGACAACTGTCACAAGGGAGGCCCACAGGAAGGAGGCAGAGGACACCACAGGAAAGGAAGCAGCCCTGGTGGGGACTCAATTATTAGGGGATAGAACTGGGGGAGCAGGTAAAACTGAAGTAAGGTGCCTGCCTGGTGCCATGGCTTGGAGGGACAGGAAGCGCATTCTCAGGATCACGAGAACAGCTGCACGGGAATCTGAGCTGGACGTCATTGTCCACCTAGGGACAAATGACTTGGCTCATCATGAGATTAGAGCAGTGCAGGAGGACTTTGTAGAGTTGGGGAGGGGCCTAAGACAAGTAGCACACAGAGTATCCTTCTCAGAGGTGCTGCCTGTCAATGGCATGGGCGAGTTGAGGGTACTTTGCACCATGCAGTTTAATGAATGGTTGAAAAATGGTGTGGAGCACAGGAGTTTGACTTCATTAGGACTAGGGTTCCACCTGGAGGGACACCAGCCTATACTAGCAGGATGGTCTGCATCTGTCCAGGAAGGGAACAAGTCTTTTGAGCAATAGGTTTAAATGCTTCATTGGCAAACTTTTAAACTAGTCAAGGGGAGGCACTGATAAGCAGCAGGAAAATCCCAGCCTCTCCCTACAGAACAGGGTACTAAATGAGAAAAGACCAAGGTAGAAAGGTCAGTGGGGGTGATGCAACAGAAGGTAAAGCCATCCAAAATGGAGAAATGGAGAGTAATGAGTACCAATGCCTGTAGTCTGGGTAACAAGCTTCCTGAATTAGTGGCCTTGATGGAGGAGGAACATCTGGATATCGGCAGTCACAGAAACATGGTACACACAAAACCATGACTGGGACGTAAACATACCAGGATACACTATCTACAGGAGGGACAGGGAGGGTAAAGGAGGAGGAGGAGGCTCTTACACAAGGGAAGAAATCAAAGCAACAGAACAAAAGGGCAAACAGGAAGGAGAAGAAGCACTGTGGGTCAATTTGGAGACAGGCAATGGCACCACAATCCACACAGGGTTAGAGCACAGACCCCTCTCAGGGGAGGAAATGGACATGGAAATGATAGAAAGTACTGTATGCTTAGAATGGCAGAAAAAGGGAGATATTGCTGATGGGTGATCTGAATATGCCAGATGTTAACTGGAGTGCAGTTGCAGCAGCCACTTTGAAGAGTGGAGTTATTCTAGATGCCCTACAGGGGCATGCCTTAGACAACTAGTATTGGAGTCCACTCAAGAGGGAGCAATCTTAGACCTGGTTCTCTCCAAATGGAGATGGAGAGAGGATCACAGATGTAGAAGTGGTAGCTATTTGGGAACTAGCGACCATCGAACAGTATGGTTCACAATAAACACAGCAATAGAGTCAAGCCATACAAAGGCAAAAGTACTGGACTTTAGGAGGGCTGACTTTGCTAAATGGGTGAGTGCCTAAGGAATGCACTAGCAAATGGGCAGGAAGGAGGGGTGGAAGAACAATGGGGAATAATAAAACTGCCATCACAGAGGTAACAAGCCTTTGTGTGAAGCAAATAAACAAAACAAAACGATGTAAGAAACCACTATGGTTCTCAAAGGAAGTGTCAGAGAAGGTTCAAGAGAAAAGAAAGCATTCAGGAAGTACAAGGAATCACAGAAGGAGCAGAACAGAGAACTGTATCAATTAAAGTAAAAGGAAGCTGGGAAGGCAGTCAGAACAGCAAAGGCCCAAACCGAGGAAAGATAGCCAACTCAGTTAAGAAGGGGATAAAACCTTTATAGGTACATCAGGGAGTGAAGGAAGACCAAGAGAGGGATAGTGAGGCTTAATAAAGGGAGGAGGGTGGGCAGAGGTGACTGTGAAAGGCAGAGATACTAAACAAATATTTTTGCTCAGTATTTACAAATGAAAAGGGGAGGTACCTAAAACAAACAATAGAAACACTCTGGATACAGACGCTTATACCAGCCCATTTACAGAAGAAAGGGTTCTGAAAGAACTCTTAAAACTGAAGGTGGACAAAGCAATGGGGCCTGATGGGATTCATCCCAGAATTCTAAAAGAACTAATGGTAGAACTAGTGACACCACTGACTACCCTTTTAACAAATCATGGGAGGATGGGTGGTACCCGAGGACTGGAGGAGGGCAGATGTGATTCCCCTTCACAAAAGTGGGAGCAAGGCAGAAGCAGAAAACTACAGACCTGTTAGTTTAACCTCAGTGATAGGGAAAATGATGGAATCATTTCTGAAGGAAAGAATTGTCGAGTATCTAGAGGCCAGAGGGCACAGGACCCAAGGCAGCATGGATTCACAGCAGGAAGGTCATGCCAGATGAATCTGATAGATTTCTTTGACTGGGTGACCAAAGTAGTAGATCAGGGAGGGCTGTGGACATGGCCTACCTAGACTTTAGCAAGGCATTTGACACAGTTCCACATTAAAGATTAATATACAAGTTAGCCAGCCTGGGAGTGGGTCCCAGAAGACAGCCTGGGTAAAGAATTGGCTGGAGAATAGGACACACAGAGTAATAGTAAATGGAGCCCACTCTGAAGAAAGGGGGCTACTAGTGGGGCACCGTGGGGTTCAGTATTAGACTGGTCCTCTTCAATGTCTTTATAAGCGACGTTGCAGAGGGACTGAAGGAAATGTATGTCTCTTTGCAGATGACACAAAGATCTGCAACAGAGTTGATGCACAAGGTGGGATGGAAAGGATGGGAAGGACTTGCAAGGTTAGAGGAATGGTCAAATGTATGGCAGCTTAGATTCATGCTAAGAAGTGCAAGGAATGCACATGGGAAACAAAACCCAGGGAAGAGTACACAATGGGAGGTGAGATACTAACAACAAGAAAATGGAAAGGGACCTGGGGTAGTCATTTCAGATGACCTAAAGGTGGGCAAGCAATGTGAGAGGGCAGCAAGGAGGGCTTGGGGGATACTGGGATGCATAGGGAGAGGCATCACCAGTAGAAAACAAGAAGTTATTATCCCTCTGTACAGACAGCTGGTGAGACCCATTCTGGAGTACTGCGTGCAGTTCTGGAGACCCAGTCTCTGCAAAGACATAGACAGGATGGAAGCTGTCCAGAGGAGGGTATCTAAAATGGTGCAGGGTCTGCACTGGAAGGCATATGAAGAGAGACTTAAGGAGCTTAATATGTATAGCCTCGAGGAAAGGAGGAGAGGGGGACATGATAGAAACTTTCATGTACCCCAAGGAATCAACAAAGTCCAAGAGGGTAGCATCTTCAAAAAAAGAGTGCAAGAACAAGGAGCACAATTTGAAGATGGGGGGCAGCTCAGAGGTAATTTATGAAGTATTTTTTCACAGAGAGGGTTGTGAATGCATGGAACGGCCTCCGAGGAGGTTGTGAGTCAAAACAGTGGTGGAATTCAAGCATGCATGGGACAGTCATAAGGCAAGTCTAGGGGTGGGGGTAGGAAGAAATAGGCTGCTGGTTAACTAGGATCTGCAACTTATCCATTAGGAAGGAAATGGCAGATTGGGTGGGCCATGTGTCCTTACCTGCGCAAATTCTGTGTTTCTATGTTTCTATGTAAAATCACCCACCATGATGATCTCTCCAGAAGGGAGAGGAGACCAATGCTGTTTAGGAGGTGGCTTG
Source organism: Neoceratodus forsteri (assembly GCA_016271365.2). Taxonomy (NCBI): domain Eukaryota; kingdom Metazoa; phylum Chordata; order Ceratodontiformes; family Ceratodontidae; genus Neoceratodus; species Neoceratodus forsteri. The sequence continues at coordinate 524,458,298 of CM028138.1, read as the reverse complement.
CTGGTTATACCACTCTGTGGGGATTATAGCATCAACCAATGTAAATCTGTTTTGCAGCCCAAAGAGACATTTCAGTAATGAGCCATTTATTTATTTATTTTATTTAAGCATATCATAGGAAATACAACCCTTTGAGTCATATACTCATTTACAAAGGCTCCACATCAGCATAATCATACATACAATGAGACAGGACAGAAGTATAACAATCACATCTTATACAGAAGTATTTTACATACAGTAGCTAAAGTGACTGTTGACCTGTACATATAGTAGCCAGGGTATTGAACGAAACACAAAAGGTACAGTTACAGAACAAGTACAGCCTCAGGGCATTGTCAAATAGCAGAATACAGTGACCAGTAACGAAACTGTCCTATACAGTTGGTGGCTATGGGTAGTGGTACCATGCATTGAATAGAGATTCAACAGTAATAACAGTTGGGAGTAGTACATATTGGTATAGACAGCGAGCCCAAGTGTTGGCATTTAGGTCTGCTTGAGAAGTCAGTGGATCTGTAGGCTGGGGAACTGAGTTAGTGGGTGCTGTCTAGAGAAGACATTGTCAAGGACCAGCCTAGGGCAGCTCTGGGAGGGGCTAGGCCAGAGAGGAGGATTAGCAGTTACACTGGCAGTGGCGCAAAGAGAGAATGCAGCTTTCGATGTGGTCTTAAAGTGCCCTAATTTGGGGATGGAGGTAATGGCTGGGGAGTTCATTGTACCATACAGGGCTCTATAAGGAAGGATCACTGAGCTAGGAGGTCCTGACCCTGGGCACGGGTCCACATGTGTTTGTTGGTGAACGAGTGGCTGCTGGGGGGCGATGAATAGGAGGCAGAGACCCTGGGGACACCCAGGTGGATTTTTGGTGAGGAGACAAGTTTGATATTGTAGTCCTTCCTCCAGGGTGAGAATGTTGGTGAGGGCGAGAGGGTGCAAGTATGGGAGCATTTGTCTGCTCCTAGGAGGAGTTAGCAGACTTTGTTAATAGCTAGATGAAGTTTTTAGAGTGGTGTGGTCAGTGGCTGAGTAGATGGGAAGCCCATAGTCAACGACAGAAAGGACAGAAGAGGTGACAGCCAGATTGAGTGCTTCTGATGGTAGATAGTCCTTGTGCTAGTAGAGAACGCCAATGCGAGCATTAATGGCTGAGGACAGAATGTTAATATGGGCATGGAAGGACAGGAGGTGTCAAAGGTAAGGCTCGAGATATTTACAGGTATGTACCTGTTACAGAGGGAGGTGAGCGTGGGAGAGAATTTTAGTTTTAGGTCCTTAGCCTTGCTCTGCCGGGTGGGCAAAGAGCATGGCCTTTGTTTTTTTCACAATGACCACAAGTCTGTGGTTGGTGAACCAGCTTCTATCTGGTTGAACAAGTCTTGGAGGAGGACTGTAGGATGGCTGGGCTGGGGTGTGAGGCATAGAGGACCGTATCATCAGCGTATAGCAGTAAGTTACTGGAGCAGGATTTGGGTAGGGCATTTAAGTAAATGCTGAAAAGCAGAGGGATAAATGGAACCCTGGGGACCCCAGAGTGGACAGGCAGGGTGATAGATAGGGTGTTTTTATCTTGACACATTGAGATCTAGCTGTAGGTAGCTGGTGAACCAGGAGAGGGACCACGGACAGACCAGTAAGGTGGAGTGTGTCTAGGAGGAGAGGGTGGAGACTGCATCAAAGGCCTTTGAGAGGTCTACAAAGATGGCTCCGCAAGATGTTTTCTGTCCAGGGCAGAGTGAATGAAATTAGAGAATTCTATGAGGGCAGTGGTTGTGCTATGGCTCGATCTGAAGCCATGTTGCTCCTACATAATAAATTGTGGGCAAGCAGATACTGGTGAGTTGGTCAGCCATGATTTTTCGAGGGCTTTTGAGAGGGGAGGATGGGGATGGGGGTGATAGTTGTTAGGGTTGGTGCTGTCTTCACTTTTAGTATTGGCGTAATTGTAGCAGTCTTGGGTGGTTGGAACTGCCCCAGGCATAGGAGTGGTTAAAAAGGTCAGTCAGGGGGGAAGGACAGTGTCAAGGACCCGTAAAGGATTTTCATGTCAAATCGAGTCTTTGAAATAGTTGGAGCCACTGAGAGCTTTGGAGAGGTAGGTTTTGGCCTCCCGCATTGTAATGACCCTAAGACAGAAAGGGGCCACTGAAGTTGGGCTCAGTGGTAGCTGGAATAGGGTCGAAGAAGTTGCTCAGGAGGACTCGCTAAGATTTGAAAAGGTGGAGTTAAGGCACTTGGCAATGGACTGGGGGTCAGTGGAGGTGGCATTATTGATGCAAAGCTGGGGGGAGGGTGGAATTTTCCATTTAGTTCTTTAATGTTGTCCCAAAATTTCCATGCACTCCCAGGAGGAGGAGGCCAGGATGGCTTTATAATAATCAGCCTTGGCCTCGTATGGTCCCGTGCACCTATTACATGCAGCTTGTAGGCTTGCCTGTCTGCCTGTGAGCCAGATTCAATGGCTCTGTGCCAGAGATCATCTCTTTGTTTTAGTTGTTGCCGTAATAAAGGTGTAATCCAAGAGACATTATGTTTTACACATTGCAGTTTTGTCAGATTTGGCATAAATGTCACACGCTTTGTTGAATGAGCGAGTGAAGTAATCAAGGGCCACGCCAATGTTTGGGGCCTGGGATATGAGGGACCAGTCCCACTGGGCTAGATACTGTCTGATTTTATTGAGCCACCTGACCATAGACACCGCAGTGGATACGCTTAGGTTGAGGTTTGGGCAGGTGACATGATCAGGAGAAGATGATGGGGAGTGGTCACCAGAGAGCCTGGAAAGACCACTAGATCAAAGATTCTATAGGGCTGATTGGTTAGTAGTATGTCTAGTAGGTTTAGGAACCATTTGTGGGATTCACCCGGTGGGTTGGCAAACCAGTTAGGACAGGTCCAGCATCACAAAGGTGTTAATATAGTTATCAGGTGAGCTGCAGAAGGCTAAGGTGGTGCTAAGTGGATCATTGAAATAGGAGCACTCCACCTCCTTCTTGGTTTTAGGTCACTCTTTTCTTAGCAAGGTGTAATCATTCAGGCAACAACTAGTATCTGGAGTAGCAGGCTTCAATCAAGTTTCAGTGATGCCTAGTACGTCGGGTTGTAAGAGGAGACCCACTCACTAGCTCTGTGAACTTGGACAAGAGGCTGCAAACATTGAGGTGTACAATTCTTAGCCCATGCTCATTCAGCCATGTGGGGTCATTGTGGGTAAGGGGGGACGGTTATTGGGTCTGGGTTGCTCTCAACATCTGCAAATAACAGTAGGATGGGAATGAGATGCTTGGCACTGCAAGAGGCAGGAGTGGAACCCAGAGCTGGTCAGTGAGGGCATGTATGCACCCAAGAGGTGACACTCCCTTGTTAAGAAGGGCTAGGAGAAATGGGGAATGGTTGGAGTGGGGCTCCCATTGCTCAGTAAGGGGCAGGAGGGAGGCCTGCCTTTTGTGGGTGAGAAAGAGAGAGCAGCTTGGTCTATGGCCAAGATGTGGGTGCTGAGCTCAGATACCAAGAAGAGTCCTGTTATGAGGGAGCTCATTTGCAGGTTTGCCACTAGAGGTTTCATTTTGCTTGGTGGGCAGGCCAGGGCAGGAAGCAGAGGAGACTCTGTGACTAGTGGAAGGATGTGAGAAGTATACTAGTTAGTGAGGCAGAGGTCATTAAAACTGGTAAGTAAGACTTTGAGCTGGAGTAGTAAATTCTAAGGGCATTTCCTAACTTGACTCAAGAGTTAAGAGACTTCTAGTGTTGAGAAGGTAAACCAACTGTAAGGCAGGTGCTAGTGGTCATGAAATGGATAGTATTAGGTGTTTAATTCTCCTTTGTTTTCAGGGAGTATTCAGTTAAATTTTAACTGCCCTACAACCAACCAGTACACAGAGATAACAAGTAACCAGACACAGCTTCTCAAGCCTGAGCAGGCTGAACAGCGGCAGCGCCAGCCACTCAGGTTCGGCCAGCCACCTCCTGCTTCAGGACCAGAGCCTTCAATATCCCCAGTGCTCCAAAGTCAGCCACCTCCTGGAAGGTCTGCGGCAGGAGGGCAGCAAGGAACCCGCCACGCTCTACTTCCTCTTGGACTCCTTCCATCCTCAAGCCCCGAATAGCAGCTTTCAAGCCAGAGCGGGCTGAACAGTGTTGGCACCTGCCACTCAGTTTCAGCCAGCCACCTCCACTTCAGGACCAGAGCCTTCAATATCCCCAGCGCTCCCAAGTCAGCCACCGCAGAAGGTCTGCGGCAGGCAGGCGGCAAGGAACCTGGCGCACTCTACTTCCCTCGGATGCCTTCCATCCTCAAGCCCTGATAGCAGGTATGCCCTTTACAGAGCTACAGTCGGCTTGAATCCAGCATACTGATTGGTCCCTCTCCCGAGCAGCTTGCTCTCCATTGGCTGCTGCCTGTGGACTTTGAAATCTCGAACTTTGGCACCTGCATAATTTGCTAGGGGCATGCATTGTGCCCAGATATTGTTTAAAAACTTGTATTTTCATCCCACCCACTGCTCCCAGCCCCGACCTCTATTAAATGGGCTTTCCCACCTCTGACACACCATTGGCTAACAGACCTCACTCTACCCCTCCTCTTAAGGAAACTATTGCTCTCCTTATGCTCTCACAGCTTGGCTAGCCGGGTTTTTGCTGCCAAACCTAACAAGTAAGCCCCTGATTTATCTCCCTTACTGCTCCTCAACTCAAAAAAAAAAATCCTGCACGTCTAGCATGGCCATTATAAACACCTTACTGTCTAGTGGCTTATTACTGCTCATTCTACTTAACCTTACTGACTTTCCCACTAGTAAACCCGGTAGCACTGCAGACTCTTAGTGATGACAGTCACCTCAATGTGTACAGGTCCGCTACGCCCCTCCCCCAAAAGTTTCTTCAAACTATAGGGCCAAACATGGGGGTCTGCTATTCTCCACCCAGTTGATACCCCAACTAGCCCTATATTCAGGGATGTTCAGCACTCCAGTGAACTGTTCCAGGCAGAAGAACCAGGCCAAGCACAGAAAGCTAGGCATGAAACACCTCAAAGAATATCTCTGTAAATTGCCCTACTGTTACTCCTGCTCGCTGGAAATATCCACCCTAACCCTGGCCCCTCCCCAGCTACCTCCTCCCTTTAAGAGCTACAGGAAACTCTCAATTGTCTCCTTAAACATTTGCAGCCTCCTACCTAAGATGGACAACCTTAATGCATGGATCCAAAATCACAATCCTGACATTCTCTCTGTAGTAGAGACTTGGCTGTCTCCAAAAACTACTGATGCTGCCATCAGAATTCCCAGATATACAGTTTACAGGCAAGATAGGCTGTCCAAACAGGTGGGCAGCTGTGCCATATACCTTAGAGACAACTTGCAGGGGCATGTTCTGCCGTTACTCAACACTGGTGCCCACATACAAGCCCTTGCTCTTAAAGTGCTCCTAGGGAATACAATAAAGCCCTAACTATCCTATCAATCTACATTCCTCCCAAACAGAAGTCTCCAGGCCTAGAAAACTCCCTTATGGAATGTATTGGATCCTGAACCTTAACTCAGAAATTATACTGCTGGGTGATTTAACACCAACTGGCTCTTCCCAGATGTAAGTCCATACAGGATTCAGTCACAGCAGTTCACCTTTCCCAGCTTGTTGAATCATCCATGAGTGAACTACAAGACGGGTACATCCACCTTGTACTGGGTTCTGTCCAACCGCCTGAACATATATCCCACACAATCATCCTCTCTGACTCCTTAAGTGACCATTCACCCGTCCAATTTCTATGCTCAAACTACTTCTCTGAACTCCCTCCTTGAACCATTATCTGCAGAGTCCTGAAAAGCGGACACATGGACCTCCTGAAAGCTGAGCTCTGGCAACAGGACTGGTCTTCTGTGTGCTCTCCAACAATGTGAACATAGCACTGGAGCAATTTATACACCTTTTCAATAAAGTGTGTAATAGGAATGCACAGTTGAAAACCCTGAAAATAAAAGGTTACCAGAATCCCTGTTTTCCTCGGATCTCCAGCGATCGAATGAAAACTCGTGACCACCTGTGGCATGTCCACGTGGGCCAGAGTAAACTTTCCGACATTCAATCCTATAAAATGTCATGAAATAACTGTACCAGGGCTGTACCTGCAGCAAAAGTCAACACTTTAAGGAAGCACTCACCGTGCTCTGGTCCAATCTCAAAAGAACTCACTGGGAAAGACCCTAAGTCTCTCCCCACCTTGTTAAACTTGGATAGTGTCCCACTCAGGATCCCAGCTCCATTGCTGATGCCTTTAACAAAGCATTCTCAAACCTTAGTAATGTTCTCCCCTGACTTCTTCCACCATCCCACCTCAAGCCTTAATGACTGCCCAAGGAATCATCCTCTCATGTACCCTCCATTCCACTTCAAAGCTGTGCCAGCAGGGTAGCCAAAAATACTTAATAAATGTACTAGGAAATCAAGGTCCAGTGGTGACACCCTGACCTAACTCTTGTTGCACAAACCTTGGATTACGTACTGACTCCTCTAAGTCATATCATCAATACCTGCTGAGGTTTTCGCAGTTCCCGACAAATGGAAAGTTGCCCTGGTAACCCCTGTTTTTAAGAGCGGAGATCACACCTCAACTGGTAACTATAGAGCAATCTCTGTTCTCCCACCACTTTCAAAAGCTCTAGAAAGAATAGTGGCAGATCAGCTAGGTGAGTACCTAGAAAAATACCAGCCCTCTGCCCACATCAGCATGGATTCCACAAGGCCACAGTACCACAACAGCTCTCCTCAAGTTCTCGGAATTTCTCCACGATGCACTTGACCAAGGTTCCTTGGTTGGGGCAACTTTCATTGCCTTAACAAAGGCGTTCAACACGGTAAACCACTAGCAGCAAGCATACAGCATAGTAGCAGTTTAATCCACGGCTCTCACACAGGCGAATAGTAGCCAATGGTAGAGATACAAAAGTCATAGCATGGCTGTGTGCTGTGTGTAGTAGTCTGTAAATCACCAAAAGGTTAGGAAACACATTAATAGACACATATTTAGTATCCATAAAAGAAACATACACACATTTTGTAGAGACTACTTTACAGTGCAGAAGGATAATGTACCTTTTAGGAGCAAAGGAAGGAAATATCTCATTTTTGGAGGGGTTCTGTGCAATGGGTGAGGTAACCCATGTTATGTCGCAATAACCCACTCCAGGGTGTGGGGTTATAGAGCATTTAATTCACACCTTGTGCACTGTGAGGACTCTGGCCTGTGGCTTCTGCCTCACAATGCACCCCAGGTATGGATTAAATGCCTGTAACCCCACACCCTGGAGTGGTTATTGATTACATACAGTACAGAATAGTGCAGGTCTTTGCTGTATAATATAGTACAAAATATATGCACGTAATACAACAGAATACAGAAAATGCAATACAGTGCAGTGCAGGGTATTTCAATAGCCTTGTATTCTGAATAATACAGTGTATTACAGTGTAGTATAGTATAGTATAGAAGAACTGTAAAGTGCAATTATACATTTTAACATTTTGTACAGCCCTAAATGTACACACAACACCCTCCTAGCTATATGGAATATTGTTTAAACTCTCGAAAAGCTATATGCTTTCAGACATACGTGAGCTTTGTTTTATTTATTTTAAATTATTTTAAATGGTGAGCAATACAGAGAGCAAAAACAGTTTTGTTTTCAGATGCCACCTGTAGGAGAGAGGGAGGGTAGGGAAGGAGGACGGTATTGGGAAGGGAGGTATGAGACTGGCGTAGTTAAACAGAAAATAACAAGAGGATTAACAGCACTTGCATCATAAATAATATGTTCGAGCTTTCAACCTAGACTTACACTTACCCACAAAATCCTATTTTCTTGGGGCTGCAAACCTTGTCAATACCACTGTAGAGGCACAGAGTCAGTGCCATTGAAGGAGGAGAATAAGATATACCAGTCAGTTCAATCATTAATAGCAGCCCAGTTCCCAGTTGTTGGAAGTTTCACAGATGCACAACAGTATGCTGCTGCAACATTCCACAGCACAAGTGCAAAACATTTAGGGTGCAGTATATACATACAAACGTATGACTTAGCTAGCAGAAGAAGGCCATTTGGCCTATGTAGTCTGTTCGATTGTGGTGCCCTTGATCTATAGATTTTTGTGGGCCCCCACCAACCCTGATTCTCCCCTTCACCCTGTCCTACCCTCTCTTGAAACCCCTCACCATCTTCTGATTGACTACCTCAGATGCGAACTGCTCCACCCTGGCACCACCCACTTTGTAAAGAAATGTCTCCTGACGCTCCTCCCGAACCTCCCTCCCTGCCAGTTTGTAACAGTGACCCTTGTAGCTGTGTTATCACTAAGACAAAAGTTCCTGATATCTCCCTTGTTTACCCGCCTGGTACTTGAAGGTTTCAATTATGACCCCTCTCACCTCCTTTCCTCAAGAGAGTATATATTGAGTTCTAGAGACTGTCCTTATATGCCTCTCCTGCTGTCGCTGAACCATCTTGGTTGCCCTTCTCTGCATTGCTTCAAGCTGGTTGCTATCGCTCCTCAGGTAGGGACTCCACTACTGCACACCACACTCCAGGTGAGGCTGTACCACAGAGCTGTACAGTGGCAAAATAACCTCCTCTGTTCTGTATGGAACCCTCTAGTAATACACCCCAGCATTCTGTTAGCCTTGGCTTCTGCTTTCTCACACTTTGTAGCCTGCTTTAGGTCACTGGTAATGGCTGTCCCCAGGTCCTTTTCTTCCTATGAAACAATGACCTTTATACCCCTAGACTACTCGACCCTCAGGTTCTTCCTTCTAATGTGCATGACCTTGCACTTCTTAGCACTGAACCCCAGCTCTCAGATACCTGACCACCTCTAGCTTCACCTGGTCCTCCTTAGGTCCTGCACCCTTTGTCTGTGTCGAACTTCCCACAGAGCTTGGTGTCATCTGCAAAGGGAAATATCTTGCCTTTAATACCATCCCCAATGTCGTTAATGAACACATTGAACAACACTGGGCTTAGTACTAACCCTACAGAATAGTACTAATTACTTCCCTTGTATCTGAGAGTCCCCTAACCCACCACCACCCTCTGGGCCTGACCTCTGAACCAATTTGCCACTCACCAGGTTAATTTGCTTCCTGCCCCTAGGTTCTCCAACTTCCTGATCAACCTCTTGTGGGGCACCAAGTTGATGGCCTTACTGATTTCCAAATATAGAATGTTAGCCTCCTGACCCTTATCCACCGCCTTCATCACCCAGTCAAAGAAGATGGTCAGGTTGTTAGACAGGACCACCCTGATATGAACCATTGCTGTCTCTTGTCCTATAGCCAATGGGCTTCAAGGATTTCAGCTTGTCTGTCCATCAGAATGGTCTCCATCAGTTAACTCAAAATGTAGGTCAGGCAGATCAGCCTGTACATTCCAGGTTCTTCCTTAGGCCCACTCTAAGAACTCTTTATATAACAACTGATGGGTGACAACCATGACTGAGACTGGTTGAAGAATGCTGCTGGTGTTGATGAAAGAAAGGTGAGAGTGGTTGGACAAAAGCAAAAGCTGTGCAGGATCGAAAAGCCCAGTGTCTCCTCCCGCCTGGGCAGCTGAGGAGGAAACCCCAGTTTAAACCATCGAAGATGATGGTGGATAGTCTGACAATCTGATTGCGTCTCTGATGAAAGCCCGACTGACTCCTCCTGCCTGTCTGCCTCTCTTTATGCCCATTATCAGCAATGCCTATGGGCATCAGAAAATGAGTTGTTTCTAGCTTAGTTTGGTACAGAAAATTCATTACAATGAACACTGAGGTGGTCTTCACTTCCATTGTCAAGACTGGATACAAGACACAATGATAAGACATGTAATTCGATTACATTTCATTGCAGAGGCTGAGGGAAGGGGACGCCTCATCTCTGGCAAGATGTGAGAAATAAATGTTGGGAAGAGACAATTGAAGTTGTTGTTGATTATGATGGTGATAAATGTCCTACTTTATGTTATTGTGGAAGTCTTAAGAGGCAGAAATCAGGAACAGATTCAAAACATGATGTGATGATCCCTGATTACGATTCTGAAATCATTAAAGTCATCAAAGTCAGTCGTAAAGACTTACTGTAATCAAGAACAGCAGAAACTAGAGGACCTCTATAATCCCAGTCTGGCTTTACTAGCCAACACAACTGTGAAAGAGAATCTACTTAATAATGTTAGCCTTTAATTTCCTGTCTTGTGGATTCCTCAGTCACATCTGAAGTTAAAGATTATTAATCCTTACCAGATTGGTTCCAATACTTTCTATGGTATCTAAGATGTAGGAATAATTCCTGCTAATAGACCAGCCAGATAAATACAAACATACACCCTTGTTGCTGCTGGCTATAAAATCACTCATCCCACTGTTAACACCATCTGTCGTTGAGGCACAGGTCAGGAAACATAGGAAAATCAGGAGCAGTTATAAAATCGCAAGTAGCATTTTATTATCAATAACAGTAAAATAAAAAAGTTAAAATTGTTCAGTATAAATATTTACAAAGGCAGTACAAACAGAGAAAACAAAGTTCTTGTCTGAAGGTATTTCTAATTCCAAGTTTCAGTTCAGCTCTCCAGCAAAAGATTGCTGCTGTTTTTCTAATAGGTCTTTGCCTGGTAATTTATTTATTTAGTTTTTGTTGACCGGTAAGTGCACTAGACAAATCCTGCCTATTTTCAGGCATGACCCGGGAGAGGATACAGATGAATGCCAACTGACCTTAAACCAGATTAAGCTGTTGATGGTATTTTTAGTGAATGAGGGAAATTTGGCCAGGACACCGGGAAATTCCCTACCTTTCGATAAGTGCCATGGGATCTTTAACATCCACCTAAACTACCACCAATCCAGGCAGATGGGACCTCGGTTTAACGTTTCATCTGAAAGACGGCACCTCAGAAGTGCAGCACCCTCTCATGCTGCACTACAGTGTCAGTACTAGGATATTAACCCAAGTGCCAGATGTGGGAACTGAACCCACAGCCCTCTGATCTCCGGCCTCAGAGGCGAGTGTGCTACCTACTGAGCCACTGACACTGACACTTAATTAACTTCTTCATCCTGAGCTTGTTAGGGAGACATCATGTTTCTGACAAAATCTTTAGCGTTCTTGTCAGTCTTTTTGCAAAGCAGGCTTGCATATAGAACAGTGTCCCAAGCTGGCCTCCTGCTCATATCTCTGCAAGAGTTTGTAAACAAGCCTGAGACGAGCTTAAACTGCATCTCAGGTTAACCTCTTATATTCCAAATAGCTTTTGCAATCATTTCAACAGTATAACTATATACAGTTTCAAACAAAGAAATCCCAGTATCACAGTTTCACACATATTTTATAACCAAGAGATATGCAAGGGAAAGAAAGAGAGAAGCACTAAGTGAAGGCAGAGAGAGCATGAGAGGCAGAAAATTGTGAGACTGTCAAAGTGATCAGTTCCTAGGTCTCATGAGAACACTTGGTTGTGCAGCCAGACAGAGAACAGACAGAAAAGGAAAAAACAGAACAGATCCCTGCGTTTAACTCTTTCTGCATAACAAATGGGACAGGGTCTTGTTCAACCCTGTCACACTCTTGTCCTGTAGCCATTGGCTTCAAGCAACTCAGCGTGTCTTTCCGTCAGAATGGTCTCCATCAGTTAACTCACAATGAGGTCAGACTGATCAGTCTGTACATTCCAGGGTCATCCCTAGGCCCCTCCTGTTTAGTGGTACCACATGTGCAATTCTCACTCCTGTGGTACCCCATATCTAAAGAGTTGTTGAATGTATCAGCCAGCAGACACACCAGCTCTGCCACCAATTCCTCGACACTCTCAGGTGCATGCCGCCTGGGCCTCAAGACTTGTTTACCTTTGGGACATGGGCCCTTTCCTAACCCTGTCTTCCATTTTCTTGTCCATGGCCATGCTCCCCCTTCACCTTCCTCCCTTGTGGTACTGGGACATTCTTTTCTTTGGTAAAGGCAGAGCAAAAGTATTCATTCAATGCCTCTGCCTTGCTTTACTGCCTTCCACCCACCCTCCTCCTGTTTATCTTCACTATGCCTATATTTGTGTCCTCTTTCATTAAAGGTTTTCTTCCTCCTTAATCCCCACTGCACTTTGTAGCTCCTTCCTTGCCTTGGCCTGCCTGACTGTCCTTCTGGCCTCCCCAGCTTTCTGCAAGTAGACCCCCACCCTCTTCCTTCCAGGACTTCCTGTACTTCATGTACATGGACCTCTTATCCTCACTGCCTGGCTCACCTCCATACCAAACCAACTTGGTCTCCTGGCTTTGGAGTTCTTTCCTTTCTGCTTAAGGCAGGTGTTAGTGGCTACCACTATTCCTTCCCTTAAACATAGAAATATAGCATTTGTCTGCAGATAAGTACCACTTGGCTCACCTACTCTGTCCCTCTTTTCCCTGCGATTCTGCCACCACAGATCCTACCTGGTCTCTGGTCCACTCCATCCCCTCCTTTGATATAACTTTACCTTCATACCTATCCCATTATTGACTGAAGCCCACCACTGTTTTCACCCCCACCAACCCTGCTGGAAGATTTTTCCAGGCATCCACCACTTTCTCAGTGAAGAAATACTTTCTCACATCCCTCCTAAATTGTTCCCGCTGATCCCTGTCCTGTTTAGATCCACAGTCATGTCATCCTTAAGGCTAGCTAGGTAGCCCTCAATATCTCACCCATCTTAATATAGTCAGCCTTCCTGAAATCTAGGAAGGCTGTCTTTGTGCTTGGTGCTTTTCCCTTGTCATCTCTGAGCCACACCATTCAGTGATCGCTGCTCCTAAAGGGCCCTCCACCATGATGTCCCAGATGTGATTCTCATTAGTTAATACCAGATCCAGGATGGCTCCCTCATGTGTCAGCTCTGCTACCCCTGAACGAGGAACTCATCCTGGACAGTGTCCAGTATCAATTGGCTCCTGACAGAGGTGGTAGACAGGACACTCCAGTTCTTCTTAGGCAAACTGAAGTCCCCATTACCACCACTTTGCCCCTTTTCAGCCACAATCCTGATCATGGTACCCAGCTCCCTATCCTTGCCTTCATCCTGGTTAGGTGGCCTGTTAACTACACCCAGCCTCAATTTACTTTCTGTTGCCATTTGGATCTGTTCCCACAGCTCCTCTATTTTCCCCATCCTACTTCCTCCCTAGTGGCTGTAATGCCATGCCTGATATATAGTGTCCCCTTCCTTTCTCCCTGTCCTGTCTTGGAGGCATACCCTTGAATGGAGAGGTCCTAATCATGGCTCATGATAGCCCAGGTTTCGGTGACTGCCGCCAGACCCACGTTTCCCTCTGCCATCATGACCTGCAGGTCATACATTTTGTTCCCTAGATTTCTAGCATTGAGGACACTGCCTCCCCACTCCTGATTCCTCCCTCCCTCCTTTTCAACCAAGTGCCTCCTTCCTGCCTGTTTGGCTGCCCGCCTCCTTCCCAATTCTTCCCTTCGTCTTTTCCCTTGCTTTTGCTCTCCTCAGCCCCCTCCTATTCCCTCCACTAAACTCCTTTACTGACCCCCATGTTTTTATCTGAGGTGGAATTGATTGCCTCCTCGTCCAGTAAGCCTCATCACAAGCCTCCTTCCATTCTGCTGCTTCATTCTCCTTTCTGACTGTTCTATGTTTTCTATCTGGTGCGGTAGCCTGTCTGATCAGAGAAGAGAAAAGCAAAAACTTTTGAAGGGCAATATTATAGCAACTAAGACAGACAGAAACATAGAAACATAGAATGTGAAGGCAGATTAGGGCCGCTGGGCCACCCAGTCTGCCCATTTTTGTTAACCTTCATATTTTGCTGCAGACCCAACTTGATCTATGGGTATAATCTGTAGATGCAATAATAGGTAGTTAAAACACTCGTTTATTGAGTTAGAATGGCTAATTATTACAGAACTGGACTTGACCTATAACATTATAGAACTGGAGAAATTTACTGATAAAAATCAGGTACCACGTGGTCTAAGGGTCACTAAGACCCCATTGGGAGGGTTGGAGATATTTGAACTCAGATCTGAATGGGAATTGGCAGCAAAAGAATGCTCCAAACAATGTGTAGAAGTGATTATAAGGGAAGATAAGAGAAGGTACATTGTGTTGACAAATGAAACTGAGGAATTTACAAAAGAGTTGAACAAAAGTCGATGCATCCAGAGCTCAAAGGATTGGATAAAATGATTAAAGACAAGATAGAAAAGTATGAAAGAGCCCTAATTGAAAAGAAACAAGCTTAACTGATATGTGACTCAGATTATTCATCTGGTCAGTTTTAATTGAACTCAGGTGGGTGAGCATTCCCAAAGTAGAGGAAGGTACAAGTCAAGAAGTAGACACAATTGGAAATAGAATATCGGTGTTAAAAGATTAGAAAGCTGCCAGACAAGTGGTGAGGAGGGCTCAGGCATTGAGGGCCTTACCTCCTGCTATGCTGATGACCTGTGTTCAGGAGCGAACATGGGTTGTAAGGGTCGACCATGGGGGAGGGCTGAGAGAGGACTGAACTGCCACCTAGCTGCTCTCCCTCCCAGATCAGGGTGGTTAGCCATCTTAGCTTTGGATGCCACCAGGCAGAGGCCTGGTGGTAGACCATGGGATCTCGAGTGACAGACAAAAGTCACGGGGTGGAGAGAGGGAGTGAACGGCCCTGGAACACATGAGTGCCTCCATGCACATGCACATGCACTTGCCCAAGTATGCTGTGGCTGAGGGTGGGGTCAGGAGAATAATGGAGGATAAAGGAAGGCACAGCAGGCATTCATGGTGCCCCACCCCACCCACCATACCATCAGGATAGCTGTCGCAGAACTGGATTCAGGCATTAGGAGGACAGCCTCCCCTGACCATGCCACTGCCTGACCCCACCACAGGGGTTGGAATCTATGGGGTACTAGCCAAACAAGGTAAGCCTGGGGAGATGATGGATGGGGGAGGTGGTGGAGCAGGAGCCAGGGGAGCCAAGCCTGCCATAGCCAGGAGAGCAAACAGATTATAGGCAAAAAAGATCAAAAAGCCAAAGCAGAGTAGAGACAATTGAATCAGAATCTGAGGGTTCTAACAACAACCACCCCAACTCGAACAGTGTAGAAGTCACTTTTTAGACAAAACAAAACACAAACAAGACCCAAAATAGTAAAAAGCCCAAAAGGAAAACACAGAGATGAGGGCTAAGAAATAGGACAAAGAGAAGCCATGTATCATTTAGAGTGCAAGAAGAAGACAGTTACCCAATTGACTGAAGATCAAATTAAAGTTCTCAGAAAGGAACGCTCATTGATGCCCATACCACATGTAAATTACTTTGACATAACTGGATTCTTTTATTTTGTTTTTCGTTGCTTTTCAGCAAACTCCATTTATGGGACTTTTTTCAGATATCCAGCAACTTCAAATGAACTTGCTACAACTACCGCCACAGACGCCATGATTGGTAAAAGATCAGTTTAGCAAGAACATGGATTTGATTGGGACGAGCAGGACCTTGAAAATTTGGAGGTACTAGAAGAGTTATATTAAAGTGTTTGTGCAGTTCATTGCCTTCCTGAATCTGAAGACTGGTGACCTGGGGCCAGATTTTCAAAAGACCCGTTTTCAACGCATGTGTAAAAACCTTGCAGCTCTGCAAGATTTTACATATTCTATCGCCCAGAACCATTGGCAACTGGCTCACAATTTATGGCAGCTTGCAGCCATTCTTTGGCACAGCTGTGCCAAATGCTGCATGTGGTAGTACCAGGGTAGCATTCCCCACAAGACAGGATAGGTTTTGGGGTGGGGCTGCCAACCCCACACTCGATCACCACCATGACCGGATATGAGATGCCTGCTTCTCCCAAATGGCTAACTCTTGTGTGCTTCACAGAGCGCCTCTGGGAGATGGAGGACAGTTTGACTTAGGCTAGTCAGGTCCTGCAGCTGCACCAGCCGCCCATGTGGTAATTCAGGACTGGCTAAGCTGCAAATATTTTTCCTGCACCAGTGACTGCCGAGTGGGACTTTGTCCCTGAAAGCTCTGAAAATCTAACTCCAGATTTGCATATTTCAACTACACAGAGAACAAAATGTTCAGCAGGACACAGACTCTGGTAAGAATCTGTACCGTAGAGTTCACGTTAGGAGTGTTACTATGGATTATTTGACAGTTACTGGAAAAGTCTCGGAAAAGAGATGGTGAAATCGTTGTCTGAACTGCCATCAGGGATCTGGTTTCTATGCAGTTTAGCATAAACCCATGGACGTGAAAAACAGAAAACATGAACTAAATTATGTTTTGATTTGAGACTATGGACAGAAAACAACGTTTTTAAGAACTCCTTTCTCGGCTCTCAAAAGAAGAAAAAGGCTCCCTTACCTGAACATGAGTCCCTCCACTGATGTTTTGAATTTTTAAATTGTGCCCTTATGGAAGTGATCACAATTTGCCCCTGAGAGACTAGCCACTCAATCTGTTCCACTTCCTAATTGCCACCACTGCTCCAGCACTCCAACGTTTTGAGATGTTAGAATAGGAAGCAGGGACACTTCCAGACTCTTCCAGTCAAAGTGTGTTTCAACCACTGGAACCAGGTGGAGGACACCCTCATATCAAATATGCCATTTTGCAACTACCTAAGGACAAGGGTGGACTGAACCTGCCAAACTTATTTTGTATGCTATGACAGCTCAGGTTTGGATAGTTTGTTACTGGCTTATTCCCACATATATGCCGTACTGGAAAATGATAGAATTTACCCAAAATGATTTACTTCATATCACTAAATATATTTTGCATATCCACGGGGGACATACCTTTAAACATGTTTTATAGATACACTGCCATTACCTTAAGTTTTGGAGGAAGTGCTGCTTCAGTTATATCACTTCACAGACTTTGTTTTGACTTGATCTCTAGCACATGACAAAACCTTTCCACGTAATACAAATGATGCTGCTGGTTTGGAATGGTAGTCAGAGGACTGAAATATGTTTACCAATATTATACAACCCAGGGTTTTCTCTTTTCCAGCTCTTCAAAGGGCATATGCATTTCCTAGACAGGCTCATTTTAGAAGCTTGCAAGTAAAATCCTACTTATAGGGAATGGTAGTGCAATTTAAACAACTTCCAGTATGTCCTCCTTAATATTCACCCTACTAAGGAACATCAACGGGGCTCCCTGTGCCACACTTAATTGACAATATTTATAAAGGCCTTCTTGAATTATTACCTACTTCATCCATTTCCATTCTGGAGAGATGGAACACAGAATAAATGTCCATATAACAACAGAGGACTGGATCGAAATATGTCTCACCCAGTTATAAGCTAACCTTTTCTCTATACTGGCAGGATTATTCTTGGAAGCTCTGTATGTGTTATTTCTGTACTCCTGCAATTCAAGCAAAATATAGGCTTACACATGAGGAAATGCTGGAGAGGTTGTGGAAGGCTGTAGCACTCATACCCATATATGTTCGGCATGTCCTATTGTGAATATGTTCTAGCAAGAGATGGGTGAGACCCTTAATGCCTTGTTTGTGGAGCATGACTTGCTTTCCCCTCAGCTGGCTCTCCTTTCTATTCCTTTGCAGCCAGTTAGGGGACCATGTTTAAAATTTTTATTAATTTTAATCTTGGCTGCAAAAAGCTAACTACTAAACTGTTGCTCAAAAGAACCCCTCCACAGAGGTCTAATTGGGTCACATTGGTAAACACCATTTATAGATGTGAAATCTTTACAGCTTCTATCCATGATAACTCAGCTCAGGTCAAGAGTTTTGGAGGACAATGGTGGTTTACCAGATAGACACTAATCCAGATTTTGTGCCTTGAAAAGATACTGGCTTGGGGCTACTATTTATGATTTCTAGCTATTTGGGGAGAGACATATAGCAAGGCCTCATTGTACCTGTCTATGCTTTCATATGGTAATGTACAGGGTTGCCCTGTAAAATGCTGCAGACCTACCTCACATGTTTGTACAGGTGGTGCAGTCATTGTTAATATTTGCTACCCTGCTACTAAATGATATTGTTCTGCTTATTGTTTTTCTTATCCTAGATTTTGTATTGTGAGTTATATGAAATAATGTCAACAGACTCTGGATTTTACAAAGGAATAGGGAGAGCACAGGTGCAGGCTCCATACAAGCCTATAGAGTTACCTTTTCAAAGCTGATTTTATGATTGTAAGCTGACTTTTGGTACAAACTGAAGGCAGGATTCAGTTAACAAGGTGCTTGTTACTGAAACCTGCCTTCAATTTATACCAAAAGTTGGATTACAATCATAAATCAGATGCTTCATAGGCCACCTGATGGCGTAGTGGCAGCGTGTTGCACTGCTATGCAGGTGATCCGAGCACGGAGCAAGCTCAGGTCGCCATGGTAGGTGGCAGACCAAGCCGAGGTAGCTGTCACATGGTAGAGCACCTCAGCTGGGGAGGGCTGGCAGCAGCTCTGCCACCACAGCAACCTCTGCAGCTGAGCCAGGGAGCATACTCAGCCATAGGGCTAACTGTGAGCATGCAAGGCCACAGGCAGTGCTCACATCAGGGAGGGGCTACATAGAGGGTCAAAAGCATCACTGCTACCTGAATGATGGTCTGAAACTAAGCTGCTCCCTGGATCCTAGTGTGTGCCAACACTGGATCCTGATCCACACACATAAGTCTCTGTCTCAGGGTCGGAGGATGGCTCTCCCCGGGCCCTTGCTATGAAGAGCAAGCCATGGGGGTAGTCAGAGGTCCAGGGAACAAGGAGACTCTGGACTTGACGGGTTACATCCCTAGGATCAGGGTATAGCCATGGAAGAGTGTCTGTGGCAAGGAAAAAGAACAGCTATGGAAAAAAGATGCCCCATAGGCTCATATGGATTGCCCCTGAGCTCTCCCTATTCTTATATAACAATATATTGGCGTGAGGGGCAGAATCGGCAATCGGGAAGTGGAAGTGATAGGTGGCTAGCCCTTGAGAGCAAATAATGATCCCTTCCCTTCCATAGGGGCTAAATTAAAAATTCAAAACATCAATAGAGGAACATCCATTCAGATAACGGAGCCCCTGTTCTTCCTTTTCCTTTTTAAATCGTGAGTAAGGCTGTCTTTAAGATAGCATTGTAAACAATGAGCACCTTGTCACTTTGAGTTTGCATTCTAGTAGTTCTTTTGCACTCTGTTAATTGGTAGCCCCTGGCCACCATTAAGTTATTTCAAGATGGCGGCTGATATGGGCCAGCCAGAATCACTAGCTCTATGCTGAGTTGTTTTTCTAGTTTTATTCTGTGTTAATTTTGATAATTTTGTCATTTTTTAGTTAATTTAGTCAGGGTCCTTTAGTGAGGTAGTCCAGTTAGTGTAGAGCCTATTTTTCGGGGTTGGTACGGGTTTTATTTGGCGTTCTTCTCTACAGCTTATCCTGGCCGGAGCATATAGCAGTGGGCAGAGGACTGATTATTGTTTCAATCACTCTAGTTGTGTTGCTTTTTTTTTTTTTTTTACTGCCGCCTGTGCTACCAATAGTTCTATTCAATTTTGCTAATGCTGATCCAGTCGCCTTCCTGACCAGCATTCTACATTATTTTATAATACATTTTGAACTTTGCAGCTGGTTAAAGTAAAGTACACTGAACCAGTAGCTGCAGGAGCAGTTGAAATTGTTCATTGCACTTTCTGCTTCTCCATCTGCCTAGTCTCCATTGATATTGGGATTACCTGCAGTCAAAGAAGTTTGTGAGGAGAAGAGGAGAGCTCTTGGATATACCTTGATGTGGAGGAGAGATCTGGTGGACTAAGAGGCTGTGTCTTCTGCCTGTTTCCCTGCTGGATAGTTGGTGGAGTGGTGATAGAAGCATTTGGCCACGAGGTCCCTTGGAAAGCAAGTCGGTGAGTGGGGTCTGATCTATGGAGGCTGGGGAGTGGTAGTGGGAGTTGCCAGTTGGCAGGTGTGTTGCTCCCATAGCTGAGGGGTGTTGCAGTGCTTCTGCCATCAGAGGGCAGCTGGTGCTGTTGGGGCTCCGATCCTCAGTCCTCTGCAGCCAGCACTGATTGCCTCTTGCAGCCTGGAATTTTACAGCTGGCTGCTTCATATAACTGGAACCACGAGGTCTGCACTACCTGTGGTCTACTGCTGGTGGTCTGCATTGCCTATTTGGGGGCGGTCGTGCTGGTCAGGATGTCTCTTTGGAGGGCACTGAGTCTGGTGGCTGGAGGAGGACAGGACTTTGGTTGTCTGTGGGGGCTCCTGAGGTGGAGGCTGTAGGGTCTTTTTCTAGGGCTCCTAATCGTCAGAGTATCCCATCATAGCAGCGACTGCAATTGAGTGATTTGCATATGAGTGACTCAATTACTATGCTTTTATGTGGGCTACTGTGCACGTTAGTGATCAGGGTGACAGGTGGAAGGAGAAGGTGACAGGATGGATGCAAGGAAGGTGGAAGAGGAGGGAGGGTATGGGGGGGTGTGTGGTGGGAGATTGCTGTGCTGGCATCGTGGGAGAGTGATGAGGATAGCAGGCTACAGTGGGAAGGATCCATGGTTTGGGGAGGCGGGCGGGGATACAATTTTTTATTGTACAGCGTGCTCCGTAAAGCACATCTTTTTCCCCAAGGTTTTCTCCCTCCCTGACATGCACCGCAGTTAGTAATCTGTAAGTGGGGCACATCCCCACAGAAAAACCTGTTTACTGTCACTGATGTTTCTTTGCTAGAGTGCACATTGCCTTTTTTTTTCACCGATGTGCACTTGCCGTAATGACGATTGCTATTCCAGGATTGTCAATTTGACATGGAACCATCTTCCAGCAGGGTCACCAGGCCTCTGTTGCCAGCCCTCTGGGGAGACTCATTTGCCAGCCTGAAGATCTGAGTGACTGTCATATTTCTCTCCTTCTAAACTGCAGTGTGAAGCCCTACTTTTGGAACTAAGGCTTGAATTAAAGCTGCAGCCCTGGTGTACATTTTGGATTTTCTTTTTAAGTCATTTGGGGGGTGAGAGTGTCCCCATTAACTGTTTTGTTTTCATCATTCAGCGATCACTGGAGTGAAAGTGCAGTGGCGTGTTTGGACAATATAAGCTTGCTGACTGGTTGGGAGTGAGAGTCCCAGCTATCCCGACATTTAATGCCTGCATTGGTATTCACCAATTGTTTCACCGTTTATGAACTGGATTAGAAGGACCTTTGCTGTATTTTATTTAAAGGGGTGGGATTATTATCTGGAAGCTTTGTTTATTGATTGGTGATTTGGGGTTTTGTTTTAGTTTAGTTTTGTTTTGAGCGTTTGATTTGTTTACTTTATTTGTATTGTTTTGATAATTGTTTGGTTGGTTGTTGTGTCTGGCCATTGTAGTTATGTGTTGGCAGCTTTCTTCGGTGCACAGGCACTACTTCCCCACTAGGCTTAGGACCTGTGCCCCTTTGATTGTCCTCCACTACCTGCTGATGTGTATAGGCGTTGTGGACCTTGTGGTAGCTTGGAGGGTTGGGGCATGATCCCCAGCCGGGGGGCAGAGCGGGTGGGTGGACTGGGGTTCTGGGTACAAGGAGGTGCCCGGGGGCAAAATGGGTCTAGGAAATGTGTTCTCCATGCCTGGTTCCCATACCCAAGAGCTCCACACTGAGTGAGCAAATGGCGCACTCTCCCATGGCCACTCAGCTGACTCGGGCAATGTTGTGCAACGCCAGGTCGATTAAAACAAGACAGCAGTCATTGCTGATCTTGTTGGAACATCCAACCCTAGCATGCATCACAGAGACCTGGTTGGACGATAATGGTGGTCCTGTGTTGGAGTCAGCATTGCTGGCTGGGTACTTGGCGATACACGCCTGAGATTGGATCATGCAGGGGGTATAGCCGTCTGTTTCAGGACAGAACTGAACCTTATGGATGAGACTGTTGAGATCACCAGCTTTACGAGTGTATCATGGGTGCAGGTGTGGGTTGCAACATTTTTCTTGTTTACCATCCACCGGGGATGGGAAAGAATTTTGCAGGAAGTTGCGGACTTAGTCGTCGATATGATGGTGGAGTCCTCCAGGTGGTTGGTCCTGGGAGACTTCAATGCCTGGGTCGACTACAAACTCTCTAGTTTGGTCCAGACTTCCTCCAATTGATGTTCTCATTGGGCTTCACACAGGTTTGTTACTGCTGCCACCCATAATTGTGGTCACTCTATGGACCTGGTGTTCCTCCTGGGATGGAGATCTCCAATTTGGTGGTGGAACCAGTTGGTTGGTCTGACCATCACACTCTAGGGTTTAGTTTCGCAGCTCCCCTAGTAGACTTGCTCCTGTGGTGATGGTCAGGTACTGCCCATTAAGGGCTGTGTCCCCACTGGTCTAATGGTAGTACTGAACCTATTGAGTTGGCTGATGGGATGCAGGCCAGGTGACATGCTGCTGCACTATAACAGTGTGGTATCAGGGCCCTAGACTCCATTGCTTCTGTCCAAGTTCGTCCACTCCCTCTTTGTCCTCGGTCCCCTTGCTTTGATGGGACCTTGAAGGAGTTGAGGTGAGTAGGGCAAAGGCTGGAGCATTGCTGGCAGAAATCTGGCCTGAGGTTGACAAACTTAGATTGATGGCCCATTATAGGGACTATCAATTGGCCATCTCCCATAAGAAGGCAGAGTTCCTGTCCAGGAGATTGCCGCTACAAGGAATCAACCGGCCCGGCTCTTCCAAACTGTCGACAGGTTGTGCAATCCAACCTGCCTTCAGAATTGGAGAGCTTTTCACAGCCAAGTGTGAAGAGTTTGTTCAATTCTTTTGCAGATAAGGTTGCCACCATCACATCTGAGATCCACTCTGTACACTCCAGTGAGTGGTACAGTGGACAGTGGGAGGTCGCTAGCACCCAGTTTGTCTGGTCTGACTTTGATCAGCTGGCAGTCACTGATATCATGAAGATTGTTCAGGGTATGTGACCAGCTTGCTGTAGTTGGATCCTAGTCCAACCCGCCTCCTGGCGTAGTATGTGGATGTCATTGGACCGGTTCTTGCTGAGATAGTCTGAGTTTGTTGGAGAAGGGGTGTTCCTGACTCCTTGAAAGAGGTGGTCCTGGCCCCTTTAAAGAAACCCTCCTCGACCAGACTGTCTTGCAAACTACAGACCTGCCTCTAACCTGCCCTTTGTGGATAAGGTTATTGAGAAGGTAGCCATGTTGCAGCTCGAGGACCATCTTACCACCCATGAGATCTATGATCCTCTCCAGTCTGGATTTAGGAAGAAGCATAGTACTGAGACAACGCTTATTCGGGTGTAATGATCTCCTGACAGTGAAAGATCAGAAGAGTCGTTCAATCTTTGTTCTCCTTGATCTCTCTGCAGCATTTGACACTGTGGACCATGGGGTATTACTGGAGCACCTGTGGCTGATCTGTGGACTGTCTGGTACAGTCCTCAGATGGTTCCATTCTTTTCTCATGGGCAGGACATACAGAGTGGTGTCAGGGGTATCCCATCAGAATATTGACATTTTGTCAGCGAAATCCACCACAGCGGCCGAATCTCACCAGGTCACTGTGGTGGATCGCTGAACGCCAGCTCACACTCCAAGTGTTCCACCCCATCCAGCGATAAAACTCTGACTCGGAGTTGTATATTTAGAGATGGGGGTGTGAAGGCACAGCCGCCCATGGGGGGTGAGTGGGCAAAGCCCCTGCAGAAAAAGACTGTTTCCAGCAGGACCAATGCCTACAGTCGGCATTGTTCGTTGGTGTCAGGGATGTCAGGGACATCTCCGTCAATGTTAAGTGGTGAAACCTGTCAGGGGTTTTCCTCTGCCCCTTTCCCATGACCTGTGAGGTGCCTCAGGGCTCCGTGTTGTCTCCCATGTTTTTACGTGGTGTATATGCTGCCTTTGGTAGCGTTATAGGTGGTACAGTATGCGCCACTTGTAATATATAACTGCAGCAGACAGCTGCTTCTATGAGACATTATTGCCTTGCCTTGCCAAATGCCATTTCCTAGTCTGCACATGTTAAAACTAATGGCTATAGCGGACCTTGAATTCCTGTGTAACTGCTGCCAGGAGTACTCGACACTTTTAAGAGCACTTGATTTCATTTCACAGCTAATTTGCAATCACCGCCAGGTGTTGCTAGTATAAATAAACCAATTAAGTGATTCCCCCACTTAAACACTCTCCATTCAGCCACAGTCATGAGTTTTTGTGGTCTAAGCTGTGTTACTGTGCCGTGCTACCTGAGAAAAATGTTGACAGGTAAGAGAACTTGTCTGTCTTTGTCAAAGAAAGTTGAGATCATAAAGGAAATTGAAAAACTGCCTAAACTGAGTGTGAGACATAAGCTGAAACTTTTCTATTCCCAAGTCAGCCGTTTCCGATTTATCAGAAGAGTTACAGGTGGAAAATGCATATGTCCAGCTGTCATCAGATGTGCTTGATGATATCTGTCGCCTAGGTGGCGATGATGCACTGTCCGATGTTGATGATATCAGCGGCGTGCTTGAAGAACAACGGTCTTGCACTGAAGTAGATGAGGAGGAAGAGGAACATGGGAACATGAGGAGGAAGTCCAAGTAACTCAAGCAGATGTGAGGGGCACCTTGCTCACTCTGCTTTTACACGGCAGAACAGAGGACGACATCATACCGAGATTAGATCAGCTTGTCCTCATCGGAGTCCATCTGAAGAGGTACACCACTGTCAGCACCAAGCAGACTAGCATGGTGGATTACTTCAGCCCTACACAGCAGTAGAGAGCATTAACACTAGCAGTAGCACTAATGTTACTGATAGGAGCACAATAGAAGCACTTATAAGAGCACAGAGCAGCACACAGCGTTTTATTTTTTATTTTTTTATATTTATTTCTTTGTTGTTTGTTTTTAAATCAAATAAAGGTTTAAACTGGAATGGCTTCCAGACATGAAAAAGCTAACACAACCAAAAGAGTTGTAATCACAAGAGAATTAATATTGTGAAGTCTGTGAAGTCTGTGCCTACATCTATGCCTGTGGTCCAAGTCAGCTACGGTAGTACGCTGCCACATGGAATAGTCGAAATGATGTAGCAGATGCTGCTTGTAACGGATGCATAACCAGTTGTCAAAGTAGTCCATTACAAGTGGCGATACTGTATGGGCTGAGTTTTCATTGTCATACAGATGATACTCAGCTATACCTGTTCTTTGCACCCAAGCAGGATGATGCTGTCACGGTCTTTAACAACTGCATCGCAAGATTCAGGACTCGATGAGTGCCAGTTGATTAAGGTTGAACCTGGATAAGACTGAGGTATTGGTTGTGGACCATAGTCGTGGGTAGAGGGTCCTTGGCGCTCAGCCATCTGGGCTTGTTCTGGGGGCAGGCAGCTGAGGTCCTCTGAATGGGTGCAGAATCTGGGCATTATCTTTAATGGCGAGCTGACGCTTAAATCACAGGTGTCAGCCATTGTCAAAAGCCTCATTTACCATCTGAGGAATACCACCTGGATAAAACACCTTGTTCCCCAATGACCTTCCTACTCTGGCCCATGCCTTTGTGACCTCCCGCCTTGACTACTGCAATGATCTCTACCTAGAGCTTCCAGGGGTGGACATCAGCCGCCAGCAGTTCATGCAGAAAGTGGCAGCCAGGCTGCTGATGGGCTTATCTCAATCCAGCCACATCATGCCTGTGTTCCGCCAACTGCACTGGCTGCCAATGTGGTGGAGGATCACCTTCGAGGTCACTTTGCTGACCTATAAGGCCCTACATGGTTATTTGCAAGACCTCCTGCATCCCTACCACACTCTCCCCCACTCCGTTCTACTAATGAGGGATTGCTAGAGGTTTCCAAGGTCCATTTGAAGGCGTTGAGGGTGAGATCTTTTGCATATATGGCCTGACCCTGTGGAACTCTCTACTCATCAGATTAGAGTGCCTGTACATCAAGACCTTCAAGGCTGCCCTAGAAACTTATTTGAGTTAGCCTTCTCAGATGTGTTTTAAATTTGAACGTTGCTAGTTTTAACTGATTACTGTTTTATCTTAATTTTAGTATGTTTTATGCTTATGTACAAGCGCTTTGATATTTTGAAAAGTGCTTTTGAAATAAAAATGACTTTGACTATCAAACATATGTGAGGTAATTGAGTCATGTGATCGCACTGGCGACTTAAGGTGAATGTGAAACCACAAAAGACACTACCCTGATGAAGTTCTGGCTGAGCTGAGCGTCTGGGTTTTTGACTATGTGCTGCTGGCTGGTATAAGGTATGACGCAATAGCTGTTTTTGTGGGATTTGGAATCCTAGCACTTTATCCTGCACCTAATTTGCACTAAGATTGTAACTCCAGCACTATATGTATTATATGCTGCAAAAATGCTACAATATACCAGCATTTTAAAGTGCATTGCATTTCTGGTATTGCCATTTATCATATCGAGTGCATCCTCTTTGGAAACATAGTCTCGCTGGCCACTGCCAGCCCCATTCCTCTGCCATCATGACCTGCAGCTCATCCATTTTGTTCCTAGACTTCTAGCACTGAGGACACTACCTTCCACCACTCCTGATTCCCTCCCTCCTTTTCAGCCAAGTGCTTCCTTTCTGCCCGTTTGACTGCCTGCCCCTCTCCCTTTTCCCTTGGCCCTACCTTTGTTTTGCTCTCCCTAGCCCCTTCCTGCCCCCCAAGTCCCTTTAATGACCCCCTAGCATTTTACCTGAAGGGGGTTGATAGCCCCTCCTTTAGAAAGCCCCACCCCTTGCCCTTCTATTCTTCCTATTCTCTCCCTTTATGGCTGTTCTATGTTTTCAATGAGGGCTCTCTTCCCCCCTCCTGGAACCCGTGGGTGCTGCGACCATTGCTGTCGCCCCCCAAGTTTAAATTTAAACTCTTGCTTATATATTCTCCAATCAGTTCACCAAGAAACATGGTTCCCCCTGCTTAGGGCAACCTGTCAGGTGCATAGAGGTTTTATCATTCCAGGTCACCTCAGTTCCCAATGTATCCAAATCCCTCCTCCTACACCATTCCCTCAGCCAGCCATAAAACTCCTCTATCCTATGTTTCCTAACTGTGCTGACTCTAGGCACTGGCAGCACTTCTGAGAAGGCTACTGACCTGGAATCCACCTACAAATCTGCCCCACTACTCTGATCCTTTCCTGCACTGTCTCTACCTGGCAACCCGGCTGGTTTGTTTGTACCTAGGTAAACTACCACATGTGGCCTTGCTCCTATCCTGTTTGTGAGTGGGCTTACCTTGAACCTCCATTCTGTTGTCATTCCTGATAGGCACATCACTCTCTACCTTGCTCTTCTCCTCCTCCTAGCCCACCTAATCCCTTCATTATGGAATCCCTAGTACTATCCTTCCCTACCCCCACCTATACTAACCAGTTTACCCCTGTCATCTGTGTCCCACTGCAGTCCTCTCCCCTACAGCACTCAGTGATTGGAAGTGATTTCTTACTGGTACCAATATGGGTGCTCCTTGCACTACCCCCACCACCACCACTGAAACCTCTATTCCTCTCATGGTACTCCATCCTGTCTCCTAGGCTTCCTCTATGCCTGTGATAGTGGGTCCCAGTGCATCTGGACTCCCAAACCACCTCTGAACCCTCTGCTCCCTGTTCCTTCACTTAGCCCAGCCCAGCTCTTCTGCCTTCTTGTCAGTACTCCCAATTCCTTCTTTAGCATCTGCAACTCAGCCATCAGAAAGCTTAGCCTCATTCACTAAGCAACCCCCTGCCTCCGAATTACTCCCAAGAATACTGCAGCCTCACATCCCCTATAGTACACTGCCTTCATTCATATATAAAAGAACCTGGGAAGAAAATAGATGATGTGATAACATAGACCATAATCCATTTGTGCTTGTGAACAACAAAGGCGGAAATTTCATTTTTTTTACTTACTGTTTATACATCCCCTTCTCTCCACTCTTGCTCCTTCCTCAGGGACTCCCTAGGCATCCGTCGAAGCTGTGCGGAGATCGGTGGGCTTTCCACTCCTTCATGTGTCCTCCTTTCTTCATCCCTCAGATTACCCACTGAGCAGGATGAAGGGAGGATGAACTCTCCATCCTATGTCCAATGGTGGCAGACACACTACGGAGCTCCTCCTCAGTCCCAGTCACCAGTGCGGGGCCCATCTCCAGGGAGCCTAAGTGGGGTATTTTCCATTTTCTCTGAACTTAGCGTGTGCCCGATGTCAGGCATAACCACTGACATCCATCACATCCCTCCCCTCTAAAATGTGGCTTGGTGCTTGTTGTGCCTCAGGCCTCTGCCTGGGGTCAGTCATGCACCAGGCCTACCCAAAGAAGATAAGCAGTCCATGGGATGCTCAGCCTTCTTCCCTCCACCGATCCTCTGACTCTCTGAGCTCATTCCTGAACCCAGGTCATCTGCGCTCACAAGCAGTAGTGCTACCGCTGCACCAGCATGTCAACCCACAAGGTGGAAATTTCATCAAATGAAGCTGGGAGTAATTCTGGGGTGTGATGTCAATATTGTGAATAACAACATCTCAGTTGTAAATAACAACCCAGCAGATTTCATTTTAGTCACACATGTGGCATCATGTATGCCCCAGCTGTAAATAGCAAAGTTTTCATTTCATGAATGACGGGGGCAACCCAGGACAGTCATATAATATAAATTATACTGTAGATCGAAGAAGCACTCCTGACCAATTGGGTGCTCCTTTCTGCATGTGAGACACTCTTATTCTGTGAATGCTAACAAAAGATTCACGTCTCTGAGTAATCTTGCATGAACATGAGAGTGTATATAAAGAGCTGATACAGAAGAATGGAATAAGACGAGGTAGCAAGCTACTGTGCATTTGTTGGTCACCAAGATATTCATATTGTGGGCCCATGCGGATTGAATTAGGGTAGATTTTGTCATCTAGGCCACCTCTTCCTATATCGTGTAGTATTTATTTGCAGATTTTTTTCTCTAGTAGGTCACCACATTAGGCACAATGCCTAGTTTACATGTGGGGTTCTGAGGTAAGTAGCAGCCAGTCAGCTGAATCATCGACAGTAGCAAAGTTCTGTGCTGATAGGCAGAAAGAGTTGTGTAGTAAAATATAGAGAATAATGTATGGGAAGCGATGTACAACAAGGCTGTGTTCCCACTGAGGGTTCTGATGACATGAGAGGGACCTCAAGAGTGAAGCTCGAGCAGTCCCTGATGTCAACAAAACCTCGAGAAGAAACACAGCGAGTTGTTCATGGCTGCCTTTGTGTTATTTTGTATAGCATATGATTTGAAACATAAAATAAAGAAGTGGTCCTTTTTTCATCCCAAGTAATCTTTGTTTAAATTTTATTATTTAAAAACAAAACCCACCCACCCAGCAGAAAACCTGCTTGGGGTACAGGAGTTTTGTTTTTTAACTGATGATGAAACAAAAAGATTTCCTGTTAGTGGAGGTTTGGGGTTCTGTGTGTGGGGGAAAATGAAAGTACAACGGCAGGTGGCAGGAGTTTTCATTCTAATACAAAAAGCTGTAGTACTACAGAAGGGTACACCAACATACTATGACCTTTGAACTGTGGTACAACTGCTTTTTAGTTAGGAAGAAATCCATGAACAATAAAGGATAATCATATACTGTATAGAGAATAATGCATATGCAGCTGTGTGTTATGAAATATTTTTACACCAAGGTGTGTGATATCCCATAAATCTTGAGGCTGAAGCTCGAGGAGGTCTTGTGGACAGCACACACCAAGGGTGCGTAAAAGTACTTCATAAGCGCATGGTGGCTTATTTTTTTTTAAATAATTATTGGTGCAAGGAGTTCATAACCAACAAAGACAAGCTGGACTGAGTATCTTGAACATCACTTTAATACAGCTGCAACTTTTTTAAGTGACAGGGAGACAGTGTGATGCTTGACATGGAAAGAAAACCTGAGGATGAGTCACTGTTTATATCTCTTTCCACTTGGGGTTTGAATCACAGTGACCCGTGAGTGCTACAAAAATGCTATAAAGCCAGGTATGGTGTCATATTCGGTAGTGCCGCATTTCAACAGACACACTATCAGTGGATTTAAGGGGTTCACCAGTAATTATAGTATCTTTATTGCATGACTGCCATGCCTTAATAAATATCAGCATCACCCAACTAAATACAACAGCTCGGTTAAACTCAGTTACAAGGGCATCCGTTACAAGTCAGAGTTAGAAATGTTGAAAAAAACAAAAGAAAATACTTCTACACACAAAGAGTTACCAATTTATGAAACAGACTTTCAGAACAAGTGACAGTAAAGACACCTTTAAAGAAATTTGGACAAATACGTAGGAGAAGGCGGTAATATGATATATTATAACCTAATCTAAGGGAGCTGGACTTGGGCTTCTGCCATTTTAGCTCCTTCATGCATTAAGTGACATTAAATGACATTAAGCTTGACCCAAAAGAACCAACCATACCAACAGTTATAAGGCCGTGTTTGCAGCATGCTGAGGGATACAAAAAATTGCTGTTTAAAGAAATAGTGCCTGTTTAGTGGAAAGTCTGTACCTATGCATTTTTTCCCTTTTAGTGAACCCGTTTTCACCCATCCTTTAAAATACTCGCAGCCCTGTATTGAGTCTCTATTCACGTTTTAAAAACAATTTGAAATAAAACAGCTACCAACCCTTTTTAATGTAGTATTTTATATATATATATATATATATATATATATATATATAATGTTGTGTGTGTGTGTGTTCAGGACAATACAGATCCATAGCCATTACCTTATACATTCATCTTATGTGGACCACGGTAGGTTCATAGAGAACATGCTCATTCAGCACCCGCCACCCCACCTTCCCCCTTCCCCAACTCCCAGTCCCATGAGTTTCCCTGACAGTCACTATTAATGCAAGCTGCCTGACCATGCCCCTCCACCCCACCATTTATTCTATGCGTCTTCTCGGCTCAGCCTCCCGTCACCCCCCATTTCACCCTATACCTTATTGCCCTTCTTCCCCACCCTTCACTGCCACCACAGTACCTACCTCTCTCGTACCTCCTTTCTTCACCCTACTGCCAGCTATCCTTGTCCCTCTGAACTACTGGCAAGGCGTTGTAGCTCTATCCCCCCACCATCATAAAGTGTTTTCTTGTTGTTTTAACTTGTACCTATGTTTTGAGTTATTCTGTAAGTTCTGAATCCAAGCTGTATCGTTCATTGTGATGTACCTTTGCTTTCTCCTATTGTACATTGTTTTACAATCTATGACGTGAACCTTTGTAAAAGTGTTTGTGCTCAAAGGTCTTTTCTGAATCACTAAATAAAAAAAAACAATACACAGACATTAGAGTCCATTTGCCCTAAGATTCCTTTAATCCTACAAGTCTTTTCAAGCATAGCTAGAGATATTTTCAGTGGGTTTTAGAACCCTTTTATTATATCATACCCCTTTTCCAAAAACTCTTTTTTTTTTTTGTGGATCACAGATCGATTAGAATTGATTTGTTTTATCCATTAGGTGATAGCGAATCCTTTCAGACTTATATAAATCAACCATTACGTTTAACCACACTTTCGGGCTTGGGTTTGTGACCCTTCCAGTTTATAAGAATACATTTATTTGCATTTATTAAGGCTTAGTGCTATATGTTCCTAGTGCGTGTCCATAGTAGTGGCTCAATTGGAGCCAATCCCCAATATAATGTCTAGCACATTTCTTTTGATCTTAACCACGGTTGCTGTGTCTAACATTGCAATAACTGTAAAGGCATCATAGGCAGTCAGGGGTCAGTGGGGTCAGCAGACCCCTCATTTTTAAGCTGAAGGGTCAGACAATGAATTTCAGTCGGTGGAATAACATTAAAATGAGGCAGGTGGGATATCTCCAGTAACAGCAGGGAGGTTACTTACCTTCGGTACTCAACACACTGAAAATCAGGCAACCAAAATGATACTTTCTGGAAAACCTCTGTGGAATATTTTATTTTTCTATTGCATGACTTGCACTGCAACTATATGGTTATTTCTGGCTTCCTATCTCCTTTCAAACCTCTTCAAAGCTACAATTCCTGACCCTGTTCTGTTTTGATTATCATGAATAACCCATGTATTTCTGGTAATAAATCATGGATTATTCATCAAAACATGGGATTATTCAGGATGACAAAAGCTAGGTAGGTTGATTAAAGTATATTTTTAGAAGGAAATTGCTTTCCCAGTGCCCTGGACTAAGGTGTTCTGTGCAATTGTGACCACCTTCTTTTTGGTCTCCCCGCCGCCACTGAGCAGTGTTCCTTTTAATATGGCTATTCCCAGTTTTTCATCAGTATTCTCATCTGTTTATGAACACACAAGGTATAGGTAAAAAAATCACTGGAACATATACAGCTGCTTTCAAGGATTGCTATTCTTTCACACACAAAGCTAAGTGGGTATCACCCATTGTGAATGCAGTAGATAGACCTAAGGATTGGGGTCTTGTGACTAACTACACCCTCTCCAGGGTGGTCCTAATACCATTCTCTGACAAGGATCAGAATGGTCCTTTTCTTTCTAGTGACTCACCTACGTGCTTTGATCGGTAGGCAAAATTGAAAACAATAATAAATTAAAAATATATTAACAATAATAATTAAGCCACACATTTTAGTCAGAGTAATTAACAGCTTACGCGTTTATTTCTCTGCTGAGTAGTCTGGACTGGGGCCTTGTTTGTTTTTTCAGTTTTGAATTTTCATAAGGCATTTCAGAAAAAAACAGGATGACTCAGGCAGGCAAAATACAGCTTGGGAAAGAAGTATACAAAGGCACCTTAGAAATAAGAATGGGCTATTAAATATGTACTGTATGTGTATTTTTAAATATTCGGTTGTCAGCACTAACTGTAGTTTGAGATACGCTATCTTGAAGATGTCTGTAATTGCTCTCGAGTCCATGAATGATTTACATGTTGTTAGGATCTCTGATGTGTCACACAGAGTGACAGCCGTCCCTTTGTTCTGCAAATCTAAAGCGCTCTTCCAGGCTGTGGACAGCTTGAGCGACATTCCCTCCCTTCAGACAAAAGCGCTCACTGCTTTCTTTATCCGGTGATGGGAGGAGAAGAATCCCTTCAATTCAGTGTAGACTGTGTGTGGAACAAGGGCTTCTCTGGCCAGGCTGGCCTGCTCCTTTTGTTTTGCTGTCACTGTGTACCCTCTCAGGTCAACACGACACAATGGGGATGGATAGACAAGAAGGGTCACTGAGCCCTTGAACCTGTCTGGTCCACGATGGACAAAGGGAAGCACTGCCACTCATCAGAATGTTTTACAAGGAAAAGAGGCAAGGGCAGCTCCACAGCACAGCTTTGGGATAGAAGGTCATGGGTTCAGGTCCCTGCAGATGGAACACCATGCACTGTACTCCATTGCCTTCACACGCAATGCGCTAGGGACCCTTGATATATGGTTTACCATGGCTCCCAGTTGCAAAACCCATTTTAATCACTCATGCTGCTGTACAAGCAACAGAGTGGCTGCCCTTTGAAAATGAACTAAAACTGAGACTGGTCGGGTCCATAGGATAGTATTTAGAAACATTCAACAGGAAGTGTGCAGTACCTTCCATCACCTACATGTGGCACACTATGTAGGTACATGGATGCATTGATGCAGTGGTATGAATTAGGACCTAGCAGCCCATCTAGTTCACCTTCTGGTATCCTAACAGCAATAACCTGAAATGCCTTTTCCCTTCATGCAGCTCCTAGTTAGTGGATATTTAAGCAAAAAGAATAAAGGTTGTGCATTATTGTAAGATAACAGCATGCCTTAGGAAGTGAAACATAAGGCAACCCACAATTACACACACCCTGGAGTGCCATATTGTAATTATAAAATGGTTATTCTGCTTTTGTATTTTAAACTGACTACTGGTTGAAAACAGATGGTACGTATATTTGTATAAAAGTTTAAAGGGCTAGTGTACTCCCTAAAACTAATATTAGTTTTAAAAGCAGTCAGCTATTACCTTTATATCTGAGGTGATTTTCTTTTCCATTTGGTTAATTAGAAGTTTGTTTACCTGAAGTCAGTAGGTGTGATGTGGAACAGCACTCTGCCTGGCAGCTGACATATCTTGCTCAATCCCCCACTGCATCATCAGCACTGTGACAGCCATGTCAGTCACCTGTGATGTCACTGTCAGTGAGATCACAATGCTGAGGATGTGGCAGCTGAAGATGCTGTCAGCTGCCAGGCTAAGAGTTGTTCCACACACCCTGCACAATATTATCACACAGAAGACTTTCTAATGAGAAAAGGAAAAAGAAAATACTTCAGAAATAAAAAGTTACAACTGACTACTTCTTAAAATGTGTATTATTTTCCTGTCTGCCTGTTTTAGTTCCACTAGCTCTTCATGCAAACACAGTAGACATTCTTGAATGTGTTATTCTGCCCACTGGCAGTTGTTCATAAAGTTTCTGACAGACATACCCCATGTGTGGCAAATGTCATTTAGAATTAGGGACCTGCTTTCATTGTTTTGCACCTGCTTTATTCTAGCACGATATTAGGAAGACAATAAAGGGCACTACAGGTATTACATTGAACTGACACAAATTGCCATGTTGATGGGGGTTGAAATGGAGAAAGATTGCATGTATTCCCTGCCTCCTGGGCTCTTTAGGATTGTGTTAGTCTTGGCGAAGAATGTACTCAAACACCTGGGTAAGCCACATTGACTCAGAGAGGCAACAGACATCACTACTAGTGAATACTCTGCCACTGGAGCTGCTAACCTAATACATAAAGGCAGAGGGAGAACTTTGAACAGACCTGGGGGCAAACACTGACATGGTTCCCTACAAACACCAGGCAGGCGTTATTCCAGGGAAATTCACTGACAAGTAATGCCATGGAGGTGGGGAAGGACCATGGCACATGTGGAGAGCCCAGGACAAGTGATGCATAGGTAAGACAGCTGGAATGGGAAGCTTACCTTGGTTTGAACGTATCTACTGGAACTGAAAGGTTTAAACATATAAGAAGATAATTCAAAACTGTTGTCGTGATAACATGGGAGGCAAGAGAACAAAACGGCCAACAGAGAGTTAAGCCATCCTGTGTAGTGGCAGTTCTCAACTGTGAGGTGTATTGCTTAACAAGGCATTATCAGGACATTGCAGATTCTCCTACTACACTATGAAATGTGAATATTTGTTCAGTCTATGATGTAATGTATAGGATTTATTTATTTTTTACCTATATTTTTCCTCCCCATGGCCCTGGTGGCTCCTATTCATCCAGGCGTCTCCATCCTCCATCCATCGTCCATCCACCCGTCTTCCATCGGGCCACCACCTTGCTACTTCCATGGCTTACCCCCATAGTAGGGTGGTGAGGAGCCCCTAACTCCCCACCAGGACTGGATCCAGTACAGGTGACTCACCAGGAGATGGCATGTATAGATGGACGGCTGTCAAGTCGATCAGCCTGGCAGCCATTTCTGCTTCCGTGCCCCACTGTATTGGCCAGGCATGCCAACACCTAGACTCTGCTAACTGTCAGGCAAACACCGGCCGCTGTTCCCCACCCTCCCAGGGAGAGGAGAGAAGTCATCTGGATGCTTGATCCTCGTCCACCTGGCCAGCCCCGATGACCTGCTCGCACCACGAACATGAGTCGCTGGCATGGCAGGAGGTAAGGCAACGCTGCCTCAGCCCTCCATGCCACCATGCCAGCAATGCTACGGGATTTATGTGTTATGAAAAACAATAAAAGATTATACCCCCAAAAAACTGAGATACGAGTTTCTGAAAATAAGTATTTTAGACCTGCGCTGTTATGCTGGCATAACACACGGTCATGTGATCACATCTGATCAATCACAGGTCTTGGTTTCACTTACCCATTTTATAATTATTTGTTGAGCACCCTGCTGAGCTGTGAGTGCCAGGTATCTATTTTGGAGACTCTGAATACTTTTGCATTTATTGCTTCCTCTGGTAATCCATTCCATGGCCCTATAGCCTATGATTTTCAAATGCTTCACTAAGTCCCTCCTGATGGTCTTCCTTAGCTTTTACTAATAGCCCTTGTTTATTTATTTTTAATTTTATTTCTTTGTTTGCCAGATGAAGGCACTAGTCCCAGGACTGTTTTTGATGTTGTCCGAGCCATAAGGATGGCAGAAATATATAGTACCAGTAGAACGCATACAGATAAATTATCAGTCACATGGTATGCAAGCAAAGTACCAAACGTAATAACTACAGTCATAACAGCCAGCTGCTCTGCTAGCCAGAATTCCACTGAACAGTCAGCAGAACGTTGGCTTCTTAGATTTGAGTGGGATAACAAAAACAATGGACAATAAGGCTTATTACATAACCACTGGAAGGTGAAACGCAGACTGCTGGTAAAATATGATACGCTTTTTCATTATTTTATTAAGCCACAGTATTATGGCAAAGTACAAATCTATTAATGCAACGCACTATGCTATTACAGCGGATGCTGCTCTACAAATATTGTAAAGCATCATATCATGGCAACCTGAAATTTTGGCCCAGTTTTACAATTTTCTTTTTATACAGCCTTTCTTACAGAATACCACAATTAGGCCAGACAGAACCCTTCAGTACTACAATGATCCTAAAATTTAGAACCATAAAGAACATTCCATGAAAAACAGTTCTAGTAGCATGGCATGCTTATTAAACAGTAGCATGTGATTAACATATTATTACTATGCAGATGATTTCAAACAGGGTAAAAAACAAGAACCTTTTAGAACCGTTTTGGCTGTAATCAGAACTAGTTTGAAATGGAGCGAAAGTTATTGTTCCATCCATGATCACAATCCATTTCTTAGATTAAGCCAATGATAAAGATTATATTTGGATAAGGGGCTTGTAGGTAATGGCTGAAGATGTAAACAGCAGATGAAAGCCATGAAGATGAGAGACTTTGGACACAATGGAAGTGGTAATGGACTGGAATTTGCTGGTGAGGTCATTCAGAAGAGTAGGAGCTTGATGACTGCCCCTGCTGCCCTGAATGACCTGAGTTAAATATAGGTAAAAGGATAGCTCATATTCCATGACAATTCAGTCTTTATGCTCTCTTCCCAGCCTGCCAACAAGACTACGAACAAGACTAACAGTCACATTGGGTGATTTTGCAATTTGGGCACCTGCCCACTAGGAACTAACCTGAGAACCACCACAGTTCATTTCACATAGGCCAAACATCAGTGAGATGATAATGGCTTTGGCCACTAATGAACTACTGGTCCAGATTTAAACCAAGAGTTGAAGGCTTCTTAACATGCTATCCATCCACTGCACCATTCAGTCCCAATATAATTCATACTTTCTATGCTTGAGGTGATGACCCCTATTGGACCTGTCACTCTGTCCCCCAGAATCTGCTTGCCTACCCACAGTTTCCTATGGCTTAGCCATCATGGAAAGGATGCCCAGTTCACACAGCATGGGAGAGACTGGATCCAGTAATTGGGAGCAGGCTTAGGTAGTGGATGGTTACACTGTCTTCAGTCTCTCAGTTTGCATGTTCTCCTGGGGACCTTACAGCACTGCGTGGTCACTTGCAGCACTAGCAGGTGCTCTTCTTTCACTCTATCCACCCCACCCACTGATATTTCCCCATCACTGTGAACGAAGCAAGAATGCACACATTCCCATCTTTCCTTGACCCACTATAAGGTTCTCAATGGGGCGGCCAGCCTTCCTTCCCAAAACAAAGCATTTCTGTCTCCAGGCAACTGGACATATAGGAACTGGGCAGGCTAACTACCAGACACAAGTCTCCTGCAGGGCATTATGATGTACTACGGTGGGCTGTAGTGTGATCTTAGATAGAAGAGATCAGCGAAAAAATTTACAGCTTGTTCAGGAAGTAGAACTAGTAGGCATATATTATGCTAAGGAGGAATACAGTTAAGAGTAGTGTGTGGGGACATTTATTCATCCGAGTGGTAACACTATGGGACATGCTCCCAAATAAAGTGGTGTAAGTGGACAGTGGTGAATCTTTTATACTCAGGTTAAATCAGTTGCTCATAGAGAAAAACATTGCTGGGTACAACATTTAATTCATTGGGGGCATGGGGACAACATGGCATACTGGAATTAGTAGACCTGGGAGAAAAGGTAGCTCACTTGACCTCAGTAATGTCATGAAACCTTTGGGACCTTCAGTTCTAGTACTGATGGGATTAGGAGGTCACTTGTGAAGGAAAGAATTGTTGAGTACCTAGAGGCCAGTGGGGCTGGGACCCAAGGAAGCATGGATTCACAGAGGGAAGGTCATGTCAGACAAATCTAATTGATTTCTTTGACTGCGTGACCAAAGCAGTAGACCAGGGAGGGCTGTGGACATGGCCTACCTAGACTTTAGCAAGGCATTTGACACAGTCCGCACAAAGATTAATAAACAAATTAGCCAGCCTGGGAGTGGGTTCTAGGGTGGTAGCCTGGGTAAAACACTGGTTGGATAACAAGACACAGCGGGTAATAGTAAATGGAGTCCACAGGAAGAAAGGAGGGTTACTAGTGGGTACCGCAGGGTTCAGTATCATGCGGCCAGTCCTTTTAATGTCTTTATAAGTGACATTGCAGAGGGACTGGAAGGAAAAATGTCTCTTTGCAGATGACACAAAGATCTGCAACAGGTTGATACACAAGGTGGGGTGGAAAGGATGAAAAGGGACTTGGCAAGGTTGGAGGAATGGTCAAATATATGGCAGCTTAGATTCAATGCAAAGAACTGCAAGTAATGCACCTGGAAACAAAACCCAGGGAAGAGTACACAATGGGGGTGAGATACTGACAACAACAACAAGCATTTGTCAATGCCAAATGTTTGCTTGCTGGCATTGGCAGTGGTAGTGTAAGTTACAGAGCTGCATAATAGGAATGGCAGTGAAGTACTGAACTGAAGCCAACCCACCACCACCCTGCAGAGTGGAGAGGCATTGGGGTGTGCCTTTGGGTCATCAGGCATAGCGGCCACGCCATTTCACCACACCACCTGCAGACACTGACAAGTGTCACGGGTGCCTTGGGGTCTTTGGTTCTTATGCGCACTCCCATTCCATCAGGAAGCACGGTGAGATGGGTGCGGTATAGGAGAATGGGGTGAACTTTGAGGCCAAAGAGTCCAAGGCATACCTCAATGCCTCTCACTGGCTGCAGGGTGTGGAATGGTATGAGCATTACAGGCAAGAATCCCAAGTCACATCCCTGATGCCTGTCATTCTCTACAGGGTTGGCGTTATGGTTGGAAACCCTAATACCTCAGGCATTAGTTGGTATTTTCACTCCAAATTGGTATTTTCAACATGTTTTTTGTGACCCCACCTCATGAACAGTGGCAATATCAGTTTGTTAGCTGAAGCTGCTTATGCACAGTGACTACTGCATTTAGCACCACAGGTGCAAAACATTCCGAACAGGATGTAAAAATGACAGCTGTACTGTTCATGGGGAGGTGTAAAAATAGCAATGTTGCAAATCTGCAGTAAAATATTTAAAAACCGGTGAAGTCACAAGTGTGCATAGAAACTGTACAACGCACACCGTAATGTAATTAGTTTGGGTTTTTACAGCATATTGTCAACACAGGCATTTTGGGACCTCGATCATGAACAGTGTCACTGTGATTTCTTTATCTGTCCGAACAATGATTTCCCCAGCGACACCACGCATCTCTACGCTGAAAGTGTGAAAGCACTTTTGTGCCATGTTCTGAAAAATGACAGCTGTACTGTTCATAAGGAAGTGTGGAAAAATGCCACTGGTGAAAATCTGGACTGAAAATATTACAAAGTCATGAACTTTCGAGGGTGCGTGGAAACTGCGCAATGCTCACTCGTAACACAGTCATTTTATGGACGTTTGTCACCAAATTTTCAACATAGCCATTTTAAGACCTCTGCTCATGAACAGTGTAACTGTGATTTCCTTAATCTGTCCCAAACATTGCTTTACATGAACCAACAGCACCATTATGCGCTACATGGCGAAAACAATTTTGGGCAACATGTGAAAATTAGCAGCTGTACTGTTCATAAGGAAGTGTAATAAAATGGCAATGTTGAAAATCTGGAGTGAAAATATTGAAAATTCGCCAAACTTACGGCGTGCGTAGGAACTGCTCAATGTCACCTTTCGTAAAACAGTCATTTTAGGAATTTTTCACCAAATTTTCAACATATCCATTTTAAGACCTCTGCTCATGAACAGTGTCACTGTGATTTTCTTAATGTGTCCCATACATTGATTTTGCACACCGACTGCGCCATTGGGACGCTACTGCAAGCGAAAACATGTTTTGGGAAAGATGTGACAAATGACAGCTGTACTGCTCATAAGGAAGTGTAATGAAATGGCAATGTTGAAAATCTGGATTGAAAATATTGGAAATTACATGACTTACGGCGTGCGTAGGAACTGCGCTAAATAAAACAGTCATTTTTAGGGATTTTTTTCACCAAATTTTCAACATAGCCATTTGAAGACCTCTACTCATGAACAGTGTCACTGTGATTTTCTTAATATGTCCCATACATTGATTTTGCACACCGACTGCGCCATTGTGCGCTACATGAACGAAACACATTTTGGGCAAAATGTGAAAAGTGACACTGTAGTGCTCATAAGGAGGTATGGTAAAATGGCAATGTTGAAAATCTGGAGTGAAAATATTGAAAATTCACCCAGCTTACGAGCCTGCGTAGGAACTGCGCAGCGCTGCGCTCGTGAAAACAGTCATTTTTGAATTTTTCACCAAATTTTCAAAATAGGCTTCTTGAGAGCCACCTTATGAACACTGGCAGTGTCATTTCATTAATCAGTTCAAAAGGTGATTTCACGCAATGACTGCGAAATCACCCTTCAGGCCCGAATAACGCCATGACAATGACATCATTCATGAGAAGGGGTCCCAAAACCCCATGTTGAAAATTTGGTGCAAAAATTCCAAAAATGCCTGAGATATGAGTTGAAAAAACCCTATCTATCCCATTATACAGCTACTGGCATTTCCTCAGTTCATTAGTCGGCTTTGAAGAGTGCAGGCGTGTTCCAGTCCACGAATCATCGCTGGGTCAGAGAGAGTGAAGTATGGGGTGGGGGGTGTGGGGAGGCAGGGTGTGCAGTGGGTGGGTGCGGGTTGTGGGAGGGCAGGGAGAAGTGCCGAGGCAGTTTTATTTCAGGTTTTTTTTTTTAATGTGTGGGACGTTTGCCACACTGGGGTGGGCTCCCAGCATAGCACAAGGACACGGCTGGTTGGGGCGTGGAGCTGACGGGGTTAGGCACCCCGTTGGCCATAGCATCAGTTGCCACGCTGGGGTGGGCTCCCAGCGTGGCACCCTGTACTCTGGGGGAGGACAGTGGGCCGGCGGGGATTGGGCACCCCGTTGGCCATAGCATCAGTTGCCACACTGGGTGGGCACCCAGCATGGCATGTGGAAGGCTTTTGGGGCAGCACAGCCCGGCGGGGATTGGCACCCCCGGCTGTACAGTGGCTGTGCATGGGGGCAGCATGCAGTATGTGTGTGTGTGTGTGTGTGTGTGTGTGTGTGTGTGGGGAGCACGCGGGCAGGCGATATCTCATCACTGCTCACTGAGTGTAGCACTCCCTTTCAACTGTACTCCACTGCATTCTGGAGCTGTCATAGACAGCTCCAGCAGGCGATGGAGAACTGCGGCCATGCCTGCCAACACACTGCTGAATTGGAAGAGGGGTGACACACCTCCGAAAACTTGGATGATGGCACTATGTTTCTTGCACGTAGTGCAAGCAAACATAAAATAGAAAGGAACCCGGGTGAGTCATATCAGACAACCTAAAGGTGGGCCAGCAATGTGAGAAGGCAGTAAGGAGGGCTGGGGTGATACTGGGATGCAGGGAGAGGCATCACCAGTAGAAAACAGGAAGTTGTTGGCCCTCTGTACGGACAGTTAGTAAGACCACATCTGAAGTACTGTGTACTGTTCTAGGGACCCCATCTCTGCAAAGACATAAGGTGGAGGCTGTCAGAGGAGGCAGCCAAAATGATGCAGGGTCTGCATCAGAAGACATATGAAGAAAGACTAAAGGAACTAAATACGTATAGCCTCGAGGAAAGGAGGGAGAGAGAGGGACATGATAGGAACTTTCAAATACCTCAAGGGAATCAACAATGTCCAAGAGGTACCATCTTTCAGAAAAGAGATGTGCAAAATAAGGGGCAGAATTTGAAGATAGAGGGGACGGCTCAGAGGCAATGTGAAGTATTTCTTCACAGAGAGTTGTGGATACATGGAACAGCCTTCCTGAGGAGGTCGTAGAGTCAAAAACAGTGGAAATTCAAAATGCATGGGACAGACATAAGGCAATTCTAGTGGGGGTAGGAGGAAGTAGGCTGTTGGTTAACTAGGATCTGCAACTTATCCATTAGGTAGGGAAATGGACAGACTAGGTGGGCCAAGCAGTCCTTATCTGCCATCAAATTCTATGTTTCTATGTGAGGTTGTTGGGTGCCTTAGCTGGCAGAGGGCATTAAGAATAAATAAAACAAGAGATCATGTGTCTAGTAAAAATAGTAAAAAAAAAACATAAAGCAGCAGTGCAACGAAAAACTTGACCATACTTTTTTCACTACAAAGATTCCAGGCATCTTCAGTTTTATTTGGTGGTACAGTTTTTAATTCCACCAACATTTGAGTATTTTATAAATCTTTTAATTTAGTTTTTTCTCAACAGAAAAAACGGCTGCCACATTTTGCATAGCAGTAGCATTGTAGACCTGGCAAGGGTTAGGATCGAAAATAGAAATACTCATAGTGTCCAGCGTAGGAGGTACCTAGACAAGTACATTTGACAGGTACGCTAATATTTTATTAACTGTA
Source organism: Neoceratodus forsteri (assembly GCA_016271365.2). NCBI lineage: Eukaryota > Metazoa > Chordata > Ceratodontiformes > Ceratodontidae > Neoceratodus > Neoceratodus forsteri. The sequence goes on along the minus strand of CM028138.1, from coordinate 524,415,454 downwards.
ACTTAAGCTTTTTGGAAAGCCATTTTCATTGTACTGCTGCTTAAAAGCAGCATTATCTGTTAGTCTCCATGTCATTTTTTCAGCTATAATGATGATCTGGCAAAGATTATCACTCTACACATTTTCTTTATTTTTTTCATTTCTGAATGAAGGTAAGAGATTTTGACATTTTAAAGTTGCCACTCCGTGCCATGCCGCCATGAAAAAATAAATATCTTGGTACAGCATTGTACTGTTTAACATAAGAAACATGTGCTAGCACCATCCAGTATGTATCTACTATGTGCATTCAGCAGGTAACCTCAGTGGTTTAGGCATTTAAAAATTATGAGTGGTGCCCATCTTTGATGACTTGAACAATTAATTACAAAACCAGCTATAAAAGCTATTTAAAATGTCTAATAAAATTAGAAATACACTGAGGCTGAATCTAGGATATTAGAAATACATTTTGCTAAAAAAAAAAAGTGATGAAATATTTTACTGATTTAACAACTACAGCTACTTTAAATGCAATTTTCCCAAACTGTAATGTTTAATACGTTTTTGGCTCTGTGCCTTTCTCAGTCTACTAAATATTCATATTAACAAGTACTTATTTAACAGTCTCTTTCACAAACATCTGCTGACTGTTCCCAGCTGGCCATAGAATCGCTGTTTGTGGCCTCACACGTTGACATGCACCGTGATGTCATAATGAGGGCATTATTAAGTCAGCCAACCCCAAAGAGAATGCATTATATGAACTCTATGGACAAGTTGGCAAAACTAGTCTGAAGCACTGAGAAAATAAGAGTCAGTTAAAGAAACAGATTCCCTATTAAACTGTAATAGCTGACTGATGAGTACATTTATAAAATGACACACAGAAGTTGGTACCTGCTCTTAAAATCCAGTTTACTGTGTATTGTAGTTCTGAGAAGTCTCTAATGTCCTTGTTTCAGCACCAGTCTGTGGCATGTCAGCCAGCCATCACATTCTCTCTCTCTCTCTCGCTGCATTGTCACTGCTGTCTGCCCTTCTCCACCCTGCATGACCAGAGTAACCTCTGTGCCGGCATAATGTCAACAGAAATGTTCTCTGTGAAGTTTAAGGAGCCCTTGACAGCCCATCAAGGTTCAAGAAGGCTAAAGCCCTCTTGCCTCAAGCAGTGACACTTTTGTTTTCACTTTTGTACATATGACTGGAAAAAACTTCAATAGCAATGCATTTTATATTTCAGTTCCAGTTAATTTACCCATGATCTAAGTTTCATTTAACTTGCTAATGGAGGTATCTGAATTCAAAAAATAAGAACCTTACCTTCATTATGTAGGTTGAAGGAACATTGGAATCCCAAAAAGGAAGTTCAGGAGACAATTCAACTTTGCAGGCATGATAGTCACAAATGATTTATATTTTCACAAAGAAACAGGACAGTTTACCAGTATTGTTTTATGTTGCATTTTAAAATATCTCTCTTGGAATATTGTCTTAAAATATTGGGAACCTGGGAAGTCTGATGACTTCAAAATCTGGTATAACTTCAAAATTTGGACACAGGGAAGTTTTTGACTTCATCCCAAAAAGAAAATAAATTGACCGCTGACCAAGACATGCCAGCTAAGGTCATAAATTTTAGTTTCAGTTAGGGTGGGACCTGCTTTTGTTCAGTTTTACAACTGGGAGAGACTAACTAAAGTGCAGGGAGGTGACGTGTCTTGCTCTTGGTCTCAGGCAGGGGCAGGTCTAGACTTTTGTCAAGGCAGTGAGGTAGCACTTTCACTGAAAAATATAAAATGTCCCATTTAGGGCAGGGTGGGAGTGAGGAAGTACACAAGGGGTTTTATTTAGTACTGTTGTATTATTTACACCTGCTTGTCATAAACCAAGTGTAAATGCTGCATGTTGAGCTTTTGGAAATGATTTGTTAGTGTTTTGTTCCTTTTATCTTAATAAAGTTTATTAAGTTGCAAAAAAAGTCCCCTTTAAAGCTCAGATTAGGCTCATTCCTGGAGTAAGTGGCTGGGAGGCGGTTGACTTTATATCTTATTTTTATAGATACTGTAATTCTGTACAATAGAACACAACAGGTGAACGTTATTTCACACTTCATCATATACATGAATTACTAACAATATAATTATAACCATATATTATACTCCGACCACCAATAAAAAGAAAGGTTCTTCAAGAAATTAAACTGGAAAAAAAGAACCTATGGGTTCAGTTCACAAAATCTTGTCTTAAAATATAATATCCTAATTGGAGGTGCAAGTCTCAGTTTAATTAATGACTTATTTAAATAGGCCTTTAAGAGAACTGAGACTTGCACCTCCGATCAGAATATTAATAGCTTAAGACAAGTTTGTTAGTGATCTGACTCAGTTTAACCTTTTGAATCCGCCTTTCTACTTGTCAGTGGTCTTGAGTATTTATTGCTTGTTGACTGTGTAGGTGCTATTGTCTTGGTCAGAACAGCGCTAAAGAATAACACATGCTAACAAAGCGCGGTCTATACTGTGCTACCACGGACAGCGACTGGAGAATTACAGCACTATTCAATGACGCTACCCTGGTCACTGTCCATATTACTAGTACCGTGAAATGGTCGGTGTCCATGGTACTTGTAGCTGGTTCAAGAGCTGGGAATGGAGGAGGCTGGCTGAGTTGCTCCCATGGTGTGGAGTGGTAATGCAGGAGCAGCTCAGCCAGAAAGGTGATAGAAACCAGGGTTCTAATCCTAGTCTCCACAATTTTATGTTTTTCCCATGTAATTCAACTCCAGCTCAGAGTTGATTATTTTTAATTATGGGGTGTGGAGGCAATGCCCCTTGAGAAATAATGATTTTTCAGTGGTAGCGATCATGAACCGTGACTTACACAGCTACCACTGGTGCTGATTTTGTTGGTGACATTGTCTCCTGTCGCTTTTTGATGGAATGCTTTTGGACGGTTCTATTTTTGACAGCACTGTTCATACAGGTGCTGTTCTGACCAAGTTCTGCTCTGTTGGTGTACCTTTTACAGGCATGACCCGGTACTCTACAAAGTACATAGCAATCAGCAGAAAAAGGATACAGTGCAGTGTGCAGAAGCCAATAATGATGAGAAATATGTTACATCAATATACAGAAGAAGCGGGTTGTTTAATTTGCATTGTGGAAAACAATTTACATATGAAAGCATATGCAGGCAGTGGTTTATAAATGAATTTTCACAATAGTGCAAATATAAAACAACATAAGTATAATATATGGGTATAAAATAAGGGCTGTTGGAGAAAAGCCAACATCTGTCAGCTTATATAAGTAATCAGTAGGATTGTGTGGGATTTGAACCTGGATGTCCACTCTTAACTGGCCTAAACAGTATGAGAAAACTGAATTACTTTCAAGCATAGACCTAACACCAAAAATGCATTTGTAAAGAGTCAACATAACCTTAAAACATATTAATAATTTTTATATAATAAATTTAAGGCTGCTTAGCATACAGGCAGCAGGCTTGTTACAATCACAATTACTAGTAGGTCTGGCTGGAAGGTTACCCATTATTGTTCCTCTGATGTTCATTCAGTCACATCAGTGAAATCATCAAGAAGTTCTCAAGGCGTAGGTTTTAGTATGTGCTGGTATTCATTTCTATTTGACTTCATAGGAACTGTAGTTCAGGTAGTGGCTTAACAGGTCTCAGACTGTGCCAGCAGCCAGTCTGTGCTTTGCACTGGGATTTAGGCCTTAGAATACATGTATGTGACTTTGAGACATTTACAGAAGTCAAACAGACAGGAAATTGCCTCTCTCAGTTTTTGCATTGTTGTAAACCCTCCATATTGCTGTTTCTCAAAAATACTTCTTTAGTATGTTGAATAAAATGATTAAAAGCTGGCTTGGTGGTGCTGAGGGTTGAGGCACTGGATGCCATACCTGATGCCACGCCGGGGACCCAAGTTTGGGAATGAGCTCAGGTGCCAGGGATCAGCAAAGGAGGAGAGGATCGAGCATCTGATGGACTGCTCTCCTCTTCCTGGGAGGGATTCTGGGTGCCTCAGGTTCAGTAGAAACCCCAGTGGAGACCGGTGGTACTACTAGCGTGGAGCAGCTAAGAGGGAGGAGCACGGCAGATGTCTGCGAAGATCGCCATGCTGATGTCATTGCATGGCTGCACTCCTGGAAACAACCAAAGAAAATCCTTGCCGTGCTGGAAGATGATGGTGTGGTTCAGTGATGGGTCCCCATGCCCGATGTCGGGCCATTCAACCTGGTGCTCCCAGTCTCCTCCACCTCTCCAGTCACTCCATTAGATTGTAGATAGAGCACAAGAGGAGTTGGCAGTCCTACCTGGGAGGCTCGAACTGGGGGATCAAGTGGCAGGTAAGGTGGGGGGTTGGGGATCGGCAAGCACTAGTGTCGGGTGCTTCAGGCAGGCAGCAGAGCCACCACTGAGTAACCACTATAGAGAGAGTCTGACGGGTGAGTGCATGAATAAAGTCTAAAAAATAAAAAATAAAATGACTAAAGTTGGATTACTTAAAGGGGCACTGTCAGCTTTTGGGGTATTTTCATGCATCCACAGCAAACATTTTGTTACAAAGAACTGCATTTCAGAGGTGTGTAACTGTTGGAGTTCAGGGCAGCTCAAGCTGCAGTGGGCAGGGCTTGACAGTGACAGGCCTAAGGATCAGCCAGGCTGATAATGACAGTGGTCACTGCTTGCAGATGGATACTTGTCATAGTTGAGAGGGCTGAGGCACTCCTATGAGAGAGTGTCTCAGTGCTTTCATCTGCATGAAACCACTCAGGAAGCAGCTGAGTGGCTTCATGATCAGCTCTGAGCTCCCACCCCCATCCGCCACAGACGGCAATGCGCAAAACAGCTCCCTCCTGCCACATATTCCGCCCTCCTCCCTATTATTCCTGGTGTGCCATCCATGAAAAGCAACTCCCTCCCATGGCCAAGTATCCATACCTCCCCATCACTTCCTGTGCCCCTTTCAGACACATGAAATAAAGAAAACTGTCCCTTGATGTCTTTTTCATGTTTTTTACCACTGTAAAAAGAAAATAGTCCTCAATGTCAGTTGCCATTGCAGCCCCGCCACTGTTACTCTCCCCCATCCAACCCCCACTCAGCAATCAACACCCCAATACCCCCACCCTTACTTGCCTTCCAGGGGTCCAACTCCATAATCCTTTCTGGACCGGACACATCTTTACTCTTCAATGCTGGACCACAAATGGAGAAATCAGGTGAGTGCATCAGTGCATTTCAATGTGTTTGAACTTACACTCATAACTTGGCCAGTTTTATAATTTTCCCCAAATTTTCAACATGGCCTTTGAGACTCAGCTGATGAACAAGTTAGGTGACATTTTCAAATCCAGCCCAAATGGTGTTCGCATTAGTCCATTGAAATCACCTTTCTGGTGGGATTTACCCCAGGACGTGCCTATATTTTGACAAAGGACACCTTAGTCCAGCTAGGCCTGCAAATTACCACCAGGGCATGGCTAGCATCACCGCCCTGCAGTGTATGTTTTGTTACCTGCTACCGTCTGCACTATGTACCTATGTTTGGCAGCACTCTGTAACTCCGTATCACCAACTGCTTTACTGTTATCTGTAACCATTTTGTAACCATTTCTGTAATTATTGTGTCTAGTTGTTGCTATCATCCCTGATGTATCTGTTTTCAGTGACGTGGAATCTTGTAAAGGAGTCTTTAACTCAAAGGTGTTATTCGATATCATCAATAAATAAATAAAATTTGAAAATGTTCACCTACTGTGTCCATGAAGTGGGATAATAAAGACCATGTTGAAAACTTTGTTTCAAAATATTAAAAAATTACCAAGTTATGAAGGTACATGGAAATATGTGAACATTCGCTCATAATTTTGGTAATTTTCAATATTTTGAATCTAATTTTCAACATAGCCATTTCACACCACCTTATGAATGTGACAGGTGGTGTTTTCAAATCCTAGTCAAAATGTGTTTTTGAACTTGTGGCATGAAATCACATTTTTAGCCAGTATTTTATAAGTGACACCTGTCATATTCAGAAGAGGGATCATAAAAGGACTATGTTAAAATTTGGGGTCAAAATGTCACAAAACAATTAAGTTATGAAGAAACATTGAATTTTTTCATTGCTTACTCACAACACTTTGATTTGTGCAGATCTTTGCCCCCATTGGCCCCATTGTTCAACATAGCCCTCTTGTTTCTCCACCTTATGAACATGACAAGTGTAATTTTTCAGATCTCCGACGAAACATGTTTTCGCATTTGCGCTGCAAAGTCACCTTTCAAATGGGATTTTAAAAATTCCATCTGCCACGATCACAAGGTATGGTCGTAAAAGACTGTGTTGAAAATCTGGGATCAAAATGTCAAAAACAATAAAGTTATGAGGAAATGTTGACATTTTTGAATGTTTATTTATAACTTTGTGATTTTTGCAGATTTTGGCCACAGAAGTGCTATAGACCTTTTGTTACTTCCACCTAATGAGCATGACAAATAGCATTTTCAGATTCCTTTGAAACATGTTTTTGCAGTGCCTCTGTGAAATCCTTTCAGACAGGATTTAGAAAATCCACCTATCTTGATCATAACATGGGGTCATAAAAAAGCTATGTTGAAAATTTGGGGCCAAAATATGAAAAGCAACTAAGTTATGAAGCGTTGCATTGTTCCATCAGTTACTCATAACTTTATTTTTGCAGATTTTGGCCCCTAATATCCACATATCCCTCGTGTTACCCAACTATCAACGTGACAGGTATCATTTTTCAAATCCCCTCAGAAACTTATTTTTGCAGTCACGCTGCAACCAAAATCACCTTTGGGGTGGATTTAAAAATGTCACCTGTCTTGATCATAACGCAGGTCATAAAAGGACAATATTGTTAATTTGGGGTCAGAATGAGGCAGCCCACTGAAAATTAGATATTGCCTCTCAGCTAGCCTATGCTGGAGAAATACAATCTAAAACATGTAAAAGCAGGACACCACTGAGAATGAGGTATTACATCTCATCTGGTCTGTCCTGAGTAAATATATAAGCCCAGATATTCAAACTGCACCCAAAAATGCCCAACAGCAGGAGCAAGTGCAAGTCCACTGTGTCCATGCGCCAGAAGCATGATATTCCAAAATGCACAGGCCAAGATGCGCTCTGACCGACAACTGAATATCTACCACCTGTGCCATAGCACAACTAGGGAGGTGAAACTGAGCATATCTGATGCACCATAGCGCAACAAGGGATGTTCAGCTGAGCAGTCCAGATGCACCATAGCGCAACCAGGGACGCCCCCAGCAGCAGGGCAGCAATGCGACAGTACAACCAGGGGCCCACCACACGCATGCCACAGATGGGCAGAGGGACACACACAGAACAGATATCGTCCCCCACACCCCATGCACTGCACAACTGGGGAGGCTGGAATAACCACTGGCCCATGGATACCAGCAACCAACCCACAGCCGGGCCATGGTGCCCCATCACACACCCTGGCAAGCTGTGCACACAGGATGGCCAACCACCCCATACCACACATCCCACAAATGCAGAGCACACACCTGCACCATGACCCGTGACACCCTGTCCAGGAGTAGCACCCAACAGTGCAGGACACCCCATGCATGCCACCACCCCACTGTGACAATGCAAGCCTGTGCACCATGGAGCCATGCAAGACAGCCCCACCATGGACACCCTGCAGTGGCGGCAGCAGACAGTGATGCAACAGTTGCATACACAGTGCCACCTGCATGTCCCCGCTGAGGTACAGCTGAGAGACCAACCATGCGTCAGCACACGAGGTATCCCACATGCGACAGGGCATGCCCTGGACCCACCTCCAGTGGTACAGCACCCTGTACACCCTCCCAGGGACACAGCCCGTCCCAGCACTGGCCACAACAGCCACCACTGACACGCCAGCAGACCGTGCATATCACAGACATGCAAGGTGTCAGCTGCACAGGCCATGGACGGTCTGACAGGGTGCTATGCACACAGTGCAGGCCCCATGGACCACTGCACATAGGTATCCAGTGCACAGAGTACAACACACAGACCACAGACAGTGACTGATCCCCTGCCCACACCATAGGCGGTTCACCTCTGCACACACACACACCTGCGTGAACCACCCTGACGCCATGCATACCACTGCAGCTGAGCACCTGTAACCCACTGCAAATCAGAGACCACCACAGTTGTCATAACAAAATGCTTATATTTAAAAGAAGTAACAAAACATATATACAAATATTTACAAGGGAAGGACACATAACAGGTGGGGTGGGTAAGGGCAGGGTGAACATATGGGAGAGGAAGAAGGGGTGTGAGGGTGGGTCAAGGGGAAGGTGGTAGTAGGGGCATGGAGTGTTCAGTGTGCCCCGGTCCTCCTCCACATGGTGCCTATGTCTGCGCTCCTCCTCCTCACTCCCACTTGGTGGTGGATGCGCCAAAAGCTCAAGTGTGGCCCTCACCACCTGGAGCAGCTCCTCACATTTCATTCCAGTGCCTGAAATCGCCATCCACCTTGGATGAGGGAGCAGAGTCAATAAGTGTGACTGTCCAGCCCCTGCAGCCCACCCATTGTGCATGGCATACAGCCATGTGCCATGCCCCTGTGATAGTGTGCAAACACCCACAGTGACCGTGTCCACAAGACCTGCCTACCCAGGCAGCCACAGCCATGTGGACCACTGCACACACCACACCCATGTCCTTCACAGCACCACCATGGCCGTGACAGTGCCTTGGCTATGCGGTGTGAAGGCAGCTGCCACAACCATGTGCCTGGTGCATGCATGGACCACCATTGGCGCACTACCGGACATGCAGTGCCACTGGACAGTGCTAACTGTAACAAGTTGCGCACATGGCAGTGATGTCAATGGATGGTGGCCATGCCCGCTGCCTGCCCAATTATACAGCATGCAATAGTAATCATGGATGTAAGGCACTCACCATCATCAGGGTGGTCCATGCGCCGCTGACCACCATTACCCCTCCTGGCTTGCTGCTCCTCCAGGCGGTGCCTCCGGTCTCTGGCCTGCTGGCATTCTGCGGAGCCTTAAGGTGCAAAACATGGAGAGAGGAACATCAGTACAATCCTGTGTAATTTCCCCGCCCCATGTGTGCAATCCACAGCCAGACCCACCCACCTCCACCCCAATAACCCCACCACGGCCAGCACTAGATGGCCCCCCTATGTGCGGACACATGCAACCCGTGATACCGTATGGACAATAAAGTGTATGGATGTTGCACCTACCTGGCTGTGGCACCGTGCCCTCCTGGCATGTGCCCACAGGCAGGCAAGCAGGTCTGGGTCCCTCTGCCTCAGATCTCCATATCGGTGGTGGCACTGCTCTGCTACCTGTCCCATACCGGTGGCCTCCTCCAGGACGTCGGCCACTTCCTGCCACACCTGAGTCCTGGCCCTGTCCAGTGGTGCCTCCCAATAAAGGCCCAACATGTGGCTCCACAATGGCAACAAGGTTTGCCAACTCCACCTGGCTCCACTGCACAGCACCTCCGCGCCATCTGTGCTGCTCAGTTCAGTCAAAATGGCTCTGCAGCATGGTCCTGCCACGTGCAGATGCTGCGTGGTGACAGCGCTGATTCCCTATCGTGCTGTCACCGAACAGCACGATAGTGGTGCACCATGCCTGATGCATGGCGGCGCTAGGGGCAAAGGTCAAGCACAGGGTTAAGGCTCTCTGGCGCATGGACAGCCACAGTGCGATTGGAACCCAATGCATGTAGTGCGATTGGCTGCCTGTGTGCCACCTCCTGTAGCAGCCTACTGCGCTGTTGCCCAAGTGCACCTATGATGCCCCAGTGCCACAGCGCCATATAGGTGAATAGCGCTGTAGCGCCACTGGTACAATGGTGGCCATGCCCTGCATTGCCTCCCGTGCACAGCATGTCAGCAGCACGGCAGGCACCTGCATCATCAACCTGGGCATGCGCAGTTAGGTGTGTATTGTGCATGTCACAGAACTGCGCCTTGGCTCAGCATGTTCAAGACAATTGTGCAAAGCGCAACTGCATGATATTCAGCTGGCATATGCAAATCAGCTAATCAGCCATTCAATGGCGCAGTCACTGCATTGGCATCCACTTAAAGATGCGCCTCGCCTCATTTGCATGGGTTGCGCTATAAAAGTGCGACATTGGGCTGCACTGGCCATAGTCAGTTACTGCAGTCTATTGTGGTGAGTTGCATGCTGTTTGGGAGTGTGGACTGTGGATTTTGGGACATGCATGGGACTGCACATCACGGGTAACACCTGTCATTCTCACAGGCTGAATCATGACCGAGCGTGTTGTGGAGGAAGAGGAACAGAGTCGTGGGAGGAAGAGGAGGCCAAATTTCATGAAGGCGAGACAGATGCCCTGTTCAGAGGCCAACCTAGACCAGGAGCCACTTCTCAGCGGATGCCAGGGAACACCACAGGCCTGTGCTGCTGCATGGGAGGAGGTAGCGCGTGCTGTAAACCTGCATGGCAGCCACCAGTGCTCCGTGCAGGAGTGCAAGAAGAAGATGAGCACAGACAGGTGGAGGATTAAGGAGAAGGTGGCTGCCATCAGGGTCTACACCTGACTCCACACGAGGAGGCGGGTTGCTGGCAGCATGCAGCATTGCGCCATTGAGGTGTTCGGGTGGTGGATTCAGGCGGGTGGTAGCCCGTCACTGCATAGTAGTCATGGTCTGTCTATTGGGGGCAGGGTGAGGTCACATGCAGTAACGTGACTTTGTTTTCCCTTACAGCTCCTGAGCATCTGCATGGGTCAGCGGTGGTGGGCTTCTCCACTGAGGCTGGTCACATGGAGATGGAGGAGCCCATCCACCTCCACAGGAATATGCGGCTCAGGGCGACAGTGGGCCCACCTGGACATCCAGACTGATGTTGGTGGAGCAGGTGCAGAGGAGGCCCGTGCCCGTGTCCCAGCGTGCCAGCGTTCACAGATGCCAGCATGCTGAGACTCGGGCTGGTGCTGGATCCGTCACCAATGATGATGTAAGCTAACGTCATGGGCAGTGACGCGTGTGTGCCACAGGATGGCCACACAGCAGGTTACATCACGGCATGGCTGTGGGTGGTGCTGCCGTGGAGGCCTGCGTGTCATCACAGTCCCAGCCTGTGCCTGTCAGCACCGGTGGGGCAGCACTGGTGTGTGTACAGGACAGTGGGACTGTTGTGGCCATTGTGGTGGCACCATTGAGCCCTGGGAGCGCAGCCAGAGGGGCAGCATCAGCAGTCAGCCAATGGGCATGGGGTACAGTGTCGGGGGCAGCATCAGTGCACCGCCTGTGGACATGCCCAGGCCTGGCCCTGGTGTGCAGCGCCCACCCTCAAGGGGTGATGAGCATCAGGGCTGCGAACACCCTGAGGGACAGCATGCTGATCAGGCAGATGACCTCTTGGATGAGCACACCCGCATACTGCAAGCATCAGTCAATCAGCAGATGCAGCTTGTGACAGCGGTGGATGCACTGAGTGCGGCTCTGTGCCAGGCAGAGGAGCATCACAGCAGAGACACCGCTCTGCTCCTGGCAGGGATGAACCAGTTGCGGGAGGATTTGACCGCTGCCATTGACAGGCAGACACAGGCATTCACTGCTGTCATGGCCACATTGGGCACACAGTTATGTGCCCATGCATCCTGAACACCACGCGGTGCACTGTTCACCCCCATTCCCGGAGTCGTGCGACACCATCCTTATCGACACGGGTTCAGCTGTGGGTATCCGAGGCATGCCTGATGCAGGCATGTTCGGTGTGTTGCAGACCCTGCACAAGCACAGTCGTGTTCACGTGAGTGGAACCCCTGGGGACCGTCGGTGCCACCCCATGAGGCCAGTGGTCAGCCTTCACTGCTGGCGGGTCTCGTGGGCCGCCCACAAATCCATGGTGGCCGTGGCACTGTGGCGGCGTGACTGACCTGTCTCGAATGTGGCTACTGTCTGATGCCACCCTGTGTGCATTGTGTCATTCAGCGGGCAATGCAGGCTGGTACCCGGCCCTGCACGCACACACAGTCCATCTGCACACCTCCCGGCTGCTGTCCGCGGTTCGTGTGCATGATGATGCCTGCATTGTGCTGTACACCACTGTGCAATGGTGCCCAGTGTCTGACACATGCACAATGACAGGCAGTGGGCATGGTGGTCTGTGGACATGTGTGGCTGGGGTGGCGTTCGGTCGGCATGCCTCCTACCCATTGTGCATGTCTGGTGAGTGTGTGTGTGTGTGTGTGTGTGTGTGTGTGTGTGTGTGTGTGTGTGTGTGTGTGTCTGACCGCATGCCATGTTAGACCGCCCATCCCTGGCAGTGTGTGTGGTTCCATGCCCGGCCACTTCCCTTACGGCATGCACCCCTGGTGTGTGTCCATGCATGTTTGTGGGTTGTGCCTTTGCCACTGGTGGTTGCACATGGCCCCATGACTTACCTGGGTTGGCTGAAGTGCTCCTCCGTGATGGTGTCCCGGTGCAGCTGTGCCAGCGGAGCAGTTTGGGGTCCCGTCACCCAAGGGGAGCTGCCCATCACCATTGTCACCGGCGTCCTCATCTTCCCCATCGCTGTCCCCTCTTGACCTGTACAGCCATCCCACATTCATTGGCCATGTTGAGCAGGATGCAACAGGCCAGGAATAGCCCGCAGGCCTTTGAGGGGCTGTACTGTGGGCATCGCCAGAGGTGTCCAGGCAATGGAAACATGCCTTCAGCATACTGAACACCGGCTCGATGACATTATGTGTGGTGGCATGTGCCTCATTGTAGCATTGCTGCGATGGGGGTCGGCTGCTGGTATGGTGTGAGCAGCCAGGGATGGAGTGGGTATCCACTGTCACCTGTGTGTAGAGGGTGGAGGTTAGTTTGGTGATCAGCATCGCCCTGCCCTGGGCCATGTAGGCTACTACCATGTCACCTCTGACCATGCCCTCCCAAGCCCTAAGTTTGTCCGTGTGGTTTGCATACTCACCCACTAAGTGGCCAGTGATGATGTCCCACTCTCGAATCAGTGGCACAGTGGCCAACTGGTGCCAGATGAAGGCATCGTGTGCTCTCCCAGGTGCGTGGCACAGACATTGATTATCGCCCCTGGCATCACACACCACCTGGCAGTTGATGCTAGCATAGCCCTTCGATTAATATATAAGGCCCCTCGGGGCCAGGTGGTGTCTTGGATGGCCAAATGGGTGCAGTCTATTGCCCCTAGCATGCCAGGCATCGTGCCTTGTGGAACTCCTGTATGTTTGCTGTGCACTCCGCCCGGTGTGCTGGGAAATGGATGTACTCTGCAGCATGTGGCGGCAGTGCGCTGAGGGTGGGTGAGGTGGCATGGCGACCCAGCTGGGTTATGCCTGTAGTGTCCCCTGTTGGTCTCTGGAAGGTACCCATGGCGAGCAGCACATGAAGCTGTCACTTTAGTCTCCACTGGCAGAGCATGGCTCGTCGTGTGGGTGCCTGCATCACATCACTTCACAGCTCACAGAGCCACCTCAGAATTGCCCGATTCAGGTGGTACTGGCTCTCGATCTCAGTATCGCTGTACAGCTCAAAGCTGGTGCAGGCTTGGTACTGCCTGTTGAGGCATACCGCGACGGGCCCTTCCACCGCCGCACCCCTGCTGCCCACCTTCTCACCCCCTCATTACTGCCTCCATCTGGATGGTGGCACTGGCCATGTCCCCTGGCTTGTGTTCACCCCCGACAGCTGTTTCTGTTCCCCTGCTGTCCTGGGCTACTTCCCTGAACAAGAACACCTAAATGTGGTGGCCTCTGTGCTGTGTGGCACTTCCCCTTCTGCACTGGCTGTGTCTCCCCAAACCTTCCTGTGCCTCTCTGTTCTGGGTGCCTTTCCTGGCCTGCCCTGTGTGTCTCTTCTACCCTCTTTGTGCAGCTATGGTTCAGCCTCATGCCTTCCCTCTAGCATTCTTGCGCCTCTCCCTTGTTCCTTTTTATTTTGGCTCATTTCGCTATGCATAACTTCGCTTGCTCCCCTATTGCACATGGCAGCGTTGTTGAATATCGCACTGTGCCATTTATGCATGGTTCCTCCCCTTCAGTTGCGCATACATTCATTATCATTAGCTGTTGCTCAGCGTGATTTGAGCAACTGCCTCCACTGGGCCTCGCAGAATGGCGCATTTCGGACTTGCACTGGCGCAACCCTATTGCGCATGGCGCAACCTTTGAATATCTGGGCCATAGTAAAACTGTAAAAGAAGCACCCCAGTACAGCAGAGCCCTACTGAACTGGGCATCTATGCTGTTTTATCTTGAGAAAAATACATTGTAAAGCTGGACCCCACTGAAAATGTAACTTGCCTTTCAGCTGGGCTGTCCTGGGTAAATATATTACAAAATGGGTAAAAGCAAGGCTGCATCAAAAACAAGATATTGCATCTCAGCTGTGCTATCCTGGGTAAATGCAGTGTAAAATTGGCAAAAGCAGGATTCCACTGACAACAAGTTAGCATCTGAGCTGTGCTTTCTGGGGTAAATACAATATAAAGATTTATCAAAGCAGGACCCAACTGAAAATGAGATATTGCACCTCAGCTGGGCTATCCTGGCAAAATACATTGCAAAACTGTGTAAAAACAGGTCCCTACAGCAGAATCCCACTGAAAAGTAGATGTTACATCTAAGATGATCTGTCCTGAAAAATGCATAAAGTACTGTCTGGCTTTAGTTTCAACATTCTGCACTCTACAATCTTCAACTCCGATTTCACATCTACAAGCTGCAGCAGTCTATTGGTAACATTCCAACGACTTGAGCTATACAGTGAGAGCAGTACCTCAACTCACTTGACAAACCCTCCTTTATATTGCAGACAGCTATTGAACTGTTTTATGTTTGTTTAGCATGCACAAAATATTTTGTTACACTTCGTGGCATTTGAGAGGTGTGTCACTGCCAAGCCAGTACAGCTCATACTGGAAGGGGCTCGGCAGTCAGGCCAATGACCACACTGTGATCATGACACCACTGCTTGCTGGGCAGAAGCTTTGTGTAGCTGAAGGGACCAGCTGCTCCAGTCAGAGGATCTTTGGTCCTATCTGTCTGTCTGTCTGTCTATCTATCTATCTATCTATCTATCTATCTATCTATCTATCTATCTATCTATCTATCTATTTATCTATCTAGCTGTCTGTCTATATCTGTCTCTCTGTTAAGCGGGTGCTCACTCTCGTTACCACTTCTCTCCATCCCTGCCACCCACTAGGTCGCTTGGCCACCAGCTCTTCCCATCTTTATAAATATTTTTCTTTTAAAATGTAAGCCCACCCTCAGTATCACTTCTCTTGAGACCCCTTCCTTCCAGGTCACCTTCCCCTGTTCCCCAATGAACCCAATAGTGGATGACCAATCCCACTGCTGGAATGCATCTGAAATAAAGAAACCATCCCTCAATGGATTTTTTGTAACCTGTAAAACGAAAACCATCCTCGCCAAGCTGCCCTCCACACACCCCCATCCACCTCACCCTGACCTCCCATTCAGCAGTAACCACTCCACACCCCATATACCCTCACTCACCTGAACATGTCTTAGGATGAAGATCCACTCTCCCATCGATGACATGTCTTGCTGCTGGAACCGGCGACTGCAATATGAGTAACTAAGGTTAAGTTCGGTTCAATGTATTTCAATGGGGTTTGAACTGATGCATAACTTTGCCATTTTGCATATTTTGGTCCCAAATTTTCAACATAACCTTTTGGGACCCCACCCCATGACCAACAGTGGTGGAATTATGCAAATCAGGCCCAAAAGGTGATTTCACAGTCATGTTGCAAAATCACCTTTCAAAAGCGGAGATTAAACATTTTCACCATCTTTCATGGAGGTCATAAGAAGGCAAAGGTAAAATTAGGGTCAAAAATGTGAAAGTTTTAAAGTTATGTGCACACATTGAAATGTGTCTATGCTCGCTTGTAACTTTGGTAATTTTAAATATTTTGACCCCAAATTTTCAATATAGCCATTTTTTCATACCGCCTCATGAATGTGACAGCTGTCATTTTAAAAAACAGCCCAAAATGTGTTTTCATATTTGTGGCACAGAATGACATTTCAGAGGCACAGAATGATGTTTTGGTGCAGATTTGAACATTTTACTTACCAGGTTCATAGGTGGGGTAATAAGAAGACAATGCTGAAATATTGGTGAACAAATATGGTAAAATGCCCAGGTTATGATTGAATGTTACTCTGTTTCAGTGTTCACTCATAACTTCACTAATTTTAAATAATTTGACTCCAAACTTTCAACATAGCCATTTTTCCATACCACCTCATAAACATGCGTCATTTTTAAAATACTGAGCAGATGTGTTTCATTACCTCTGGTGTGAAATGACATTTTGGCCAACATACTGTAAATGGTACATGTCATGTTTAGAAGGCAAATCCTAAAACAAGTATCTTCCAAAGTTAGGGTCAAAACTAAAAAATAATAGTAATTTTTAACAACCTCTGTGTGTAGTGCCTATCAGTACCAAACACCTGCATAGCACATACCATAAAGCAAACGGTTGACATTGACAAATGCATGTTTTCTGGGTATAAATCCCATCATGCAGCCCTGACAAGCACCTGTAGAGGTCTTCTCTATGCTTGAGAAATAACTTGATCTCTTTCACTAGAATGCTCATGGCTGAGAAACAAGTCACATCAGTCAACTTCCACTGCTTCAGTCAAAACTTTCATCTCTCAATCCCTTCCAAAATGGACAAACACTCGATGAGAACTCCTATCCAGTATTTGTTATAAGACTGCATTATGCCTAGAATTGATATGCAACAAATTTCTTTTTAAGTCAAGAACTGCTCAGTGATCTTCAAACTCTATTCCAGATAGATGACAGTGTCAGCACAACCACATCAGGATTCATGGGCTTGATTTTCATTAGCCCATAAATTTTCTAATTTGTGTGGAACTATGACTGCAGCAAGCTCTGGGTGTATCAGGACCCCATGCCCCTGTTTTGTAAAAAGGTGGGTCCTTGCACCAAAGTCCTGAGAGTTGCCGCACCAGCAGTGTTGCACCAAACATTGTGGCACACCTGAGGGTTTGATGGAGGGTCCATCAAACCCCCTGCTAACACAAACCTAGACAACCCATAGAGGTTGAGGTGATAACTATGCCTGGAAGGTAGGGACCGAGGATGATGGAGCACTGGTGGTGCCATGGGGTCACAGTGGCAGTGGGAGGAATGTGAGGAGGTGCCCTGTGATGTGGCACAGAGTTGATCAGGCCAGGTAGGAGGGAATGGCTGGACCATCATGACCCCAGACCAAGTTGACAGCAGCCCTGACAACTGCCCACAGGACCCACAGTCCCCAGTAGTGTAGTTGAGCATCTGTCAGTCACCACACAGGGGGCTGTGTACCTGGGGAATGTCCGGTGCCCAGGGCACATCCCATCCACTAAATTCACCCAACAAGACCCCAGTGCCACCCACTGTGGTTAGGGCACTGTAGGTCCTGTGGAGCAGGTGCCAGGACTACTGTCATCTGGGGTCTGGGTCATGATGGTCCGGCCATGCCCCCTACCAGCATGATCAGCTCTGTGCCACATTGCAGGGCACCTCTGCTGGGTGCCTGCTCACATCCCTTTCACTGCTGCCATGCCCCCATGGCACCACCAGTCCCCACCTTCCAGGCCTCCCCATCACTGCCTGCCGGCAGTGGCACAAGGCCCTTAGACCAGCTCTTGGCTGGTCTAGCATGAGACCCTCTTGCTACTCACATGATGGAGCTTCTGGAATTCTGAAAAGGAGATGGTGAAGCCCTGCTGTGGTATATAAGCCCCTTATGACCAGGCGCAAGAGCACTTTGCTGCACGGGTGCTGCAGGACTGCTTTGGCACATGGCATCCTAATTTTGATACAGCCTGTGTTTGAAAATAGGTAGTGCATGAAACTTTGCTGCAAGGTGCCACTTGCATCAAAGCTGTTTGGTGATGGCACCTTGCGCCAAAGTTTTCTGTTTGAAAATTGAGCCCCATGCCTCTTACTCAGTGTCTCCTTTCCTTTATAGGCTTTGGCTCCCATGATTATCCAGGCCATTCCTTCACAGGAGCTGCCACATCTGCTTAAGAAAGAAGAGGTTTTGGCACATATTATCAGCCATTTTCAATGACAGTCATAATCATGCTACCAAGCATACAATGGTATTGTCTTATAGGTCACAAACATCCATCCACCTGAACAGAATGAGATAAACAGTGTGCTTTGGAGAAAATGGCCACAGCCACGTATTTCTTAAAGAGAATGTAATGAACAGTTACAACAGCTAAGTAACTGTGATATATGTAACAAAGTAGTCATGGCAAAGTCATTCATTAAGTCAGTCATCCTCATGATCACCACAGTGGCCATCCCTAACCCCCAGGACCAACCGAATAGTACAAGCCACCACGAGTGAACCGCCCTGGACATGAGGCATGGCTCCAGGTAGGGTTGCCAACTTTCAGGTTTTTCATCTGGTGATCAGGTTTCCAAGGTCCCAATCAGGTAATCCGGGTTTGGCCTGTGCTGTCAGGTTTTGAGCCATTTTGAGTGTTCACATATTTTTGAAACAAATGTTGTCATCTCATTCATTGTTTCAGTTACGTGTCCAGGTTACAAACAAGTTCTGTTGTCAGTATAGCCTTTTGTTTGTGAAAGTAGTCACCCTGGGAGGTGCAAAGTATAGCCATCAACACCATTAGCACTTACCTAATCGTTTCCACTGCAGCTTAAAGTGGCATAGCAGCAAAGCTGTCCCACCTTCTGTAACAGCAACAGAGCCAGTTGTCTTCCACATTCATTTGCTGGTAAATTTTTCATCTTTAACAGAATTTAGGCATTTTAAATGTTTTTAATTATTTTTTCCTCAAGAAAAAGTATGGTCCTTCTTTGGCTTTGAAATAGTACTGTGGACATGAAAAGGAAATTAAGCAAAAATATATAAAATATACATTATAGGAAACAATTTCTTTATTATGTATTATTCTATACCATGTGTAATGCTGTATGCTATGTACAGTATTTCCCTGGTCCCTGCCCCCAGATCATATCTGTAGATGAGATTTATTTTATCTCTGTATGTTTATCTGGTAAATCAACGTCAATAAATAAATACATACTGTATTTAAGTAAATACAGTACACAGCATCACTGGCTCATTAGGTAGTGCACTGGCTTCTGAGGCCAGGAGATCAGAGAGGTCTGTGGATTCAGTTCCCATCTGGCACTTGGGTTAATATCGCAGTACTAACACTAGTGCAGCATGACAGAGGTGCTGCACTTCTGAGGTGCCGTCTTTCGGATGAGACGTTTAACCGAGGTCCCATCTGCCTGGATTGGTGGTAGTTCAGGTGGACGTTAAAGATCCCATGGCACTTATCGAAAAGAGTAGGGAAGGTTTTATTAATAAAAAGAACAACAATAAGACAAACCAAGCAATGGAAAATACAAAATGAACAATAGGAGAGAAAAAAAAAACAACAGTACATCATCAGAGTAATAAGGCTAAAAGAACCAGGAAAGTAAACTATACAGAAATCAACATATGAAAATAGGAGCTATACAGTGTGTGAACAAAAAAAAAATCATCCAGTTTTGTCCTTCAAAATGATACCTCCCTCCACCTCATAAGCCATCGCTTTAGACAAACATTTTTGCTCTATACTACAGTGTGAAAACAGATCTTGTTCAACCCGTTCAAGTACTTGAGAAGGAGACTGATAAACCTGCCTCAGTGTAAGTTGACACCGTATCTGCCACAAATGGAATTTTGTACATTGCAAACAAAAGGCGTAATACACCAGCATCCATTGGCGTATGATGTAATAAGAAACCCCCACAAGCTGTACATAAGTAATAGTGCGCCAAAAGGCCTGTCCCAATCGATCAACAAGGGCCACCCAAAAGGCATGTGCATAAGGACATGAGAGAAAAAAATGGGTCATCGTTTCCTCCTGAGCTCCACCGTATCCCTAGGGTACATCCGTTCAGAACCATTTTATGTTTAGAATTACCCTTAACATGCAGCTAACCATGACTACTAAGCCACAATATATCCCACAATTGAGGCTGTATCAATTTATCCACCTGTCCTTTAAGAAGATATTCAGAATAACAATCTGGAGTATCCCGAAATACAGGGACAATAGAATGTGCCTGAGTTTGCAAAACTCCATAAAGATACTTAGTACTTCTAGTGAAAACTTGGTCTGGAAGTATCTTCCATTTATTAAGCTTTGTAATGGCAGGCCTTAAATAAACAGGGAAGGAAATGGTGTGCAATGTCTGCCTATCTGGCAGTGTCCAACAAGCAAACAATCTAGGTAGCCATGGATCCACATAAAGTACCCATAACAGAGACTGAGGACAGCGAAGATCAATCAAGTTCCAGTGAAAAAAATACTATAATAAAAAGTAATAGAATGTATGCAGTTCAACCCACCTTGTGCAATAGGCAAATACAAGACATCCCTTTTAATGGGATTTAATAGCTACCCCAAATAACCTGAAAAAACAAAACAAGTAAAGTAGGTTCCAAAGCAGAGGAACAGGGTATACCACACTAAGGTATAAAAACTGGGGAGGAGCAATGTTTAACAATGGAAACTTTCTTACATTTAGTCTGTTGCCAGGACTTCCACAATGCAACCTTAGGCAGCCTGATCTATCCTGGCTGACCAATTAAAAGTGTGTTATCACCCTTGCCAAAACAATGCCCAAAATCTGAACTAGTCCTAGTAATAGAGGAATACCTTGCAAATCCGTGAACTTAGGGACCAAATTATGTAAAGGGTACAAGAAACTTTAAATTTATTAAGGGAGGTACCAGCAAAGCAGAATATATGGAAAAATGATGCAATACCCTAACACCAGAGGGCACATCAGAAACTATCACACAGACATCATCATATGCACAAGGGAACCACGGAGGCAACACCAGTAATCCGAGCATCCTGGACAATTATCCTCAATAGGGATCCAAACTAAAGACATAAGCAAAGGGCTCAAGGCACCTACACCCCCTTCGAATAGGGTTATAGGATCCAAGGTAGCCATTTACCAAAGGAACAGTATAAGCATGGCCATAAAGCAGTGTAAGCCAAGTGACAAAATGATCTGGAATACCATAGGACCTCAAAACATGAAATAAATAGGAATGTGGAACCTGATCGAATGCCCTTTCCTGATCAAAGACATAAGAAACCCTTTGATAGTATTGGCTTTACCAAGTTCAACCAATTCCCTAAGTAAGAGGAGGTTGGAGTAGATAGATCTACCAGGGACAGAACAGGATTGGTATAAAGAGATCAATATAGGGGCTGCTGTCAACAACCTGGAATTCAAAATCTTCGTCAATACCTTCAAGTCAGTATTAAGAAGGCTCAACGCCTCAATTGGAAAGATTACCCCACCCTTTTATACAATAAAATCTGTATAGAAGAGCAAAATGAAAATCAAAGAAAGCTGTTGTAAAGTCCAATTAAAGACCACTGTAAGAATTTCACTAAGTAAGGGACTACAAGACTTATAAAACTCAGACGGTAAACCATCAATCCCAAGCGCCCGTATTAGTATGCAGTCGTGATATTTCCCTCATGACCTCCTCAGTACTGATTGGGACAGTCAAGCAAGGCTTGCAACAGCACATTTGAGCAAGAGGATAAAGTCAGTGAAGAAAGAAATACGTCAGCTCCAGCCATATCCAAGTCAGGTGTCGAATACAGAGTTGAAAAGTGTGAGGAAACCGCCTTCAATATATTCAAAAAACCAGTGCACTTTGTACAATCCGGGCAAATTACTTCAGTCAATAAGCAATCCGAGGAGTGCTTATGGCCAGAAGTCAAAAGCATCTCCCATACCGGCTTTCTCACAGACCAAACCTTATGTTCATGCAAAGATAGAAGGCCCTCGAATATTGGAGGCCGTCATCTCCTTTTCACAGCCTGCACTTGTGACGTTAAATTTAGCCATTGGGTGTCTATCACAGAGTACAATGTCCCCAATTGTGATCTCAAAGACAGATATTTTTATAATTAGCTAAAGTGACGTATTTAGAAAAACGGATAGCCAAATAAGTTATTTCAGTCTTAGTTTCCAACCACCAACACAGCAAATCCTCCGTGAGGCCAGCCAAAGAACATGTAGGCTTTTAACAAGTCATGCACCTGTGTCAGAAAACTCGCATCAGCTAAACAGAGGACGTTCAGTTTCCAATAACCCTACCAACCTTAGCCTGAAGGCCCTCCCAGGACAGCAGAAACAACTACATGATCTGAAGTCTCCACCAGAATAGTACAAGCAGAAATAACAGTCACAGCATTAGTAGTAAAGAAAAATCAATCCGTGAGGAGAGGCACCCTTAAAAAGTCGCCCACCCGTGGGATGACAAACCCTATAAACATCTTGAAGACAACCCTGAAGAATAATACGATTAAGACAATTGGTGTCACAAAATCTTTGTCAGTCAATGCACCTCGATCCCCTTATGCACAACACAATTAAAATCACCACCCCAAAGAAGGAACCTAGTGGTGAACAGATATGGTTTAATTATGTTGAAAAGGTCCACCCTCCCTTTCTAGTGGCGTGCATACACCACTATCAACTGCCAGTCAGTATTGAAATAAACAAAATCCAATAACAAAGCATGACCCATAACTATTTCAACCAACTTCGTAACATGAAAACCATCACACGAAATAAAACTCCCACACCATCACATGTATCCAACCCAAAGGAAAAATAAGAGGGTCCCCAACACCACAGCTTCTTAGCCACTGAAACCAAAGAAAGGGCATTCGATAGGGTATCCCGAATAAGGCAAATATCACACTGTAAAGCTTGCAGAAAGTGAAAAGTAAGGAGTCGCCATCGTGCATTTTGACACTATTAACATTTAAAGTGGCAACCTTAGTTGAAATGCAGAAGCCATCTTTAAAAAAAGAAACAGAAAGGAGAAAGAAAAAAGACAAATCAGGTGACCTTCCCATCCTGGTACTTTGATGAGGATGAACACCAAGCCTCAAAAGGCCTTCCAGTGGTGACTATATCCATAAATTTGTCACTTTCACAGTCTGAAGATACAATGGGTTGGGAAGAAGCATCTGAATCAGTTCCCAAATCCGAAGACTGAGATTGCTTGACAATACCTCAAATTTGTTATGTAAGAAAATAACCCCCAGGGAGGAGGCTTTAGCCAATTTAGACCTAGACTTGGTTTGCTTCTGAGCCCTCTTCTTTGCCTGTACAAAGGTTCAGGAGGAGGCATAACCAACTCGTCTTCAGTCTGTACTGGGGCGAGGAGGGTTCCTCAACTGCCAGGACAGGAGGGGGTTACTATACAGGGGCTTGAGGTGTGACCAGCAGAGGAGACTCACCAGAAGGCAAGGAAGGCTGAGCAGTGGCCTGTGGCACAGGAACAGTAATGTCCTGATCTAGATGGGGAGTAGACAACTCAGTAGTAGGGGATGGAGGAGGCTTTGAGGAAGCAATATCCTTCTTTTGTGCCTCAACAAGGGTAATTCCTGATCAGGACAATCTCCATGGTTATGAGTAGCCCAAGGACAGGTCCAAGCCATGACCCACCTCCTCACACAAATTGCCTTAAGGTCAGCAGTACAGTCCATACTGGCATGACCAAAGGAAGGCAAAGGCACCTCAACCTATAGCAGGCAGCACTAAGATGGGAAGGAGCCACATTTAAAGCAAGTACGCGGCTGACCCACATAAAACAATGGCCCCATTCCCTACCAAAAACAAGCTATTGCAAAATGAACAAGGCCTACATTAGTATGCGAAGACGGACTTTAAACTTCCACCCACCAGTGCAAAAGTGCTCTGAATCAAAAATAGGTTGCGGTGACCCCAATATATCACAACGCTTTTCAACCAGTGGGAGATATCATGCACTGCCACTGACTCATTACTGAAACAAAATTGTAACAGATTTAATAACCGGTCTAGTGAGGGAATAGCTTGAAAGGGCAACCATAAGGCAGTATATCTGAGCAACTCATACTTTGTCCAAAATGGCCCAATCCTGTGGAGTCTTAAAACTGATGTCATACAGTGAAGTTCCTGATACATGAATAAGAGCAAAAATCTAATTAGTGAAGTAACCCAGAGAGCCCTTAATGAGAGTTTTACCAACATAAAGTCAATCAGGGACAATATTTAGGCCACCAACATATTGCAGGCGGACCGCATTTCTGCGTTATGGCGAGGAGCGGAATTACGAAAGCATCCTTCATACGAAGTCTTTCCCAAGTAGATTTTGCCTGTGCCCCATGATCAGTAGAAGGGTCCTGTATTGAACTTCTGTGTCCATACGCTCTCCCCAAGCAATCCCTCTAGTACTAGGGCCCTCCCCAGCTGATGATGAGTCAGATATGGGACCCTCTCAAGCTGCTCCACATCAAAAACAGTATGCTGAACATCTGCAGCATTTAAATCAGTGTCCATGGCATCAGGAGGGAAGGAGGAAAGGAGCCAAAACAGGGGCAGTAGTATCCAAAGGGCTAATTGTACACCATGCCCAGGTATCGGGCTGTGAGCAGGATCAGGTACCCAATGTCCCGTATCACCCGGTTTCCAGCCTGAATTCCACAGGAAGCCTCCAAGAAGCTGGGCAGGGGACTCAGCAAGGTGCAGGAGCAAGAGGGACAGACTCCCGTGGCGGCATGGAAGGCTTCAGAGGGAGTGGGTGAGCCAGGGGCTGAGCAAAAGGTCCAGTACTTACAGGCAGAAGTGATGAAACAGTCTCCATTGCAGGCAGAGGAGTTACAGCAGCTGAAGCCTGAGAAGCGGAAGCTGCGCCTGCCGGCTGGCGTGGTGTCCCACCAGCGGAACAGGAACAGTGAGCCGACTTAGCACCAATGGATCCTCCAAAGGTTCTGCAACAGGAGGCAAATCAAAACCATCCACAGCGAGGTCTAAAACAGGCACTGTAGCATGCAGATCAAGGAGGAGAAACATCGGGAGCAACAGTATCAAGCATAGCCATGGCCTGACTCCTATGAGTAGCGAGGAGAGACTTCAGCCACAACTCGTCAGCGGTAAAAATCCAGATGAAGCAGGAATAGTATGAACAGGTAAACCGCAATCCACAGCCTGTGCAGCCGAACTCCCAGACAGTAGCGTGGAATCAGACTCCAAAGCTGGACCTGCAGGAGCAGAGCTCCGTTCTCCTGCAGTACACCAGCAGACTGAATAGGTCCAGAGGATGAAGCCATGGTCCACCAGCGCCCCTCACAGAGTAGGGGAATTTCCCAGTGTCTGGAAATTCCCTCAATCATTAAAAAATACCACCAACAGCTTAATCTGGTTCAAGGTCAGTTGGCCTTCATCTGTATCCCCCTCCCGGGTCGTGCCTAAAATAGGCAGGATTTGTCTAGTGCACTTACCGGTCAACAAAAACTAAATAAAATAAATAAATAAATAAATAGGAAGAATCTGGGAAAGTAATTTTTAATAATAATAAGTAAGCATTAAGGCATAAAGAGGGTGTGTATAAAACATATTTTACAGCATGGCCAGGGGTGTAGTAAGGCACAAGGCAGCCAAGTGACTTCAGCTGCTGGCTATGCTATAAGTGTTCTCACACACTCTGAGTCTTTATTAAACTTATAAAATTGCTCCTTTTTAATTACTTTTGATTATTGGGAAAAGCATGTTCATATGTAAAAAATAATAGATTTACTTGTGTGCATTTGTGATAAAATAATCCTTCCGCCCACTGCAAATGATGTCATTGATGATGTCATTGTATTATTGCCTACTTTCTTCATCCTGTTTTTTTTTTCTGTTTTCTCCACATTCAAAATATGGAATGTTTATCATGGAATGTTTACCACGGAATACAGGGATTCAAAATTATGTTCGGTTCCACTGGTAGAATGTTTCTCTCCCAACACACACACAGACAACAAAGGCCTTTCTTACAGCCAGACTCAGTTATCTCACTGTCAGGACAAGAAGAAGAGAGTTCCCTGATAAGAAGGTAAAGATAGAAGGAGGATTTTCCACTATCAGCAAAGAAGCAGTTGTATTGAAAACTATAAACAATACTTATTGTTTCTAATTTGTTTATGTATGTAAGGAGAGTGTGATAGTCAGAGAAACAGCATTTAATTCACTTGTTTTATATTTTATTTAAGGTAGTTTTATTTTTAGGGCCCAGTTGAAGTTTTTCACAGTGCAAAGGTAGCAGCCATGTTTGTGGTGGAAAATCAGTTCTAGCAGTGCGGGGCTAACTGAAATGCTTGTGTTCCAAATGCCCATTGATCTGTGTTGCAGACTCTTCACTGCTGAGCAGTCCTTTTTTAACCATCGTAAACCATATTTTACACATAAGAGCCAATCAGATTACATGATTTTACCCTGCCATTTTATAATAATAATAATCATAATAATAAACTTTATTTGTTGAGCAAATTCATAATATACCAAAGTGCTGTACAAAGATAAAAAACTATTTAAAAGCAGTAACAAATCTCACAGATATAAACACTCTGACTTCTTTAACTTATCTTATATTAGAAAAAATATTTAAAATATAAATCTCTTGCTCTTTATGCCTTAGAGTTTACAGCAAAAGCGAGTCCAAAAGATGTGTTTTCAAGGCAATTTTGAAGCTCTCCACTGTCAGGCACTCTTGTACCTGATGAGGTAGAAACTCCACAGGGTGGGGGCAGCAAATGTGAACGCCTGAGCTCCAGAAGATTTCATTCATACCCTGGGAATCTCCAGCAATCCCTCGTTGGTTGAAAGGAGAGGTCAGAGGTGACAACAGGGA
This sequence comes from Neoceratodus forsteri, assembly GCA_016271365.2. Taxonomy (NCBI): domain Eukaryota; kingdom Metazoa; phylum Chordata; order Ceratodontiformes; family Ceratodontidae; genus Neoceratodus; species Neoceratodus forsteri. The sequence goes on along the minus strand of CM028138.1, from coordinate 524,388,622 downwards.
TTCAGAAGATCTTGCAGGTAACTCAGACCCTGTCCATGTGGGGTTTTATAGGTCAGCAAGTCAATGTTGAAGATGATCCACCACGGAACTGGCAACTTAGGTACAGTACAGTATCTTAACATTTTTGTTGAACTGCTGCTTTAAGTGTTGTATTTTATTAATATAACAAATGGCTTTCTGGGAGGAGCAGTGCATGATGATGAGTCTTGAAAGGGATGGGGCTGGGAGGCGGAGCTTAGGATCCATTTTTGCTTCATCCAAGGTGACAACCTAGCGCTGGGCCAGGTGTGTGATGCATCCCTTTCCATCAGAGGGCCCTGCATCCCATGGGCAAAGCCCAAAGAGGCTGTTACACAGTTCTTGTCATGTTTCATATTCCTCTGGCTGTCTCTTGAATGGGCAATACAAGCTGTCTGGGCCCTCATCTCTTGCCAGCCTTAGGGTTGATCTACCTGGAAGATGCATGATTTCTTGTTCCCCCTCTGTACAAACCTTTCTAGAGTACTATGCTGTCACTTACATGACTGTGACAACCTAAGCTAACCGTACATAACTGCCTAATGTTAATTCTTGCTGGAGAAGATGAAAACCAGAAAAATCTCATGGGAGAAGAAAACAGGAAAATTCCTTCTCATCCCTAAGGCAATCCTCCATAGTGGGACAGCAAGTTCCCTAATGCTCTAAACAGTTCCATACCCTGCCTTTTTGAGGGTGGGTTTGGGTGGAGTTCTAGATGGAGTGCACGAAGCAAGAGAAATCTCTATTTCACCTAGCCAATTTATGTGCCTAAGCTCTGCCCCTCCGACCCTAACGCCCACCCCACAGGGAACTCCTGCCTGCCTACCTGCCTACCCTCCACCTACTGGGCATCTACCTACCTAGCTAACATGCTGGCTCAGGTGTTAGGGCTGTTCCCACAGACAATACCCCTCCTGCTACAATTCTTTGTAGACTCCTCAATTGTCTTATAGGTCACAAAATCATCCTTTTACCTGTACAGACTGAGACAGACAATGAGCTTTGGACAAAATGATTACAGCCATGTATTTACTAAACAGATTGATTGATTGATTGCTTGACAAACAGAATGTAACAAACAGTTACAGCCAACTCAGCATGATGTGTGCAGCAAGGCAATTCTGGAAAGTCATTCATTAAGCTAATCATCATCATGATCGTCACACTGGCCATCCCTTCACCTACAGGAGACCAGTTGAATGGGTACAAGCCACCACGAGGGACCCAGCTGTGGTGCATGAAGGATGGATCAGGCTGGGTGCTATGCATCCCTCTCCCATCAGAGGGCACTGCATCCCACAGGCAAAGCTCAAGAGGCTATCCCTCCAGCTACGCCTTGAATGGGACCACATGCCATCGGGCCTTCACATCTTGCCAGCCTCAAGGTGGAGCTGCCTGCAAAGATGCATGATTCCTTGTTCCCCCCATGTACAAACATTGCTAGACTACCTTGTGCCACAGGATGAGCATGTACAAAATGCTCATCCCCCACAACAGTTCACACCACTATTTCCAACAAAGCACTTTGTATATCATCTAAAAATATACCATTCCTAGGCTGAGCAGGTGCACACCATCCTGAGCATATAGCTGAGGTACCTTTATTACAATGTCATCATGCCTCAGGACAGATCACCCAATACTGTCCATAAATGAGACATTGCCATATTGATCAGTCTTTTGCTCTTTCCATTGCTCTGTGGTCTTGTGCATGCTGTCAATGCCTTCTTTGAACAATATGAGACCACACAATGTGCACCCAGGGCCAAGCACATTTCAACAAGACCAAGTCCTCTTTCATTATTTACAACAGTTACAATAACTTTTCCATCCTCAGATTGTTGTCACCCAAGTGTACAACCAGAGTGCTGGGTGGGCTCCACCACGAGCTTCAGCTAGGATTCATAGCAGCAGAGTACTCCATCTCATTCCTTGTTGCACCAGCCACCATACCGATCTTGTCCTGGAGCCAGATGTGGGTTCTTGCCTCCCTGGAACTGCCTTGCTCTGATGGCCATCCAATGAATATAAGCATGCCCACAGATCCACACTTGCTTAGGCTTGGAACTGTCACCTGTCAATGAACAAAACAAAATTACAACAAATACAGTCTCACATATCTTTCAAAGCCTGAGACTTCCAACGGCCAAGGGCCTGCATCTGACTGTCCATAAACCCTTCCACCTTGGCATATGAGGCAACCCAATACAGAAGGAGTGGGTATAAACTCTTTTGTGTCCAACCCTGGTCATCTCATGGACTTCCCTAATACGTGCCAGAATTGAAAGGTTGTTAATAGGGACCCATCGTCATGCCAAAAAACGTCACTCCTACTGTGGTTGGACAGGACACAATCCTGAATCTGTGCTCTGGTGTCCACTGTACTCCATGGAGGGATGATCTCAGGTTGCAGCAACACCCACAGGTCCTCCTGTCCATTTTGCTTTTTATGTAACTGGGCACAAATATTATCAGCCATCAGTACCACATCATCTTTCCCAAATGTCATGGCAAACAAATCATCTTACTAGGCTGCACCAGTTCCCATACTCTAAGGTCCACAAAAGTCACCAAAAGGCCATTGTAAACAAACACACCTCTAAAGGTTAGTAGCACACCTTCAGCAGCACTTCCTGCACACTCTCCAGGAGTGTTGAACTAATTCACCACCTGCCATCCTGTCTATTGCCCCTCCAGGCCCACTCTCTAACATTTTCCAGAAGAAAAGCCTGCTTGGTATTTCCTTGGCCTGTGACATAGAAAACCATTCCAAACCCACTAGGTGTTACCCACAGCTGCTGACGTACACCTTCCAGTCTCATGTGGACAACATAGGAGCATAGCTGGTTCATTGGGATGTGCCAAAAGTTTCCCTGCCCTGGGCCTGCCACATATTTAAGAAATTCTCCTCCCTCTCTGATATGCTGCTTGTATGCTAGGTGCTAAAGAAGACCTGAGCAGCTGTAGGCAAATCTTTTAACACTAGATCAGGAAAAATTATTTTACTTTGAGAGTTACTGGACCAGTACTGTAGATTGTTACATTTACTTTTATTTTATTAAAAATTTCAGAATACCACTGATTGCTTACACTGCAGAAAGTACAATGCCACTGCTGGGAAGTTGGAATTTGTGGTCAGTATTAAATACTTGTTGGGCTTTCCTGGTTGAGATTGTGGTGTCAGGCTCGTGTCTCACAGGATTCTGTGTTGGGTTCATAGACACATAGAATCTGATGGCAGAATAAGGACTGCTTGGCCCACCTAGTCTGCCCATTTCCTACCTAATGGATAAGCTGCAGATCCTAGTTAACCGACAGCTACTTCCTCCTACCCCACTAGAATTGCCTTATGTCTGTCCCATGCATTCTTGAATTCCACCACTGTTTTGACTCTATAGTCTCCTCAGGAAGACTGTTCCAGCCATTTACAACCCTCTCTGTGAAGAAATACTTCCTCACATTACCTCTGAGCCATTCCTCCTCTAACTTCAAATTGTACCCCCTTGTTCTTGCACATCTCTTTTCTGAAAGATGTTACCGTCTTGGACTTTGTTGAGTCCTTGAGGTCTTTGAAAATTTCTATCATCCCCCTCCTTCCTTTCCTCGAGCTATACATCTTAAGCTCCTTTAGTCTTTCTTCATATGGCCAGTTCTCTGTCCTGCTCCTTCTGTGTTTCCTTATACTTCCTGAATGCTATATTTTTCTCCTAACCTTCCCCCACTTCTTTGAGAACCATAGTGTTTTTCTTTCATTTTGATTTATTTATTTGCTTCACACAAAGACTTGTTGCCTCTGTGATGCGTGGTTTGATGTTTCCCCATTGTTGCTCCACCCACCTTCTTGTCTGTTTGCTAGTGCTTTTCTGAGGCACTCTCCCATTTGACAAAATCAGCCTCCTGAAGTCCAGTACCCTCACTTTTGTATGGCTTGACTCTACAGCTAAGTTTATTATGAACCATACTGTTTGGTGGTGGCTTGTTCCCAGATGGCTACTTCAAGATCGAATCCTCTCTCCGTCCCCATTTGAAGTACCAGGTCTAGACTGCTCTCTCCCAAGTGGGTTCAAAACTGGCTGTCTGAGGCATGCCCCTGTAGGGCATTGAGAATGGCCCTGCTCTTGGATGTGGCTGTATTCAGGTCCCCATCAGCAATATCTCCCTTTCTCTGCCATCCTTCTAACCCTAACCCTAACCCTAATGTCTGACAGTCATATCAATATCGTTCTAACCCTAATTCCAACCCTAAAGTCTGACACTCATATCAATAGTGTCCTAACCCTAATTCTAACCCTAACCCTAACACTAACCTAACCCCTAATGTCTGACAGTCATAGAAATATCATCCTAACCATAACCTTGACTCTAACCCTAATGTCTGACAGTCATATCAATATTGTCCTATCCCTAACCCTAATGTCTGACAGTCCATATCAATATTGTCCTAACCCTAACCCTAATGTCTGACAGTCATATCAATATTGTCTAACCCTAACCCTAATGTTTGACAGTCACATCATTATAGTGCTAACCTAATCCTAACCCTAATGTCGACAGTCATTTTCAATATCATCCTAACCCTAACTCTACTAACCTAACACTCACTAACCTAACCTAACCCTAATGTCTCACAGTCATATCAATATCGTCCTATCCCTAGCCTAACCCTAACCCTAATGTCTCAAAGTCATATCAATATCATCTATCCCTAGCCCTAACCTAACCCTAATGTCGGACAGTCATATCAATATCGTCCTAACTAACCCAAAACCTAACCCTAACTCTAACCCTAATGTCTGACAGACATCAATATCGTCTAACCTAACCCTTGCTCCCAAAGCCTAACACTAACAAAATGTCTGACAGTCATGTTAATATTGTCCTAACCCTAACCCTATCCCTAACCCTAATGTCTTACTGTCATATCAATATCGTCTTAACCCCTAACCTAATGTCTGACAGTCATATCAATATCGTCCCTAACCCTAACCCTAATGTCTCACAGTTATATCAATATCATCCTATCCTAGCCTAACCTTAACTCTAACCTAATGTCTGACAGTCATATCAATATCATTCTAACCTAACCCAAACCCCAACACTATCCTAACCTAATATCTGACAGTCATATCAATATTGTCCAAGCCTAACCCTAACCCTAATGTCTGACATTCATATCAATATCGTCCTAACCTAACCTTATCCTAACCCTAATGTCTTACTGTCATATCAATGTTATCCTAATTCTCTCCTAACCCTAACTCTAACCCTAATGTCTGACAGTCATATCAATATCATCTAACCTCCCTAACCTTAATGTATGACAGTCATATCAGTATAGTCCTAACCCCTACCTAACACTAACCTTAACCCTAATGTCTCACAGTCCATAGCAATATCGTCTAACCCTAACCTAACTCTAACCCTGACCTAACCCTAATGTCTGGCAGTCATATCAGCATTGTCCTAACCCTAACCTTAATGTCTGACAGTCGACATTATATCGTCCTAACCCTAACCCTAACCTTAATGTCTGACAGTCATATCAATATCATCCTAACGTAACCCTAACCTTACACTAACCCTAATCCTAATGTCTCACACTCATATCAATATCGTCCTAACCTAACCCTAATGTATGACAGTCATATCAATATCTTCCTAACCTAACCCTAATCCTAATGTCTGACTGTCATATCAGTATTGTGCTAACCCTAACGTAACCTCACCTAACCTAATGTCTGACAGTCATATCAATATCGTCCTAACACTAACCCTAATGTCTTACTGTCATATCAATATTGTCTTTTTTTCAAACACTATTTTCTCCCACCACTGAACTCTCAGTGACCCTACCTTGCCACTGTCTACCTCCTGCATGGCCCCTATTGTGTCCTTCTCCACTACTCCCGGCACGGGCATCCCCCTGGGTCTGCCCACTGGGGAAGGGTTGCCCCACCAGGGTGCTCTTTCTATTAGAATTGAGACACAGGCCAGGGGAAGTGGAAGGACTTCAGGCGTGACTACAGGAGTGTGGGCGTGGAGGAAAGCGCCAGCCTATCAGTGGCGAGGGGTTTTCTCCTATTTTTCTACATTTCTTGGAGCAGTGGCTCCACCCCATAGCATACACCCTCGCGAAACTACATTTGAGTTCACCCCCAGCCTCTGCCAGAGGTGCTCGTTGAGCGACCCGCGGCTCTCCACCGGGAAGAGAGCTTTCCTCCGGACGCTCAATCTCTTCCCACCACCGACCCCCAGCCACCGGGGCCATTCCCGAACCTGGGTGTCATTGTGGCACAAGGTGTGGCGTCCAGCACCTCAACCCTCAGTGCCACCAGGCTGGCTTGTCAATATCGTCTTAGCCCTAACCCTAACCCTAATGTCTGACTGTCATATCAGTATCATCCTAACCCTAACCCTGATGTCTGACAGTTTTATCAATATCGTCCTAACCTATCCTAACCCTCAACTAACCCTAATGTCTGACAGTCATATAAATATCATCCTATCCTAGCCCTAACCCTAATCCTAATGTCTGACAGTCATATCAATATCGTTCTAACCCTAACCTAACCCTAATGTCTGACAGTCATATCAATATCATTCTAACTCCTAACCTAACCTAACCTAACCCTAACCTAACCCTACCCTAACCTAATGTCTGACAGTCATACCAATATTGTCCTTACCCTAATCCTATCCTAACCCTAACCCTACCCCTAATGTCTTACTGTCATATCAATGTAGTCCTAACCCTCTTCTGAACCCTAACCTAACTCTAACCTAACCTAATGTCTTTCAGTCATAGCAATATAGTCCTAACCTAACCCTAACCCTAACCCTAAACCTAACGTCGGCAGTCATATCAATATCATCCTAACCCTTACCCTATCCTAACCCTCACCCAAACCTAACCTAATGTCTGACAGTCATATCAATATCATTCTAACCCTAACTAACCCTAAGTCTGACAGTCATATCAATATTGTCCTAACCCTAACCCTAATGTCTGACAGTGGTATCAATATCATCCTAACCCTAACCCTAACCCTAACCCTAAAGTCTGACAGTCATATCAATATTGTCCTAACCTAATCCTAACCCTAACCTAATGTCTGACAGTCATATCAATATCATTCTAACTCTAACCTAACCTAAGCCTAACCATAACCTAATGTCTGACAGACATATTAATATTGTCCTAACCCTATCCCTAACCCTAACCCTAATGTCTAACTGTCATATCAATATCATCCTAACCCTAAAACCCTAATGTCTGACTGTCATATCAATATCATCCTAACCCTTACCTAACCCTAACCCTATAAGCTAATGTCTAACAGTCATATCAGTATCGTCCTCACCCTAACCCCTAACCCTTGCCCTAACCCTAATCCTAATCCTAATTTCTGACAGTCATATCAATATCATCCTAACCCTAACCCTAGCCTATCCTAACCCTAACCTAATGTCTTACTGTCATATCAATATCCTCTAATCCTAACCCTAATGTCTGACAGTCGTATCAATATTGTCCTAACCCTAACCCTAACCTAATGTCTGACAGTCATATCAATATCATTCTAACCCTATAAGGATGCCTACTATCATTTCCTTGTCCATTCCTCCACCAAGACAGGGGTCTGTATACAACCCCTGTGAGGATTGTAGTGCCATTTCCAGTCTCCAGGGTGACCCATGGTGCCGCCTCTTCTCACTGTTTACCCTTTAGTTCTGTTCCCTTACATAGAGAACTCCTCCTCCTCCTCTTCCCTCCCTATCCCTCCTGTAGATTGTGTACCCTGGTATGTTGACATTCCAGTCAAGGTTCTCTGTGTACCATGTTTCTGTGACTGCCATGATATTCAGGCATCCCTCTTCCATCAAGGCCACCATTTTGGGAGCTTTCTACCTAGACTACAGGCATTGGTACTCATTACCCTCCATTATTTTATGGCTTTATTTCTTTTGCCCCATCCCTGTCCTTACTGCCTGTCTTCTTCTCTGTTTACCCTGCCCTTCTCCCTATCGACTGCTCGGTCTTGGCATTTACCTCACTAACTACCCTGATTTTTGGGGGCTAGGATTTCCCTTCTCCTTTTCAGTGCCTCCCTTGGCTAGTTTAAATGCTTGCCAATGAAGCATTTAAACCTATCACCTAGGATTCTGGTTCCCTCCTGGATAGATGCAGACCATCACATCAGTATTGGTCTGCATTCCTCAGAGTGGAGCCCCAGTCCCCAATGAAGCCAAATCCTGAGCTCTGCACCAATTTTTCAACCAGTCATTGAATCCCATGGTGTGAGTACCTAGCCATATCCATGCCATAGACAGGTAGCACTTCCAATAAAAGTTACCATGTGTGCTACTTGTCTAAGGCCCTCCCCAACTCCACATACTCCTGTTGCACTACTCTGATCCCATTCTCAGTCAGGTCATTTGTCCTTAGGTGGATAATGACATCCAGCTCACTCCCCTTGCAGCTGCTCCATGATCCTGAGAATTAATTTTCTGTCCTCAAGCCATGGCACTGGGCAAGCACCTTCCCTCCTTTCCCCTCCCCAGTTCTACCCCATCTAACAATTGGGTCCCCACCAGGAGTTGTTTCCTTCCCTGTGGGGTCCTGTGCCACCCTCCTGTGGGTCTCCATTGTGGAGGTTTCCAGCATCCTCCTTGGTCTCCACTGCAGGTGCCTCCATATAGGAACCATGCTCTGCCAGAGTAGCAATGAACTGTGGAGAGGCACAACTGAATGGATGCACCTCTGTTCACCACCCACACCCTCCTGAGCCCACTGTGGTCCAACCACTCCTCTTTCTTGGCAACCTCTGGGGTAGTGGCAGTGGCCTCAGTGGTCTCTGGGTGGGGAGCAGGTTCCTGAATCCTTGCCAGGTCAGCATGGAGATGAACAACCTCCTCCCTCAGACCAGAGGTGCCTGCAAATAGGGCAGAGCGCAGTCTCCAGAATGTCTCCCAGAAGACTGCTGCTCCACAGCCAGTGCATTGCACCACTCCCCACATGTCTGTGTCTCTTCCTGTTACAGATGCTTTTCTTTTTTTTTTTTCTTGGTTTAGTGTGTGTAAGCTTGTGAGTGTCTTTACCCCCTATTCAGTATGCTGTGCCTTTAAGGATATGAACAGATGTATGTTGTTAGCAGTTTTGGGGAAGTGATGTCGGAACCCTGCTATAAAGGAAGTTATGCACTTGGGGTGGGCGGGGTGAGGGTAGGGTGGGTGTGAGTAAATCTGTGCCCTCCAAAACAATCAACTACAACTCTGACCCTCCATCCCGGGAGTGCCTCCTTCATTTCAGACACCTCTTTGAGAGAGATTAAGTAACAGGCCTAGTACAAATGACTGCAAATATCTCCCAGCTACAGTTCCTCCCTGGTAAATAAAAGTTAAACTAAGAAAAGTCAACCCCAGAAACAGAAATTAAAACTAGTTACTTACACAGGTCCAAAAGTAATAATTCAAGCCAGTGTAGTCTATTAAATAACCTCCTTGATTTAAGGAAGCTTTGGCTGCTCTCTCTCTCTGTCTTAAAGGAAGCTGTCAGCAATAAGAGGATCACACCCAAGTGTGAGGCTGATCCCAATTTCATAACAGACCCTTTTTATCATTTATTCTTATTTGAAAATCTACAAATAACAAGTAACACAAATAGTCTCATATACCAACATCAACATTACATATTACAGTTAATACTATACAAATATTATTTATACTACCATTAGGGCTGTGTAGAATTTTCAAATTCCACAAGAATCGCATGGAATTATGGACATTCCACCAAATTCCACTGAACTCCATTGGAAGCAGTAATGTGCAATTTCAGCAGCATTTTGTAGAATTGACTGTAAACCATGGAATTGTTTTCTGCAGTGTAGTCTGACTTCAACATAATTTGCAGATTCATTTTTCACAGGTTACATTGATGACTCAAAGTGTAGTAAATAGGGAAAACAAATCCACAGTATGTCAATGTAAACTGCAAAACACTGTTCTGTGGTTTCATTAGCCGTGTTTACATTACGGCATCACTTCTGAATCTCGGCCACTTCTTTCTAGTGCGCTGCCAGCTGAGCCCATAATAAACTGTTTATGCAACCCGCTGTGCAGCCTACGGTATCTTGCCGTGTGGTCTGTTCCTTCAGTGGGGTGTGGTTAATTTGTTGGTGCAGTACTGGAAAATTGGCCTCAGAGTGGATCAAGTGCAGAAGAGGGTTTACACCACCCTGCAACACGCTTGATCTGCTAAACATTCCCTCTGTGGCATCGGATCAAAAGTGGAATCAAAACATCTTAAAGTGCACTGGTGAGTGTCTACACAGTGGGATCTGCAGTGCATCAACTGTTGTGCATGGGTTGATGCACTGCAAATCAGTGGTGCACAATTCAATTCAAATTTGGAAAATGATTCTATGGTTTATGTAAATGGTGGAAAATGATTCCATGGTTTATGTAAACCCCAGAAAACTATGTCTGTTGTTTACATTCAGTGCCACAAAATGCTTCTCAGAATTCTAAGAATTTTTTCTTAAAGGGAACTGTCAGCCATAAGAGCATCACACTCAAGTGTGAGGCTGATCCCAATAGTATAGTGTGCAAAAACACTTTTTTACTTACTGATTATTATAGTGTAGTCAATTGTATCAGACTAATTTCATTGACTTGTAAGCTGACATTTCCTGTAACCAAAATGCCAGACTCTTTGCTGCTGACATCAGAGGAGGACTGCAGCAGTAGGAATTCAATAGCCTCGCTAAATGTCAGACTTTTTATAAGCTGTAATCTTTTGTTTTCTGGTCTGCTGTTCTCCTGGGGCTGGATGCGGTTACAGAGGACTGTACTAAGCCCTGTGAGCACAGCAAGACCAGAAACTTCTGATTTAGCTACAAAATATTTAACATGTATACTATGGCTATTGAATCTCCCAAATCTGTAGCACTTCCTCAGGGATTTGGGATTTCTGGTTACAGGAAATTGCATCTTAGAAGGCAGCAAAATTAGCCTAATACATTCTGCTGTATTGCAGTAAACAGTAAGTAAAAAATGTTTTGTACACAAAGTGCAAATTGGGATCGCATTACACTTGCATGTGAGGCTCTTATTGCTGACAGTTCCCTTTAAATTATGAAAAGCATTTTTGAAGTAGAATTGCCATATCAGCAGAACTCCACAGGTGGAATAGTACACTGCCCTAGTTACCGCACATTACTAAAATACTGCAGAATAGGAAATATTCACTATACTTTTATTCTCACTATATTTGTGCAGTTACCTTGCCCTATGAACATAGAAGTACAGTGGGTATTTAAATAAGCATGACTGGTTCTGTTTGAAAATTTTTCTTACTCATGTGTTCATGATGCAAACAGTGACACACTCCTGTCTCTAGTGAACCCTTCTTGCTGTGCTATCAAGTACAGTATCAGAAAACAGTATCTGAAAACAAATGGACAGTGACTTCTGAAAACAAGAAATAAAATATAAAATAAAGGTGCTTTTCTTTACGTTATTTTAGGTGTCCAGTGAAATGTGCTGGTGAAATCTGTTGATGGAGATATCTGGTGGTCCAATAGTTATGTATGTGCCAGAGGTGATAGTAAATATAGGGGATATAAGGAAAACATCACCCTACACTACTATCAAAAACTTAATGTTCTTTAATTTCTTTTATTTAAACATTTTTCGTGCTTGTTTGTCAAGGAAACCAAGTGCTGGCCTGCTTAGGCAGTGTGGCAGTGGCTTGGTGATATCATTCATGCCATGTGGTTCGGTCAAACAGATACTGACTATGCATTAATTTAATCATTTAATGACTGTCAAAACAAAAGAAACAAAGGACAAATAGAAAATTAAAACTCTGGTCCATTCCTGGTATGCTGGCCCTGAACTTTAAAAGTTTTCCGAGTTTGTTTGCCAAAGGCGTGCTTAGGAGGCATGGCACAAGCTTTTAGATTTACACAGTAGTTCTGCAGATGAAACACCAATCATCAAATGACGTACACTGTACAGGATTGCCTACTGGCAGTAAAAGTGTTTGCTGAAAAGTACTGTACATTTATAAATGGCACACATTCTAGGTTCCTCTGTTTGCACTGAGGAGGGTGTTATAAGCCACCATTACTGCTGTAGTCGCTCTCAGTGAAAATACATTGATGTGGAATCAGAGCCCCACTTTGGAGAACAAAATAAATGATACATGATTGTTTCCTATTCTACAGTAACATCCTATAGTCTACTGTAGGAAGTGGTGAATTCAAAGACATTAGATGCCTTCAGAACTAGACTGGATAAACACATTAGGGCATAATCCACCCACATGGAGTGGGGGCAATCTAGATGGGCTTATAGCCTTCTTTTGTCCAGAGATACCAAGTAATACCAGGGAAATATCCTATAGTTCAAAGTAAACACATCGACCATGGCTGGCATGGCCAACTGTTTTTGTTAAAAGAATCCGGTTACTGTGAGTTATTTTTAAAATACTGTTTCTTTTGTCACAAGCCAGTAAGAAGAACGGAAACATAGAAGGGGAACACGGATGGTGGTCTTATCAGAATCGTAGGCTGCAAATACGGGATCTGTTCTTTTTTACTAGGGTCAGAAATGTTTCTCTATACCTTGCTCCCTGTCAGGATTGCCAAGGGACAGCTTTATTATGGAAGTGAGACAGCGGGCTCCCAGGAGGGACAGAGTGAGCAGGCTGTCTGGTCCTCGTAGAATCACGCATACCATTCAAAATGGAATAAAATTGGTTGATATTAGGGAATGGGCAGAGCTAGTTCTACAAGCAAGGACCCTCCACAGAAGCTATGGGTGTTAAAATTGAGAAACAACAAAAATTCACTTTACAATAAATGCATTTTAGCGGTTTGAAAACAAATCGGCAACTCTCATATTAGCATAAAATGAAAATGAAAATGTTTCTAAATTATTAGGTTTGAAATAATGTTAGAAAATCAGAATCTTTAAAATCTTTTTGGGGTCTGCCACCACAATGTTGCAGAGTGCAGCTAATTTTGATGTTTTCATATGGGCTTTTATAAACTGATATTGCTCCATATTCTTAGGCCCTGTACACACTAGGCTTTTAAACAATTTTAAGCAAGTTAAAACAGTTTAAGACATGCTAACAGGGTTGTGGACACATTACAGCGTCATTTAAACCAGTTTTAAAAACGTGCTAAACCCTGCTCCTACCTAGTCTTTAGCCTGGTCTTAAAACAGTTTAAGCTAAACACAGTTGCACTTACCAGTATGTACAGTACAGTCTGCTGTGTTCATCCCATTCTTTGCTGGTCCTCCACTATGCACAGCCCTCCAATGCACAATACGGCTGCAGGCATCACTCTGTGAGGTTGCAGAGTGTGTCCGCGATGTGGGTTTTAAAACATTTCAAAAACCAGGTTAAGGCAGCAATATGGCTGCATTAACATGGTAAGATTAAACCATTTTAAACAAGCATTTGTCAATGCCGAATGTTTGCTTGCTGGCATTGGCAGTGGTAGTGTAGAGTTACAGAGCTGCGTAATAGGAATGGCAGTGAAGTATTGAACTGAAGCCAACACCACCACCACCACCCTGCAGAGAGTGACAGGCATTGGGGTGTGCCTTTGGGTCGTCAGGCATAACGGCCACACCATTTCACCACCCACCCTGCAGACACTGACAAGTGTCACAGTGTTCCTTAGGGGTCTTTGGCCCTTATGCACACCCATTCTGTTAGGAAATACGGTGAGATGGGTGCGATATAGGAGAATGGGGTGAACTTTGGGGCCGAAGAGTCCAAGGCATACCTCGATGCCTCTCACTGGCTGCAGGGTGCAGAATGGTATGAGCATTACAGGCAAGAATCCCAAGTCACACCCTGATGCCTGTCATTCTCTACAGGGTTAGGCGTTATGGTTGGAAACCCAAATACCTCAGGCATTCGTTGGTATTTCACTCCAAATTTTCAACATGGTTTTTGTGACCCCACCTCATGAACAGTGGCAATATCAGTTTGTTAGCCAAGCTGCTTATGCACAGCGACTCGACATTTAGCACCACAGGTGCAAAACATTCGAATAGGATGTAAGAAATGACAGCTGTACTGTTCATGGGGAGGTGTAAAAATGGCAATGTTGCAAATCTGCATAAAAATATTAAAAAACTGGTGAAGTCACGAGCGTACATAGAAACTGTGCAATGCAGACCCATAATATAATTAGGTTGGGGATTTTTACAGCAGATTGTCAACTCAGGCATTTTGGTGCCTCCGATCATGAACAGTGTCACTGTGATTTTCTTTATCTGTCCCGAACAATGATTTCCCACAGCGACCCGCATCTCTGCGCTGAAAGTGTGAAAACACACCTCGACCATGTTGTGAAAAATGACAGCTGTACTGTTCATAAGGAAGTGTGGAAAAATGCCACTGGTGAAAATCTGGACCGAAAATATTACAAAGTCATGAACTTACAGGGTGCATGGAAACTGCTCAATGCTCACTTGTAACACAGTCATTTATGGACTTTTGTCACCAAATTTTCAACATAGCCATTTTAAGACCTCTGCTCATGAACAGTGTAACTGTGATTTTCATAATCTGTCCCAAACATTGCTTTCGCAGACCAACAGCACCATTATTAGCGCGACATGTCGCGAAAACACATTTTGAGCGACATATGAAAAATGGCAGCTGTACTGTTCATAAGGAAGTGTAATAAAATGGCAATGTTGAAAATCTGAAGTGAAACTATTAAATTCGCAAACTTACGAGCATGCATAGGAACTGTCAATGCGCGTAAGTAAAACAGTCATTTTGGAATTTTTCACCAAATTTTCAACATAGCCATTTTAAGACCTCTGCTCATGAACAGTGTCACTGTGATTTTCTTAATGTGTCCACACATTGATTTCAACATCGACTAGCCATTTAAGCTACATAGGGAAAACACATTTTGGGCAAGATGTGAAAAATGACAGCTATACTGCTCATAAGGAGGTGTGGTAAAATGGCAATGTTGAAAATCTGGAGTGAAAATATTGAAAATTGCGAACTTACGAAAGGCAAGCGTGAGGAACCGCGCAACGCACGCCGTGAAACAGTAATTTTTGGAATTTTTCACCAAATTTTCAACATAGCCCTTTAAGACCTCTGCTCATGAACAGTGTCACTGTGATTTTCTTAATGTGTCCCACATTGATTTCACACATCGACTGCGCCATTATGCGCTACATGGCGGAAACCTACGTTTTGGGTGAGATGTGAAAAATGACAGGTGTACTACTCATAAGAAGGTGTGGTAAAATGGCAATGTTGAAAATCTGGAGTGACACATTGAAAATTTGTGAACTACTGCGTCGCGTAGGAACTGCATAGCATGCGCTCGATAAAACAGTCATTTTGGAATTTTCCACCAAATTTTTCAAAATAGGCTTCTTGAGAGCCCACCTTATGAAGATTGGCAGTGTCGTTTCGTTAATCATTCGGAAAGGTGATTTCACACAGTGGCTGCAAAATCACCCTTCGGACGCAAATAACGCCATGACAGTGCAAAATTCAGGAGGGTCCAAAAACCCATGTTGAAAATTTGGTGCAAAATTCAAAAAATGCCTGAATATGCAACAAAGTTGAAAAACCCTATCTAACCCATTATACAGCTTACCGGCATTTCCTCAGTTCGCGGTCAGCTTTGAAGAGTCAGAGCGTGTTCCCGGTCCACCGAAGATCGTCGCGCGCGGACTCCGGGTAAGTGGTGTGGGGGTGTGGGGAGGTGGGGTGCGCGGTGGGTGGAGTGCGGTTGTGGGAGGGGCCAGGGAAGCGCCAAGGGACAGTTTTTAATTTTCATGTTTTTTCAGTGACGGCCAGCGGGACGTTTGCCATGCTGGGGTGGGCTCTAGCATGGCACAAGAATGGCTGGGGGCCGTGAAGCCGACAGGGGATTGGGCACCCCGTTGGCCTATGATCAGTTGCCGCGCTGGGTGGGCTCCCAGCGTGGCACCTTCGAGGAGAGGTGAGGACAGTGGAGCCGGCGGGGATTGGGCACCCGTCGGCTATTCTCGAGTTGCCACGCTAGAGTGGCACCAGCGTGGCATGTGGAAGAGGCTTTGGGGAAGGCAGCACAAGCCAAAGGGGATTGGGCACCAGCGTCGGCTATCGTGTGTGCCTGGGGGGACGACGCGAGTATCGTGCGTGCGTTCTGTGTGTGTGTGTGTGTAGGGGGCTGCGTGAGCAGGTGATATCTTATTGCTGCTCACTGAGGCGTAGTTCCCCTTTCAACTGTATGCCACTGCATTTTGGAGCTTGTCATAGACAGCTCCAGCATGCGATGGCGGACAGAGGCAGCGCCTGCCAACACACTGACTGGTTGGAAGAGGGGTGACACACCTCGAAAACTCCGATGATGGCACTATGTTTCTTGCACATGCATGCAAGCAAACATAAAAATGGTTTAAAAGCTACATTGTATACAGTGGCCCAGATATTCAAAAGAGTTGAGCCATGCGCAATGGGGTTGCGCCTGCACAGTCCGAAAATGCACCATTCTACGATATTCAGCAGGAGGCAGTTGCGCCTCAAATCTCACTGAGCAATAGCGCAATGATAATGAATGCATGCGCAGGCGAAGGGGAGGAACCATGCATAAATGGCGCAGTGCAATATTAACAACATGCCATGCGCAATAGAGAACAAGCGGAAGTTGCGCCATAGCGAAATGAGCCAAAATAAAAGGGAGCAAGGGAGGTGCAAGAACGCTGCGGAAGCCACAAGAGCCAAAGATAGCAGGGAAAACTGGGCAGCAGGGACACACAGGGCCAGGCAGGAAAGGGCACCTGGAAGCAACAGGCACAGGGAAGGTGTGGGAGACATTGCAGAGGAAGTACACCACACAGCAGTGAGGCCAGCACAGGCAGGTGTTCCCAGTGCAGGGAAGTAGCAGCCAGGACAGCGGGGGAATGCAGAAACAGCTGCGGGGGTGAACACAAGCCATGGACATGGCCAGTGCCACCATCTGGATGGAGGCCGTAATGAGTGGGGTGAGAAGGCGGGCAGCAGGGGTGTGGCAGTGGAAGGGCCCGTCGGTGGTATGCCCCAACAGGCAGTACCGAGCCTGCACCAGCTTCGAGCTGTACAGTGATACTGAGATTGTGGGCGGTTACCGCCTGAATCAGACAATTCTGAGGTGGCTCTGTGAGCTGTGCAGTGATGATGCAGGCACCCACGCAGCCAGAGCCATGCCCTGTCAGCGGAGATGAAAGTGACAGCTTGCATGTGCTAGCTATACCGAGGTACCTTCCAGAGACCAACTGGGACACCACAGGCATAACCAGTTGGCCCGTCCACGCCACCTCACCCAATTCCTCAGCGCACTGCTGCCACATACTCGCGGGTACATCCATTTCCCCAGCACACGGTGGGGCGTGCAGCAAATACACAGGAGTTCCACAGGGTAGCATGTATGCCTGGCATGCTAGGGGCAATAGATTGCACCCATGTGGCCATCTGCACACCACCTGGCCCGAGGGCGCATATCAATCACAGGGCTATGCCAGCATCAACTGCCAGGTGGTGTCCGCGATGCCAGGGGCACATAATCAATGTCTGTGCCACGCTCCTGGGCAGCACATGTTGCCTTCATCTGGCGCAAGTCGGCACTGTGCCACAGATTGAAGTGGGGATATCCCCACTGGCCACCTAGTGGGTGAGTATGCAAACCACATGGACAATCCATAGGGCCTGGGGGGCATGGTCAGAGGTGACATGGGTAGTGGCCTGCATGGCCGGGCAGGGTGATGCTGATCACAAACTAACCTCCACCCTCTACACACAGGTGACAGTGGATACCCACTCCGTCCCTGGCTGCTCACACCCTACGGTGGCGCGACTCCATCGCCGCTAGCAGCTACAATGAGCACCGCGCACCACACATAATGTCATCGGCGGGTGTTCGGGATGCTGAAGGCACATTTCCGTTGCCTGGACACCTCCGGCCAGTGTCCTACAGTACAGCCCTTCAAAAGGCCTGCAGGCTATTCCTGGCCTGTTGCATCCTGCACAACATGGCCATGATGTGGGATAACCATACAGGTCAAAGAGGGGACAGCGATAGGGGACGATGAAGACGCCCGGTGACAATGGTGATGGGCAGCCCCTCGCATGAATGGGACCCCGACTGCTCCGGCTGGCACAGCTGCGGGACACCATCACGGAGGAGCACTTCAGCCAACCCAGGTAAGTCATGGGGCCATGTGCAGCCAACAGTGGCTAAGGCACAACCCACAAACATGCATGGACACACACCACAATGCACCAGACAGGCACACCGACCCAGAACACCACCCCTAGCCACACATGTCCACAGACCACCACGCCCACTGCCTGTCCTTGTGCATGTGTCGAGATACTGGAACCACTGCACATTGGTGTACAGCACAATGCAAGCATCGTCATGCACCGCAACTACAGACAGCAGCCGGGAGGGTGTGCAGATGGACTGTGTGTCCGTGTGCAGGGCGGATACCCACCCGCAATGCCCGCTGAAAGACACAATGCACACAGGGCAGCACCAGACAGTAGCCGCATTGGGAGACAGGTCAGTCACGTGCCACAGTGCCCCGCCTGCGGATGCATGGGCAGCCCGCCGAGACCCACCAGCACTGAAGGCCAGCCACTGGCCTCATGGGTGGCACCGATGGTCCCCAGGGTTCTACTGTGTGAGATGTGACCGTGCGTGCGCAGAGGATCTGCAGCACACCAAGCGTGCCTGCACCAAGTGTGCTCAGGATGCCCACAGCTGAACCCGGTGTCGACAAGGAGGTGTGCATGCGCCGCGAGCGGGGGTGGACAATTGCACTGCGTGGTGTCTGCGACGCATGGGCACATGACTGTGTTGCCCATTGTAGCCATGACAGCAGTGAATGCCTGTGTCTGCCTGTCAATGGCAGTGGTTACATCCTCCCGTAACGGTCCATCCCTGCCAGGATAAGGCGGTGTCTCTGCTGCGCTCCTCTGCCCGCTCCAGAGCCATGCAGTGCATCCACCGATGTTGCAAGCCGCGTCTGCTGGTGGACTGATGGTTTGCAGTATCGCGGGTTTGCTCGTCAAGAGGTCATCTGCCTCCCTGCATCCTGTCCCTCAGGGTGTGCGCGGCCCTGATGCCCAGCACCCTTGAGGGGTGGGCACTACACACCAGGACCAGGTCTGGGCATGTCCACAGGTGGTGCATTGATGCCACCTCTTGACCCTGTACCCCAAGCCCATTGGCCGACTGCTGATGCTGCCCCTCCGCCGCCACTCACCAGGGCTCACTGGTGCTGCCGCAGTGGCTGCAACAGTCCCACTGTCCTGTACACACACCAGTGCTGCCCCACTGGTGGTGACGAGGCACAGGCTGGGACTATGATGACACGCAGGCCTCCATGGCAGCACCACCCAGAGCCATGGCCACGATGTTACCTGCTGTGTGGCCATCCGTGGCACCACGTGTCACTGCCCATGCTGTTAGCGACATCATCATCGGTGATGGACCGGTACCAGCCGAGTCACAGCATGCTGGCATCCGTGGGCGCTGGCACATTGGGGCATGGACAGGGCTTCCTCCACACCTGTTCCAACAACATCAGCCTGGACAGCCAGGCGGGCCCACTGTCACACTGAGCGGCGTATACCTGTGGAGGTGGAAGGGCCCTCCTCCATCTCCATCTGACTGTCCTCAGCGGACAGGCCCACCACCGCTGACCCATGCAGGCGCTCAGGATCTGTAAGGGAAAACAAGGTGCATTACTGCATGTTACCTACCCTCCCCCACAATAGACAGACCGTGACCTACCATGCAATGACCGACTACCACCCATCTGGAAGCCACCACCGGAACACCCTCAATGGCACTATGCTGCTGCTTCCAGCAATCCTCTCCTCCTGTGGGGTCAGGTGTACCACCTCCGGCTGTCCCCACCTGTCACAGCTCGTGCTGCCTGATGGCAGCCACCTTCTCCTTTATCCTCATCCTATATCTGTGCCAATCTTCTTCTTGCACTCCTGCAGGCGCTGGTAGCTGCCATACAGGTTCACTGCATGCGCCACCTCCTCCCATGCAGCAATCACGAGCCTGTGGTGTTCCCTGCCATCCACTGAGAAGCGGCTCCTGATCCAGGTAGGCATCAAACAGGGCAGCGGTCTCGGGCCTTGGTGAAATTAGGCCTCCTCCTCCTCCCACCACTGTGATCCTCCTCTCCCACAGCTCACTCGGTCATTATTTAGCCTGTAAGAATGAAAGTTGTTACCTGTGACTGTGCAGTCCCATGCATGTCCCAAGATCCACAGTCCACACTCCCAAACAGTATGCAACTCACCAATAGACTGCAGTAACCGACTATGGCTAGTGCAGCCAATATTACACACATAAGCAACCAGCCCATGCAAATGAGGCGGGCGCAACTTTAAGTGGATGCAAATTGCAGTGCTGCGCCATTGCATGCGATTAGATGATTTGCATATGATGACTGAATATCGCGCTGTTGCGCTTTGCGCAATTGTGTTGAATATGCTGAGCCAAGGCGCGGAGTTCTGTGACATCAAGTACACACCTCACTGCGCATGCCAGGGTTGCTGACACAGGCGCCTGCCGCGCTGCTGATGTGCTGTGCACAGAAGCAATGCAGGCATGGCCAACACAGCCAGTGGCGCCACAGCGATGTTCACCTATATGGCAGTGCTGTGGCACTGGCCATCATAGGCATACCGGGGCAACAGCATGGTAGGCCGCTACTGGAGGTAGCACAGGCATCCAATCACGCTACATGCATTGGGTTCCACTGGCGCTGTGCCTGTCCATGCGCTAGAGCCCAACCCCTTGAGCCCGACCTTTGCTCCCTCAGGCACCATGCATCAGGGCATGGGTGCACCACTATCGTCTGGTCGGTGACAGCGATAGGGAAATGGCAGCGCCTGTACCCATGCAGCATCTGCACATGGTGGAGCTACGCTGTAGAGTGCCATTTTGAGCCGACTTGAGCAAGTAGAATGGTGTGGAGGAGGGCTGCACAGGGGACCTAGGTAGAACTGGCCAACCTAGTGGCCATAGTAGAGCCACTCTATGGCCCACTGTTTGGGAGGCACCCTGGCAGGTCCAGGAGCCAGGTGTGGGAGGAGGGCCAATGCACTGGAGGAGGCCACAGGAAGGGGCGGACAGCGGAGCAGTGCCGCCACAGGTGTGGCGACCTGTGGAGGAGGGAACCAGATCTGCTTGCCCGCCTGCGGTCACGTGCCAGAAGGGGCACGGTGCCACAACCAGGAAGGTGTTACATCCACACACTTTTATCTTCCATATGGGTATCACAGTTGTTTGTGTCCAGAACATGGGGAGGGATGTCCAGTGTTGGCTGTGGTGGTGTTATCAGGGTGTGGGGTGGGTGGGTCTGGCTGGGTGGGAGTGCACACACATGGGGAAGGTGGACTTTGCTACAGGATTGTACTGATGTTCCTCTCTCCATGTTTGCACCACAGGGCCAGAGGAGAGGTGTCTATCCTGGGAGATGCGGCGCCAGCAGGAAGACAGGGCCGCTAGGAGGCGACGGTCAACAGCACCCGAGGGACCGGCCCGATGACAGGAGTGCCATACCTCCATGATTACTACTGCATACTGTGTAACAGGGTGGGCAGCGGGCATGGCCACCATCCATTGACACCACTGCCATGCATGCAACTTGTTACAGTCAGCACTGTCCAGTGGCACTGCATGTCTGGGAGTGCATCGATGGTGGTCCATGCGTGCACTGGAGTACATGGCTGTGCCACTGCCTTCGCACCATAGCCATGTCACTAAGCGGCCATGGTGGTGCTGTGCATGACTTGGCCAGTGGGTATGTGCAGCAGTCTGCATGGTTGTATGCACCTGGGTGGGCAGGTCTTGTGGACGTGATCACTGTGGTGGTCACACACCATCACAGAGGCATGTCCCACAGCCGTATGCCATGCACAGTGTGTGAGCTGTATGGGGCTGTGCATTCACACCTATTGACTGTGCTCCTTGTCCTAGGTGTCCGCCAGCTGCAGGAGATTAGGGAGGCATTGAGGAGATCCTCAATGTGGCCAGGGCTCTGGAGATCCTGCAACGGATTGACCAGCATGGGTCCGAAGAAGGCACGGAGGCGAAGCAGTCAGAGCGGGCGGGGCTCCCATTGATCATCCCTCTGCCCTGATATCCCCTACCCTCCTGGACCCACCTCACCCCTCCTTTCCTATCCCATTTGTTCACCCTGCCCCTCACCCACCCCCACCTTGTTTGTGGCCTCCCCAACTTTGTACATAGTTTTGTAAATAGTTCCTTTTGATATGTTTTTGAATACAAGTATTTTTATATGAATACTGTGGTGGTCTCTGATTTGCAGTGGGCTATAGGTGCTCAGCTGCAGTGGTGTGCATGGCGCCAGGGTGGTGCAGTCATGGGTATGTGTGTGTGTCCGTGGGGAGGTGACTATGGTGTGGGGTAGCTATCAGTCAGTGTCTGTGGTGTGTGTGTGCCTGTGCACTGGATGACTGTGTGCAGTGGTCCATGGTGCATGCTCTGTGTCCATGGTGCCCTGTCAGCCCGTCCATGGCCTGTGCAGCTGACACCCTTGCATGTCTGTGACTTGCACGGTCTGCTGGCATGTCAGTGGTGGCTGTCCATGCAGGGCAGCCACCTGTACCTGTCACAATGCTGGGTTGCTTCCTGTCACTGGTGTGGTGCATGTCTGCCTCGGGTGACACTGTGGCCTCCGCGGTTGTTGTCCCACCTCCATGCTGCAGCTGTGTGTGTTGCAGGGATGTGCACCACTGTCTGTGACTTGTGCTCCAGGCAAATGA
This sequence comes from Neoceratodus forsteri, assembly GCA_016271365.2. NCBI lineage: Eukaryota > Metazoa > Chordata > Ceratodontiformes > Ceratodontidae > Neoceratodus > Neoceratodus forsteri. The sequence goes on along the minus strand of CM028138.1, from coordinate 524,365,767 downwards.
TGGTGGCTACATGTACAGTGCCTGCATAGGGTGGCTGGCACTCCTGTGCCATGGAGGACTGCAGGCTGTGTGTACACAGTTTCCATGGACCCATGCTGGTGGCTTGGTTGCCCGCTACGCGCCCCTGTGTTGTTGTGCCCTTGGGTATGTGTGGGTGTTTGTCCATGCACTGTGTGGCATCGGTGTGGTGCATGCTTCCACGCACCACTGTGGGTGTCTGCGCTGGCTGTTGTGGCCAGTGGCTGGGTTGTGTGTCCTGGGAGGGTGTGCTGGGTGCTGTACCACTGGTGGTGGTGTCCGGGGCATGCCCTGTCCCTGTGGGTACTCGTGTGCCGACGCATGGTCGGGTCTTCTCAGCTGTACCTGGGGCTGTGCATGGTGGCACTGTGTATGCCGTTGTTGCATCGTGTGTGCTGCCACCCGCTGATGGGTGCTTGTGGTGGGGCTGCCTTACATGGTTCTGTGGTGCACAGGGTTGCATTGTCACAGTGGGGGTGGTGGCATGCATGGGGTTTCCTGCAGTGGTGGACGCTGCTCCTGGGAAGGGTGTCTGGGGGTCACAGTGCAGGGTGTGCTCTGCATTGGGGGATGGTGTGGCATGCGGTGGTCAGCCCTCCTTGTGTGCCAGTCACAGCTTGCCAGGGGGTGTGATGGGGCACCATGCCCGGCTGTGGGTTGGTTGCTTGTCTCCATGGGCCAGTGGTTATTCCATCCCTCCCCAGTTGTGCAGTGCATGGGGTGTGGGGGACGATGTCTGTTCTGCGTGTGTTCCTCTGCCCATCTGTGGCATGGGTGGTGGGCCCCTACCTCCCTGGTTGTGCAGTTGCATTGCTGCCCTGCTGCTGGGGGTGTCCCTGGTTGCGCTATGGTGCCTCTGGACTGCTCAGCTGAACATCCCTTGTTGCTATAGGCGCATCAGATCTGCTCAGCTTCCCTCCCTAGTTGCGCTATGGTGCAGGTGGTGCGATATTCAGTGTCAGCTGTGAGGCCAGGTTGGCCAGCTCAGTTTTTGAATATTGCGCCTCTTACGCATGGGCACAATGGACTTCTTGCTCCTGCTATTGCGCACTTTTGGGCACAGTTTGAATATCTGGGCCATTGTGTGTCTAGGGCCTTAATCCAGCTAGGTTAGACTATCTGTACCTTTCTACTGGATGGCTCCTTTACTGTATTAATGTCTGTCATTGTTTTGTTTCTTAAAGTGATAAAATATACCAGTAAGGTAAAAAAAGGCCAATGATTTTCATTATTTACTGGAAAACCCAGCAAAATTCTGGAACTTGGACTTACTACACACTTTTTTTTTGTTAAACCAAAGCATTTCACATAAATTTCTTTACCAAGTTCATGAATCTTCAGAACTTATATATTTTCCTGATCTATATTTATTTAGCTTTATTTAATTTGATGTATTTTAGCCTTCTTTTATTGTGAATATTTGCATGTACTAAAATTTTGAAATTAAAATTCAGAAATGAGACTAGCAATTACCAGAGTGATCCCAGAATTTTAAAACAATTTCATTTTCAAACACCATAAATTAGTGGCCTTGGTTCAAAGTACTACCAGGAAAGGATTGTCCAGCCTAGTCACTTCAGATGGGAAGGCAGCTGCTCATCCACCCTCCATGCTAAAAAAAAAAACTAAATTGAGGTTACATTGCACATTGATTTTGGGAGAAGAAACATAGGCTGGGAAAAACATATAGTTAGCCCTCCCCAAAACACTGTACTTGCTGAGTTCAGTATGTACCCCGGAAGTGCTTACTATCTGTTCTGGGCTCCGTCCTAGATCCTGCCGAGATGGGCTTGAGGTCTAAACCACAGACTCAGTGACCTCGATGTTGTTTAGAAAGAGGCCAGCTGGTCCGCACATGCACAGTAGCATGTGGCCTACTCCATTTTGTGGCCGCCTTTGCAGCTGTTCCTCCACTTCCCAGTGATCCTGGCTGTCTTGCCCATCTAACGGGAGTCAGACACCTGGGAGGGGTGTCTGGGGAGAGGAAATGATGTTAGAGAGCACTGAACAATCTGGGGTGGGGCTTATGAATGCTAATGAGGCTCATACATATTAATGAGCCATGTCACAACTCCTGGGGGCTAGAGAGGACAGAGCTAGGGATGGCCAGATTCAGTGCTGGATAAGGTTACTTGGGTAGTCGATTAACAGAGGACAGGGACTGCCATACCACTGTGGGGAAATGGTGAAATAAAAGTGAACTGTTTGTCTGCAAGCACCCTAAAAAGTTTGGGACTGCATAGAACTGCATGGGACTAGATGGTGGCCACCATGTTGGTGATACTCTGACCCCTTTCTAGCAGCCAACCAGCTGTCTGGGCCCCAAAGACTGTGAAGGGACTCCTGGTAGAGAGCGGTAACTATTTCAGACACCAAGAGACAGCACCAATTAGAGCATTCAGAGGGCTGAGAGAAGTGATTGATAATGCTGGGCAGCCAATCAGAGGGCAGGACTTTGGAACGAAATCCCAGAGACTTTGGGGAATCGGGTCAGTCTTGCCCAGGCTCCTATCGAGTCAGGAGGGATCTGTGCTGAGAGAGCTGAATGTCTGAGGCCTTTCACAGGACTTATGCTGAGAGAGAAAAGTGAATTCTGTCTGAGCTGGTGTGAGAATGCATAACAATCGCATCGACACTGCTACCACGGAGCGACAGTATAGTGACACAGCTGACGGGTTGCTGTACTGTCACCGTGGGACCCCAGCACTGCTTTCTTGGGGTCTTGCACCCCTCCCCAAATCAACTGTGACTTGGGGGTTCAGAATGAAGAGCCCCTGAAGAAAACACAATTCCCCGGACGGTTATGCCGACGCAATTGCGATGGAAACGCCAAATCGTGCGCTGTGTCGGTGCGGACAAATTGTTGTCGAACCAGCATTGTAAAGCCATGTGAGAATGCTCAAGGCATTTGGGACTGAGCTGCTTCTTTGGGAGAGATTCGCTACTGCAGGAATCCTGCACTACTGCTGCTGGGTCTCTGAGAAGCTGCTTGGAGGGTTTGAAAATTTAAGGAACTGGGTGCACACCAGGTTATGTGGAAGCTGTTCTGAGATCTGGAAAAATTGCTGAGAGCTGGTGCCAGTTAAAGCTGCTTTGGAAGCTGGTCTGAAATTGAGGGACTTTGAGAGCAAAAGGTGAGCAGGTGTTTTGTGCCTCAGACTTCCTTCAACTGCTGTGCACCCCAGTGTGAATTGGAGTTGTGTAAAGCTTGGAAGACAGTGGCCCAATGGCACTGTGGAAAGATTAAGAACTTCCTTGCTGCCCCTGGAATTGCTGTATTGGTGCAGGAAAAGAGTAATCTGTACCAGGTTTGGAGGCACTCCCAGAGCCGGGAGAGAATCGCTAACTCCTTCAAGTGAGGCCTGCTAGCCTCAGGGGGTCACTGGTGATTCCTGGGGTGCTAGGGCACCTATGACCCACTGTGGGAGCCAGGCTGAGGGGCCACTTCCAGGTCTGTGCCTTCAGAGGTTTGGTGGGACCTACATTTGTGCTCTGCAATGGTCCAGAAGAGGCCGAAGGTGACAAGTGGCCAGATCTTCAATCAAGGGACAAGGTGCTAGACCTTCAGTCAAGATCAAGGCTTCAAGATATCTTTCTGCTGCTCAATATTGCACCCTCTGAGAATGGAACCCATCAATTCTGGCCTAGTGGAAGCCCTTGAGTCAGAGACCCTTGAGAATCTATAAACTGTAGTACCCAGGGCTTGCCCTGGAACCCAAGGAGTGTCTTGTTTAAGCTAAAATAACTTTTCAAGTTTTAGGGCCCCAACAGCCAGCCAACCCACAGCAACATCCAGGCCTATACCTTTGGTACTCAGAAGACTGTTTAGTTATAGCAGTGGTACCAATGGGGGTGGGCAACTAGGGTAGTTAGGATTACAGGCCCTGTTGATGCTACTTTGCTTATTCCTACTAACAAGCCTTCCTTCCACAGCAACCCCTGGTCTCAGTACCCCTTTTCTAACCCTTTCCCCAATAAAGCTGTGATTTGTTGTTTAGAACTGCTGTGGGAAGGGTATTTTGTGTCTGTTATTTGCAAAGTGTTCATGGTTTATGGTATTAAGGAACTGTTGGGTATCCAGTGTGTGGGGTGGTTGGTAGGGAGGTGAGTAGGTGCAGCATACCAGGGGTTGTGCCAACCAGTCACCTGACCCACATACAACTTACTCTGGGTGGAGGCACCGCACTATTTACTATAACTTTGGGATAGAACCCCGACCATCCCTGTATCAGGACCCAGGCCCTTAACTCTTTCAGGCCTAGATCGCCTGTAGGTGGCATCTGAAAGCATAGCCACTCAGGACAATAACACCTGTAGTTGTTCTCTACTGACTTTCACTCAGGCCTAGAAACGTCTGAGGAAGTCAGCAGTTTTACCTAAATATTAAATAAACAAAATTGCTTAGAATTGATTGCATAGCACCATTAGAAAGGTAATTTTGTGCTGTATAATTTGCTGCTGATGCTTTGTGTCTATCATGCATACTTAGGAGTTATTCGCATTTGTTTAAGGTATGGTGTGAATGGCTGACATTTGTCTCTCAAGCTTCACCTAAGCACCTTGAATAAATCTGAAAAAAAACAGTTGTTTGGTATTTCAGCTACTTTAAAATAAAAACTAAAGATAATTTTGTGCTGAACAGTTTTGTCACTGATACTTTGTGTCTACCACATATACTTTAGGAGTTATTTGCATTTGTTTAAGGTATGGTGTGCATGGCTGACATTTGTCTCTCACGCCTCTCCTAAGCACCTTAAAAAACAAGCATTTGTCAATGCTGAATGTTGCTTGCTTGTATGTGCTGTGTAGGTATTTGGAAGTCAGTGGAGTGCAAATATTGAAAATTTGCAAACTTACGGCGTGTGTAGGAACTGCATAACGCACACTCGTGAAACAGTCACTTTTAGGAAGTTTGTGACCAAATTTTCAAAATAGCCATTTTAAGACCTCTGCTCATAAACAGTGTCACTGTGATTTTCTTAATGTGTCCCATGCAGTGATTTGCACACCGACTGCACCATTGTGTGCTACATGGGAGGCTACGTTTTAGCAAGATGTGAAAAATGACAGCTGTACTACTCACAAGGAGGTGGGTAAAATGACAATGACAAAAATCTGGAGTGAAAATATTGAAAATTCACAAACTTATGAGCATGCGTAGGAAGGCGCAATGCAGGCTCATAAAACAGTCATTTTAGGAATTTTGTCACAAAATTTTCAACATAGCCATTTTAAGACCTCTGCTCATGAACAGTGTCACAGTGATTTTCTTTATGTGTCCCATACAGTGATTTCACATTACCGACTGTGCCATTGTGTGCTACATGGGCAGAAACACGTTTTGGGCAAGATATGAAAAATGACAGCTGTACTACTCATAAGGAGGTGTGGTAAAATTGGCAATGTTGAAAATCTGGAATGAAAATATTGAAAATTTGCGAACTTACGAATGTGCATAGGAACTCGCAATGCACTCATAAAACAGTCATTTTATGTTGCTTGCACGCATGTGCAAGAAACATAATGCCATCATCGGAGATTTCGGAGGTGTGTCACCTCCTCCTCCAATTCAGTCAATGTGCTGGCAGAGCGGCCTGTAAGCCAATGCATTTTGGAGCTGTCTATGACACGCTCAAAATGCAGTAACCTCTGTGAAGAGGGGAGCTACGCTTCAGTGAGCACCGATAAGATATCGTCTGCTCACGCGCAGCTCCCCTCACAGACACCAGGCGCGGCGCACCGCACGCACTGTATAGCCGACAGGGTGCCCAATCCCCATCGGCTGAGCTACGTCCCCCAGTAGTAGGTGCCACGCTGGGAGCCCATCCCAGTGTGGCAAGCAGTCCTGGCTGACGGGGTGCCCAATCCCCATCGGCTGAACACCCCCATCCTTGTGCCACGCTGGGGCCCACCCCAGCGTGGCAGCAGCTCTATGGCCGACGGGGTGCCCAATCCCCGTCAGCTGAATGCCCCCCAACGTCCTTGTGCCATGCTGGAGCCCACCCCAGCATGGCAAATGTCCATGACATCTTTTTTTTTTAAAACCTGTAAAACAAAAAGCGGTCCCCGCGCGTCTCTCAACCCCCTCCCTCAACCCGCACCCACCCACTGCGCACCCAGCCTCCCCACCCCCACCCCATACTTACCTCGGACTCCGCGCAGCGATCTTGGTGGACGGGAACACGTCTGCACTCTTCAAAGCCGACCGCAAACTGAGAAATGCCGGTAAGGCTGTATAATGGGCTAGATAGGGGTTTCAACTTTGTTGCATATCTCAGGCATTTTGGGAATTTTTGCACAAATTTTCAACATGGGGTTTTGGGACCCCTTCTCATGAATGCTGTCACTGTCATAGCATTATTTGGGCCGAAGGAGTGATTTGGCGCAGTGACTGCGCCAGTGACTGTGAAATTACCCTCGGGCCCAAATACTGGCCATGACAGTGACATCATTCATGAGAAGGGGTCCCAAAACCCCTATGTTGGAAAATTTGTGCCAAAATTCAAAAAATGACTGTTTCTGGCGTGTTGTACAGTTCCTATGCCGCCGATAAGTTCGCAATTTTCAATATTTTCACTCCAGATTTCCAACATTGCCATTTTGCCATACCTTCTTATAAATAGTACAGCTGTCATTTTAACATCTCACCCAAAATGTGTTTCTGCCCATGTAGCGCACAATGGCACAGTCGGTGTGTGAAATCAATGTCTGCAGGATAAATTAAGAAAATCACAGTGACAGTGTTCATGAGCAAGGTCTTAAAATGACTATGTTGAAAATTTGTTGCGAAAATTCCAAAAAATGACTGTTTTACGGTCGTTGTACAGTTCTAGCTCTATTCGTAAGTTCGTGAATTTTCAATATTTTCACTCCAGATTTTCAACATTGCCATTTACCACACCTTCTTATGAGTAATACAGCTGTCATTTTCACATCTCACCCAAAAGCGTGTTTCTGCCCATGAGCACACAATGGCACAGTCGGTGTCTTGAGATCAATGTACAGGACAAATTAAGAAAATCACAGTGACACTGTTCATGAGCTCAGGTGTTAAAATGGCTATGTTAAAAATTTGGTGAAAAAATTCAAAAAATGACTGTTTCTGGCGTCGTTGTACAGTTCTAGCTGCGCTAAATAAGTTCGCGAATTTTCAATATTTCCCAGATCGAAATTTCCAACATTGCCATTTTACCACACCTTCTTATGAGTAGTACAGCTGTCATTTCCACATCTCACCAAAATGTGTTTCCGCCCTGTGGCGCAGAATGGCGCAGTCGGTAGTCGGAAATCAATGTATGGGACAAATTAAGAAAATCACAGTGACACTGTTCATGAGCAGAGGTCTTAAAATGGCTATGTTGAAAATTTGGTGAAAAAATTCCTTCAGATGTTCTGCAATATTACTAATGAAGACATTGAACAGAACTGGCCCCAGGACCGATCCCTGCAGCACCCACTGGTCGCCCTCTCCCTAGACTGCATACCATTTACCACCACTCTCTGCCTCCTGTCTGTAGCCAGTTTCTAACCCAGTTTACCACCCTTTCCCCATGTCCAGCCTACCCAGCTAGTTTATCAGCCTCCTATATGGGATGGTGTCAAAGGCTTTGCTGAAATCAAGGTAAGCGTTGTCCGCTGCCCACCCTGATTCACTTCCTTTGTCACCCAGTCAAATAAATCAACCAGATTTATCTGACATGATGTCCCCACTGTGAATCCATGTTGTCTATGGTCCTGGGTTCTGATGGCATCTAGATGCCCCACTATCCTTTCTTTAAGCAATGTCTCCATGTTCTTCCCGACTACTCAGGTGAGGCTGAATGGCCTATTGTTCCCTGCCTCCTCCCTGTTGCTGGACTTGTGTAGAGGGACCACATGTCCCTCCTCCAATTTACTCATGTTGAATGACTCAGTGAACATGGCTGCCAGAGGTACTGCTATCTCCCTTCGCAGTTCTGTTAATATCCTTGGGCGTATGCCATCTGGTTCCATCGCTTTCACCTTCAATTTAGTGAGCTCCTGCAGGACTTTTTTGTCCACCTCTTCACCCCTGGCAACTGCTGTACTGCCGTGGCCCTGCCCTCCCACTCTTCTGGGAATACTGAACGGAAAGACACAGTGGATGTCTTGGGAGGAAGGCATGAAACTGTCACTTCAAATACCTAAACAGCACATACAAGCAAGCAACATTCGGCATTGACAAATGCTTGTTAGAATTTCTTCACCAAATTTTCAACATAGCCATTTTAAGACCTCTGCTCATGAACAGTGTCACTGTGATTTTCTTAATATGTCCCATACATTGATTTCACACACAGACTGTGCCATTGTGCGCTACATGGGTGGAAACACGTTTTGGGTGAGATGTGAAAATGACAGCTGTACTGTTCAAAAGGAGGTGTGGTAAAATCGTAATGTTGAAAATCTGGGTGAAAATATTGAAAATTAGGTGAACTTCTGGCGTGCATAGGAACTGCATAGCTGCCGTTCATAAAACAGTCATTTATAGAATTTTTCACCAAATTTTCAATATAGACTTTTGAGAGCCCACCTTATGAACATTGCCAGTGTCATTTCATTAATCGGTCCCAAAAAGGCGATTTCCGTAGTGACCGTGAAATCACCCCTTGGGCCCGATTAACGCCATGACAGTGCAAGAATTCATGAGGAGGGGTCCTAAAGCCCTATGTTGAAAATTTGGGCCCAAAATTCCCAAAATGCCTGAGATATGCAACAAAGTTGAAAAAACCCTATCTATTCCATTATACAGCTTACCAGCATTTCCTCAGTTGGCGGTCGGCTTTGAAGAGTGCAGACATGTTCCGGTCCACCGAAGATTGTCGTGCCGAGCTCTGGAGGTAAGTATGGGGTGAGGGGGTGTGGGAAGCAAGGTGCGCAGTGGGTGGGTGCAGGTTGAGGGAGGAGGGCAGGAGAAGCGCCGTGGGACAGTTTTTGTATTTACAGGTTTGTTTGTTTTTACTAAGACTACGAGGACGTTTGCCATGCTGGGGTGGGCTCCCAGCATGGCAGCTAGAAAACTGTTAGGGGGCTGGAGCTGATGGGAGATTGGGCACCCCGTCGGCCATAACATCAATTTGCCACGCTGGGGTGGGCTCCCAGCATGGCACCTGGATGCTCTGGGGGCATGTAGCCGGCCGAAGTTGGGCACCCCATCATGCATAAAACATTTTGCCATGCTGGGGTGGGCTCCCAGGCGTGGCACCTGGAGCCTCTTGAGGAGGCGTGCAGCCGGTGGGGATTGGGCATCCCGTCGGCCATAAAATATTTTGCCATGCTGAGGTGGCTCCCAGCATGTACCTGGACTCTTTGGGGGGTGTGGGCTGACGGGATTGGGCACCCCGTCAACCCGCTGTGTGGGGAGGTGGAAGGCACATGAGCACGCAGGAGTGCGTGAAAGCATGTGTGTGTGTGTGGAGGGAGCTCTGCTCACTCAAGCAGAGCCTCCTTTCAACTGTAGGTATGCCACTGCATTTTCAACTTGTCATAGACAGCTGCAGCAGTGATTGAGGAACTGGGGCGCACCTGCAAACACACTGACTGCATTGAAAATGGGTGCCACCACCGAAACTCGGATGTTGGCACTATGTTTCTTGTACATCGTGCAAGCAACATAAAAATCAGAAAACAATGTTGTTTGGTATTTCAACTAATATAAAATAAAACTAAATTGATTACAATTGATTGCATAGCACCATTGGAAAGGTAATGTTGTGCTGAACAACTTTGTCACTGATACTTTGTGTGTAGCACTTACGGTTCAGGAAGTATTCACATTTGTTTATCATTATGGCTTGATTTTGCTTAGAAAGGCCAGGATGCAGTGCTAAGGTATACAGGGCACAAGTGGTGAAAGTCTGAAAGAGCTCTTGTGGTGTGAATGAGTTAACCTGTTAGAGGGTCAACAGGCGGGGGTAGTAGCCCACAGGCACATGATGTACATCTTTGAGGCACTGCTGGGCTCTCTGTTTGTCAGCCACGCCCACCATGGAGGACCCAACTGTACAGACCTCTGTGGGGTACCCTGCAGCCAAATCTGCCCCTCGAGGCCAAACATTAGGCCTAAAGATGAAGTAATGTTGGTGGAATGGAGTGGAGGTATGGGGATAGACCCCAAAGATACCTTTTGTTGCTAGAGTACCCCTAAGGTGGACGAGGGAGAGATAGAAAAACATATGTCCACTCTAAAGAAATTGGATAAAGTGAATGTGCAAGGGTAGATGCTTGATTCAGGTACTGGGATTTTAACTGTGTTGATGGAATGTATTAACGCAGTAGAAGCCACCTGGGTACCTGAGGCATTAGAATAGAGGGTATGTCAGAGGCCTGGATGATAGTGACCATGTTCAGTGTGGTTTCTTCTGGGAAGGAGAGCCCGACCCAGTACATGTCCCCGCCCAAATGTGAGGCCTCGTTCGGGGTATGTCTTGGAACCTTTGTAAAAGAGCCCCGGCTTAAAGGTGTAAATCCTAATCTTAAATAAATAAATGTGCCCTCACCCATTGAATCTTATAGGAAACTGAGGATGTTTTCAGGAGTAAAGCCTACCTCTGTGGGGAAGAGGATTATGAGTCCTGGATAAACTATGCTTTGCAATTACTCCAAGACTGGCAGTGCAGTGAGGGGAGAAACAGCAAAGGTTGATGTAGAGTTTGCGGGACTCATCCCTCGATTCCATTTGGTCCCTCCAGACCCCTGGGCCAAGGTTGAGGACTATAGCTGCACTGGACAGTGCCTATGCTAGCACAGAAATGTGAAGACCTGTGGTGGGGTTTAGAGCAATGGCATCTGGGCTACAAGTGTTCCTGAATGGTAATAAGACCTGAACTTCAAATCAAAGCTCTCTGTTTTAGGGCAACAGTTTGGCCTAGTAACTGGAGTGCAGTTTTGTAATCCTGGAGTTGCAAGTTGATATACGACCACTGTCAGGTACTCAGTGTGACAAAACAGACCTATGTTTTAAAACCCTCTGTAATCTCTCTGTCCATCTTCTCTCTCTCTCTGTCTCTCTCTCTCTCTCTCTCATCTCTCTAATCTTGTATCTCAGTATGTCTTTCCTGGTGAAACATTTGAAATAAATAAAACCTATCCTTGTGCTGCTTGAATTTTCTTGAGTTTAACCCCTCTGTAATCTTTCTGTTATCTACCTTTGTACTATTTGAATCTCGCTGTTTAACTCCTCTGTAATCTCTGTCCTATCTGTCTCTGTTCTGTTTGAATCTTCCTGTGTTTAACCTACTGCACCTCCTTCATCTCCAAATATTGGTTTGGGTCTCTACCATCTTAACTAACCACACTCCTCTCACCTATTCTCTGCCTCATACTCCCCCACTCCAGGGATCCTTGCACCTTCTTCGCTCCACCCTCACTCCTCTGCTGGACAGTCAGCCTTCTCCTATCACGTTCCTCCCTGGAACCCAGCTCCTTTTCTCTCCATCTCTCACCCTCCCATTTCCCTTAGGCACCAGCTAAAGCCCTCACCTCCTCCTCCTGCTCCTGTCAGCCCCCTATCTGACCTGCCTCTTGTGCCCTTTTCACACCTGCCATGGTGTCCCGTTATCAGTTCATGTCACTACAACTGCACTTATTTGTATCAGCCTGCTTTTGTCATTTTAATTGATATTGGTGCTGCTCATAGAACAAACTTCTGTTCACTATTTATTGTTATTTGCACTTGCATCTTGTTCAACTGTTCACTGTTTGCACTTCACATGAACATATGAATATGCCAGCAGATAAAGGCTTTACAATCAGTCTAGTCTGCTTGAGTGTTGCTGGCCCCTCATCTCTACAGAGGACCTGCCCTCCTCAAATGAACCCATCCACCCTGAAGTCCTCCCTCCCTTCCACCAGCAGCTTTCCCCTTTTCCGTCGTTATCTCTTGAAACTATCTGCCATTTTCAGGAAACCACTCTGGCAAGTCGTTCCACTTGGCCACCACTCTTTGTTAAAAAGTGCTTCCTCATCTCTGTCTTGAATCTTCCCCTACCAGCTTTACAGTATGCCCCTAGTGAATGTCTTCCCACTCAGACTGAAGAGACCTCCATATGCACCCTGTTAATACCTTTAAGGCATTTGAAAGTCTTGATCATGTTCCCCTCTTCCTTCTCCCTCAAGGGGTACGTGTTGAGCCCCTTGAGCCTCTCTTCATAGGTGTTGCCCTGCTAGACCTGGACCATCTTTTTGCTCTTTTCTGGACTGTCTCCAGCAAGTTAACATCCTTCTTACGATAAGGCACCAATACAGCACACTGTACTCTAGGTGCAGTTACCAGTAACCTCTACAGTGGTAGTATGACCTCCACCTTCTTGCTGTTAATCCTCTGGCTATGCAGCCCAGCATCTGATTTGCTTTGCTGCTGCTCTCCTGCAGTTGTCAAGTGCTTCAGGTCGCTCGTGATGATTACCTCCAGGTCCTTTTCTTCCTCTGACTTGAAACCTGCACAATCCAACCAGTATTTGTTTTTTTTGCCTCCAAGTGCATAACTTTGCACTTTTGCATTGATCCCATTACAAATGCCAGACCACTTCTCTAACTTGGCCAGGTCTTCTTTAAGTTCCTGCCTCCCATCCTTCGTGTCCACCTTCCCACGGAGCTTTGTGTTGTCTGCAAACAGGCAGATTTTATCTTTGATTCCATCAGCTAGGTTAGTGATGAAGATTTTAAAAAGACCAGACAGAACAGAGCCCTGTGAGACACCACTGGTCACTGGCCTAGCTTCTGACATTTCTCCCAAACACCACCTTTTGGATCCTGTCCTGAAACCAGTTTTGACCCTTCTGGCAAGTTAGAGTTAGGCCCCACCCTAGGCCTTCCAACTTCCTGACCAGTCTCCTATGAGACACAAAGTCAAAGGACTTGCTGAAGTCCAGATAAAGGACATCCACCACTTGGCCACTGCCTCTGTCCTGGTCATCCATTCAAAAAAATCAATCAGATTAGTCTGGCAGGATCTCCCGACACAAACCCATGCTGCATCTCATCCTGCAGCCTGGTTTCCTGAAGAGCTCACCAGTCTTTCCTTCCAGGATAGTCTCCATCAGTTTCCCACTATTGAGGTCAGACTGACTGGCCTGTAATTCCTGGCTCATCCTTATGACCACTTTTATGGCAAGGTATCACACGTGCAATTTTCCAGTCCTGAGGCACACCCAGTCTCCAGAGAGGTGTTGAACGGTCTACCAGGGGTTCTGCCAGCACCTCCACTAGTCCCTCAGTAACCTTAGATGCACACCATCTGGCCCTGGGAACTTGTTCATCTTTGGGTCATTATGCACTCTGTCTACCTCTGTTACTCTGTCTGTGGCTCCTCATTTCCTGTCCCCAGCCCCTGCTCCTTGTGGCACTTGTCTGTCCTTTTCTCTAGTGAAAATGGAGTAGAAGTACTTGTTAAGCACTTCTGCTCTCTCTTCACTTCCTTCTGCCCAACCCCTCTTTTTCAATCTGAGAATCTCATCTTTAATACCCCTCTTCTCCCTTTTACATCTGAAAAGGCCTTCTCACCAGATTTACTCCTTGTGCCAGCAGTACTTTCTTTGTAGCCTTTGGTTCTCTAACCGCTGCCACCCTTGATTTAGCACAGTAGGCCTCCCTATCCTCCTCCTTTGGAGTACATTTGAACTTCCAGAAGACTGTCTTCTTTTGCCTTATCACATTTGTCATTTCCTTTCCGAACCAGCTGTGCTTTTGGCCTTAGATTTCTTGCTTTTCTGATTTTGGCACACTTATCAGTGGCTCATCATCCCTCCTCAATAATGGTCCATTTCTGCTCCATCTCCATCTCCAATCTGATCCCACCAAGGTGTCCTTCCGTATTTCTCCTATCTTATTAAAGTCAACCTTCCTAAAGTCAAAACCCTTGTTTTGGTCCCGACCATCCCTCTGCCTATGTCCATGTGGAACCTCACTGTATAGTTGTCACTTCCTGCAAGTAGTTCTTCCACCTTTATATTCTGAACATGCTCAGAGTTGTACAGAACTGTATCTTCAAATGCTTCTCTATCACTATTTTATTTTATTGTATCCCTTCGCTTTCCCCAGGTCACACCTGAAACAAGCCCTGGCTCAGCATGCCTTTCCTGGTTACCAATTTTCAAATAAATAAATAAATTTAATCCCACTGTAATTATTTTCTATTCTTTCTCTGAACTGTATGAATCTTGTTGTGTGTAACCCTCTGTAATCTCTCAGTCTGTCTCTGTGCTATTTGAATCATCTCATAACACCCTCAGTCAGGAAAATACAGATGCTGGTGATCTATAGACCAGCAGGACAAGAGGAAGAGAGATAGGGGCCCAGGAAAGAGCTGGCAAGGGAGTGAGAAGGAGAGGTGGTGGTGGGTGATCTGAACCTGCTGGAGATCGACTGGGACATTCCAGCAACCAGGTACACAAGACATTGGACTCTGTTAGATACATTTCAGGACTGACTATTGGTACAGCTGGTTAAGAAACCCACTAGACAGGCAGATATTCTGATTTGATGCTCCCCAACTCGAAGGTGGTGGGTGGAGTGAGGTAGGGGAGCCACTGAGGTCCAGTGGCCACAGCTCTGTTTGGTTCAGGCTGGCCCGGGACCAGAATGCCCCTATCAGAAATTGAAATCCTAGATTTTAGAAGAGCAGACTTCAACTGAATGAGGCAGCTGCTCCAAGACAAACTGACCAGGCGGACAGCATCAGATGTGTAGAGTAAAGATGGGGCAATCTAGTCAACCATTCTTGGGGCAGTCAAGTCAACCATTCTCAAGGCAACAAAGTCAAGCATGAGATTGTTACAAAATTAAACAAGTACAAGAGACTTCTCAGAAAGGACCAGAGAAGCAGTGAGGGCCAAGAAGAAGGCTTGCACCAGGAGCAGAAAAAGCAGGGGAGGTGGAATGAAGAGAGTACCAAATAAAACTATGGAAGCAAAGAGGACAGTTAGTGATGTAAAGGCAGGCGTGGCACTGTGTATTGCGGAGGTGGTCAGATGGAGAAAACAATTCTTCAGATATATTAATGGAAAAAAGGAAGACAATGGGGTATTATTTAAAGTGATTTTCCAACTTAGCTGAGAGCAGCTACCACTCACATATTGTGGTAGCTGCCCTCAGCGATAGTTATTCAACCTGGTTTAAAGATACATTTTTCCTCATACCTCAGTTTTTTCTCATAATTTTCCATATCGCTATGCAGCCCGACCGATTCTGAAAGCCCTGGTAATGGTGACATGCTCCTGCGCTCAAGCACATAATGACATGTGACCAGAAGAGCGTGAGGAGCACCCATTGAAATGAATGGGCTGGATTTTCATTCATTTTAGATCAAATGGCCACTTACAGATTAATGGACACCACCGACCACATAACCCTTGTTAGTCGAGTGATGTCCTTCATTAATCTGTAAGTGGCCATTCTTGATCTTAAAAATGAATGAGAAATCCAGCCCCATTCATTTCAATGGGGCGCCCCTGAGCTCTTCCTGGTCACACGTCATTATGTGCTTGAGTGCAGGACATTAAACCATTACCAGAGCTTAGAATTGGTCGGGCTGCATAGCAATATGGAAAATTGCAAGGAAAAAACTAAGGTATGGGGAAAAATGTATTCTTAAACCAGGCTGGAATAATTGTCGCTGAGGGCAGCTACCACAGTATGTGAGTAGCTGCCCCTATATCGAAACTTCCTTTAAGCAATAATGACTGAAGGGGTTGTCCTTTCCTGGAGATCAATGACTGGCTGGGGAAGGGTGGCCCGAGGTGCAGCCAAGGGCCAACCCCACCCAGATGGTTATTAATCAACAAGAAATTATCAGCTCTTCAGTCATTATTGCGATTATCAGTCTAATCACAATGATCAGTTTTTTCAAGGTGTTTTTGTTTTTTCCCCAAGGCAGCATGCGCTCACTCTACAGTTGTGTCTGGGAACATGCACCATTCATGCTGGGAACGATGTTGTCAGGTGGGGGTTTACAGGGAGGATAAGAGAAATACTGAAGGAATCCACAACTGTTACTTTTTTAATTATTTTATTTATGAAAATTCGCAACAACACTATTGCTGCCGTAACTGCCAGGACCAGTGTTGTCGTATGGAGATTTACAGGAGGACGAGAGAAATCCAGAACTGTTTCTTCTTTTCTATTATTTTATTGAGGAAATGTTCTGTCACTATAGCGACTTTTTCTGTGTTGAGGTACAGGACGGCAGCCACGAAACACTTGTCTTGTTTTGCCGCCACTGCTGTTAGGGGTAGTGTGACTGCTGTACCTGTCGCCTTGAGGATTTCAGACTGGCATGGCAGCCAATCAATGAGCTACTTTAGCTCATGCATAATTAATTAGACTTATAATAGGCTATAAGAGGGAGAGGGTACTTGAGGAAGATGAACAAAATGCAGTCATCCTTAACAATTACTTCTGCTGTGCCTTCAGAAGGGAAGACAGTGGGAACCTGCCTGAACGTGTCATCAGGGGCATTCCTAGAATGAGGCAGCCAGTATTACCACAGAATGGGTCTGGAAGGGTTTGATGCCTTAAAGGTAGATAAAGCCCCAGGGCCAGATAGGATGCATCCAATAGTGCTCAAGGAATTGGTGCAGAACTGGCTGAACCCCTCAGTTCAGACAGGGGTTGTTATGAAAGACTGGAGGTAGCAGACATAGTCCTGCTACACAAGGTGGGGCAGATAAGGAGCAACCAAGAAATTACAGACTTGTCAGCCTTACCTCTGTAGCGGGTAAACTGATGCAGTCACTGATCTAAGAGGATCTTGTGTACTACCTAAAGAGCAATGGTCTGCAGGATAGTAAACAGCATGAGTTTGTGGTAGGAGATCTTGTCAGACTAGTCTGACAGTTTTCTTTGACAGGGTAACAAAGGTAGTAGTTAAGGGCCATGCTGTGGATTTACTCTACTTTGATTTCAGCAAGGCTTTGACTCTGTGCCATAGAAGATCGCTGAAGAAGTTGGAGGACCTGGGTGCTGCTAGGGATATAATTACATGGATAGGAAACTGGTTGAAGGAGAGACAGCAGAAGGTAGTGGTAAATGGGGTTAAA
This sequence comes from Neoceratodus forsteri, assembly GCA_016271365.2. NCBI lineage: Eukaryota > Metazoa > Chordata > Ceratodontiformes > Ceratodontidae > Neoceratodus > Neoceratodus forsteri. The sequence goes on along the minus strand of CM028138.1, from coordinate 524,348,695 downwards.
TCAGAAGAGATGGAGGTCATGAGTGGGGTGCCGCAGGGATCTGTCCTGGGCCCTGTCCTCTTCAATATATTCATCAGTGACATTGGAGAGGGCATCTGGGCAAGCTGTGTCTCTTTGCAGATGACACAAAGCTCTGTGGTAGGGTAGATAGTGATGAAGGATCAGGGAGATGTAGAGGATCTATAAAGACTAGAAGTGGTCTAAGGTTTAGCAGTTGAAATTCAATGTTACAAAATGCAAGGTTATGTACCGAGAGGAAAAAACAGGACAGAGTACTGGATGGGAGGCTTAACAGAGCACTGCAGCAGATGAAAGGGACCTGAGAGCCGTCATTAGTAACTCCCTCAAACAATCAAGTCAGTGTACCAAGGCCTTAGTAAGGCCAGTAGGATGCAAGGGTGTATCGGAAGGGTACTGACAGCAGGGAAAAGAAGGTACTGCTACTTCTGTATAGGTCACTGGTGAGGCCGCACCTGAAATACTGTGTTCAGTTCTAAGTCCTCATAAGGAAGGCCGGGGACAGACTGGAGTCAGTGCAGTACAGGGTGACCAAACTGATTCAGGGCCAACATGGCAGATTTTATGAAGATCATCTCAAGGCACTGAACATGTACTCGCTGGAGATCAGGTGAGAGAGGGGAATATGATAGAGGCATTCAGGTTCCTGGAGAGAATAAACAAAGGTGAACTGCGGGAACTATTTTGTATTAGTATAGAGTTAGGAACCTGTGGTCACAAGTGGAAGAGTAGGAGGATGGTTTAAGAGGATGTGAGAGTTCTGTTGTACAGAAAGGGCGGTGAAGCCGTGGACATTCTACCAGAGGAGAGTAAGCGGGTGCCAAGACCGTGAATGGTTTCAAGCATGGCTGGCACAGAGTGAAGGGTTTGGTGGTTGCTCAGGTCAGTAGCACTAGGAAGGGAGCAGGGGTGGACTTGAAAGGATAAAACCCTGCATGGACAATAGGGTCCTGGGGCAGATATGGAACTCGGGCAGGCTAGATGGAACTGTTGTTTTCTGCTCCATCATTTTCTATGTCTCTATGAATTTCCTTGTGTTTAACCCTCTGTAATCTCTCTCTCTCTCTCTCTCTCTCTCTCTCTCGCTGTCTCAAAGCTATCTTTTGCTGTTTAAATTTCACTGGTTTAACCTCTCTGTAATCCTTCTCTAATCAGTGTCAGTGGCTCAGTAGGTAGCACACTTGCCTCTGAGGCGGAGATCAGAGGACTGTGGGTTCAGTTCCCACATCTGGCACTTGGGTTAATATCCCAGTACTGACACTGTAGTGCAGCATGAGAGGGTGCTGCACTTCTGAGGTGCCGTCTTCGGATGAGACGTTAAACTGAGGTCCCATCTGCCTGGATTGGTGGTAGTTCAGGTGGATGTTAAAGATCCCATGGCACTTATCGAAAAGAGTAGGGAATTTCCAGTGTCCTGGCAAATTTCCTCACTCACTAAAAATACCACCAACAGCTTAATCTGGTTCAAGGTCAATTGGCATTCATCTGTATCCCTCCCGGTCGTGCCTGAAAATAGGCAGGATTTGTCTAGTGCACTTACCCGTCAACAAAAACTAAATAAATAAAATAAAAATAAATAATCTATCTCTAGCTGTTTGAATCTCTGTGTATTCAATCCCCTATAATCTCCCTCTAATCTAGCCCTATGATGTCTGAATCTCCTAGTATTTAATCCAACTGTAATCGTTCTATAATCTGTCTCAGTGCTGTTTAAATATACCTGTGTTTAACACCCTGTAATCTCTCTCTCTCGCTGTGCTGTTTGAATGTCTCTGTGTGTAATCCCTCTGTAATCTCTTTGTGCTGTTTAAATCTTTTTATCAACCCCACCGTAATCTCTCTCTAATCTCTCCTGTACTGTTTGAATCTCCCTGTGTTTAACCCTCTGTAATCACTCTCTAATCTCTCCTGTACCATTTGAATCTCCTGTGTTTAACCCATCTGTAATCTCTACTGTACCTCTGTGCTGTTTGAATCTCCATGTATTGAAACTCTCTGTAATCTCTCCAATCTCTATGCTGTTTGAATCTCCTGTGTTTAACCCTCTATAGTCTCTCTTAATCTATCTCTGTGCTGTTTGACTGTCCCTGTGTTTAATCCTCTGTAGTCTCTCTCTCTCTCTACTGTTTGTCTCCCTGTGTTTAACTCCTCTGCAATCTATGTCTAATCTGTCACTGTACTGTTTATAATCTCTCTGTAATCTATCTCTGTAGTGTCTGAATCTCCTTGTGTTTAACCCCTCTGCAATCTTTCTTTAATCTGTCTTTTTCTGTTTGAATCTCCTTGTATTTAACCCTCTATAATCTCTGCAATTTATCCCTGCACTGTATGAATCTCCCTGTGCCAGATTTTAAAGGTTGATGCAGGGCTGGCATCCCAGCCTGCATCAAACCCTTGTGCTGTCACAGCAGCAGCATTTATGACTGCCGCATCTGCTCCTGATTTTAGTATCTCGGGCAGTTGTGACAACTGACCTGTTTTATGGCAGCTTGTGCTAAGCATCGCTGCAAGCTCTGTGAAAAGGGTTCCCAGTATTGACACAAGACAGACCATGAAAACATGGTCTAGTCAGCATTATTTCATCGCAAGAGATAGAAAATCCATTAAGATTACTGCAAGCCTGCTGCGCGCTTTCTTTAGTGCACTCGGGGCTTACGGCAACCTTGACCATTCAAAAATCCAGGCTTTTGTGTTTAACCCCTCTGTAATCTCTGTCTAATCTATCTCTGTGCTGTTTGTAATCTCTCTGTAATCTATCTCTGTGCTGTTTGTACTCTCTCTGTAATCTATCTCTGTGCTGTTTATAATCTCTGTAATCGATCTCTGTACTGTTTGTAATCTCTCTGTAATCTATCTCTCGCTGTTTGTAATCTTTCTGCAATCTATCTCTGTGCTGTTTGAATCTCCTATGTTTCATCCCTCTGTAATCTCTCTCTAATCTATTCCTATGCCGCTTGTATTTCCCATGGTTAGCCCCTCTCTAATCTCTCTAATCTAGCTCTAGCTGTTTAAAATGGAACTCTCAGCATCCTCTGGTAAAACACAGGACCAATAGGTCCCAATTAGGTAAATCACGTGATGGTAATTTTTAAAATAAGTTACAAAGCTTTTATTTGTAATTTATCTGGTTGATCCTGCGATGCTCTGCCCGCTGTTACTATTCCAGAGTCGCCCACAGCAAGCCCTTTTATGATGCAACTGATGGGATGAGCCATGGGAGACTCCTTCTTGTGACAGTACAGTTGTTCAGAAATATCAAAGATATACAGTTCTTGTTTGTGCTTCTAGCTCCAGTACTGATTGACCGAGGAAAGCCCAATAACGGTCTAAACAAGGCACAAATGCCTGCATAGACACTCATAGTAAAAGGTCCAGAACCAAGAAACCAAGCTGGTTCAATGAGAAGTGGCAGTTAAGGTGAGGGGAAGAGGCAGCCTATCAGAGGTACACAAGTATGAGAAAGGAGGAGGATAGGGGAATTTACGCAGGGAAATCAGGAGGCAGGGAGAGTGGTCAGGGCAGCTAAGGCTCCAGTGGAGCTAAAATTAGCACAGGGAATCAGGAAGGTGAAAAGGACTTCTTTAGATACATAAGGAGAGAAGAAGCAGTAAGGAGGAATTGATAGGATTAAGAAGGAGGGGATGGGTGGGAGACAGTGAGGAGCAGGCAGAGGTGCTGAATGAGTACTTCAGCTCTGTCTTCACTTGGGAAAAGGATGAACCAATGTTGCTGGGGAAGACTGGGGTAAACATGGGAGGAAATGAAACAGATAAGGTAATCAATGAGGCAGGGTCTTAGAAGGTCTCAGGGCCCTTAGGGTGGACAAGGCACCTGGTTCAGATGCCGTACACCCGAGGTGCTAAGGCCACTGATGGAGGACTGGCAGCCCCTCTGGAGGACCTGTTTAAAATCTCACTGGAGACAGGGTGCATGCCTCGGGACTGGAGAATGGTATATGTGGTGTCACTCCACAAGAGTGGGCCCAGAGGTGAACTTGGGAACTACAGACCTGTCAGCCTAATTTCCATCATAGGCAAAATAATGGAGACCGCTCTGAAAGTAAGGTTGGTGAACTTTCTGGAGGTTAATGGTCTCCAAGACACTAAGCAGAATGGGTTTGTCTCAGGAGATCCTGGCAGGTGAACATGACAGACTTCTTTGACTGGGTCACCAGGTCAGTGGACAGAAATCATGCAGTGGATGTCCTTTACCTGGTCCTCAGTTAACGATTCAACTCTGTGCCCATGGAAGACTGCTTAGCAAGCTGGGAAACTTGAGTTGGGGACAAGCTGCAGGGGTGGTAAGGCTGGTTGCAAGATGGAAACCAGATGGTGGTGGTGGGGGATTATCCAAGCCTAGGCCTGTGACCAGCGGGTCCCACAGGGCTCAGTACTTGGACCAGTGCTATTCAATATCTTTATTGGGGATGTAGCAGAGGGGGTCAGTAGCAAAATCTGCCTGTTTGCAAATGATACTAAACTCTGTGGGAGGGTGGACATGGAGGGGGAGACAGGAGCTCAGGGAGGATCTGGCCAGGCTAGAGAGGTGGTTTGGCATCTGCAGTTGGGGTTCAATCTCAAGAAATGCAAGGTCATGCACCTGGGAGCTAGGAACCCGAGGGCCAGCTGCTATCTGAAGGGGGAGCAGGTGTCATTCTGCCTTTGTACAGGTCATTGAGAGGCCTCACCTGTAGTACTGTGTGCAGTACTGGTGCCCTTATTTGAAGAAGGACATCCAACTGCTGGAGAGGATCCAGCAGGGCACCCAAACCGATCCAGGGCATCGGGGACAAACCATATGAGGAGAGGTTGAGGGAGCTCAATATGTACTCCTAGTGGACAGAAGGGAATGGAGGATATGATAGAAGCATTCAGATACCTTAAAGGTATCAACAAGGTTGGAGCAGAGGCATTTTCACTTTAAAAGATAGGAGAATACTAAGGGCACAGTCTGAAACTTGGGGTAGATTTAAAACAGAAATAAGGATGCACTTTTCACAGAGAGAGTAGTGTCAAAATGGAATGAGCTACCATAGGTGGTGATATCCTTGAATACAGAAGGACGTCTTAAAAGGGATGGGACAGAGTAAAGAAGAGAGTTGCAATGGGAGTGAGGATAGGTAGGGGAAGCGAGGAGGGGATGAGAACGGAGGTGAGAGGGCAGCTCCAGTAAAATAGATGGGCTGCGCACTCAAGCAGACTAGATAGAGACCATTGTGTCCCTGCTTCTACTGGCAATTTTTGTATGTTTGTAATTCCTCAGGTTGAAGGGCAGTGAGTGTGGTAGCCCTCTCTGTTGATGCTAATGCCACTACTTCTGTTGGCCGACAGGAGGTGTGTAAATGCTGTGCCACCTGTGCCCTCTGTCCTCTCCCTCCCTCCCTGGAAGCCAGAAGCCTCACTTCCACGAGCAGCCCTGATGCCCCCCATTGACCCCTTTGTGATCTCAGGGTTCGGACATGATCTCTGGTTACCAAGGTGGCAGCGTGATGTGCCAGCCATTACCCTGTCAGGTTTGACTAGATGTACTGGATACAGCACATGAAAAGCAAACAATACAAGCTTTCAGCACATCAGCCTCACAAAAAAAAAAAAAAAGATGTGGTGAGGAAAGGAAAATGTCCTATTTATTTTATCTATGTTTAATTGCCATGCAGCAAGAAAGCTGAGCAATCAAAGACAATTTTCATTTGTATGAGAGCAGGGGTGCAGGTGGTCTGTCTGACCCATTTTTATAGAGGTCAGAGACTCTTCGCTGCATCTGTGGAGAAATCGCCTCAAGTGGATGTCTCACAAAGCCAATCGAAGGGTAGCAACAGCACTCTAGCAATGGGTAATATATGCACATCGCATGTTCTCTAATTACTAAATAGGAGAGATGAGGAGAGGCATAAATCGGCAACTTTCACTAGCCTAGTCCTCTTAAAGGGCAGCAGCTCTAAGCAGGTTTATGGTGCAAAAAGCAAGGTAGCATTCAGACATAGTCAGGACTTGACTGTCTCTGACAACCTGCCTGAGAACCACCATGTCTCAATTAAAGGTGACTGCCTTATGTCGCTAATAAATTGTTTTTGTCTGTTTGTTTCTTCTCATTATGAAAAAGCATCTTCAGATGTTTTTGGAAACAAATTGGAGGAGTTGCCATTTTGTGAAATGGAAAATAAAACTAAGCACACAACCAGCAATCAAGCAGTTCTGAGCTATAGCAAGCCTGGTAGCACAATGGTAGTGTTGTTGCCTGCTGTGCCAGCAACCTGGGTTTGGTAGCAGGCTCAGGTCACATGGGGCCAGCCAGGGATGGGGACAGTATTCCATGGACTGCTTTCCTCTCATGGCAGGGGGCGGGAGGAGGACAGGTGACTCCACTACTTACCTACCACCTGGCTAAAGCACAGCGGAGTGCCAACCGAGGAGGGCATGCTGTCAGCTGCTGATATGCACATGCCTGCCTCTGCCCACATTTGTGGTGTACCGTGGCTATTCGGCACCTTAGGGAGAAAAATCAATGGAAAGCAGCTAACTGAGCAGAATGGAAATGTAAAATTACACATATCCCCAAAATGCAATGCATCATGGGAAGTATATGCAAATTGCTATGGAAGAGTTTAGACTGGTTCTGCTTTAAGCAAGAGGTGTGGTGCCAAATGGCTTCCCATACAATTTGTAAAGGCTGAAATACAGAAGACACAGACACATGTTTCATCTTACACAGGACTCATCAGTGTGCCTCATCTGTAACAGCCCAGGGAAGGATGAACCAGTCACATGTTTAGTCTTACTGGTATAGGTCATTGTGGAGACCAAAATTGGAAAGTAATCTAAAAGTCAAAGAAGCTCTGCACTCAATGCTGAGGTTCTCTGACTTTAGTAACAGAGCGTAATGACACTCTGGTCCTCCACAGGCCCCTCACCACTAACTGGGCCCCTCCTCCAGGATCAAGATTGTGCTCTGAGGGCCTGACCAGTCCGCTGGCACTGCTGTGGGAAATGATTAATGGGGACTCACTGGAGAGAAACAAAGAGAGGTAAGCCCCAGAGAAGGTGGGTAACTGGGCTGGAAATATGTGGACAGTGATGACTGGCTGGAGAATTGGCAGAGAAAAACTTTGATAAAAAAAAAACACAACATTTGCTTGCTACTGTTCTGTATGCATACATTGTTATTCAGTGACTTTTATTTTTATAAAATCACCCGTCCAGTTCCCTTTCCACAAACATTCAATTTAAAAGGGGTACACAGACAACAGTAACAGCTGCTGTGGGTGCTAAAGAGCACCACAGCTCAGCTGCCTCTCCTGGGGGTGAGTGCATTACCTTTGTAATGTGTGCATTCTCTGCCTGTCCAGAGATCTAGGGACCTGGGTGGGGGCTTACCAAACCTGAGAGGATTGTCAGATATGTATTAGAGACAGGCCAACTATTGAGGTATAGGCAACTCCTAAGTGGCCAGCTTTGATTCTGGCTGGATTTTGGGGAATTTGGTTGGGAAATAAATACGAATATTTCTTCAAATCCTACCTAAACCAGTTAGTCACTGTGTAACCCAAGCAAGTCACTTAATCTCTTAGTGATGCAGTCCATCCAGCTGTAAAATGGGTAACAGCAGGACCCTATTGAAAACAAGATATTACAACCCAATTGCCAAACTTCAGTCTTCCCCAGACTCCTTGACCCTTGCTGGGTTACAACTAGAAGATGTACCCTGCTCTAAATGTCTGTGTTGCTGGTTTGATCATCACCTTCACTTCCCCTGCCACATTGATGCCATCCACAAGAAACTACATGTCAAGCTAGGTATGCTATATTGGAAACAAAGCTTGCATCCCCTCCCAGCCTGTGACAAGATTGTTGTCAAAAAGATTCTCCTGACTTTTGACTATCAGATATGGTTTATAGCACTACCTCCAAAGCCCCGGCCAGAGTGAACTCTCTTTCATTCTTTCTGTCACTATGCCTGTAACTGCCTTCTCCGTACCCTTCACCCCTCTTTATACTCTAGTCTCTCTCTCTCTCTCCTCTCTCCCTCCCTTGAGGTTAGATGCCTCTCTCACAGTGTTTCTTTCCTCTACAGTTCCTGGTTTGCCTCTCCCCTGCTGTCTACGCTTTCTTTTTCATTTCTCCCCTCCTTACTCACAAAATCCGACTGCTGCTCATTCTCTTTTCCCTGCTTCAAGTCCTCAGCAGAGCAGGTAATATTCTCATAATGACATTCTCGTTATAAAGCAATGCATAATTTTCACAAATTTTTACTCTTACGTGTGTTAATAAAGTGCCCAGAACCCCTATTGGAAAAATAAATGTTAGTTTCACTTTCACACATATTCTTCAAGTGAAAGAACAGTGAAGTTGAGCCATTTTGTCACTCTAAGAACACAAGTTAAACCACACTTACATCACCAGGAGTTACTCCAGATGCCATATTAAAACATATCCACTGAGTCTGCTTTAAAAAAAAAAATCACTTGTTGGGCAAGCTAGTACATGATCATGAACCAAGTGTTGAATGGTGCCGATTCAGACAGTTAATCACATTACGCTGGCACTTCGGCTTTAGCGCTGTAGCTTGAGTGGCTGCCACAGAAACCAGCAGCTGGCTGGGAACTGCAATACTGTGAAGATTTAATTTTATAGTTTTACAGTTTTTGCCACATCTAAAAACACTAGTTTTCAGAGACATCAAAATCTGTCAGCAAGACAAAGGAATGCTTAACACATGAGTGTGTCTTGCGCTAAGCAATACTAGAAGCCGTAATATTTCATTTATTCAGCCAGAGCATATTACAAGCTTTCAAAATGTACAGAATATTTTAAACACAAATAATAAAATACACATACAGAGCAATATAAAGTGCAATAAAAGCTAATTTATACTGGATAAAGAGGGTTTCTTAAGAACTATAAGCTAATGCTAACTGCTAACAGCCAGTGCTAGGAGGCATGTAAACCCCAAAATATAAGGGTTAGGATCTGGATACCTACATTTCCTAAAACACTCATGGTGTGGGTACTCTCTAATCATAATAATAATGCCCAACTAGTAAGCCTAAAATAGATTTTAAAATAACTCTTTCTACCTATAAATAAGCTCAGTTTGTGAGACGCTCCAAAGAGGACAGTACATTATTTCATTTCCAGCCAACTGTATCTATTCAGCGTATTCTCGCTAATTATTCCGTTTAATATACTTATAAGTGTCAACATCCATAAACAGTTTTCTTAAAATCATTTACAATGTGACATCCTAATAGAAACGCAATAGAAGGTGGTACTATATTTCATGGGTTTGCATCGTGAATTGTACTTACTATCCCTAATTTTCATACAATCTCCAAAGAATTCTACCATTGTTAGTAAAGTATCTTTATCAGAGGAGGAGGACATTAACATTTCCAGTAATCCTGCTTCATCAATATTTTTGAAACTAATATATTTCATTATGTATTTGTTGGTGATACCATTATACCAGACACAATCATAGATCACATGGTACAGAGCTTCTCATTTATCCTTGCTACATAAACATCTAGGATGTAAATTATTCTGTGGTTCCTTGTTTCTCTTAACTCTAAATTCTTAAAATGCAATGGAAAAAAAATAAAATCTATACATGACACATCTATTTTCCTGTCATCTGTTGTTTTCGATAGTGTTAAATAGGGTTCCATATCAAAACAGTTTTGTATCTTGGATACCATGCTGCAAATCTTGATTCCATTACTGTACATTTAGTAATATTTCTTATTTATTAAATTTTGGTAACTGGGTAGGCCCATTGAGACTAACAGTCCCTTTTCAGGGCAACCGAATTCATTACATGTACACATGAAATCAGTAAACAATACCAGTTAGGACAATGGCATAGATGTAATCAGTGGATATACATGATCTGGCAGTATAGCCTGGAGGTTAGAGGAACAAGGTGTGAATGATCTTGATACATCCAGCAGACCAGACCTGAGTTTGATTCTCACAACCTCCACTTGCATACTGTGTGACTCTGAGCAAGTCACTTAACTGCCCAGTGCTCCCAGGTCACCCCTGAAAACAGGGTCTTACCCGGTTACCAAAGACTAAAATAAATAAATACACAGAATTAGCAAATAATAATACATTTTAGGTGGCAGTATAGCATAGTGGTTAAGGGCACTGTGCTGCAGACATGGAGACCTGGGTTTGAATCTCATCAGCCCCCACTTGCACACTGTGCAACTCTGAGCAAGTTACTTAACTTCCTTGTGCTCCCAGGTTGCACCTGGAAACAAGCTCCAGCCTAGTGTGCCTTTCCTGGTTAAACAGTTCCCCTTTCCTTACAACAATTACAGCTGACTGTAATCACTCTGATAAGTTATTAACTAAGGAATTGGGGTAACAATTGTTCAGACAGAATTGGTAGGAGTCAGTGATTGCAGGTGCACAGACTTTGCTCTAAGATGAATGTTTTGACTCCTTTTGAAATCACCCCATGAGGAACAATTTTGGAGGGAGGCAGGAGGCCAGTCTATAGGGAGGGAGCAGCGGATGCAAACGATTTGCTACCAGCACTGGATTTTGTACTTCACAACTCAAGCAAGGTGCAACTGGATGACTGGAGCAGTCTTTTTGTGTGTTTAATAGCTAGCACATCCCTAGACTGGATGGGATGACACCTTTAAGGATCATAAATACAAGACAAGGAGAGGGTAATTAAATCTTCCTTTGTAAGAGGGTCAATTTAGGGAGTGAAGAACATCGCAATGGTGTTTTCTGAACAGTGCAGCCACAACGCATCTGTCTGTGATCTTGTGGTAAAGGACTTTAATCTTCACTTCTTGATGCCTGAGGGTCTGCAGGATGGGGCACCATACAGGAACACAGTGGAGCAGGGTGCTGTTGGCAATTTTCTGCTGGGAGTCTTTAGATATGAAACTGTTCAGGTGGTAGAGTAGCTCTGTCTTTTGGTGCAAGGACTTAAAGATATGGTCTGCGTGTGGTTTAAGGTGACATCCTGATCTACATGAAGTCTGAGATATTTTATGGAGTCAACTACCGTAATGAGATCCCCAGAGGAAGAGGCTAGTGTTAGCAGATGCTTTCTATCTTCACCCAGATGCAATGGAACAAACAGGATGGCCTTGTTTTGTTTTTTATTTTTGATTCTGCATTTAATACCAGCTTGTTGTGAAGGAATCAATTCTCTAGTTTACTGAAATCACTTGCAAGCTGACTGCTTATTGTGGCAGTGTCAGCTGAGCTTCTATAAAGGACAACATCATCAGCATACAACATTAAGGTGACCCCTCCACAGTAACTAGGCATTTCATTGATGAAGGGAAAATAGCAAGAGGCCTAAGATGGAGTCTTGGGAGATGCCATCCTTTATAGGTCTCTTTTGGATTGGGCACCATTCCAACCGACTACTTGGGATCTTTTTCCAGGTAGTGGGAAAACTACTGAAACCACTGGCAGGAGAGGCTATCGAGGCCAGCCACTCTAAATTGACTGCGGCTGTCCGTGGTTTACCAGCTCAAATGCTTTGGTTAAATCTATGAAGACCACACCTGTCAACAGGCCCTCATCCATGGCCCCCAGTACGTCAGTAGTCAATTTAACCAGAGCTGTGTCTGTGCCACCATGCTTCCAGAAACCGTGTTGCCTGTCTGTCAGGAGGTAACTCTGGTCAAGACAGTCTTGTAGTTGGTTGAACACCAGTTTCTCCATGATTTTGGCCAGGGTACTGAGACGGAGATGGAGTGGTAGTTTTCTAAGGATCCCTGAGACCCTCCTTATGCAGCAGAACAACTATGGCAACTGTCCAGCTGTCAGGGAGTTTACCTTCCACTACAGATTTGTTGAGAAGCATAGCAGTAGGGAGGCAATGACTGGGGGTAGCTATTTATAGAGGTTTGGGCTTGAGTTTATCATTTCCAGCTGACCCTTTGACTTTCAATTGTTTTAGGAGAGGCAAGATATCTTTTTCTTAAGTCTACTGAAAAGGAAATCTGGGTATGGTTACTCTGTGGCAGGCTGACTGGGCGGTGGGGAGGATCTACAGAGGAGGAGGTTTAACTCTATTGAGGTCAGTGAAGAATTTATTAAAGGTGTTTGCTGCAGAAACGTGTCTCTGAAGGGTTTACTATCTGCCATGATGTCACACTCTACAGAGGTGGCCTCGGCCCTTCAGCAGTGAGTTAAATGTGCCCAGAACTTTCTGGGGTCAGATGGGTTGGCATCTTTGAGGTTCCTAAGATACTTTCGCTTGGCAGCTTTAAGGTATATTATATTGGCCAAGCTCTCTGTCAGCCTTTGCTCAAAAACCTCCCTAGAATTACTATTAAGGACTATGCCGTGAAAGAAAAATTCCCAAAGTTTACAATATCCCATGTTTCATTGGGATTTGCTAACTGATATTATAGTAGTGCTAGACCAGTTCTTAATCTCTGATTAGGTAAAACATTTGAAGCAGGGCTACATTAATCTTTGATTAATGTACCTGCTCAGTCATATTGCAAGCACCTCATCCTTCACTTGCAGTCCTGTCATGGAATGCTGAAATGTAGATTTTAATTGCTGTCCAGCATTCCATTGCATTTTTATCAGCTGCCATTGCTGTGTCCAGTTTGGCATCTGTCTGCAAACCCCGCCTGTGATTACATAAATAAACTGCTGATAAATGCAGTCTAGCTTGTAATAAATAAAAAGTGTAGCTTCCAGGTGTTAATACAACCACAAGTCCTTTCCATGTTTATTTGTGCAACATAGATGTTAATTGTCTCTTCCGGATATCCCACCACTGCCGCTTGGTCATGTATTAGGAACCAGGTGCTACATGAATAAAATAACAAGGGTATACAAAGACAGCCACAAGCAAGGCTCGAGAGGAGCTGAGCTGTCCAGACCACTGATTCCAAACTGAAGAAACAGGACTCTGTGTCCAGGGAACCATTGATCTAGTAACTGAAGAGAAACTACCTGTATCTGGGGAGACACTGATCCCTTAACCCAAGAGGACATGGTGGGTTGACACTACAGGGCTAGATCCTGAACTTCTGCTTCTGTGTTTCTTAGTTTAGCCACACTTCCCTTGAGATCTCAGAGCTAGTCCGTTACTGTGGCTGGCCTGACAGCAGCTGATTCATTCGTGAACGGCCTCCCTCCCCAATCCTACAGTCCAAGGAGAGGTGGAGGATAGTGTCTCTGAATGCCACAAGCCTGGGAAACAACATGGCACAATTGCAGTCACTGATGGCAGAGAGAGACAGAGTAGACATAAGCGGCCATCATAGAGATGTGGGCCATGTAAAATCACGACCGGGATCTCGAGTTCCCAGGTATAAACTGTATAGACAGGACAGGAAGGGGGTGGCCCTACATGTGAAAGAGGGGTAACTTGTATCAGAGAGGAGGAGGTGGAGGGTAAGATTGAAGCATTGTGGATACAGGTACAATCCACTGGGGATGAAGCTAAGAATTGGGACTGGTCTACTTGCCACATTCCCAGGAAGAGGAATTACTAGGGTATCAAATCACAGAAAATGGCTAGTAAGGGGATCATGTAATAGTGGGGGACTTCAGTCTACCTGTAGTGGACTGGAAAATCCTGGCTACCTCCTATACTAGGGATCAAGTACTGATGGATGTATTTCATGGTGGTCTCTTGGCCAAAGGCATCTTGGAACTCACTATAGAGAGGTCTGTACTGGACCTAGTCTTGTCCAACTGTGATCATGTTCAGGATGTAAAGTGGAAGTGCCACTTACAGGACGTGACCACCACATGGTGTGGTTTGACCTGAACATGGGCTGGGCATGATCAGGACCAGAACAAGGGCTTTGGACTTTAAGAGGGCAGATTTTGGTAGGATGGGAGAAACTCTAGTAGGACACCTTGCAGGGATCAGAAGGAGATGGATGAAAAGAAATTGGCCATAACAAAGGAGGGACTGATGAAGGCCACTAGCAAGTGTGCCAAAATCAAAAGTAAGAAAACCGTGGCCAAACATCAGCAGGTTTGGCAAAGAGGTGGCAAAAGCTATAGGTGACAAGAGGGCAACCATCTGGAAACACAAATGTACTCAGAAGGAGGAGGATTGGGTGGACTATTTTGCTAAATCAAGGAGAGTGAGCAGAGCAGTTAGGGTGGCAAAGGCTACAAGGAAGTGCAGTTAGCACAGGGGTAAAAACAAGGAGAAGGCCTTTTCCAATATATAAAGCAGAAAAGGAACATGAAGGATGAGATAGTCAGATTGAAGAAGAAGGATGGTTTGGCAGAGGTAGTGAAAAGAAGGTGGAGGTACTACTTAACAAGCACTTCTGTTTAGTCTTCACTAGAGAGAAAGATGGACCCTGTACCACAAGGAACTGGGGGTTGGGACTGGGAGGGGAAGTCACAGATGGCATCATTCAGCTGACTGGGTACTTAGGGCCTAAGGACCCTGAAGGTAGATAAATCCCCAGGACCAGATGGCATGTACCCAAGGGTCCTAAGGGAACTGGTGGAGGCTCCTATGGATCCCTTCCAGAACTTGGAGAACTACACATATGATGCCTCTCCATAAAAGTGGGCCAAAGGATGAACCCAGGAACTACAGGTCAGTCAGCCTGACCTCAATAGTAGGCAAGCTGATGGGGACCAACCTAAAAGAGATTGGTGAGCTTTCTGGGAATTGAGGAAATGGGCTTCAGGATGTGTCGGGAGGTCCTGCCAGACTAACCTAATTGACTTCTTTGACTGGGTCACCAGGACAGTGGATAAGGCCAAGCGGGTTGATGTCTTATATCTGGACTTTGGTAAGACGCTCAGCTCTGTACCACACAGGAGACCGGTCAGAAAGCTGGATGACCTGGGGGTGAGGGCTAAGCTTGATGGGTGGGTCAGAAGTTGACTGCTGGACACAGTCCAAAAGGTGGTAGTAGAGTGGAAATTCTCAGAAGCTAGGCATGTGACCAGTGGGGTCCCACGGGCTCTGTGCTCAGTCCAGCATTGTTTAACATATTTATAAGTGACATCACAGATGGGATCAAGGGTAAGATCTGCCTGTTTGCAGATGACACAAAGCTCTGTGGGTGAGTGACACAGAGAAGGGGAGACAGGACCTCAGGGAACCTGGCTAGGCAAGAGAAGGGGTCTGGCATTTGGCAACTGGAGTTCAATGCAAAAAGTGTAAAGTTACGCACTTGGGGTGAAAACCCAGGGACAAAATACTGGTCGGGTGGATGCAAGCAAGCAGGTCAGAGGAAGAAAAAGGCCTGGGTGTGATTATCAAGAGAGACCTGAAACACCCAGCACACTGTAGGAAAGCTGTAGCCAAAGCAAATCAGATGCTGGGCTGCACAGCCAGGGAATTACAAGCAGGAAGGCCGAGAGTAATTCTGCCACTGTACAGGTCTCTCATGAGACTGCATCTGAGCCTGTATTCACAAACATATTACCTCCAGTGTTAGCACCACTTTACTTAACTGTTCCTACAGCATTTCAGCAATGTGCCATTAAACAACGTGGAAATTGCTTAACTGGGTTAGTAAAGGCAGAGTAAAGTGGTGCTCACACTGGAATTAGTGTTCATGTATATAAGGACTAGATTACAGTGTGCAATACTGGTGCCCTTTCTTAAGAAGAATATCAACTTGCTGGAAACAGTCCAGAGAAGGGCAGCCAACATGATCCAGGGTCAGCAAGGCAACACCTATGAGGAGAGTCTCAACATGTACTCCCACTGGGACAGAAGGGAGAGGGGAGACATGATTAGACTTTCAGGTACGTTAAAGGTATAAACAGGGTGAACACTGAGGGCCTCTTCAGTCTTAGTGGAAACAAGACCACTAGGGTAACAGCCTAAAGCTGGTGGGGGACAGTTCAGAAGGAGATGAGGGCACTTTTCACAGTGGTAGCTAAGTGGAATGAGTTGCTGAAGAAGGTGGTAGCCCAAATATAGTGGACAGCTTCAAGAAAGATTGGTACAGGGTGAGGGGAAGTTGCAGGTAGTGGGTAGGAAGAAAGGGCACATGGGGTATTTGAGAAGGTAATCAATCTATCAATCAAAACTTTATTTAACCGGCATATCACCATTGAGCAAGCTCATTTTCAAGTGGTCCTGGAAAGAACAAGTACATGGTAGGAAAAAGGTAATACACAACAGAAAACAGACATAACAATATTTGTATAACAGCTAGACTGTCAGTGATAGCAAACAGAAAATAAAACAGGAACAGACCTAGTACATTGCTACCAGATTGAATAATTCCACATGTCCTCTGGTGTGCACCCTAGAGAAAAAACATACAATAGCCCCAATCAAAATGATCAGACACCCCCTACAAAAGTAGTCAAAGGAAGGAAGGAAATAGGAGTATTAGGGATAGTAACAATAGCCTAAGGAGGAAGAAGTTAAGATGGAGTACGAAAACAAAAAAGAAGTGATAGTAGTTGGAGAAAGGTGCTGCGGAGTAATAGGCAAGGTTTAAAAGTTGTGGAGACAAAAGCTACTAGTGAACAACGTGAGATCACCTATGACAGTTGCAATATTCCCTCAGGTAACCCGCAATCAGAGCTTTAAAGGTGGAGGGTCCTGGAATAGAGGTTATCCTTAACATTCTTTGCATAGCGTTCGGAGGAGGGAAAGAGTAGTTAATTGTGGCTGATCCATCGCATCTTTATCCTAGGTACAGTAAGGTGATTAATATGAAATGTCTAAGGCAGTAAAATCCTCTGCATGCTCAAATAGTCTAGAGATGTAGGCTGGCAAATTATCAGTTAGTGCCCTGTTGAACCAGAGAAGAGAATTTTATTGAATCCTTGAAGTAAGGAAGACCAGCCAGAGCCTCTTAGAGAAGGCAGTGTGGGTGCCTATAGGTGAGTTCAGGATAAATCTCAAAAGCGCGATGATATAGGGTGTCAAGTTTACTTAGAGCTGAGTTAGGACAATGTCTGTAGAGAATGTCGGCATAGTCAAGCAGCAGTAAAAAGGTTGTTTGGAGTAATCTTTTCTTGGCATCAAAGGTAAGAAGATGCCTAATGTGGAAGAAAACACCTAGGCATTGTCTTAATTTTTGCAGATTCATTCAGATGAGCCATGATGTTGAGCCTGTTGTCCAACCAGAACCCCAGGTATTTGAACTTATCCACAATTTCCAGTGATTCACCAAGTAAAGTGTATATCTGGGTACTAAGTATACTGGTAAAGAGGGATATGGGAGGTGGCCATTCCCTCTGTAAACACAATGGGAACAGCACACTTGAACAGATTAGATAGACTGTAATGTCTATATCTATGGCACATTCGTATGTTCATATGTCACTGATGCACCTCCTGACTGCCACTGTAAGCAACTCAGCTACTAGTAATAAAGCTTTCAAATGGCACTTTCACTGCCCATCCACACTGTGAACAGCGCCCAAGTTACTCTCTCCCACAGGTACATATAGTGCATGCTTACAAACCACACACATACACGCATACCAGGCACACATGACTTGGGACCCCTGATGGGCGCACAGTACCTGCCATGATCACTCTCACTTCCTTGCCACGATCGCTCTGTCTCCCCACTGCAGCTGAACAGTGACAGTAAAGGTGAGTGAGATGGGGACATCATGACATGATCTGGACTTATTCTCAAGTGGGAAAGCAAGCTATAGCAACACCAGGAGGGCACTTGATAATGGTGGCTCACAAGTCTTTGAATAGAATTTTGACAAGGCAAAGATGTGACAGATGATGCTTGTGATGCTATCTCTCACACTCATAACACAGACAGCTAGAGCTGAGCAATGGAATGCTCCCAGATGATCAGGTGGTGGGAGGACTATTTAACCACAAAATCAGGTATGATGGTAATGGAAGCCCTCCTCCCTGGTCTTGGGGTATTTACAATTGCTTTCAGGAGGAGAACCACACAAACCACCAATGTGCACTTACTTGACCTCCCAGGCTTGAGCTTGACCTCCTGGGCTCCTCTGACACTGGCAGGGCAATTAGAGCTGCAAAATAAGGTGTTAGCAGAACAAGGGCACAGAACAAATGTGAATGTCCAAACTGGGTTTAAAAAACAAAACTAGGATTATTTTATTCTTCCAACTCATGAGCTCACAGGTAAATGCAGATGTTCACATTTCTGTCAGGTCACTATTTGCTCTCCTATTTTAACAAGCCAGCACAGTCTTTAGGTGATCACCAAGGGGTGGGGGTATTCCTGGGTTGCAGACAACCCATGTGGGTACAAACAGGCTAGTTACTGGCCCTACTGAAACATACATATCACTTTCTACAGGGTCAACATCAAGGTAGTAAGAATGTGGGCCTCCTGGGCTATCCAGGGCATCTTTCCATATTTCACTCACATGCAGCTAAAAATAAGTTTAAAGGGGCTTCTGAGGTGCGTGCACTGGATGAAATGTAGAGACTTGTAAAGCTGTTTACATCTCTAGCATTTCAGAGTTCCTTTTACTCAAAGGTCCCGATTCTAGGGCTCTGTCTGCCTGTCTTCAACTCTGGGGTACTAATGTCATGCCTAGTTCGGGCTCTCCAGAGTCTCTAGATGCAGCATACCCTTTAAGCACACTCTGGAGGAGTTTGACTAAGCACTAAGACAGAACTCTCTCTCACATGCAGACTCTGAAATTATCCTCAGTCCTCACACTGGGAGGTGGGCACCAGTGGTGCCAAACACAGTCATGTTACATGCCAGAATGAATAGATTTCACCTCAGTCCCTTTCGTCTCGATCTCACCTTTTTTTTTCAGCAAGGCACTTTTCTTTGTTCTTCCCTTTTCTCCTGCTGGAGAGGGGCACCCCTTATTTTGAAGGTGCTTTTCAATGGCAGCCACCACGACTCAATACTTGACTGTTTCCAAACTCTAGCAGTGAAAACTTCAGCAGATGGGAGTCAGGCACTGCATGTCTGTCATACTTCTCCCCACCAACTGACTGTCACCAAGTTGTGGCTTTCAGCTCAGGCTGCTGACCCCCCACCCTTGGAATGCCACGTCAGACTGTCTGACCCAGTCCTGCAGAGACATAGAGAATGGCATGCCAAGTTGATAAACACTCTTAAAGGTACTTATCACACATTGCTCATTAGGGGGCTACATACACCCTACTTTTGAGGCTTGATATCCTCGGTCACTGTTGCGGAATGGTCTGAAAGTGGTAGGCCAAGGATATGTAAGGGTAAATTCTCCTCTAGTAAACTGCAAAAAGTGATGGGGCCACTTATGAAAAGTGGGACTCTCTGAAGCCTCAAGGTCCTCACCCTCAAAACTCTTCTGATAGCCCACTTCCCAGATTCCTTGAGAGTGCTGTGCCCAAGTGACCTAGAATAGCACATCAGATCTAAATCATAGCAAAACACAATTAAACCCTATCAGCCCACCCTAGGGCAACTAACTCACCAAGTGCCGGTACCCCACCAAAAATATAATTGTACCCACCATATCATGCAGTGGCAATTTACATAACACATGTAGTGTAAATACCAAAATTCATGCAGTGGATGACTTCACACATACTCTAAAATGACATCTAAGCTCATACATACAGTGCAGCTTGTTACTCTAACATACTAGCTCACTCTAACAACTCTAAGTGACATATGTCTCCATACATGTAGTGTAGATCATGACCCAATGAATTACAGAACCAACCAGAGGAAGCAACCCTTGATCTAGTGCTCACAAATGGGGAGCACATACATGAATAATGGTCGGAAGGAACCCCTGCGGTGGCAACCACAGCACAGTGTGATTCAGTTTTAATATGGGAAGAAGCTTCCTACCGAACCAAAACCCTGAACTTCAGGAGAGCAGATTTCTGGAAAATGGGGAGGTGCTAAAGAAGCAACTAGAGGGCATCAAAGCACACATGGGGCTGGACAGACAGTGGGCACTCATCAGGAATGCGATACTAGCAGCCACAGTGGATTGTGTTAGGCTCATGGGGAAAAAATCAGAGGCAGGGCCAAATCACCCATCTGGTTCAAATCTCAGGGTGGCTGCAGGTAGTGAAGGACAAGAGCGACCTACAAGAGATACAAGAGGACTCAGAGTGAAGCAGATAAGAAGGAATACCTGTGGCTAGCTAAGTGGCAGGCAAGGTGTGCAGAAAGCAAAGGCACAGAAATAACTACAAATAGCAGAAGGGATTAAGACCGGGAGAAGGCCTCTTTTTCTACATAAGTGAGAAGAGGGACAGGAAGGACAGGATAGTCAAGCGAGGAAAGGGGATGGATGGGTGACAGATGAAGTGAGCAAAGGTGGAGGTACTGAACAAGTACTTCTGCTCTGTCTTCACTAGGAGAGAAAGATGAGCTGGTACTGCTGGGGGGAGAAGGAAGGAGCGGTAAGGACCACAGATGTGGTAATATAGGTAGTTAGAGTGAAGAAAGGGCTACTAGCACTGAAGGCAGACAAGTCCCCAGGACCAGACAGCATACATCCAGGGTACTGAAAAAGCTAGCAGAAGAGCTTGCAGGACTGCTGTCAGACTTCTTTAATGAATCCCTGAGTTGGGAGTTGGGCCACAGGACTGGAAAATGGCAGATGTGGTGCCTTTCACAAGAGTGGGCCCAGAAATGATCCAAGAGGACTATAGGCTGGTCAGTCTGACATTGATCATGTGCAATCTCATGGCGATCATACTCAAGGAGAGGCAGGTAAGGTACATAGAAGAGAATGTCTCCAGAATGAGAGGCAGCATGGCTTTGTTGGGGAGAAGATCCTGTCAGATGAACCTGATTGACTTTTTGACTGGGTCACCAGGGCAGTGGATGGGGGCAAAATGGTAGACGTCATTTACCTGGACTTTAGCAAGGCCTTCTAGTCTGTGCTGCATAAGAGGTTAATCAGCAAACTGAAGGATCTTGGGTCAGGAGAAAATAACAAGATGGGTAGACAGAGTGCTAAGTGAAAAGAACCCAAGGGTAGTGGTGGGGAAGAGTTATCCAGTACCAAGGAGGTCACCAGTGGGGATCCAGAGTGCTGGGGCTGGTGTTGTTCAATGTCTTCATAAATGACATTGGGGAAGGCATAAAGGGCACAATGTGCCTGTTTCTGGTTGGCATCAAACTCTGCAGGAGGGGGGAACAGCTGAAGGGTACAGGATCTATGAAAGACCTCAGGAAACTTGAGAGATGGTTGGGGATCTGGCAACCTGGCTTCAATGCCAAGAAATGAAAAGTGATGCACATTGGAGTAAGAAATCATAGGACCAAATATTACCTTTGGGGTGTGGTCCAGGTAGGAGCTTTGGAGGAAAGAAAAAGATCTGGTGGTGATGATCACCAGTGACCTGAAACACTCCTTGCAATGCAATAAAACAACAGTGAAGGCGAACACGATGTTGGGGTGTACAGCCAGGGAATCAGTAGTAGGCGGAGGAGGGCATAATGCTCCTGTACAGGTCACTGGTGAGACCGATGAATAAGGGGTAAGGTACTAGAATCCATATAATAAGAAGGACATCAGCTTGTTGGAGAGGGTCCAAAGGAGGGCAACCAAGATGACCAGGACAGCAGGGGACGTCTTATGAAGAGAGGCTGGGAGCCCTGAGGATGGAGGGGAGATATGATAGAGACCTTTAAGTATCTGAAGGAAATAGAGTGGATAGGGAACGTTTTTCAAGTGACAGTAGATCTACGAGGGGGTACAGTTTGAAGTT
This sequence comes from Neoceratodus forsteri, assembly GCA_016271365.2. Lineage (NCBI taxonomy): Eukaryota > Metazoa > Chordata > Ceratodontiformes > Ceratodontidae > Neoceratodus > Neoceratodus forsteri. The sequence goes on along the minus strand of CM028138.1, from coordinate 524,327,050 downwards.
GCCAGGCGGGGTGCGGAGGTTTAGGAGGCTGTTAGGAAACATTTTTTCATGGAGAGGTGGTGGACATGGAATGCGCTGCCAAAGAAGTGGTCTCAGTGAAGATGGTGGGCAGCTTTAAGAGGGCCTAGGATAGGCATAAAGGAAACCCATGGGAACACGGCAGGAAGTTATGCAGGAAGGGCTGATAAGGGAAGGGGGACAGGGTCAATGGCATAAGCCAGGGACTCTGCATTACTAACAAGCTGACTCAATAGACCAGTTTGGGCTCCTTCTGCTGGCTCTTTTGTATGTTTGTAGATTCTACTAACAGACTATCTCATTTTAGCATACTCTAAGTGGCATTTATCTCATTGTGCAGCGTAACTCCCTACTCTAACATACAGTCTCACTATTAAGCACATCTGAGTTGCATTTGACCCAATTTCCCCATACTATTTATATCTGATATGCCATCTCAGTGCTCCATCTGATTGCTGTAACTGCTAGAGGAAAAACAACACCCCACACAAATGACACTATTCATTTTATTGTGTGCCACATTATAAATACCACATTGTAATATATTGGTTGTCACACCATTGTCACACCATAAAACATTTATGAAACTCGGAGAGAAATATCCCTATTGTCCAACTAAGGAAAATATATACCCCATAGGACGAGTGTTACAGTGGAACTGGGTCCCATAAGGTCACTAGAGAATGCTCCCAGCAGTATTTAACTTGCCGATAGGGGTAACCCAAGCACTCTATAGTTACATGTTTGTTGCGTTACAACTACATTGAATTACAATGCAGTTGCCAGGTGTAGTTACACTGTAACTACAATATAGTTAACTGACACTAAGTGTAACCAAAGAGGACTGTACATTAGCAGCCTGTAGTCATCTTTCCTTTTGGACCTCTCTCACCTGAAAACTTGGCGGAGCCAACGGATGCTGCAGGTTGGACAGTGGATCTTCATTCAGCAGGGCTTGTTCTAAGATGAATCTTCAAAAGTCTTCTGGGCCCAGGAACCCCTTTATTCTCAAGGCTTGTGAGCATTGAAATGGTTGCATAATAAACAACAGGAACTGGAAACAAGTTAGCAACAGGCTGAATGGCACTGTGTGGCAAGTCAGGCTGTCCCACTGGACAGTTCGTTGGCACCACCAAGGCAGGGTGGATTTTCAGGGATGCATCAGAAATAGTACCTGGGATCAGGCTTAGTGCACTCATCCCTCATCCCCTAACAACCACATCACAGACCCTAGCAATCAGCCCTGAACTGAGGAATGAGAGGCGGCAGAAAACACATTTATTTTGTAAAAGCATAACTAATTGTAAGACTTAGTGATGAAACAGTGTATCTAGATGATTTCTGGGGAGCACCATACACTATCAAAAATACTGGATGTGCAGCTCTGTGTGCAGCTCCAGTGTGTTCTAAACAGGTTCTGATTCCATGAATCTCTCGAGCTTTGCTCTGGAGGTCAGTAGAGAATCAGAACCTCTCTGTAGTAGAACACACTGGTTGCATGGCTCATCCAGTATTCTCTATGTATTCGTTTCTAGCTTGATTTAATATTTTCATTTTCCTTTGTTGGACATTTATTTGTCCATCTCACAGTTCTGGCCAAACTTTTTAGCATTTTTGCAAACACCAGAAACCAGCCTCTTAACACACTATCTACTTGTACTTGTTTGTGGAGCCTAGGCTGAAGGTCCTTAAAATCTCCCAGAATATTGTCCATTACCTCTGGGTTTCCTCCTTCATAATCTTTTTAAGCATAACTGATTCTCAGTATTATATAAAGTTTTTCATAAAGAAAAAATAGTCAATACTGATAAAGTCCACATTTGAAAAACAGCAATGGCGTTTTCCATCTAAGGTGCTCTTTCAACCATAAGAGGGTCTGTCCTGCTAGTAGTTCCAATATTCTGAAGTTCTAAGATCAGTAATTATAGTCCATTTCCCAAAAGGGAGTTCTAAAATTTTCTGCAGAGTTAAATACATTTTGACAAAACACTTTGATTATAAATTCAAGCTCCAATTAGAAAAAACAAACAGAAGTATTTAGCATTATTTATAATATACTGATATATATTCGTCTCTTACAATTAAAACTGTCTTATGTCTTCTATGTGCCAGAGCTGCTCAGCTTTGTCTTGCAGTTCTCTCACCCAAGAGATTGGAGAAGGCACTCATATAACCATAAGAGCTACCATAGTTGTACATATAAACATGCGCACTAAACCCCACAGAGTGAGAACATGGTTCATTTAAACTTGGGTTCAACTGCAGCCACTGATCAAGGGTCTTTCAGCATTGTCATAACACATTCGGAAACCCATCTTTTCTCCTGTCCAGCTCCATCAAGGGGTGGGTCAGTGGTAATAGACAGGCAGTGCAGGAGAGAAGGGGTCAGACAGAACTTGACCTCTGAAGTGATGTAGACAAGAATAAGTGCTCGAGCCAGACCACAATTGATGCTCGCCTCTGACAACCCATCCCCATCTGCTCACCTTTGACTTATGACCTTTGCGCTGGACAGCTCAATCAGTCTCTCCATCTGACTGATCGGTTTCAATGGCATTTTGACAAACAAAAGGAATATTTTTCCTTTTGCTTTCCAACAAAATTGATATACAGGTTGTCTTGCTGGTGTGTGCCACCTATATGCAATCTGGTCTTTGTTTTTGCAGGTTAAGCTGTTAATATTATTTTTAACTGTTATAAACTTTCAACATGTAGAAGTATTTAACTACAGTCCCAGTTAAAAAATGTTTGTAATTATTCTATGGGCTGCTGCTGCTGCTGCTTAATCTCTTCCTGCAGCATGGCGCTGACCTACGATGCTAGCAGGATTCTGCTGACTCAGGGTGCTGTTGTATGTCATGTTGACATGTTTGTCTTTGTCATCTGTTTCACTGTACATCCCTCTAGCCAATTGATAGACTTCTACAAAGCGCTACAGTGAGATAAAATAGTTTTTTATTTGTACAAACGTTTCATTTGGCATACATGCCCGTGTTTTTGTGCCATATTTCTGTGTACTATAGTTAAATTTCAAGCAAAACTGCACATTTTAAACACACTGCGATAGTTCGGAAATTGTGTGAAATTGCAAAAACTGGTGAAATTTTGCAAAATTGTATAAAACTGATTTTCTAATTTTATCTGCCACTATATCTAACTTTTGATGAGGCTGGAAGCGAAACCGTCTGAGGTTTGTTGTGTTCCTCCCAACATCTCTTGAAGGGCTAACACATTAGGTATCTGACTGTTCATTATACATTAAATTATCACTGTTGCTTATATTACTGCCTGTCTGAGGCCTTTGTTTTGAAATTACAGTTGGTGGTGCAGGATGTCTTGTTCCTAGTGTTACCTGTATCCGAAATGCACACCTAGCAGTGGGACAGCCTTGCTTTGTTTACAGTGCCTAACTTCCTTCCACATTTTCTGTTTTACCACATTAAAACTTATTTTTGATGCATTCCACAGTATTCTACACCCTGAACAAAGTGTAAACTTTGTGCATGACACATGAAAGAGAACACTGGCCTGAACCATTTGCCTAGTCAGCATGGATCGACCTGTTTAGTTCTCTGTATTATTTAAAATTAAAGGAGAGCGTTTAAGCAATAATGACCAAGAAGCCAGTAATTTCCAAGGTTAATGACCGGTTGGGGGATGGATGGCCTGGAAACACAGGCGAGGGCCAAGCTCCCTCCAGCCAGTCGTTAATCCAAAGAAATGACTGGCTTCAAAGGTTGTTATTGCAATTATAAGTCTAATCACAATAACAACTTTCATTTTTGCCAGTTTTATTTAGGTTTTAGCTGTGTGGTGCAAGCTGTGCATGCCACACAACATCAGATCTGCAGCTGAATAGTAATTTTCAAGATGTTACTAACCAATCCAGCAGCCAATCCAGAGCCTTGCTAGGTTCAGAATAATTAATTAGACTTATAATTATGAACAGTGCCCATCGTAGTTTGAAAGCTCATGGATAGCTCTTTTAATGAAATATCAGGCTTACCTGTAGCTGGCAGCAGTCCAGAGATATTGATGACAAAGTTTACCCCATATTGACACTACACTGCTGCCATTTGTGTGTTTGTACAACTGTAGCCACGAGGCAATATTGCCAGTACAAAAGTAGTCACCGCATGTTAGTCACATGTGAAAATGGTGAAGCCTAAGCTGACATCAGAAGGACATGAGGGAGGAAAGAGGGCCTCCATAGTATTTATTGCCACATTATAGATCCATGAAGTGTTTATTTTTTTTTAAATAAAATGCTACCTTTTAAAACTAGTGGTATTGTCTGCTGAGCACTCTGGTCACTAAGTCAACTATACGGTTAGTGCAAGAGACACTATTTACAAAATAAGCTTGGTCTGACCTGACACTATTTGATGATTAAACTGCTTGTACCTCTCTGTGTGATCTTCTTTTCACATCTACATTTATTTATTTATTTAGTTAGTTAGTTAGGCTAATACTATCAAACAATATTTTTAAATACCAATATGTGAAATAGTGTTTAATACAGAGTCTATGTGGTACAATCATAATGTTTCACTGGTACCTCCTTACAGTACAGGTTTTTAAATTAGTTCTCACCTAGCATAAATTGTTTTCGGCTTTAGAAATGTAAGGATAATGATATAATTAGAAATTGAGCTGGCAAGCTAGTACTGAAATTTCTTTTACTACTTTAGAGCACCAACTCACAGTTTAGTTATATTAATTGCACAGTGTTCTCCACCCCATGCCACAGGTCTTATAGGGGAATCCAATATACCGAATGTATAGATGATTTGATAATACAGTATTCTGTGCATTCAATTGTTCAATACCCTTTAATGAGGGGTATGTAAGGCCAGTGGTTACAGGTTGGCATCACTCCCTGAGGAAGGATCACGGAGACCTGATATGTAAGGGTCCCTGTTTGGTACTAGTATTCTGCTTAGTATCTGCAACCGTGTGTTGTTTGCAAGTTATAGTGGTACTTCTGCTTGCATGTCTGTACTATTTAGCACTGGAGCACCTTTGTAAGCATATGAATAAACCTAAATTATTGGGACCAAGAGTGCTCTGCTTCTTTTGTTGATATAGTTAGTGTGAGAGGCCTTGTCCACAAAATTAGTTTGTTTCTTGCTCTAACAAAAGAGCAATTTTGATTGGATGAAAATGTCTAGGTATTTATAACTTAAAACCCTGTGATGTCACTGAGGCTGAAGCTGCAACAGACTAATCACAGTGTAGAAAGGCTTCCCCTTAGTGACACACAAGGTTGTAAAGTGGTGGCAAGGTAGTATTAATATGGGGTAGACTTTGTCATCAATATTTCTGGACTACTTTCAGCTGCAGGTAAGCTTGATACCTCATTTAAAAGAGCTTTTCACGGGTTCATAGAAACATAGACTTTGATGGCAGATAAGGACCTCTTGGCCCACCTAGTCTGCCCATTTCCCTGCCAAAGGATAAGCTGCAGATCCTACTTAACCAACAGCCTATTTCTTCCTACCCCCACAAAATTGCCTTATATCTGTCCCATGCATTCTTGAATTCTCCTACAGTTTTAGACCCCACAACCTCCTCAGGAAGGCTGTTCCATGTGTCCACCACCCTCTCTGTGAAAAAATACTTCCTCATATTGCCCTAGAGCTGTCCCTCCTCTATCTTCAAATTGTGTCTCCTTGTTCTTGCACATCTCTTTTGTGAAAGATGCTACCCTCTTGGACTTTGTTGATTCCACTGAGGTATAGCGTTTCTATCATGTCCCCCCTCTCCTCCTTTCCTCAAGGGTATACATATTAAGCTCCTTTAGTCTCCTCCTCATATGGCTTCTCTTGCAGACCCTGCACCATTTTAGTTGCCCTCCTCTGAACTGCCTCCATCCTGTCTATGTCCTTGCGGAGATGGGGTCTCCAGAACTGGATGCAGTACTCCAGATGGGGTCTCACCAACTGTCTGTACAGGGGAGAACAACTTCCTGTTTTCTGCTGGTGTTGCCTCTCCTAGACATCCCAGTATCCCCAGCCCTCCTACCACCTTCTCACATTGCTTGCCAACCTTAAGGTCATCTGATATGATTACCCCTGGTCCCTTTCCATTTCTGTTGTTGTTACTACCTCCCCCATTGTGTAATCTTCCCCTGGGTTTTGTTTCCCAGGTGCATTATTTGCACTTCTTTGCATTGAATCCAAGCTGCCATACTTCTGACCATTCCTCCAACCTTGGCAAGATTACACAATGTGGGAGGTATACAGATGAGTATGAATAGATAGCCCACTGACAGAGCAAAGGCCAATGGCACATTTATAAGATAGAAAAGAAATGGACAGACTGGATGGTCCTTGTGGTCCTTATCTGTTGTCAACCTCTATGTTTCTATATAAGTCCCTTCTCATCCTTTCCATGCCTCCTTGTGTATCAACCCTGTGGCAGATCTTTGTGTCATCTGTGAAGAGACATACTTTTCCTTCAGTCCCTCTGCAATATCTTATAAAGACATTAAAAAGGACTGGACCTAGTACTGATCCCCGCGGTACCCCACTAGTAACCCCTCTTTCTTCAGAGTGGACTCCATTTACAATTACCTTCTGTGTCCTGTTGTCCAGCCAATGTTTTACCCAGGCTACCACCCTGGGACCCACTCCCAGGCTGGTTAATTTGACTATAGTATATGGTTATCCTTTGTTATGTATAAAAATCAGCCTGCTCAAAATCCTTGTTAAGCACATTCTAAACCGTTAGCGCATTCTAAAGTGTTGCTATGCGCATTCTGAACAGTTGTTATGCACAGTTCAAAGGTCATACAATTTTAAATATCTCATTTATTCTACACCTAGCTACTTACTGACCACCCAGTGCCCAAAGTCATATCTTTACCTTTCAAAAATCTGGAAATTTAATTTTGTTATGTGAGTAGAACAATGAAATGGCAAGATTTTTGTTTTCACTTCAGTGGAGTCTGTCATTCTAGTGTAAAAACCATATACTATAAAATAAAATATGGTCAACCACACACAGCACGACATGTGTTTCCATCTCGGGGTTGAGATGACAGCATGGACCTCTTGAGCTTCGCTCTCGAGGTTCTATGCTGTCATCTCAACCGATGGAGCTACAACGTCTGTTGTATGGTTGCCCATACATTATTCTCTATATTAATCTTTTGTGTGGGACTGTGTCAAATGCCTTGCTAAAGTCTAGGTAGGCCATGTCCACAGCCCCTCCCTGGTCTACTACTTTGGTCACCCAGTCAAAGAAATCAATTAGATTCATCTGACATGACCTTCCCATTGTGAACCCATGCTGCCTTGGGTCCTGTGTCCCACTGGCCTCTAGGTACTCAACAATTCGTTCCTTCAGAAGTGATTCCATCACTTTTCCTACCACAGAGGTCAAACTGACAGGTCTGTAGTTTCCTACCTCTGTCTTGGTCCCACTTTTGTGAAGGGAATCACATCTGCCTTTTTCCAGTCCTAGGTACCACACCATCCTCCCATGATTTGCTAAAAGGGTAGTCAGTGGTGTCACTAGTTCTCTGCTTAATTCTTTTAGAATTTTGGGGTGAATTCCATCTGGCCCCATTGCTTTGTCCACCTTCAGTTTTAGGAGTTCTTTCGAACCTTTTCTTCTGTGAAAGGACTGGGATTGAACCCCTATTCAGAGTGCTTCTGTTAATTGGATTAGGCACCTCCCACCTCCTCTTTTGTGAATACTGAACAGAAGTATTCATTCAGTATCCCTGCTTTTCACTGTCCCTCTCTGCCCACCCACCATCCATTTTATTCAGCCTCACTATCCATCCCTTTGTCTTTCTCGCTCCACTGATATACCTATAAAAGGTTTATCCCCTTCTTAACTGAGTTGGCTATCTTTTCCTCAGTTTGGGCCTTTGCTATTCTGACTACCTTCCCTGCTTCCTTCTGCCTTAACTGGTGCAGTTCTCTGTCCTGCTCCTTCTGTGTTTCCTTATACTTCCTAAATGCTATCTTTTTCTCCTAACCTTCCCCCACCTCTTTGAGAACCATAGTAGCTTTATCTTTCATTTTGATTTGTTTATTTGCTTCACACAAAGGCTTGTTGCCTCTGTGATGGCAGTTTAATATTTCCCATTGTTGTTCCACCCCTCCTTCTAGCCTGTTTGCTAGTGCTTTTCTAAGGCGCCTCCCATCTTGCCAAAGTCAGCCTCCTGAATTCCAGAACCCTCACTTTTGTATGGCTTGACTCTGCAGCTGAGTTTATATGAACCACACTGTTTGGTGGTCCTTGTTTCCAAATGGCTACCCACTTCTAGATCTGAGATCCTCTCACTGTTCCCATTTGAGAGTACAAGGTCTAAGATTGCTCCCTCATGAGTAGGTTCCAAAACTAGCTGTCTGAGGCATGCCACCTGAAGAGCATCGAGAATGGCCCTGCTTTTGGATGTGGCTGCAGCAAAGGTGCTCCAGTTAACACCTGGCATATTAGGTCCCCATCAACAGTATCTCCCCTTTCTCTGCCATGCTAAGTATGCCTTTTATCATATCCTTGTCCATTCCCTCCCCTGACATGGGGTCTGTATACAACCCTGTGCGGATTGTGGTGCCATTTCCAGTCTGTAAGGTGATCCACAGTGCCTCCTCTCATCCCTGTTTACTCTTTTGTTCAGTTGCTTTCATCCCTTCCCTTACGTGAGAGCTACTCCGCCCCTCTTCTCCCCTTCCTGTCTCTCCTGTAGGTTGTGTGCCCTGGTATGTTAACAACCCAGTCATGATTCTCTCGTGCACATGTTTCTGTGACTGCTACGATGTCCAGGCATCCCTCTTCCATCAAGGCCACCTGTTCAGTGAGCTTGTTGCCCAGACTATGGGCATTGGTACTCGTTACCCTCCATTTCTTGATGGCCTTACCCCTTTTGCCCCATCCCTGTCCTTATTGTGTTTGTCACTTTCTCCGTTTACCCCTACGCTTCCCTATCGACATCTCTATCTTGGTGTCTACCTCACTTAGTACCCTGATTTTTGGGGGCTAGGATCTCCCTGCTCCTCTCAAGTGCCTCCCCTTAGCTGGTTTAAATGCTTCAATGAAGCATTTAAATGTATCACCTAGGATCCTGGTTCCTCCTGGACAGATGCAGATCATCATGCCAGTATAGGCCTGCATCCTCCAGGTGAACCCCAGTCCCCAGTGAAGCCACATCCCTGGCTCTGCACCAGTTTTCAACCACTGATTGAATCCTATGGTGTGGAGCACCCTAGCCTCACCCATGCCATAGACAGGCAGCACCTCATAGAAGGTTACCGTGCGTGCTGTTTGTCTAAGACCCCTCCCCATCTCCACAAATGCTTCTTGCACTCTCTGATCCCTTTCTTAGCCAGGTCCTTTTCCCTAGGTGGACAATGACATCCAGCTTCCTCTCCTGTGCAGCTGCTCCTGTGATCCTGAGGATTCGCTCCTGTCCTCAAGCCATGGGCGCCAGGCAGGCACCTTCATCCCTGTCCCTTCCTCCCCAGTTCTACCTTTCTAACAATGGAGTCCCCACCAGGAGTTGTTTCCTTCCCTGTAGGGTCCCATGCCACCCTCCTGTGGGTCTTCTTTGTGGAGTTCCTAGCATCCTCCTTGGTCTTCACTGTGGGTGCCTCCATAGAGGAACTATGCTTTTCCAGAATGGCATAGACATTGTCGAGAGGTACAGCTGGAGGGATGTGCCCCTGTTCCACCTCCCTCACCCACCCTGGGCCACTGTGGTCCAACCACTCCTCTTTCTTGGCAACCTCTGAGGCACGGCAGTGACCCTGCTGGTCCCTGGGTGCGAGAGGAGGTCCCACAAATCCTGGGCCAACTCAGCCTAGAGATGAGCAACCTCCTCCCTCAGCCCAGAGGTGCCTGCAGATGGGACAACACCACATCCTCCAGAGCGTCTCTCGGAGACTGCTGCTCTATAGCCACTGCACTGCTCCCATCATGTCCTATTTCTGGCCCCTAACTGTTGTTTGGAATACTTACTCTTTTCTCTGTTTGTTTATTTCTTTTTTTCTCCTACTTACTTACTGCCTCTGTGCCCTTTTAGCTCCTGATCTTCCTGTTCTGAGACAAGCAGTTCCTATATTTCTCAGTAGTCTCCTTACTTGCTCAGAGTCAGACCTCCAGCAGCTAGGGAGGGACGGAGAGCTACTCTTGCCCTTCTAGGATGGTGAGTCTTTGGTGGCTCTGTGATCACGCTTCCTGCTCCCAAACAGGAAGTTCCTGTTGTCAGTCAAATCCTGTGCCTATAAAAGTAGAACTGCCTTTGGGTGGGTGGAGAGGAGGAAGGAGGGCAAATTGTCCCAGTAGAGAGTTTAGTTATACCAGCAGCTCCTTCCTCCTGGTGCTCTGCCAGAAGCTATCTAGGGCAGTGTTTAAATCTGGCTTTTAAGGGCTCCTTCTAGCTAAACCACTCCCCTACTTTGCAAATCTTTCTACACTTAATTAATTTCACAGATAACAATTCCTTCAGCCACCTGTGGCAGACACCTAGATAACTCCCCTACTTTGCAAATCTTTCTACACTTAGTTAATTTCACAGATAACAATTCCTTCAGCCACCTGTGAAAAGCACCTAGATAACTACACAGATAACACAGATAACAGATACACAGATAACAATTCACTTCAACTAACTCTGACAAACACACTAACTTTTTTTTACCTTAATTGAAGGTCCCAGTACAAGAGTTCTAGTTCTTAGTCCCAGTAGAGAGTTTAGTTATACCAGCAGCTCCTTCCTCCTGGTGCTCGAGCCGGGAGGGCACTGAACCAAGGAAAACATTACAATATAAGGGAACAGGAGATCTGGAGGGGGACTGGACCACCATGGAAACATCACAATATGAGGGAATGGGAGTCGGGCATGGTGGGACAACTATGCCACCAGGGTTTATGGTTTTACACTGAAGGGCACTAAGGTGCTGCTGCTGCTGCCCCATGAAAATGAGCCCATAATGGGTATGCAAATGGATGCTTAGTACCTTGCATGTCCAATGGGCTCATTTGCATGTTTGGGCTGAATATAACCCACAGGGTCTTGGCGCTATCCTGTTTTTGACAGCACTATTCCTTGTGGGCTGTATACAGCCCAAGTCTGTGTCGGAGCAGTGCAGATTGACTTAGTATAGCAATGATATGGACCAATATTCAGTCATATAGTGCAACTCTACTATCTGTCTGAATAGCACAGCAGCCAGGAGGAGCAGGTGCTAGCATAGTGCAGCTATTTGCACTGTATTTGCACTGTTTTCTGAATATCAGGCCCTTAATGAGCAAGAAAATCCAGGCAACAAATCATATTTCTCAGAAAAATGTTATTTTACAAGCTGGTTGAGTTGGAGGGAGGGCTGTGGCATGGGATGCCGTACTTCCTGCCATGCAGGCAAGCTGGGGGTTGGCATGGGTGTGAGAGTATTGAGCATCTGGAGGACAGCTTCCACTCCTTGGGAGTGGTGACATGCTGTGCTGTTCCTAGACCACCATCATCTGGAGGCATGGTGCAGGGCACACAGCATATTTTGATGGGGACATCCAGTGGCAGTCATGTGGTCTGAGCATGCTCTTTATCCATCTCGCCTGCATCACTGCATGCTACCTTAACAAGGAGAACAAAAGCGGAATTAATAGATTGACTGAAATATATCCAAGAAGGCAATTATTTTTACCGTGCCTCTGGGCTGAGGTGTTGCATTCATCTATCTGCTGGCCTACAGGAGTTTTGACCCCCATGTTTTAGTTTGTTCCACTGCCACTGTTTCTACGGCACAAAACAAATCCATGTCACCAGAGCTCCCTCAGTCACCTTGTGCTTGCAGTACCACAAGTAAATTCTAACATGGGCAAAATGGCTTTCTCCTCTGCTGGCCCATCCTTCTGGAAAGCCCTTCCAATGTTACTTAGAACTGCTCACTTCTACCCTCTTTAAATCATAACTTCTATATCACTTATTGAGTGCATCTCACTGCAATATGCAGCTTAAAGTGATTTTGTCAAATTTACTACTGATTTACCCTATTGGATAGCTAATGCGGTGAAAGTCATCTTGTCCCATTTTTAATATTTAACACAGTGCCTGGATTTTGTCAGTGTCAGTGGCTCAGTAGGTAGCACACTCGCCTCTGAGGCCAGGAGATCAGAGGCTATGGGCTCAGTTCCACATCTGGAACTTGGGTTAATATCCAGTACTGACATTGTAGTGCAGCATGAGGTGCTGCACTTCTGAGGTGCCGTTTTCAGATGAGACGTTAAACTGAGGTCCCATCTGCCTGGATTGGTGGTAGTTCAGGTGGATGTTAAAGATCCCATGGCACTTATCGAAAAGAGTAGGGAAAGTTTTATTGAAACAAGAAATCGTGCAATCGTGGGTCAGACATGGACGTTGATAGTAGGTGGAAATCATCAGGAGAGGGGTGCAGGATGCTACCAGCACCTGTGCAAGAGTAAGACGAAATGTGGTAGGGCCCAAAACCCTGCTGGTGGACCAGGGAGGTCCAGGAGGTGGTGCGGGAAAGAAGGCAGCCTATAAGCAGTTCAAGTGCTCAAGGATTGAAAGGGATCGAGGGAGTACAAGCTGATGGCTAGAAGGGCCACTAGGGTGGTGGAGGGCGGCTAAGGCAAGGAAGGAGCAGAACCTGGCCAGGGAAGTGGGAGAGGAAACAAGGGTTCTTTAGATACATTGGGGAAAACGAAGGGTGAAGGGGCAGATTAGCAGGATTAAATCAGGGAGAGATGGGCACAAGATCCGGGAGCAGGCTGAGGTACTAAATGAGTGCTTCCACCTCAGTTTTCACCAAGGAAAATGGGGTGCTGCATCATACATGGGAGGAGACAGAGATACTGAGGAGGGACCCTACCGATCGGCGGGTCTGGGGAGAGGGAGGCATCACTGGCAGGAGGGGAGGGCTAAGCAGGGAGAAGAGGTACGGAAGTGAAATCACAGCAGAGAGGTGAGGAAGCCCTCAGCTCCCTTAAGACGGAGAAAGCACGGGCGGATAAATTACATCCCAGAGTGCTGAAGGAACTTGCGGATGTCCTGGCGAAACCCTGGCGGACTTTTCACCATCTCTCTGAGGACAAGGTGGGTGCCCCAGGACTGGAAGGTGGTGCTATAGTGCCTATCCACAAGGGGGATCAAGGGAGGTGGAGGAATTACAGGCCTGTCAGCTTGACATCGGTGGTGGCAAGGTGATGGAGGCATTGTCAAGGAGAGGCTAGAGGGGGACCTGGATAAGTCAGGGTGCCTGGACGAGAGGAGCATGGATTCATCCGGGAAATCATGTCAGACAAACCTGGTGGAGTTCTATGACTGGGTGACGAGTGCCTTGGACCTGGGTAGACCAGTGGACATCCTCTTTCTAGACTTCAGCAAGGCATTTGACTCTGTTCCTCACGTGGGCCTGTTGGAAAAGCTGGGAGAAATGGGGTGGGAACCAGATGATCAGATGGATAGGCAATTGGCTCCAGGACCAGACCCAGAGGGTCGTAGTTGGTGGGATAGTCTCATCCCCAAGGAGGGTCATTAGGGGTCCCACAGGGATCAGTCCTGGGCCCCTTCTGTTCAACGCCATGTCTCTGACATAGGACAGGAATCAGGAGTGAGATGAGTCTCTTTGCGGATGACTTGAAACTGGGGCGGTGGTGGATGGGGAGGAGGAGGTGGCTCTACAGGGGACCTGGAGGCTCTGGAAAGATGGTCTAGAAGTAGAAGCTGAGGTTCAATGCAGGAAATGCAAGGTACTCCACCTGGGGCCAGAAACCCGGCCAGGTGTACACCCTGGGGAAGTGCTACAAGTCTCGATGGCTGAGAGGGACCTGGGGTGGTGGTGGATGTCAAGATGAACAACTCGAGACTTGCAGGAGGGCAGCAGCCAAGGCCAACAGGATGCTGGGATGCATCGCTAGGGGGATCACCTCCAGAAGGAGGAAGTGATACTCCTCTGTATAACTGCTTGGTGAGGCCACACCTTGAGTACTGCGTGCAGTTTGGAGGCCACACTTAAAGAGGGACATTAACCTCCTGAAGAGGGTCCAGAGGAGGGCAACCAAATGATTTGGGGCTTGGGGACAGGATCTATGAGGAGAGCTCGAAGAGCTAAATATGTACACATTGGAAGAGAAGGGACTGGGGGGAATGATAGAGGTCTTCAGGTACATGAAAAGGTAAATAGGGAGGAACAGTCAGGGTGCTTGAAGGAAGGAGGAGGGGCCACTAGAGGGCATGGGTGGAAGCTGGAGGGGAAGATTCGGGGAGAAAGGAGGAGGTGCTACTTCACTGAGAGGGTGGTGGAGCCATGGAATGCACTGCCTGGGGGGCTGGTGGAGGCAGAGACAGTGAGAGGGTTCAAGAGGGGTGGGACAGGTACAGGGAAGGGTTCTGGAAGCAAAATCCAATGCAGCAAGAATACCCGGAACTGGGAAGGGAGAAGCCAGAGAAGGCGAGGAGGGCAGCAAGGTCAGAAACCAGGGTGGGGGCTGACCAAACTAGCAGACACGAAAGACCGTTAGGCCTATTCTGCTGGCATTTTAGTATGTTAGTAAAATACAATTGAGCAAAACGAAAACAATATATACAGAAAAGAAAACTAACACAAAAGCAAAATACCATACAAAAAAGCCACACCTGAAAAGGAAGACATAACAAAAGGCTTCAAGTAGGAGCCATCAAGTCATCGTCCGGTCCGAATCAATAATCCAGGAAGGCAGTCCATAAGGCAAGCAAACTTGAAGCTGAGTGCAATGTTTGTTCATGTTCATATATGGCTTTCAAGTCCTTCACAACCTTCCGTTCAAGTTCCAAAAAGTGCAGTCCTTTTGCTGTAGGGTAAAGTGACATCTAGGTATCCAAATATTCCACTTGATCACTACTAGAATAAGATTTAGAGTGTCCGTGTGCCATAAAGACCAACAAGGAGAAAAACACCATACATTAACGTTTGAAAAGAAACAGTCTGAAATATAGGAGAGGCCACTGTGCCAAAAGGCCCACCAGTGTTGAATAAACGTACATTCAAAAAATAAATGAGATAATGTTTCTTGTACTGCATTACACAATGCTCTAGAACATAACCTGTCCTGGAGCTGCTTATGTTTGTGGTTGGCTTAACATTAATCCATTCATGGCACGACAACCAATGAAAATCCCACATATGCTGGGATCCTTTTGCACCGTAATAAAAATAGAAGGAGGAAAGATGTTGAACCGGACATTTAACAAAAGGAGGTTGAGTCTTCACACAGAGGCAGAAGCAGTTTATAAAGAGTTTTATGTGGTGAGCAATGAGCAACTGAGGGCCACTTGCCATTGTTTAGATGTAAAAACATGTGTTTCACATACAAAGGCGTGCCACATGGAAGACAAAGCATATGCAAGGAGTTGTGTTCCCACTGGTGGAACCAAACCCCACAAGAGTCATAGAACCACATTTCCAGCCCTTCTGAGTATTAATCAGAAGCGCCGGAGATTGGCTATGAAGAAAATGCTAGAATAAAATAACAAGGGATTAATCATACCTACACCACCCTCAGTAATGGGTAAATAAGTAACAACAGCTTGATCGAGTTCAGCCTGCTACCCCATAATGCCTGAAAAACAAACTGAAAACTGCAGTTTCAGACATTTCGGGATAGGGAATATGTAACTCAAATAAAGAAATAGAGGCAATAAAAAAGTCTTAATCAAGTATACTCTTTTCTTCTTCCAATAGTACCCTATTCCAGGAGGCAACTTTCAGTTTCCCCTGTCGTAGTTTCAGTTCCCAATTATAGACATCAGGGTCGCAGGTTTTGAAATGGACACCTAAAATACGAATAGGCCCTTCTACCAAGCGTGAGAGTGCTCGTTACATCGGGGCCACTATGGATCCCAACCGGATACCCATGCTTTTTCAAAGTTCAGACAGGCTCGAAAAGTTCCAAACAATGAAAATTCCCATAGTGAAGTCTCCACTGAGGCCAGATCAGCCAATAGAGGCACATATCATCAGCATATGCAAAATGGCTTTATATGGTGCCAACATCTCAGAACAAGAAATGGCACGATGTGAGGGTGAGTATTCAATCGGTGAAGCAGAACATCTAAGAATAGAACATATAATAGAGGCTCACCGGAAAGTTCTGGCGGACACCGCTTAACAGGAATCAGAGGTCCAACCCAACCATTCACAACTGAACCACTCTTGGCTGTTCTGTAGAACTTTTGTAGCCATTGATCATGTTATCCGTATATTTAAGAAACGTAATGTTCTACAAAAATCATGGTTTAATCGAGTCAAATGCTGCCTTCTGATCTACCGAAACAATATGTTACAGAGGACTTCCCTGCAGATCCATGGGAAAACAGTTCCGAAGGAGAATCAGATGATCCGATATCCGTCTGGTAGGTATGGAACAGGACTGGGCGGGTGCAGGACAGATTCCGCAATCCCAGACAATCGCTTTGCAATAATTTTCATCAATAACTTAAAATCCAGATGAGCATGCAGAGAGGGTGCTAGTTCTCCAAAAGGTGAATATCACCCTTTTGTTTGTAGACATATATTAAAGTACCCTTGGTAAAGTCCAGAGGTACAGTCTCGCTTTGAGCAGGGCATTAAATACAGCAGTCAGTTCTGTGATGAAATGGTCATGTAATACTTTATAGAAGCGGCCGGAGACCGTCCGGACCCGGAGTTTTATGCAAAGCAAAGAAGAAATTGCCGAAGACAGCTCTGTTCCTGACAAAGCCACACAGGCTATAGTTACACTCTGTGCCGAAGGGACTGGAATATCCAAATCTTGGTACAGAGTGCTGGGTCTTCCTGACATGCAGGAAGAGGGAAAATAGCGCGGTCGTGTGGTCCATCACAATCTGCTGAATATCAGAGCGTAGTAGTAAAAGTGTGCCATCAGAATTAGCAAGACACAACACTGTTCTCTGAGAAACTTGTCGTGAATTTGACTCAAAGACACACCACCACCCGAGGTCCTGACATATGGAACTTGTGTTGATGGTACAATAGTTGTGATTGTCTGGATAGAAAGCCCAAAATGTCTTTCCGGACGGAATGGATTTGGGGACAAATCCTGTCCCGTCACATGTACTATAGAAAGCAATGACTGTAGTGTGTCCGTCTCAGTAAATAATCCAAATAATCTGTCCTACACTTCTGTCGACTATAAGTTTTCAAATAAACAATTAAAGCATGCTTCGTGTCCATCCACCAACAGATGGGGTCATCATAAAGAATAAACACAGATTTACGAGCAGAAATAAAAGACAAGAGAAATCCTGGAACATCACATCCTGCAATAAAGAAGTGTTAAACTTCCAAAATCCTGGCCCTTTACTAAAGGGGCCATTGGGCCTACACCAATCAATAGTACTTTATGATCAGAAAAGGCAACAGCCCGTGCTGAGCTGAACTAATAGGTAATGTGCGGGATAAAAACAAAATCAATACGCTACGCCAGCTTACCTTTTGAAAAGTGGGAGTATGTAAATTTGTGAAAGAAAGGTAAGCATCAGTCAAACATGCAGTCCGAATCGGGTTATCCAATTCATGTGAGTCACAAAAGATCTTTTTAGTGGTGGCAAACAAACTCTTATCAAGTAAACTAAGACCACAATTAAAATCACCGAAAATACTACTTGGAAAGAAGTATGCAAGTAGGGGCAATCAAAGAAAGCAAGGCTCTGTGAGCAGATTTAACTTGGGTGCATAAATGTTAATAACGATGCACGGGCAGTTACCTATTACAAAATCCAAAACAAGGGCCCTACCAGGAGCCAAATCAAACAATTTCAATAAACGAATCCTGGAACAGAGACCAATATGCCCAGACCTGAACAGGGATCCTGTCCTATGGACCAGAATGAAGCCAGTCCTGCTGTGCTAGTCTAACTTCTTGCACTGAGTGGAGTCTGGTATCCTGCAAGAAAAAAAACTACGTAATGAGACGGAGAAAGGAAAACACTAATCTACGTTTCTCCACTGTTTCATACTATTGACATTAACAGTGTGGCAAACAAAGAGCACCATAGTACCAGGTATACTATGTGGGCTAACCTCAAGACTTTCTTTTCCCAACTACATTCTTACCTTTAAGTCTAACCTTAGCCTTATGTTTCATGAGAGCCCAGAGCCCAGTTGGAGTACTCAGTCAGTAGAGCCATCAGGAGCGAGGATGCAATAGAAGAAGAGTCAGGCTCACCGCCTTCATCTTCCAAAGTCAGCTGAAGAATCTCATAGGCATTAGACAGGGCAATTGGCGGGGTGCTACGGTCGGTATAGAAGGTAAGGGAGCACGAGGACCAGTCCTCAGCGACCTTCGCTAGCAACAGTAGCAGGCTCACTGGGAGGTGGCATGACACTCGGATCAGGGTTTGTGATCCAAGTGCAAGTCCATCTGTATGGCAAGTGGCGAAAGAGAAGGTTCTACAGCAAACCGGGTCCCGCCTACAACTGCAGAGGGGTAGTAACCTGGGAGGCACAGGTACAGGATCTACCACAGCCATAGGGGAGCAGCAGCAGTGGTAGCAGTGTCGCGCCTTTTGTGCCTGCGTTATCACAAGCGTTGATCCACTCCGCCATCATGATTTTCCTTGGCATGGGCAGACCAGGGACAAGATTGGAACGTATGCCCTACCTCCCTCACAAAGATTACACATGCTATCATTCTGGCATCGAATCCCACATGTCCCAGTACCCCACAATTGTTGCATCTCACTGTATCACAGACATTACTTAGGTGCGAGGGTTTCCACACCTATAACAAGCCTTAGGCTGTCCCGGTAAAACAGTACCCCTCTGTCACGACCTAAAAAAAAAAGAGTTAGGCAAGTGGATTGGGCCACGGTCATTGGAGCGTAACAGAATTTTAAACTTCCATCCTCCAGTCCAGATATTTTCAGTGTCCAGATAGCCTCAGGTTGGCCCTGTACCATACAACGTTGCCCCAGCCAATATACAATATCCGACACATCAACCCTCATTCGGAACATCACCATAATAGTCTTAAAAGTAGGTTTTGAGAGGAATGGCCTGAAAGAAGTCCATAAAGCAGTAGATTTCAATGCATGGTATCTGGTCCAAAACGGTCTAACCCACGGAGACGCCTGAAAGCTGACATCAAACGTGGATTCCCCGGAGATATGAATAAGGGCATAAATCTCATGAGCAAAGAATTTAAGAGAGTCTTTCAACAGTGTCCTGGCTATGAAGACCTGTCATGGGGGTCAGGTAGTCCACCCTATAGATCAAGCGGACAGCCTTATGCCTCTTAGCTGCTAAGACTGGAGAGTGAAACAAGGAGGAAAGGAACAGTATTCCTTACCTGTTCAGGGGTGGCTATCGAACAGCAAAATCCTGAACAGTCCCACTGAACTGCAGGAGGAGGAGAAATATGCAGCTCAGATCCTTGCGAGAGGGCCAGTACAGGTTCTGGGTGAGAGCCAGCTCCATCGGGATGCTCAACGGGTAGGGAGCTGCAAGCAGCAGACAGATTCTGTGGCGGTTCCAGGAAGTCCTCGGATGGGGGCCGAATAGGGGACGGACCGAAACCCACTGTCCCAGTCCAGGTTCCCAAATCCAGCCAGCACCCTGTAATGCTTCATCCACCGACCAGGTAGGCTCCTCCGGAGAACAACTTGATGTGAGGCAAAGGTGGGAGGATTGGTTCCTCATGGGGGTGTAGGAATATCAGAGCGTTCGGCGATGCAGGCGTCAGTCGGCAGCAACAGGGAAGGGTGATCCCCAAAGGCATAGGCGGTGCAGTACTGAGTTAGGCAAGGTCACCGGAGGTAAAGCCAATAGTCCCCTTTCCACTAGCAGAAGAACAGGCATTAGAAAGAACAGGCATCATGGGCAGTAGTGGGACAAACAGAGAGCGAGTCAGTTTTCAAAGCACGGAGAAAGAACAACAACGTTCTGCATCTGCCAGACACTGTTCAATATCTTCTAGTCAACGCACCTGCAGTAGTAGGGAGAGACTGTTCAACTGCCGGAGACACATCCAGGAAACAGGGCAATCCAGTAGAGATAGGTCCAAAGAGATGCAGCCTGAGAAATAGGTGCGTCCTGAAGGAGAACAGCAGAAGCAGTAAAGTCATGCACAGACATTGCATTTTCCAACGAGGTCTCCAAACAGCCAGAGACAGGAGTCGAGACCAAGTCTCCTGTTTCTCCAGCCACCTCCACAGCAGGCAGAGGAGGGTCCACCATCCTGGACAGAGTATTCCCTCTGTCAGAGTAGGGAATTTCCCAGTGTCCTGGCCAAATTTCCCTCATTCACTAAAATACCACCAACAGCTAAATCTGGTTCAAGGTCAGTTGGCATTCATCTGTATCCTCTCCCGGGTCGTGCCTGAAAATAGGCAGGATTTGTCTAGTGCACTTACCCGGTCAATAAAAACTAAATAATAATAAAATTAGATATCAGAGATCATATTTTGGCCTTGACAACACTGGCCAGCGATTCCTTTATTCCCAATTCCACAACACAGTCCATGTTAGTTGAGAGTTGTTCTTCATTAATCTCAAACTGGCCATCATAAAATATTAAATATGGCGCCAAAACTGGGCCCCATTCATTTCAATGGGGTGTGCCCTACACTCTCCTTGCTGGACATCATTGTGTGGGGGCATGTTAGTGAATCGGGAAGTAAAGGAATTGACTGGCTAGTGTTGTTTAAATAAAATATGATTCTGATATCTAAAAACAGGCACTGCAATAAATATTAAAAACGGACAGAATGTTATTCACCAGTATTAGCTATCCAATAGGGTAAGTCGGTAGTAAATCTGAGAAAATCACTTAAACATACTAGCTACTGTCTTGTCAGTTTATATGTGCTATGTTAGCACCGCTTGTACTTATGCTATATTACCACCAGTATTACTTTCTGTATCTGCTTAACTCCTGTGTTTTTTGTGCCATTTTGTTAAAATTGTATCCAATTTTTTTACTTTCTTTATATCTGTACTTTCAGTTACTCTTGAAAGTGTATTTCCCAGCTTGTTTATAGCCATGTATCTCTCATCTCTACTCTTTTCTTTGTCTACCTAGGCCCAATTAATTCCTGAAAAGGTTTCTTGGATCAGTGTACTTACCAGGTCAACAAATAAATAAATTATATAAACAAATAAATAATGTCACAAAAATGTGAGAAAAGAAGTAATGTCACAGTTGGGCAAGATGAGTGTGGATGAGTGCAGCTTGCTCAACTTTGACATCACTTCCTTTCTCAACTTTTCATGTGATGCTGCTGCCTTGTTTTAATATAAGGCTGATGTAGAGATGGATATCCCCAGACTGCTGACACCTATAGGTTAGCTCAATACCACATCTGAAAAGTCTATTATGGGCTTTCAGACTTTGAGTGGCTCAGTAACCCACCAACCCTTTTTAATTATTTCAGAATTAATAGATCCTCAACTCCTAAACCAGACATAAAATGGGGGGGTGGTGGCAATATAAAACAGAATAAAATATATAGTCAGAAGTTTGATATTGCATGCACTTCTGCTTTAAAAGTGTGAGTGGTTTAAAGGATCACTGGTAATTGGTGTTTGATTAGTAAGTGATAAGCATGGCAGAGTCTGCATTATTGGAATTTAATGCATGCCCAGGGTGTAGTAATTACAAGGCCAAAGGCTCAGTGTTTTTATGCCCCGGGAAGTGAATTAAAATCCTATGATGCACACCCTGGAGGGGTTTATTAATTTATAAAATGGATTTAAGTAGTTTTTGGGGAGAAAAACGAGATTTGACACCTGACTGTACATTTATACAAATTTAATACATGGTTGGGTGACATCTCTCAGTCAATGACATTTCAGATTTTTTTCTGCCATTTTATAAATACATCTATACCATCAGGGAAGTACAAATGAATTTGTTGAAACCTGTTATTAGGAACCTGCCAGGATGATAATCTTTTTTTATTCCCTATAGGGTTGCTTTTTATAAATATTTGTTTACTGAAGATTTTGAGTACAATACATAAATATCAAGCCACATAAACATCGGTCAGCTCTGTAGCAATACATAGATTAAGTGTTCAATGAAATTCTAGACAGTTAAATGTAAAAAGTAATACAAAAGTTATAAGACCTTTAGAAGTCTATACTAATGTAGTTGTAATTAATAGAAGATCAGAAAGACATTTCCATTATGTCTTTGTTCCATTTTTAATACAAGAAGCCTTTTATGTAGTCTTGAGCAATAAGCAAAGTAGATAAAGAATACAACTGGAGAGAAGTGTAACAGAGAAGTAAATGGAAAGAAAACAGACAAGGATCTGATGAAAGTGGACCTACTGGATGCAAAATAATCATCTATGGAGCGTGCTTCTTCAACATAGTACATACAACATTTTGACGAGATAAAAATAAAAATCCATGTCACAAGGATTTGACCAATGGTATAAAAAGACATTGCTTGGGACTCTAGTATATAAGCTTTTCATTTTGCCATGTAGGTAACAATGCTCCCTTTCTCTCATGGCTGTGCCACTTGTGCCAAGAGGGCACTGTTTCCAACATTGCAGAGAAAACTAAAAAGCTTGTACACTAGAGCCCCATGCAATGTCCACTATTTATATTACTGTGGGGAAGTATAAATTACCTTAATAAAACATGTCCTTAGGTACCTGCAGGGATGATAAATGTTTCTGTCTCCATACTGCATTATCATCCTTGCAGGTATGTGATTGACCCAATGGTATAAATAGGACATTGCATTGGACTCTAGTGCAAGCTTGTTATTTTGCTATGCAGCAACAACACCCCTGTGCATGTATGGCAGCACCACCCATGCCAAGAGGGCATTGTTGCCAACCAAAGTTTACAACACTAGAGTCCCATGTTGTATCCCCCTATTTACACAATGTAGGTGAGAGTCAAACCTTACAAATAAATGAATTATTTTAGCCACTAAGGCATTCTAAATGAAAATAAATCATTCATTTCAATGCTAAGGCAGTCTTCAGCATTTACTTCACTTCAGGTGGGTTACAAAAGAAGCTCTAGCGAATGGGGAGAGCAGCTTTAACAATGCCTGATGACATCACAATGGCCTGTACTGCACTCAAAACGAAGTAATGAAATAAAACAGTTAGGTCTTCTAACTGAAAGCTCCACAATTTAAAGTGCATTGTATAAATTAGAAGAGATCGGCTCCTCAGAATATGACATCGATCATCACTTGTGAGGTGGCAGGACTTTCATAATCCAGTCGTGGCTTTGCATCTCATGAATTATAATCTAGCCCCCTCACTCATGAAGAGATGGCACATTCTGAGTTAGGCCATTACGTATTCTATATAAGTAATATGAAATATTTGCAAATTACAAGGTTCTGAATGAGAGCAAGTAACAAGAACCTTGCAGAGCCTTTGAGATTCTCCTTGATCTGGGAATAGACCCGTTCTGTGAATGTGAAGGTGAGGAAGGCACTGGTAGCTTTTGTAAATTTGCAACTGATGATCTGACACTAATGTAAGGATATGACTATGTGTCAGCATTAAGCCTTCTCATGGTGGGCATTAGGGTAACCTATGCATGTCCTGTGTGCATCATGAGGCACAAGGCACAGCTCAGTGCCTTAAACATCCAAGAAGTGCATTGATTTCCCACAATGCCTACCTTTAGTTGTTTATTGCATTTCTAGAATGTCATTTTCTAAACGTGTAAGAAAAAATAAGAACACTTGAAATGCAGTTTAAAAATGAACTGACATTTGTTCAAGATGCTATGGTAATGGTGTTTTGTTTTTAAGACTGTAAGGTTATTGTTACATATTGGAGTTACTGTGATGCAGAAGTGTGCTTATCATTCTGAAATGAACTGAGTGAATTGTTTCAAGGGATGGCCAAAACTGAATATGCTATTTTCATGAAAATCTTAAAATTCGCACAAATTGTGTTTTTACAGGAATAGTGCACAAAATCCCACAATTTTCACACAAAATGAAGGACTTCCACAAGAATTTCACAGTTTAGCAATATGCACAAAATGGGCCAAACCTTTCATATTCGTGGTTAAAGAAAAATTGTGTGAAAACTGGGTTTCTAGTGATTTTTACTCAGAAAAAAACCCCAGTGAACCTTACCTGTTAGCACAGAATTATGTAGAACTCTTTGATAATCATTTGTCATATTACAACTGTAACGCAATTTGTTTATACGGTCTGCAGTATTTGAGGATTTGCTACATGGCCATGTGTGTGTTAATACATCTACTTCAAAGTTACTCTTAAAAGTACAAGAGTTGTTCTATGTGCATTGTTCAGGTGAGAGAACAGTTTAAGCGAAGATCAGCTAATGGCACACTAAAGGTGAAGCAAGTGACTCCACTCTTCCACTTCTGAGAGTTGCTCCATGGGATGTAGTCGCACAACATCAATCTCACTCATGTTTTCCTAAGTCAATTGTACTCTTGTCTGTAAAGTGGAAGTTTTGTTTAAATATAGAACAACCATTTACTGTTGGCTAATGCTGCTGCTGTGAGCTTGAGGGTTGCCACAGACAGTATACTCCGCATAAGGGCAGTTTAAGCTGTACAAAAGTGTCTCTTATGCTGCTTGTATACTAATTCTGATAGGCTAATCATGAAACAAGTAACTTTTATGATTTATAATGAAACATCAGCCACTCATAGAGCATAACGTTTATTCCCATCTTATACAACAGTTAATAAAATGGATCAAGATAGCTGCCACAAATACTGCGTCTCTGATTAGTTGAACCAGGTCCCCTGCCTTGCCAATATGTACTCAAATAGGCACAGTGCTGCATTTTGTATGCAAAATGTATAATACTGAGCCATTTTATAAGTGCAATAGCACACTCCAGAGCGCTGATCGTTGGAGATATAGGCACTCTTCTGGTATGTGCTGAGGAGCACTCAGCCTGTGGGCCTCGGCCTCAGCACACACCTGTGGAGTGCCCATATTTTAAAATGAATGCACACCTTGTTGTACATTATTGCCTGCATGATGATATGTCATGGAACTGTAAAACAAGCCATTGATATAGTGGAGGTCTGATTTTTATTCCAAATAACTGAGCACTAGGGTGAAGCAAATGCTTTCTAGTGTGAGTATTGTGATGGCAGAAAATACTTTTGGTCCATCTTCTCTGTCCATCCTACCACACAGCAGTAACCATACCTAATATCAGAATGGGCACATATATTCAGGTTTAAGAGCCAAAAAGCGATCCTTACTCATGCTATGTAATCCATAATGCCATTTTCCCACAGGAATCTGTCTACTCTTGTTCTGAAAGCCGAACAGTGCTACTTTCCACCTCATCGGTCTGTGTGTCTATACTTCTTTCTGCCTTCGTCATCTGTTGTCTGTCTGCATGTCCATTGGTCTGTCTGTCTGCAAATACAATTCAATGTTATTTTATACTGCATTGTTTATACATTATAGTATTCCAAAATGCTTTATAAAAGTCATAAAGACTGCAGACACAAAATAAGATGGCACACAAAAATACAAACTAGACAAGAATGTGTTTATTCTTAGAACAACCACTAGTATCTACAGAACATTTTCAAAAGAATCTTTTATGATAGTTTATAATGCTTGAAATTATATTTGAAAGCTGTACCTTTGGAACTGTTAATCATAGAAACTTAAGTTTGTTTAAATGAAACTTGAGACTGATCAACATGTATAGAATCCTAACGATACAGGACTCCTGTGTCACTACATGTCTTTAAATGTCGATATAATAGGTTGTTAAAAATGATAAGACTTTTCAAATTTAGAGAACCAGTTTACTTTTTATATCGAGAGATGGTTTTGCAGTAATATCTGATCAATATATCTACTTAGCTGACTCCAAGCCTTCATTAAAAAAAACCTCTAGCCTTATGATTCCAAAGTTAGCACGTTTCAAAGAAATGATCTTTGAAAGGTCTAACTTTGGAACTGTTGGCGCTATAAACTTATTTTTAAATGAAAACTTGAAGACCAGCCATTAAGAATTGGCTCAGGTGATACTGTTATTATATGTTGATACTATTCCATATGTTTCAATACTATTTCAGTGTGCTCTTTCAGTGTATTATCGATAATATTTTTAGTTGTGACACAGCTGAAAAAGGCAAATATATGGTATCTATACAATTTTTGAAAATACAGACTATATTGAAACAGTTGTTTTGTATCAGTATATCAAAATTACATGATTTATTGTTAAATTGTAATAAAATATGTGTTTCAAATGTTTCTGAATTTTGACATTACGTCACACTAATTAGCAACTGTATAGCTTTCAACTTAATTTTCATTCATATTATGACCTTAATCACTTTGTGAGCATTTCACCCCAGCAGTACCAAATCTTCCTCACATTCTGAGCTTTGCCTGTGAAAGTATCGATAGAAAATAATATAAAGGAATTTTCAGAGCATGGGACTACAATATAGTTAAAAACGTCATAAAATACAATATATACTAACAATATAGTAATTACAAATTGTTTAAGCATGTAGAGTTGGTCTAGTCACTTGCTAATTGAGGTCAGAAGAGCTGAGCGGGTCACAGTGGAAAGGACGGGTCCATTACTTTATGTGTCCATATTTGTCAATTGATATACGCAAATTCATGTCTGTCTGTCTATGTCTCTGTTATTCCTGATACATAGAGCAATCTCATCTCTTAGTTTTCCTGTACTGTACTGCAGAGTTGTATACTGAAGACAGATGTATCTGCTTGGCTAGTGTATTCCACACAAGGTGTAGCATTAAAATAAATAGGAGAGAAGGAAGGGATGATGAAAGTTTAGAAAAGAAATAAGATTGAAACTAATTGGCAAAGGAATGCATTTGTCATCTATTCAACATACTGTGTGCAAGGCAAGGAGAGATTATAACTGAAAATTAATCAGCAACTATGAGAATGTTTTTATTTTTTGGGGGTAGCAATCCATTCAGTTCTTGTCTTGAAATAAAATTTGGGATGAGTAAACAGATTCTGATCCAGATGCCCCTGACCAGAGTCAAATGTCCAGAGATTTTAGCTGTTCTAGATCTGAATGAGAGCTGGGCACTAGAGAGTTGCCTATATTTCTCAGATGTAAATCTAGCCCCCAAGGATGGCTGACTTGGACTGGCCCAGTGCTTATGGGTCAAATTCCAGCTGATCCAGGCCAGAATTTGAACCAGGTCAAACCTGCCTTAACTCTTCTTAAATGAAAAGGAGAAAAATAAATAAATAAACATTGTGTGTAGTATTCAAATGTGGAAGTGAGAAAAATATATGACAGTGTGCTTTTGCCTTTGCCTTCACAAAAAAAATATATATGTATGTGTTTCAGTGACTGTACGTGGTATGTGTTCCTCTGATATGTTTTATTTGTTTGTATGCTTGTGCTTACTAAAAATATGTATTTTTAACATTTCATACTTTTCTGCTGTTAATGATGGCACAAGACCAAGGGTTTAAGAGCTATCAATAAAACAGGTAAATGCATCACAAAAAATGTGTATTCAAATTATAAGCATGGTAGTCATATGTACATCATGCCAACCTTGGCCAAGGTCTAAATAATACATATGTGATCTAACACAAAGACAAATATTTATGAGTGATATTTGTATTTGTAAAAGTGCACCATTTGTAAGTATTGTCCCAAGTGATATTTTATTGCATAGCCTGAATATGTCCATGTATGGTGAAATAATGTATTTTAAATTTACCAGAATTTGCCCCTTTTGGTATATTTAAAATATATGATAGGTGGAACATATGGTATATCTATCTAGCAGTCAGTCTGTCTGTCTGTCTGTCTGTCTGTCTATCTACGCACTCACAATGCATGTGTAGGCAATAAATGAGCCATACATACAACTCTGTTTTACATTAAGAATGTCTTTATTAATTTGTAAAATGTTTTGGACCAGAAAAGCCTTCTATGCTGTAACAGCCTGTTTCCAGGAATGCTCTGTGTGGTTGGTTAAATGGACCTGTTTTATTGTTAGGGAGAATGCTGGTCAGGTCACTTGGGTGCATGTATCTTATACTCTCACTTTTATGTAATTTAAATATACACAAATGGGCCATTTCTTGTATATTTAAAATATATTTTGCTATATACAGAAAATATAGTTATTTTCTGCTGGTTGGCCTCGAAGCAGGGAAAGGAATGTTTTAAGAATTTGCCATGTTGATTTCCTGATGAAGAGGTGTAGTCTGCATGAAATACTTCATTTCAAAGCTTTTTGTTGGAGGAGGCATGCGTGCGATAAAAAGGATACTGCTGCCTTACAGTAGTACAGACTATAGCTCAACATTTTTGCTGTGACCCCTCGAGGTCAAAGGTGAAGGGTTTCCCAGGAGACCCTTTGATAGGACCAACCTTTGAACGAGAAAGGCGGCTCTGTTCAGTTGTCCCACAATTACCATGATAATGTGGCACATGCTAAGAAAATTCAACGAGGGTGAAAAAATGAATTTTAATGGAATGTAATTAAACCTGCAATGTCCACATTTTTAACACCTTCAGTACCAGCAGAGTTCATGTATTAGATTTTTGCCATCCCAGAACCAAATGTGGATTTCAAAAGCTTTGTCTGGATCTGTAACAGTACATTCCTGGAGCATACTATGCTTAGCATACTCCATCCAGAAGATCTAACCAAGCAAGTCCTCACTAAATTGGGCCAGTAGAAATAAGCATGCTTCTTGATATGGTCTTCATTAAGATAATTTACATCGTTTTGAAATGCAAGTTCTTTTTTTTTACGTATACTCTACTGTGTTTATATCAACTCAAATACAAGTTGAGCCACAAAGATACAACCGCATACAATTTTACATTAACACCTTAAGATAGGATCCAGCTCAGTTCTTTGATATACAGTAGGTACAGCATGTTGGGAGTAATCCTTTTTTTATCCTATCTTTCTGCCTCCTGTCCCTCCTGACTTGCCCTTCTTGATGGTGACCTCAGCCCTGTCACCCACCAACACAGGACTTAACCCATCTACTTTGCCTCCATGGGTGAGTGGGTGTGTCAGGCGATGGTGTGCAGCCTGCAAGATTACCATCCATCATCCTGCCTGTTGGACTTCTTTTCCTTTTTTCACCCCGTTCCTTAGCTGGCACGTGTGCAGTGATATGGGCATGTGCTGTAAAGACACTGCACCAGCTCTGGCTCATGCCGGCAGGAGTTGGTCATTGCTACATCACCAAGCCTCCACTACATGGTCACCAAGCAGCTACTCACACTGTCCCCTACATCAAAGACGTGGAGCCATGGTGGATGCTCGAACTTCCTTCTCTCCACCACCCCTGAGTGACCCTCGTCCATTCCCAAGCCCAGGTCACTGGCATGGTGTGGGTGCCTCTATCTGCCATGCCACTGATCAGGCTGAGTAATCCATTTTCAATGAATACAGTCACACCAGCCAGGATGCAATGCAATAATGCTGCAATATATTACAAAATGCTGCAGTATACTGCGGGAACACTGTAATTCAATAGCAATTAAACCCTTTTTACTGCAGTATTTTGTGACATGCCACTTACTGCAAGTTACCGCATTGCATTGTGGCTGGCTCAGCTGTAATTCTCAGATAAGCTTAATGCTGCCATGAGGCAGAAGAACCCACACTGAAGTGTAACATCATATCATGCCTAACCTAGTAGGACTTAGTGTTCCGCTACAAAATAATATTCACATTATAGATATATAATTAACTGAGCCATATATAACCAGCAGTCTAGACTGCCAGGTTGTTATGTATGGCTGTGGAAATGTTATCAAATACTCATTAAACATCAAGCATTGGAGAGATAAAATGTAATAATTAATATGTACATAAAGCAATTAAACTTTGTGTAACCCCCATCCAGGGACGTTCTAGTTAATCCTATGGATTTGGACTCTGAACAGCTTGTGCTTTTCTATGCAGTGTGCCCTCTGAACTTTGTGATGCTGGAATGGACTGACTGCACAACACGGGTACAACAGTACTGATGTGCAACAAAGTCACAGGCAATGAACTAAGTTTGGAATGTCGAGCAAGCATTCACTCATTCTCATTAAGGCACACTGTTTAGTGTGTATTTGACATCTGTAAGCTGTTTCAGTATCTGTTAACTTCTTATTGCAGTGCAGAGACAGAGATCAAGATCCCACCAAACAAAGGAGAGGAGTTCAACAAATCGGAATGAAGGAGTTGCAGCCAATCAAGATAGCCTGTCTTTTAGCCAACCAAGAGGTAAGCAATAAGACATGACAGGGTGTGCATAGAATATATTTTATGCACACCTAGGCGTGTGAGGCACAAGGCCGCGGGCAGAATGCGTCCCAGCCTCAGTGTGCATAAAATATGTTATACACTCACCCCTAAAGTCTTATTATGCTTATGAAATGGCTCACTTAAGTTGTATAATGAAAAATACACATACAAACATTTTAACATTGCTTAACACCATTTATTTAACTAGATAATCTTACACCTGAGGAAAAATAGTCCTTTAAAGGGAAGGGTGGGGTGTAAAACAATGAACTTTACAATGTGAGAAAGTACCTATGGGCAGGACAGGGAGGGGTGCAGTCACCTCCGGGGTTGGGGACATTTGACAACACTACGTGGAGGACTCCTATGTGCCAGCTAGCTCACGTCAGGCTGAAGGCAGGGGTGTAGCCAGGATTTCAGATCTGCACACCAAGTGGGCTCACTGCTACCCCCTTGTTAGGTTGTACTACCCCCGGTGTAGCCAGACAATATACAAATGTACACCAGGACTGTGTTTGTTGCCTCATTTGGCACAATAAATACAACTTTGTATCTCATGACAATGATTGTTGCCATGCATGGGTAAATACAAATGCCATGTATTGCTCTCTAAGACACCCACATACCAGCCCAGAGCCTGTAAAGTGGTATTGTCCTTGGGATGCAAATATAGTATTGGTGACCAGTCCTCCTAGTTTTGACTCCTATGAATCAAATTACAGAAAGGTTCAACATTTTCTTTGTTAGCTTTCATGGAAAAGGAAACAGTTCAGAGCCTATTTGCTACCCCCTTAAAAATTGCACACCATGGAGTGCTTGAGTATGCCTGGCTACACCCATGGCTGAAGGAGCTACGTAGTTTCAGACAGAATTACCAATACAGATGCATGGTTACGAGCACAGTCCCACAAGCAGAACCATACAATACAGTGCTGCCCCTTCCATCGGCGATAAAGCTCCTGTGTGACACACACCGTGTTTGTGTAAAAATGCCAGCCAATAAAGTCACAGGAAACATGAGGCACTTTGAGAGCAAGCTGTGAAATGAAACTCAAACTGCCAGCAATGTGCAATGCTGCAGGGCAACCATTGCATTTCACCTGCTGCTGCTCCCCCATGAGCCTGTCAGTCACTTCTGCTGACAGACAACAGGATGCAGGCCTGGCACTGGATCCAGCTCATGGCCACTGCTCAACCAGCATTGCAGCTCTCTGGTCCTGCAGTTCAGGATGAGCCAGGAATGTAACACCCTCCCTCGTCATTATAAATGGAGCTGCAAGACCATCCCAGTCCTGGTCTCACCGGTGCCCGGATGGTGCGGGCTGTACCCGAGAATGAATGGTAAATGACACCACACTGTGAGTCCCAACAAGAGTCCTGACACAGAAACCATCCTCCACAACTGCCCCTTCTTGCAAAATCAGAGAGAAAGATGCACACCCTCGCCAACTCCATCATAACATTAGCGGGAAAAACAATGGCTGCCAATACTTTTTAACATTCTATTACACAGATCAGTGGGCAATGATGGGTACTATTTGGTGGGACTTGTTTTCATAGTGTGTGGAACATATTTTACACTGAGCTATTAGTCAATGAGATTGCTTAATTTTTTATTGCCACTTCATAATGTGCAATAGATTGGCAGGAGCCCGCAATTTACTGACATGCTCATGCTTGTCTCCTCCTGGCTCTGAGCATGAAACCATTAGCCAATCAAGTGTCGAGAATTAGTCTGCCAACTGGGTGTTAGTATTAATGACAGTCATGACAATGAACTGAGAGCTGAAGGGAGAAACAGTCACCGTGTTTACATGGACACAGTTAGCCAGTAAGCGCAGCTCTACTGTGCTGGGATACCCTATCCTGGTAATCGTTCCCTGAATAACATTGGTTTCCCACAAACTGTGCATTTACTTGCAGTTTTTACCAGGATATGCTCAAATACACCCCAAAATTTTCATTTGCGGTAACAGAGACTGCATATAAATCAGTTGAAGTATCGCGTGCTGATGCCAAGTGACATGGGACACTTTGGCCCTGTCCACACTATCAGCGCTTTTGGAAACCATTCTGAAAACCATTTTGTATAGTAGTTTTCAGAACGGTTGTCTGCCCATCCACACTAGCAGACAACTTTGGAGGATGCCCTTTGAGTTCCCAGGTATACTTGCAGCAGTCATAAAGCATTGAGGGTGCTTATTTCATGCCAGGATACTCAGGAGGCGGCATGTTAACTGATAGGGCTAAAACAGCACCAATCGATTCAGGATCCCAAGCCAAGGATGGGGATGTAAATATTATTATCCCTTTCTTCGGAGGTCAACATTTACCAAGACAGCCCGCAGAAGTTGCCTTATGCCTCTTTATAGTACGGTTTGCGTCCACACCGCTGTTAAAATGATTTAGGGCAACCATGTTGGGCTGAAACCGTGCTTGAAACTTGCTCCAATCAGATTTTGAGCACTGTTTCTTAAACTGGTTCAGTGCATGGTAAAGCGTGTTGTAGTGTGAATGCAAACCATGTTTGCAGGTTTTGTAACATTACAGACTACCTGTAACATTACAAAACCCCTAGTGTGGACAGGGCCTTTGGAGCTAGTTATCATTGTCATTTGTGTGAGTGGTGTGTGAGCAGGAACTTGGAGCTAGAGAGATGATGTTGAGGCTTTTGAGTTGTGATAGCATGTGCTCGAGGACTAACCTCGTGTACCAACTGCCTAATTCACTGTGTACCCCTGCTATGAGCCAAGAAACTGTGTCAGTTCAACAGTATTTACAATGGGGACAGTCATAATTAAACACCAAACAACCAGAGATAGAGACATACGACTGGCCCAAAAGAACCAACAGAACTGAAAGTATTTTATTTTGTAGATCATTTTGAGTTTGTGGTGTGTCCTTCATCCCTGCTGTATTGGGGCTGGCAGTATAACCTAGAGTTTCAGGTTTGTTTATTCAAGTCCTATCAGCTATAGGCTGTAGACGGACTTGCACATCAGTGGAGATAATCCCAGTTTCTTTCCTGCATATATTCATACATATGTTGGAATTTTCCATTGTAGTGGCTTCCATCGCAACAAGTGGCAACCTATTCCACTCTCCAACCACCCTTTGGTTGTACCATCTCCCCTTCTCTCGTGTCTGTAATTCTCTCCTAGTAACTGATGTGGATGTAGTCTAGTTGCCCTATTTGGTACTTCTGTTTTTCTGAGTCCAGCACACTACCATAACATTTCATCATGGAGGCATCTGTATGTGTAACATAGGTCTCTCTCAAGTAACTGTAGGACACGGAGTAGAGGCCTAGTTTACACAATCTATCCTTAAAATCCATGTCCTTAACAACACCTATCTTCTTCTAGATATCTGTGCTGCACTCTTTCTACTAATTTACCAGTACTTATGTCCTCGCGGGCAATAAGAGGCACTCCATACTCAAATATTGGCCTTACCAGGGATCTGTACTGTACAGTGGCAACATTACTCCTCGTGCCTACTTTTTTATATTTCTCAGATATTACCCATTATTCTATTTGCTTTTTGACCATTTCTGAATTGTGTTTACTGAATGTTAATGTATCAGATATTATGACCCTAGGCTCTTTCAGACTTGGTACTAGCAATTGTTACATTGTTCAGTTTGTATTCAGCTCTTTGTTGTAAGCTCCAAAGTGCATTACTTTACACTTGTCCACATTAAAGCTTAAATGATGCTTAACAGCCCAGAGTTCCAATTTGGTCAGTTGGTCCTGGAGACTGACTATTGCTTCCTGGTTGTTAACCACAGCCCCACTTTTGTGTCATCTACAAATTCTACGAATCCATGTACCATCAGAGACCTGCATGGAAACAATGAACAATTTAAATAGTAGGGGACCCAGGACAGAGCCCTGGGGAACCCCACTTGCCACTTTTCCTCAATCTGAAAGAAACCCCTGAGTTGGACCCTCTGAACCCAGTGTCATGCTTTTGTCCATAAACTTAACTGCCAATGTACCCTAGATCCATTAAAGTCTGCATCAATATTCAATGTGAGACAGAACCAAAAGCCTTGGCTTAGTCTAAATAAAGGACGTCCACAGGGAGACCACCATCCAAGGCCTGACTGACTGATTCGAAAAATGGAGCAGATTGTTGGTGTACGATTTACCAGCCTCAATCCATGCTGACTAATGCCTGTTACCTGAAGATGTCTTTACATCCTGCTCCAAGAGATCCTTTACAACTCTCCATAACTTTCCCACAACTGAAGTTATACTGATGGGCTAATAGTTATTAAGTTGCATTTTCTTTCCAGACTTAGTACTCTTCCTCTCATAGTGACTTATTAAACAGCACACACAATGGACCAGACAATTCATTCACTAAGGTCTTCAGAAACAGCGGTTAGAGTAAGAGCTGTGAATGAGCTTGGTACATCCAGCAGACCTGGGTTTGATTCCTACAACCTCCACTTGCATACTGTGTGACTCTGAGCAAGTTGCTTAACCCCCAGAGCTCCCAGGTCGCCCCTGAAAACAGGCACCTGTGCCTAGTGGGCCTTACCTGGTTACCAAAGACTTACACCATGTGGTATCTGGTGAAGTCAAGCTGTTCTGCTGTTGAATCCATTCCATGGGGCATTTGTTTGACTATTCATAGAACAGAACACCGATCAGAGTCCCTTAGCCACCTACTCTTAAAGCAGATGGAATATGCCCTTTAGGAGGCGTCAGGCGGGGTCCCTGTTAGTAATTCAAAGTGCCTATGGCCATGAACCTTGCAATGATCAAGTATACACTGAAGGCATGTGTAACTGTCAATGAAAATGTTGAACAGCATCCGGTCCGTCAGTGTAGCATTAACGCTACCACTCTTGACACTGGTGAGCCGAGTTCAGAAGTGAGCCTGGGTCATCAGGGCCTGCCAGGGGAGAAGATGGAGCATCTCGAGAATGCTTTCCTTCCCGAGGTGGGAGGGTCTCATCCGCTGTTGCCAAACTGCCGATGCTCAGGCTCAGCATGACCAGGGATGGGAGGAGTCACACTGGCTGAGTGGGCTATCACTATGTGATGTACACACTTGCAGCCCTTGCACACATGACTCCTGAGAGGCTGAGAGATGAAACTAGGAACAGATTATAGCCCACTTGAGGATGAAGGTCCCTGGCACCAGCACGATTCCCGCCTGAAGTCCGAGCAGCTGCCTGACAAAACACAGAAATGCATGAGGGATGGGCCCCTCACCTCGTCCCTGCCTGGTGGTAAACTGTGACTCCATGGGGATGGCACTTCTGGACATGAAGGTAAGGGATGGCTGGCTTGCCTTGTGGGGACCTGAAGGAGTTCAGGTCAGGGTGAAGGTTGTGCGTAGAACAGAAACTACAAAAAAATAGAGAAAAGAAAATATTGAACAGCAGTGGCCCCGGTACTGATCCTTGAGGAACAGATACCTCTGAATACCCTCCCACTTGGAGTAGTGCCCATTCACCACAACTCCCTGCTTCCTGACCATGATCCACCTCGTACATTCCTTGTGCATACAGCACTGGTGTACTTCAACCAGAAACATCACGTGCCACTGCCAAAGGCTTTGGTGGAATCCAAATAGACTGTGCCTCAGCCCTGTCCCTGTCCATCTCCGTGGTCA
This sequence comes from Neoceratodus forsteri, assembly GCA_016271365.2. Lineage (NCBI taxonomy): Eukaryota > Metazoa > Chordata > Ceratodontiformes > Ceratodontidae > Neoceratodus > Neoceratodus forsteri. The sequence goes on along the minus strand of CM028138.1, from coordinate 524,291,174 downwards.
CTTCCTCAAAGGAGGTGATCAGGTTGGTTTAGCATGATCTGCTCTTCATAAGGAAACTGTGCATGTTAACATGAAAAGAGAGTCACTGTGCCCCATACTTCCCTCAGCTCTAGCTGTTTGTCTACACCTGACATCACAGTCCCCTGCTTTTGACTTCACAGTCTTGTTGTGGAAATTACTATGATGTCATACACATGGGAGTATGATATCAGGCGTAGCAAGCCTGCAGAATGGCTGACGTGTAATGTACAGTGATCCTGTTTCCATGCTAATGTACACTGTTGTCAAGATAAATAGGAACCTATACTGCAATATGGGAATTACAAGTAGGTGCTTAGATGTGCCAAACTCTGTTCTGATAGGATGTTTTAGAATTTCAGAAGATCTCATTCTGAATCGAATCTGAAATCCTGAAAGTCCAAGTGAACAAGAAGCACTTCTTTCATGCATTCAAATTAGATTTCAGAATCGATTCTGATTCTGAGTCCGATTTGACTATTTTTAGGATTTAGGATTTTGATCTTCAGTTCTGAAAATCCTAAATCCTAAAAACGGATTGGAATCTGACCAATCCGATTCTGTGTATCAGTTTCCAAGCACCCTTAATTATAAGCAGAAATGTGTCTAATAGTCCTGTTTTTCCAATGTTACCCAGAGACATCAGGAGTTGTTTAAACAGCTAGTACTGCCTGAAAAAAATAACACGGAGAATTAGCTACAATTACATACCCTACAATGTTTTTTAATAAAACATTTTATCTTCTGAGTCTGTCTGCCCAGTCCTTAGGTCATGCTTACACCTGGCAGCCTGCTAGAGCTGTTAGCCACTACCCCTTCCTATCCCCAGAGAAGGCTGCGGCACAGAACCAGAGAGCACCATCGGCCATTGCCCCTACTGCCTGTGCTTTTTGTCCCCAGTTTTATATCCTGCTGCCTCCACCTACTAGATGGCATTGCCACAGCTACTGTTATCCTCGGATGCAGCAACAGAACCCCTGGGGAGGAGCAGGTCCCTGGCCCTCCACTGGGGTCACTGCAGTGCTAGAAGCAACACCAGCTGTGATGTGCTGTCTTCGGCAGCACTATTTCCCAGTCACTCATACATGCATATCCAGAATCCTTCCTAAACCTGGGTTGGTTTGCACTGTGGCTGAGTCAGCATGTGGCCCCAGTACCTTAGTGTTTTATATAGTACTTTTCAGGCATTATACCTAGAAACAGGATTGCAAAATGCTTCATGTGTGCATATACTTCGACCCCAACCAGCACCAGCCTAACCTGGCTGAGTACCACCCAAATACACTGCCCTTTATTTCAAGGCCATCACACCTCAACACACCCACAAGCTCCACATGAGTCTCCCAACTGCAGGAGTGCTGGGAGTGATGGACTCTCTTACTGATTTCTAAAACTCATAGCCCATATCATTGCCAAACCACTGACCACTGTCTTTAACTTCTTCCTTACCTCATCTACCATACCCCAACTTGGAAACAAGCCAAAGTTGTCCCCAAATATTGTCTTGTGATTGGAAAACTACCAACGTGTATCTATCCTCTGCCACCTAAGCAAACTCTTTGAAAAAGCTGTGCACTAGCAGATCACTGACTATGTGGTGAAGTATAACCTCCTCTGTTCACAACAATGTGAATTTAGGAAAGGCCACAGCACCACCACAGCCCTGGCTTGCTTCACCAACCATGCCTTCACACACTGATGAAGGCAAGCTCAAGGATGCTGTTTTGTGAACCTCACCAAGGCTTTTGACATAGTGGCTCACAATGTACTCCTAAACAAACTGAGCTGTCTTGGCTGCTCTGCCCCAGCCACTGCATGGTTTCAAAACTACCTCTCCGGTCATATATAGACCATCTGCACAGGAGGTGCCACCTCTCCCACCCAGGAGGTTCTTAATGGGGTCCCCAAGGCTCCATCCTTGGACCCATCATGTTCTCCCTATTTATAATCTCCCTTCTATATGATAGCATCACCTGCAATTCTCTTCAATATGCCAATGACTTAATCCTATTCCACAGTACAAAACATGACTAACCTCTCTCCTACTCTCACAAACAACTATGGTGCCACCCATCAGTGGTTCCTTACAAAAAGGCACCTGGTGAATGCCAAAAGACAAAAGCCACGCTTTTCAGATCTAAACCAAGCTAACCAGGCCAGGCAGAAACACTACCCTCTTACAATCCTATCCCCTGACGGCCTCCCTTGGAGACAGTAACCACCTTCAAATACCTCAGAGTCACTCTTGATCCTGCTCTGACCTTCGGTGACCACATTGAACTTACTGTATGGCGTATAAACCAGAAATTCGAGTCAGATACAGGCTTAAAGATTACCTGACCCCTGGTTAAGGCTCACCATTGCCCAGGGCACCTTAATCCCCCTACTGGACTACTGTTCCCCCATATACACCTAGACCATATTCTCTGGGCTCATCAGGCTGAACACAGCCTACAACATTTGCAGGTTTGTCCTGATGGTACCTTACTCAACTCACCACAGCACCCTCTACCAGATGATCAGGTGGCTCATCTCTCAGGCTCACCACGACCACCTCCTAGATTGTCTCATGGACAAATTTGTGAGGAAAAGAGGCATCCCTCCTCATCCCCCTACTCAAGCCCAAACCTTGCTACGGGGCCTCCAACCTCATCTAGCCTTATGCTTGAGTGCCCTCAGGTCACCACACAGATGAGACAAAAGGCCTTACCTCTCAGCTGCACCAGTCCTATGGAACAGCCTGTCTGCCCTCCATGGGGACTGGGATCACGCCTCTGTTCAAATCCTACTTAAGTCCCTCCTGCTGGGTCAACCATGTGCTCCTGCTCCCCAGGCTTACTGCCTCCCCTGCCCAGGATCTGTTGGACAGCCCTCATTCTACTACCTAGATTTATTGTTCTCTGTATATGTATTTGCATAATGTAGCAACACTGTTCTGGATGTCTTATTGTGAGCCAACATTGCTCGGCACTGCTGGGCACTTTCATTGTATCTACTATTATCACTTCATGTACTATTTTTGCACTAATCACACTGTCTCTGCTAGTGTGTTCATTGTGCCTACATGATTATGTTTCTTGTACTACGTTTGATGTGCCGTCTCACTGGCCCAGGTCATACCTGAAAATGGTCCCTGGGATCAGTGCACCCACATGATTAACAAATAAATAAATAAAAATAAATATAGAATGAAGTCTTTAAATTAAGGCCACCATCTCAAAGAAGAAACATGCCACAAAACAATGGCATGAATGTGTTGCTTAGTGGCCAAAAATTAAAAAGATTTTGCTTTGAAATCCTTGAGTGAGCAGAGTCTTGTTACAGAATTGGTGTAGCCAGACAAAAGACAACAGTCCAACAACTAGCAGAAAGTTAAAGCAACAGTGCAACAAAACTGGACAAAAACTTTGATCCAAACTGTTTTTCACTATAAAAGATTCCAGGCATTTTCCTGTTTTATTTGGTGGTATAATGTTCTAGTTCCACCAAAATGTGAGTATTTTATAAATGTTTTAATTACATTTTCTCCAGAAAGACAGAAAGAAAGATGGCACCAGATCTGACTTAGAAATAACACTGTAAACCTTGTGAGGGTTAGGGTCAAGAAAACAAAATTATGGTGCACAGCATAGAAGGTACCTAGAAAAGTAGACTTGGCAGGTTTGTTAATACTTTTATTAATTGTAGCTGAAACTAGCTTTTTCTGAAAAATAGTTTTGTTGCATTACTGCTTTAACAAATGTGCATAATTCATAATTAGAATAATTTAGCTCATATTTAATATATTTTCACATTAATCTCTTCTCATTTTGTATTACTCAAGACATTTGCATGAAAATAGGATTTTGTTCCCTTGAGATGCTTCCAAAGTGTTTGCACATGCAATTTAGTTGCTCCAGCAAATTTTAAACACTTTTTTTTCTTCAGCGGACATCATCAACAAAATTGATAACTCTGTATGTTCTGCTTTTATACAATGGTTTAAAAGCCCCACAAAGCACAAAGCAGTAGGCATTTTAATTGATCTCGTAGTTTTGCTGTAATAATTTCATTGTTATAATGTGGGTGGATTCCACCAATCACAGCGCAGGATTATTCTTATCCATTTTATTCACATAAAATATTGATCTCTTTGCATTGAGGGGCCCAAGACATGCTTGCAGAGGCATGTTTTGGGCCATGCATCTATCACTGCACACTAGCCCCTGCTGAACATGCATGGCCAGGGTTCAATACATCCATAAACATGGTTACATACATATAGTTTTCAGGGGAAGGACAACCATTGCTCCTTCATGTACTTCTCTCCCACCAGCTCATTGGAAATGTCCTGTATTTTATTTAGCTGTACCCACTCTGTCTGTGCTTTTGCCGTATGATGTTTGTTATTGTAGTTCTGAACATTTTCAATAAAGAATTTAACTATAAGGAAATGTCCTGCTCTAACGCCTCTGTTGTCAAACCAATTATTGAGTCTGAGTTTGAACAAGATTGCTACAATATCAACTGATACCACTTGCTTTTGAAGTTTATATCACGAATCTGCCACATGTTGGCCAGCCCACTGGTGCAATGGTGGTGCTGCTGCTTGTGACATCAATGACTCAGATTCAGGAATAAGGCTGGGATGTTGGAGGGCCGGCTGGGGAGGTTGGTTGTGCTTCCTATGGGGACAAACTCCACCTCAGGGAGGGAGGGCTGGGTCTCTGCCACAGTACTGTCACCTGGGTGACCAGAGGAGGTGGTGGTGAAGCCAGGGAGTCAAGGCTTAGGGGAAGATGTTGGCATGCAGCACATGTGTGGTGTGCTCCACTGATGTCATGGAGTCCAGGGCATAAAGGAAAAATCCCTACTGCTGTAGGAAGATGCCCACCTTGCAGCACAGGTTGTACACTACCGACTGAGGCTCCTCCCAACACTGTATTCTGACTCCACTGGGGACCAGTGTTCCTCTCTTGGGTGAGATGCAGTAAAGTTTAACTTCGTCCATGAATTTTCTGTGAATTGGCCAAATTTGTCTTCATGGATCAACTCGTGAAGTTCTCCCATTACAGGACAATTTGCCATTCATAACTTTGCATTGCTTTTGGATTTTGTTTTGTTTTCTTAAGTGCAAATTGCACTTAAAAAATCCCAAAAGAGAAGTTAAACAAATTTCAAATCCCAGGTGTCTAGTGCCCCTCCCGTTGATCACCAGCCCCAATGTAAAATATTGCATACATTTAAAAAAAAATGACTGGTGTCTACTGTCCCCACCCCACACCGATTGCCAGCCCCAAATGTAAAAATAATATGTAAAAAATCCATAGCACGTCTAGTGGCCCCCACCGATCCACGGCCCCAAAGGTAAAATAATATATACAAAATCCTTGGTGTCTAGTAGACTCCCCCTCACTGATCGCGGTTCCCAAGTCAACAAAAAAAATTATTCCAAGGAAATTTCTGGTGTCAAGTGGACCACCCACCCGTCAGGTAGTGGGTGCCAACCCTGCTCTCCACCACCCCAGCTCTGAGTGGGTGACTAGCACAGTCCTCCACCATGGCTGGCTGCCGAATGACAATGGAATGAATGAGCATGCATTCATTCCAGTGTCAGTCGGCAGCCAGCCTTATTGGAGAGTGGAGGGCCTTGCTGGTCACCCACTCTGGACTGGGGTGGGAGGGATGGGGTAGGAGCCCACTACCTGACAGTGTGGGGGGGGGGTCCACTAGACACCAGGGATTGTTGGAATTATTTTTTTTAACTTGAGACTGGGGATCACGTGGGGGACTACTAGACACCAGGGATTTGTACTGTATATATTATTTTACAGGAGGGCTGTATTACCGGGCTGGGGTGGCTACTAGACAATGGATTTTGTATATATTGTTTTACCTTGGTTCCAGTGATTATTGAGGGGGATCACTAAACACCTGGGATTTTATAAAAATTATTTTACATTGGTGCCGCAATCGTGGGGGGACACCACTAGACACCAGGGATTTTACAAAAATTATTTTACCTTGGGTACTGTGATCAGCGGGTGGGGGGCACCACTACTACTAGTAGTAGAGTAGTTTTACTGCAGAAGTGTTAAGAATTTCTCGGTGAAATTCCACACTTCTCAACAAATCACACTCTCACGAATTTCACCAATTGCGCTTGTGAAAATGAGGCACAATTAACAAAATATTTTATGGAGTGAATTTTAGGGACTTCACACAGCTGTACTCTTGGCTCTTCCCTGAGGGGTAAGCCAGGGAGGAACACAGGAGAGTTAAGCCCCAAAGAAGACAGGTGACACACCTGGCTGTGAGGCAGGGCCAATGGGGGCAGGTTAGGTGTTGACAGGGAAAAGGTACAGTAATTTAAAAAAAGTGTCCACAACTCATTTTGTAAAGTAATTCTTCCTAATGTTTCCTTAAATGTTCCACCTGCCCATGACATCATGCATCCCTTGTCCACCCATCCAGCTGCATTTTGGTCTAATGGTGTTATCTCTTTCAGAGAGTTGAAGACTGTGATCTTTCTCCCTCTCTGACTTTTTTCATAGAAAAATGCCTTGGTTCTGTCAGTTGGTCCACTTAGTTTTTGTAACGTGTCACAGCTCATGAAACAGGCAGGAGAAGCTACTGAAATTGAAGATCACAAAGTAAAATTCTAGCACCTACATAATTTTCAGTATTAACTGTACTTCACATTTAGATAATTGGGACAATAGCAGCAGAATGTTAGAAATTTCAGGTCAGGCCCATGGCACTGAGCAATGGGTGTTGCATCCCAAGCCCGTACGTCAGGAGCAGAGGCTGGCGGGGAGGGAGCTAAGAGTGTCCTTTGGATGCTTCCTTCCTGGGGAGGGCTGTGTAGCACTGCTCCTTCAGCAGCTCCTGGTGGTGGTCTGTGGTGATGTCCTTGGTGGCATGGGAGACCACATCCACCGGATGCCAAGCACCAGGCTACCACTGCAGTGCATGCTTAGATGGGAGGGAAGTAGGTAGGACAGAAAATGGCAAAATGGCCCATTCCAGCTCTGCTGGATGACGTGCTGTCCCACTACACGCAGTCCCAAAGAGCACCACCTCACGTCCCCTCTCACCCAACGCTCCAGGCAGGCAGCACCCAGAATTCTCCTCTCCCATGCTCCCCTTGTGGGGAGGGGATCCTTCTGGGGGTTAGAGCCAGAACCTCCAGACGAGGTCTAGTGGGACTCGGTGGCAAGTGCTGGCAGCATGGATGAAACTGACAGCCAGCAAGGACTTGTACGACCCAAAGGAGTAGAAGTTGGGGCGCAAGGTGGAAAAACAGATAAGGCAAAAAAAAGAAAGTAATTTCAATAAAATATTTATAACAAAAATAATTGAAAGAATTCTGGATGGACAAAACTGGTTCAAAATAAACAAGAACCCCTGAACTCCATAATAGGAGAGATGCTGGAACATTGCATGAAGACTTGGGCCTTTATTTACCCTTTAAAAGAGATGGGACACACAATATTCCCAATTCTTATTTACTTGCCCATTCTCTTTTGTTTATGTCTCTTTTTTCTGTGTCCCTGACCTTTAAAACCATCTCTATCCTCCCTACAAAAGTATAGAAACATAGAAGCTGCTGGCAGGAAATGGCCATTTGGTCCATCATGTCTGCCCAGTGTTACCTCTTTAATGTGGTGTATGATAGCACTGGTGACTCTTCATTCTCCCTCACCCCGGCCTCTCCTTTGGTAGTCTCTTTCCCAAGCCCAAGTATCTGTCCTACCCATGCTTGAATTCCTCACTGATTTTACATGACCACCTCTTTATGTTGTTTATTCCATCCCTCCAGCACCTTCTCTGTGAAAAATACTTCCTGGGATCCCTCTTAAATGTAACAATTCAATTCAAACATGAGTACAATAGACACATGGGCTTGGTAAAAACAGTATCAAAAGGAGGGTGAAGGGTGAGTGAAAAGGGCTCTCATGGACTGGCCTGCTGGTGCAGCAGTAAAGCTTTGGTTTGTAACGGCCCAATCCCCGGTTCAGTAATGGACCCACCAGTCAGTGGGCCAGCCCAGGGAGAAGGAGAACTGAGCATCCAATGGACTGCCTCCTCCTCTGGGAGGGGGTGGGTGTGTATCTGGCACTTGACTGACTTCTGGCAGAGGCCAGGGGAACAGCTGTAAGAGGCCAAACTGCAGAGAGGCATGCTGGATGTTTACGCTGCAGGTGCTGTTACGTTAATGCATGCCCTGCCTCCCATAGGGTAACTAACATATCAAAAAATGCTGGCCCCCATGAAAGGCGCCTTTCTTCCAGACCTGCTCTTTCTGCCCATGGCACTTGTTTAGGCTGCAAGCAAAGCCACAGCTTCCACCTTTTGTCATCATGTGTACTCTTGTGCAGATTTTAAAGATTATTATGGCATTTACAGGGCTTCTAGTTCTACAGGGATGCCTATATTTTACAGAAATGGAGCCATCTACATTGAAATTGTTCCATAGACTTGCATTGGTTATGTAGAAACTGCAGCAATTAAGCTTCCATAGGAAACAATGTAATCTACAGGAAACCCTAGGAAAATTGCCCTGCAGATATGGGGAAATGCCAAATCAATCTGGGAGCACTGCATTTAGTGTATGAATTGTTTGTGGTGAGGTCTGAGTAGTGATATGTCAAACAGAATGTAGCACCAGTTAAATCATTTCCCATTAAGCTTACCCCCCAAACACATGATTTGCATACCCACTATGCTTTGTGCTGGGTTTGAAGCTTGTGATTTTATCTGTGTTTATGGAAACCACACTAATTGGAAAGTATCTGCCTTCTTGTATCATGTAAGCATCTTATATATTATTCTTATCAACATTTAAATTATTTCACCTGTTTCTACTCACTACAACAATGAGGAGCATTTGTCAATGCGAATGTTTGCTTGCTTGTTGAAGCCGGGTGCGGTGGGGAACAGAGGTGCAGGGCGGCCATGCGCAGTGGGAGGAGTGGGAAGGTTTAATTTTTGATTGGTTGCGGTGGAGGGAACAGAAGGTGCGGGGTGGTCAGCACGCAGTGGGAGGAGTGGGAGGGTTTAATTTGATGCCGGTGCGGTGGGGAACAGAGGGTGCGGGGCCAGCATGCTGTGGGAGGGAGTGGAAGGGTTTAATTTTATGTCAGGCACTGGTGGGGAAATGGAGGGTGCGGGGCTGCCAGCATGCAGTGGAGGGAGTGGGAGGTTTAATGTTTTAACCAGGTGCTGGTGGGGAACAGAAGGTGCTGGGTGCCAGCATGTAGTGGAAGGGAGAGGGAGGTTGAATTTGATGCCAGATGCCGTGGGAGAACGGAGGGTGCGAGGCAGCTAGCACACAGTGGAAAGGAGCAGGAGAGTTTAATTTGATGCCGGGCACCGTGGAGGAACGGAGGGTGCAGGGCAGCCAGCACGCAGTAGGAGGGAGCGGGAGGGCTTAATTTCATGTCTGGTGCCAGTGAGGGAACAGCTGGTGTGGGCAGCCAGCACACAGTGGGAGGGAGCGGGAGGCCTTAATTGCTCGCTGTATACCATCAGTAGACAGTGAGAAGAAAACCTGCCAAATAAAATGAGGAAAAAGAATGGCACCTGAACAATCGAAATAATCTTCTTTAATGCAGTAGATATTAGTTATCTGTGGCATCAGTAGCCTTGTGGCAATAAATAATGTCAGTGTTTTGTGTAACAGGAGGGGGAGAGTAAGGAGGGTCGCTGTACACATGCAAATAGCTGCAGAGACAAAACTGTCCCTGATTGCATCGGCAAATTTCTTTCAGGTAGTCACTGTTTCTCTTGGACTGGTGTCATACACAGCTTGCCGACTGATTGGTGCCTGAAGGATGAGCCCAAGAAAGCTTTGTCTGCACTAGCCAGAACAGTGACACACCTCTAAAATGCGTGACTGTCCTAAGATGTTTCTTGCGCATGCGCACAAGCAAACACAAAAAGAGTTCAACTGTATCTGCTCCTAGGCAGTTAAATAAGCATTATTAGGCCATCCTTATGGTAATTGTTTTGTGGTGAAAGAAAATAGTCAGCAATGTGAAGTACCATTCAAGAGAAATCTGATCTTGGATTCCCAGCAGTTGATTTGTTGATGCTTATAGTACACAAAGTCTGGCTATAATGTATTCTACATAGTGCCATAGTATTTGGCCGATCTCCATACCACTGGTACTTTAACTAGTGGTAGTTCCTAAACTGAAAATGTAGAATTTATAGTTGTAATCCCTCCCTTTGCAGCCTCCTGAGGTCCCACTCTGCTGTTGTACTGCTGGCTCTCTCTTGCTTGACTGTGTGTGTGTGTGAGAGAGAGGAGGGAGAGGGGAGAGAGAGAGAGAGAGAGAGAGAGAGAGAGAGAGAGAAGCACAACCCTTTGGCTCCTTCTATGCCCTGCAGTCTTCATGGTTGTGGTCACATTTTGTAGACCCAGTCTCCTGATTGTGACAGAGGAACTGGGAACAAACAGGATGCCTCCTCTTTTGACATTTTAGTGCACCACTGGGACACTGACTACCATCGACAGAGCAGGAATGCATGTGCCAGGGCTCCTCCCCAGCACTTCCTGCTTGTGCCACAAATCGTGGACCCACTACCCTTATCATCAAGATAAACTAACTGGACACCAGCTTCAGAGCATCCCTGAGGCCAGCAGACAAAATGGGGCACAAAAAGAAATAGACTTTGGAACACAAGGCTCCATCTTGTCACCTTCTGACTCTGCCAATTGACTAATCAGAAGACTAGAAAGAGTTAGCAACAGAAGTAGAGGAGTGTAGGAAGATGATACAATCAGCACCTTCCCAGCTGTACTGGTGAACTTAAAGAGCCAATTAAAGTTCAGGATAGGGCAGAAGGACTGATGGGCAACCCTGCCAGCCTGACCAATAGGACACTGAGTTGAAAGGAGAAGTTTCTGGGCTCTTGAGGAGCTTCTGGCAGTTGGAGAGAAGTTCTGAGGGAGCTAACCTGCAGCTGCTTGTGAGAGCTGTAAGTCTAGCCAGGCCTAGATCTAGGGAGTCCTATCCTGGGCTCACTCATCCTTCCAAATACTGTGAGCCTTATTCTGGGCTTCTATCTATGTGACTGTACCAGAAGGGCACCTGCAGAATGGAGCTGCTACAAGAGAATCTGAGTGGTCCAAATTCTGAGGAACGCTGCTGAGCTGCATAATCAGTGACAGAGATTTGCACCTCCATCGAGCTGCTGCAGAGCCAGATAGGGCTTGCTAACCCTTATCGAATGTAGTGAATCAGGGAAAGGGTAGCCACAGGCATGTGCCCTGAGTATGTGGGTACTCTCGATCCAGAGGGAAGGTGGACTGTGGGGTTGCTCCTGGGGTCTAGGCTCCTTGGGAACAGTAAAGCTGCTGCATAGTGCTCCTGTGTGCTGTGACCATTGAGCCAGAATGGCTGTGCTGCTTCCAAGTGTCTGAGAGACTCCTGGGTGCTTCCTATCCAGGCCACTGGAGCCTACTGCTGAATGCTGACTGACTTGCTGCTGTGTGCTGGTTCCGCCTTGTCTGAGCTGCTGCATCTGTGGGTCACATGAGTGGTGGTGCTGCTGGCCTGGGTCCTTTGTACTTTTCCTTTTAGATTACAATTACCTCATTGGGATTACAAAGTAGGGTTTTCCAAACATTTGGAGTTTCAAGTTCTGTACATTATACTAGCACATTACGGCTTTTGGGGGTTAAATTGCAAGCTTGCTAAAATTCATCAAGTGCACCACTGAAAGATCCCAGCCAATATAGCTACCAGGCCTGTACTGGGACTTTAGTGTAACTTCTGGATACCCAAAGTCACTGATTCTTGTGTGATACTTGAAATCATAGTTTTGGTACTGGTACCAGCTGAAGAGTTTACAGACCCCTGTGTAGGGTAATTCATCCTTTTGTGCCCCTTGATTGGGCGGGTGCTTCAAAAGACCATGTGGGATCTGAGAGGTGGTAGTGACCCACCACAAAGTGGGTCCCAGTATTTACAGGGTGGGAATGCTGAGAAATGCAACTACCTAACCCCTCTTTTCTTCCAGGCCTGTGTTCCAAATGAAACACGATTAATTTTTGAGTTTCAGTTTTGGGTGTGCACCCACTTTGTGTAACCTGATTGCAGCATTTACTGGTGAAAGTAACAACTGTCTAATTGGTCCCAGGAGGTGGACCAGTCCAGTGAAGGGAGGAGGTAGGTACTGCATCCTAGGTGGCAGTACTGCACACAACATCTGGTCTACTTATTCTCTCTGGGTGGAGGCACCGCACTATGTAAGAGGAATTAACAGCCCAGTTGAAAGGGCCGTATTTTGCAAGACTTGCAACCCCAAAAACAACTTTGGCCTTCCTGCAGGATACCCATTTAACTCCACAGGAACATCTCCCATTGCAGCGTAGCTGGGTGGGAGAAGGTTTATCTTCTCACTATGCTGCACATCCCCACCACAGAGGGTTTGCCATCCTGATATGCCATAACACCCCCTTAAGGTGCTTCAGGTAGATACAGACCCGAAGGGAAGTTCATTCCTTTACAGGAGAGTACACAGGCCAACAATGTACACTGCTTAATCTTTATGCGCTCAATGAGGAAACAGATCATATCCCCTTCCTTACTAGGGCCTTCTGAGAGACACAGGTGTACTCTCAAAGCTTAATAGTGGTGGGAGGTGATTTCAGTGCAGTCATGAACCCCTTCATGACCGTGTGGGTCGAGGCCACAGAGTCTGTAGGACCGGAAAGGTACTTTCTCGATTATGTTCAGAGATGGGTCTGATAGAGGTGTGGTGCTTCCTTCACCCACAGGAGGGACTACACCTACTATGCACCACGTTATAAAACCTACCCTGTTTATATTTTTCCTACTCTCTGCCAATTGGATACCTAAGCTAATTAGTTGTACAATAGGATCCATCACAACCTCAGACCATGCCCGGTGCAAATTTATTTGTATTTTATTTATTTATTTATTAAGCATCAGTTTACAACCTTTGAGCCAGAGGTCGTTTACAAAGGTACCTCGTCACAGAGAGGATAATACAGTGATAACAACTTAGTACAGAGAAACAGTGTACAGTTTTTTTTGAGGATACAGGAGGACAAATGAGATCAACAATTTACCACATACAGGATTGGTGAAGTTAACATTGTTCAGGAAAAAACTAGAACATCAGAAAAAAACATAGGATACAGCCCCATTGTCTTCTGAATTTTTATGGAGTCTGAGTGTTAGTTTACTTAACAGAGCAGAATTTAAAGACCTTATTACTTCAGTGATTAATTCCTTCAAACCAGCCCCCATCATCAGAACAAAGGGCAGAAATGGGATGGGATGCCTTTAAGAGTTTCCTTAGAGGGAGATTATTAAATATTCTTCTAGGATAAAAAGAATGAATTCAAACTAAACTGGATTTAGAGATTAAAATTATGGATTTGGAATTTTGCCACCAAGTGACCCTAAATGAAACAGTGAAAGCAGAGTTGGGCCAAGAAAGAAGGAGATTGAACCAGTTGTTGGATGCCCAGATAGAGAGACAACTTTGTTATCCAAAACAAAAATAGTCTGAACATGGCAAGAGGGCAGGAAAACCCTGGCATGGTAGTTAAGAAAGGAAGCTGCTGATAGGGCAGTAGTCCAACACAGTGATCCTGATACCCACTCTCCCACTAGACAACCGGCCACGATCTCCCGCATGTTTGCCCAACACAACTCCTCTCTCTCTGAACCGGTGCACGCTGCAGATAACGGGGACAGGGTGCAACAGTATTTAAATCAGTTAACTCTCCCACCTCGGTGTGGAGGAGAGAGATTGCCTTGATGCCCCATTTTGCCTTCAGAGGTTTTAACTAAAATTGAACAATTATAAAATGGCAAGGCACCTGGAACCGATGGCTTCTCCTCTGAATTTTATGAGCAGTTTGCCCCTGCTCCTAGACCCACTCACAGCCACCTTCAATGAAGTGCTGGAGGAGAATGTGGTGTCCCCCTTCCTGGAATCTGGCCAAATATTAGTCATACTAAAGATGGACAAGGATCTCGAAGAGTTGGCTCATACCACCCCATTTCACTCCTCCCAGTTGATTTAAAGGTCTTCATCGGAATTCTAGCTGATCGCTATAATCTTGTATCTCCACCCTAGTGCATATAGATCAAATGGGGTTCATTTTAGGCCACCTTCTTCAGGATAATATCAGCAGGTTTTTAAACATAATCACTGCCCAACGTGCTAATAAATCCCTTCAACTGGTGATAAGCATGGATGCCGAAAAGGCCTTCCACAAGGTGGATTGGTCTTATGGTATCACCACCCTGGAGAAATTTGAACAGCAAGAGGAAGGAGATGCTGTTAAAACTGTACTACTCTACTGGGACTAAAGAACTAGAACTCTACTACTGGGACCTTCAATTTAGGGTAAAAACAAACAAACAAAAAGTCAGTGTGTTTGTCTGAGTTGGGTGAAGTGAATTGTTATCTGTGCTGTTAGCTAGGTGTAGAAGGAAACTGTCAATTATCTGTGCAGTTAACTAGGTGTAGAAGGAAACTGTGAATTGGGGAGTGGCTTAGGCAGAAGGAGGCCAGGTGTTTTGGATTTAAAACTGCCCTAGATAGCTTGTGGCAGAGAACAGCAAGAAGAAGGAGGCGCTGTTAGAACTATACAACTCTACTGGGACTATATTGCCCTCCTTCCCTCCCTCCAACCCCCTCCCCCACACACACACTTAGCCAGTTCTACTTTATAGGCACAGGATTTGACTGACAACAGGAACTTCCTGTCTGGGAGAAGAAGGGAGTGATCACAGATGCACAAAAGACTCACCATCCTAGAAGGAAAAGAGTAGCTTCCATCTCCACCACCGCCCCAGCTGCTGGAGATCTGACTCTGAGCAAGTAAGAAGGAGACTACTGCATGGAATATAGGAACTTCCTGTCCCAGAGCAGGAAGATCAGGAGCTTTAAGGGCACAGAGGCACTAGGAAAGTCGGGAGAGAAAAAAGTATGTATATAACAAAAATAATAAACAGAGAGAGGAAAGAGTAAGTATACAAAACAACAAAACAACAGTTAAGGGCCACAAATAAGACATGATGGGAGTAGAGCAGTGCAGTGGCTGTGGAGCAGCAGTCTCCCAGGAGACGTTCTGGAGAATGAGGTGTTGTCCCATCTGCAGGCACCTCTCTGGGCTGAGGGAGGAGGTTGCTCATCCTCAAACTGAGTGGGCCAGGATTTAGAGGACCTCCTCTCCCACCTAGGGACCACCAAGGTCACTGCTGCTGCCTCAGAGGTTGCCAGGAAAGAAGAGCAGTTAGACCACAGTGGGCTCAGGGAGGTTGAGAGTGGTGGAACAGAGGTGCATCTCTCCAGTTGAACCTCTCCACAATTCATATGCCATTCTGGCAGAGTGTGGTTCCTTTATAGAGGCAAGCGCAGTGGAGACCAAGGAGGATGCTGAGAACCTCCACAAAAGAGACCCACAGGAGGGTGGCATGGGACCCCACAGGAACGGAAACAAATCCTGGTGGGGAACTCCCATTGTTAGAAGAGTAGAACTGGGGGAGGGAGGGAGAGGGAGGTAAGGTGCCTGCCTGGTGCCATGGCTGGAGGGACAGGGAGCGAATCCTCAGGATTCGCGGAGCGCGTATGGGGAGGGAGCTGGATGTCATTGTCCACTTAGGGACAAATGACCTGGCTGAGAAAGGGATCAGAACAGTGGAGGAGGAGTTTGTGGAGTTGGGGAGGGCCTTGGACAAGTGGCATGCATGGTAACCTTCTTGAAGTGCTGCCTGTCTATGGCACATGGGTGAAGACAAGGGTGCTCTGCACCATGGGATTTAATCAATGATTGAAAAACTGGTGTAGAGCTCAGGGTTTTGGCTTCATTGGGGACTGGGGTCTACCAGGAGGATGCATGCCTATACTGGCGCGATGCTCTGCATCTGTCCAGGAGGAGAACCAGGATCCTAGGTGATAGGTTTAAATGCTTCATTGGCAAGCATTTAAATTAGCCAAGGGAGGCACTGAAAAGGAGCAGGAATCCTAGGCCCCCCCAAAAAAAATCAGGGTAGTTAGTGAGGTAAACACCAAGGTAGAGACATCGATAGGCAGAAGGGCAGGTGTAAACAGAAAAAAAGGCAAAGGCAGAAGGATAGGGATGGGGCAAAAAGGTAAGACCATCACTAAATGGAGGGTAATGAGTACCAATGCCTGCAGTCTAGATAACAAGCTCCCTGAACTGGTGGCCTTGATGGAAGATGGATACCTGGATATCGTGGCAGCCACAGAAACATGGTACACAGAGAACCATGGCTGCGTTGTCAACATACCAGGGTACACAATCTACAGGACAGATGGGGAGAGTAGAAGAGGAGGAGGAGTAGCTCTCTATGTAAGGAGGGATCAAAGCAATGGAACAAAAGGGTATACAGGGAGGAGAGGAGGCACTGTGGGTCACCCTGGAGACTGGAATGGCACCACAATCCACATGGGGTTGTATACAGACCCCTGTCTCAGGGGAAGGAAATGGACAAGGAAATGACAGAAGGTATCCTTAGGATGGCAGAGAAAGGGAAGATATTGTTGATGGGGACCTGAATATGCCAGATGTTAACTGGAGCACCTTTGCTGGGCCACATCCAAGAGCAGGGCCATTCTCGATGCCTTACAAGAGGCATGCTTCAGACAGCTAGTGTTGGAACCCACTTGGGAGGGAGCAATCTTAGACCTGGTACTCTCAAATGGGGACGAGAGGATCTCATATCTAGAAGTGGGTAGCCATTTGGGAACAAGTGACCACAAAACAGTGTGGTTCATGATAAACTCAGCTGCATAGTCAAGCCATACAAAAGTGAGGGCACTGGACTTCAGGAAGGCTGACTTTGTCAAATGGGAGAGTGCCTCAGAAAAGCACTAGCAAACAGGCAAGAAGGAGGGTGGAGCAACAATGGGAAACATCAAACTGCCATCACAGAGGCAACAAGCCTTTGTGTGAAGCAAATAAACAAATCAAAATGATAGAAAAAACACTATGGTTATCAAAAGAGGTGGCGGGAAGGTTAGAGAGAAAAGATAGCATTTAGGAAGTATAAGGAAACACAGAAGGAGCAGGACAGAGAACTGTACCAGTTAAAGCAGAAGGAAGTGAGGAAGGCAGTCAGAATAGCAAAGGCCCAAACCGAGGAAAAGATAGCAACTCGTTAAGAAGGAGGATAAAACCTTTATAGGTACATTAGAGTGTAGAAAACAAAGGGAGGGACAGTGATGCTTAATAAAAGGGACAGTGGGTGGGCAGAAAGGGACGGTGAAAAGCGGGATACTGAATGAATACTTCTGCTCAGTATTCACAAAAGAAGAGGAGGGAGAAGTACCTAATCCAATCAGTAGAAGCACTCTGGATAGGGGGTCGATCCCAGTACTTTCACAGAAGAAAGGCTACTGCAAGAACTCTAAAACTGAAGGTGGACAAAGCAATGGAGCCTGAAGGATTCACAGAATTCTAAAAGAATTAAGGGAGAACTAGTGACACCACTGACTAGCCTTTGAACAAATCATGGAGGATGGTGTGGTACCTGAGGACTGGATGAGGGCGGATGTGATTCCCCTTCACAAAAGTGGTAGTAAGATAGAGGTAGAAAACTACAGACCTGTCAGTTTGTCCTCAGTGGTAGGAAAATGATGGAATCACTTCTGAAGGAAAGAATTGTTGAGTACCTAGAGGCCAGTGGGGTACAGGACCCAAGGCAGCATGGATTCACAGTAGGAAGGTCATGTCAGATGAATCTAATTGATTCCTTTGACTGGGTGACCAAAGTAGTAGACCAGGGAGGGGCTGTGGACATGGCCTGCCTAGACCTTAGCAAGGCATTTGACACAGTCCCACGCAAAGATTAATAAACAAATTAGTCAGCCTGGGAGTGGGTCCCAGGGTGGTAGCCTGGGTAAAACATTGGCTGGACAACAGGACACAGAAGGTAATAGTAAATGGAGTCCACTGAAGAAAGGGGGTAATAATGGGGTACCGCAGGGTTCAGTACTGGGTCTGGTCCTTTTAATGTTTCTATAGGTGACATTGCAGAGGGACTGAAAGGAAAAGTATGCCTCTTGAAACGACACAAAGATCTGCAACAGGATTGATACACGGGGAGGGTGGAAAGGATGAGATGGGACTTGGCAAGGTTGGAGGAATGGTCAGAAGTATGGCAGCTGATTCAATGCAAAGAAGTGCAAGTAATGCACCTGGGAAATAAAACCCAGGGAAGAGTACACAATGGGAGGTGAGATACTAACAACAACAAAATGGAAAGGGACCTTGGGGTAATCATGGGGGCTAATCATAACAGATGACCTAAAGGTTAGCAAG
Organism: Neoceratodus forsteri; assembly: GCA_016271365.2. Taxonomy (NCBI): domain Eukaryota; kingdom Metazoa; phylum Chordata; order Ceratodontiformes; family Ceratodontidae; genus Neoceratodus; species Neoceratodus forsteri. Next base: position 524,272,837 of record CM028138.1, on the reverse strand, counting down.
CAATGTGAGAAGACAGTAGGGATGGCTGGGGTGATACTAGAATGTATAGGAGAGGCATCACCAGTAAAAACAGGAAGTTGTTATGCTCTGTACAGACAGTTGGTGAGACCCCATCTGGAGTACAGCGTCCAGTTCTGGAGACCCCATCTCTGCAAGGATATAGACAGGATGGAGACAGTCCAGAAGAGGGCAACTAAAATGGTGCAGGGTCTGCAACAGAAGCCATATGAGGAGAGACTAAAGGAGCTTAATATGTATACCCTTGAGGAAAGGAGGGAGAGGGGGACATGATAGAAAAATTTCCAGTACCTCAAGGGAATCAACAAAATCCTAGAGGGTAGCATCTTTCAGAAAAGAGATGCGCAAGAACAAGGGGACACAATTTGAAGACGGGGGCTCAGGGGTAATGTGAGGAAGTATTTTTCACAGAGAGGGTGGTGGACATGGAATAGCCTTCCTGAGGAAGTTGTGGGGTCAAAAACAGTGGGAAATTCAAGAATGCATGGGACAGACATAAGGCAATTCTTGTGGGGATAGGAAGAAATAGGCTGTTGGTTAACTAGGATCTGCAGCTTATCCAGTAGGTAGGAAATGAGCAGACTAGATGGGCCAAGCAGTCCTTGTCTGCCATCAAAGTCTATGTTTCTGTGTTTGGGTTGAGCATGAAGTTTATTAGCACAAGTTACCTCACTTTACCATACTCCTGAGGTGAGAATATAAGTCAGTGGATTCCTTCGGACCATATTTCGCCAGTATCAGACTGGCTGTCCTTGGCCCCTCCCCCTGATATTTGCCCTCTCCTTGAGCCTTTGGTGGTTACCATTCATAGCAATATGGATATTAATGGAGTTATGGTGGGCAGAGTCAAACAAAAACTCCAGCTCTATGCAGATGACTCCCTTTTTCTTGCAGACCCGCAGTCTTCCCTCCCGATTTATTACAAGCCTTCCGGGATTTTGGTATTTTGGTGGAATGTAAAATTAATAAATCAGAAGTGAGCGATACTTAGTTGAACCCTCTCCCTGAATCCTGGTGCTCTTTTCTCTTTACATGGGCTAAGAAATATATCTTCCGTTATCTGGGGATTCAGGGCATGGACCCTCATAGGGGAAGGAAACAAATTGTCCAAGTCCCAATTTTTTCCCCTGTGCTTCCATGTAAAATAAGACCTGTTGAATGCATGTGAGGATCCCTTTTAAATGCATATTTTTCTCCTGAGTTTTATTGTTCAAGTGTGGACTGACTGGTCCCATTTTACTGACACTGACTGTAGTTGCCTTACTAATTTATTTATTTCTTTTAAGAAGTAATCAGAATTACAACCCTTTGAGCCAGGGACTCATTTACAGAGGCTTCTCATCAGGAAGACAAATACATTAATAGCAAGAAACAGAAAACAAAGTAAATGAGCTCAAATAAAAGCAAACAGTCAAAATTAAGGGCTGGTTACAAAGGCCCCACATCAAGGTAAATGAGCAATAATAAAACAGACATAAACAATAATGAGGGGCTATGATAGGTCAAATGAAGGGCAGAGTCAAAAATAGGCAGACTGAGAGGAGTAAAGGCAGGAAACTCAGCAGGGCAGTCACAGCGATTAGCAATTAATTGTCTGTTAATGGACTGCTCAATTTAAAAGGAGGTGTCAGTCACCCGCTTAACTTTTAACCATCAAGCCCAAGTCACAGAAGCACCCTCCTCACACTAAAATTAAAGCAAAGAACCCAAAAGAATGGCACCGCAGCACTTTACATGAGTCCCAGAAGCACCCTCCCTCACACAGGAATCAACCAAAGAATGCCACAGCATGCCACAAATCACTTTATCCTAACTAAAGAAGCACTTGAGTGCTACTGGCATTTCTTTTCCTACCCATCCCCTGGCACACACTGCAAGTTGCTCACACCTTAAAAGAATACAAGATCTTAATGGCATAGCATGTACTTTTTTATTTGGTTATATTAAGAGGAGTAGCACCTCATCGTTTTATTTTATATATTCCAAGTACTATGTTTGTATTTTCTTTACTGTATGTAATTGGTAAAACAATAAACATATTGGCCCAGATATTCAAACTGCGCCAGGCTGTGGCGCAAGCTTAGGCGCAGCTCAACCTGGCTGCGCAGGGTGTGGACTAAGCAATATTCAAAGGAGCTGCGCCATGGCTCAGCAGCTTTGAATATCGCACCCTGGCCACCCCCAGTGTGCATGGCGCAGTGGCACTGTGCCAGTGCAAGTGGCCAGAGTGGAGCATGGAGATGTGCTAGCACAAGTTCCATTGCCATATGCACAACACCCTGATATTCAAAAGTTGACATGCAAATGGGGGCCATAATTTGTAAGGCACACATGGGACCATTTGCATGTCATTATGCTTCATTGCATGCAGATGCACCAATCCCCGATGACTTGCGCATAACGCCCGCCAGGCAGCAGCCGTCGGGGACTGACACTACCTGCAGCCTGATCACGGGCATCTGTAAAACTAAAAACCCATCCAATTCCCTGGTGGTCCAGTGGACCACTTTCTGTAATTGTGGGCATCTGTGTAATAATAAAGCGTCCTATAGCCCTGGGTTCCAGTGGACCACTATGTGCCTGAACACGGGCATCTGTGTAATAATAGAAAAGTGTCCTATCCCTGGTGGTCTAGGGTACCCACCTACCCACTGAGTCCCATGCCCGCTCCCCGTCAGCCGGTGGGCGGCAGCACCCCACCCGCCTGCCGCCCAGCCCGCCCTCCGACTGACACCTCAGTAGAGCTGCCGCCCATTGGTTCTGGCGTGAGCCAATGGGCGTCACCTACTGTACTACACATTCAGACATGTGATGCGGTGGCGGCGCCAGTGGCTCTGACGCTCTGTAATGGGCGTGCAGCTCGGGTGTCAGTGGGGCGGGCGATGGGCGCGCAGGCAGGTCAGTGCTGCCACTGCCGGCGGCCGGAGGGGAGCGAGGCGGTGGGGCCAATGGCGCAGTGGGAGGGGTACCCTGAGACCACCATGGATATTGGACCTTTGTTCTTTACAAATGCCTGCGATCGGGCACATAGCGGTCCACTGGACCACCAGGGATATAGGATGGGATTTTTTCTATATTTGGACAGATGCCTCGATCGGCACATAGCGTCCACTGGACCCCAGGGATATAGGATGGGATTTTTCTATATTGGACAGATGCCTGCGATTGCTCATAGTGGTCCACTGGACCACCAGGGATATAGGACGCTTTTCTATTATTACACAGATGCCAGCGATCGGCAGCTAGCGATCCACTGGACCACCAGGGATAAAGGAACTTCTGTCTTTCTCATACACAGATGCCACGATCGGGCATGGGGCGCCGGAGGTGCTGCGGGAACTCGGGGGGCCACCCACGCGGTGGCAGCTGCCATGTTGCACCCTTTAATGTGGCAACTCACCTGTGGGTGGCCATCAGTTGTTCCTTTTTTTTTTGGCTTAACTTTGTGCTGGCGCGGGTAGGGGTTGTGCATGCATGGCTCTGCACATCTCGGGCTGAATATCGAGCTGTGCAGGTTATGCATGGGCACGCTCCCCACCTGTGCCTGCATATACTACTGATGCGCTCAGTGCATCGGGATTTGTGCAGCTGCTTTTCCTTTTGAATATCGCATAGCGTGATCAGTGGTTGCAAGATGGCGCAACACTGCTGTACCATGCGCAACCCTTTGAATATCTGAGCCATAGTATATAAAAAAGAATACAAGATCTGATAAATGCATAGCCCTCTTAAACACATATATTTTGCTGGTCCCAAGGGTATGCGTTTAAGAGGGCTGCACTTGTATTTAAAAATAATTATATTAAATTATACATGCCTCCAGGTGAACATTGCCCAATGGACTCTGTTGCTGCTCACTTTATACTGGAGGATTCAAACCCTCAGAATGAATATTCTTCCTGCCTTTCATTTCTTTTCTAGACTTTACCGATCCCTATCCCTAGCTTCCACTGGAACAGCTTACATAGGGACATCCAACGTTTATCTGGGCTGGTACTTGCCTCTGCCTCTTAAAAATGCATCCTACAAGCCTCATGCAAGTTTTGGGGTTTGACACTATATTACCTGGTGGCTCAGGGAGCTCAGCTTTGCACCTAGGCTAAGCAACGTACTGACTCTGGGTGGTATCAGATTGAAGCCACCTCGCTGCCTCACTGGCCTTATGGACCTTCCCTACCAATGCAATTCCTGCTCATATCTGGTCACAAGTACATAATCCTTGGCTTAGACATTCGCTGTGTATTCTGTTGCACCTCCAAAGCTTATGAACACCCCAACACTGTTGGTCCCCTTTCCTTTTGCCATAAGGATTCATTCCTTCCCCTAAATTAAACCCGGTATGCTTACTGAGATTGGCATAAATTAACCACATTCACATAATGCACTGATGAGACTGGATGCCTGCCTTTTGCTAGACTGAAGGACACATACCCCCTTCAGAAGGAGGATCATTACAGATATTTACAGATTAGATATTTCATACGGTCTTCAGGCATCCTCCCTCAACTTCGTGAGACCGTGTTAGTTTAGAGTCCTTTTTCTATGACACTATCACCCTTAAGGAGAAATTATGATACCTATCAGAACTTTATGCAGTTCTGTCGCATTCTGAGGTACCCTCCTTAGATACCATATGGATAAAATGGGAACAGGAAAGTAGTACCCAGATTACCTTGACCCAGTGGTCATGGCACCTTTGTTTAGGTTGGGAGGTTACTACTTCCCTTCCTGGCATGAGTTTAATTGGAAAATACTAGTTCACTTTTTTAGAACACTTTCAATCTAGTCATACAGACCTATGTTGGCGCTACTGCAGAGGAGCCAGGGACCAGTAACGTATTGTGGGGACTATCCCAGGCTTCTGAGCTTTTGGCAGGCTATTCATTTGTAAATCCAATGATTTACTGGGATAACCTTCCTTTGCCTTTACAGAATTGGTTCTGGGCTTCCTTGCCTTCTTGTCTTGTCACAGCACCATTCAAAAACTGAGTCAAATTTTAAAAGTAGCAGCTAGTGCTGGATTTTCCATTACATAAAGTATGCACATGCATAGGGCCCCAAGTTCTGGTGTGGCCCTATCAGCATAAAAACAACTGATTGGTGAGTGCATGAATGTTTTTAGGGCCAGACTCTGAGCCAGCCTGTCAGGTCAGGAGGATTGTCGCAGGGGGGGCTAAACTACACCATCATGCACTACCTGCACCCAGTATCCATTCTGTTTCCTCCAATTGGCGGGCTCCCAAATGCACACTGCCTGCCCACAACAAACTATCACTCCTCCCATGACCTCCCTGCTCCTGCCTCTGTACCATTACATACTTTATTGTGCATGCACAGCAACAGCTCCATTTGGTGCTTTTGTTTTGCCGATGGTCATCTGGCATGCTAGGAGCAGCCAGCTGTGAGGACTGACACCAGTGTGGCAGCTGCGCTAATGCAGAATGTTTGACTGACAGCAAGTGCCCACCCCAGAGGCATGGAGAATGATGGCAATTTGGTGAAGAGATCTGCAGAAGGGCAGGAGGTGAGGTGAGCAGTGTTGCCTAACATTGAGTCTCAGTGAGGCAGCAGGTGGACATGAGCCACCCCGGGAGCTAAGGTAATTCTTTATGGCCATACACAAAAAGTGTCATGACAAATCAATATTATAGATAGCTGCTGGGAAGAAAATGCTCCTGCATTTTCTTCAAACTATCTACAAAATGAGGCCAGAGAATCGTACTTGTGGGGGAGCATTTATAATGCAAGTGAGTTTAAGTACCCAGAAGAATACAGCACTCCTTGGCAAAAGGACCACTGGGTAACCAACATGAATCAAAATTAGACATTTATTATGGTAAACAGCAATACAGGCAAGTGCCTACTACCCTAACACTTTGGCAAACTGCCTTCATCAGGGTGTGTGGATAGAACAAGTTCATAGTCACTTTTAAACTCCCCAAACTCTAACAAATCACAGGTGAAATTAATTAATTACAAAACATGACAAATGCACTGATTTATGCAAAAGTGACAAAAGTCATATTAAATCAAAAGGACAAAAAACTTTTACTGAAGTCAGTAGGGTGTTTGTCAATCGTCCCTTTACATTTCTATTGTGTATTAACTGACTACAGTAACAGTTTTTGTTCTTTTACTTTAATATGTATTTGAATATGATGAATTTCACCTGTGATTTGTTATACTTTGGGGGAGTTTAAAAGTGACAATGAACTTGTTCTTCCACCCACAGTGGTTTTGCCAAGCACTGGGGTAGTAGTCTCTTGCCTGTGTTGCTGTTTACCACAATAAATGTCTAATTTGATACATTTTGTATACCCAGTGGTCTTTTTGCCAAGGAGTGCTGTATATTTCCTGGGAGCTTTCAATATTACCTAGCCTTTAAGCACCCTCCTTGCACTGCTGTTCGTGGTATGCTACACTTTGACGCCGTTCAATAGGTGAGTTTAAAGAAGCCAATAAGGCATTCCAGAATCAGTGTGAACAGTTAAAGGCATATCTTTTCAAAACAAACATTGATACTACTGAAGAATATACATGTACCAGCATAGCCATCGATCTACTAATGGCTTGCCTGTTTTTTTCTTGTAACTTACCCCAGTTCATACAGTGCTGTTAGAATTGTATTCATGTGTGAAACCAAGGGAACAAACATAAATAAGAAAGCATGCAAACAAAGGGAATAATAATCATGAAACCCATATTAAGAATGTTAACAAATAACATTGACTATCTGTGATAGGTCATTTTCTTATACTGGGTTCTTATACTGGACCTTAGAATGGTAGGAGGCTATAGCCCATATACACGTTCCCCATATCAGTGGTACAAAGTTCCCTGGTTACACCCATTCAACTCATCAAGATCTTTTTAAACTTTGCCAAGGGAGATTTTCTACCGTACTAGATGGCAGTGTGTTCTAAATTCTACCAGTCCTGTTTACAAAGGAAAAATGACTTGAATTATTTTTGCTGTGCATGATCTCATTTGTTGCTTATTTGTCCTTAGTCCTGTAGGTTTTGTTTGTAACTCTATCCCCATTTCTGTTCTTAATTTTTCATCTTGCATAACTCTATATAGAATTAATAGATCACCTCGCTGTCTCCTTTCTTGTAGTGTGAACAGTCCTGTTATCCTAAGTCTTTCTTTATACCCTAGAACCGCATTTATCAGTTTTGTATATCTTCTTTGTGCCCCTCAATTTGTCTATATCACCCTGTTTATGCGGGCTTCTTAGTTGTGAGCCATAGTCTAAGTGTGGTCTAATAAACATTTTGTATAATGGTATAAGACACTGCATACTTTTATTAATAAATCTCCTCCTTATATTCCTAATCATGTAATTTTTTTTTTGTATGACAGATGCTATATGGGATTTAAAGTTTAGATGTTTGTCCACCCATATCCCATAATTCTTCTCCAACTTGGCGGTCTGTAAAATTTATAATATAGGGCCCAGATATTCAAAGGGTTGCACCATGCACAACAGGGTTCGCGATGCTTAACTCAAAAATCTCGCCATTCTGCGATATTGAGAAGGGGCCAGTTCGCCACGAAACTCGCGCTGAACCACAGCGCAATGGAAATGAAGGCATCGCCAACCGAAGGCGGGTCCATGCATAAAGTCGCTAATCGATATTTGAACATTTCGTTAATCATAAGGTAGCTCAACCGGAAGTTCGCAGTACGGTTGAGCCAAAATAAGCGGCTCAAGGGGCGGCGCAAGAACTTCGAGCAGGCCGCAAACGGGGAGAGAGAGACAGAGAGAGAGAGACAGAGACAGAGACAGGGCAGGAAGGACAGAGAGGGACAGTGGGTCCTGGAGGACAGAAGGCCAGTGGGGTGCCGGTGCAGTGGAAGTAGCAGTGGGGGCAGTGGGAGTAACACAGGAACAGCAACTTGGGGGCAGAAGCCAGGGAGATGGACAGTGTCAGCTTCCACATGGAAGCTGTAATGAGGGTGAGAACAGCATGCTGCAGGGGGCGTGGCCGTGGAGGGTCCGTCGGCGGTATGCCCCGGCAAGCGGTATCGTGCCCGCATCAGCTACTGAGCTGTACAGTGATGTTGAGATTGTGGCAGGTACCGCCTGAACAGGGCAATACTGAGGCGGCTCAGTGAGCTGTGCAGTGATGTGATGCAGGCACCCTCACGGCAGATCACGCTCTGTCCGTGGAGACCAAGGTGACAGCCTGCATGTGCCTGCCGCCACGGGCACCTTCCAGAGGCCGACAGGGGACACCACAGGCATCACGCGGTCAGCCCGTCACGCATCCTCACCCAATTCCTCAGCGCACTGCTGCCTCATGCTGCGGGTACATCCATTTCCCCAGCACGCGGCAGGCGTACAGCAAACATGCAGGAGTTCCACAGGGTAGCACAAATGCCTGGCGTGCTAGGTGCCATAGACTGCACCCATGTGGCCATTCGCACGCCACCTGGCCCCAGCAGGCAAGCATATCGGAACCGAAGGGCTACACTCAGTGTCAACTGCCAGGTGGTGTGTGTGATGCCACTGGGCGCATCATCAATATCTGCCACACACCTGGCGGAGCACATGATGCCTTCATATGGCACCAGTCTGCACTGTGCCATCGATTCAGTGGGAACATCCCCACAGGTCATCTAGTGGGTGAGTACACATGTATGGAATGCAAACTCTGTGCAAGGGTGGGAATGACACAGGTGCCATGGTAGTGGCACACAGGATATGGGCAATATGGACCTGACCTAACACTGATCTCCACTATCTCCACACAGGTGACTGTGGATACCCACTCCGTCCCTGGCTGCTCACACCATACAGCCCCACGACCCCAGCGCCGCAGGTTTCAATGAGGCACCGCGCAACACGGAACATCATAGAAGCGGGTGTTCGGGATACTCAAGGCACGCTTCCGATGCCTGGACACCTCCGGAGAGCCTACAGTACAACCCCCAAAGGCCTGTGGGATATTCCTGGCCTGTTGCATCCTGCACAACATGGCCAAAGACCATGGGATAGCAGTACAGGTCCAAGAGGGACAGGATGCAGGGACGCCAGTGGCGTCGGTGATATGGGTGATAGAGCCACCCCCCCAGGCGGAGGGACCCCGACTGACCCAGCAGGCCCAGCTGCACGGGACACCATTGCAGAAGAGCACTACGCACAACACAGGTAAGTCAAGGGGACATGTGCAGCAACACTGTCTATCATGAAACCACAGGCACACAGGGAACACACCGTGCATGAAGGTCAGGAGTTGAAGGGTCTCACATACCAACACATTAGCAGAGAGGGGTGAGCACTCAAATAAGCACACACACACACACCAGGCAGCATACAGGGGCAGCAGCAGGCAATGCAGAACCGCTATCACACAGCACCACCAACCACCCTCACCACCTGGACTGTCCACGTCGTGTCAGGACCTGGGCAACCTTGCACCTTGGTGTACAGTGCAATGCAGGCATCATCATCCACACACACCTGTGGACGGCAGTTGGGAGGTGTGCAGGTGGTCCGTGTGTCAGTATGGTGAGCAGAGCACCCAGGTGCACTCGCCACCATGACACCGTTCAGAGGGCAGCACCAGACAGGGCCTGCATTGGGGAGACAGCTCAGTCAGGGAGCACTGTCCCACAGCCACCACGGATGCGTGGGCGGCCCATCGTGGCCTAGCAGCACTGGCAGGCTGCGCAGGGCCACATCGGGTGGCACTACTGCACCACCAGGGGTCCCAGTCGCGTGACCGCGACCTTGCCCACAGGGGTCTGCATCCCTTGAAAGAAACTTGCACCAGGGTGCTCGGGATGCCCACAGCAGAACCCGGCATCGACAGGCCTGGTGTCGCCTGACGCCGGGAGCGGGGAGTGGAGTGCGCACTGTGTGGGGTGCGTGGTACAGGGTCACCAGACAGTGTGGTCAATCGCGGTCGCCACAGAGACCACTGCCTGGGTCAGCCTGTCGATGGCAGCGGTCACATCCGTCCCATATGGACCATCTCGGCCGGTCGAGCACACTCCCTGCTATGCCGCTCCACGGACACAGTCAGTGCCTCCACGGACCTTGCAACCCGCCCTGCAGCTGTCCGACTCCTGCAGCAGGCGGGTGTGCTGCGATCAAAGGTACTGTGCCCCAATGGCATCGTGACCCCAGGGTGTGGATGGTCTGGTGCACAGCACCCCTTGAGGGTGGCCGCTGTTCGCCAGGACCAGGTATGGGCTGATCCAGGGCGGTGGACAAGTGCCACTGCCTGGCGGCTGTCCCCCAGGCCTGGTGTGCAACTGCTGCTGCCCTCAACTGCTGAGCCCCAGGTCCACCTGTTTCCACCCCTGTGCTGTCAACAGTGCCAGACACCTGCTCAGCCACGGTGCTGCCCACGGTGCTGACAGGCAACCTGTGACTGTGCCAGCATGCTGGTACACAGGTGTGAGCTGGGCAAAGCCGAGGGGCACGTGCTGGCCTGCCGTGTGTCCCTCGTGGAGACACACCTCTCACTGGCCATTGCAGGCCTGCCATCCTCAATAGTGCCGGTCGTGCCACTGCCATAGGCACAGCATGCTGGCACACCTGCATGCCAGACTGCTGTGACACAGGCTGTGCACCCCTGCACCCGTATCACTGCCAGCGGAGTTGTCAGCCCAGCCGGCCTGCTGCTGCAGTGCGTGCAGGCTGCTGGCGGAGGTGGAAGGTCCCTCCTCCTGGTCCAGAGGTCTGCCTCACTGTCAGCACCCACCACCACCGTCTCCTGCAGACAAACAGGATCTGAAACAGAAAGAGAGTACATGTGAGTGCATGTGAACAACAGCCCCCCACAACATCACCATGACATACCGTGCAGTGATGGGCTTCCACCTGTCTGGAATCCTCGCCAGGAACACCCATGTGCTTTCGGCTGCATGGCGCGACCAGTGTCTCCTCGGTCGGGGTCAGCTACCAGCACCCTGGTGGTCCCCACCAGTGGCAGCGCGTCTCACCCTGAAGGCTGCCACCTTCTCCTTCAGCCTCCTGCAGTCAGTCCCCATCTATGCGGCACTCCTGCATGGGCGCTGGTGGCTTCGATGCAGGTTGTGGCAAACTACCCCCTCCCATGCAGCTGCGCTGCTGAGGGGTGCCCTCCGCCCACTCAAAAGCGGCTCATCCTCCAGGTAGGCCTGGAAGAGGGCCTCGGTCTCTGCTGTGGTGAAGTCGGCCTCCTCCTACGCCCACGCCGTCCACACCTCGGCCTGGTTCTCGTCAGTCATGCTGATCTGTATGGGTGGAAGTGGACACCTGTCACTCTGCAGTCACAGCATTTCCCCATGAGCATAGCTGCAGGCTGGGGGCAGAAGCCCCCCTTTCCTCGCTGCCTGGCAGATACTGATGGAAAGGGTGCCTCTGCCCCTTCAAGTGCCCTCATCATGCTCAGCCCCTCATCCCGTGACACCCTCCAGCACCCCTGCCCATGTGCATTGTCCTGAGCATCACACAGCATGTAACTCACCCCTCAGCTGCAACAACCAAATCTGGCCGCCCACAACCCAGTGTCGTATTGTTATAGCACAACACATACAATGAGGTGTGGCGCAACTTTAATGACATGCTGTCGCGCCACCGCTTTGCAGATAGCTGATCGCCTGCTTTGCATATCGGCTGAATATCGGCGTAAATGCGCTAGCGCCAATAGGGAAAGTCGGCTGAGCCGATGGCGCATGTTGTGGTTGTGTGCTACACTGCATTGCGCAAGCCCAGGCGGGTTCACGCATGCGTCGATCGCCTGCCAGAACAGCTGGTAGCGATAGGCTATTCTGGACATGGCCATCATTGTGCCAGTGGCGCTGCAGCACTGGGCACTATAGGCGCGTAGCACCTCTGCGCGATAGTCCCCTGTGGCACTGGTGCTGTGCCGCTGTCGTGCAGGATACCTATGCATCCTATAGCGCTGTGCGTAGCCTTGCGTCATTGCGTGACCTTGGGTATGCCCTCTGACCCCTGGCACTGAGTGCATGCCATGTGTCGTCCCAATGGCGCTGTCTGGCTGACAGCGCCATGTAAATATTGGAGCTGTGCGAACAGCGCGATAGGTGCTAGTGCTGGTCTATTGCTGTAACAACTCCATGTGGGGTCACAGCGCAGCGGGCCCATATTGCCTGCTGTAAAGTCGGTGCCATAGCTAGGAGGAGGCGGTGCCGTGGAGCCAAGTTGAGGTGGCCAACCTGGTGGCCCCTAGTGGAGCCCACTATGACCAACTGTATGGTGAGGCCCCCTCACCGGACCAAGGACCCATGTGTGGCAGCAGGTGGCCACTGACCTGGTGGGGATCACTGGCGGGGCGGTCTGCGAGCAGTGCGGCACAGGTCAGTGATCTCCGCGGAGGACAGAGCTGTTAAGCAGCGGCTGCGTTCCCTTGCCAGGCGGGGCCTGGTGCCTAGCCACGTGAGTGTACCATCTATTCACCTATATTCTCTGTAAGGGTGTGTGTGTGCCTGGGTGGCTGTGCATCGTGTGTCAGTGTGTGCAGCTGTCGATGGATGGTTATGGCTGTGGGCAGGCAGTCTTACTGGGGCAGGGGCACTCTGCTTTTGAGTCACACTGATGTTTGTCTCACCATATGTCTCCCACAGGCCGGATGGTGGCCGAGGCCTTGGACTGATGTGGGCCATGCCAGGGCCCCAGTCCCACAGGCGTCGGCCGGCCTGCAGCAACAGCAACAGCATCAACAGCAAGCAGCAGCGGCAGACTGAGCTGCTGGAGGTGTGAGTATCATTCGTCATGGATGCTATTGCATGCTGGGGGCAGGACCACCAACCATGATGGACACAACCAGATGGGTGGTAGTAGTTCCACTATACATAACACTAGTGAGTCCCCACTGGAGTACAGTGTACAGTTCTGGAACACATAGCTGCGTATGGACGGGACTGGGTGGAGGCGTTCACAGGAGGCGACATGGATGGTGCATGGATTGCATCACATGTCCTATGCAGACAGGTTGCGGAACTGAACATGTACTCCCTGGAGGAGGAGGTGTGAGGATATGATGGGTCATCCAGTATTGTACAGGGAACAGTGTGCAGGAACCAATATTTGTCAAGCGTGAGGATGTTCCAGGTTAGAGGCATGGGATGCAGTTGGAGGGGCTCGTTTAAGGGAAACATACGATGTGTTTCCTCACATCATGGGTGGTGGACAGGTGGAACACCTGCCAGAGGATGTGGTGGGGCTGACTTGGTCACGGGAGATCTGTGGTGTGGGCTCGCCATGAGGGACTTCTGGAGGTCAGGGTGAGGGGGAATGGACTTATAGGACATGAGGGTGATCGTACAAGGCCAAATGGCCAGACTAGGTGTCCATAGGCCCTATCTGCCGACACTGTCTATGTATCCATGTATGTAGGCGTGACACAGGTGACCTGCATCACAGTGCAGCATCACGACACGTCTGTGTATGCATCACAGGTGGTCTAGGCATGCACTGGGCACATAGCTGTGTGACTGGCATCGCACCACGTTGCAACATCACATGACAGCCTAGTTTGTACTGTGATTGACGCGGGTGTGTGTGGGTGGTGGTGCGCATGGCTGGTGCCGCCTGTTTGTGATGGCCATGTGCATGTTCACTGTGGGTGGGTGCATGCCATCACATATGCAACTACATTAGGTTAGCTGGGTTGCAGGTTGGGTGGTGTTCAGGGTTGTGGTCAGTCTCAGCCATTGACTGTGTTCCCATTTTCCTGGAGCCTCGTGTGCTTCAGCGCATGGAACGTGTCCGGCGCCTGACACAGCTGGCCGGCAACAACAGAGAGCTCCTGCAAGCCCTACAGCAACAGGGGAGCGCGGCACAGACACAGGAGGGAAGGCGGCAGAGGAGGGAGCAGGAGCCTGCTGGGCCATAGCCCACCTTTTTTGCCCTTCCCCATCCCTTTCACCCTGACTTCCCTCTCCAAGTTGTTTCCCTCCCCTTGCACACCCCTGCCTTTACCCGTCCCCCAACAGCCACATAGTTTTAGCTGTTTGTTACCTCTTTTGTTTGAATATAAAATTCTATTTTGGTACAACTGCTGTGTTGGTGTCTGCTTTGCAACTGGCTCTGGGTGCTCCGTTGCAGGGGTGTACATGCCATCTGAGCTACTATGGTCCTGGATATATGTGTGTGTGTGTGTGTGTGTGTGTGTGTGTGTGTGTCCATGGGAGGTATCACCAGCATAGCATTGCCTTTCTGTTGCTCTCGCCATCTGCTGCCACCCACTGCTGGGTGCACAGGGTGGGTCTGGGTGGTCTGCTTCTCTGCAGCATGGGGTTGGCGTGTGCACAGGGGTGCATGGTGTTTCCTGCAGTGCCTGTCACTGCACATGAGCGGTGTCTTGGGGGCGCGGTGCATGCTGTGCTGTCGCGTACAGGGGGACTGATGTGCACTGTGGTTGTCAACCCCTGGGTGTGAGCACTCTCTGCCTGCCAGTGGTTGTGCTGAGGCGTCATGGCTCTGCTATGCTTTAGTTGGCTTGTCCCCATGGGCACGTGGATCAGCCGTCCCACCCCAGTGATGCTGTGCTTGGGGTGTGCCAGTGTGGTGTGGGTTCTGCAGTGAGTTCCTGTGCCCATGTGTGGCATGGCTGGCGGTGGGACCCAGCCTGCCTCCTGGATGTGCAGGTTCCAGCTGCTCTGGGGGGGGCTGTGCTTGCGCTGGCAGCTCTGCACTGCTCAGCTGAGCTTCCATGGTTGCGCCATAGCGCGGCATTTTGGCTCAGCTTCTCCTTCCTGGTTGCGATGGCGCGGTATGCGATATTCAGGCGTTGGTTGCTTCGCAATTTGCTCTGCTCCATGTTTGAATATCGCACCTGTTGCGCATTTGCGCAACTGGTTTGTGCTTTCACCCTGCTGTTGCGCCAGTTTTGGAGCGCAGTTTGAATATCTGGGCCAGGATGTATTTGTATTTTTTGTTTGTCTTACCCATGTGTACCACTTTACATTTATTCACACTCAAAGGCATACTGTTTTCTTTTGACCATCTCCAATTGTTTCAGATCACTTTTCATTTTATTTTGCTGTTCAATTGTAGATAGAGGTCTGCCAAATTTGATGTTATTGGTGAATTTCACTAAGCTATTTGTTATGTTGTTATTTACATCACTTATATAAATGGAAAATAGGACGGTCCCAACACCTATCCATCGAACATACGAAGAAGCCAGCAGAAGAAGGCCATTTGGTCTATCAAGTCTACTCATATTGCAGGGTCCACAGCTTGAGCTAATGTCCCTGCTTTTCCTCCCTACTGCTCCCATTCTCCCTACCCATGATTCTTACTTTCCCCAGTGTCTGTCCAGTCCTCTTAAAGCTGCCACTGTGTTCAATGAAATGACCTCTTCGGCAGCGCATTCCAAGTGTCCACCACCCTCTCTGTGAAGAAGTGCTTCCTGACCTCCCTCTAAACCTCCCACCCTCCAGCTTAAGACTGTGCCCCTCAGATATGATTGCTACTCAGCTTAAAGAGACTCTCCTTATCAACCCATTTATCCCTTTCAAGTACTTGAATGTCCCAATCATGTCTCCCTTCTCTCTTCTGTCTTCCAGGGAGTACATGTTCAGTGCCCTCAACCTCTCCTCGTATGCCTTCCTTGCTGACTGGCTATCATCTTTGTAGCCCTCCTCTGTACCTTCTCCAGCAGGTTAGTGTTCTTTTTGAGTGTGGGCACAACACTGAACTCCATATTCTAGATTGACCTTACCAGTGACCTGTACAAAGCGCCAATATAACCTCCTCTCTCCTACTACTGATCCCTAGCTATGCATCTTAGCATCTTGTTTGCCTTTGCTGCTGCTTTCTTGCACTGCGTGGAGTGCTTCAGGTCACTAGTGATCATCACTCCCAGGTCCTTCTCCTCCTCTGATGCAGATACCGAACTCACCCAGGAATACTCTGTCCTGGGATTCTTGGCCCAATATGCATAACTTGCATTTCTTGACATTGAAGACAAGCTGCCAGATCCTGGATCACCTCCCAGCTTTTCCAGATCTTTCTGAAGGTCCGTATCCCTTCAACTGTGTCCACTGTCCCACAGAGCTTGGTGTCATCTGCGAATAGGCACATTTGCCTTTAATGCCATCCCCAATGTCATTGATGAGACATTGAACAACACTGGCCCCAGCACAGAGCCCTGTGGTACCCCACTGGTTACCTCTCTGGTGCCAGATAACTCTCCCCTACCACTACCCTCTGGGTTCTGTCCTCAGCCAGTTTTCCACCCAACTGACCATCTTTTCCCCAACTCCAAGATCCACCAACTTCCTGATCAAACTTTTGTGGGGCACAGAGTCAAAGGCCTTGATGAAATCAAGATTGAGGATGTCTACTGCTTGGCCCCTGTCTACTGTCTTAGTGACACAGTCAAAGAAGTCAATCAGATTTGTTTGACATGATCTCTCCCCCATGAACCCGTGCTGCCTCTCATCCTGGAGACCATGTTCCTCTAGATATTCCACCAACCTTTCTTTTAATATGGTCTCCTTGAGCTTTCCCACAATGCAGGTAAGACTGACTGGTCTGTAATTCCCTGGACCATCCTTGGGACCACTTTTGTGAAGGGCACTGCATGTGCTGTTCTCCAGTCCTGTGATACCACGCCTGACTCTAATGAACCATTAAATAGGTCTGCTAATGGCCCTGCCAGCTCCTCAGCCAGTTCATTTAGTACCCTTGGATGTACTCTGTCCGGGCCTGGTGATTTGTCCACTTTCAATGCCAGCAGACCCTCCCTCACTCTATCCTCCTCTATCACTATGTCTGTGTTCCCTCCCCGGCTCCACTTTTCCCTCCTGAAGGCACTGGTCTGCCCTTCCCTGGTGAAGACAGAATATAAGTATTCCTTTAGTATCTCTGCTTTTCCTCCATTATCCTCCACCCACTCCACACCTTTCTTAAGCATAACAATCCTTCCTTCTTGTCCCTTTTCTCACTTATATAGTGAAAGAAAGCCTTCTCACTTCTTAATTCCTTCAGCTATTAGAAGCTCCTTCTGTGCCTGTCCTATCTTATCCCTCATGGCTCGCTGCTGATCACATTTATTGGATCAGATAGTTGTTCCACCACTCTCACCCTCTGACTTCTTCTGTCCAACCAGTTGTTTATCCACATAATTATCCTACTATCAATATCCAGGTCACTCATTTTCTTTATTAAACCATTATGGGGAACTTTATCGAACGCCTTTTCAAGTCCAGGTAAATCACATCCACTGGTATATTGTTGTTTAAATCCTCATGGATATGCTCATAGAAGCATACTAGATTGGTATTGCAACCTCTGTTTTGCTTAAGCCATGTTGGCAACTGTCATCAAACCCTAACAATTCCAAATTCTTATCTATTCTATTTTTTAAAACTGTCCTGCCACCTTTCACAATATAGGGGTTAAACTTATGAGTCTGTAATTTCCTGTTATACTCCTATTACCATTTTTAAACAGTGATATAACTACAGCCGTTTTCCAATCTTCTGGTACCTTGCCATATTTAAATGATATACAGTATTTATCAGGTGTGAAACAGGGTATTTTATATGGTTAGCAATCTCCTTTATGAGTTTTGAGCTAAGGTTGTCTACTCCTGATGCCTTGTTTATTTTTAAGTTTATCAATAGATCGTATACTTCCGGCTGAAGTTTCAAGCTCCAAACATCCATATTCTTTAAGTTTCAATTTACCTCGATCTATAGTTTTAGCATCATATACTGAGCCAAAGTACTCATTAAATATAACTGACATCTCCTTGGGATCTCTTATTTCTTTGTTGTTGTGCATGATTGGTCCCAAATTACCCCTCTTCTTCTCATGTTATTAAGATAACCATAAAACACTTTCCTCCATACTTAATATGCAATAATTTAAACCTGTTAGGTATTTTGTCTTCTTTATTTCACTTTTAGTTTTTTTCAGACTTATTTTATATTGTGTAATATTCCTTCCAGTTGTTTTCTTTCATTAATTTATATGCTTTCTTTTTGGGTACTCAATTTCAGGATCTTACTGAATTAGCCATACAGGCCATTTGCCTTTTTGTATATACTTTCAAATTAGGCACATACTTGTCTTCAATTTATGCAATTTGTTTTAAATATTGTCCACATATCATATTATTTCCTTCTAACTTGGCCAGCCAATTCCATTTAGATAGCTTCTGTCTTATGCCTTCAAAGTTTGCGCTTCCATAATGTTTTATTATAGTTGTGCCTCTAACTCTTTGTTGAACCTGTTGTGACAACATAAATTCAATAATGTTGTGATCACTATTACTTAGTTGTTCTCTAATTTTTGTTTTATTCATTATTCTCTTACAATTTGTCAAGACCAGATCCAAAACATTATTACCTCTTGTCGGCAGATGAACCAATTGCTGTAAGCTAGCATTTTGGATCATGTCCACAAAATGATGATGCCCACTCTATGTATTAATCTGCTGTCCCCAATTTATTTCAGATAATTAATGTCACCTGTAATTAGTACATCTCCCATCAGTGCCATTTCTGTGATTTCACTTTCTATAATATTGTCTAACACCCTATTGACAGAAGGTGGTCTATAATTCACTCCTGTAAATAATTGTTTCTCTTGATGGTCTTTGCACAATCAGCCATAGAGATTCAACTTCTGATTCAGGTAGTTTTGTCCATAATACTGTATTGATGCTCTTTTTGAATATGCAGCTATGCCCCCACCCTTTTATGTAGCCTATCCTTATGTAATAAATTATAACCATCTATTTCTATATTCCAATCTTCTAGAAGAATATTTGGCTGGTGTTTTCTTTGAAGTGCTTACCTTCATGCCCTTGTTACTGGGCATGGTACTACTAGCACATAGTCCTGTCTAAGGCATGAGCTCCAGGTACTTGCAGTAGATAAACAGTGTTGCCATGATAACTTTTAGGGCCCTAAATTTTCAGTCTAACTTGAGGTGTGTGGTTTACCTTTCAGACATCTTAGAATGAGTATCCTTTATTTCTTGGATGGCAGATCATGGAATATCACTTATGGTGGTGGCGATGGTAGTAGTAGTCATCAGTTTGGAACACCATTAAGCCAGAATTTATTTTCAGGGCTCCTACATGGTACACTTGCATCAAACATGTTTCATGTGTTTGATTGCATCAAATTATGCCATGAAAGCCAAAAGACTCTCTCTAGCTTCACCAGTTTAGTTTTCTCTTTAATGTTTTTGCTCTCAGGCTGACTGTGGCCAGGGGCAAACCCAGAATTTTTAAGAAGGTACACATTTTCAAGGGGGTAGCAAAATGTTTAAGCAAAACTATAAAAGAATATCTTTAAAACCTGCATTAGGCTAAAACAGCTTCTGTTTGCTGACCTAAATACGTAGTAGGTGGTGCTGTGTTACATGTCTGAATCCACTGTTTTCTGTGATGCCACATGCTGTTGTTTCGAGCTCAGGACTGAAGGCTGGCTAGCAGGGCACTGAGCACCTGATTGGATGCTCTGATTCTGTTATGGAGTGGAACAACTTGGATGCTGTTTCACTCCTGCATACCTGAGAAGGACTTCCGGTGGTACTCTGGTAGCACAGTTGGCCAAGTATTGCTCCTCTCTAAGGGGCTGGCCTGGGTCCTGTTAGTTGTGGAAAACCCAGAAACACTTGAAAATGATGCAGTGCAACCACCAGGGGTATAAATAGGGTACCTTGACCCTGCACTGATTACCCCCAGAAGTAGTGCAGTTTTCCTCCAGTAAAACAATCCCCAAGAAATAATTTTTGACTCTGAAAGGACATTTGCAAGTACACCCAATTTATTGTGCAATAAACCAGTATTTTATTAGAGGGAAGGAAAGGAAAGAACAAGGGAAGTGGGGAAAATAGAGTCAGGTGACATACCCTATGCAGGTACTGTAATGCTATCACTGTACAAACCACAGGCCCTCACACATCAGTTCTGTAACCCACTATCAAGCAAAAGCACCTTTTCCACCAAAGGCCTTAGGGTAGAACTCCCCAGTGGTTACAGCCAAGTGTTTTTCTGTAAAGGTAGTGGCCAGTGTGAAGTTGTGGCCTGTTGGTGTGTGTAGTAAATAATTGCTATTGCAGGGCTGAGGCCTTGAGGTTACTCATAGTTCTGATGACCTCTGAAAGATGGCTTTCCTCTGGACAGTTGTTCTGCAGTGGCAGTGGAGGAATGTGGCACCTCTCAGCTAGACTGCATCTCAGTCTCTCTCTCAAGAGTTTCCATCAGGATTCAGTGGTGCTATTCAGTTGGACCTCTCTGCCAAGCTCTGTCCCATTGATCTGTGATCACTTCACATCTCAGACCTTTTGTTACTTTGGTTGCTTTCTTAGGATGGCTGCAGCTGGCTGCGGAGATCATATGGCCCCAGCCCCACTGTGTGTCATGGCGTTAATCCAGGAGGGTCAGA
The DNA here is from genome assembly GCA_016271365.2 of Neoceratodus forsteri. Taxonomy (NCBI): domain Eukaryota; kingdom Metazoa; phylum Chordata; order Ceratodontiformes; family Ceratodontidae; genus Neoceratodus; species Neoceratodus forsteri. The sequence goes on along the minus strand of CM028138.1, from coordinate 524,252,446 downwards.
CACCTGCCCTTTGGCCGTGAGGAGTGGCTGGCACACTCTCACCACCACAGCGACTGTAGACAGCGGTAAGGCTACAGGCTCCCCTTACCTCTGTTCTTCCAGGCACTGTCTGGAAGCTTTTGTTCTCTCAGGCAGTGGCCAGGTGGTCCCACAGTCCGATCCGCTGTGTTGAAAGATCCACAGCTGGAAACAATTCTGAAGTAGTGCTTGCCATTTCCAAAATCACCTCTTTCTTGTGCTTCTTGGTAGGCATACTCAGTCTGTGTTAAATAAACTTCAAAGTGCATATATCAGGTGCACCTCTCAAACTACCAGGCCTACAGTGCCTGGGTAGCTATAATCCCATAGTCTCAACTCACACAGCCACCAGTCTGTCAGATTGTTCAGGACTGTGCCAAGATTTCTCCTCAGCAGTCTTTTTTAAATAGGGCATGAAACTATGCCTGATTAGTTTACAGAATCCAGCTGGCATTGTGTGATTGGCTACAGCCTCCCACTGATTCCTTTTGGTGTCCCCTGCTCCTTCCCACTTGTCTTTGCTGAGCCAAGAGCTGCTGGCTACATGAAAGTAGCTAAATTTGTTTTACATTTTGAAACATAGAAACACGAAATTGTCAGCAGATAAGGACTGCCTGGCCCATCTAGTCTGCCTGTAAGCCCTTGTACTAGATGACTGCTTCCCAACCCACCCGCAACTGTACCTCTATGGTTCCTCTATGCCTGTCCCAGGCATGCTTGAATCCATCCACAGTGCTCGCTCCCACCATCTCCTGAGGCAGAACATTCCTTGCTTTTGTTTCTGTGTAGTGCAGCCTCATGCTGCTTCACTTGTGCCCCTCAGAGCTTTATTTTAACATGACCCAACCCAACTGCCTGCCCTTGGGCTAGGACTTGCATGGATCAGTGGTCATCCTGCCTAATTTCTAATCGGAGCTCTGACTACATTACTGGGGCTGCTGTGACCATGCACTGCTCAAGATGACAAAAGTGCAGAGTTCTCTGTTCTTGATACCACAGCCTACTCTGGACTCAGGGACCCAAGGCTGCTGTGGCATGTGGCCCAATTGTAAAATGGAACTCTGGCTTCATTTATCATTTTGTGCATATGCATTAGTGCTGGCACTCTGACATCGATGATTTTTGCACTCCCAACCCTGCTGCCTGCCCAGGGATGGGAACACTGTTTTACACCCAGTGGTGCTTTCTTGGGTTTTCTGTACCAGTCCCAGATCCTGCAACACAGTCCTAAGTCCAAGATCACAAGACTGACTAGGTGGATCCAGCCACACAAAGATCGAAGGAGACCAGGCCCAATTCCTGCTGTGCACTCCTGGCTACCGATTGCTGCTCTATCCTGCTAATCACCACTGTTGCAGTCCTGGGGACCAGAGCATGGAGAGGTTTTCTGGCACTGCTGGGGCCTGATAGCCCAAAAGTGAGTCCCCAAATTGGGGGGTTGCACATCTCACCTAGGAATATCATCATAGGTGGGGACCTAACACAAGCAGCGTACTGGTTGGACAGTTCAATAACTGGGTGAGGGGACACCCACTTGATACACACATGAAGAGGTAATCAATCTTTGCCTACATCCATTGGGCTCAAGAAACTCTTACCTCCTCATGCTAGATCCATTTCATATCTAGAAGTATGTCAGGCACTGGCTGAAAAGGGATCCCTTTTAAAGGGAAGAGATAGGGAAATACTGTCTGCAGCAGGGAGTGAGAACCTGGATCAGAAAGTGTCAGAATAACCAGGTCCGGGTGGGAAGAAAGGTGTGAGGTCAGTACCAGAAAAAATACATGAGCATAGGGCCCACAGCAGTGTAAATCCGGCCCTGGTAGTGGCGCTCAAATGTATCACTTCTAAGTGGCTATCCCTCAACCTCCTTCTCTGGCACAATGGAGACTTATTTTTTATACTTGTATGCATAATAAGCATATCTGCCCTTTCATATGCAACAAGTGTACACATAAACATGCACATAAGGAGTATTACAAAAACAAGATAAACATACAAAAAACAATAGGAGCCCTGAGGAACAAAAACAATACAATAGTAACATTCAATCAATAAACACTACAAGATTACTGTGTCACAAAACAATTACATTCATCCTTATCATAAAACCATCTCCATAAAAGTTTTTTAAAAGTAAATAAAGAAGTACACTTAACAAGATGGGAAGGAGAGAATTAAAATATAAAGGGCAGTAAATAAAAGGACCTCTGCCCGACTGATTTCTACATAGTGGAACTGAAAAGGTTAACTTACTCTGGGACGAGTTCCACATTCATTTAATGCCCAGGAAATAATGAGAAAATAGAATTAGGCAGCAGACACATAATACCCTTAAATAAAAATAGGGCTGACTTAAAACTAACCCTGTTATATAAGTAAAACAGTCTGAAAGCCTAAGTAAGTCACAAGAGTGAGTACAAGGACGCACCTGTCAAAAATCTAAGAATTGAATTAAATGATACCTTTAGCCAGCCCAAGATATTATCTGTGGTTGCAGCATAAATATTAATAACATAATCTAACAAACTAAAGAGAAAACTGTGGGTCAAAAGTTTTCTAGACCCACTAGTTAAAAGGGCACACCCTATAGCATTCCTAATCTTTGATGAAGAGACTTACTTAAGAAATTTACATTGAGTCAAAAACAAGTGAGAATCTAGATAGATGCCCAGGTATTTAAATATATTTTAACTTTCTACGGTAACACCCTTCAAATCTACCACAGGAGGCAGGTGGGGAGTTCCACCCTGGGCCCAGTGAAACCATCAACTTGGTCTTTTTGAATTAAGCAGAATATGCCTGGAGATGAGCCATTTCTGAAAATGGGGAAAAATCATCCTGAGCAGTCTTCATTGCCAGGGAATAATCATCATCGATGCAGTATAATATAGCATCAGCTACGTAAAGAGATGTAGTGGAATGGGTGCAACTGGTAGGGGCGAATTAATAAAGAGAAAAGATCACTGGGCCCAGGATGGAGCCCTGAGGAACCCCACAGATTATCATGAGAGCTTGAAGAGATACCATCTATTATAGTACAGTGGTGCCTATTTTGTAAGAAATTTGAGAACCAACTAATGACATTTTGGGAAAAATTAAATTCAGAAACAATAAATGGTAGTAAGTCAAGTTCAACTAAATCAAAAGCCTTGGTGAGGTCCACAAAATGGCCACAACAGTGCCCTTATCAAGGGCGCCTGTATGCAGCCAGCAAACCCCACCAAGGCTGTTTTGTGTAATGTTTTGTTTAAAACCATGCTGCATCTCTGAAAGCAAATCAGTATTATCCAGAAACTCAGCAGTTTGATCCAGGATAATCTTTTCTAAAACCTTAGAAAGGGAACCAGAAGGGTATAGGATGATAGTTGGATACAATAGAAGGACTTCCACTTTTAAAATAGGTTTGACATTTGCCTTTTCCACTAGAGGAAAAATCCAGAGTGCAAGGAAAAATTAAACAGTGTTGACAGCGGTGAAGCAAAAGAGTCTATTCAAGCTTAATAAGCCTATAGCCAATATTGTCATGTGCTAATTTTGTCTTCAGATTTAAGTATGTAATCCTTTAACTTGTGCTGGGGATGCATCACTAAAATAGAATAAGGTATGAGATTTAGAATTATCATCTATTTGCAATACAGGGTGACAGAGGGCTGGGGAATCTAAGATATTCAAGGTCTCCAAAATAATTATTGAAAAGTCTGTGCAAATTGAAAGGGTTTGCTTGTAGTGGAGCCATCCAGATTTAGTGTGATGGGAGTATCCTTGTGGCCTTCCCAAAGATTATTCAAGACCTGCCACTTCTGCCTTGAATTGCCAATAAACTTATCTTGTAGGGACATAAAATATTGTCTCTTAGCTCTTCTAGCTTGAGTCTTACATCTGTTATATAGAAAGGATGGAGAGTATTATCAGTGCGATTCGAGTGTACAATGACAAATTTTTAGAAATATGGCGTTCCTGGCATCGGCTGGAGGCAGCTGTTTCACTGTAATTTGACTGTTAAGGGGGTCAGTGGGACAGGCTTTCATGGCAACTTTTTGAGGCCTTAATTATAGCTATCTTTTGTCCTGGGAAGGGGTTGGGAGACACACTACTGTCGAGTTGTATTTGAATTGTCTTTTTTTCCCTAAATAATTGTTCTGTGTTTGTGGTATTAACAGTACTTTGCTTGCATGCTTCCTGTTTATAATACTTACCTAATGTAATTTGGAGGTTTTATTCATTAGGCCTACAGCTAAGGCGCTTCTCCACATCATTACCAACATCATTAAAAGGGCTACTTTTCCCTTATATGTTGTTGACTTGCAGACTTTAAAAGGTGGTGAACTACGGTATAAGACTTTGAAGGTATTAGGTTGTAAGTTAGAACAATTGGTCCTTGGTGAAGCTCCTGGCTTTGATCCATTTCTATATGCTATTTCTAACATGTTACCTCCTGATGTATCATTTATTTTTTTATTTTATTATCTATGACATTGATAACCGAGTAGGTGCATTGGTCCAGGGAACCGTTTTCAAGCATGACCTGGGCCAGGAGGCAAGAGGAACATAACAGATGATATACACAATGATAATACAACATAGTAGAAGGTACAGGTGGGTGGTCAAGTACACTGGAATTGCAGTAGAACTACAGTTCAGTAGGGTAGATTGAGTACACCAGTTGCTACAAGGAAATAATACAACATAAGTATGGATAAGTACAATAACAATATAACATAAGTAAGGATAAGTACAATGACAATATAACATAGGTAAGGATAAGTACAATAACAATATAACATAAGTAGATGATAAGTACAATGACAATATAACATAGGTAAGGATAAGTACAATGACAATATAACATAGGTAAGGATAAGTACAATAACAATATAACATAAGTAAGGATAAGTACAATAACAATATAACATAGGTGAGGAAAATCAACACAAGGCAGATTGGTGAGGCACAGAATTACAGCAATAGGCTGAACCCAGCTAACCCTCTGAGTTAATCATATGCTATGTTAACCTAAGTGGCAATGTATACATTATGATTAATAAACTTTTTTTACAGTTAATCTTTTTATTGAACAGTATCAGTTTTATACAAGCAATGGTATCCAGTAGTACCTATACATGTATTGGTCAGCTCTGTGCTAACATCTACTCTGAGTCAACATACCATATGTGGAGCCATAAGGCAACAGGCAGTGTCTGTATACAATGAAACAGAAGAATACTGAACTTACCCTTATGGGTCATACCCGGTAACATGTGTAATTGTTGCAGGTTGGTCCTAAGCCATGCCATAGTGGCAGTTGGGAGCCGGAGGGGACACAATCTTCACTTAATGTGCAAGGTTGGGACTACGTGGCTTTCCACAGTGAGGATCTCATAGTACCTGAAGAGACATCATTTATTTGAGACATATGTATGAAGCTGTAACCTGGAAACGTATCATGGGAGCCTTAACTTATCCTTCATATGCTTACAAAGTAGTGGCTTACTGTGTTCTGTAATGAACCTTAAATAGGGGACCATACCTATCCCTGTTTGCCCTCGTTACCCTGCTGTAGCAAGTCATTCATGTCAGGTTAGCCAATTTCTACTACTATGAGCCATTCTTTAACTGTGGACACCTCAGTTGTCCTCCATTTACCCAGGATCACACGTTTGCCTCAACTGAAACCTGAATAATCCACAAGTGGTGAGGTTTGGATTGACCCACCACTTGGGGGTCCTAAGATCCATAACCTGGAATCTATCGGGACAGGGAGGCCAATATTGTTGAACAATGCTGGTTGATATCCAACCAGAAGGCGCAACTGAGAGCAGGACTACAGGACATGCAGCAAATCTGCCTTTGGGGCCTTGCAACTCCAGCAGTTGTCCATCTGGGTTAGTCCCATGGATTTCAGCTGCACTGGAGTTCTGTACCAAAGGTGCAGGACTTTGTTCTGGATAAGGAGGCTTCTCTGGTCATTGCAGGCCTGGTGGGCCCTTAGCCATCCCTGCTGCCATTCAGCCTCTGATATTGTGGTACCCAGTGTCGTCTCCCACCAAGCTTTGCAGGTAGGGAGAGATCCGAGGCACTATCTCTCATGCAGGTCTGTATATTGCTTGCTAGCCCAGTCTTACATTTCACTCATTTCTCAGTGGGAGGGGTTCCAAATTAACATGCTTATTCTTTTACACATCACACAAACACATTTCTGTTTTTCCTAGTGGTTGATCATGCTTCTAACCTGAAGGTATCACCAGAAGTCCCCTTTGGGCAACCCATATTTAACTTGAAGCTCTTGGAATGACAACGGTGGAACCATCAGCTGTCATGAGGTCAGATATCTTTGCAATTGATTTTTGGGCCCAGCCCTCCCACAGGATTGGTTTACGGTCCATGCATAGGTAGGGTTGTTCCATAGCAGGGCATGGTGACCTGGATTGATGCACATTTTGGCTTTCTGGCCTACTTTTGCCAGGCTAAATGGGCATTTTGGATTATGGTCCAGCAGTTAAACTGTTTAGGCAAGGTGGACTAAGTATGCTGACAGGAGGACTCCATGCAGGAGGTCTGTCTCTATGCCTACCCATGTGGGGGCTCTGTGGGAATTTTGTGGAACCTCTCATGGTCTTAGCAGTGAAAAAGGCCAATGAATATTGGGCAAATTCTGGCAGATTCCAGCCACCTCTAACTTGGCCCTGCTATACTGGGGTGGTGGGGAGGAAGGCAGCCCATAGAAACCTGCTAATCAAGCTATTTAATTTCTGGGCCCATCCTTCAGGGAGAATAATCAGGAGGTGGGATATTAGGTAATAGATTATGGGGCTGCCATTAATTTTATGGCAGCTATTTTACCCACCATTAATAGTTGTAGGCATTCCCATCTGGCCATGTCCCTCTGTAATGTACCTATCAATGGTTTGAGGTTAAGGTCTGCTAGGGATTTCAGGTTGGAAGAGATTATAACCCCTAGGTACTTTATTCCTGCCTGTGCCCAGGTGAAACCCAGGTTCCACAAAGCATTTGGGGTTGTTAAGTTGCTGAGGGCAGAATCTCAGATTTGGCTGTGTTAATTCTAAGTCCTGAGAAATCCCTGAATGTCCTTAGTATACCAGGGACATACGGAAGACTCTGTGAGATGTTGCTGGTCAGTATCAAACAGTCGTCCGCATACAGTTGTGTTATGTATTGGTTCTCCCTATTGTGATTCCTTTGATCTGAGGTGCTCTAAGTGTGGCCACCAACAGTTCCATGGCCAATATAAACAACAGGGGGACAGTGAGCATCCTTGTCTGGTGCCCTTTGCAAGGAGAAAGGGTTGGAGAAGGTCCCATTTGTCAATGCCCGGGCCCTCGGCATTGTACATGATCCTTATCTAGGACTTAAAATATGGGCAAAGCCATATGTATCCATGACACATGCAGATACTCCTACTCCACCGAGTCAAATGCCTTGTCATTGCGGCGCTGGAGATAGGAGATCTGCTGCTACCTGGATCAGGGGTATAGTGCCCGAAAGTGGTCAGAGCTAATCTTGCCTTTCACAAACCCTACTTGTGAGGGGTGAGTGATGTCCATTAGTACTGTCTCCAGTCTCATCGCCAAGATTTTGGCTAGGATTTTAGCGTTCGCATTTATTAGTGATATGGGTCTATAGTTGGTAGGAAGAGTGTGGCCTTTCCCTGCTTAGGAGGACCGTGATGATTGCCGTTTAGGGTCGCAGGGAGCTCCCTGCGCATGAGCCTCCTGAAACATTTGTAGAAGAGGGGCGTGATCAGAGGGTGGATCTGCTTATAGGAAGTCGTCTCCCCTAGGGCTTTATGGGGGCCATACATAGTATAGCTTGATTAATTTCAGTTTCGAGATCGGGCATCCAAAACTTCCTTTGTTGTTGAAGGAGTCTTGGAATGGGAGGTTTGCTATAAAGGTATGATTTTGTCCCAGCTGCAATCCGCCTGGGAGGAGTATAGGTCTGGTAAAATTCTGTCATTACATTATTAATCACTTTGTGGTTTGGGAGAGTTTACCTTGTTTATCTTTGAGCTGCTGTATGGCCCTCTCCAACAGCCTATGCTTCAGTCGGTCAGCAAGAAGCTTGCTTGCCCTCTCATCACCTGCCCAGTATTTAAACGGAACCTCTGCAGATATAATTCAGCCTTCGGGTGGCCAGGCAGTTAAGTCAGAGTCAGAGAGCTGTATGGTCATATACCAACTGAGGGTTGTTCAGGGGACCAGGGTTTGTTTTATATTGGTTCTCCAATAGTTTAAGTTCACCCTCCAACTGGGTTTGCTCTTTGTCCCTTTGTTTACGCCTGTATGCCGCATAGCTGATTATTTTACCATGAATGGTGGCCTTGTAAGCCTCCCATGTGCCAGCTGCTGAGCGGACCCTCCAGGGTTGTCCTTAAAATAGAGTTCTGTCTCACCTTTAAGCCATGGGGCAAACTCCCTATCCTGAAAGAGCAGTGGGTCCATTCGCCATAAGAGGGATTCTTACAGTGCTGAGCTGTGAGTAGGCTTAAAACCACAGGGACATGAGCCAAGAGACAGAGCGGTGCTATAGTTACCCCAGTTGTGGCGGGTGTCATATTGCTAGGCGTGAACCAGTAGTCTAGTCTACTGGCAATCACCTTGGGGGCCGAGAAATATGTGTAGTCTCTGTCAGAGGGTGTGATAGGTGCCAGATATCAGATAGCTGGTGTAGGGATAGAAGCTCTTTTAGCATGTGGAGAGAGCAGGTGTGAGGTTCTGGGCTGGTGTTGGAACGATCCAATAAGTATTCCACTGAAAGGTTGAAATCTCCTCCCATGAGAATGTCCAGGTCATCATACGACACATCCATTATTCTCTGGGATAGGGAGTAAAAAAGGTGGGGTATCATCATTTGGGGCATACACATTAATTAGCAACACTGGCCCTGTGGGGTAGACACCTTCAGAACTATCCACCTCCCATCCTCATCTTTGAACACTTCTAAGGGCTGACACAGCAGATTGTAGTGAAGTAAAATGGAGACACCCCTCTTGACTGAGCCAGACACACTATGAATCTCCACCCCACCCACTCTCTAGCCAGTTTTGTGCTTCCTTAGAGCTCAATTTGGTCTCCTGCAGGAACGCCACTTGGGTACCTAGCTTTTTAATCTGGCCAGTATTTGCTTCCATTTTCTTGGCGAGTTAGGCCCTTCACATTCCAGGTAGTGGCTATTACATCTCGTATACCTAGCCATAAGAAGGTTGTCTCCATTTGCGGTGGCGAATGAAAATACACCAGTATTGTACCACGAGTCCCCTTTCTTTTTGCTATTACCTCTGTATTGCGTCATTACTGCTAGTCTAGGCTCTAAGGCCTGTAGTAGGTCCCCCACTGTGTCCCTCCGTCTTGTTGAATACCTGACATGTATAATTAGCCCCAACACCACTCCTATTTTCCTTGTGAGTGATAGAAGGTAGTTAACCAGTGGGTATACCCTAAGAACCGTACATCAGTCCCAATAAATCTAGTAAACAACTGAGGGGTAGCATCTCTAACAACACCTGAGATGCCCCATGAGTAACATCATTTTAACAAATCAACTAACAGTAAATGAAACAGCACACTTAGAGTCAGACAAATAAAGCAACTGCGAAGAACAGCTGCTTGTAAAGACCCAGAGATGATAGGATCAACCCTCCTCCATTGGTCTAGTGGGTCCTCTTCAGGAGGAAAGGCATTGAAATGCCTCCAGCTTCCAGCCCTGTGCTGCTGCACCAGGGTAGCATTAAGTTGTGGAGAGAGAGATGAGAGGCATACCTAGAACCACATCCTTGCTGAGACTTGTAGGCGACCTATCCCAAAATGAACAGGTGGGGCAGGCTACAATGGGTGCAGGACTCCTTATCTAGCTTGCCTCAGCCACACTGCTCTTATGTGGTGTGGGGGCACAACTCCTGTCAAAGGGGAGCATGTAGCAGGCCAGGTTGTAGGAGGTAATGTAAGCAATTGGAAGTATTTCAAACCTCAGCCATATGCCCCTCGTCTTCCATCTTCCCCACAAGCAAAAGCATCCAAGTGTACCTTATGCTGCTTCAGGGGCAGTACTGGCAGCTCTTGGAAGGTGTGAGGAAGCTCACCTGTCTGGCAATCCACATCCTTCACCCTACCACCATACCACCCATAGGGCCCTGTCACAGAAAGAGTGAGGCATGCGCCAGCAGGAGCTGTCTCTTCAGATGCTGAATGCCTTATGTAAACAAGGCAGTCACCATTAGCCCCATCTCTAGCCTGGAGTGGAGAGACCAAGACACTCTGCCAATCAAGAGGCAAAGGGGCCCACTTCTGCTAGTAGACCTCTGGTGCTCCTCCCCATGTCTCTCCATACCTGCCATTGGGCAGTAGGAAAAGCTGTTCTGGGCAGTAACAGCCCTGTTGTGACAGTGGATCCTGTGGCATTTGGGAGTTTCATCCATCCATATGCATGCAGATCTTGAGTAGGGCTGCAAGTTTGGTTCGACCAAATTTGAAAAAGGCCGAACCTCCATTGTTCTCCATAGTCCGCCCATGTAGAACGTCACCCCAAAAATGTGAACTTGCGAACTTTGGTTCACCTGTAGAAACTGCTAAAACAGTACTTAACAGTAGTACACACATACCAGATGCTAGACTGCACTGCTCGCATGCTCCTTCACTGTCTCTCTGATGTAGCACACGTGATGCTGCTCGCAGCATGCAGGCGCCAGTTGGGACTCTCAAAAGAGGTGGAGACAGAGAGACCATGGAGAAGGAGGACCATGAGGAAGGGAGGAACATGCTAGATGGGAAATGGTGATTGGTGTTTCAGTCAGTTCATGTTTTTGTCCCTCAGCAAGCCAGTCAGCTATTGGAGTGGGTCACAGATATCCACGTGGGTCACAGTACTGGAGTTGCTCACTGCAGTGTCGCCTTATGTTCTCAAGCAGCATTGAATGAGAGTGGTTGTTGTGAACTTTGTGTACTACTGTGTCGTCTGTCTGTATCTGGCATTCAGCGCGGCAGTGGATCAGTTAAAAATTAAAACATCTATTTCTTCCCCATCTCTTTTGTGATAGTCAGCTGGATGAGCTGGTTTAGGCAGCTTTTGTTTCAGGATGGAAGATAAAAAAAGGTTAAGCCTTAAAAAAAAAAAAAAACAAGCATACCTGTGCAGACAACATGTTGGTGGAGTGGTGTTGGTGTGACCTGACCATATGTGTTGTGTGAAATTGTGGGTTTCTGAGGGCTCTCTGAAACTCTGATGCCAACATCACACACTGACTGAAGTGTGCACTGTGGAGACTGCTGTTACTTTTAGTGTGTGTTAATTCAGATAAGTGTTAGAGGAGTGTGTACAGCAGCACACATTCACAAACCTGGCTAGAAACAGTCATTAAAAAAATAATCTCTCTGTTCTACAGGCTTACAGAACAAACAGAAAAAAAATATTTAAAGAGCCTGGAAAGTTGAAACTAATATCCATGTGTCTTACTACTTAAAATTACTTGACTCGACACAGCCAGCAGTGCAGTATTTACCTGTTAGGAGAAAATATCCTATGCCTTACTACTTAAAGTACTTGACTCATCGCAGCAAGCAGTGCTGTATTTACGGTTTGGGAGAAAATAAAATATCCATGTGTCTTACTACTTAAAGTACTTGACTCGACGCAGCAAGCAGTGCTGTACTTACCTGTTAGGGAGAAAATATCCTTGTGCCTTACTACTTAAAGTACTTGACTCGACGCAGCAAGCAGTGCTGTATTTACCTGTTAGGAGAAAATATCCTGTGTCTTACTAAAAGTACTTGACTCGACGCATCCATGAGTGGTAAAAAAATAGCAGCACTTCTCAGGCAATCCAGGCAACAGTAACAACAGTACAGAAAATTCAGTATGTTGTAGGAGTAACCCGTCGTGGTACTCAGAGGATGAGCACAAGGGCCATAATAGCGCAGCCAGTTTTAGTAAGCAGAGTGATGGATGATGATGAGGAGGAGAAAGACTGATGAGAGTGAGGGGAAATCAGTGGAACATATCCTGAGTTTGTAGTAGATAAGGCAGCAGTCAGTATGTCAAGTAGTAGTAGCTCTTGGGAGTGGGATGAAGAGGAGGAATACAGAGGCAGAAAAAGAACAAAAACAAGTTCTCGGAAGGATGAGTCAGACACCCACACATGCAGAGGAACAGGAAGATGGACAGGCTTCACGAGGGGAAGAAAGAGATGCAGTTCAACCAGTCAGAGAGGTTGTGCATCTTCAAAATTATGTGCAGATGGGCATGGAAAGACCTCAAGGAGGTAATGGAAATAATAGTGGCTGTGGTGGTGGTAGCAGTGGTAGTAATGAACCTATCCTCCTTATAAGCAGCAGTGCAACAAAATCTGTGAAATCCATTGTTTGGTTTTTTTTCACACAAGATAAATCATCTGGCAGCCATGTGGTTTGGAAATTATGCAAAACAAAATTAAGTCGTGGTAAAGTGGGTACTCAACTGGGAACATCAACAATGATAAGACATATGAACAAGACTCACATTTATCAGTATCAAAAGCACAAAAGGAGCACACGAATGTTGTTGCACTTCTGCACTCAGCTGAGGAGGATGAGGTAATGGATGTTTACCAAGGCGATGAAGTAACTGATGCGGAGGTGGAGGATGATGAAAGTCTTCTTCCACTCAAAGCACAGCATCCTCTATTTGTCATTTCTTTACCCTCTGACTCCACCACCACAGCCCAACCAAGTCATATACCATCCATGGCCACAACATCCACCCTCATGGTGTAAAGGTCAAGGAAGCAGCCCAGAAAATCAGGTGATAGTAGCAAGCATAGCGGCATCAAATTTCTTTGAAAGACTGCTTTGAGCGGTCACAGAACTATAAGCCCAACAGACCTGAGGCAAGGCGATTGACAAAGGCAATTGGGGAGATGATAGCCACCGACTTGCTC